>OX336377.1:32468266-33941537 GCA_946902895.1 Fragum fragum | reverse complement strand
TGGCTGGCGACCTAGACATCGTAACTGCAGCTTGAAAACGTTTAATTAAGACGTCAAACAAAGAAACATTACGTCACATAAATGCCACAGTTTACTGTTCGCTTCTGGTCTAAATGAACAATTTGATAAGTCCATTAAATTTTGATTATTTTTATTACTTCCGCTAGATTATAACATATACAAAGATTTTATAAGTACCGCGATAAGTGTCTTTTAAATACCCAATTTTCGTAGAAATTTTTGTCGATGAACAACATTACATAGGGAATATTACCACAGTGTCTTTTTCTATGCGTTGTTATCGTGTTCGAGAATCGTGTGTAGGAATTTTTTATTGGATGAGACCGAAGGTCGAATCCAATAAAAATACCTACACACGATTCGAGAACATGATAACAACAAATAGAAAAACACACTGTTGTAATATTCCTTTTATTATATACCTTTTAGGAAATGACATTAAGAACATTCTCTTAAATGGCTAAGAAATAACCAACTTTCCGAAAAACCCGGAACGTCAATACACAAAAAAGAAGTCGGTGTTTAAAGGTACTGGACGAGTACGGTTTTTTGCTACACGCCGAATATTGATTTTTTTTCTGTCGAGTTGTATTTGACAGCCAGGTTTTACTCCATATCTTTTATAGGTATATCATAAAAGAAATTATCAGTTGCCAGTAAACGCGAGCTATTAGCAGGCCATCTTGATCTGCCCATAAATAGAGATTATCAAAAATTACAGATACAATTAGGATAGCTCCTGACAAAAAAAGTAATTTCTTTCAGATGTGGTCGTTCAGTGAAACCTATCATCTTGGTGTGAGAGAACGGTGTCTGACTGTCAAAACATCTCGTACCCTAAAAGTTTCGTTCGGTGTATGCGCCTCCCCATCGGAGAACATGAAATGGAATAAGGTCAAAGTAAGCAATTTTTGCTATTGTTGTTGTTGTTGATAACTGCTCTTGTTAATTAGAACCTTGGTATTGATGACCAGAGTCCAAACATTTATCGCCTTTGGTTGATGTAATGAATGGTGAATACATGTAACCATTTTACTCATAGATCGTCGATCGACGGCCAAAATGTCGCACCTACGGCTTAATATTGTTGTCAGGCTTGAATATTGTTTACGGCATATCTCTGAAAGTATAATAGATATAATTGTGAAAGTTAATGGGTGGACACTGGAAAATAATGCCCAAGATTTATATATATGATTTTCTAGTTTGGGCTGCTTTTTTTTTAAAGACTTGAATTTCGTCACAGGCATACCTCTAGAATTACAAAAGCGGTGATTTTGAAACTAAATGGAGTGTTGTATACACGAAGCATAACACCATCTTGCTAAATGTTTGAGTTATTGCACGTTGTTGTTATTAAACTGTGTCCGGGAAATTCTCTAAAAGTATTATAGCTAAGACTGTGAAACTTAATTGGTTGATAGATCCTATCAAGGAGAAGTGCGTCGCACAAAAGCTATTACTCTACCATGCCCCCCCCCCTTTTTTTTGGGGGGGGCGGGGGGGGCTTGAACTTTGTCCGTTCACATGAAAAGAAAAAAAGAAAAAGGTATGGTTGTGACACGTCTTGAATTTAAATATACAATCAAGTGACAGTACATAATTAAATACCAGTAACCATAAAAATCGCCTGCCTAATTTTGAAATGTATGCCCTTTTTATTTTTCAATTTTAATTTTGTTCTAAGCTCGTCTTCAGCACATTCGATAATAACCTCTCTATAATTGACCCGCCTACTTATTTTTTGGACCCTCCAATTGACTTCAACAGGAAGTTCCGCTTCGATTATTTTGCAAAATTTATGAAACAAAAAGCAAAATGCCTGATTGGCGGCTTTAAAGGCTTGAATATACTGTAGTTACAACGTTTAAGACGTCAAACAAACGTCCGTCAAGCCAAGAAAAATGTCTCACAAAAATGGCGGCCAATGTTTGAGTTCAAAGCTCAATTCCGGGCTAAATGATTGATTTGATTGGTTGGCTGGTTATTTGACTGACAGCCGTGATTGGTCATTTATCCTTACTTAGGTGCCAAGATTATGATTCATAATGCTTCAAAATCTTTTTTGCGAGTCCAAATATTTTACACTTATCCTCGCACTTAACCCGTTACCAGACGACAGATTTTCAAACTAGAACAAAATTAAACATTTTGCAGACGACTTATTTTCGTTTATTAAAATTTTTGAAATCTCTGCCTTTTTGGGGGAAGAAAACACTGGGGATAATGAAGAAATTGTAGCAAACGATTTCTTCATTTAGCAAAATAATTTAGAAAACTGATATGCGTCGAAAAGATTTGTTGCTTGTAAATGGATATAGCAGAATAAATATTTAAAATACAAAACAACCAAACAAATTCGAAACGTTTCAATCCTCGGTCAGACTGCACAAACAGCACTGTCTGACAAGGGTCGATAATTGACCAACCACGGCTGTCAATCAAATAACCAGGCGACCAATGAAACCATGCATTCAGACCAGAAATGAGTTTTCAACTCCGACTTTGCATGTCATTTTTTGTTAACCATTTTTGATGGTTTGTCGACTGAAACGTCGTAGCTACAGCTTTTTACGCTGTAGTTGCGACGTTTAGGTCGCTAACCAACTATACTCCTTGTCCTGCCGGTGTCAGTGGGCGAGGCTAACTAAGTAAGTGGGCGGAACCAACGAATGGTCCCTTTTCCTTCTATCAAAATAGCTTTTTCACGTTGTAGGTCACTTGTTTTTATCTTACAGGATGGGCGTATATTGCACGTGTCATCCGGGTTGTGTTTACAACGTTCCAATACCAAAGACATCAGTCAATCCTTAGTTTTAGCCAACTGTTCAGTGGAAGATTCCCAGTTCTGGACGTTCGTGCCACTCTGATAGCGGAATACAGTACAGCTATTTATGCATTTAGTTTTCATGTAATGACGAAATTAAAACCATCGATTTACTCTTCTGTAAAAAGACCGCAGTTCTTCTCTATCACCTGTCAAATTATGGCGATGGGCTTATAGATTTATACCTGTCCGTGTGTGAGTGTGTGAGTTTATTTGTATGGGGTCGTTTCTGTGTGTATGTTAGTGATGTTACCAAATTCTTGTCCGGGGCAATTTAAATTACCGATCAAGATTGTCAATCGAATAATCAGCCGACCAATGGAATCATTCATTTAGACCAGAAATTAATTTTGAACTCTGACATTGGGCCGCCGATATTGTTAACCTTTTTTGTTGGTGTGGCGACTTAAACGACGTCGTAACTACACCTTTTCAAACTGTAGTTACGACGTTTAGGTCACCAACCAACTATTCTACCTTTTTGTTGCATGCTACTTGCCATACATTTTGCAAAATAACGCCGTTTTAAAACGAAGCGGGACTCCCTGTTAGAGTCGAAAGGCGTTGCGAATAGAGTAAGTGGGCGGAGCTACCGATTGATCACTTGACGGATTTAAAAATAACTTAGTACAGTTGTTCTCCTTGAAGAACACCAATGTCCTATGTCAAGTTGTGTAGGATACCACATAGTTCAAGATCACAACCGAAGGTCATGCAGTTGACAAGCAATTATGCAGGGCCATCGCTGCCTCGGACACACTTCTAGTCTTATATATCAACTAACTGAATTTAGAAACAAACCGACGACGAATGGAAACGAACGTACGCGGGTAAGACCTTCAAATTAAAAGGTTCTTAACGTAGATCGAGGAAGATGGGGGGGGGGTACAGCGACCAACACACAATATTTTTGGAAAAGGGCTGAATATCTCCAATGATTTATACCTTCTTTTAAGCATGAAGAAACAAAAAGGGTATTACAATTTTTGATTTTGAAATTGTTTTCTTTGATCTACATACCATATTTTAACCCTTCCCTAACTTTAATTCAAAATCACCCATTTACTATACCGTTCACAATTTGGTTAGTCCGGTATAGGCTATACATCAAGGACAATATCACTCAAAATGTCAAATATCTGGAAACCACGCTGTTACGGGGATAAGGTGTGTAGTATATTAAGTCTAGTCTATGCTTAAGAAAAGCAAGTTTCTAGTCTAGATATTTATTATTTGTTTTGATGCTACGTCATGTCCGCCCAGAGGGTTAGTGGAGAAAAACGTGGTTTTGGGGAACACAGATGGCTTGTAATTGTCGAAGAAGACAGAATAAATACCATCAAACAATATCTGCCTTATGGTCATTAATCCCTGCGTATACAACATTTTGGCGACGAGGATACCAACGAACGAATACTGTGACAAACGAAGATGGCAACAGTTTCGCTTAGTGACGTTCCGTCAATTGTGAATTTCGACTGTACAGAAACAGCCAACATGGGTCCGAGATGGAGGAGATGGCTGAGATCTTTTGAGCTCTATGCAGGAGGAAAAGGGGTACGAAATAATGACCAAAAGAAGGCATTATTGCTGCATGTAGGTGGAATCCATGTGCAGGATATCTATTTCACGCTTCCAGATGGAGAAGGCGACAATGTGTATGCTCAAACAGTCGATGCGTTGACCAAATATTTCTCACCTCAGGTTAACATACCTTATGAACGACATGTGTTTAGGAGTATGAGTCAATTACCCAATGAAACAGTGGAACAATTTATTACTAGGTTACGGACTAAAGCTGAAACTTGTGAATTTGGTGATGAAGGGGCTCAGACAGAACAAATACGGGATCAAGTAATTGAAAAATGTCTGTCTCACCATTTAAGAAGAAAACTATTGGAAAAAGGTAGGGGTTTGACTTTACAACAAGTAAGAGAAATAGCACGTTCTATTGAAATGTCCGAGATGCAGGCTACTGAAATTGAACAAACTGCACCAGCAGTTAAACCAGAAAATAGCCAGCCAGCTGTTAATAAAGTAACTTTGAAACCTAAGAAACATCAGAAAAAAAGGAAAATACCTGTGATAAAGTGCTTTTCATGCGGAAAGGAAGGACAAAAATCTAAGGACACAAACTGTAGAGCATTAGGTCAACAGTGTAACTACTGCAAAGGGGCTAATCATTTTGAAAGGTGCTGTCGAAAGAAACAGAGAGACTCAAACAAAGATAGACAAGTGAGAAATGTGGAGGCACCAGAAACAATGCACGCTTTCATTATCAATTCAGTTGACAAAAATTCAGATAAAGCCAAAGTCAATATACAGATTGGTGGCATACTATCAAACGTATTGATAGATTCAGGAGCTAGTTGCAATGTTACTGATAGAAACCATTGGGAATTTCTGAAAGAGGCAGGGATCACCTGTTCTTCAAAGAAAGAGGACAAATTACTGTACGCTTATGGTAGTTCAACACCACTTCCTGTTGCAGGTACTTTTAAAACAATGGTTCGATTCCAAGGAAGAGAAGTTGATGCGGAGTTCATAGTGATCGAAGGAAAAGGCCAAACACTCTTGGGTCAAGATACGGCAACCAAGTTGAATTTACTCCATGTAGGTCCAGTTTCATCAGTGAATGCAGTGGAATCAGTGTCGAATAATGATTTCAAATCTCATATTTTTAAGAAATATCCAGAGTGCTTTAGTGGTATTGGTAAATTAAAGAATTATCAATTGAAAATACCTATTGATGAAAGTTTTAAGCCTGTTTCGCAGCCCATACGTAGAATTCCATTTGGTGTTAGAGACGCTTTGGAGAAAAAGTTGATCGAACTAGAGAAACTAGATATCATTGAGAAGACAGAGGGGCCAAGTTCCTGGATTTCCCCAGTTGTAATTCTGCCAAAAAAACAAGACATTAGATTATGTATTGATATGAGAGTAGCAAATCAAGCCGTTGTCCGGGAAAGATTTGTAATTCCTACTATTGACGAAGTATTGCAAGATATGAATAAGAGCAGTGTGTTTAGTAAAATTGATATTAAATGGGCATATCATCAAATAGAGTTACACCCAGAGTCTAGAGACATCACAACTTTCATCACGCATAAGGGTTTGTTTCGGTACAAACGACTTATTTTTGGTGTAAGTTGTGCGTCTGAGTTGTATCAGAAAGTTTTAAGCTCTATTCTGCAGGATTGTGAGGGAGTACAAAATATAATGGATGATATTGTAGTGTATGGAGAGAATGTGAAGGAGCATGATGAGAGGCTACATAGAGTCATCTGCAAGTTAAGAGATTGTGGTTTTACTTTGAATCCTGATAAATGTCAGTTTAGGATGAATAAGATTGTTTTTATGGGTCATGTATTATCTGAAAAAGGTATTGGTCCAACAGAAGTAAAAGTTCAAGCAATACTAAAAGCGGCAGAGCCAGAAAATTCTAGTGAAGTAAAAAGTTTCCTTGGATTGGTCAATTTTAGTGCCAGGTTTATACCGAACCTAGCTACTATCAATGAACCACTCCGGAATCTTACTAAAAAAAATGTTCCTTTTGTATGGGGAGAGAAAGAGAAAGAGTCTTTTGAAAAGTTGAAACAATGTTTAAGCAGTACACAATGTTTAGGCTATTTTGATAAGAATGCATTAACCCAAATTGTTACTGATGCTAGTCCAGTAGGAATAGCAGCAGTTTTGATTCAAAAGCAGGCTGATGGGTTTCGTATTATTAGTTACGCAAGCAGAGCGTTGACTGAGGTAGAGCAAAGATATTCCCAGACAGAGAAAGAAGCATTAGGTATCGTCTGGGGTTGTGAAAGGTTTCACATGTATGTCTATGGATTAAAATTTCAGATTCTTACTGATCATAAACCTCTGGAGTGTATTTATTCAGTTAGATCAAAACCTTCGGCTCGCATTGAGAGGTGGGTTTTGAGACTTCAACCTTATAATTATACTGTAAAGTATATACCAGGGGCTCAGAATATAGCTGATCCATTGTCAAGGTTATTGTCCAAGGTCAAAAAAGCTGAAAGTACTTCGTTTTCATACACTAGTGAGGAGTATGTTAATTTCATTGCAAGGGAGGCAACTCCAGTGGCACTTACGACAAAACAAATAGAATTAGAATCTGAAAAAGATTTAGAATTGATAGAAATTAGAAAATGTTTACTAGACGGTCAATGGTTCAAATGTGCTTTTAAAGAATTTTTACCATTAAAGAATGAGCTATGTTGCATAGGAATGTTAGTCTTGAGAGGTTCAAGAATAGTTATTCCTCGCAGTTTGCGACAAAGGGTTCTTGAACTTGCTCATGAAGGTCATCCTGGTATTGTCAGTATGAAACAAAGAATCAGAACTAAAGTTTGGTGGCCTAATATTGACAGAAACATTGAAAATTTCTGTAGATCTTGCCATGGTTGTCAACTTGTTTCAGAGCAAAGTAGACCAGAGCCCATGCACTGTACAGAATTACCATCATCACCATGGCAACATGTAGGTGTAGATTTGCTTGGTCCATTACCGTCTGGGGAAACACTGTTAGTTTTAAGTGATTATTATAGTAGATGGCTAGAAATTGTCATTTTAAAATCCACCAGTTCTGAAAGTGTTACTAATGCATTATTGAAAATATTTTCCACTCATGGATTTCCAGAATCTGTGCAGACAGATAATGGTCCACAGTTTATTAGTGAACATTTTAAAACCTTCACGAAAGAAAATGGGATAAAGCAATTTCATTCAACCCCATTATGGCCTCAAGCAAATGGGCAAGTAGAACGACAAAATAGGTCAATTTTGAAAAGAATTCGGATTGCCCACAGTCAAAAGAAAGACTGGCGGGGGGGATCTAAATACTTTTCTCATAATGTATCGCAGTACACCACATACAGTTACTGGTGTCAGTCCTTCCAAATTATTATTTGGTAGAGAAATTAGAACGAAGATTCCTAGTATTGATACTTACAATTCATCTGTTTTAGATATTATTGCTAGAGATAGAGATTCAGTGCATAAAGCAAAAGGAAAAGAATATTATGATAAGAAAAGAAATGCACAAGAGTCTAATTTGCATGAAGGAGATAAGGTTTTAATGCATCAAAACAAGGAAAACAAATTGAGCACCAGGTATGAGCATAAGCCTTATACAGTCATAGACAAATTAGGTAGTAGTGTTGTGGTTCAGTCTGAACAGGGGATTAATTATAAAAGAAATGTTACCCACTTAAAGAGATTTACAGATCCTAGTAATAGAGGTAATTTTGAATTATCAGGTCAAGGGGCAGCAGGTTCGGATCCTTCAAAATCCAATCTTGATGCCACTTGGACTGATGGTACTTACAGTGAGGTAGAAAGACCCTCCAGACCAGTTAGAATGAAAAAGGTACCAGTAATGTTTAAAGATTATGTGTTAACTGGCAAGGGTTGAAGGACAACATTTATCTTGGATTATAAAGGTAGATTACAGAGCTAAAGAAATTGACCAAGACCAATTTATTTCTAATGACTTTTCATTTTGCATCTCTTCGTTGTTCTCGATAGTTTTATTCTGAAGAAGGAAGGGATGTAGTATATTAAGTCTAGTCTATGCTTAAGAAAAGCAAGTTTCTAGTCTAGATATTTATTATTTGTTTTGATGCTACGTCATGTCCGCCCAGAGGGTTAGTGGAGAAAAACGTGGTTTTGGGGAACACAGACACACAGAACACAAACAAATCTTTTTTTTTAATTTTTTTACATAATTTGATTCCCGAACCTGTCCTAGACATGCATGAGTAATTCTAAACAAAGGAATAATGTTAGTTATCGTGTCGTTATCCAATACCTTAGACTCAAGGGATTATCACCTGAAATAAATCGCGAGACCATAGTAGCATCATTATGCGGACATGCCTATATTTTGGCACAGAGAAGAAAGTGACCAATCGCGGCTGTCAGTCAATGATATGAACCGACCAATCAAATAATTTATTCAGCCCGGACCTGAGCTTTCCAACTCCAAACATTTGCCGCCATTTTTGTTAACCTTTTTTGTTGATGTTGCGACTAAAAAGGTCGTAACTACAGCTGTAGTTACGACGTTTAGGTCTCCAACCAACCATTTTACTTTTTTGTTACATGCTACATGCCATAAATTTTACAAAATAACGCCGTTTAAAAATCGAAGGAGAACTTCCTTTCGGAGTAAATGGGCGGGGCCAAGGGAGTCAGTGGGCGGGGACAGCGATCCGTCAATTGGAAACATAGTAGAAAGAGTCCTCGTGCTGAAAGGGCACTAAATGTCACCTTAAAGAAAATCACCAATAAAATTCGTGATATGATTACGGCAAACCAGTGTATTACACAGAGTATTATTGCTGCACAGGTATGTATGTAACGGGAAATATGAAATGTAATTGTCCATAATAATCTGTAAATGGCAAATGTTTATGTCAGATTTGTCCCAAAGCTTCTGAGTGTTGATCAAAACGAGCCCGACTATTTTGTAAATATTTGTAACGGTTTCACTACTTCGGACCTGAGGAAATCAGCAGCCAATGTCTTGAAGAAGGCTGAGTTAATAAGATCCGCTGTAAAGTCGGTGACCTCAGTTTTCTAGGATGCAATAATTGTGCTGTCATTGAATTATATCGAAAAATTTAAAATTAAAACGGAGAGGTATTATGCTGATCTCATGGGTTAAAAAAATCACTGAAAAAAAATACATGGAAACTTGTCATTAAGTGTGTTCAACCACCATCATTATCTCACTGATGATGATTTTGAATAAGCTGTATATGCATATAGAATGGAAGATAATATGATGACTAGAAATAATAAAATATTAACCCTTGCCATGCTTAACCCGAAATATTCCTAGTGCAGTCTGATCTTCAACTACATCTCCTGTTTGTCCCCTTCCAGCCAAGGTTGTTTAAATAATCAATTTTCAAAAGAAATATTGACCCTCATTAAGACTTTTCAGTGCTGTCAGTCCTTTGATTTTAAAGCAAATTTGTATTGGATTTCGATTCAGCATAATACTCGGCATAATAAGTGTTAAGATTAAGCTGTTTCTTTATGTCCGCTTCTTTAGGTCACGGACGTTTTAATTACCCTCCGTATAAGTACGAATTCACGAATCGTAGAGATATAATGTAATCAACGAACGAATGAGTTTAATAACAGTCCTACCATTATCAGGAACTGATTGATACTGTAGTAGTAAGAGGTTGAGACTACTGTATATGAATCCCTGGATCGAATCCCGGGCGAAGGTTCGCGTTATTCGTTTAATCGTTTTGGTCATTTTACCCCATTTAAGGGGGACAAAAACCCTGTAACTTCAGCTTGAATGAGCTGTAGTTGCGATGTTTTCTACTCGACCGACGATATGGTTAATACCTATATATACATGTAAACCTAAGCAGCAGCTAGACATTGCTTTGTACACAGAATGGCGAGTTTCGCCTGTAGCAACAATCGTGAACTTCTCTCAATAAAACTTCAAGTCGACGATGACTCGTACTGAAACAGGGTTTATTTTGTTTTGCTTTTACTGTATTTATTTCAACTCGTACAAACAACCAAACCAAGGTATGTAGAGATAATACTTAATTCAAAAATAAGTAAATTAAAAGATAATCACAAAATTAGAAATTACAGTACCTTTAACCCATTCCAACTCATGCCCTCCTTTTTACGCCCCACAAGAAAAAAGCTTTGGAAAACATTGTGGACAATGAAGAAATTGCTTGTAACAAGCAATTTCTCCATTATCCCCAATGTATTCTATCCCAAAAGACGAAAAAAATTGAAATTCCATCAACTTGAAATTGTCGTCTGCAGCTTCTTTGAATTTGGACCGGTCTAAAATTTTCTTGTGTTGGAAAGGGTTAAGGATTAGAACACATGGTAAATGACAAATATTTTTTACGAGTACGATTGAACTATGTCTTTTTCTTTAAGACGTGTTATGAGATGATAGATATAAACAACAGATAAGGGTTCATTTACACCGTGACACCTGACTCATTTGAAAAGATCGCTGATGTTGATCAAAGAATGAATAGACTAATCAAATCGTTCATTAGACCGGAAGTGAATATTAAATTTCAACATCGGTCGGCATTCATTTAAAGCAATTTTGTTGGTTGAGCCACTAAGCGTCGTAGCTAACGCTCATTCAAGCAGTAGTTTAAGACGTTCAAGTCACGAAAACAACCATTTTTACCTCTTGTCATCTTTTTCGGCTCGACTAGCGATCCATTGACCCATTCCGACACAATCCCTTTTTTGCGCCCCTCAAGATAAGAGCTTAGAAAAACATTGTGGATAATGAAGAAATTGCTTGTATCAAGCAATTTCTTCATTATCCACGATGTTTTATATCCACAAAGATGACAAATATTAAAATTTCATCAACTTGAAATTGTCGTCTGCAGCTTCTTTCAGTTTGGGCCAGTCTAAAACTTTGCTGTGTGGGAAAGGGTTAGAAAGGCTTTACTTGATAATGAAACCATATCATGCGGGATTGATATTACTAAGGGATATTGGATATCCCCATTAACCATTTCCCCATCTAATCCTTTTATTACATCTCTCACGCAAATATAATTTGGAAACATTGTTGTAAATGAAGAAATCAATTGCTTGTGGCAAACACTTTCTTCGTTATCAGCGATAGACTTTTTTTAATCGTGTGCGAAATCTTTAAATTTAAACTAATTTGGTCCATTCAAGGATAAGGAGCGGGTCAAAAGGAAACTTAGAAATCATAAATTCTACAGAACCTAAGGTTTGTATTATTGCTTTATTAAAACACGTATGACGGAGATAGCGTCTTATCAAAACAGACGTAAGCAAATGTATGTCAAACATAGAAAAAAGCTGTTTTCAAGTCAATTTATCGAAAGGTTCGATTATATAGTTTTTGAGGTTTTTGTCGTTTACTTCTTCGATCTCTGTTCGTCTATCCGTTTGTCTCTTTTCCGTTCAACCCATTCTCACACGTTCCCTTTTATTGCGCCCCCCTCGAGAAAAAAAACTTTTTATAGAATTGTGGAAACTGAAGAAATTGCTTGTAGCAAACAATTTCCTCATTACCCACAATGCTTTATACCCACAAAGACAAAACAAGAGCCGTCGGAGACGGATTATACTCCCCGAATAAGGCTTTGTCACAAAACTGTATGCCATTATTGGACAAAAAAACTTCTCATGCAACTATAATTTGAGACTTCAGTTCACAAGATTTGGAAGTTTGACAAACATTGAAGGAATTTGTTTGGCTTCAAAGGCCTGATTCTAGTAAAATTCAATATTTTTATATGGTAAAGGGTTAAATATTTTACCTTGACCATCAAAGTTATCGATGAAAAATGTCTACGTACAAAAAATGAAGACTCTAACTTGAGAAGTCTTGTAGACTGATTTATTTTAGAGTAGGAAATACACAAAATGTAAAGCTACATTGAGCCCTATTTTAGCATGGTAAGGTTAATTGAGTCGAAAATTAAAATAAACATTACCTAGGGCACTTAATAAACAACATTAATGTAAAATAACAAGAAATTTTGGCAATTTGTAAAGTAGGTATATTTGAAAATTAATGACCTTGATAATTTGACCTTGACCAATGACCTTGATTTTGATATCTGCTGAAAAGTCTTGTCACAAGTAATAAACATTTGAAATATGAAGGCTGTATCACTTACCATTTGAAAAATTATGAACAGTGTTAAAGTTAAATTTTTCGAATTTTTTACATTGAGAAATGACCTTTACCTTAGTCAATGACCTTGAACTTAGTAATAAGAGAAAGATCATGTCAAAAACAATGCACATGTAAAATATGAAGGCTGTTTCACTTACCATTGTATACTTATGGACAATGTATTCATTTATTTTTTTTATTTTTTTGACATTTTGACCTTGAGAAACGACCTTGCCCTTAGCCAGTGACCTTGAACTTAGTACCAACAGAAAGGTTTGTCAAAGACAATGCACATGTGAAATATGAAGGCTATATCTCTTATTAATCAAAAGTTATGGCCAATGTAAGTTTGTTGTGGAAAAATGGCGAGCTAACGTAAAATTAACAAACATTAAGCCCCTTTTTCCGCAAATTTCAAATAGTTTATGGTCAGGGTATCTTATTTGCTACTCAAATATGAAATTTCATTAAATTCTGACCATTAGACTAGGAGAAATTTGAGAAACACTATATTTACCCTAAGTTCCCTTTTCCGTGACGAAGACTCAAATCCAAGAACCGGAAAAAACACATCGGCATTTTAATCAAAGGGAGTTCACATGGTAAGTTTCATTTGATTTTGGCCCGAGGGTTATGGTGAAATCGCTACGGACGGACAGAATGACAGACGGACAGACGAAGCGGCGACTATATGCTCTCCATTCGGGAAGCATAAAAAATCGTCAACAAAAATTGTTGCCTCGAAATTCTTTGAAATTGGACCAGTCTAAAATGCTGTCTAGTGTAGGATTTAAATCAGAAGTAATAAAGTTACAGGGCCCGTATTAGGTGTATGACTGAATATCATTAAGGACAATCGTCAAGGTCTTTGTCACAAATCTGGGTCAAGGATAGATAAGTGCTGTCCAAAACCTAAACATAAGGATTTTCACCGATTTCACTAATTTTCACTAAAATGAAACCATTTTTATGTAATATAGATATTGTATAAGATCTGGTGATTTCTGAAAACACGAGCAATTTTTCAAATTGGGCATTTTTTGGTAGTTTGTGATCCAAGTCCTTTTCGAACAAATTTATGCTCATATTTGGTTTATACCTGTTTTGCATCGATTTGGAAACAAATTCTTCAAACTGAGACTAATTTCTCTCGATTCCGCTTCGTGGAGAATACACAAGCCGAAAGTGTGGGCCGATGACAGAATCATAATCGATAGCCGCTCCCGGGAACTCTGGACCTCTTGATCAGGGGACCGGCGCTCTACCTCTCGACCACGGACATCACACGTTTATAGGTATATAGGCACGAAAACACCGTATGTTCAAGAAACAAGGCCATCATTCACCTATGAAAAGTCAAATTATTTTCAAATAACACATAAAAGTGTCACTATATCCTTTGAACTAGCTTCCATTTTGTATGTACTTTGGTATATCTAAACACACGTCAGTTCGCACTATCCCTATGGCCATATCAAAGACAACAGTAACAAGAAAGTAGCCCAGGGACAACAAATTTCGCCCGTCAAATAGCCCACCTTGAACTGTGACCTTGACCTCAGGGGTATCTGATTTCTTTTTAAATTGACACTTATGCAAACGACTTGTCAAGTATAACACTTTATCTTGGTGCTAGCGATCGGCTGACGTCAATACTTAAAGTAATATTCATACATGTTTCCAAAACACATAAATAATTAAAGGCGCCTTTTACTCGACATTCTTTGAAACAAGTTAATCTTAACCCTAGCATAGAATAAGAAAGGTTTAACCCAATCTTACATTTTGATACTCCTCAAGGAAAAAGAGGAAATATTAAAGGGAGTAAAGAAATTGCTTGTAAGCAATTCCTTCATTTCCCACAATTTGCCTTCTCTAAAAGCTAGAAAATTAGATTCACCAACTTTGAATTGTCGTCTGCAATTCCTTTCAATTTGGATCTGATTAAAATTTCCGTATGGTATCTGATTAACCCGTTCCTGTTTTGCATACTTTTAGTCCTGTCCAAATTCAAAGGTTTTGCAGATTGGGGTGTATTTTATTAGGATAATACCTATTCAGTTAGGTAGAAAATATTGTAGAAAAAGAAGAAATTGCTTGTGAGAAGCAATTTCTTCTTTTTCTACAGCGTTTTCTCAGTTATAGAATCAGGGGGACGTCATAACCAGGGATTGCATAGGAAAGGGTTAATTTGTAATTTTCAAAGTCTTTGTTTTATGACATTCCTTCCATTGCTTGTGATATTCAGACTTTTTCCGCACTTAAACACAATCATAGTCAAATAGTTTCAAAACTCCATAGCTGAGCAACGTTTGGCAAACACTTCATTAATTCTAAAGTTCCTTTATCCGTCTGTCCGTCTGTTCGCTGTAGACACAGGCCCGTAAAGTTGTGTTGAATATGGCCATTCTGTAAGATAAGAAACGAATTGTTTCACACTTAAGAGATGAAGAGAATATTTTTTGTTTTCATGGAGGTATGAACCGAAAAACCTAATCACACAATGTATGAATCCGTTTCGCGCTTCGCGTATTCATTCAGTGTGATTAGGTTTTTCGGTTCATACCTCCATGAAATCAAAAAATGTTCTCTTCATTTCTTATAATTTAATAGCATCGAGCGAAAAAAGCAAAAACTTTACATATTTTGATACCTTTTTGTATGGGACTATTTTGTGCGGAAGCATACAAAATAGCTGCGTGCTCAAAATTTTGTTCATGGAGTTATGAATAATTTTTTTCAACCTATCAGAACGCCCGATTTTGATAGACGAAACTAAAGATTAAATTATAATCCGATGGTTATTATATGTAAAAAACTGTCTTAACTGTAGAAAGCGACTGTAAATGAAGATCAAATAAACCAATACAATCATGCATTTAGTCCTTTGATCTATTAAGGCCAGTTACTTGTAAAAAAAAAGCAAAATGGTCGGTTTAAGACCTAAATGTCGTCATGACAGCCCAAGTAAGCTTTATATACGACGTTTAAGTCGAATACCCAAAATAGATGCTACACTTTAGTTTCGAATTAAGTTGGAGTTTAATCTTCACTTCCAGTACAATTGAATAATTTGATTTGCAGATTGATTATTTGATTGGCAACGTGATCCGTCAATAAAACTGAAACAGAGTAATGACTTTCCCATTATCCCCCCTTCTCTGAATTATTTCGATTGATATTAATTCATTCAAGCGTGACGCAAGCAAACATCTTGAAGTCCATTTTTTTTAAATAAAAGAGATGATATGCCGTCATAGCGCAGTTGGTAGCGCAACAGACTCTCAATCTTCAATCATGGGTTATCATGGGTTCAATCCCCGGCGGTGGCACATATCCTTTCCAACATATGTCTCTCACCAATCGTAAACCTAAGTGGAATAGCAGCTGGAGGCTAGGAAAGGATGTCATGGTAGTACTAGTGCGAGAATTACCAGGAATCTATTGTTAGGTGCTCCAAACACTGCGATATGACAGAAAATTTACAAAAGCGGCGTTAACCCCATTTAAACAAACAATCACCTAGTAAATAGTGGTAGTTCTATGTTACCATACGATCTCTATTATCAAATTTTGAGTATGATTTATATTCACAATCCCACTTCTTGCAGACATTAACATTTCTACTCGTAAATTTAACGGAAAATGACTACTTGAGCCTTTCTGTCTGTAGGAAGTCGCTGATTCTTTGTCTCCTTTCACAAATCAAAAGTATTTGACTGATCCCAATTAACTCTTTACCAAATGACCAAATTTAGACTGGTCTACAAAGTATAGTCGGATTCAACAATTATTAGTTTTTAAATTTGAAAATTCTATGTCATTTGGAGTAGAAAGCATTGTGCATAATTGAAAAATTGCTTGTAAGAAACAATTTCTTTATTTTCCCGAATGTTTTCCAGAGCTTTTGGTTGGCGTAGAGAGGCAAGATTGTGTTGGTAAGAATGAGAAAACGAAAGGATAATTGGAAAAGCAGACAGTTTTAATGAAAGTCAGTTAAATAGCCGCTTTAAGAAAGTGCTTATTATGACGATAGTCGTTTCCTTGAATGGTCTAAGTAATATCTTAATCGGTTGTGCAAGACTGAAAATCATTCGGCTTTAATAAATCTTAACTCTTTCCCACACAAGCCTTCCTTTTTACGCCCCTTATCAAAAAAGCCTTGGAAAACATTTTGGACATAGAAGAAATTGCTTGTATCGAGCAATTTCTTCAATGTCCACAATGTTTTCTACCCTATTAGACAAATAATTTAAGAATTTCATCACCTTAATATTGTTGTCTGCATCTTCTTTCAATTTGGACCAGTCTAAGATTTTCTCGTGTGGGAATGGGTTAAGATAGAAAGAAGTAAAGCGACTCATACCTCAAGTTTTATCCACGAGAAAGATTCCCGAGAACTGCTAGCAGAGGGACATGACTTGAGTCGTACACTTTTAGCATCCTCGACATCCATACACTTCATTTGACTTGATAACATGCCCGAGTCATACTGTAACCACACCTGCTCAGAATTAATACACGACAATTAAAACCATATCTATTTTGGAAGAATAAAACCTAGATTCTGGAGAAAAATCAAAAGAATAAACTTGGTTTACTTATTTTCCAGATCCGTGTTATGGAGTATCATGACGTAGTCAATAAAGAGGTGTAGACAGTTGATCTTGAATTTTGAAAGAGTTAACTGACGAGAATTCATTAGGTCCTTTAACCCATTCCAACTCAAACCCTCCTTTTTACCCCCCTCAATAAAACAGTTTTAGAAAACATTGTGGAAAATGAAGAAATTGCTTATCACAAGCAATTTCTTCATTATCCACAATGTTTTCTATCCCAAAAGATGAAAAAAATTAAAATTCCATCAACTTCAAATTGTCGTCTGCAGCTTCTTTCAATTTGGACCAGTCTAAAATTTTGTCGTGTGGGAATGGGTTAAGATAGGTAACGCAACATAAATTATATATCGTATACATATATATATATATATATATATCGAAGAGGCATACAAATAAAATAAATGATGGGTGTCGACGGTCAATCAAAAGTTGATCGAACATTTCAACCCATTCCCACACAATCACGCTTTTTGACGCCCTTCATAAAAACATTAGGGCAATCATTGTGTAAAATGAAGAAATTGCTCCTACAAAAATGCAAAAGTCTGAAATTTCATGTCGTTATCTACAACCTAAATCATTTATAGTACGTCTACAATTTTTTCTTCAGGAAATGGGCCAAATTATTTATTTGAACGGAAGTAAAAATTTAACTCCAACATTGTTCAATATTTATGCGAAGGATTTTGTTAGTTTTGCAACTGAAATGTAGGTGTCGATATTTTTCTTCTGCCGCTTATTTCTATCATTCTTTTTCCCTGTCATATACTATTTCCATACAATTTTCTAAAAAGTAGTTTTGCGATAATTAGAGATCGTTTATCAGATTTCCCTAATACCCGACGTTGGCTGTTAATCTAATTTTAGAATAAGCCGACACAGTTGCAAAGAATATTTGCACGCGGTGCGTATAATTCCGCTTTCAGTTTGAATTTGCTCAAACAAACGTCATTGGTACGTCATCAGGAGTTGTGTTCGCAAGCCGGTCTTCAATTACGTAAAGATCAATCCAAAACTCCCGTAGTTTTTGCTAATCATTTGGTGTGGCATGATTTAGGACGTTGGGTGTTTCGCTTGTCAATTTGCTACCGTTATTCTCAAATTGTCTTGAAGGGGACAAACTAACAAAAGAGCAAATCATGTGTCTTTTTTGTTATTTAACTACTTCACAAGCACTTTGGGTCCATAGAATTCAAAGGTCAAGTGATCAATGACTTCCCAAAGACTACCACAAGCCCTAGTTATTACAAAAGCATTACTTCACGCCATAGCCGAAGAATTTACCTGGTTCCCCATCGTGTCATTGCAGAACTTCATCCCTGGAGGTCCACGAACCCCTAGCGAGTCCAGACAGAGATCAGGCCGGTCTTTCGATTTGATCTACAATGTCAGAATTATTCAAATTATCTTATCCGAAATGCATATCGACGGTTTTCTACCGAAAACCTCGTTACTACAGTTTAGAATAAGATATAGCTACGAGGTTTGGTAGAGCACCGACAATTTATCAGTATTTTCCATAGTTGATCACTAATTCATGAAAAGGTGAAATTTGAGTATTTGCCTGGCTATATTCTGTTCAAATGTTTCCAATCGAAGTGGATTTTTACTATCTTTTGAAAAGATATCCGTTAATGTAGAATTATTACAAATCCATATATCCATTCAATATCAGCCTTTTATGAATTTACTGCTTAATACAAAGCAAAGTTAGTGTATTAACACAAAAAAATGGCCTTGTTTATGATAGAACATTTCTCTAACCCGATTCGACCTCCGTTTAAAATGGCTTGACCTCCGACTAAAGCAGTTCACCCCGTGAATATATGTTATACATATATGCTCCAGTGATCAGTCAAAATGTCAGAATAGTTACGTTTTTAATGTAAAATGTTGCGATCACAGAATGGCGGCTACCGATCGACCTCAAAATGAATAATCAAAGAAAATAATAATAATAAGTATGCTTACATTAGCGGACCACGTCTTTCAATCTAAAATCGATAGTTCAATCAAATAATCAATATTGAACGGAGGTTAACTTTGAACTGATAAATTGATCGACATTTGTGTGGTTAAGTTTGTTGGGTTGGCAACTAAAACGTAGTAACTACAGCTTTTTCAAGCTGTAGTCACATCAGCGTTTAGGTCGTCAACCAGCATCTTTTTTGTAACATTGTACTGACCTAAATATTTAGCAAAATAACACCGTTTAAAATCTAGGTCGAAACTCCTTTCGGAGCTCAGTGGGCGGGGTAAAAAATCCGTCAATTGGTCTTAACATAGATTAGACACATTTAACCCTTTGCATGTAGACTGATATGTTGAATCTGATCTGACTCATTCGCGAAGGAGGGGGGGGGGTTCGTTTAACGAAAGGAAAGGGGTTATTTGAATGTAAAGCATTTTATTTACAATGCCACCATTACTTTTTATCGCTACTGCTTTTCTCATATTTCCTGGATTACAGCAGGTTAGTGGTTTTTATTCCAAAATTAATATTTATTTATTTTAATGTGAAGGAACTTTGGAATGAAAAGCAATAGCCTGTGTGTGAGACCCCGTGTGGTTTAACATGGTATAAGAATAAACCACTGCCGGCTTACTCTCTCGCATCTGCCATTTCATCAAGTGGAACAAGCGTGATAACTGGAATGTCGTAAGAGGTGGCTAAAAGGATTTCATATATCAAGTGGAACAAGCGTGACAACTGGCATGTCGTAAGAGGTGAATAAAAGGATTTCATATATCAAGTGGAACAAGCGTGATAACTGGAATGACGTAAGAGGT
Organism: Fragum fragum; assembly: GCA_946902895.1. Taxonomy (NCBI): domain Eukaryota; kingdom Metazoa; phylum Mollusca; class Bivalvia; order Cardiida; family Cardiidae; genus Fragum; species Fragum fragum. The sequence continues at coordinate 33,921,586 of OX336377.1, read as the reverse complement.
GACTAAAAGGATTTCATATATCAAGTGGAACAAGCGTGATAACTGGAATGACGTAAGAGGTGACTAAAAGGATTTCATATATCAAGTGGAACAAGCGTGACAACTGAAATGTCGTGAGAGGTGGCTAAAAGGATTTCATATATCAAGTGGAACATGCGTGACAACTGGCATGTCGTAAGAGGTGAATAAAAGGATTTCATATATCAAGTGGAACAAGCGTGATAACTGGAATGTCGTAAGAGGTGGCTAAAAGGATTTCATATATCAAGTGGAACAAGCGTGACAACTGGAATGTCGTAAGAGGTGACGAAAAGGATTTCATATATCAAGTGGAACAAGCGTGATAACTTGCATGTCGTAAGAGGTGAATAAAAGGATTTCATATATCAAGTGGAACAAGCGTGACAACTGGCATGTCGTAAGAGGTGGCTAAAAGGATTTCATATATCTAGTGGAACAAGCGGGACACCGGGAATGTCGTAAGAGGTGACTAAAAGGATTTCATATATCAAGTGGAACAAGCGTGATAACTGGAATGACGTAAGAGGTGACTAAAAGGATTTCATATATCAAGTGGAACAAGCGTGATAACTGGAATGTCGTAAGAGGTGAATAAAAGGATTTCATATATCAAGTGGAACAAACGTGATAACTGGAATGTCGTAAGAGGTGACTAAAAGGATTTCATATATCAAGTGGAACAAGCGTGATAACTTGCATGTCGTAAGAGGTGGCTAAAAGGATTTCATATATCAAGTGGAACAAGCGGGACACCGGGATTGTCGTAAGAGGTGACTAAAAGGATTTCATATATCAAGTGGAACAAGCGTGATAACTTGCATGTCGTAAGAGGTGAATAAAAGGATTTCATATATCAAGTGGAACAAGCGTGACAACTGGAATGTCGTAGGAGGTGACTAAAAGGATTTCATATATCAAATGGAACAAGCGTGACAACTGGAATGTCGTAAGAGGTGGCTAAAAGGATTTCATATATCTAGTGGAACAAGCGGGACACCGGGAATGTCGTAAGAGGTGACTAAAAGGATTTCATATATCAAGTGGAACAAGCGTGACAACTGGAATGTCGTAAGAGGTGACTAAAAGGATTTCATATATCAAGTGGAACAAGCGTGACAACTGGAATGTCGTAAGAGGTGACTAAAAGGATTTCATATATCAAGTGAAACAAGCGTGATAACTGGAATGTCGTAAGAGGTGACTAAAAGGATTTCATATATCAAGTGGAACAAGCGTGATAACTTGCATGTCGTAAGAGGTTAATAAAAGGATTTCATATATCAAGTGGAACAAACGTGATAACTGGAATGTCGTAAGAGGTGGCTAAAAGGATTTCATATATCAAGTGGAACAAGCGTGATAACTGGAATGTCGTAAGAGGTGAATAAAAGGATTTCATATATCAAGTGGAACAAGCGTGACAACTGGAATGTCGTAAGAGGTGACTAAAAGGGTTTCATATATCAAGTGGAACAAGCGTGACAACTGGAATGTCGTAAGAGGTGACTAAAAGGATTTCATATATCAAGTGGAACAAGCGTGATAACTGGAATGTCGTAAGAGGTGAATAAAAGGATTTCATATATCAAGTGGAACAAGCGTGACAACTGGCATGTCGTAAGAGGTGACTAAAAGGATTTCATATATCAAGTGGAACAAGCGTGATAACTGGAATGTCGTAAGAGGTGAATAAAAGGATTTCATATATCAAGTGGAACAAGCGTGATAACTGGAATGTCGTAAGAGGTGGCTAAAAGGATTTCACATATCTAGTGGAACAAGCGTGACAACTGGAATGTCGTAAGAGGTGACTAAAAGAATTTCCGAAACCAAGTGGAACAAGCGGGACAACTGGAATGTCCTAAAAGGTGACTAAAATGATTTCATATATCTATTGGAACAAGCGTGACAACTGGAATGACGTAAGAGGTGACTAAAAGGATTTCATATATCAAGTGGAACAAGCGTGACAACTGGCATGTCGTAAGAGGTGACTAAATGGATTTTATATATCAAGTGGAACAAGCATGACAACTGGAATGTCGTAAGAGGTGACTAAAGGGATTTCATATATCAATTTTGTTTCATTTCCAATCTATCAATTTATATGTCTTATGGTTGTCTTTGTAGTGTTCTGAATGTTTTTATGTTATACTATCCTTGAGTGTCTTGACTGCTAAATGACCACAGCTCTCGATACGACGTAAAACACCAATCAGTTAATTAATTTACCTTAGCCATTACCAGACGACAAAATTTTAGATAGGTTGCACGTGATTATTTTTGTTGACCAAACCTTGTTTTTTGTCTTTTAGGGAGGAAAACATTGTGGATAATGAAGAAATTGCTTGATTCAAGCAATTTCATCATTATCCACAATGTTTCCAAATCTGTTTTTCTTCGGGAGGGGGGCGTGAACAGACGACAAAATTTTAGACTGGTCCGAATTTGAAAAGATTGCACATGATTATTTTTGTTGACCAAATCTTATTCATTTTTATCTTTTAGGGAAGAAAACATTGTGGTTAATGAACAAATTGCTTGTTTCAAGCAATTTATTCATTATTCACAATGTTTTTCAAATCTGTTTTCTTGCGGGAGGGGGGCGTGAAAAAGTGTCATTGTATGGGAATGTGTTAATCGAGGTACCAGGGGCAGGAGAAAAACGTGCACCCTGCCTAAAAAACGTTCACCTTTCCTACAAAACTTATCCTTCCCGGAACCCTGATCTCTGGATAAATATTGTCTATATACCACCGGAATGATCTACACCCGAGCCGCTGGCGTAACCTCTTCCGATCCGAAACTTCACCATACTCGCCCTTCGAAAAGGAAAAGAAGTAGACTGGTCCGAACTTCTATTACATTACTTTATAACAAAGTTTTAGACTGTTCCAATCACAAAGAAGATGCAAACAACAATCCTTTGTTATTGGAATTTATTTTAAGATGTTTATCTTTTTGGGTGAAAAGCATTGTTGATAATAAAAAGAAAGTTACTAGTAACAAAGCGTTTTTGCTTGGTGGGTGTCAAAAATGGGATCGAGTGAGGGTAAAACGATTACTCACTTTCGCCTAGTACTGTTCATTTGCTGTCAGAAATAGTTATTGTAATTGAAAATTTGCTTAAAGGGTAACTTTACTGAAAACTGAGATGAAAACTGGTTATAAAATAAAAAAAAAGGAAGGATATCAAGAGCGCACTTACAAATTTCCACACAATCTCGCTTTTTACACTCCGCAAGAAAAGATATTCTGGAAATCATTGTTGAAAATGAAGAAATTTCTTCATTTCCCTCATTTTTTCTCCAAAAAAAGACAAAAAAGATTTCATTAATTTTAAATTGCCATCTGTCAATTTGGACCAGTCTAATTTTCAGTCGTCCTGTAATGAAAAAGTTTCGACAATTATTGAAGCTTGTCTTTTATGATTACTATAAATCACGAATTGAATCTCTTTCTGCCCTCCTTTGTCCGTTTGTTATAGACTCAAATTGTTTTAAGAAATGGGATATTTTTTTATTTGATTTAGGTGTGAACTTAAAAACTGAAATCACACTCTACGAACACGTGAACAAAAATACTTTCTTTATTTCATATAATTTAATGCCATAAAGCAAAGCAATGCGACTATCTTACTGATTTAGAGTAAAAATTTGTCGATATACTTAAAAAGAAAAATCTGCAAATCAAGACGCTTGAATGTTAATTGACAAATAATCTTTTTTGTGCAATAAGATAAAACTACTAGCTTTCTGTCACGTGTGTTTTGGCTCGCTACTCATGTAGTAATCTACATTTTCGTGTGATTGAATTCGTATATGGAAAACCCCTTGATTATCGCCGTAAACTTTTTCGTCAGTGAACATTGTTTTTAAACGCACCAATTTATATCTTCTGGCCTGATAAAACAAGTGTTTGTATTCATCGAGCCAAACTTCTGCCAATCTTACAGAGTTCCTCCTCAAAATAGTATTGCGATCACCAACCCAATTATATGGAAACGCAAAGCGGAATATATGGCCAACCCTGGAGCATGGGTGTATTTCGAGGCTACCACCGCACATCCATACCTGGAATAAATTCAGAAAACGTGTTTGCTTGAAGCGACCCTTGAAAAGATTTTCAGGAAAATTGATATACGAAAATTATCTGTTTTTTCAATAGATATTTACGTCATTTTCACAATAAGTATTTTTGTGTGTGTGTGTGTGTGTGTGTGTGTGTGTGTGTTTAATCTCAGAATTAATTATATCTATAATCTAATGTGACATATTTCCTATGCCCTACTTTGAAACATCGGAACTTCTTCGGGGGAGGTCGTTAGTCTTCGGGTGATGGCAGTATTGCTAGAAGAAGTTAATGACGTGATCAATAAGTCATGGAAACTTTTCGGTGCAATTGAGAGATTAATTCCTGTCCCACTCGGGTTCTACTTCGTTGACTTATTTAGGGTCCCGGTTCTTTTCTTTCTTTTTATAAAAGTTATGAACAGACATATTCATTACACAGCCGGATTTAATTACCTGCTAACAAATGTCTGAAAGCGTTAGAGTTAGAAATTAGAAAATTGAGAGCAAAAACTTTCCTTTCATAATCTGTGCAAAGAGCCGCTTCAACAGTAATATCCCGTCCTGGTCATATAAATTGTATTGCTTCGCATTAATGGCTGCAAATGTCGTATTTCAAATTCCACTTCGGATTAAAATGATTTTATTGGCCGTTTTTTCCTTGATTGACAGTCGCAAATTGGGTTAATCTAGAAAATCTTTTCCGTGGTCGGTAGAAAACATCGTGGACAATGAAGAAATTGCTTGTTACAAGCAATTTCTTTATTGTCCTCAGTGTTTTCCAAAGCCTTTCTCTTGAGATGCTTAAAAAGCGGAATTGATTCGGAATTGGTTAAATAGCATGCTTTTGAAAAAGTACTCCACAATTTAAATAGAGTTTGCAATATTCTTGAAATACATAAGAACTATATTTTATGGCGTAGGCATTGAATTGATTTAGTGGTTAAGCCTCCAGTGGCAGTTTGCACTCGTTTTACTTTGAGTAGAACTCGCAATTATCAGAAATGATGATAGTGAATATCAATTCAGTTTATAAAGGGCTGCGTCTAAATTATACTTCGTCGTTGTTCGAGCAAAATTTCGTGACATTTCAACAAACTTGTAGTTACGACATTTTGCACGCCAACCGAAGATTTGTTTTATCATGTTGTTACCGTCTATAAATGAAGTTGACATTTGTAATACAGGGAATCCTCACAGTTTTAACGAGCAGTATCTTGATCGCCAGTTGACATATTGCTGGCCACGCCCACGAACCTCCGACATGGTAGTTCGATTGAGGTAGCATTATTTGGTAAAATACGTGACTAGGGACGTAAAAAATGGAAAACCGTTAAGTGACAACCTTCAACGTCATAACTACAACTAATATTAGCTGTAGTTACGACGTTTATGTCGACAAAATAAAAAAATGCTTAACTTTTATGACCCGTTTCTGTTCAAACCCGTGAATTTACGTTCCCGTGATTTTATACTTGAGAAAATATTGTGGAAAATATAAGAAATTGCTTGTGACAAGCAATTTCTCCTTTTCCGACAATATTTTCTACAACACTAGTTTGATTTCAAAATGCATCCAATGTTCAAGGTTGTCTGCAACGTCTTTGAATTTGGATCAGTCTAGAATTTCATAAAACGGGAAAGTGTTAATGTCAGGGGTTCAACATAAGTCTGAAAAAAAATTTTTTTTTTTTGATTGGTCAGTCAATGTTCGATTAACACAGGAGTTCCTCAATTTTTTACTATTAACACAGGCGATCCCCAAAATTTCTACATACCCGTAGGGAGATTTCTATATTCTCGTAGCCCCAGATATCCATTCCTTTGTCGTACCGCCCAATATGTTTGAAATAGTCCTTAACCCATTCCAACACAATGACGCGTTTTGACGCCCTTCGTGATAAGCATTTAGGAAATCATTGTGTAAAATGAAGAAATTGCTTGAAATAAGCAATTTATTCATTTTCTTCAGTATTTTCTACCATGAAAGTTAAAAGAATCCAAAATTTCATAAACATTAAATTGTCGTCTGCAACTCCTTTCAAATTGGACCAGTCTTAAATTTTTCCGTCTGATAATTGGTTAAAGCTGGGTTCGCACATTCCTGGTTGGGAAATGATGTAAGGATTTGTCAGGGCCTAGTTCGATGTGATATTATGTGTAACTGATCAATCGCGGCTGTCAATCAAATTATTCATGAAGACCGAAAGTGAACTTTGAACAACCCCTAAATTGGCCGCCATTTTGTGAAGCATTTTTTGGTTGGTCTGGCGACTTAAACGTCGTAACTACAGCTTATTCAAGCTGTTGTTACGACGTTTAGGTTGCCAACCAACTATTTTACTTTTTTGTTACATGTATGAAAAGTCGCGGCTCGATATTAAAGTGGAACTTCCAGACGGAATCAATATGAGTGGCTAGCGGAGTTATTGGGCGGGGACAGCGATATCTTAGTTAAAGGTTATGTAGATTTTTCGCCGCCGTTCTCGAGTAAATTTAGAGATGATCGAATTGTTTCTCTTTTTCTTGAGCTTGCACCAAAGTTTGCCTATTTCCAGCAGACACAATTCTAGACTGGTCCAAATTGAAACATTTTGCAGACGACATTTAAATATGCTTGTGAAATGAAAAGATAGTGATGATTTACGGAAGAAAATAATACAAAAAATGAGAAATTGTTCGTATCAAGCTAATTCTCCCTATTCCACAATAGTTGTTTGAGGGTGGGTTTTTTGTGTGTTGTTGTTGCTGTTGTTGTTGTTTTGACACTTTCATAATAGGCTTTAATTCTTCGACTATATAGAGTATAAGAGTAAATGTCAGTTCCTAAATGCACATAGCTCTGAACACGAACAAACGGTTAAAAAATAGTTGATCCGTTAATCGGGAAAATCTGTCTACTGACGTAAAGGTTAGCTTTATGACGATAGAAAATTTAAGTTTTGGTGACATCACAGTTGACTTGATTATTCTTACGCTGCTCAAAATGAAAAAAAAAATCTTTGGATAACGTTGTTGAAAATGGAGAAATTGCTCGTTACAAGCCATTTCTTCATTGTCCACAATGTTTTCTTACCAAAGATACATTTATTACAAATAACTATTATATCTCCTATTTCTTTTAATTCGAGGCAGTCTAAAATTTTGTCGTCTGGTATGGGTTAATATACAAAGACAGATAGATCTGTTTTGGTTTTTTTTTTCGTCATTTTTGTGAATAAGAAAGATAGCATTTAGCCAGAATTTCGAAAAAAGGCAGCTCATTTAGGCAGGGTTTCTGGTATAACGGCGATTTTGTTCTTAATCAAACAGTATGATATTCGTTCGCGGTTAAATAAGCGGATCGATAGCCACGCTAACTACCCTCCGACAGAAAATTCAACTTACTTACAAAACAGCCTTATTCTGACAAAAAAGGTACGGTAAGTAACAAGTATCAAAAAAGTAAAATCGTTGGTTGGCGACCAAAAAGTCGTAACTACAGCTTGAATAAGCTGTAGTTACGACGTTTTAGACACCAACCAAACAAAAATGCTACACATATATGCGTCAAATATGGGAGTTCAAAGCTCACTTTCGTTCTAAATCTATGATTTCATTGGTCGATTGAATTTTCGATTGACACTGAGCGATCCGTCTTTTATCTGGACAATTATTACTTGTAGCTTAAGGAAAGTATACATGATTCGCATTTACCAATCGACTAATATTTAAATTTTGATAAAAGGATCATTTTCATAAACGTTTGCAATTTTTGGCTTGAGTTCCTCTAAATCTTTGGATCGCTGCCGTAATTGATGAATCGCGGCTGTCGGATAAGGAGTAAATCGACCAATCAAAGTATCTATTTAGCCCGGACCTGAGCTTATCACCTCAGGTATTAACTTCACCTATTTAACTTCTGGGTTATAAAGGCTCAATTAATGATCTACGAGAGCTATATAATTAACTCTGTATTATTCAATTTTCGATTAACACTCATGATGATAAGATAACCAAAACATCTTAAAATTCTATCTTGAATTGTTCGAAGCGATGTAAAGGCATCAATAAATGTCGACGGACAGAAAGAATGCCGATTGGTAGCAAACAAAAATTGCAAACATTCCAAATTTCACTTAAAATGGGGAGAGTGTTAAATAGGGTAGAAAACATTGTGCGAAAAAGAGAAATTGTTCCCACAAAGTTTTCCATGATCAATTTCTTCAGGGCGTCAGAAAGGGTCATTGTGCGGTTTAGTATGTTTTAGTTCGATTGCGACGAAAGCTTTAAGCTTACAGAGTCGCTCTCGAAACCCACAATTCTAATTAGTTCCAACGACATTTGATATTAGACAAAACGATCATTTCTTTATGTGAGCTGTTCATTTCAATTTAAGGGTATTTCGATTCCAGTCGTTAAGTGGAAGTGGACGTTTAATGGAGGCGGTCGCTCGAAGACGATCGCCTGTTTGTATATGTATCTAAGTTCATTCACCTTTAAAACATTCAATATGTGAATCCAAGAATGTCAGTACTGGACCTCTTGCAGCAGCAGCACCGATCATTCTGGCACGAATCAGTCCCTCACGCCGTCGGGTTCTTAGGATTCGAACCTTCTTATAGTCTTTGAAATAATATTCTAGTGGTGCTTTTAGGTGGTCTGAAAATGTGACTTTTGCATTTCTAATTCATATTTTTGTCTGACTAGAACATCCGTATATATTTTGTTATCAAATGCCTGTTTGGCGATTCGCGTTATTTTTTTTTTTTCAGTAAGATTAACAATTGAACCTAAAATACTAATCCATATTTGAATGGTCATCCAGTAAGATTAAATCATTAGGGCGAGCTATCTAAAACACTGTGAACAGAACGAAGTTATTCGATCCGACTCTCATTCTAAAATCAAATTAGACTAGGACACTAACCTTTGTCTGAGAAATTATTCAGTAAGATTGCTTTTATATTAAAGTGAGATGTCGATGTTTCTGAAACCTAGATAAGATACTTTGGCAACTGCCCCCGCCCCCCCCCCCTCACAAAAAAAAGCTCAAACGAACATTGAGTACTTAAATAAGAGTTAAGATATTGTCTTCATTGTAATCTGAAAAGCTAAAAATGGCTTTTGTGGTTATCAAGAAAAGGTTGAGCGGAAATCCACGATAATTTTAGAAATCACGGCATTCGGTTGTCGACACCGCATGACATTATAAATCTGTTTATTTTCTTAATTTAATAGAAGATAACGTCACAAGGGAAACAACCAACGTCCTGAATTATTTCACATCAAGTGGTTAGGGCTAAATTACGGCAATTGTCTATATCTATGTATACTCTTTCAGTTTTGGACTGATCTTTAAAGAATTGAGGACCGGCTAGCGAACATAACTCCTGGTGACGTTGGTTTGAGCGAATTAAAACTGAATGCTTGATTTCAACGGATATCCGCAACAATGGTCGTCCCAATGTCACGGCGTACTCTAAATACGTAGGACATAAGGTAAATATCCTGGTTTATTTTTGTTAAACGACCTCTGATTTTCACAAAACTTCTTTTCATAATATTTGTTTTCCAATAGTATATGAGACGGAATGAAAATAATTAAATTTGAGACAAGAACAAACATTGATACCTCCCTTTAAATGTCTTTGCGAGAGCATAAAACACTATGTACAGAATATGTTACTCTATCCTACCCTCATTATAAAAACAAATTAACCTATATTTGAGAAAACTTTCAGTAAGATCTTTTAATAAATGCTTTGGTGATCAATCTAAAAGTGAATACAGAACGACGTTACACGGTCCAACCTTCATTATAAAACCAATTATACTAAGATACTTACCCATATTTGAGAAGTCATCCAGCAAAATTACTTCCTTTATCAAATGGTCTGGTGAGCGATCTAGAACACTGTGTACAGAACGTAGTAAGACGGTCCAAGCTTCATTGTTAAAACATATAATAACGCTGGTGGAAGGAAGGTCGAAATAATGTTGTGGACACCTGTGTATGGAAAATTATTTGTGTTTTTATTTTGATGTTTTGTTCTTGATAATGTTGTTGCTGTTGGTTTTTGTTGTTGTTTGGTGGGTGTTGTTGTTGTTGTTGTGCGTTCGTTCGTCCGTTTTTTTTTTTTTTTGTTTTTTTTTTGTTTTTTGTTTTGTTTTTTTTTTGTTTGTTTGTTTGTTTTTGGTATGTGTTTGGGTTTTTTTGTTGTTGTTTTTTTCAGTAGAATGTTCGTTTGTTTGGTTGGTTGGTTAGTTGTATGAATCATTGGTTGCCTGCTTGCTTTGTTGGTTTTGAGGGTCTTTCATGTTGTTGTTGTTTTGCTTGCTTGGGATTTTTTAGGGTATTTGATGTTGTTGTTTTAGTTTGGGTTGTTTCCTAATAAATGACGGATCAGTAATGTATTTCCTACTCAAAATCCCGTTCTTCGAAAGTATCACTCTAAGATGCGTAAATCCAAGCCAATATTTCCAATAACAGATCTCTCAACTGGCTAGGTAGGAGTGAGTTTTGGAAAACAGTCCTGGGCCCCAGCCAAGTAGTTGTGAAGATCCCCAATTGATGACCTTCACCACTTCAAGAGTTGTTCAAAGGGATGAAGACGCTGCTGCCTTTTTGACCATTCCCATACAAATACCACTTTTTGACGCATGTTGTTGATTCGGCGGCTTAAACGTCGTAACTACAGCTATTCAAGCTGTAGCTACAACGTTCATGTCGCGAACCGTTACACATTATTGGCCATAAAGATCTGTTTAACATCTAATTAGAACTTCCTCGAGGAGTCAATGGGCGCGGCTAGTGAGGTCAGGTCAGCAATCCGTCAGGTGCGTTAATTCATTGGTGTGCTTTCGTAACCGGAAATATTAAAGCGAAAACCTCCTAACTTCATCTTCACGTAGGCTTTTAATCTATTTTACTCACCCGAACACAAGGCGAGGTGAGCTATTTTGATCGGTCGTCTGTCCGTCTGTCCAAAATCTCTTTAATATATTCACCTCCTAAGCCAGAAGGCCAATCAAGCTGAAACTTTGCAGGAATGTTCCTAAAGTGAAAGTCTTCAAAAGTTGTTCAAAGAATTGCATTCCGTAAAAAACTCTGGTTGCCGGGGCATTTGAAATTGGGAAATTTTAGTAAATCTTTAAAAATCTTCTTCTCCTAAACCAGGAGGCAAATCAAGCTGAAACTTTGCAGGGATGTTTCTTGGGTGAAGCTCTACAAAAGTTGTTAAAAAAGTTTCATTCCGTGATAAAACTCTGGTTGCCGCGGCATTTGAAAATGAGAAATTTCAGTAAATCTTTGAAATTTGTTTTCTCAGAAACTATGAGGCCAAAGGCATTTATATTTCATATGTAGCTTAATCACATGGTTTTCTATCAAGGTTTCAAAAATTTAATCTCTGGAGTTAGAAATGGCCCCGCCTTGAGGTCCGAAGTTTGGAAAAATGCTTAATTAGACCAAGTTCAAAAGACTTCTCCTCGTAAACTATAAGGTCTAGGATATTCATATTTGGTATGTAGCAATACTAGATGATTTTGTACTATTATTATAAATTAAAATTGTTCTCCTAGGGTCAAAAACGGCCCTGCACTAGGGGTCCGAAATAGGGAAAACGCAAAATTTGAGTAAGTTAAAAAAGAATTCTTCACTTTAAGGCCGAATGCATCTGTATTTGGAATGTAACATGGCCTGGCTGGTATCTATCAATTTTAATTAAATTATGTCTGTAGATTAAAGAACACCCCTTCCCTGGGTGTCAAAGGTTCGTAAAAAATGCTCAATTAGACCATGTTCAAAAGTCTTCTCCATCCAATCTACCATGACTAAGGCTTTCATATTTGGTATATAGTATAACCAGATGGTTCGCTACCATGTTAGCTAAAATCTTGGCCCTGGGATAAAACATGGCCCTGCCCCAGAAGTCTAATATTTTAGAAAACGCCCAATTTGAACAACTTAAAAAGTCTTCTCCTTCTGTTATATAATATATATTACTGAGTAATTTTGTACTATGTTACAGGAAAATATGCCCTTTGAATAAAAAAAATTTCTCTGCTCCAGGGGTTGAAAATTGCTTAAAGCGCTTAATTTGAAAAAAATATTCTTTTTGAATATAGGGCCTAGAGCATTTATATTAAAAAATTAGCATAACATTACTGCAATCTACCATGTTTATATCTTTTTGACAAAAGTGGCCCTTCCCGAAGCATCCAAAGTTATATGAAAAAAACTCTCAATTAGAGCATGTTTAAATATGTTCCTCTCCCAATGAATAAGTTGTAAAGCATTCATATTTTGTTTATAGTACATCTAAATTGTTCTCTATCAAGGTTGCAAGAATAATACCCATTGGGACAAAATTGCCCTGCCCCAGAGGCCCCAAGTTTGGTAAAATGCTCAATTAGAGCAGTATCAAATTCTTCTCCTCTTAACACTCATCCAAATTAAAAGAAGATGCAGACGATTATTAATGTTTGATTGAAATCTAAATACACAGAAATACCGGGTAGAAAACATAATTAGAAATAGAGAAATTGCTTGTAACTACTTAATTCTACCTTTCTCACAATACTTTTTAAACCTATTTTCCTGTAGGGTGTCAAAATGTGGGATAGTTTAATAATTCTTGTTACAAGCAATTTATTCATTATCCACAATGTTTTCTCACGCGTTTTTTTTTTTTTTTTTTGTTTTTTTTTTGGGGGGGGGGCGTGTCTGTTGGGGGTATTGTTGTCGTGTTTTTTTTGTTTATCTTTATTTATTTATTTATTCTTTTTTTTTTTTTTTTTTTTTTTTTGATGGGCGTTAAAAAGGGTCACTGTGTAGGAATGCGTAAAAATCAGAGGGTATCGGACCCTATACGATCGGTCGATGATCAAAATATACAGGGTACCACTTACGCTTGGTCACGATCATCAAACAGAGAGCGGTGTATAGATATCTTTTTACTCGTGAATTCATTGAAATAGTGGTTTCTTCCCCCTTCCTTTTTTTCCTTCTTCTCTTCCTCGCTCAAACTGTTTTCATCTATTTTAAACGCGGTACCGTTCTCACCTAAAACAAAAAAATAGTGTCAATATTGTAAAACGAGTACGGCTTCTTCATTTAAACAAGAGGGTCAGAATGGCCCTAAAATCGCTCACCTGACTAATGTAAGATGATTCAAAATTTTGCCAACACTTTTGAAAAGGGTCACCCAAGGAATATTCATTTAAGTTTGGTTGAAATTGTCCCAATGGTTACTGTGGAGATGTTTAAAAATTTCAAAGTAACAAACTGCCCCGCCCTGCCACGCCCATATTTGGGCGTAAATCAAAATTCTGCAAACACCTTTTGAATAGGGTCACCAGAGGAACATTCATGCCAAATTTTGTTGAAATTGGCCCAAAGATTACTGAGGAGAAGATGTTTAAAGATTTCTAAATAAAAAACTGCCCCAACCTGCCACGCCCATATTTGGGCGTCAATCAAATTTCACAAACAACTTTTGAAAAAGGTTCACCCAAGGAACATTCATGCCAAGTTTTGTTGAAATTGGCCCAATGCTTACTGAGGAGAATATATTTAAAGATTTCTAAATAAAAAACGGCCATGCCCATATTTGGGCGTCAATCAAATTTCCTAAAAACGATTTGAAAAGGGTCACCCAAGGAACATTCATGCCAAGTTTGGTTGAAATTGGCCCAATAGTTACTGAGGAGAAGATGTTTAAAGATTTATAAGTCAAAAACTGCCCCACCCTTCCAAGCCCTTATTTGGGCATCAATCAAAATTCTAGAACAACTTTTGAAAAGGGTCACCAAAGGAACATTCATCCAAAGTTTGGTTGAAATTGGCCCAATGGTTACTGAGGAGAAGATGTTTAAAGATTTCAAAGTTAAAAAAACTGCCACGCCCATATTTGGGCATAAGTCAAAATTTCGCGAACAACTTTTAAATGGGTCACCCAAGGAACATTCAAACCAAATTTGGTTGAAATTGGCCCAATAGTTACTGAAAAGAAGATGTATAAAGATTTCTTAGTCAAAAACTGCCACGCCCATATTCGGGCGTGAAACAAAATTCTGCGAACAACTTTTGAAAAGGGTCACCGAAGGAACATTCATGCCAAGTTTGGTTAAAATTGGCCCAATGGTTACTGAGGAGAAGATGTTTAATGATTTCAAAGACAAAAACTGCAACGCCCTGCCACGCCCATATTTATGGGTCAATCAAAATTCCGCAAACAACTTTTGAACAGGGTCAACCAAGGAACATTCATGCCAAGTTTGGTTGAAATTTGCCCAATGGTTACTGAGGAGAAGATGTTTGAAGATTTCAAAGTCAAAAACTACCACGCCCGGCCACGCCTATATTTGGGCATAAATCAAAATTCTGCGAACAATTTTTTAAAAGGGTCACCAAAGGAACATTCATGCAAAGTTTGGTTGAAATTGGCCCGATGCTTACTGAGGAGAAGATGTTAAAAGATTTCTAAGTCAAAACTGCAACGCCCTGCCACGCCCATATTCGGGCATAAATCAAAATACCACGAACAACTTTTGAAAAGGGTCACCCAAGAAACATTCATGCCAAGTTTTGTTGAAATTGGCCAAATGGCTACTGAGGAGAAGATGTTTAAAGATTTAAAAGTCAAAAACTGCCACGCCCTGCCACGCCCATATTTGGGCATAAATCAAAATTCCACGAACAACTTTTGAAAAGGGTCACACTAGGAACATTCATGCCAAGTTTGGTTTAAATTGGCCCAATTGTTACTGAGGAGATGTTTAAAGATTTATAAGTCAAAAACTGCCACGCCCTGCCACGCCCTGCCACGCCCATATTTGGGCGTGAAACAAAATTCTGCGAACAACTTTTGAAACGGGTCACCCAAGGAACATTCATACCAAATTTGGTTGAAATTGGCCCAATGGTTACTGAAGAGAAGATGTTTAAAAATTTCAAAGTCAAAAACTGCCACGCCCTGCCACGCCCATATTTGGGGGTCAATCAAAAATCCGCGAACAACTTTTGAGTAGGGTCACCCAAGGAACATTCTTACCAAGTTTGGTTGAATTCCGCCCAGTGGTTACTGAGGAGAAGATGTTTAAAGGATTGTTGACGCCTTCCGACGCACGACGCATAACGCACGACGCATGACGGACAAAAGGTGATACCAAAAGCTCACCTTGTGCACGTTGTGCTCAGGGGAGCTAAAAATGGTATTTTTCTCTGTTTATTTGAACAGATGTTAAGTTTTAAGATTTGACCGATTCACAATTTATCAATCGCGGCTGTCTACCATTTAGATCATGTAAATCCGATCCGGCTTACCAGATTAATTCCTACGCCTTATCCGATGAACTTGGCCATATCAAGACACCAACCATCTTTTCTCTATTTAAAATTCTGCCTTTATGACTTCATGTAATGAATAAGATGTGTTTGTGAAACACAATGCCCCCGCAACAGGACTAAACGTTTGACCTTGATATGTGACCTTGACCTAATCATATGACCTTAACCTTGACATAAGGAGATGCGTATTATGGAGATGTATCATCATGCCAAATATGAGCATTGTATCTTGAATAGGCTGGTAGTAATTGGCACTGTTGAGTTTTTTTGTTAAGTTTTGCAGACAGACAGACAAACAGTCAACGGTAAAACAATATGCCTCCGATCTTTCGATGCAGGGGCATAAAAAAGACTGCATCATGTAATTACGTATTCTGTACTTCACCGATTTATAATTCGACCGATTAAAGTTGAGAGCCGAGTACAATGTTTTTACTTGGACATGAATTTTAGCTTAAGATTTAAATCATTTGAAGCCATGTCACACAACAATATATAAAAAAGTTGTTTACAAAAAGATTGACGTCAGTGATGAAGTTTTAACTTTCGCTAGTCATTCAACAGCCTGCTCAGTCAGGAAGATTCACGAAATCGTTCGTACGGTTTATTCATCAGCACTTGTTAATGCCGAAGATAAGCGAAAATTCCCGACAAAGAATCGGGTGCATTCGAATCGATCTCAAAGTGTGAACAAATACGAGTTGAAATCAGTAAGAAAAACACAAAATTCTCTTTTAAGAGAACATCACTCATACCCGCCTTTTGTAAATTGATATTAGGAAAGCTCATAATTGCTTTGGTGACCAAATAAACTATAGGTTGTTTATACCTGTTTACCTTTCCCGGGGGGAAGATGTGTCTTTAAAAGTACCTCAACTACTGTACAAGTAGATCCGGTCGGTCACTTGAGCAAGTGACATGATAAAGCTAATCACGTGATCATATGACCCGATATAAACAATTTACACACCCACTCCCCTTGGTAAGGCGTTATTTGATGGCGGGTGACAGGATAAAAAGTGGGAAATCGACTTATAATGAAAAAAAAGTAAAAATACAGGGATGACGCTTAGGTCGCCGAACTTTTTTTTCTTTTATGAAACTGGACAAATTGTTTGCATAATGAAGTCGTTCAATGTTCTAGTCGCAATTCAGTTTATGTTGAGTGGCCAGTGATCAATGAAGTTTTCAGACTTTTTTTTTTTTTTTTTTTTATAAGGAAATGGACTCCTCTAACCAAATCTGTAATACATATGCTCTGAATGAAAGACAAAAAAGCACATGGATTCCTTGGAACCTTACGCCATATACGGCATTTTAATGATTGCTTATGACATCATCAGGATTACAAAATTTCAAAGCAAAACCCCACAAAGAAAAAATTAACCCATTTCCAGACGGTAAAATTTTAGACTGGTCCAAATTGAAAGGAGTTGCAGACGACAATGTAAAGTGTAGGCAATTTTAGATTTGTTCAACTTTTGGGGAAAAACAATGTGTAAAATGAAGAAACTGCTTGTAACAAGCACTTTCTTCATTTTAAACAATATTTTCCCAATTATTTTTCTTTAGGGGAGTCCAAAAGCGCCAATGTGTGGGAAGGGCTTAATAACAATCGCGCGTAAGTAAAGTAGACGACAGACATTTTGACTCTTTGATCATTTTTTCATCTAAACACTCTACGCACAATCAAAGGCCTGAAAAGTCCTGAGAACGTTCTTTTTTGTTGGCTTATCAGGCGCTATGTTCAGAAAAATGTCAACATGCCACCCATGTATCACCATCATAAAAGCCAGTAAGCGCACACAAACACAAAGTGTATCTATCAGCAAGGCTTTTTTTTTTTTTTTTTTTACTGAACATGTATTTCCTGCATAACGGACCAACAATGTGCCAAAAAAGAATCAAGAGCAGTTGGGCTGAAATCATGAAGGATGAAAATATAACCAGTCTAAAATGTTGCCGTCTGGTAATGGGTTACCATTGACATTATTGTAAGCCAAGTTTAATGTTTAACCCGAATACGCTATTTTGCTTTAATCACAATATTTTCATCTACTTTATTTCATGAATGTGTTATTTTGGGGGGTTATGTGGTAATTGGTTAAGTGTTAAAAGGACAAAGAAATCGAAAGTAAATAAAAAGATTCTTTTTTCTCTACATTCGCTGTAGCATACGCAGAGTTAACATGTATTCGCTTGACTCTATTAACCATTAACCTAGATTCTACCTTAAAACACAAGTACATGTAAATCATTTCTCTCAATTAGACAATTTATTAGACAACTCATCGAGAATATCTGAAGACAAAAAATTATCGAGGTTTTAAAGCACTTTCCTTGTTATTTTTACAACAAAACAGGCTGTGAGCATACGATAAGTAAGTGATTTTCCAAATCAGCGATGAAACAAGATGGAGACGATCACGTAGATTCTCACGCCAAGTTTTATGAGGTTTGAAATTTACATCTTGTGTTTGGATCGATTTTAAACAGCGGTGATGTATTAACAAACCCGCTAAAAATTTAAATAAAGTTTGGGGCCACTATATCTCTCAAGCTCTATAAAGTTCCCATTTTCCGCGATCTCTGATTTGAAACGGTGTCTGTAATGTTTAATTGTGAATTGCTCCACGAATGAAGATTCTTTTGATATTTTTATCTTTTAATCAAGTAAGGGAATAGATATAAGTATAATTTGCATAATTTCTTATTAATTGTAATTTCATTTTCGTAAATAAGTTAAAGCGATATTATCTGATCAAACTATATAAGATCAAGGTACGCGTTTCCCCAGGAATGCGATTAAAAATTTGTGTTTAACCTAAGAAAAAATGGTCGATTTTTTTTTTTTTTTTTAAGAATCTCACACAAGTATAGTACTTTTGTTTCGAAAATTTTAACCATAAATGAAGATTGTTAGCACCAACGTAACTACGTGCTTATTCAAGCGGACGCAATCTGTGTATTTATCCGACAATTCGCGCAAATCTTTAACCCTTTTCCACATAATCCCGCTTTTGTATGCCATTCAAAAAATGACTTAAGGAAAAAAAGGTTGAAAGCGAAGGAATTGCTTGTTACTGGCAATTTCTTCATTCTAAACCTTGTTTTCCTTAAGTCATTTCCTAATGTATACATAATATTTTTGTTTTCATTGAAGTATGACGTAAACGTTTTATAACAGAGCATGAGTACGCGAAGCGGATTCATAAAGATTTTAGCCAGCCTTAATTCTATCTGTGCTCAATCTCGTTGGATTTCCACCCTGGTGATCCAAGAGTCCTAATTTTAGCACTTTCAAACATTTATGTGAACTGATGCTCCATGCGAGATATCAATGTTCTAGACCCAACTGTTCAGGAGGAGAGAACTTTCTGACCTTTTCCCCCCTCTTTTTCCCCTTTGATTTTTAATTTTGTTACATGGACAGAATTTTTTACGGATAAAGATTATTTTAGTAAATATTAAAGGGACATTAAAGGGACATTCCTAGTATTTTTTTTATAAAGCTGTCGGTTTTGTGAGATAACGATTAACTCCTTCCCAAATGACAAAACTATTTAGAGGTCCAAAATTGTACAGACGACATTTCAAATTTCGTGTTATTTGAAAATTATGATTGAATATCTAATAAAACATTGTGGGTAAGAGTCTATAATCGCAACCTAAGAGTTATGAGCAACTTGAGGCTTGGAAAGGATGTAGGGGTATGGTGCTGGTGTGAGAAATATCAGGAATTCATAGATAGGTACTCCAGCCGCCGCCATAATGACTGAAATTCTTCAAAGTAGCATTAAACCCATTCAAATCTAATTTGACGAATTAACACTAGAGCAATATGTACCTGGGGCATCCGGTCTCATTCTGTCATAAACTGCTTCAGGTAAGACTGGTATAGGGTCTCTTCCTTCTTCAAAATGGGTTTCGTCAGCATCCACGTATTGTGTTGTTATATCACTGTGCACATATAATGAATAAAACAGCATTAACTACTGTAACAGTTAACCTTGTATAAAGCGATCACAAAAGGGATGACAAAAACGACAGATTGAAGATATTAAAATATGTAATCGCTTAATATACTTTATGTGACATTTATGAAGAATCGGTTCGACTGCGCACGTAAATTATAGCAGGATTCTCAATTGGACCTATATTTGTGGAACTCATTAGAATCGTCTCTTTGACAACATAAGGTTTGGTTTAGATAACTGTATTAACAGAAACGTCCAATTTTTAATATCGTTTGTTTCTGGAAAGGGATTTTTCATGCTTGTCGATTAATGAAAGTGGTTCTTTAAGAGAGGTGGTCGCTTAACCCATTCCCACACAGCAAAATTTTAGACTGGTCCAAATTGAAAGAAGCTGCAGACGACAATTTCAAGTTGATGGAATTTTGAACTTTTTCGTCGTTTTGGATAGAAAACATTGTGGATAATGAAGAAATTGCTTGATACAAGCAATTTCTTCATTTTCCACAATGTTTTCAAAAGCTTTTTTCTTGGGGGGCGTAAAAAGGAGGGATTGAGTCGTAATGGGTTAAGCAAGATTGACTATATACTCAAATAATAACCTCACGACGTCCATCATGGTCCTAGTTTAAGTAAATCCTTCATCAAACAAAATATCTTAGAGTAGAACAATTAGAGATAGGCTATATTGGGAAAAAATGCGAGGAAAGTTTCAACAAGCGTCTTCATTTTCCATAAAGCTTTTCAAACTATTTTCATACCTACCAAAATACAGTTCTGTAATAAGACAAAATTATCTCTGAACATTTAAAAAGCCGTTTATTTTCAACTTTACCACGTGACAATTTAAACTCTTAAATATGTCGAGGGTGTAATTTCGAAAAAGAATATTTATTTATCTGTTCATGTAAAAAAAAAATAAGACACAAAATTAAAAATCGATGTTTCATTTACAAAAAAAAAATGTTAAAAATTAAGAATCTACTGTTTTTTCATTTGAGATAAGCGCATCATTGAAAATCTTTCTCAAATTACATATCGTCGGTACTCGAGCAAAATTTCATAATTGAACACATCTTTGTTAAAGCTGTAATAATTTTTTGCTCGTGCACCGACAATATGTTGTCACATTGTTCCCTTGTTTCAAAACTCCCTGGGTGTCACCTGTACGAGTAACGACACACGCGCACACACACACATCTAACAGGAATTCGAACCACAGACTCTGTCCAGCGATAAGAATGGCGAATCCCTCTCTATCACTTCAGAAATGGTCCCTACCAACTGGTGGATCGCTGGCCACGCCCCTTGACCTCCGTCAAAGGAATTCGACTGAGATATTACACGACATTATTTTGTAAAAATATAAAATAAGGGACATAAAGCAAAAAAAGAGTAAATCATTGGTTTTCAGCAAAGTTTACCATTTTCGGAAGGGGGATGGGGGTATAAAGACAATTATTCGGTGTCCGTAACGCCAAACGAGGAACGAGGAACAATCCGAATGGAACCCTAACTCAATGGGTAAATACGTTATCTTTCCATTTCACCGAGCCGTACTGTGGGAAGTGGTTAACTCAATGGGTAAATACGTTATCTTTCCATTTCACCGAGCCTTACTGTGGGATGGGGTTAACTCATTGGGTAAATACGTTATCTTTCCATTTCACCGAGCCTTACTGTGGGAAGGGGTTAACTCAATGGGTAAATACGTTATCTTTCCATTTCACCGAGCCTTACTGTGGGAAGGGGTTAACTCAATGGGTAAATACGTTATCTTTCCATTTCACCGAGCCTTACTGTGGGAAGTGGTTAACTCAATGGGTAAATACGTTATCTTTCCATTTCACCGAGCCTTACTGTGGGAAGTGGTTAACTCAATGGGTAAATACGTTATCTTTCCATTTCACCGAGCCTTACTGTGGGAAGAGGTTAACTCATTGGGTAAATACGTTATCTTTCCATTTCACCGAGCCTTACTGTGGGAAGGGGTTAACTCAATGGGTAAATACGTTATCTTTCCATTTCACCGAGCCTTACTGTGGGAAGTGGTTAACTCAATGGGTAAGTACGTTATCTTTCCATTTCACCGAGCCTTACTGTGGGAAGAGGTTAACTCAATGGGTAAATACGTTATCTTTCCATTTCACCGAGCCTTACTGTGGGAAGGGGTTAACTCATTGGGTAAATACGTTATCTTTCCATTTCACCGAGCCTTACTGTGGGAAGGGGTTAACTCAATGGGTAAATACGTTATCTTTCCATTTCACCGAGCCTTACTGTGGGAAGGGGTTAACTCATTGGGTAATACGTTATCTTTCCATTTCACCGAGCCTTACTGTGGGAAGGGGTTAACTCATTGGGTAAATACGTTATCTTTCCATTTCACCGAGCCTTACTGTGGGAAGGGGTTAACTCAATGGGTAAATTCGTTATCTTTCCATTTCACCGAGCCTTACTGTGGGAAGGGTTTAACTCAATGGGTAAATACGTTATCTTTCCATTTCACCGAGCTTTACTGTGGAAATGCGTTAACTCAATGGGTAAATACGTTATCTTTCCATTTCACCGAGCCTTACTGTTGGAAGGGGTTAACTCATTGGGTAAATACGTTTCCTTTCTATTTCACTGAGCCGCCGTCATAGCGCAGTCGGTAGCGCGTCAGACTCCTAATCTTCATGGGTGTCATGGGTTCGATCCCCGGCGGCGGCACATATCCTTTCCGACATTTGTCTCTCACCAATGGGTGGATAATTGTAAACCTACGTGGGATAGCAGCTGGAGGCTCGGAAAGGATGTAATGGTAGTACCGGTGTGGGAAATGCCAGGAATCAATTGTTAGGTGCTCCAGCCGCCGCGATATGACTGAAATACTGTTAAAAGTGGAGTTAAACCCAAGTCAATCAATCAATTCCATTTCACCGAACATTACCGTATGTGTGGTTTCTATGACGTCATAGGCTTTTGCTAGCAATACAGTAGACCGGTACCGCTGTCGACTTTAACAAAGCTTTGTTAAAGTTGACAAGGGCACCAGTCTAGCAATACAGTTGTTGTCACTCGTAGACTAACGACCTCACCCGATAAATCCGATGTTTGAAAGAAGGGTATTAGGAGTATGATACACCAATTGCAATTTATAGTACAATTAACTCGAAGAAAAAATATCTATCGTGAAAAACACATTAGTAACTATTGTAAAACCAGATACTTTTCCTTTGGCAAATTTTAAGAAATCTATTTAAGAGCCGCTTTCTGGAATAGTTAGCCACGCCCATTTCAATTTAAAAAGATAATTTTTTTCTGAGATACCAGATGTTATTAATTTGTCGTTACCGGGGACAAAGCAAATAAATAATTGACAAGCGATTTAAACCTCGTACTTTTATATAATTTGAAAAAGGCTGTAGTTCCGACAATTAGTCACCAAACAACAAAACATCGATGCACTAATTATAGTGCGTGATCGAAGGCCAACTTTGTCTATAAAGACAAAATTGACCTTTGATCAATCTCAACAATTTGTATATCTATAGTTTTATATTAATGCTGAAAACATGTTCTAGGCTGATGGGGTTTATTTCATAAGTGACGGCGGAATGCTGTTGGTGGTGTGGTTATATGAGTTTCACATTATTTTTTAACTTACCTATTATTGTATATAATACCGTTTCTTTCTACCGTAATCGTGCTTTCTTGATGATCATCGAGATTCTGCTTTCTGAACGCTGTAATGGGTTCGTGGGATGTATCTGATTTTTTGTTCTGTCCGAGTAAGTCAGACACCAATTCCATTCTCTCTTTAGTCTGCAAGGGATGGAACTATTTGAAATTCCAATCATTTTCACCAATAATCATTACGCTGACGTTGATTTGTTTGAATGGTGTTCAACGCCACTTTTAATAGTATTTCTGACAGTCAAATAGCGGCATCTATAGAATCTTACCATGGATTCCTGTTTTTTCCGACACCAGTATTACCACTACATGCTTTCCGAGCCTCGGACTGCTCTTCTCACTTAGGTTTACAATTGCCCACCCATTGGTGGAAGAAAATTGTCGGAAAGAATATTTGCCTTGACAGGGGATCAAATCCTGAGCCTCATCATTGTCCGACGCGCTATCAACTGTGCTATGGTCGTGGTAAGTCACACCTTGGTCTTTCCTATTCAAGCAAGTTACCACTTGATTGATTCTAGCAAATTTTCAAAATTTATTCAATTTAGGTTTATTTTTAAAGAGAGCTTGAAAGAAAGAAGGATTTTTTGAATGTAGAAAGTGTATCGGAAAAATAGTTAATCTTCAATTTGAGTTATGATCAGCTGGATTTTATATCGCTGGTGTAATATCATCTCATATATTTGGTCGAATTATTCTACACGTAACATACCTGTTGTTTATTCTACGAGTAACATATCGGTATTTTATTCTACACGTCACATACCTGTTGTTTATTCTACGAGTAACATATCAGTGTTTTATTCTACACGTCACTTACCTGTTGTTTATTCTACGCGTCACATATCGGTGTTTTTATTCTAAACGTCACATACCTGTTGTTTATTCTACGAGTGAAATATCTGTGTTTTATTCTACACGTCACATACCTGTTGTTTATTCTACGAGTAACATATCTGTGTTTTATTCTACACGTCACATACCTGTTGTTTATTCTACGAGTAACATATCGGTGTTTTATTCTACGCGTCACATACCTGTTGTGTTTTTTTACGCGTCACTTACCTTTTGTTTATTCTACACGTCACATACCTGTTGTTTTTTCTACGCGTCACGTACCTTTTGTTTATTCTACACGTCGCATACCTTTTCTTTTTATTCTACGAGTCACATATCGGTGTACTATTCTACACGTCACATGCCTTTTGTTGTTTTTTCTATTTGTCATATACTCAGTACTTATTCTACTTGTCACATATCTGCTATTTTTTCTTCGCTTCACCAACCTGCTACTTATTCTACGCGTCACATGCCCGTTCTTTATTTTACACTTCAAACCCTGTTGTTTATTCTACTCGTCCAGACCTGGTTTTTTTTTGGAACGCGAGACATACCTATTGGTTATTCTACGCGTCACAAAACTGCTACCTATTCTACGCGTCACATAGCTGTAACTTATTCTAAGCGTCACCTACCTGTTGTTTTTCTACGCGACACACACCTTTTGTAAATTCTACGCGTCACAAACTTGTAGTTTTCTCTATGCTTCATATTTCTGTTACTTATTCTACGCGTTATATACCTGTTATTTATTCTATATATATCACGAACCTGTTATTCATTCTAAGGCTCACATACCTGTTACTTAATCTACGCGTCACATACTTGTTGTTTATTCTACACGTCGCATACCTGTTGTTTATATTAAACGTCACGTACCTGTTACTTATTCTACGCGTCACTTACTGGTTGTTTATTCTACACCTCATATTACTTTTGTTTATTCTACACATACTTTCCTGTTACCTATTCCACGCGTCACATACCTGTTTTTCATTCAACACGTTACATACCTGTTGTTCATTTTACACGTCAATAATCTGTTACTTATTCTACTCGTCACACACTTGTTGTCCACTCTACATGCTCCTTGCTTGTTGTTTATTCTACACTTCATATACCTGTTACTAAATCTACGCGTCACATACCTGTTGTTTATTCTACACGTCACATACCTGTTACTTATTCTACACGTCATATACCTGTTGTTAATTCTACACGTCACATATCTGATGTTTATGTTACACGTCACATACCTGTTGTTCATTTTACACGTCACAATTATGGATTATTGTACGCGTCACACACCTGTTGTTTACTCTACTCCTCACGTATCTGTTGTTTACTTTTCTTGTCACATACCTGTTACTTATTCCACTCGTCACATAATTGTTGTTTATTCTACGCGTCACATAATTGTTGCTTATTCTAAGGGTCAAATACCTGTTGCTTATTCTACGCGTCAAATACATTTAAGCATACTGTTGTTTACTCTCAATGACCTTCACATTGTATGGTTTATGTTTTGTTAAAGTGTACATGCGACTGTGTATGACGTAGTTGTTAATAAAATAAATGTCTAGTGAAATAAATAAATACTTTTTTTCATGTTGACTTATTATAATCAAAAGCTTTGTTGGAATAGAAGTTTCTTATATATAATTTCTTCTTTTTTCACAAATTTTTTACACTAGATATTTTATTTCGTTTCATATGCAATATGTAAGCATTTGAACCAAATAGACCAACGGGCAAAGCATGGAAAAGCTAGTATATAAACTTTTCACTGACGGATAGCTGGAGACGCTCAATGGTCTCCAACGGGAAGTCCGACTTCTACATCAAATACTATTTTTCAAGAAATATGGCGATTTTCATGTAACTAAAGATAAAGATGATTTGTTGGTGGCCTAACGTCGTACCTTCAGCTTGAATAGTTAGTTAGTTACGACGTTTAGACCGCCAGAGCAACAAAATGCATCACATAAATGTCAACCAATGTCGGAATTCAAGATTCTCTTCTGGTCCAAATGTATCATATGATTGTTCTAACGATTTTTTATTGGCAGCCGCGATCCGAATAAAGACTGTATTTTAGGAGTCAAACAGAATTTATAAAATGAAAAATGAAAAGAAAATGGCTTTTGTGATTATCCTACGATGTTGAAAAAATAAAAAAAAAATATTTTACCTTTGTTCTATGTTGCCATTCAAAATTCCTCTTCTTAAACATGTATATTTTAGTATCCAGATTGAATATAAAAAGAACCGTAACTACCACCATACACGCAGAGGAAGTAACGATAACTCTTGTAATTGATTTCATGACTTGATTATGTTATGACTTAATAACAGTGTTATTTCATGTTAAAAAGGCTAGATGACAGTGGTAGAATCACATGGGCATCACACATTAAAAATCTGTTGTTTGAGCACGGTTTCGGCTATATATGGATAGCGCAAGAGATTGGAGATACTAATTCCTTTTTATCAAATTTTAATCAAAGGCTAAAGGACATATCTTTTCAGAAATGGATCTCAAAGATCCAAGAGTCACCTAAAGCACATTATTACAAACACTATAAGACCCTGCTAGATGTCGAAAAATATTTATCTATTGATCTGCCATTTAATTACAAAAAAACCTTATCAAATTTTAGATGTTCAAACCACCCACTTGCTATTGAAAAAGGTAGACACGAAAATATAGATAGACAATTTAGATTTTGTAAATTTTGCTTAAAGAGAAACGTATATACTGTAGAAGATGAGTTACATTTTGTATTACTTTGCCCCCTGTATAATGATACAAGGAAACTATACTTCCATAAAAAATGGCTAAATCTATTACCAACACATGAAACATTCTATGACATTATGAATTGCCAAAACACCGACGAAATTTTTTCCCTTTCAAGATTTATTACATATGCTTTAACAGAACGTAGTCACTTTTTAGAAAATTTGTAATTAATACGAAAATGACATAACGTTACCAAACGGCATTTCTGAACACAACCAAATTTATTCATTATAGTTTTCCTTAACATTCCCTCAAACAGAATCTAGCTTTGCCGTCTAGTAGAAAAAACTTGTTGGAAAATTGAGAGAAGAGGAGAAATAACTGAGTATCAGCAATTTCTCCTCTCCCTCTATATTTCATATTATAATTTACGTATTCTCTATACTTAATATAATCACAATGCATTCTTTTATCTGCAACTCCTTTCAGTTTGGAGTATGCGACGTCGAGAAATGGCTAATTTTTAATAATGCTACCCAGTTTTAAGACACACTATTTCAGAATAGTATTCATCTATATATATATTTTGTTATTGAAAATGATGGTGATTCCTTGTATATTTGACACGAAAAAATTTATCTTGTATGTTTTCTTTTGAATAGGATTTGAAGAAAACAAAAATAATCAGTTATTGGATCAATTGATTAACCTGTTTGTTTCTTAATTGATTCATTAATTGATCCTAGAACGATCCAAACTAAGGTTGGCAATACAAATCTGTAGATGCCAAAATCCAGTATTGTTTTTATCGAACAATTATAATTCAAACATTTTAATTGCAAACTTTACGATTTGTATCATATTTGCTACTCTTCATGATGATCATTGTATACAGAATTATTGTATAATGGGCCAGAGGCCTTGTATATATATATATGAATAAATTGAAATTGAAATTATTGTCACACAAAGGTCATGATTGGAAAATAATAATTAAATATAAGGATTGTAACCTCAAGACTCGCGAACTTTTTATCCCATTCCAACACAATTCTGCTTTTTGACGGGCCCTTCGAGAATAACACTTTGGAAAACATTGTGGAAAATGAAAAAAATCGCTTGATATAAGCAATTTCTTCATTATCCACAATGTTTTCTACCAAAACGGACGAAGATTTTTAAACTCCAACAAATAATAAATCAACAAAATATTGTTGTCTGCAATTTCTTTCAATTTCATTCAGCCAGAAAATGTTTCTTATGGTAATGGTTTAATTGAAACACCACTTAACTACACATTCACCAAGTTTTCAGCACATTTATCAAACTTTTCTGACTTCCTGCCCCTTCTTTCTCAATACTGGTATATGTTAGAATTGTCACTGAATCAATTCGTCGATGTTATACAAAACCTCGTTACTACAGATTATTCCAAGCTGTAGTTAAGAGATTTTGGTAGAACACCGTCGAAATGATTTTCGTCATTTAGAATATCTTCAATCATTATTAAGCCCCATTCATCGATGTAACAGCTGTCAAGATTTGGTGAATGTTTGAGATTGGATAAGGCCTAAACAATATATCCCCTCGAAATATCATTTTTTAACTCTTTACCCAAAGACAAAAAGTCGATAGCAATAACGAAATGCATTTGATCGAACGAGCTACATATAGTTACAATTCTCATGCTTGAAAAAGAAATGCTACTCATGTCAAAACAGCGTTATAACAAACATGCATTAAGCCAAAGTGAGAAATTCGCAGAAAAAAATCTTTATTTCAAGAAGACAACTTCCGCATCGATCCAAGCTGAAAAGCTTTCGAAGTCAGATGTCAACTGTTCCAAGTAACAACTTTTTTCTTTTGAATATTTGTTTTGTTTGTGGCTCTTGTTTTGTTTTGGAAAGAACATATTTTTTTATGTTGGAAAATAGGTTGAAAATTTATGCCTCAGGGCTGTTTTTGCCTGCTGGAGGTATTTGACGAAGAATTGCGTTACACCTTACTGTTTTTCATTTACTGCAAGATGTCTTAACCCATTGCCAATCAAAAACCAGCCCAAAGTTGTGGCACATCTAAGATCTCCCCAAAGGGAGATAACTCGGTTAATATTAAATAAGATCAATGTAGATTTATCTTAAGTCAGATAGAATGCCTACATAAGTATAAGTGTCTTAACCTGTAATGTTTCTAGAATCGATTTTGTCTTATTTCAAAAACATAGTTGACTCTTTCCTGTGCAATCGATGAATTTAACGTCCATTTGTTTCTATACTAGAGAAAAAGTGTGGGAAAAGAAGGAATTGTTTGTAACAAGCAATTCCTTCTTTTCCGACAAAACTTTCTATCCTATTGAATGATTTTTTTCCAAATAAAATCAACGTTAAATTGTCGTTTGCCTTTGAATTCGGACTGGTATAAAATTTTGCAATACAGTAGAGGGTTAACTAATCTACCTATCTCATTAGATTGATTGAATGGGGTTTAACGCCACTTTAAATAGTATTTTAGCCATATCGTGACAATCTTTTCCTGGCCTCCAGCTGCTATCCCATTTAGGTTTACGATTATCCACCCATTGGTGAAAAACAAATGTCAGAAAGGATATTTGTAAGAACCGGGGATTGAACCCTGGACCTAACAATTGAGAGTCCGACGCGCTTCCAACTGCATCGTAATCGTTAACATGAGATGAGCAGCTATAGAGATTGAGAAAGGATGTAGTAGACGTAGTTCTGAGTGAGAAATCTGAGAAATCATTGATACGGTACTTCAGCCGCCTCGACGGGCGTTGAACACCATTCAAACAAGCAATTATTCCGATTTTCGAGTTAATTACTGAAGTAATGCGTACACTTAACGTCAAAACGAAACCTGTAGGGATAGAGAAGATGTCGAGACTTTAGTGAATCTTCTAATTTCCCCGAAAAAAAGCCGAACTTATAAATCTACACAAGAACCAGATTTAAAAGCGGCTCTTGCACAGAAAATGAAAGAAAAGTTTTGGCTCTCAATTCTCAAATGCTTACAGTCAATTTTAAGAAAGTGATTAAGCCGATTTTGTAATGAACATGACAGTTGTATCTTTAACCCTTTCCTGGTTAATCCCTGGTTTTTACGTCCCTGTTATTTTATAATGGAGAAAACATTGTGGGAAAAAAAGAAAGAAATTGCTTGTAACAAGCAATTTCTTCTTTTCCACAATATTTTCTACTCTACTGAATGGTTATTTTGCAAATAAAGTCAACTTGAATTTTTTTGTCTGCAAATCCTTTGAGTTTGAGCGGGTCTGAAATTTTGCAAAATAGGAAAGGGTTAAAAAAGTAAATAAATAAAAGAATGAAAAAAATTAGGCGTTTCGAGACGCCACAAAAGTTAGCGAAGATCGACTCTAATGGAACCGGAATACTTCGGCTAAATACGTTTTGTCATTTGCACCAAAAATTGCCTTATTTGTATTTTCCATGACGTATCAAATACGTCATTAGCTTCCGCTAATAATACAGTCATCGATATCACCTGAAGACAAACGACTTCACCCGATAAATTCCGATTTTTCAAAGTAGTGCACTGAGAATATATCACGTTAAATTGATTTTTAAGTGAATATAGTTGATTTAACTCGAATAAAGGATATTAATTGTTAAAATTACAATACTAACTATTGGAAAAGTATATAATTCACCTCTATAATATGTCCATGAAAATCTGTTGAAGAGCTGCTTTAACCCATTCCAACACAATGGAATTTTAGACAAGTCCAAATTGAAAGGAGCTGCAGACGACAATTTCAAGTTGATGGATTTTTTAATTTTTTCGTCTTTTGGGATAGAAAACATAGTGGATAATGAAGAAATTGCTTGATCCAAGCAATTTCTTCATTTTCCACAATGTTTTCCAAAGTTTATTTGTTGAGGGGCGTAAAAAGGAGGGATTGAGTGGGAATGGGTTAAGGAAAGGCTGACGACATTTCTAAGTATTTTTCATCCGATCGCTTCCGATGCCCACTGGTTCCGACAGGAAGTGTCATTTCTATTTCGAAATAAAACGTCGTTAGTCTTCAAAATTTGTGACCTGTAACATGTAACAAAAAAGCTTATATAAGTGGAGAAATTGTTTGTTGGCGACCTAAGCATGGTGACTACAGCTTGAATAAGCTATAGTTACGGCGTTTGAGTCGCCATATTTAGAAAAACGTTTCACAATAATGTCTACCAATGTTGGACTTCAAATTTCACCTCCGGTTTAAATGAATTATTTTAATATCGATTGTTTCTATGATTGATAGGTAAATTAGAGAAAAAGATATGAAAAAAAAAATTGTTCGCTGAGAAAGATTTTTGGTATAACCGTCAAGGGCGTCGAAACCAGTACCAGTTTATAATTAAAATTAAGACTGGCCCAAATTGACAGGAGTTGCAGACGACAATTTTCAGTTTATGGAACTTTAAGAATAAATTTACTCTTCTGGGGTAGAAAAAATTTGGTGGATAATGAAGAAAGTTCTTATGTCAAGCGATTTATTCATTTTCCACAATATTTTCCAAAGCCTTTTCCTCAAACAGCGTCATTGTGTTGGAATGGGTTATAAGAAAGTCTATTTTGTTTAGTGTTAAAATGTATTCCTTCTCATTTAACGATAATATAAAGATATTCTTAAAAATGTGCATTTTTAATCCTTGTCATGGTGAACTCGGATTATTCCTGTTTTGGCAGGGGGTATAGAGAAAGATTAGCCTGCATAAATATGCAATCTGATATTAGTCTACCTACACCTCCTGCTTAGCCCTTTTAAGCCCAAGGTTGTTTTTAACATATTTTTTTCAAAAGAATTATAAACCAACAAAATTGCATCCACGGTAGTACTTTCTGAGCTTTGATTTTCAACTCGACAGTCCTGTATAGGATCTTATTAATACATTTTAGGAGATAAAAATAATTCTTACTTGGTTTCATGGAGGTATTAACCGAAAAAGCTAATCACACTGTATGAATTCACGAAGCGGATTCATATATAAGTGTGATAAGGTTTTATGGATCATACGTCCATGAAAATAAAATAATATTATCTTCATTTCTTTTAATTTAATAGCATCTAGGGAAAAAAAGAAAAACTCTACCAATTTGGATACTTTTTGTGTGGAGCTATTTTTTGCGGAAGCATACAAAATGGACTCGTGCTCAAAATTCTGTTCATGGAGGTATGTTTTTTTCGACCAATCAGAAACCCCGTTTTTTATAGACGAAACTAAAAATTAAATTATCGGGTTATATCCAACCTTTGCTTTCTTGAGAGTATGGGGCTTTAGTTCTTCGTCCTTCATTTACTTTCTCTGAAGTGTACAATGAACCAGGGCTAAAACACGCAATGTGATGAAAAAAATGTGACGGGAGAGGGAAACATATGGGGTTTCTGATTACTTTAAACGGGACTGAAACACAATGATCTAAACAGAATCTTTTTCCCCTATGATTATTCACACATCCCCTTTTTTAGGGGGGGGGGGTAATTCTTAGCTTAATATCGATGGTATTGTTGATTATGGGATAAAAGACACAAACGCAAACGGATAATCATATTAATCATATTTGAAGCCAATTCTCAAATTTGTGTAAACGGTACACGTAAAGTTTGGCTAGTTCGTAAGGGAAATCTGACTTTATCACATCGAATTCTTTTTTGTTTAAACTATTTATGGTTTGTTACATCTATTAGCCCTTTCCCATACAGTCACGCCTTTTGACGCCACCCGAAAAACAATTGGGAAAACTTGCTTGAAATGAAGAAATTGCTTGTCATGAGCAATTTCTTCATTTTTCACAATGTTTCCTACCCAGAAAATTGAAAAAATCTAAAATTGCTGTCTGCAAGTCCTTTCAATTCGAGCCAGTCTAGCAATTTGTCTTATGGCATATCTTTTAAGAGATACATATTTCATGGCAATCGATTTCATTTAAATATGAAAAATTGGCAATGCTAGTTGGTTTGACTGGTGAAAATATCCGAAAGAAAAAAAAAAACCAAAACAATTACAACTTCAACAACAACAAGAAGGAGAAAAACAAAAATATAAAAACAAATAAAAATAAAATAAATGATACCCCAAGCCCTTTTTATGGGAGAATGGTTTATGAGGACGGTCGATATTTTCTAACTCTTACATCCATCGACAGATAGCTGACTACGTCTACTGAGCTCAAGCAGGGAGTTCCACTTCGAATATTAACGGCGTTATCTTGCAAAAGTTAAGACTAGTAACGTATAAAAAATGTGGCGAGCTATAATTTTTATAATGTGAAGTTACAAAGTTTAAATCGCCTAACCAACAAAAATGCTTCAATTATTGGAGTTCGTAGTTCACTTTCGGTCTAAATGAATGATTTGATAGGTCGATTGATGCTTTGATTGACAGAACGTAAAGTTCATCCAGTGCAGAAATGGAACCTACGTAGAACAGCGGTTATCGGGTTTGACAAAATGATTTGTCAAGTAAAAAATATTTCAGTCGTTGCTCTTCTGATATCTGCTTCTAATTCATCCATAAATATATTTATGTCTTTGAACGAACGGAATCAGCGGCATAGTTCGTTATACTGAAACAATGGCAATGAGGAATAAGTAGTGATCTTGCGCGCTATGAGAAATTCCTATTCAGGAAGGTCTTGAGTCAGTTAAAGGTTGTCTTTCACGAAGAATTTGAAGTAGTTGTTCATATTTTTGTTTGTTGGAAAAGACGACAGAAAGCCCATTCTTTTCGAGCAGGATTATTGGTGGGGTAGGGATCTTAAATAAGTGGTGAAATAAGTGGTCAGTAATATACTGGTCAGCCAATGCCCAATCGGTCAGTTGGTCAGCGACAGCTGTTTAGCTATCAGTGGGTCAGCTTTTAATACCTACCCCTAAGATCTAAAATCTACTTTTAACACAGCTTTCTCTGTTTCAATTCATTTAGTGTAAGCAAACATCTTCTCCTTCAGATTCCAACTATCTTTTCAACTTGAAGAAAGGGAAGGCCCGGGTCGTGCATTACGAAATCATAATGAGTGTCTGTTGTTAGCTCCATTGACTGAAAGCCATGGGACTAGGTGTCCGTCGTGCGTCAGTCCGTCCGTTCGTAAATGTTTACTATAAAAATCTTCTCCCCAGAAAGCACTGGACAGAAATTACCCAGATTTTACAGAAATGGTCATTGGGTGACGTTTCATCCGATTCCCTCAGAGAATTTTGATCCGATGAAAAACATGGCTTTAATCGGCGGGGCTTATTCCACATATGGTGAAAGCTATGAAAGTAATCTTCCCAGACAGGAGTCGATGGATTTCAACCAAATTTAAAAGGAATGATCTTTGGGTGACCACCAATCAGATTCCTTCAAAGAATAATGATTGGGGTAAAAACATGGCTCTAATGGGCGGGTCTTATTTCCAATTTTGGTTAAAGTTTAAATACAAGTATCTTCTTCTCTATACAGGTCGGTGAATTCCAACAAAACTTTACAGGAAGGATCGTGGGCCATGGGTGACACTTTATCAAATTCGTTCAAGGAATTTTGATCGAATGAAAACATTGCTCTAGTGAGCGGGGTCGTATATGCAGAAAGCTTTAAAAATCTTTTCCTCAGAAAGTCGATCTAATTTAAACAAATTCTACAGCTATGATCATTTTGTGACTTTTGATTGATCAGATTATTTAAATGATTGGTCAGATTATTTTAAAAAAATGATCGGATAAAAAACATGTGCGTGTGTGTGTGTTTTGTATGTTTTTTTTTTTTTTTTCTTTTAACCTTCATTATTCATATGTTTCACATTCTTCTTTTTGGTAGGATTAACCACCATTCGCCATCATTTGTAATGTATGTCGTTTTAGCTTGATGGCATTTCTATGCCACCTTACAAAAATGCTCGAGTGATTATTACGATCCATGTGTTCTAAAGAACACCGTATAGGGTCAGAGGTTACGGATAAGACGACGCGTGAACCCGTCATCGGCATCGAACGATATATTGACAGACAAAATATTCTTATAGCCTACTTGACAGCGGAACTCATACATAGTAACAAAGGTTAGTCAAATTGCTTTCTCGTATATAGTTTTATTGTTACTGTTTTATCCTAGATATTGAATTTAATTCTTTGAACTGTGTGTAAATCATTTTTCTTTGAATTGGATTTTCGCTTGTTTAAATAAGTGGGTGGGGTTAAATGGTTTGGTTGTAAGTCAGTTTTACTGATTCTGTACTGAACATTTTGTTCATTTAAATGAAAAAGATAATTGCTGAATTACTGCCAAATCTATCAAATCAGCTCAATAATCCATTATTTATTAGTCAAAAATAGGGGCAGACACTCCATTCAAATGGACCCCACAGGAATTCCTAACTAACTGTTGTCTACCTTTATTTGAATATTTTCCAGCAAAATTTATGAGTATTTATGCCCCCGCATCGATAGATCGGGGGCATATTGTTTTACCGCTGTCCGTCTGTCTGTCTGTCCTTCTGTCTGCAAAACTTCCAACTATACATTTTCCTATAACTTCAACCCTAATTAAGTTACAATGCTAATATTTGGTAATAGATAGGTCTCAACAAGGGGCAACTGGGGAAGGTCATTTCATCAAGGTCAAGGTCAAAATTTTAACCCTTTTCCCTAAAACATTACTCAAAAACTTAACCTGCCAACTAAACATTTTCCTATAACTTCATCCCTAATTAAGTTACAATGCTAATATTTGGTATGTAGATAGGACTCAACAAGGCGCAACTGGGGAAGGTCATTTCATCAAGGTCAAAATTTTAACCCTTTTCCCTAAAACAGTACTCTAAAACTTAGCCTGCCAACTAAACATTTTCCTATAACTTATCCCTAATTAAGTTACAATGCTAATATTTGGTATGTAGATAGGTCTCAACAAGGGGCAAATGGGGAAGGTCATTTCATCAAGGTCAAGGTCAAAATTTTAACCCTTTTCCCTAAAACGTTACTCAAAAACTTAACCTGCCAACTAAACATTTTCCTATAACTTCAACCCTAATTAAGTTACTATGCTAATATTTGGTATGTAGATAGGTCTCAACAAGGGGCAACTTTGAAAGATAATTCATCAAGGTCAAGGTCAAAATTTTAACCCTTTTCCCTAAAACATTACTCAAAAACTTAACCTGCCAACTAAATATTTTCCTATAACTTCATCCCTAATTAAGTTACAATGCTAATATTTGGTATGCAGATAGGTCTCAACAAGGCGCAACTGGGGAAGGTCATTTCATCAAGGTCAAAATTTTAACCCTTTTCACTTAATAAAGAAATAAAAACCAATAAAAATCACCCTGTTTAGGGGGCATGGTGTTTCACAAACACATCTTGTTTCAATGAAATTTCTGATATACCACTTTGTCAGTTTGCCATTAATTAGAATTGGAGAAATCATGGAATAATTATTTTTTAAAAAAACTTCTCCTCTTTAACTATTTGGCCAATTCGGACCCAATTTGACAGGAGTATTCCTTGTCATTTGGCCCTCTTGTTTTCAAATTTTGGTAAATGAAGAAATTTTTGTTACAAGCAATTTCTTCACTTTGCAAAAAGTTTTCTTAATTTTTTTTCTTGAGGGGCGTCCAAAAGCATCATTGTATAGGAATGGGTTGAGGACCATTACAAATCTCTTGTATAGAATTAACCCTTTTCAGTTTCCTGTCCAAATTCTAAGGTTGTAGATGAAAATTTAAAGTGAATTTAATTTGAAAAATACCCCTTCAGTGTGTTATAAAATACGGTAGAAAAAGAAGAAATTGCTTGTTACAAACAAATATCTTCTTTTTATAAGCTCACCTGAGCACAAAGTGCTTTGGGTGAGCTATTGTGATTGGTCATCCTCTGGTGTCCATTCGTCCATCTGTTCAAAATTAAAACAAATAATCTTCTCCTCCTAAACCATGGAATTTCAACCAAACTTCACTGAAATGATCTTTAGGTGATGCTCTTTCAAAATACTTAAAAGAATTGAAATCCATGAAGACCTTAGGTTGCCATGACAGCAGAGTGAACAAACTAAAAAAAACTTCTCCTCCCAAGCCTTAAGGCATAGAGCTTTGATTTCTGATATAAATCATCTATTGACCCTCTACCAAAATTCTCTAAAGAATTACTGCATCTTAGAAATTAGCCTGTTTCTGTGTGATCCTGATTTTACAAAGAAATAAAGAAGGAAAACTTTAAAAATCTTTTTCTCCCAAACTATAAGGCCTAGAGCTTTATATTTGGTATATATCATCATATATTGACCCTCTATCAAAATACTTCAAAGTATTACCATATCTTGAAAATTAGCCCTTTTCTGCGTGATCCCAGTGACTACATAGAAATAAAAAGGGAAATCTTAAAAAATCTTCTCCCAAATCATAAGGCCTAGAGTTTTGACATTTTGGTATAAATCATCATCTACTGAAATACTTTATAGAATTATCATACTCTGAAAATTAGCCCTTTTCTTTGCGACCCCTGATTTTACCTCTAATTAAAGAAGAAAATCTTTAAAAATCTTCTTTTCCAAACCATATGGCCTAGGTTTTTAACATTTGGTGTGTAATAATACCAATTGACCTTATACTAAAATACTTCATAGAATAACCGTATTCTGAAATTCTGTGCAATCCCAGAAAGAAAAAAAAGAAGGGTATCATAGAAAATTTTCTCCTTCTAAACCATTAGGCCTAGAGCTTGATATTTGGTGTGTATTAATGCCTATTGACCCTCTATTAAAGAACTTCAAAGAAATTCCATACTCTTGCAATTTAAGAGCTCGATATGGTTGGATCAATGTGCAAATCTTCAAAAAATTCTCTCCAAAATAATTAGGTGTAGGGCATTGATATTTTGTATATATCATACAGCCTTTAGCCATCATCCCCAGGGGAGCGATATAGAACCTCATGGTATTCTTGTCTATTTTTTCTCAAATACAAAATCACAGGGAGGTCTATGGATTGAACAAAAAAATTTGCATATCATTATGCATAATTATTTTACCTTTTCCCTTTCCAGATATTTTCTTAGAGGCAAAGCATGTCCGCTAAAGCTATATATGAGGCGAAGGGGAAAGAACTATTGAATAAGTTTCTCGAGGGTTCATCTATCAAGAACAAATATGCTGTAGTTACAGAAGATGTTAATTGGGCACAACTTGAACAAGATAACCCATGGCTTCTCTCACAGGTAAACTAATCTGAGCTGCAGGGGTCTTGAACACTCACACCAGCCCTCAGGCCAAAGCAATGTTTATTGTAGGCAGAGAAAATGGGGTAGTCCCCACATTTTTTAAAGATCTGTCAAATATATTATTCAATATAGGTAGGGGACTTTTTTCTTTTATCACAGACAATGAAATATCTAATATTTCTCAGTTGTGTAGATTTTGTGCTGAAGCCCCACTAATTATTGAAATCCCAGAATATACATTGCCCAAGGCCTATGATTTGTATAGAGGTCTGGCACAATTCCTGAGTATTAGGCCCTTTGGGCCTGTAGTTATCTTTTTCAAATCAAATCAATGGAAATCACTTCTTTTTGCCATTTTTAGTCCATCAATTGTATACATATTTCTATTAGGGAAAACAGTCAAGGAAAAGAAGAAATTGTTTGTGACAAGCAACTTTCTTTACCAAACTCTTTCCATCAATTATTCAAATTTAAATCTCTCAACACACAATATTAACTTCATAAATCACACTTTTGTATTGCACAGAACAAGCATATATTTACAAGCATCCAATCTATGATAGACTGGTCCAATTTAAAAGAAGATGCAGATGATAATTTCAAGGTGATTAAAGATTGAAATCTTTGTCCACACAATGACATATTAGATGCACCTCAAGGAAAACAGTTGGAAAAACATTGTGTGAAATGAAGAATTGCTTGTTTTCTACCCAGAAATTTGAAAAAAAATCTAAAATTTCATAAAATTTTAAATTTTCTGCAACTCTTTTCAACTTAGACCAGCCTAAAATTTTACCATCTGATAATGGATTGAAAGAGGGGCAAAGTAAGTCAGAATGACCTCGCAGC
This sequence comes from Fragum fragum, assembly GCA_946902895.1. Lineage (NCBI taxonomy): Eukaryota > Metazoa > Mollusca > Bivalvia > Cardiida > Cardiidae > Fragum > Fragum fragum. Next base: position 33,882,858 of record OX336377.1, on the reverse strand, counting down.
AATGTGAATTTGTTTTAAAAGGAAACAATTTTTACTCGGTCAATCTACACAGTCTTGCAAAGATTAATACATCAAACATAAGCCTATTTGAAGTAACTGGACACATGAAAAATTAAACATAGCACAATTGACAGATCACTACTGTCAATCATAACATCAATTGACCAATCAAATCATTGATTTAGAATGGAAGTATATGCCGACTTCCGACATTAATGGCATTTTCTGAGGAAGATTTGGTCGTCACTATGACAAGTAGTATATGTGTATAAATGCTTAAGTTAGTAAATATATGTTTAAATTTCAGTCGGTCCATATTTGAGCAGAACATATCTCCCACATCTTGCGCATAGTTTCAAAAAAATTGGTCCATCATGAGTCGATATGAAACTGTCTCATTTTTGGAAAGATTCTTGTGTATGACTTAGCAAGCATTCTGACCAAATTTCATTCAAATATAGCCAAAACTTGTGGTTTATAGAGTGGAATTATCATTAACCTATTCCCACACTACAAAACTTTAGACTGGTCTAAACTGAAAGAAGCTGCTAACGACAATTCAAAGTTGATGAAATTTGTTAACTTTTTTATCGTTTTGGATAGAAAACATTGTGGAAAAAGAAGAAAATGCTTGATACTTGATATTTTTTCAGTAGCTCTACTGGCTGAAAGCTGTAAGCTGTTGTCATTTAGCTGTGTCTGTCGTGCTTGTTTGCATGTGTGTGTCTGTCAGTAAACTTTTACTCCTCAGAAAGTACTGAACAAAAATCAACCAATTTTAACAAAATAGATCCTTTGGTGACCCCTTATCAGATTCCTTTGAAGAATTTTGATCAGATGAAAAACATGGCTTAATTGGGCAGGGCCAATTTCTATATATGGTGAAACCTTTTAAAATCTTCTCAGAAACGAATTGATGGATTTCAACCAAATCTTACAGAAATGATCTTCGAACGACCCTATATCAGATTCCTTCAAAAAGTTTTGATTGGATGAAAAAATTTGCTTTAACCTATTCCCACACAATAAAATTTTAGACTGTTCTAAATTGGAAGGAGCTGCAGATGACAATTTAAAGCTTATGAAATTCTAGATTTTTTCAAGTTTCCGGGTAGAAAACATTGTGGAGAATTTAGAAATTGATTATAACAAGCAATTTCTTCATTCTCCACAATGTTTTCCAAAGCTTTCATATTGAGGGGCGTTTAAAAGCATCATTGTGTCAGAATGGGTTAATAGGCAGGGCTAATTTCCATATAATTTACAAGAATGCTCATTGGGTGACCCTTTATCAGATTCCTTCAAAGAATTTTGATCGGATGAAAAATGTGGCTTTAACCATTTCCCACACACAAAAATTTAGACTTGTCCAAATTGAAAGATGTTGCAAGCATCAATTTTAAGTTGATGAAATTTTTCAAATCTTTGTCATTTTGTAACAAGCAATTTCTTCATTGTCAACAGTGTTTTCCAAACCTTTTATATTGAGGGGCATTTGAAAGTGTAATTGTGTGGGAATGGGTTAATGGGCAGGGCTTATTTCCAAATGTGGTGAAAACTTTGAAAATCTTCTTCTCAGAAACTAATGGATGGATTTCAACCAAATTTTACTGGAGTGATCCTTTATCAATTTCCTTCAAAGAATTTTGATAAGACAGAAAATATGGCTTTAATAGACGGGGGCTTATTTCCATATATGGTAAAAGCTTATATGGTAAACTGTGAAAATCTACAATCTGCCGGATGGTTTTCAACTGAATTTATTAAGAAATGATAAGTTTATTCTGGCCAGTGGAGCTAAACAGGCGCTCAAGCGCCTCTAGTTTTCCCACAATGTTTTCAAAATCTTTTTTCTATAGTGGCGTAAAAAGGAGGGATTGTGCGAGAATGGGTTAAGACCCTTCTATCCTATAGTAAATCTCATTCACAGCTATAGCTCAATGGTAGCTCATCAGACTCTCAATCATAAGGGCCTGGATTCAATCCCCGGTCCGTCATAGCGCAGTTGGTAGCGCGTCGGACTGGCAATCTAGAGGTCCCGGGTTCGATCCCCGACGGCGGCACTCATCCTTTCCGACTATTTGTCTCTCACCAATGGGTCGATAATCGTAGATCTATGTGGGATAGCAGCTGGAGGCTAGGAAAGGATGTAATGGTAGTACTGGTGTGAGAAATACCAGGATTCCATTGTTAGGTGCTCCAGCCGCCGCGATATAACTGAAAGATTGTTGAAAGCGGCGTAAAACCCCATTCAAACAAACAAACAAACAATCCCCGGTCAGGACAAATACTCTTTCTGATATTTTTCTCGCACCAATGGGTGTATAATAGTAAATCAAGTGGGATGAGCTGCTGAAGGCTTAAAAAGGATGTTGTGGTTGTACTTGTGTGAAAAATACTAGGAATCCATGGTTTGGTACTCCAGCTGCCACAAACGGATTGAAATACTGTTAATAGTGGCATTAAACCCAATTCAATCAATCAATATCACATGCGGTAATTCTTTTTGACGCCTTCAAGGAAAAAGCATTGGAAAAAATTGTGTAAAAATTAATGAAGACCTTGCTTATTACTAGCAATTTCTTCATCACAACCCTGTTTTCTACCAAGAAAAAATTGCAAATGCCATAAAAATTCTATCGAATGTCCATGCTCTTGTAAACGCCCACTCCCCACTCTGATGTCAAAATCGACCATTTTTGTTTGATTTTCGGAGATTTTGAAGCCTCTAATAAATGCCCAGTCACCAAATTGTGTATTTGAAATTCTGAGACACTTCTTTTAAGAGTTGATTTTTATGCCCCCGCATCGATAAGATCAGGGGCATATTGTTTTACTGGTGTCCGTCTGTCTGTCTGTCTGCAAAACTTAACCTCCAACTTAACATTTTCCTATAACTTCAACCCTGATTAAGTTACAATGTTAATATTTGGTATGTAGATAGGTCTCAACAAGGCGCAACTGGGAAAGGTCATTTCATCAAGGTCAAGATCAAAATTTTAACCCTTTACCTGTTTCTAAAGAATTCTCGTTTCGAGGGTATAGTGTTTCACAAAGACTGCCTTTCACCTTTTGTCCAGTGCCGCTGATCTTAGATACCTACCTTTAAAGAAGGGCTTACCTGTTGCATGAAAAGTTCTCTTAAGTTTTTGCACAAATCCCAGAAAGTATGTTCACTAAAATTATACATAAAATGACAAGGGTCTAACTACTCATGGGACATGCGTATCAACTGCGGAAACTCAACCCGAAATAGCTGAATACCTGACATCGGCCCTTTTGATCACCTGCTCTACCCCTTGCAGTAAAATAAGGCTACCCAATTACTGCATTTATATGATTGCCTTGTGTGTAATTTATTGCTCGTCTTTAGACTTAGGATTGGAATTAATGTTTGAATATAGAGAGAAAAGTAATTCTGCAGTAATCTATTTGCATTTTCCCTTTGCTATCTGGTTTGTTCCAAATATTTATTTCATCCAAAGAAATTGGATAATTTCAATTACTTGGTAGAAATACATCATTTCTTTTAGAAAGGGGTGTGGAATTCCCATGCCTGACTTGTCCGACACAGGCTTTTCTACCTGCGGGCAAGTACATTTTTTAGGCTACTTGTCCATGGAAAAGTAAACATCAGGGCAAATCTTGGAATGGTACTAAAGAGTTCCAGCATTTTCTTCTTTAAAGATAATGTTTTCACAAAATTTATGTTCGTCTTTTCATGGGCAAGTCCATTTTGATCCCGGACAAGTAGAAAATCACATTTTACTTGTCCATGGACAAGTAGAGAAAATCAGTATTTCCACACCCCTGTTTTAGATGTTATACCGAAAGCGAACACCTCTGATCCGGGTCAGCTTGAGTAAATCTCATTCAGTGTTGTAATCCCTTCTTTCCCCATCTCTTACTGGACTCACTTTGCTACCAATCCAGTGTCAGTGGTTTGAACTCTTGATCATCAACAATTTTATGAAATTTGACATAAGTAGTGTGACGTCATTTACCTTTGAGATTGAATATTGTAAGTGTAAGGATTTGATAGGACAGAATGAAAATCTTATTCCGAATTACATTAAAATCAAAGAGCTTAAAACACTGGAAGGTCTAATATTGTGGGTCATTATTCTTTGTTAATTAATTCTAAAATTTATAACTCTGAAATTGAAATGTCTAACAGGTGGTTTAGACTAAGATAAGACTGCGCATATGTGCAGGCTGAACTTAGTCTGCATCTCCTGCTGTTATCTTTACTTTCTTAATCCAAAACAGCCACAGCCATTGCTCAGTTGGTAGCGCCTCTGATTTCTAATCATGGGGTCTTTTGGTTTGATTTTTTTCTCTCACCAATGGATGGATAATTGTAAACCTAAGTGGGATGGGCAGCTGGAAGGCTCAGAAAGACTGTAGTGTTGGTACTGGTTTGGGAAATATCAAGAAAACGTCGTAAGTTGAACCAGCAGCAGCATTATGTCTGAAATGATCTTTAAAGTGCCGACCCAATTCAAAACAAAAAACAACCAAAAGTAATCCATTACAAGACACAAAATTTTAGACAGGTCCAAATTGAAAGAAGTTGCAGACAAAGCTATAAGATAAAGATTGTGAAATTTTAGATTATTGCAACTTTCTAGTTAGTAAACTTTGTGGAAAGAAAGAAGAAATTTTTTATTGCTTCATTTAACCCATTCCCACACAATGCCTGTCCAGAAAAGTAATTGGGAAAACATTCTGTAGCTTGTAACAAGCAATTTCTTTGTTATCCATAATGTTTTTCTACCAAGAAAATTGAAAAAATCAAACATTCCATAAACTTTTGGTCTGCAATATCTTTCAATTTGGACCAATTTTGCCATCTGTAATGGGTTAACACATTTTTTCAATATTTTTTTTTTTTCTTGTGGGGAGTCGTGGGAAGAGCTTAATTTAACCCTTTCCTGTACAAATCCGGGATTTTACGTTGTTGCAATTTCATTCTTTAGAAAACATTGTGGAAAAAGGAGAAATTGCTTGTTACAAGCAATTTCTCCTTTTTCCACAATATTTTCTACCACATAGGATGGTTTAATAACAAATTACATTCAATTTTTATTGTCGTCTGCACATTCTTTCGATTTCAACCAGTCTAAAATTTCAAGAAACTGGAAAGGGTTAAGAATTAACGGATGGCTGGCTATGCCCACTGAGCTCCGCTGTTTTCCCCACTTTCAATACAATTTGAAACTTTGTCTGTAATGTTTATTGATTTGGATCAGTCTAAAAATCATGTGATTTATATTGTAGATTTTCATTGCAATGAGTTTTACAAAGATTATTATTAATAGAAAGATCAATTTGATTGACAGTATAAAAATAGTATAATTAAACTCTAATGTACATACCGTATTTATTCGAAAAATCGCCCGGGCGATTATTAGAATAGGGACCATCAGCAAAGTTGGGGGTGGGCGATTATTAGAGGTTTTTTTGGTACGGAGGTAGGCGATTAGAGAGGTGTGTGGTATGAAAGATGACCGGTGAATACAAATAGTACGAAAATCATAATGACATTTTATTTAGGATGTATTAACGACTTTTTAAAAGCCAACGGTATATTTAGTTCTGCATTTGCATCGGAAATTAAACAGCTAAAAGTTGGGAAATCCCGCAACACTGCATCATAGTCATAATGAATTTTAAAATGTCTAATAATTTGACCCTCGCAACTTGACATCGCGTATCATCGTTATTCCTGTATTTGTAGGACAATAAAGATGTACCTGTTTAAAGTATAATCCATTTTTGAAAGACTTGAAAAAATACGACGTAAAGCTAAGACTTGTACCCCTGTCGTCTTAGTCCCGGTTTTGTTTAAGGCATTTGATCATAACGGAAACAAAAAATCAAGGCTGAGTCCATTATGACGAATTAGTTATAGTAGGGTCGTGTAATAATCTTAACGCATGAGTAAGCGTGCCAGGTGTTCAACTCGACAATGTAGAGAGACGCATCGGTCACCAAGGAGATATGGCTGCGCGGGAACTTTTCCGACTCTTTTCATTTCCTTCATTATTGAAAATAGCAATCTCATTTCAATAAAAGAAAATTACGATAATAAGTGTTTTGTTATGGATATTTAAATCATTTACTTATTTTCTAGCGTTTCACTGAATAACCGGATATTTAAACGTATAAGTGTTGAAAAATTTGATATACATCCTGTCCACGGCCCTAGACAGGGACGTCCACGGTAAAGGTCTTTCTCTTTCGTGTCTTTTTTTCTTTTACCCGTATCTCCTTATCCTAACTGATCGGATTTAATATAAATGATTTCTTGGCTCATTACTGAGGTAATTTTTTGAGTTGCGGCAAACCGAAGGTTTGAAGCTACTCATTGTCGTCGCACGATTCAACTTTTAACATGTATTCCTCCGATGGCCCGGTACGAATAACCTCCCTGATATTGTCGTTTCTTAAATGGGCTCATTCTGTGTTACAAGCCCAAATTATAGATTTTTGGACACTCTTTTAAAAGATGGCATCATTTTTAAAGGTTTCATTACAAAATTATCCTAATTTCTTCGAAACTTTTGATTTTACAAGCGAACTACATTCAACGCGTAAATAACCTCGATACATACAAATAATTAGATCGTCAGTTTTGATTAAAAGACCATAAATTCGAAAGGACAGTGTATTTCTTCACATCATTTTATATTTCTTAGAAATATATCTACAAATGCAATACAAATCTCATATCGCTTACCTCCGACAAATTGTCAACGAAATTGAGCATAAATACATATGATACTTGAAACACGCCGTATAAGTGATATGGGCCTTACAGCTTCGTATATATCAAATGGGTCCGTAGGGAATTGCATAGACGATATTAACTTATTTTGGTATTTTAAAGGATAAAATGCTATAATCTGTCATTTATACTAACATCAATGTATTAAATATTGATTTGTGAAGTTATTTGTGATTTCAAATATACCGGGGCAAACCTAACCTACTGAATGCACATTATTATCAACACTATTTGGTGTACGACGCATGCGGGCGCACTTGTTTATTTCCTGCCCTGATACTAAACGAGAATGTTGATTCCTGATTTAAATCTGAGTTGTTGTTTGATTACGTGACAATCGATAAAGATTATTTAGTGACGAGTAAAGGCATTCACCCTCGAGACGATGGTTATATCCAAGATTAATATCATATCTTCGATAGGCTAATTTGACTTACCTACTAGATGGATGGAAACGCCGAATTAGGTCATGGTTTTCTCAAGACATCTACCGCAATTTCTGCGCTTCCTGTTAAAGGTTATAATTTGATTGCATGTCAAATATGATTTGTCTTGTACAAAAATTGTGTTTGTACTGCCCTGGCCCGGGCTTTCCCCAATTTAGTAAAATTATTCTTAGAACCAATTTTCTGTCATTCTCGCACCGAACCTTCTCGCGTTGAATGCGATATAAGGAAATATACGTTTGAAATGTTTTCAACTTTGAAACCCAAGCGAATTAAAGCATATATTTTCTAAAGATACCTGAAGATCTCTTAGTTACATACCCATATGTAGTAGAGAAAAGATTATTTTCATTACATCATGCGTACTCAAAATAGTTCGACCTAAACCCTGTTTATTTTTTTCCTAGATGATATGTACGAACTTTTTTTATATGGATTGGGGTTTATTTATTTTAGTATTCAGTTAGAATTTCAGCTTGGATTTGAAGTTCAAGAATTTTTATAATCAAAGCACTGAAAGTACCTCTGATGAGAAACAGAAACCAGATTTATACAAGTAGAAGTTACTTTCTACCCAATTAACTCTGTCTTCTGAATTTGCTATGGTGATTTAAAAACTGCTTTCCAGAGCTTTTTGTGCAACACTGAGAAGAAATATTCTCTGATGTCTATAGATATTGGGAAAATGTTCATATTTCAAAACACAATTCACCTCAGATAATTTAATCCATGATTCTTGTAAGTAACCTGTGTGATATGAAGTCAGTTGTAAGAAAATATTACCTAAATGCACTAGGCTTTAAAAATAGAACTCACTGACACAGAATTAAATAAACAAAAATACACACACAGAATTTAGTTTTAAGTGGATCAATCTCATTTGATCAGTCAAAGGTCAACAGACTTCAGTTTATGTTTAGTAATGAATTCCAGACAGTCTGTCTGTTGTCGCAACTCTCAGGCCCTTCAGGGCTTTGATTAAGAATTGTCAAGACCAGAAATAAGTTAATGCTTGCAAATGATTTCATTGTTATTGGTAGTTCTCTGTAGTTTTTACCTAAAAACGTAGACTCTTTGGATTCAGCCATTTAATATTGGATAATAAACATTAAACTTTTTTCAATATTGATATATTTATTTCAATTAGAATAACAGTCCATCTAAGAATTTCACGCCCACAGACACCGAGACAATGGGAGCCTCATAACAAAGTTTAAAATCACTCCTATGTCCAGATGATACGGAAATAGATTGTTTTAGTCTTTTTAGATCAAGTGACAAACTCCATTTTTTCTTTCCGTTCACAGTCAGTCTTTAACTGACCATGGCAAGTTGAAACAACTAAGTTAAATGACGTATCAAAAGTAAAGTCTTGGCAGTTCAAGTTGAATAATGGATAATTATGGAGTAGCAGCGACGATCTCTTTACGTTTTTATAGGAATAAATTACTTACCTTATAGATTCAAATCAAATATTATTTCATTTCATTCAAATACGCCAATTAATCATCACTTGATCATCACTTGATTTTCGATCATAGAATGGGGATGGGCGTTTATTAGAATCACCTATTGTTACTGAAAGTCGGCGAAAAAAGGCCGCATTTTATGCAGTATTTTAGGGGATGGGCATTTATTAGAATATGGGCGATTATTAGAACAAATACGGTATTTGATGAATTATTTCCTCTGTATATGATCAGAAAATTGCCATGTCCTCATAGCTGTTATTGTTCCTTAACCCATTACCAGACAGCCCTGCCTTTTTAAGCCACTCAAGAAAAATAAGTTGGTGTGTGAAAACAATGTGGAAAATGAAGAAATAGCTTGTCACAAGCAATTTCTTCATTTTACAACTGTTTTCAAACACAAAAGAAAGTTATAGGTTGAATTTGCCTTGTATTGCTCTGATCTTTAATATAATAATGAATTTGACTTGCATGTTTGTAACTTGATCCTTTTAATTGTGAGACATTCCTTATCTGGTATTGAAACAAGCAGGAAGTCACACAAGTTGTTTTTGTTAAAGAATGTACTTTAACCCATTACCAGATGGCAAAATTTTAGACTCGTCCAAATTGGAAGGAGTTGCAGACTACAATTTAAAGTTTATGAAATTTAAGATTTTTAAAACTTTCTTGGTAGAAAACATTTTGGAAAATGAAGAAATTGCTTGGTTCAAGCAATTTCTTCATTTTCAACAATGTTCTCCCAATTGTTTTCCTGAGGGGCATCAGAAAGCGTCACTGTGCGGGAATGGGTTAAACCTTTCTCAAACAATTCCCAAATATACCTCTGTGGAAGAATACTAGAGAAATCATTGCAGCAAAAGAAGAATTTGCTTTATATAGTGATGCCTTTTACTCTTCAATTTACATATACTCTTAAAATGATGCTTTTGCATCTTATTTTGAAGCCAGTGTTGAACAGATTTTCATGAAAATTTGATGTAGGAAAATTAACTGCTTTTCCAATACTGTACTCATCAATGTCTTTTCACAATAAATATTCTTTCTTCATGTTAAATTCACTGTAAATTTAATGTGATATATTCCCTGTGTCTATCTTTCTTCAGTGACTGCCTGTTATTATAGGCCTAAGATAATAACCCATTTCCACTCAATGATGCCTTTTGATGCCTCTGTAAATTAACAGTACAGAAAACATTGTGGGAAAAAGAGAAATGGCTTTTGAAAAGCCATTTCTCCTTTTTCAACGATGTTTTCTACCATCTTCAATCATTAATTTTCAAATTTTGCACACTTTGAAATGTGACCGCTAGCAATTAAGCCGTTATTGACATCACTCGAAGACTAACAAACTCATCTTATAAATTCTGATGTTTCAAGGTAGGAAACAGGGAATATAAAAAATTATATAAGATTTAAAGTGAACTTAGTAGACTGGACACAAAGAAAGAATATTTATCGTGAAAATAACATTGATTACTGTTAGATAATCAAATAATTTCCTAACATCAATATTTCATGAAAATGTGTAAAAAGAACCACTTTGATTTCACTGAAATATCTACCTTAACCCTTTCCTATTTCTGGAAATTTTAGACTAGTCCAAATTGATAGAGGCTGCAGACAACAATGAAAACTAGATGCAATCGAAATGAAACCATCCTATGTGGTAGAAAATATAGTGGAAAAAGGAGAAATTGCTTGTTACAAGCAATTTCTTCTTTTTCCACAATGTCTTCTCGAGTATACAATCACAGGAACGGAAAATCCCGTATTTGAACGGGAAAGGGTTAAATAAATGCTTCCATTGCTTTCAAGTGCAATTCCTAACCTATTCACACTATTTGATTTTAGACTGGTCCAAATTTAAAGAAGCTGCAGAAGTCAATGTAAAGTTGATGAAAAAAAATTAAAAAATCACCTATATTCATTTTCTACAATGTTTTCCCAATTGTATTTTTTGGGGGGTGTCAAAAAGTGTCATTGTGTGGGAATGGGTTAAAGAAGATTTCATTCAGCTTGACAAGGGTTAATCCATTCCAACACAGTGATGCTTCTAGACGCCCCTCAATAAAACAATGGGGAAAACATTGTTTAAAATTAAGAAAGCAATTTCTTCATTTTACACAATGTTTTCTAACAAGAAAGTTGAAAAAATCTCAAATTTCACCAACTTTGAGATGTCATCTGCATCTCCTTTAGATTTGGACTAGTCTGAAATTTTGTTGTGTGGGAATGGGTTAACGTAATGTTAATCTTTTAATTTATCAAATTTTCCTCCACATTTCAACATTATGATCCTGAGTTTGGTGAAGATATTACTATATATCTATTAGCTAGACTGAACAAATACAATGTGTCTGTTGTAATGTAGGGGTAATAATAACCTTGGGGTAAAATTTAGATTGGCCTAAATTCAAGGAAGTTGAGGAAAAATGATTTTGAAGTTGATAAAATGTGCAGCAAACATAATGGGAAATGAAAAGTTGCTTGTTAAAGACGGTTTCTTCATTTATTTATTTTTGTTAAACTCTTTTCTTTGGAAATCTAAGAATATGTGTGGATGAGCCCATTTGCACACAACATTGAATTCGAAAAGAAGTTGCAGAGTTGAAATTTTGAAGAAAAAAATCATTGTCTTATGTGGCAGAAAACATGGATTATGAAGAAATTGCTATTACACAAAGAAAAGACATTTATTGTGTTAGATACTTTTAGATAGGTCCACGTAGAAAAGACTTGCAGACAACAATTTAAAGTTCATGAAGTTTTGTATTTTTCAACTTTCTGTGTTGAAAACATCATAGTAAATGAGAAAATGGTGCAAAGTTATTTCAGAATCTATCCTTAATTTTAGGAGCTATGCTTCAGACATGCTTAATTTTAAAATTTGACCTTCAGTCGTGACCTTGGCCTTGAAGCTTTGAAAACATTTCTTTCAAAAGGTACATCTCCTCATTATAGAGAACAATTATGCCAAGTTGTTTTGAAATCCATCCATAATTGAAGAAGCTATGCTCTGGACATGCTTAATTTTTAATTGACTTAATAAGTTGTGACCTTGACCTTTAGAGCTATTGGAATATTCTTGCAAATGGGGCATCTACTCATGAAAGTCTAAGAATTATTGTGCAAAGGTATATTGAAATCCATCCATATTTGAAGGAGAGCTCAATTTGAATGTTTGATCTTAAACCTTGATGTTGCAGCTATCCAAAAATAAAGGGAAAAACACTTTGGCATAATATCATAATATCATAAGGAATTCACATATGAAGTCTCATCCAATTTTCAAGTAATCTGCTGGAGAAAAAAAAACAATCTGGAAAATGAAGACATAGCTTGTTACAAGCAATTTCTTCATTATTGGATCCAAAAATTTTCTACCCCAAAGACAAAGATCTTTTAGGTTCCATCAACTATAAACTGTGGTCTGCAACTTCTTTGAATTTGGGCCAGTCTAAAATTTTGTCTTGTGGGAATGGGTTAAGTTTACTTTTTTGCTTAAATAGAATAATATAAGTCTATGTACTATCAGTTACTAATTTATTGTTTCAGAAACTAGTTGTTAAACCTGACCAGCTGATCAAAAGAAGAGGCAAACTAGGGCTAATTAAGGCAGGCACAGATCTTACTGGTGTCAAAGAATGGCTGTCGCATAAACTAGGAAAGGATTTTAAGGTATCATCTCATTAACATATTACCAGATGACAAAATTTTAGACTGGTCCAAATTCAAAGAACTTGCAGACATCAGTTTTTGTTGTAGGAACTTTTTGAATGAATATCTTGTTGGGAAGAAGAAATCATTTTCACTCATAGATAGATTGTATGGTGATACTTTTCACCAATATCAAGAGAAAAGGGGCCTTATCAACAATTACCTTGTTACCTCTCTAGAGGTCACAATTTTGGCTAAAATTTTATCAAACTATCTTTAAATGCTTGTTCAGTCATGAGAGAAGATTGTAGAATGTGGCATTAACGGCAATATCAATTTTCTTCTCATCCAATTAATTTTGTAAAATATCTTTTTTTTAATTAAAGTAGATTTGTTAGCTTGAGAAAGTGAATTGAAGTGATCGATCTAGGGCTATCTTGGGCCTCTTGTGTTACTGATGAAACTCCAAAATAATGTTAAAAGGTATTACTTTGGTCAAGATGTCATGATGTTAAAGAAAAGGAGAAGTGGAATGTTTCTTTGTTAAAACCAGTTCAAAAGTACAAGGAATAGACTTGACATAGGTTACCAATCACTTTTGATATGTTATATGTAGACGGTTGTCAGAAATTATCAGAATCCAACACCATTCAGTTTAACCCATTAACACAATGACAGAATGTTAGATAGGGCCAAAGTGGAAGATGAGCTACAATTGTATCTACAAAGATATGAAATTTTAGAAATATTTGTCTTTTGGAGAAGAAAACATTATGGATAATGAAGAAATTGCTTTTACAAGCAATTTCTTCATTTTCCATTTTGTTTTCCTAGGCTTTTTTGAGGGTGTAGAAAAGGGTTATAATGATGGAATGGGTAAACTCATGCAGAGCCTCTGTTATGCAGTGTCTGATCTAGGACGCGCGATTGCGGGAATCCCCGGCATTTCTGAAAGATCACGCATGTTTTTTTATCAAGCGCGGGATGGTCGCGCAAAAAAATTCAAAAAGGAATATCAATAAATCTATCCTTAACAGCAAGTCGCGTCTAACTATTTACCTTTTTCTTCGAGCGGTATCATAAGAGTGACTTCCCTTATTGTTTACTATGGTTGACTTCAATCGCAACTAATACCGTGTGTTTGTAACTATAGTTATTCCTACTATCGTATTCCTATTAGTAGTAGTCGAAGTCGACCGATGATTTTACGAATCTTTTTAAACGAGCATTTGAGTACATTCATTTATATTTTCATTGTGCGAGAAAAACTTTGTCAGTAAAAAAAAAAATAATCACTTTTGAAAAAATAAATATAGTTCTTTTCGAAGTGAATTACTCACAGAAAATTTTAAAATCGTTTTCGTCAACAGGAAAATTCGAATTTTACGTTTGTTGTCATAGTGATGATCGAATCGTCTGCATTCTCTTGTCAGACAGGAAAAACGGCATATTACTGATTTCTATCTGTGAAACAAATTAGGATGACAAAAATACGTCGACCAACGTAACTTAAACTGAAACGGTGCTAGAATCAGAGTCATAAATTGAGGACGCCACCGCAGATTCAGACACCGTGTCACAAGAAAAAAGTCAAAGCCCTGTAACGGCTCGGAGAATGGCCCTGGTTAAAATACAAAGAAGAGCTAATGAAGTGCAATTATTGCATTGATAATAATATGTCAAACACTTTTACAGTTGGAACAAATAACTTTGAAAATATGTCTACTTCTTTCAGTACGGACCAGTCAATTGATTTGTTGTTTGGTTTAGCTAACTTGAAGGCCCCCATAGTAAATACAGATCCCCCATGTTTTCAAAACTAATGGGGGAATTTCCCCCATGTTTTTCAAATCCTGGATCAGACACTGGTTATGACCACTCACCGTTTTATTGAAAGTGGTGGAAAAAGTGAGGTGGTCTTAAAACTGAAGTTTGGTAGGATCTATCCCAAAACAGCCTCCTTCCCCTCCAAATAAAATTGATACATCATCCTCATCATTAAAAATAATTGGCTTTTGTATCCCTTTACGAAACTTTCATGTGAAATGATAATACACTAGGTTACTTTCTTGAATGTCTTGCGTTTTTATGCTCCCGCATCGATAAGATCGGGGGCATATTGTTTTACCGGTGTCCGTCTGTCTGTCTGTCCGTCTGTCTGTCTGTCTGCAAAACTTAACCTGCCAACTAAACATTTTCCTATAACTTCAACCCTGATTAAGTTACAATGCTAATATTTGGTATGTAGATAGGTCTCAACAAGGCGCAACTGGGGAAGGTCATTTCATCAAGGTCAAGGTCAAAATTTTAACCCTTTACCCGCTTCTAAAGAATTCCCGTTTCGGGGGCATAGTGTTTCACAAACACATCTTGTTTTTCTCTTTCAAAAAGTATGGGTTCTTCATGCCTAACTATAGATTAATGACATACAATGTGCACTAGTTGTTTGAATGGAATGAAGAAAACTGAAATAAAATTGAGTGGGATGAGAGTCAAATCTTAACTGCAATGGAATTCATGTTAATCCCAAAGATAGGGATGATTAATTTCTCTTAATTACTTTTAAAATTTACCCTTTACTGTTTTTCAAAATTTTAAATTTGTTCAAATTCAAAGGGATAGCAGACAAAATCATAAATTAAGTATAATTCAAAAAGTAGTCATCCTATAAGACAAAACATTGTCAAAAAAGGACAAGGATGTAAAAAATCGGATTGTACAGGATAGGGTGAAATACCCCTTTTCCTAGGTGCTATGTTGTTCATGGTTTCATCAAAAATAGTGAAAAAAGAGAAAAAAAAATATAATACAGTAGTTGAACACAGACCACACTAAATTCTATAAAACAAATTTCAATCCTTTTTAGCTCACCTGAGGACGTAGAGTTGCAGATGACAATTTAAAGTATATGAAGTTTTAGATTTTTTCAACTTTCTGGATAGAAAACATTGTGCAAAATGAAGAAATAGCGTTTTTTACAAACAATATCTTCATTTTGCACAATGTTTTCCAAATTGCTTTTAATGAGGAGTGTCCAAAAGTGTCACTGTATGGGAATGGGTTAAAGCTTAGAGCCAGATATACTCTAAATTCAAATGATAAAAAATTGGACTGGTCCGAATTCAGAGAAATTACAGAGGACAATTTTAGTTAATGAATTTTAAAATATATGTCCTTTTTTGGGGAGAATGAAGAAATTGCTTTTGAAAATAATTTGAAATATCAGCTTAAAATCAAAATCACCAGTAGTCCTAAGTTGTGAGACCCCCAGCAAGCAATTTCTTCATTTTGCACAATGTTTTCCTAAGCTTTTTTCTGGATGAGGTGCGTGTTCAAAAGTGGGATAATATGGAATTTTGACTAATAGATTAAGTAAATTGAGTGGTAGACTATTCACTACAGTACACACTATCTATATGTATATATATATATCTTGCCTTAATAGGAACACTATTTGTAACTTGGACAAATCCAATATAGCCACTTGATTACCCTCCTTCCCAGGAGAAAAATCTATCAGGACCAATAAGACGCTTTTGTGATTTTCTGTACAATAAGGCAATTCCTTGGTAGAATTAACCAAGAAGGGAACTCTATGAATAAATGAATCTTCATAAAATAGAGAAAGAGAGTTTACCAATTCCCACACAATGACCCTTTTGGACACCCCTCAAGAAAATTAATCGGGAAACACTGTGTAAAATGAAGAAATTGATTGTAACAAGCAATTTCTTCATTTTACACAGCGTTTTCTATCCAGAAAGTTGAACAAATGTAGAATTTTATAAACTTTGAATTATTGTCCGCATCTTCTTTCAATTTGGACCAGTTTAATTTTTTTCTGTGTGGAGATGGGTTAATAACATCCTGAATTTGATGCTCATCCAGCTATAGAATGTCATTTAACCAGTTCCAACACAATTATACTTTTGGACGCCCCTCAATAAAACAATTGGGAAAACATCGTGTAAAATGAAGAAACTGCTTGTCACAATTACTTTCTTCATTTTACACAATATTTCAACCCAGAGACATGAAAGAATCTAAAATATCATAAACTTAAAATTTTCGTCTACAACTCTTTTTTTTTACCAGTCCATCTGGGAATAGGTTAAGATCTCACAAAAATTTCAAATTATCCACTTTCTCAATTTTCCTAAGTTTAAATAGCTAGACATGGAGACCACATGATTTTATGAGCAAAGCTCAAGGTCACGTCTAAATTTTCTTTTAAGCAAATCTTCCAACTATGATGTTGTTATTCATGGACCCTATTATTTTTATTTCAAATTTCAAGGTTGACTACGGCCAAGTAAGGTCATGATCTTTCAAAAGATGAATTATTCTTTGCTCTTTCAACTTTGCACCTTGGTAGCCTCAGTGATAAAAGATGAGGTAACTGGGTAAAAACTCAGGGCTACATGGGAAATGTTGTCACAAACCTCTGACCACTCTTCAAATCAAACCTTCGCCTTAGAGTTGCCCTTGATGACACAAGGGTACCTATTTTTAGCTCATTTGAGAACGAAGTGTTGTGCGTTATGTGTCTGTCAACAATTTCTTTAAACTCTTCTCCTCCTGAACCAGAAAGCCAGTCTTGATCAAACTTGGCAGGGATGTTCTTTGGGTGAAGCTCTTCCAGAGCTAATCAAATAATTGAAATCCACCCTTAACTCTGGTTGCCATGGCAACAAAAAAGGGGAAATAAAGAAATCTCTTAAAATCTTCATCTCAGGAACCGAGAGCTTTGATGTTTGGCATGCACCACCTCTTAGGTGACCTCTTTCAAGTTTATTCAAATGATGCACCTTGGGTCATATTTGGGCTCTGCCTGATCGCAGCCCATTTTACATTGAAACAGAGAAGGAAAATTCGAAAAATCTTCTCTGAAACCATAAGACCAAGAGCTTTGATATTTTGTATGCAGCACCTCTAAGTGGACCTCTATCAAGTTTGTTCAAACGATGGCCATTGGGTCGTATTTGGGCTTGGCCCGGTCACACGCCATTTTACATTGAAACAAATAAGGAAAACTATAAAAATCTTCTTCTCTGAAGGCCAAGAACATTGATATTTGGTATGCAGTAACTCATAATAGATATCACATTTGTTCATATGATGCCCCTTGGATCATATTTGGGCACATGCTATTTTAACTTAGAAACAAAGGAAATCTTAAACTTTCTTCTCCAAGTCAATCTGCCTATAGAACTTTGATATTTAGTATACGGCATCATCTGACTTCTATTAAGATTGTACAAATTATTGCCTTGGGGTCAAAATAAGCCTATTCCCGGACGTCACAAGTTTAACATAAGCTTACATAGTGAAAACTTTAAAAATCTTCTCTCAAACAGTTTGGCCTAGAGCTTTGATATTAGGTATACAGAATCATTTGATGGACTTCTATCAATAATTTATAAATTATAACCCCAGGGTCAAAATTAGCCCATTCCCAGACGTCACAAGTTTAACATAGGTTTATAGGGAAAATTTCAAAAATCTTCTCCCAACCAGGAGGGCCTAGAACTTTGATATTTGGTATACAGCATCATCTGGTGGACCCCTATCAAGATTGTACAAATTATTGCCCCAGGGTTATAATTAGCCCATTTCTGGTCGTTACAAGTTTACCATAGGCTTATGTAGTGACTTTAAAAACTTCTCTCAAACAGATAGGCAACTTTGATATTTGGTATGTAGCATCATTTGGCGGACCTTTATCAAGATTGTGTAAATAATGGCCGAGGGTCAGTTTTAGCCTGTTCCAAGATGTCACTAGTGTTTTGTGAAAAACCTTTAAAAAGATCTTTTTTCCCCAAACTGAAAGGCCTTGAGCTTGGATATTTGGTATGTAGCATAATCTGATGGATGTTTATCTGTTTTTGTGCTCTTTGGACTCAGAGAACTAATAAGGCCCTATGGACAAATGAAATGAATTAACATGTATGTATTGGACACAAAGCAGTATTGATGCTAGCAATTTGAGATATGAGAATTGAACAGCTTGTTGTAATGGTACACCATATTTACCTGAATATACCCTTTATCAACTAATTTCCAGACAACAAAATTTTAATGTATTAAATTTAAGTTTACTATACAGGATGTGCCGCCTTCATAATGCAGTTGGTAGCGCTTCGGACTGTCAATCTAGAGGTCCCGGGTTCAATTCCCGACGGTGGCACTCATCCTTTCCGACTGTTTGTCTCTCATCAATGGGTCGATAATCGTAGACCTATGTGGGATAGCAGCTGGAGGCTAGAAAAGATTGTAATGGTAGTACTGGTGTGAGAAATACTAGGATTCCATTGTTAGGTGCTCCAGCCCCTGCAATGTAAATGAAAGATTGTTGAAAGCGGCGTAAAACCCCATTCAAACAAACAAACAGTTATTCAGGATGTGAAGTATTGCCATTTAATGTTACAGCAGGCATGTGCCAATTGGTTTGGACAACAATGCATTACCATACTAGTTTGCTAAGCTTAATAAAATTATATTTTGTTGCATTGATAGAACCTGGAATTACAAGGTTTTAGAATGACAATGACAATTTAAAAAAATGGCATAACTTTTCTTAGACTAAAACAAAATCAGGAATTAGGTATAAAGGTCCTAAAGGTATAAAGGACACCTGTGACCATTTCAAAATCAGTAAAGAAAAACTGGAAATAACACATATGTAAACAACTAGTTTTCTTCCAAATGGGGTTTGATGAAGCCATAGAGCAGTTCAGAGTCTCAGTCATGAGGTCCAGGATTCAATCCCCAGTTGTGGCAAATATATTTGCATACGTCTTCCACCAAAGGATGGATGATCGCAAAACTAAGTGGGATTAACTGGTAGCTTGCAAAGAATTTAGTGGATTTGCTTGTTTGTTTTAATGGGGTTTGATCATTTCTCAGTCATATTGTGGTGGCTGGAGCACTTAACAATGGGGTCCTGGTATTACTACCATTGTTTCCTTTCCTAGTCTCCAGCTGCTATCCCACTTAAGTTTATGATTATCTACTCATTGGTGAAAGACAAATGTCGGAAAGGATAGGTGCTGCAGCCGGATTGTAGTGGTAGTACTGGTGTAAGCAGTATATTGCTGCATTGCGGTTCATAATCTCGTTCTAATTATTTCAATTTATTTCGGTCAATTCTGCTCAGAGGTAAGCACAAAGGGCCATATTATTAGTACAAAATGAGGAGCAAGAACAATGCTGTACTAAAAAAATGTCCAAACAGTGTTTACTTTATTAAACCTCCTAGTGTATGAATTAGGGCCGGTATATTAGTCTCACCTTGTCTGTCTGTTCATACTTCTGTAGGCTTTTACGTTTCCATGTTCAAACTCGAACTCCAGATACAGTTTCCTTACTACCATGGAATTTCATACTGCTGATGCCATTGTACCAAGGAGGTGTTCTATTATTTTTTGGTTGTGTAGGTCTAAGATCAAGGCTACAATTGAACTTTGTTTGAAAACCATTTCCATGCTCAAAAGTCATTTAACCAAGGACTTTAAAACTTTGTACAAAATAATCTTATCAATGACCAACAGATGTATCCCTTTTATTTTTTGGATAACATAGGTCAAAGGTCTGCAGATCTATTGTTCTAAATGCTTGTGGGGGAAATCAGTGACAATTATACTTTTGTCCAGTTTCTCACAGCTCTTAATTTAAGAGTAGAATATCTGATTTATTTTTGGTAACCCTTTTCATGCTGAATAAAATTGCATGAAAACAAATGGCTGATAACTCTGCAGATCTGACTTTCAGGGCTAATATTTAGTTTAAGAATTGATCTTTTGAAAAATTCTTGCTAAAAAAGGATGAATAGGTGGTGTAGCATATCCATGTACTTTTCAGGTTCAGTGTGACCAGAGTTAATTTCAAATCTTTAGTGTCAAGTCTAATGAACTTAATAAATAGCATGTCTTGTACCTCCAAACTTGAACAAGGTCACAACAAGGAGGCCTAATGAATCAGCTAGATTATTATACCATTTCACCTCTGTCTGCTCTAATGAACCAGTGCATTTACTTGATTCCATTTTCACAGATAATTATTTAACCAGACATATAATTTTAGACTGGTCCAAATTGAAATAAGTTGTATGTGGCAAATTTAAGTTTATTGAATTTAAAAGAATTTTGCCGCTTTGGCTGTAAAAACATTTGGATAATGTAGAAACTGCTTGTAAGAAAGTCATTTTCCACAGCTTATTCTTGAGGCGTCTCAAAAATGGGATTGTGTGGGAATGGGGTGATAAAATGCTTATTTCTATAGTAAAACTGCATATCTTCTTTCTGACAATTGTACAAAGGAATAACAGTGATGTAGAACAGAGGCACTTCTCGGTGTAAAGAAAGTCTTGGGGGGTGCAGATATTGATGAAAGACCTGGTAATGTAGTAAAGTTGTCTAAAGAGTTGAGATTGTTGGAAATTGGGGAGAAATCAGGGAAAATCACGGGAAATCAGAATCAATAATAATCTGGAGGGGTCTATCATTTTCTCTGTTCTAGGAACATTGATTTTGTCTGAAGCTCAACCCTCTCCTTGTCCCTTTATGGTGTATATCTCTGTGATGTTTGCATTGATTTATAGATGATATTTTACTGTACAGCTATTTGGGAATGCAATCTTTAGCTAGGCGATTTTCTTAGAAAACTTTTGAAGGTATTGTTATAGCCCTAATGTTGTCTGCAACCATATCTGCCTCATCACCCAAAAGCATAGACTTTTTCTAATGTCTCTGAAATTACTGAACAAAATTAACTTGATACAAGCAATTTCTTCATTATCTACAATGTTTTCTACTCTAAAATACACATTTTCTTAACCCTTTCCTGTTTTTGGATATTTTGGATTGGTCTTTCTTCATCCCATTACCACATAACAAATTTTAGACAGGTCCAAATTCAAAGTTACAATTTAAAGTTAATGATTTTTTTTTATTTTTTCAACTTTCTGGGTAGAAAACGACGTGAAAATGAAGAAATTGCATGTGACAAGCAATTTCTTCATTTTCCACATAGTTTTCCAAAGCTTTTTCCTTACAATTGGGTGAAGAGCAAAGTGGAGTTTTTCGTTCAGTGAGATTTATACAATCTGGATGGTATTCGAAGTTTGGACCTTCCAATCCAAAGGCTTAACAACAGATGTTTGGCTCTTCTAGGAAAATATCTGATGCTCATAGTGTAATTTATCGAAATATTTTTGCCAGAAGATATGCCCCAATGGTATCAAAATGAAACTTTGAACAAGTTTGTTCAAGTTATGCCCCTGTAGTTAATTTGGCAGGCAGCCTCTTTGACCATACTTTTATCCTAAAAACTTTAGCCCTTGTCATGCTGAATAGAATCCCTTCAAAAATTTGCATAACATCAAAGCACTGATAGCACCGCAGATCTATATGCTTTAAGTGTCAATATTTAGTTTGAGAATTATCTCATTAACAATCCTGGCTAAAAAAAGGATAAGCAGTGTAGACTAAGATCAGCCTGTTCATATGAATAGGCTGATCTCTGCCAAAATAGAGTTATTCCAGGTTCAGCATGACAAAGGTTATGAAAATGAATCTAAATTGGCATGTGGTGCAAATTCGATTTTGAGTAAATTTTTGAATTACATTCCATCAAAAAGTGAAATCAAGAGGCATATGAACCGAGCTAACATTATTCTTTTTAACTCCTGTCATGATGAACATGGACTATTCCTGTTTAGGTAGGAGATGAAGACAAAGATCAGCCTGCATATTATGTTCAGTCTGATCTTAGTCTACACCACCTGTCTGACTCCCTTCGAGGCAGAGCTGAAAAAGAACTCATTTTCCAAAGAAATATTGAACAGTTAGTCTCGTATCTAGTGTTTTCAGCCTTTTGATTTTAATGCAATTCTGAAAAAGGATTTTAATTCTGCATGACAAGGGTTAACCCATTTCCACACAGTGACTCTATTAGACACCCCCAAGAAATAAAGCTTCATTAAAACATTGTGGAAAATGAAGAAATTGCTTGTCACAAGCAAATTTCTTCATTATCCACAATGCTTTCTTCCCCAAAAGTAAAAAAAATCAAAAATCTAGTAAGTTTAAAATTGTCGTCTACAACTCCTTTCACTTTGGACAAGTCTGAAATTTTGTTGTGTGGGAATGGGTTGATAAATATTAATTGAATGATAGGTTATGTCTCTATACATCAACTCGTAGTATTTATGTAATGCTGTTTTACAAAATTAGTCTTACTTATCCTTGAACCCGAAAGGATGACTTGTTTATTACCCATCTTTATCATGTTGACATAATGATTTTATTAGGCCTGTCCATCACCAAGACATCTCTGAAAAATAAGTTTGACCAACATCTTTCCTCCTAGCCCATTACCAGACAACTTAAGACTGGTCCAAATTGAAAGAAGTTGCAGACGATTATTCAAATTGAGCTAAAATTGAAAAATAAGTGCCAAATAGTGTAGAAAAAATTGTTAGAAAAGTAGAAATTGCTTGTTACCAGCAATGTCTCCTTTCCCTACAATGTTTTCTATGATCAAATTTCTTCAGGGCATTAGAAGGCATCATTGTGTATTGATGGGCTTCATTTATACAAAAAATATCCAAATCTTATTTATTTGAATTATATCAAATAATTGAAAAGAGCATTATTGAAAGAATATTGATTTTTCACTGAATTTAATAGCAAAAAAGTAATTCTTGCTAGAATGAGTTGCCTTAAGTTATTAAATTACCTGCATACTGGTAATAGCAGAATTCAGAACTGAAGCAATTCAAGCACTCAAGTGCCTCCAGTTTGCTCACCTGAGCATAAAGTGCTCAATCTGAACTTTTGTTTTCCAGCTGTGTCTGTCATGGGTCAACATCTTGTGTGCACTCTAGGGGTCATAGGTTTGGATTAAATGGCTTGAAACATGGTTAGAATGTTTTTCTTTTGGATAGCTCAGAAGGGTTTAGGATTGGGTTCTGTGAGGGTACAAACTATGTAAAATCTTATGATACATGTGTCCTGTGATTTTTAGCTTGGCTGTTTTGGGAGAAAACCTGAGTTATCGAGATAGCCTTTGGGCGTTGTTGTTGTTGTCATCATTCAAAAACTGACATTTTGTGATATCTCTGGTTCTACTAAAGGCATTCGCTTGAAACTTGGCACACTTGTTCACTATCAAAAGAGCAACCTACACTATCAAGGGGGATAACTCTAGATGTATTTTGTCCACTATCCAGCACCCAACTGCCGAGCGTAGACACCTGTAGGCGGTGCTCCTGTTTTAATTACATTGCTTGCTTTAGTCACATGTTTTTCTCAATAATATCTTGGACAAGATAAAAATTGGATCATATGGGAAGAAAATGTAATTCACTTGTTTAAATCTAAGGATATTCCTGTGTGCATTTTAATACTGGATCTACACCTCTTGCTTGTCCCCTTTCATTGTGGCCACAGAAGAGGTTTCAATTTTTGCTGAAACATTGCTATAATGGTCAGGATGTTTGACTTGATAAATTCAGAAACGAGTGAGGAATAGGGTCACTTGGGGTCAAAAACTAGGTCTCTTGGTCTATTTTTACCAAAAACTTTGGGCACTATATAAGCCCGATATGCTCAATAAGTGTGAGAATAAGCCAGATTGTTTCGACTGGCAGATAGAGTGGGGGTTGGATACTTATAAGATCAAGGTCAGTGCTGAAGGTCATGTTACAAGTATTTAAACCATTCCTACACAAGGAAATTTTAGACTGGTCCAAATTGAAAGAAGCTGCAGACGACAATTTAAAGTTGATGGAATTTTTCAAATCTTTGTCTTTTGGGGTAGAAAACATGGTGGATAATGAAGAAATTGCTTTTAACAAGCAATTTCTTCATTATCCACAATGTTTTCAAAAGTTTTTATATTGATAGGCGTTTAAAAGCGTCACTGAGTGGGAATGGGTTAATTGGGGGGCATCCTGGACTGTGACATATTTCCAGTCTAAATAAAATCTTAGACGAATTCGAAAAAAGGTCACTTTTGATCAAAGACTAGGCCACCAGGTCATTCCTAGGAAAACTTAAAAGGAAACAACATTAACCCATTCCCACTCAGTGACGCTTTTAGACGCCCCCAAGAAAAAAAGCTTTGGAAAACATTATGGAAAATGAAGAAATTGCTTGTCACAAGCAATTTCTTCATTTTCCACAATATTTTCTTTCCAAAAAGATGAGAAAATCTAAAATTTCATAAAGTTTAAATTGTCGTCTGCAACTTCTTTGAATTTGGACCAGTCTAAAACTTTCTTGTGTGGTAATTGGTTAAAAACTGTTGAGATGGACATTTTAGATTAAATAAACTTAATCCTTTTCTTTTTTTAAAAGAAATTTTAGACCTGTCCAAATTCAATGGTTTTGAAGACATCAATATAAAGTTTTAAAATTTTATCAGAAAATAATAAATCTGTATGGCAGAAAAAAATGTAGAAAAGAAGAAGCAATTTCTTCTTTTTCTACTATTTTTTTCTCATGCATAAATGACCTAGCAATGTAAAAACGCAGGAAAGGGTTAAAAGAAATTACAGAGATTTGTAATTTGTGTAATTCTTTTTTACTTCAGATTGGAGCAGCTAGTGGCCGTTTAAAGAGGTTTATCATAGAGCCATTTATTGCTCATCAGCAGGTGAGTCAGCCAACACATTTTGAGAGATTTAACCAATCACCAAATTGCAAAATTTTCAACTGGTCAAAATTGAAAGGAGTTGCAGACGGCAATATAAAGTTTATGAAATTTCAGATTTTTTCAACTTTCTGTGTAGAAAACATTGTGTAAAATGAAGAAGTTGAATTGTTTATCTTGAGGGGCCTCCAAAAGCGTCACTGTGTGGGAATGGGTAGACAGACGCCCCAAAAGAAAAAAAAAGCTTTGGAAAACATTGTTTGAAATGAAGAAATTGCTTGTTACAAGCAATTTCTTCATTTTCCACAATGTTTTCTACCCAGAAATGTGAAACAATTAAAAGTTTCATTCATTTAAAATTATTATCTGCAACTCTACTCAATTTTGACCAGTCTAAAATTTTACCCTCTGGTAATGTGCTGAAGGACAAAAGAAAGTTGATTTTTGAAGAATTTAATTTTTAGTTTCGTCCTTCAAAAACGGGCAATCTGATTGGTTGAAAAAAATATTCATAACTCCATGAACAAAATTTTGAGCACGTAGCAATTTTGTATGCTTCCGCACAAAATAGTCCCATACAAAAAGGTATCAAAATTGGTAAAGTTTTTGTTTTTTTGGCTCGATGCTGTTGAATTATAAGAAATGAAGAGAATATTTTTTTGTTTTCATGGAGGTATGAACCGAAAAACCTAATCACACAATGTATGAATCCGCTTTGCGTATTCATACAGTGTGATTAGGTTTTTCGGTTCATACCACCATGAAAACAAAAAAAAATCTCTTCATCTCCTAAATGAAATAAAGCAACTTACAGAATGGGTGAAGAGGAGGCATTGTTTACAATGGTGTCTAAAGTAGAGTCATGAAAAATGATAATGGGTACCTAGTACATTAATATTTTTCCCTACATGATGTCAGATATAAAGTGAAAAGAGTATATTGTTTTGTACCAAAGTTATATTGTTCACCAAAATTATAGAAATAATTTGGGTTATTTAGGGGATCACATAAACTAATTTTGAATTAAATTTGGATTGAAAAAGTCATTAGATTACAATCAAAGTTAAGGCAGAATTATGTATTCCTGATATTTTGGGATACATTTTGATGAACGTTAAAGGACCTTTTTTGACAAGGCAATTTTTATTCTCCTGTAGGAATGGCTATACGACACTCTTTCTTACCTTTAACTTTATTAAGTGACGTTAACATCTTTGATTAAAAAATGTTGACATTAATAGTGGGAACATTGTTTTAACCCATTCCCACATGACAAAATTTTAGACTGGTCCAAATTGAAAGAAGCTGCAGACGACAATTTGAAGTTGGTGGAATTTTGATTTTTTTCATCTTTTGGGATAGAAAACATTGTGGATAATGAAGAAATTGCTTGTGACAAGCAATTTCTTCATTTTCCACAATGTTTTCTAAAACTGTTTTATTGAGGGGCATAAAAAGGAGGGTTTGAGTTGGAATGGGTTAATGTATATCTGTTTAGTTTTTATCAATGCTTTTAATATCTTTCAGTCTTAAATCAATTCCTATTTCCCTTACACATCACAAAGACTTATGCCAAGGCCAAATAAACAGTAAATTTGAAAGATGAAAAAGTTTTAAGAAAAAAGTAAACTAATATTTGGTTGGTTTTATTAATGCTTTCTATATCTTTCAATCTTATGTCTATGAATTCTATTTCTCCACATCACCACTTACAATTAGTTAAACAATAAATTTGAAGAAAAAAAATGATAATTCATTGAATTGATTAGTGAAGCAGCTATTAAATAAGTTAACATTTCCATATCCATTTATATATTTCAGAAAGAAGAATTCTATATTTGTATATATTCACATCGAAATGGTGACACCGTTTTGTTTCATCATGAAGGTGGTATAGACATTGGTGATGTGGATGCCAAGGTAAGCAAGGTCGGGTTGTGGATTCTTGTGCCTGACTTGTCTGACATGGGCTTTTCTACTTGCAGACAAGTACATTTTTATGCCCCAACATCCAAAGAACAGGGGCATATTGTTTTACCTTTTATGCGTCTGTTTGTCCATCTTTCTGTATGTCTGTTTGTCTGCAAAACTTTACCAAAAAACTTAACATTGCCAATTACTATCAGCCTATTAAAGATACAATGCTCATATTTGGCATGGTGATACATCTCCATGATACGCATCTCCTCATGTCAAAGTCATGTGATTATGGTAAAGGTCACATACCAAGGTCAAACGTTTAGTCCTGTTGCAGGGGGCATTGTTTTTCACAAACACATCTTGTTTAATATGCTCTTTCGGGGACTAGTAAATACCATCTATGATGGAACAAAAAAGATCTAAAAGATAAATCATCACTATATTAAGAAAAAATTATGTATATATTGAAGGTTAGAAAATATTACAGCTAATGAAGATATTGCTGGGTTCATTAATCCTTTAATATTTTTCGAAAATTATAGACCTGCCTAGATTAAAAGGGTAATTAGATGACTTTATAAAGTAGGTACTATTCGTAATGTAACCATCCTATATTATTGAAAATTATTTGAAAAAGAAGAAATTTGCTTGCTAGCAATTTCTTCTTTTCTACAATGTTTTCTCAAGTACAATGACGTAAAAATCAGGGATTATGTAGGAAAGGGTTAAAGACATTGTTTTCTTTAAATAAATTTCTTCACTGATATGCAGTCAAGCTCATTTCGATTCTTGACAAGAGTAGAAAATCATGTCTTATTTTATTAGCTCTACTGGCCGAAAGGCAACTAGAGCTATAGCGATGGCTTTTTCCCGTCCGGCATCCGTCTGTCTGTCCGTCCGTCCGTCCCTCGTTCGTCCGTCAAACTTTTCCTTGTTTACGCGATAAAGTCCACAGTTTTCATCGGATTCTCTTCAAACTTTCACAGAATGATCGTACCATCATAAGGATAGTTCCTTTCGAAAATTGGTATGATCCGTCAAGAAACACGGGAAAAGGGGCCTTATGAAAATTTAATTAAAAAATCCTCGTTTACACAATAGAGTCCACAGTTCTCATCAGATTCTCTTCAAACTTTCACAGAATGATTGTACCAACATAAGGATCGTTCCTTTCGAAAATGGGTATGATCCATCAAGAAACACGGAAAAAGGGGCCTTATGAAAATTAATTAAAAATTCAATTAAAAATCCTCGTTTATGCAATAGAGTCCACAGGTTTCATCGGATTCTCTTCAAATTTTCTCAGAATGATTGTACCAACATAAGGATCCTTCCTTTCGAAAATGGGTATGATCCGTCAAGAAACACAGGAAAAGGGGCTTTATGAAAATTTAATTAAAAAATCCCTGTTTACGAGATAGAGTCCACAGTTTTCATCAGATTCTCTTCAAACTTTCACAGAATGCTTGTACCAACATAAGGATCATTCCTTTCGAAATTGGGTATGATCCGTCAAGAAACATGGGAAAAGGGGCCTAATGAAAATTTAATTAAAATTCCATAAAAAATCCTCGTTTACACGATAGAGTCCACAGTTTTCATTGGATTCTCTTCAAACTTTCACAGAATGATTGTACCAGCATAAGGATCGTTCCTTTTGAAATTGGGTATGATCCGTCAAGAAACATGGGAAAAGGGGCCTTATGAAAACTGAATTAAAAACTCCATAAAAAATCCTCGTTTACGCGATAGAGTCCACACTTTTCATACGATTCTCTTCAAACTTTTCAGAATGATTGTACCATCATCTGGATCATTTCTTTTGAAAATGGGTCTGATCTGTCAAGGACCACGGGAAAAGCGGCCTTTTGAAAATTTGATTAAAAAATCCTTGTTAACACTTTAGAGTCCACAGTTTTCATCAGATTGTATTTAAACTTTCACAGAATGATTGTACTATCATAAGGATTGTTCCTTTCGAAATTTGGTGTGATCAGTCAAGGACCACGGGAAAAAGGGGCTTGATAAAAACTGGATTGAAAAAGTCCTCGTAAACACAATAGAGACAATAGTTTTCAACAAATTCTCTTCAAACATTCCCAGAATGATTATTACATTAAATGGATTGTTCCTTTCGGAAGTAGGTTTGATCCATTAAGTTTCATGGGAAAAGGGGCCCTATGAAAATTTATGTAAAAAATCTTAGTTAACACATAATGGCCCTAGATTTCACCTGATTGACTTCAAACTTTCACATAATGATTGTACCATCATAAGGATTGTTCCTTTCAAATTGGGTCTGATCCATTGAGAAACATAGGAAAAGGGGCCTTAGGAAAATTCAATTTAAAAAATCTTAATTAATGCTTGTAAGTCCACAGATGAGATGGGGTTGTCTTTATACTCAAACAGAATAATTATACTTTTGTAAGAAGAGTTCCCTTTGGAATTGGTTCAGATCCATTTAGTAACATGGGAAAAGGGGCTATATGAAAATTCAATTAATAAAACCCTGTTAACACAATGAAGCCCACAGCTTTGATCAGATTTTGTTGAAATTTTCACAGAATGATTGGAAGGTCATAACTATCATTCTTTTCATAACAGGGTTTGAACTGTCAAGAAACACAGGAAAAGGGGCCTTATGAAAATTTCATTTATAAATCCTTATTACCAAGTGCAGAGCTTTCATCGGATTTTCTTCAAACATTCACAGAATAATTGTACAATAATAATGATTGTTGATGTTTGCATTACACCTGATCCGTCAAGTATCACAGGAAAAGGAGCATTATTAAATTTGATTTTAAAATCATTGTACCACAATAAAGTCAACAGTTTTCATCAGATTCTGTTAAAACTTTCACAGAATGATTATTCCATCATGAGGATTCTTTCTTTTCAAATTAGGCGTGATATGTCTAGTATCATGGGAAAAGGGGCCTTTTGAGCATTTGATCTATAATCCTTGTTACCAAGTCCAGAGCTTTCATCAGATTCTGTTCAAACTTTCAAAGAATGTTTGTACCATCATAAGGATTGTTTATTTCCAAATTGGGCCTGATCTGTCTAGTATCATAGGAAAAGGGGCTGTATGAAAAATTATTACCAAATCCTCATAAACACAACAATGCCCTAAGTCTTTATCAGAATCTCTTCAAACTTTAATAGAATGATTGTACCATCATTTGGATTTTTCCTTTGTAAATGAGGTCTGATTGGTTAAGTGACACAAGAAAAGGGACCTTATAAAAATTTTATTACAAAACATCATTATTACAATAAAGTTTTCAGTCTTTATCATTTTCTTCAAACTATCATTAGGATTGTTCCTTTGTACATTGGGTCTGATTTGTTAAGTTTCACGGAAAAAGGGGCCTTATGAAAATTTAGTTACAAAAATTCTTGACACAATTCAGTCCACTGTTTTCATTGATTATCTTTAACTTTTAAAGAATGATTCTACCTTCATTAGAATTGTTCCTTTTGAAATTTGGTTTGTTCTGTAAAGTATCATGAGAAAAGGGGCCCTCTGAAGATTTCACTATAAACTCATTAACACAATAAATTCCACAGATTAAACAGACTGATTGTACCATCAATTCAATTGTTGATTTTGACAGTGGATCTGACTATGGCAAGGGTCACATAAAAAGGGGCCTTATGAAAAACTCTCTTAAATATTCTGATTAACACAATGATGCCCCTTGATTTCACGGGATTCACTTCAAAATTTCACAGAATGATTGTAAAAATACTTAATGGTTCTTTTCAGAATTGGGTACAATCCATCAAGTATCATGTAAAAAGGGGCCATATGATTTTTTTCTTAAATATTCTAGTAAACATAATGAACTCCCAATATTTCATCGGATTCACTTTTAACTTTCACAGAATGATAAAACCAACTGTAAAATATCATGGGAAAAGGGGCCTTATGAGAACTTGAATTTAATATCTTTGTTAACACAATAAAGTCAACAGTTTTAATTTGATTCTCTTCAAAGATGCATGGAATATTTGTGGCATTCGAAACACAGAAAAAGGGGCCTTACAGATTATCTTTCAAAACATTCTTGTGTATGTGATGAAGATCACAATCATTATCAAATTGTCTTTTAAATTTCACAGGACAATTGTCGGGTTGTAAGGAAAGTTCCTTTTGGAATGAAATTGATCCATCAGAAAACACAGGAAAAGGGGTCTTATTGATTTTCATTCAAAACAATCCTGTTTATGTGATAAAGTCCACAATTATTGTCAGATTCTAATGAAATATTCACAGAATGATCGTAGGGTCATAAGGTAACTTTCTTTTGGAAATGGAGCGGATCCGTCATGAAACATGGGAAAAGGGGCCTTGAGGATTGTTGCTTAACCCATTCCAACTCAAGCCCTCCTTTTTACGCCCCACAAGAAAAAAGCTTTGGAAAACATTGTGGACAATGAAGAAATTGCTTGTAATCGGTCGTTAAAAATGCATTGAATCTAAAACTGCTCAACCCATTCCCTCACTATACCACTTTTTAATATTTCAAAAGAAGAAAGCTTTGGAAAACATTGAGGAAAGTAAAGAATTTGCTTATAACATACAATTTGAGCCGCCGTCATAGCGAAGTTGGTAGCGCGTTGGACTGTCAATCTAGAGGTCACAGGTTTGATCCCCGAAGGCGGCACTCATCCTTTCCGACTATTTGTCTCTCAGCAATGGGTCGACAATCATAGACCTATGTGGGATAGCAGCTGGAGGCTAGGAACGGATTAATTGTAGTACTGGAGTGAAAAATACCAGGAATCCATTGTTAGGTGCTCCAGCAGCCACGATATAACTGAAAGATTGTTGAAAGCGGTGTAAAACCCTATTCAAACAAACAAAACATACAATTTGATATTTCTTCATTTTACTCAATGTTTTTTATGCAGAAAGTTGAATAAATCTTAAAATCTAAAAAGTTTGAATTGTCGTCTGCAACTACCGTAATTTGTCCATATATTCGGACACAATTAAATAATTATTTTTTTTCATGTCCGAATACATAGATAATTACTCAATCCAATGTCCGAATTTATAGATAAATCGTCGTGCGGCCGGGAACAACCATTGCCGATTTTCATGAGTCACTAACTGTTTTGCTCAGACACTGAATTCATTTCAACAGTAAATAAACTTGATATGTGTTAAGCATTACGTTCGTAAATTTATTCATTAATATTTTTTTTTTCAGATTGTTTCAAGATACCGGCGAAGACGACGTGAATTTAATGATCATTCACTGATTAAAAACCTTAATAAACCATTTACTTTTCTAAACTGTTGTTTTTCCTCGTTTAACGATTGATAGAATTCCACATATCACCGTAAGAATACGACAAGATCGTAACTGCAGCATGTTTCTGTAGTCAAAGTCCGATTTTGAGAGGATGGTAAATTCTTTTTCTGTCATTTATATACAATCATTGTCGGTTGAATTAAAAAAAAGGGATATTAATATGGAGAGCTAAACAAAATCTTCGCATTTTAATTGTTCATGTATTAAAGTCACCAAGAGATAAGAAGTAATTTGTCAGAATAAAATCACGGCATCGGTCAATTACGACAGTTTTTCTCTGATCTGCTTCACATAAATCATCGCGTAATATTCCCTGCAAATTTAAAGTAAATGCGGTGGCCTA
The DNA here is from genome assembly GCA_946902895.1 of Fragum fragum. NCBI lineage: Eukaryota > Metazoa > Mollusca > Bivalvia > Cardiida > Cardiidae > Fragum > Fragum fragum. Next base: position 33,850,246 of record OX336377.1, on the reverse strand, counting down.
CCTGTGAGAATAAATCCTTTTTTTTTTAATTATATCCGTAATGTTTGAAGAGTATTCAGACAGTCGATTAAACCATGTAAACTTTCGGCATAATGACAAGGGTAAAAATTCGGTCACAAAGAATTCTCATGGGGTACGCGTCTGGCACGTGCCTACTCCGGAAACTCTCCCAAATATAGCTGAACATCTGGCGGCGGCGCCTTTGATCACCTTTTCTCCCTCGTAGTAAAATAAACTGTACCCGAAAACCTTTACTTTATATTTGTCGAACAAGACTTGTTACGTGTGTTTTATTGAACAGTATGAGATTAAATTTTCAGATTATTAAAAGAAGCGGGGATAAAAAAAGGTAATTTATTTTAATCTACCAATATTATATATCGGATGAGAAGTTGATTATTTTGTGACAAATTAACAAGTAAAATTCTCGCATTTTCCGTATTTAGGGAAAATGTCGTAGCTACGACAGATTCTTCTCAAAGCAAATCATTGCATTTTTTTTCTTGATTTGATACGGCCGATGACAATACCCTCGATGAGCTTCGGATACGAGGAAAGTGTTGTAAAATCGAAAGTAGGTTCAGGTCAATTTGACTAATTTCATAGGGTTGCACATGTTAATCGTAGCCATCCTTTTAGAGCATGTCCTGTCGGGGATAGAAAATTAGGAAATCAGAGAGAGAAACCAAGCGTGATATTTTATTTGCAGCACCTTCACGGTTCGTAGCTTAAGCATATTGAGGTGCGTGCCTATTCTTGGTCACTGTTATAAACAATATACACCTGTTGACACTTAACCCAGACAGTTTGGAGATACTGATCGCCAAGATTCCAAATTACCGATAATGGATGCGGTATTTGTTAACCTGATATTATATGTTCGTAAATTCGGTGTCCGAATTTATAGATAAATTCCAGACACCATTTGTCCGAAATAAGAGGCACAAAATTAATTATTTCATGAAATAATTAATGGTGTCCGAATTCTTGGAGTGTCCGAATATATGGACAAATTACGGTACTTTCAATTTGCACCAGTCCAAAATTTTATTGTCTGGTAAAGGGTTTTTACCCATTTCCACACAGTCACGCTTTTGGACAACCCTAAAGAAAAAGATTTGGGAAAACATTGTGTAAAATGAAGAAATTGCTTGTCACAAGCAATTTCTTCATTTTACACAATGTTTTCAACTAAGTAAGTAGAAAAAATTTGAAATTCCATAAACTTGTTGTCTATACAGAAAGTTGAATATATCTTAAAATCTAAAAAGTTTGAATTGTTGTCTGCAACTACTTTCAATTTGCACAAGTCCAAAATTTTATCTTCTGGTAATGGGTTAAGGTTCTAAATGAAATCAATTCATATGGTGGTTAAACCTTTCGCATATTATCACTTATTTTCTTGATGATAATTATCAGTTCAGGAAAATATTGCTGAAAAAGGAGAAATGACTTTACCACATTGTTTAGCATCCTATGGATGAATATTTTTAATTTTGCCCCTGCCATGTTATGATGAAGGGCAGATAGAGGTACCTCTGTCTGTGTGTGACAGTTTGCATGTGTGTGTATTTGATTCTGATCCAGAGCTTAACTTCTACATTAATTGCAGGGTTCCCACGCGTCAGGGAAAAGTCAGGGGAAAATGGAATTTTGTAAAAGTCAGGGAAAAGTCAGGGAATTTTGATGAGTGTCAGGGAAATTTGAAAAATAAGGCAAAAGTCCGGGAAATGTCGGATTTTGAACAGACTGTCAGGGAATTTTTCATTGGAGTAGTTTTCAAGGCTAAGGCAGTTTCTTATCTTTTTGACTTAAATTGCTAAATGTACTGATTTCCAATTTTGATATTTATTTAAAAAAAAATGATAGAAACTGAAGGGATTTGTGCCCCTTGCCTCCTGAGCAGTATGGTCTTTTCTGTGATAGTTTCAGTTTTGTTGTTCACTGAATTGTGTTCAACATTATTAGAATATCAATGAACTTCTGACCTCTTCAGAAACATGCTATTTACTTTTTTTTGTTAGTAATACAGACAATGAATTTAAGTTTGTTCAAAATGAGTAGATTAAAAGCAGCAGTTCTATAACTATTAATAACAATGGTAATTCTTTGAAGAAATTGTTAAGGAAGAGGGAAACATAGGTTGAAATGTCGATAAAATGTCAGGGAAAAATCACTTTCTTGTCAGGGAAATGTCAGGGAATTTTGGAACTGCCGGAGCGTGGGAACCCTGAATTGATGGAATTCAATATTCATGTAACTTGGCTCAGTTGTTCCCCTCAGAGAGCACTAGTGTCATGTGTAATATTCTGTTGGATATGCCAAAGTTCAAGGTCAAAACTGAAGGTCAAGTGATTAGTACTTAAATGGGGGGGGTACCCCTTTCTGTTACACATGTCTAGTTGATTACAAAACAAATTGACATCATCCATTTCTCTCAATATTTGATAGTTTCAAACATCATTTTATGATAAAATGTTCAAGTTGGAATCAGGTGATCGTATTACAATGTAAAAGAGAATTCGGATTGTTTTGCTAAAAGTAGCCATTCAAAAATAGTGTGAAAGGAATATTTTGATAAGAGATCACAACCAGCAGAGGTCATTCAGTGATTTTATTTCAAAGTCAAACATAAGGGAGAGAATGACAATACTAGGTAAAAATGGCTGAAAATAAATCGTTTTGAGCTGGATCAGCCGTTAGTCTACCGTAGTTCCCCTCTGCATAATAAGGTTCCCTTCCTTGGTGGTTCCTCTCTATGTATAGAAGCTTGATCAATTGAACATTGAGTTATAGATCTATCAAATTGGCCACCGTCATAGCGCAGTTGGTAGCGCGTCAGACTGTCAATCTAGAGGTCCCGGATTCAAACCCCCACGGCGGCACTCATCCTTTCTGACTTTTTGTCTCCCACCAATTGGTTGATAATCGTAGACCTATGTGGGATAGCAGCTGGAGGCTATGAAAGGATGTGATGGTGGTACTGGTGTGAGAAATGCCAGGAATCCATTGTTAAGTGCTCCAGCCGCCGCGATATAACTGAAAGATTGTTGAAAGCGGTGTAAAACCCCATTCAAACAAACGAAATGGAGTTTTGAACACCATGGAGAAATCTGTTTAGACAGAAAGAAGAATTCTCTTGAAACAAGTCTAGATTTCTCCATCTTCAATGGTTTTATCAAAAAAAAAAGATGTATACTAACTATGAAAAAAGCAGAGAATGTAAATTCTGTTTTAGTTCAACATGAATTTCAAAATGAACAATAACTGATAAATCACGACTGTTAATCAAAGGATAAGTTGACCCATCGAAACATTCTTATTAGACTGGAGGTGAGCTTTGAACTCCGGCAGTAGCTTATCAAAGCTATAGTTAAGATGTTTAAGATGCCAACAATCTATTTTACTGTTTACTTGTATTTAAATGACGATAAATTTTTCAAAATAATACTGTTTAACCTATTCCCACAAGACAGAATTTTAGACTGGCCAAAATTGAAAGCAGCTGCAGATGACAATCTAAAGTTTATGAAATTTTAGTTTTTTTCAACTTTCTGGGTAGAAAACATTGAGTTTAATGAAGTAATTGCTTGTAACAAGCAATTTCTTCATTTTACACAATGTTTTCCCAATTGTTTTTTTTTGAGGGGCATCCAAAAGTGTCATTGTGTGGAAATTGGTTAAAGCAAGTCTTTGATCACACTTAACTTTTAATTGACAGGCCATTGGCCCTGCCTGCTAAGCAGTTTTGGAGAAAACCCGAGGTATTGTCATCACCTTGGCATCGTCGGCAGTGGTGTTGGCGTGACAAACTTAAACCTTGGTCATATCTCTGTTGTTATTGAAGTTATCATCATGAAAAGACCATCACAAGAGCTATCTAGACTATCAAGGGGGTAACTCTAAAAGCCTTTTTGCCCCTTTTTTGACTTAGAATTTTTGCATTATCCAGCACCTGCAGCCGAGCATTGGCACCCGTGGGCCGTGCTCTTGCTACTCAATGTTTTCTATTCAGAAAGTTGAAAAAATCTTAAATTTCATAAACCTTAAGATGTCCTCTGAAATTCCTTTTAATTTGAACCACTCTTAAATTTTACCGTCTATTAATGGTTCAATTTTGTTTCATTTTTATTCCAGGCAGTAAAAGTTGAAGTCCCTATAGACACAGATCTGAGTGAGAGTGACATCAAAAATAAATTACTTATCAATACTCCAGCTGATAGTCAACAGTAAGTTCAGACCTTTGATTAGAGTAAAAGGAACCAACTAGTCTTGTAAACAATGAGCTGCCGTGCCAGATGCTGTGCCACACAAACTGCACTCGGACATTCCAGTTTACTGAAAAAGACAGCGGAAAACACTTTGAAAAGGGTCCTCAACCCATTCCCACACAATGACGCTTTTAGATACCCTCAAGAAAAATTCTTTTGAAAACATTGGTGAAAGCAATTTCTTCATTTTCTACAATATTTCCAACATATAAAGATTACCAAAATGTAATCACTTAAAAACTGTTTCCTAGGATGACTCTATTGATAGACAATTTGATTTGAAAAACACAGGAAAAGGACCCTTAATGGCAAGTTCACAGTTTAAAGTCTAGGTGCCACAGCTTTTGCTAAATGTTTTGGACACTTGGTCAGAATATGTCATGTCATAAGGCTTCCTCATGCTGATAATCAGACCACAGGAAAAATAAATATGCAGGTCAAATTTTAACCGATTCCCACACAATGATGCTTTATGACCCCCCCCCCCCAATAAATAAAGATGTGGAAAACATTGTGAATAACAGAGAAATTCTTCATTACCCACAATTTGTTCTACCCTTAACCTGGTAATGTGTTAATAAATATTTATGAATTTTATCATTCTTGTGTTTTGTAAGACCCACTTTAAAAACTGTTTCAATTAACCCATTCCAACACAATGACGCTTTTTAACGCCCCTCAATATGAGGCTTTGGAAAACATAGTGGAAAATGAAGGAATTGTTTGCCACAAGCAATTTCTTCACTATCCACAATGTTTTCTAACCAGATGGATGAAAAAATCTAAAATTTCATAAACTTTAAATTGTCGTTTGCAACTTCTTTGAATTTGGACCAGTCTAAAATTTTATTGTTTAGTAATGGGTGAAGAAGTCATGTGAAAGGGAAATAATTTTGCTCTTTTATTTTAACTCATTCCCACACAATCCACTTTTGAACACCCCTGATGAAAAATGCTTTTGAAAACATTGTGGAAAATGAAAAGATTACCTTAACCAGCAATTTACCTTTTTTCCATAATGTTTTCTTACTAGAAATACAGAGATTTAAAGATTTCATTTACTTGAAATTCTCGTCTTTCAATACTAACCAGTCTTACTTTTTATGTCAGGTAATTGGTTAGTGCAGTACAAAAATGTGTTGGTTCGATCCCCGGCGGCGGCACATATTCTTTCCTTTCTAAGTGGGTGGATGAAGTGGTAATACTGGTGTGAGAAATACCAGGATCCCATTGTTAGGTGCTCCAGCCACCGTGATATGACTGAAATACTGTTAAAAGTGGTGTTAAACCCTATTCAGTCAATAAAACAAAAAATGTTTTTCTTCAACATAACAAACTTTTAGACAGATTGAAATGAAACTAATTGATTAAGAAAACTTAGGGATAGTAAGTATTGCTGCAAAATGAAAAAAATGCTTCTACTATGCAATTGTTTTCCACAATTGCTTTTGTCACCCAATAATGTTTTTTTTGTTGGTATGTAATATCCAATCATTGTGATTGGAAGGGAATCAATAAGTTTCAAATATATATAGCAATGGTTGTGACTTTTTTCTTCCCATGTATTATTTCAGAACTCTCATCAAGTTTGTGTTATCGCTGTACAAAGTTTACAAAGATTTATACTTCACATATCTAGAAATAAATCCTTTAGGTAAGTAGGTATTTCATTACTTAACCTTTTACCATTCAATCCCTGGTTTTTACATCCCCATGGTTATTTTTTTCAGAAAACATTGTAGAAAAAGAATAAATTGCTTGTAACTGGCAATTTCTTCTTTTTCTACAATATTTTCTACCCCACTGAGTGGTTATTTTAAAAAAAAAATCCGCTGTAAATCTCCATCTGCAAAACCTCTGAATTTGGACTGATCTAAGCTTTGGAAAAACAGGAACAGGTAAATAAACTAGTAAGAGGTATGTAATTCCCATGCCTGACGTGTCCAACGTGGACTTTTTTACTTGCAGACTTATATATTTTTCAAAACCACTTGCATGGGGACAAGGGAATACCAAAGGATACTCATTACCAAACTTCTAAATTTTAGATTGGTCCAATTTAAAGTATTTTAAGACAACAAATGAAGTTATGTTTTCCAAAGTTTCTTGCTTGAGGGGCATCAAAAGTAGGATTGTATGAGAAAGGGTTTATCTTGGAATGGTACAAAATAGATCTCCGAGAAACTTGTATATTAAAAAATTATTATAATGTTTATATTGAAGGGTAGAAAATATTGTGGTTAATGAAGAAAAAGCTGGGTTCCAGCAGTTTCTTCACAAACATTAATGTGTTCTCAATGAACATCTCTTCCCTTTTTATCAGACAAGTTCATTTGAATTCTGGTCCAGCAGAAAATGGGGCCTTAATTGTTCAGAGACAGGTAGAGAAATTGAGTGTATTGAAGGAGTGGCCATGAAATACCAAATTCCTTAACCCTTCCCTGTTTAATCCCTGGTTTTTATGTCCCTGTGAATTTATGATTGAGAAAATATGGTAGAAAAAGAAGAAATTGCTTGCATCAAGCATTTTCTTCATTTTCCACAATGTTTTCCAAAGCTTTTGTTCTTAGGGGCGTGTAAAAACGTCACAGAGTTGGAATGGGTTAATAAATTTGGCATTTTTAAGCTCAAATTTGATAATCTATTTGTAATATGACTCAAATTTTTTGGATAAATCAATAGAAATACTTCACTTTATCAAGATAACTTTATCACCATTTGACTATTGCAAAATATGGCCACAATGGTATGTAAATATAAACGTGATTTTCATAAAACAGGATATAAAAGGAATTTTCATGAATTGAAGTTCCTCTCTTGATTTTGGTTTTGTGCATGTCAAAGTGTAATTTTGAATAATATATTTTCATATCTTTTCTCTCTTTCTATTCTTGTTATTCTTTTAATAGGCTGCTGATACCTGCATTGATAAGGTTAATTAACAAGAAATCATATGGGTCTAGTTTTTTTCCTGACAGAAATACATTGAGAATATCGGCTGATTCCCATCTTCCTTGAACATACTTATATATATTTTATAGAAAATTTCCACTCCTAGGTGAATTTTCTAATGTATCAATATAATCTGTGTAAAACTGGACAAATTGAATTAACCTGTATAATCTTGACCTTAATTACAGTTGTGACCTCTGGAAACATATATGTCCTTGACCTTGCTGCTAAGATAGACCAATGTGCTGAATATGTGTGTAAAGGTCAATGGGGAGATCTGGAATTCCCTCCACCTTTCGGGAGGGATGCTTTACCGGCTGTGAGTATATATAGTTTTTCCTATAATTTTCTCTTCAAATTGCATTCACTTTTGACCAAATATAAAAAAGTGATAGGAAGGCATGGCTAGGTGCATCGGCAGGCAAATGAAACTGAAATATTGTGCAAAAGAGCTACTTGGTAAAACTAATTAAACTACATACAACAATCAAAGGAAAGGTATGCGCATAACTTGGATTTTTTTTTTTTAAATTTCAGGAAGCCTACATAGCAGAATTAGATGCTAAAAGTGGAGCCTCATTAAAACTTACAATATTGAACAAATCGGGACGAATATGGACCATGGTAGCAGGGGGTGGAGCGTCAGTAATTTATGCGTAAGTCGTTATTTTGTACATACACATCCCGTCAATACTGGTCAAAGCTAAACAATACGGACCATGGTAGTAGGAGGTGGAGCATCAGATATTTATACGTAAGTCATTATTACGCTTGAGCATATAGTTTCCACTTCTTCTGTCTGTCCGTCCGATTCTTGCATAGTTCTAAGGTCAAAGCTCAAAGTTCAAGTCCATAGGTCAAAATTTACCTTGTACAAAGCATAGCTCTTTCAATTATAGATGGATTTCAAAATAACTTGGCACAATTGTTCTCTTTTATAAATGAATGTACCATTTAAAAAAAAAATCAGATAGCTCTAAGGTCACAGTTCAAGGTCAAATGTTAAAATTTACCTTGTTCAAAGCATAGGTCCTTCAATTATGGATGGATTTCAAAATAACTTGGCACTGTTGATCTCTATCATGAATATATGTACCATTTAAAAATAAAATCAGAAAGCTCTAAGGTTAAGGTCACAGCTCAAGGTCAAATTAAACATTTTCCAGAGTAATACTCCTTCAGTTATTGATGGATTTTGAAGTACCCTCCACAAATACTTTCTAGCATGAGTAGATGTGCGATTTGAAACAAATCTTCAGAAAGCTCCAATGTCAAGGTCCCATTCCCAAAATTAGAATTAAGCATATCCTGCTCCTTCAAATATAGAATGATTTCAATATAACTTGGCATAATTGTTCTCGTTCATGAGAAGATGTGCTATTTGGAGAAAATCAGATAGCCTCAAGGTCACAGGTCAAGGTCAAATAGGAAAAATAGCCATGTCTGGAGCTAGCTTTTAAAGTTATAGATTGAATTCAAAATAACTTTACACACTCATTCTCTAACATCAGTAGATGTGCAATTAGAAATAAATCTTCAGATAACTCCTAGGTCAAGGTCACAGCTCAAGGTCGAACATTAAAATTAAGTTTCTCTGCAGCATGGCTCCTAAAATGATTGGTTTCTAAATTATTTTGCACAATTATTCTCTATTGTGAGTAGATGTGCCATTTGAAACAAATTTTCAGATAGCTCCAAGGTCACAGCTCACAGCTCAAGGATGTATGTTAGCTTGCCTAAAATATAGCAAATGTAGCAAGCTTATACCGGCATATGCATCTGTTGCTTCGTCCCCCTGTTTATTTAAAGCTTTTTGTGACGGGGCTATATTCGAGGAGCTCTTGTTTTGTACACACACACCCTGTCAATATGGATCAAAGCTAAGCAATATGGTAGCAGGAGGTGGAGAGTCAGATATTTATGCGTAGGTCATTATTTTATACATGCACACCTAATCAATACTGATCAAACCAAAACAATTCGAAACACGGATGCAAAAGTTCAGGAATTGATGTTTAGCTGGCAACTTAAGTTAACATTATTTATGGTTAGGAACAGAAAACAAATTGATTGATACAAGCAATTTCTTCATTGTCTTAATTGTTTCCTTTGATTTCTTTTTTATAGGGGTGTAAAAAAGCAGAATGAGTTTATTGATTAATTTAGATTAGCGTGTCTTCAGCTTTTTAGCCTGATCACAGGTGTTTTCTTTAACCCACTACCAGATGGCAAAATAGCAAGATGTTGCAGACGACAATTTTTGGTTGATGAAATTTATTTTTGTATCTTTTGGGTAGAAAATATTTTGTTTAATGAAGAAAATGCTTGTAACAAGCAAATTTTTAATTTACCATGACATATTCCAATTTTTTCTTAGGGGTTTTCAAAAAGTTTTTCTATGGGAATGGGTTAACCTATTGAATGTTACAAAGATGGTAAAGCACATGTCTTGATATATAATATTCAGCACTGAAATATGCACTCTAAATGAATGACTCCTTTTCTGCTATATGTTCCTTTGTACTATTTATCAATTCATTGAAGTATCTGATTGTGTGGTAATGAGTAAACTATCTGTTTACAGAGACACTATTTGTGACCTGGGTGGGGCGTCAGAGTTGGCCAACTATGGAGAATACTCCGGAGCACCGAGTGAACAACAAACATATGAATATGCGAAGACATTACTACAGTTAATGACAGAAGCTAAACATCCAGAAGGTAGAGACATTTAACCCATTCCCACTCAACAAAATTTTAGACTGGTCCAAACTGAAAGAAGCTGCAGGCGACAATTTCAAGTTGATGGAATTTTAGATTTTTTAACCTACTGGATAGAAAACATTGTGGATAATGGAGCAATTTCTTCATTTTCAACAATGTTTTCCAAAGCTTTTTTTCTTGGAGAGCGTCTTAAAGTGTCACTGAGTGGGAATAGGTTATCAGTTCGAAATTGAATTTGGGATTTTAACCCATTCCCCCACAAACTATTTTAGACTGGTCCAAACTTAAAAAAAGTTGCAGACAACAATTCTTAGTTTGTAAAATTTAATTTTTGGGTTAAAAATATTGCAAAATTGAAGAAATTAATTGCGACAAGCAACCTCATGGATTTCTGCAATGTTTTCCAAAGCTTTTTTCATTGAGGGATTGTGATGGTGTGGGAATGGATTAATATCAAATAAAAAAATCAGATAAGTTAACCAAATACCCTATTTTGCTGGTGCTTGTGGAGTACCCAAAACTTATGGTATCATATAGAAATATTCATTATACAACATTTTGATTGGGACAGCTCAAAACAGTTGTAACTGCCTATTTATTTATATGCTGTTACAACTGTTTTGCGCTAACCTATCAATTTGTACCTCTGAAATCCATGTCTAAGGAGTGATTTTCATTTCAGATCCTATATTTGTTCTATTCTATCATATTCTGTCTAAAGGCCCTTAACTCCTGAACCAATTCCCAAACAATGGCACTTTTGGATGCCCCTCAAGAAAACATGTTACATGAAGAAATTGCTCGTTACAAGTAACTTCTACAATTTACAATTTACCAAGAAAGTAGAAAAAATCTAAAATTTCATAAAGCAAGGACTTTGAAAACTCTATGTAAATGTTATCCATGATCAACGGAGGTACCCTATTATTTATAATATAGGTCAAAAGTAAGCTGTACTATTTGTGTGACAAAGTGTTGGTAGAGTGTATAATTCTGCTTTTTTCACAATTCTAGTTTATGTACTGGTAGTCATGTTTCATGTTTTTCAGGCAAGATACTAATAATTGGTGGAGGTATAGCCAACTTCACAAATGTAGCAGCCACATTTAAGGTATTTCTTCACTCAGAGAGTTAAAGGTTTGAGAGAGTCACTGACAATTTGTACTATGTTTTACACAAATTGTGACTGTCAATCAAAGAATGAATTGACCAACCAGATCCTTCATGTAGAGCTGAAGTGAACTCTGAAGACATTTATGGGAAGCACATCTGTTGTTTTGATGACTTAAATGTGGAAACTGCAGCTTACTCAATCTTTAGTTAAGGTGTTTAGGTTGCCAGTAAACAATTTTACTTTTCTGTTTTATGCCACTATCTATAGACCTTTAAACTATTTTTGCAAAAAAGTGCTGTTTAATATCCAAGTAGAACTTCTTGTTAGAGCTGAGGAGATGGGGCCAGTAATTTATCAATTTGTTCTAAAAATTTTCAGACTGGTCCAAACTACAGACTACAATTTCAAGTAGGATGAAATCATCAGAGGGGATATTGTTTTTGCCACGTCCGTCCATCCTTCGTTTTGTTTCCGCGCTGTGGGATAGCAGCTGGAGGCTAGGAAAGGATGTGATGGTGGTACTGGTGTGAGAAATACCAGGAATCCATTGTTAGTTGCTCCAGCTATTTTTTGGAAACCATTGAATCGATTTCAATGAAACTTTGTGGCAAACTTCGCTACAAAGAGGAGATGCGCAAAATGTTGAGGTTATCCGATTCGACTATTAATTCCAGAGTTACTGCCCCTGATTAGTGAAGCTAAATACATACAGAGTAATATTCGTTTCCGCGCTATTTCTTTGAAACCATTGACTGGAATTCAATGAAACTTTGTGGAAATCTTGGCTACAAAGAGGAGATGCGGATTTTGTTGGGTAACCAAGTTCAGCTATTAAAACTAAGAGTTACTGCCCCTGATTGGTGAAGCCATATACATACAAAGTGTTGTCTTAGATTGATATACTCCATTGACAAACAAATATTTTTGGCAGGGGATATCAATTCAACGAATTTGCTTGTTATCACTTGTGTTACTGAAATTATGCATTTGAAACTTGGAATATATCTACACTATCAGAAGAGCAGTCTATGTCAACAAAAGGGATAATTACAAGCAGATTTGAAGAAATTATGCGCCTTTTACATCTGAGAAATCTTACCCACTATCAAGCCTGTGAACATCAGAGCTTTGGCATCTACAAGCCAAGCATTTGTTATGGTTCACATCAGGGGCATATAGTTTCACTGCTGTCCGTCGTCCATCTGTCTGTCCAAAACTGAAAACTTATTATTTTCCCATAAATCACACACCAATTAAATTACTTGCTCATGAAGGTACCTCTATGCATCTTTTGATTTAAGACTGTATAATGGAATTGATGTTTCTATAAATAAAGGTTATTATTTTTATGCACCCGCATCGATAGATCGGGGGTCATATTATTTTACTGGTTTCTGTCTGTCTGTCTGTCCCTCTGTCTGTCTGTCTCTGCAAAACTTAACCTGCCAACTAAACATTTTCCTTTAAATTCAACCCTGATTAAGTTACAATGCTAATATTTGGTATGTAGATAGGTCTCAACTAGACGCAACGGGGAAGGTCATTTCATCAAGGTCAAGTTCAAAATTTTAACCCTTTTCCCTAAAACAAAGAAAAAAAATCACCTGTTTCTAAAGAATTCCTGTTTTGGGGGCATAGTGTTTCACAAACACATCTTGTTTGTAAAAAAAAAAAATCCTTGCATGTCTTCTTGCAGGGTATAGTTAGGGCATTACGAGAGTTTCAACAGAAGCTTATTGAAGGGAATGTGTCAATATATGTAAGACGAGCAGGACCAAATTATCAAGAAGGACTTAGAATTATGAGAGAACTAGGTAATGTTTTCGCCAATTGGAATGGTTTTTGTTTTTTTCAAATTAGGTTCAATCAATTGTAATTATACAATAAGCACTGGTTAAATGAAAAAAATGAAATACAATTATCCTATGTATCATAGTTTGTACATGATGATAATAGGTAATGTATTCACTAGTTAACATTTTTTGTTTATATTAGGCTGAATCATAAGTAATTAGATCTAAGAAGAGTCTAAAATGTTTGTTTACCCTTGTCATGCTGACCCGGAATATTCCGGTTTTGGCAGGAGATGTAGACCAAAATCAGCCTGCACATTAGTGTAGTCTGATCTTGGTCTACACCTCCTGCTTGTAATTTGTCTGCCAGAGTTATTTATGAAATTGATTTCTAAAAGAAACATTGACCTATGAACAACAAGTTCTATCAGTGCTTTCAGCCCTTTGATTTTACAGCAATTTAGTAAAGTAATTTATACAGCCTTACATGGGTTAAGATATATTCTGCTGTTAATCAAAATAAAATACAGTAATCCTGTGTAGTGTATTTTTAAAACACGAATAATTTAATTTTTAGTTCCGTCTATCAAAAACAAGTATTCTGATTGGTCGAAAAATATTATTCATAACTCCATGAACAAAATTTGATGCCAGAGCTTAAATATTTTGTGTGCATGACAACTAGGACAGGTATATTATAAATTGTGAAATTCATGTCCCTGGGGTCATGTATGGGGCCACACCCAGAGGTCAAAGTTCATCATGTTAAAAAATTCACATTTTCACCTTCTTCTGATGAAGTACTAAGCCAATTTCAAACTAACTTGGTGAAAAGCATCATTGGGTACTGATTATACAGAATTGTGAAAATTAAAAGGGGGACCAAAAGGGGGTCATTTTTGGTAACTTTTAAACATTTTCATCTTCTTCTCAAGAACTATTGAGGGGATTTCAACCAAACCTTTTTCTAAAATTCTTTCAAACAAAATCACTTGTCTTGGTGCTCTTTTACTCAGGTGACCGTTAAGGCCCACTGGGCCTCTTGTTCTTGATAAAGGCATTTTTGCCAAAATATTGAAAATTAGAGTGATTTTGAATAGTGTTTAAACAGTTCCCTGAGGAACATTATTATGATACTGTGACCCTAAACCATTTTAAGGTCAAACTTTCCTGAGTGACAAAATGTGTCTAATCCTGTTTATAACTAGAAAGTCTGTGTAAGAAGTTTGTAAGGATATGACTGAAAAAAACCTGAGTTGCCTATTCCTAGATGACAAAATTTTAGACTAGCAAAAATTGAAATATGTTGCTGATGACAATTTTGAATGGATGGAATTTCAAAAACCTTTGTCTTATAGTAAAGAAGACATTTTTGGAAAGTACGAAATTGCTTGTTATTTTAAGCAAGGTTTTGCTTTTCCACAATGTTTTTCCAAAGCTATTTTCTTGAGAAGCGTCAAGAAGCTTGATGGAATCGGTAAACTCCTTTTGCAAAAATTCAATTATTAATCTGATAAGGTGAATGTTTTTTTGTATTTACTTAGTATTGCCTACCCATTTGTTAAACTTTTTCATACATTTTATACAGGTGATACACTTGGTGTACCTATCCATGTATTCGGGCCAGAAACTCATATGACAGCAATTGTTAGTATGGCTCTAGGAAAACGTGACATTCCTAAAGATCCAAAACCATCTCAAACAACAGCAAACTTTCTTCTTCCATCAGCGGCAGTATGTATATTGTGTGTTTGTTTGATATACAATTAATACTCAAGATATATATATATACTTTCATAAAGGAAATATTTGATACATCAAAGGGAAAGACTGCAAAATATTCAACATTTGAGTTTAAATGTTTCTCTTTATAATTTTTTTTTAATGTTGAATGGCCATTCCACCTTACTTTGCAATTATTATTTTAACTAATTAAATGACCAAAAAAATTTAGACTGTTCCAAAATGAGAGAAGTTATAGATGACAATTTCAAGTGCACAGAATTTCAAATATGTTTGTTTTTCGTAGTATAAAACAATGTGGAAAATGCACAAGTTGCTTGTTACAAGCAATTTCTAACTTTTCAACAGTGATTTTGTAGACTTTTAAATTGAGCAGCGTGAATGATTTGGCAAGTCAATTAATTTTTACCTCCACCGACTGGAAGCCATCACGCTATTGTCATGGAGTTGTTCCGTCATGTGGTCGTCCGTGTGTCTGTCTGTCTGTAAATTTTACTTTAAAAATCTTCTCCTCAGAAAGTCCTGAACAGAATTCTACC
Organism: Fragum fragum; assembly: GCA_946902895.1. Taxonomy (NCBI): domain Eukaryota; kingdom Metazoa; phylum Mollusca; class Bivalvia; order Cardiida; family Cardiidae; genus Fragum; species Fragum fragum. The sequence goes on along the minus strand of OX336377.1, from coordinate 33,835,110 downwards.
AATTTTCACAGAAAAGGGTCCTTGGGTGACCCATTATCAGTTTCCTTCAAAGAATTTTGATTGGATTAAATGAGCAGGGCTAATTTCCATATATGGTGAAACCTTTAAAAAATCTTCTTCTCAGAAAGGAGTTGATGGATTCAACCAAATTTTACAAGAATGATCCTTGGGTGACCCTTTAACAGATTCCTTCAAAGAATTTTGAATGGATGGAAAACATGGCTTGAATGGGTGGGGCTAATTTCAATACATGGTGAAAGATTTGAATATCTTTTTCTTTGATACCAGTTGATGGATTTAACCAAATTTCACTGGATTGATTCTCTTTTTCAGATTTCATCAATCAATTTTGATTAGTTTAAAACATAGCTTTTATGTTCATGGCCTTTGTCTATATATGGTATATATATATATGGTATATAGTATTTTTTAGCTCACCTGAGCACGTAGTGCTCAAGTGAGCTATTGTGATCCCCTTTTGTCCAGCGTCCGTCCGTCGTGCGTCGTCCGTCAACAATTTCTTTAAACGACATCTCCTCCTAAACCACTGGGCAAATTTGAACCAAATTTGGCAGAAATGTTCCTTAGGTGGTCCCCTTCAAAAGTAGCTAAAAGAATTGAAATCCGTTAAAAACTCTGGTTGCCATGGCAACAAAAGTGAAATTTTAAAATAATCTTTAAAAATCTTCTCCTCCTGACCCAGAAGGCGTAGAGGCTTGATATTTTGCATGAAGCATCAGTGTATTGACCTCTTTCAAAATAGCTAAAATCATGATCCTCGGGTCCCCAGGGGCGGAGCCCCAAGGGGGGGGGGGGTTATATAGAAATAAAGAACGTTTTTTTAAATGACATCTCCTCTCAAACCATTGGGCCAATTTGATCCGAAATTGGCAGAAATGTTGCTCAGGTGGTCCCCTTCAAAAATAGCTAAAAGAATTGAAATCCGTTAAAAACTCTGGTTGCCATGGCAACAAAAGTGAAATTTTGAAATAATCTTTAAAAATCTTCTCCTCCTGACCCAGAAGGCGTAGAGGCTTGATATTTTGCATGAAGCATCAGTATATTGACCTCTTTCAAAATAGCTAAAATCATGATCCTCGGGTCCCCAGGGGCGGAGCCCCGGGGGGGGGGGGGGGTTATAAAGAAATAAAGAACGATTTTTTAAATGACATCTCCTCTCAAACCACAGGGCAGATTTGAACCGAAATTGGCAGAAATGTTGCTCAGGTGGTCCCCTTCAAAAATAGCTAAAAGAATTGAAATCTGTTTAAAACTCTGGTTGCCATGGCAACAAAAGTGAAATTTTGAAATAATCTTTAAAGATCACCTCCCAAACCACTTGACCAATTTGAACAAAATTTTGCAGAAATGTTTCTTAGGTGGTCCCCCTTAAAATAAGCTAAAAGAATTCAAATCCGTTAAAAACTCTGGTTGCCATGGCAACAAAAGTGAAATTTCAAAATAATCTTTAAGAATCTTCTCCTGCTGACCCTTAAGGCATAGAGCTTTGATATTTTGCATGAAGCATCAGTATATTCATCTCTTACAAAATAGCTCAAATCATGATCTTCGGGTCCTCAGGGGCGGACCCAGGGGGGGGGGGGGTATAGGCGTGAAGCATCAGTTCACAGTCTTCTTTCTTATTTCTGAAATTATAACCCATGGAAAAAGTTTTTTCCTTCTTTCAAATCAGCACTAAAGCCTTCGAATTTGTAATTTAGACTTTTGGTTCCCAGGTTCATAGTCTTTATATGTAAATAATTGCAATACTTCAAAATAGAGTATTTTCATTGGCCCAAATCGTATCACGTGATCAAATCAATTGCACTTTATACCTCGATAAAAGGCAGAACTATTTTCGACAAAAATAGAAACAAACAAGGTCAGGGATTTCCGATATTGGGAATTCACTTCCAAGAAATACCAAACTTGTTTTGTTACTATTTATAGTCATCACCTTTTGAATTTCGATTTCCTCGAATTCCTTTATACTTCCATGGATTTTCAATAAATAGAAAAACAAATAGTGTCCTTATAACAATTATAATGTTTGTTTTAAACATGAAGATTTCGAAAAACTCACATTTATTAGCCGTAAATCCGAGATGTCAAATCGGCTTCGCAACATCAGCATGCATCGTGTCCATGTGGTAGGTTTATATTTCTTGTCTATTACAAAGCATCTATTCATAATTCTAACTGTTATCGACCCAGATATCATAATTTACAGAGTTTAAAGTTAGTATTTCCTCATAATAATTCCAAATAAATCCAACGAATGTTCGAATTTCCATTTCAAAAAACCCAAGCGACGAAATAAAATGTCCACCATTACAACGACTCGAGCGATAAACTGTGTCAATGTATCCATACGCCTGTCAAAGAAAGGTAACTCCGCCCACAGTTCGTTTATTTTTTTTTTTTTTTTATTTTCATCTCTCTATCCATTTCCGATTTGAAAATAGACGTATTGCAATTATATGGGCCGAGTGTATTTTTCACTGCGTTTATTGGAGTATAAAGTGCAATTGCCTTAGCACATGGCTTAAACATAACGCCCTACGGGCGTTATTTGCCATGTGCTAAGGCAAATGCACTTTATACTCCAATAAACGCAGTGAAAAATACACTCATCCCTATATTGTGGCCCACTTGTTTCATAATCCTAACCTTAACATGAAATTAGACTGTTGAAAGAAAAAGAGCCTTTATCTCAGTTGAGCGCCCCAGGGCCAACGGCCCTCTTGTTATGCCCCCGCATCGATAAGATCGGGGCATATTGTTTTACCGTGTCTGTCTGTCTGTCCTTCTGTCTGTCTGCAAAACTAAACCTGCCAACTAAACATTTTCCCATAACTTCAACCTGATTAAGTTACAATGCTAATATTTGGTATGTAGATAGGTCTCAACAAGGAGCAACTGGGGAAGGTCATTTCATCAAGGTCAAGGTCAAAATTTTAACCCTTTACCTGTTTCTAAAGAATTCCTGTTTTGGGGGCATAGTGTTTCACAAACACATCTTGTTTTTTCCAAAAAATTATTACCATTTTCATCTGACTTTGTAAATGAATTGACTTTTATAAAACAATGAATATTTAGAATATTAAAAAATTTCATTGACAAGATTTAATTGCTGCACAGAGTAATTTGGTTAATATTGATTTCCAGAAAATACCACTTGCTTAATCAGTTCAATCAGGCCTGTGGAGCGATACAGGCCCTCAAGCGCCTTTAGTTATGATTGACAGAAACAATCCTTTCAATTTACATGTACAAAATGCTAATCTCTTTTAAGCTCACCTGAGCATGAAGTGCTCGAATAGGGCTATTGTGATTGATGAATATCCATTGTCCATCTGTCTCACAAATTAATCATCTCCTCTTAAACTAATCAATTCTACAGATATAATTTTAGCTTATACCTTCCAAATTTTTTCAATAAAACTTCATTGAAATCAATGAAGAAATTGGGTAAAAAAATAGGTCACTAGGTCAGTTTTAGAGGTTGCAATTTTTGCTCAATCATTGTCAACATTAAATGAATTGTTTATCATAACTAGGTCAAGTTAAAATAAGATGGCTCAGTCCTGGGATAAATGTAGGTCGCTAAGCCAAATCATATGTTTATAATACAGGAGTCACATCTTTTTTCTCGATTATTCTCAAATTGTCCAAAATGTTAAAATTGGTCATAAGCCCAGTTAAAAACTAGGTTATGTGGACATATATCTCACAATATTTGCTAAATCATCAAAGTAATTGTAACAAGCAATTTCTTCATTTTCTACCTCGGAAAAAAAAAAATTAAATCAAAGCAATTAAATATTAACGTCTGCAAGTTCTACAAGTTTGGACCAGTCTAAAATTTAGTGTCTGGTAGTGGATTAATGAAATCTCAGAAAAAGAATAAAATCATGTCCATTTTGCTAAAAAACTAAGTCTTAAGGTGAATTCTTAGCAAAACATGGTAGATACTCTGATAGCTACAGTTCTTGCTCATAACCTGATCAATCAAACTGAACATTTGTCAATTAAATGTTGTGATATAACATTGATGAGTTTGAATTTTTGTTACCTGGAATTAGATCAGGTTTGGAAATAGATCAGGTTTTAGAAAAACCTTGTTGTCTCTATGGTTGTCTTATTTACTGTTAGAATAACCTAAAATCAGGCCTCCTAGTGAAACCTTTAAAACCTTTAAAAACCTTTAATTTCAGAGCAAACCTGTAAAACCTTTACATTTCCCCAGAAAACCTTTAAAACGCCAAAATAGCCTGTAGTTCTCACTCAAAACCTTTATATTTCCTCTGACTGGTTGCCGTGCTAGCTTAAAGCAAGTAATGGATTTTGTTCTGCATTTTCCTTCACTGTAAAACAGGAGCTATGTATGATATAAATATGCAGAGAAAATAGGTATACACATTAAATAAGGTATGTATTATATTGCATAATTCAAACAGTATATAACATCAAAAAATGACTTTGGTATGACTGTGGGTTTAATAAAGAAATGAGAACTTCGACGAAAATAGCCTTTACTCACTCTTTATTTTTTCATATTTTACACTAAAAGGCCTTTATTTTCATACATTGGAGCCTTTATAAAAACCTTTATTTTTGTTTTGGCCTGCTAGGAGGCCTGTAAAATGGTTCAGATTGTTTGTCTTGATATCATACTCTGATGACTGATATAAGGCCATTATTGCCCTCTTGTAAGTTCACTATCCAGGGCTTAACTCCAGACATCGGTATCTGGTGCTCTTGTTGAAAAGTAGGGTTATTATAGGATTGTTGGTTTCTTTGGTTTCTTAGACGTCTCTTATTATGAAAATTTGAATACACCTTAGTTCCATCGTATCAAGATGAACTTTGACATTCATAAGTCATATCTTGTAAGATTATAATTATATAAATCTGGGTTATTTTTGACAGCCAGCGGTAGTAAGTATACATTTATGAGTATTGTGATTGGTGTATTCTGTTATGGTACACTGCTGAGAAATAGCTTGTAAGAACACCACATTTGAATATTTAAAGTGTAGGGTATCATTCTTATACAATTTGTATTTGTAACCTAAGGAAAATTTCTAGTCCTTCTATTGGTTTTCATACCCCTGCATGCATAAGATTTTTGGCAAAATATTTTCCAATGTATAGCTATCATTCCAAAAGTTAACCTTTTTCCATTTATTGCAAATTTATTTCAGTCACAATACTCACAAGTTTGAAGGAATATTTCTTTAATAGCCATCTGTAAATGTTAAGGTCAAGGTTATCTATCTGGATCAAGGTCAGCCATCAAGGCTGTCACACTTTAAACATTTTGAGGGTCAATTGCATTTCTGTTCTATGTATATATAAAAAGTATTGACACTGAGAACAGTCTTGTAATTAACCCTCATTTTGCTGTAACAGGAATTTGAGAGTTAGACTAGCACCAATTCTGATCAGTAACAATACAAAAAAAAAACTTTGTTTAATTCAAAGTGATTTCTTTTCAGCAAATTTTCATATTTTCTTCCTCTTTTTCTTTAATTTGTATGAAAAGTAGATAGAAGTGAAAGAACTTGTCAGATCGCAAATACCTTAAATGTCCTCTCTAATGATGGTCAAAAACAAAGATCATCCAAAGTTTTTTGTAACCTTGGAATTTTTTAATGTTAAAGAGTAGAAAGAAAAAAAGGAATGTTATTTACTGAGTCTTGTTATCAACAAAACAGTCTGAAAATCAATTTGGAATTTTTTAGCAGTGTATTTCAACCATTTCCCACACAATCTCTCCTTTTTATGCCCCTTAAGAAAAAATCTCTGGAAAATATAGAGAAGATTGGAGAATTGCTTGTAACAAGTCATTTCTCCATTCTCTACATTGTTTTCCACCCAAAAAAACAAAGACGTTTTAAATTGTCGTCTGTAACTTCTTGAATTAAGACCAGTCTTAAATTTTGTCGTTTGGGAATTGGTTCAATAGCTTGTAATTTTATTGTTTTAACCCATTTCCACTCAGTGACGCTTTTAGACGCCCCTAAGAAAAAAAGCTTTGGAAAACATTGTGGAAAATGAAGAAATTGCTTGTGACAAGCAATTTCTTCATTTTACACAGTGTTTTCCTTCTAAAAAGACGAGAAAATATGATATTTCATAAAGTTTAAATTATCGTATGCAACTTCTTTCAATTTGGACCAGTCTACAATTTTCTTGTGTGGTAATGGGTTAAATGACTGTTAGGTTTGTATTATTTAATAGATGAAAACCATTTACTAGATCGACAATACAAATATCTAGCTGGCATCAAATAATCATTGCGGCATCTTTATTCAAGCTGTTTTAATCCATTCACACACAATGACACTTCTAGATGCCCCCCCCCAGAAAAACAAGGAAAACATTATGTAAAATGAAGAATTTGCTTGAACCAAGCAATTTCTTTATTTTGCACAATATTTTCAACCCAGAAATTTGAAAAAAATGGAAAAATTCATAAACTTTAAATTATTGTCTTCAATTCCTTCCAATTTGGACCAGTCTAAATTTTGCTGTCTGGTAATGTTTTAACCCTTGTCATGCTGTATAAATTACCTCACTGAATTGCTGTATAATCAAAGTGCTGAAAGCACTGATAGAACTTGTTGTTGAAAAATCAATATTAGTTTTAGAAACCAATTTCATAAATAACTCTGGCAGGAAAAGTACAAGCAGGAGGTGTAGATCAAGATCAGACTGCACTTATGTGCAGGCTGATCTTGGTCTGCACCTCCTGTCAAAACCGGAATATTCCGGGTTCAGCATGATAAGGGTTAATAGCCTACTGATTTTATTGTTCTACTGTTTTCTGTCTTTCTGCTTGAACAATGATGACTTTTGATGAAAAATTTGTTCATTACTTTGAATGTGTTTCTTGTGACAATCCTACATTTTATTTAAGGCCTTAGGGTTATATTTTGATGCCCATGTTCTTAGGTTAAGTCTGCAGTCAGAGCGCAGTTGTTAGCGCTTTCAGGACTCTTAATCATGAGGTCCCTGGTTTGATTCCCAGCTGCGGCAAAAATCCTTTCAGACATTTTCTCCCACCAATAGGTTTATAACCGTAAACCTATGTGGGATGATCAGCTGGAGGCTCAGAAAGGATGGAGTGGTGAGAAATACCAGGAGTCCGTGGGTGCTCCAGCCACAGCAATATGAATGAAATATTGTTGAAAGTGGCCTAAGACCCCATGTAGAGTAATTTTAGGTTAGGTTAATCTTGCAAGATCAATGTCTTATTAACCCATTACCAGACAAAATTTTTTAGACCAGTGCAAATTGTAAGAAGTTGCAGACAACATTTCAAATTGCACTAAAAGTGGGAAAAATGGGAGCTAATTTGAGTGGAAAAACATTGCGAGAAAAGGACAAGCAATATGTGATTTTTCTATCAGGTATTTCTTTAGGTTATCAGAGAGCATCATTGTGTGGTAATGGATTAATTCAATATAAAAGTGAGTTTAAACTTTAGTGCTTTTTCAATATCTATAAGCAAATATCTTAGATTCTCCATAACACATTCTAAGTAAGTCTCTCTTTTTTCATTTATATTTCTGATAGATTTTTGCTTATCCAAAAGCCCTCTAACAGTCTTGTAATTATTGTAAATCGGGTTTTATTAGTGAGGGTTTTATTTTTGATCATATTTGTGAAACAAAGAGCTTGTGAGTTCAAGAATCTTGCTTAGATTGGACCATTTTGTACATAAAAATACAGATAGGTGCAAAGTAAGTGGGGAGTGACAAAGATCAAATGACAAAATATTAACCTTTTTTGGGCATTATCCCACTTCTCGGCGGAAAAAACAACAATGAATAAATCAGTTTTGAGAAAAGGACGAATTAGTAACAGAATATACACAAAATATTTTAAGAAATTATTATAACCTACCAAATTAGTCCACTTAATGTTTTGAACACAGCTATACTAATATAACAATGGAAAGCTATAGAGATGAAGACAAGTAGACTACATAGAGGTGAAAAGCTGTAAATGACTTTGTTGCATAAACTCTTAGAAAATTTAAACAAATTGAAAACAATCTATTCAAAATAAATCAATGAAAAACAAACAATTGCACCTATTTTGACACAGGATATAATTATTTCATCTTATAACAGTTTGGTAAGACTATTATGGTATTGATTATTCAATGCAGGGGTTCTTTGATGTATAAATATTACTATGTTCAGCTCTTTTTTAGCTTTGACAAAAAATAATTTTACTTAGACTTTAATGCATAAATTGCACTCATAGAACCATTTCAGATAAGAAATCCTCATACTAGTCAAATAGAGAATAGGCAAATGTCCATGAATTACCAGTAATCATTCTTTTCATAGGTCGGTATCAAATCAGGCTGTAATCGTATATCAATTTTTTTTTGCCAGTGTATATCCGGAGATACTTTCGAAAGTTACTGAAGTACAATAAAGCGATTCATGAATTCATGAACTCCCTAAAAAGTCTTCAGGTCCAGCTCATGCGAAGATAATACAATGCCAAAATTACCCGATTAACAGTAGCATTTGTGAAATGTAGATGTATATTCTTTTTAGTTTAGCTGTTGTAGATCAAAATGTCACAGTTTTGTCATAACTATGGTGTTGTCTGTTGCCTGTATTTCGGTTTGAAAACCTTTCCCGTTTCTTTTTCTTTAAATTTTAGACTGGTCCAAATTAAAAAGAGTTTGTAGACAACAATGAAAATTAGATGTAATTTGAAATTTAACCATCCTATGTGGTAGAAAATTTTGTGGGAAGAGGAGAAATTGCTTGTTACAAGACAGATTAAAAAATCCTCTTTTAATTTGGACCAGTCATACGTTTTGTCGCCTGGTAATCGGTTAAATTGGCTCAAATTATTACTGTCCAAAGCATTACTCAAACTTGCTTGTAAATTTTAGAAAGAAAGACTGTCCATTTGCTTCAATTCAAACCAAGCATTTTATTTAAAAAAGTTTTTAGAAAGTTAAATTGCATACTCTTCTAGGAATGCCCCTTTAGCTGGGTATCTCAGTACATCACTTGTTCAATCTAACCTTTTACCAGACAACAAAATTTTAGACTGGTTCACAGTTGGTAGGATTTAACCTTTGTCTTTTAGGATAGGAAACATTGTTGATAATAATGAAGAAATTTCTTGTATTTGTTTTAATTGGCTTTACCATCACTTTTTACAGTATTTCAGTTCTAAGGTGTGGCTGGAGTACCTTAGCATAGATTCCTGGTATTTTTTACACAAGTACTACCACTAAATCTTTTCTGAGACTCCAGCTGCTCATACCACTCATATCCATCCTTCTGTGGAAGATAAACGTCTGAAAAGATATTGGAAATTGCTTGTAACGAGCGATTTCCTTTCTTTTCCATGTTATAAAACAGGACATAGTGGGAATAGATTAAAAGCCTGATTTCATAACATCTAATGTTAAACTAGAATGAAAAAGGCAGATTTCTAATAATAATTTTCTTCCCTTTTATTTCATGAATTGCTTAGAATTTAAAAGAGTAAAAGTATTGTTATGAAAAATTATTAATTGATACTTCATTTCATTATTTTCCACTTTCATTTTATCAGGTCAATGGGTAAAATCTTTGAAAAACCCTGCGTACACTCTAGAGACCATTTTCCACTTTCATTTTATCAGGTCAATAGGTAAAATCTTTGAAAAACCCTGCGCACACTCTAGAGACCATTTTCCACTTTCATTTTATCAGGTCAATAGGTAAAATCTTTGAAAAACCCTGTGTACACTCTAGAGACCCACTTTTTAGGCACAAATGTCTTTAAGATTTAGTCGAAATGATTATGTTTAAAACTTAGTCAGAATGATCATCTTAATCATATCTTAATCAAGTTTAATTATGGGTCACTTGGGGCCCGATAACTAGAGTTTTATTGATGTTTACCATGTTGTTTTTACAATCTCAGATTTTGTCAAAAACGCGTAATGAACATCTTCACTGTTCTTAACCCATTACCACACAATAACTTTTTTAGAACAGTCCAAATTCTAAAATTGCAGACAACAACTTTAGGTTGATAAAATCTGTAAAACTTTTGTCTTTTTGGATGGAGAAACATTGTGGATAATGAAGAAATTGCTTGTAACAAGCAATTTCTTCATTATTCCCAATGTTTTTCCAAAGTTTTATATTGAGGGAGTTTCTAAAAGCGTCACTGTGTGGGAATGGTTGACATGTTTTTACATGGCTATTTTTGCAGAAGGCAATAAAAATTATTTTTTTTAGGTTTGCTTGTTTGTTACATAGTTGCTGGTGTTTCCCATCATTCAAGCCTTAACCCTTTCTTGTTTTACAAAATTTTATGCAGATGACAATGAAAACAGGGTGCAAATTAAAATGGAATATTTTACAAGATATAGATGTAAATTATCTTGCTGCCGTCATAGCGCAGTCGGTATCGCGCCAGACTCCTATTCTTCAATCATTGGATGTAATGGGTTCGATCCCCGGTGGCGACACATATCCTTTCTGATATTTGTCTCTCACCAATGGGTGGATAATCATAAAGCTAAGTGGGATAGCAGCTGGAGGTTAGGAAAGGATGTAGTGGTAGTACTGGTCTAAGAAATACCAGGAGTCCATTGTTAGGTGCCCCAGCCGCAGCAATATGACTGAAACACTATTAAAAGAGGCATTAAACCCCATTCAATCAATCAATGTAAATTATCTTAGTATGAATACCATCAAGAGGTTAGTGGGTTCCACCAGCAATCCTCCAAGTGGTTAACACTGTCTATCAAACAAGAACGGCAAATTCGGCATGAAATGAACAGTTGTTTGTTTACAAACACATTTACATAATTATGAGTGTCTGACATTTTATATTTTAAACCTTGTCAAGCTGAGTGAAATTGTTGTCTTACATTATAATCATAGGGCTGATAGCGCCGTAGACATTTGTTATCGGTCAATATATATTTTTAACATTTATGATGTAAACAAATCTGAGGAGAGGGACAAACAGATTGTGTAGCCTGAGATCAGACAGCAGAAATATGCAGATTGATCTTTGTCTGTAACTTATGCTGAAACAGAAATATTATTGGTTGTTAGATTATACCGTGATGCAGTTTTTTCTATTTATGTGTAAAAGATTTTGTTTATTTCTCCAGGCCTCCCCATCAGTGAGTAGAAAGGGCTCGTCCAATGATTTATCAAAGATGACAGTACCAAACGTACCACAGACACAGCACGTAGACGGGGAACTCTCTAAACCTCTCTTTACAAAAACTACAAAAGCCATTATCTGGGGAATGCAATCTCGTGCTGTACAGGGCATGTTGGACTTTGATTATGTCTGTTCAAGGAAAACGCCTTCAGTTGTAGCAATGATTTATCCCTTCACGTATGTACATAATGACATTTATGTTTCTTCATTGAAATATTGTCATCCTGAAATTACACAAAGCAAATATTTGAAAACGAAACTTAATCCTACACAGGTCAATCAAATTTTCTATTTCTAACATGAATATGTATTGAGTTAAAATAATTGTTAAACACACAAACAGTTTTAAATCTTTCCTATTCAATCTCCATGGTTTTTACATCCCTGTGATTTCATAATTGAGAAAATGTTGTAGACAAAGGAGAATTTGCTTGTTTCAAGCAATTCCTTCTTTTTCCACAATACTTTCTACCCTACTAAATGATTATGTTTCAAATGAATTTTTTGTCTGCAAAATCTTTGAATTTGGACTTGTCTGAAATTTTGCAAAACAAGAAAGGGTTACGCCTAGTCTGCTTACACAGTTTGAACAGCCTAACTGGGAACTTTTTAAATGGCCCAAAATGTGAACGTATATAGATATCATCTTATCTATCTATCCCTCTGTCTGTCCCAACAGCTGTCCTTCCTGGCTGCTGCCATAGTGCAGTTGATAGTGTGTCAGGCTCTAAAACAAGAGTTCTTGGGTTCAATCTCCGGTCACGGGTAATATCCGTTCTGACGTTTGTCTCCCACCAATTGGTAGATAACCATTAACCTTAGTGGGATGAGCAGCTATAGGCTGGAAAGGGATGTAGTGGTAGGACTGGTATCAAAAATACCAGGAATCCATGGTTAGGTGCTCCGCTGCTGCAATATGACTAAGATACTGTTCAAAGTTGTGTTAAACCCCATTCAATATCCAAATCAAATGTATCAAGCAATTTCTTCCATTTTCGACAATGCTTTCTAAAAGAATTTGGGGTGTGTGTGTAAAAACATGGTATTGTTTGGGAATGGGTTAAAAGCCTCAGAGAATGACAAGAGAATTGATTAACCCATGAGTGATCCATCTTTTTGATGCCCTGAAGTGCTGTGGTTCTCTCTTTTATGCCCTGAAGTGCTATGGTTATAGAAAAGATTAAGGGAAAAGGAGAAATACCATGTAAGAAGTAATTTCTCCTTTCCTCAATATGTTTTCTACTCTGTTTGGTACTTATTTCACAATTTTAGTGCACTTTCAAATGTTCTCAGCAACTTCTGTCAATTTGGACCAATGTAAAATTGTGTTGTCTTGTATTCAGTTAAAAGTAATTATGGAGATTACATCTACAAAAAGAAAAACTGTATGATTGTGTTTTTTCAGGGGTGACCATAAACAGAAATTTTATTTGGGCCATAAAGAGGTTCTGATTCCAGTCTATAAAAACATGGCTGACTGTATGACAAAACTGTATAATTATGTATTTCCAGGGGTGACCATAAGCAGAAGTTTTATTGGGGCCATAAAGAAGTTCTGATTCCAGTCTATAAAAATATGGCTGACTGTATGAAAAAACATCCCGAGGCAGATGTTCTTGTCAGTTTTGCATCACTCAGATCAGCATATGAAAGTACCATAGAAACCATGACTTTTCCACAAGTAGGTTGTTTAATCCATCCCCCAACTCCCCCCTTCCCCCAAAGAAAATCTTTGAAAAAAATTTGAATAAAGAAGATGTTGCTTGTTACAAGAAATTTCTTCATTACCCACATAGTTTTCTACCTCAAAAGACAAAAATTATTTAACCCATTCACACACAATAGAAATTTAGAACAGTCCAATTTCAAAGAAGTTGCTGACAAAAATTTAAAGTTGATGAAATCTTTAAATTCTTTGTCTTTTCAGGTAGAAAACATTGTGGATAATGAAGAAATTGCTTGTAACAAGCAATTTCTCCTTTTTCCACAATTTTTTTCAAAGGTTTCATATTGAAGGGCATTTAAAAGCGTCATTGTGTAGGAATGGGTTAAATTGCATCAGTTAAAAACTTGTTTACATATCTTTCAATTAGAAACAGTCTGTAACTTTGTCTGGTAATGGGTTGAATGTTAATACATCAAATAAAACTTCTAGAGTTTCAAAATTTACAAAATTGTGTGTAGCTTGTCAAAAGAATTTCCTCTCATACTTTTACCAAGTTCAACAATCAAAATTCCGGTTCAATTTTAAGGTTTATTAGCGTAATAAAAGTGTAACATTTTGCATATTGTTTATTCAAGGACAAATCTCTATATCAAGGTTATCTATATATCACATGTTACAGTCATGCTTTTAAAACAGACTTCAGCATTGAGTACTAACTAACTGAGAACATTAGAGCTTATATACTTCACAAGACAATACTCTCTTTTCTGAAATCAAGGTTGTTGGTCTAATGTGATGTCGAATTAATGTTTGCTAAAAATTGGAGCAATGTTTACTTCATTTATAAAGAAAGGAAACAACACCAGTCCTCTGTTATCCAAATACATTAATCTATAGACCAGAGATATTGATGGATTCCATCCCCGGCAGCAGCACAATCCTTTCCGACATATGTCTCTCACCAATGGGTGGATAATTGTAAACCTAAGTGGCATAAAAATGTTATGCAGAATTTTTTTCCCAGTATTGAGGAAAACTGCAGAATTTGGACTCCACAGAAGTAGAGTGCTATGCTGTACTAGTACATTCTAATTGCCCAGCACATTAGATTTAAAGTTTAACCCATTCCCTCACAATCATTACTTTTTATGTCCTTCAAGGAAAAACCTTTGAAAATACAGTGAAAAATGAAGAAATTGATTGTATCCAAAAAGTAGGAAAACAATTCCATCAACTAAAAATTGTTGTTGGTAAACTCTAAGATTTTGTTGTATCAAATGGGTTAAATTCCATAGTGCATCATAGAATGTATTTAGTTCAAGCATCCATGGTTTGTAGGTATATGTTTGTTTGTATACCTTCAGCAGTCCTGATCAATCACTTAAAGGTTTCAGTTAACAACTAAAAATAACTTTCTTGAATTTCTGATGTGTATTTTATTGGTAATTCAGATATTTAACCCATTCCCACTCAATCCTTCCTTTTTACGCCCCTCAACGAAAAAGCTTTGGAAAACATTGTGGAAAATGAAGAAATTGCTTGGATCAAGCAATTGCTTCATTATCCCCAATTTTTTTCTATCCAAAAAGACGAAAAAAATTAAAATTCCATCAACTTGAAATTGTCGTCTGCAGCTCCTGTCTATTTGGACTGGTCTAAAATTCTACTGTGTTGGAATGGATTAATGAAAGATAAATTGATCTTACACTGAAGCAATAAATTATCCTCTTTATAACATGATGTGTTTTCTTTTGCTTTTAGATCAGAACCATTGCTATAATAGCTGAAGGCATACCAGAGAATCTCACTAGAAAATTAATAAAAATGGCACAAGAAAAAGGGGTGTCAATTATAGGACCTGCAACTGTAAGTACATTCCTTGATTTATTGACAGCTCTGTCAAAATTGAAATGGGTTGTAAACAAAGACTTATGTGTCCATATTTTATGTTCCCAAAGATGGAATATTTCAATCTGACAGCCTATCAGTCTTTTCACCCAGATCCTTATGTATTTCATGTAGGCAATGATTTTCAACTAACCAGGCAGATTTGTTACCTTGTATCGTAACCTTGGGATGTCAATGTCTTGCTTAGAGATATAGTTACAAAAAAGGGTTATGATCAGCCTTTTTCGGCAATTCTCTCAAACAAAAATACATGTATATCTCATCTTTTCAATGATATATTTTCCTTTCTGGAATTAAACAGGCCAATTTTGTTAGAATTAGCAATTTATTTTTATAATTATTAGTCTAAAATGTTACCATATAGTGTTGCATTTGTCTAAGTCTTACTTATATGCAAGACAGCAATCATAGCGGATTTGATAGGGCATCAGACTCCCAATCTTCATTCATGGGATGTCATGGGTTCCAACCTGAGCGGTGGAACAGATCCTTTCCTATGTTTGTCTCTCACCAATGGGTGGATAATCATAAACCTAAGTGGGATAGCAGCGGAAGGCTAGGAAATGATGTAATGGTGCAGGCCTCCTAGTGAAACCTTTAAAACCTTTAAAAACCTTTAATTTCAGAGCAAACCTTTAAAACCTTTACATTTCCGCAGAAAACCTTTAAAGCGCCAAAATAGCCTGTAATTCTCACTCAAAACCTTTATATTTGCTCTGACTGGTTGCCGTGCTAGCTTAAAGCAAGTAATGGATTTTGTTCTGCATTTTCCTACACTGTAAAACAGGAGCTATGTATGATATAAATATGCAGAGAAAATAGGTACACACATTAAATAAGGTATGTATTACATTGCATAATTCAAACAGTATATAACATCAAAAAATGACTTTGGTATGACTGTGGGTTTAATACAGAAATGAAAACTTCGACAAAAATAGCCTTTATTCACTCTTTATTTTTTCATATTTTACACTAAAAGGCCTTTATTTTCATACATTGGAGCCTTTATAAAAACCTTTATTTTTGTTTTGGCCTGCTAGGAGGCCTGAAAGGTGGCACTTGTGCGAGATGTACCAGGAATCTATTGTTAAGTATGACTGAACAATTGTTAAAAGAAGCGTTAAACCCCATTCAAACAAAAAAAACTTATTTCTTTGCCTTTGCCATGACATGGTGAGGTACCTATAGAGTTACCTCTCTGTGTGTTGGTGTGTATGTGTCCAATTCTTGTCCAGAGTATATCTTCTTCAATTATGGATGGATTTCTAAGTAACTTGGCACAGTTGTACTTCTTGAAGGGTACTAGTGTTATATCCAAAGTTCTTATGGATATTTCCTAGTCCAAGGTCACATCTGAAGGTCATGTGACAAGTGCTTATATTGGGGCAACCATGTCAGTGACACTTTTTGTCGAGCTGGCTTGCGGTTAGCAAGACATAGTTGTTACTATGACAAGTCGGTGTTAATGCATTAGTTATTCCGTTAGTCTGTCAGTTCGTCCGAAAATTGTCCAGACAATTACTCCTACATTTATGGATCGATTTCAAAATAACTTGGCACAATTATTCTCCATCATGAGTAGATGTACCATTTTAAAAAAAAAATGGATAGCTTCAAGTTCAAGGTCACAGCTCAAGGTCAAACACTAAAATTGTGCTTGTCCGGAGCATATCTCCTACAATTATGGATGGATTTCAAAATAACTTGGCACAATTATTCTCCATCATGAGTAGATGTGCCATTTGAAGTAATTTTTTTGATAGCTTCAAGTTCACGGTAACATCTCAAGGTCTAACACTAAAATTGTGCTTATCTGGAGCATAAAACCTAAAACGTTTGCGGGCTCGACAGCAGTTGTCCTGGGACAACCATCTAGTCTGTTATGAGTGAACATTTGTATTTACAGGTGGGTGGAGTCAAACCTGGATGTTTTAAAATAGGTAACACTGGTGGTATGCTCGACAACATTCTGGCATCAAAATTGTACCGACCCGGCAGTGTGGCGTATGTGTCAAGGTCCGGAGGAATGTCTAACGAACTGAACAATATCATAGCTTTAAATACAGATGGAGTATATGAGGGGGTGGCCATTGGTGGAGATAGGTATGAAAATGTTTTACCCATTACCACCACAAAATTTAAGACTGGTCCAAATTGAAAGCAGTCGTAGGCAACAATATAAAGTTTTTAATTTTAGAATTTACTAATCTCTAGGTAGAAAATACTGTGGAAATGAAGAAATTGCTTGTTACAAGTATGAATAAGCTGTAGGTATGATTTTTTAGTCTCCAAAAGAACAAAAATGCACATCTATATTGGCCAATGTCAAAGTTCAAATTTTACTTCTTTTCTAAATGAATGATTTGATTGGTCAATTGTTTCTTTGATTGACAGTTGCAATCCCTCAATCACACAAATACAAGCACTACTTAGATTGATTTCATTGAAATTTTATAGGATCACTGGGATGGTCTTTAAGAATCATTTAGTTGTTTCCTTTTAAGAATGTGATTGGTTGGAAACTTGGGTTTAATTGCACCTATGTTGTAAAGTGAAAATTTTGTGATCAAAAAGTTTCAAATAGATTTTAATCCCATTTTATAGGAACTGTCCTGAGGATACTTTTATCAGATTCCTTCAGGATTATTTTTATTGATTTGAACACCTTTGGGAAGGTACAGAAAGTTTGAAATGCGTATTTGAAACCACTTAGAGAAATTCTTGGCTTATTTTGCTGAGATTGTTTGTTTAAATCTTAAAAATCTTACTCTATATATGAATGAGACCAGGCTAGTGTAGCATTCATGCACTTGTACACCTTTACCACATGACAAAATTGTAGACTGGTCCAAATTGAAAGATGATGCAGACAAAAATTTGGGTTGATAAATTTTAAAATACTTTATCTTTTTGGATAGTAAACATTGTGGACATTTGAGAAATTGCTTGAAACAAACATTTTTTTTATGTCCACAATATTTTTCTTGTGGGGCATAAGAAGGAGGGATTATGTGGAAATGGGTTATACCTCTTTTGTGTATTTGGGGTTGATTTTTTTTGGGGGGGGGTGATAAATAGTTAGGTGAGTTAGTATAATTTCTATTACTTTACCCCCAAGAAATAATAAAAAAAAAGTATTTGTAATATTTGTTGAGCAACTACAATTCTGTAAAATAACTGATGGCATTTATTTCAGGTACCCTGGTACAACTTTTATGGACCATATATTAAGATATCAGGATGACCCAGAGGTTAAATTGATTGTTTTACTTGGGGAAGTAAGTACATATTAGAACCATTACCAGACGACAAAACTTTAGACTGGTCTAAATTGAAAGAAGACATAGACAACAAATTAAAATGGCCAGCACAAACATATTAAAATTGCATGGTAGGAAACATTGCCTATACATTGTTTTCCATTACTGTTTTATGAAGTGTGATTATGCTTAACCCATTTCCACACTTCCTCTTTTTTACGCCCCTCAAGAAAAAGGCTTTGGAAAACACTGTGGAAAATGAATGATTGATTGATTAAACAGGGTTTAATGCCACTTTTAACAGTATTTCAGTCATATTGCGGCGGCTGGAGCACTGATCAATAGATTCCTTCATTTCTCATACCAGTACTAAACTACATCCTTTCCTAGCCTCCAGCTGCTCTCCCCATAAGTTTACAATTATCCACCCATTGGTGAGAGATAAATGTCAGAAAGGAGTGGAAAATGAAGAAATTGCTTGTATCAAACAATTTCTTCATTATCCAGAATGTTTTCTATCCAAAAAGAATAAAATTTCATCAACTTGAGATAATCGTCTGCTGCTTCTTTCAATTTGTACCAGTCTAAAATTTTGTTGTGTTGAAGTGGGTTAAAGGGTTAAGTTTCTTGCCAGTGAACACAGTCTTGTGTTTTTGAGACTTGAACCAAGGGAGACTTGATTGATCAAGGTCACATGATTGTATGAATTTTTGACTAATTATTGCATTGAATACACTGGAAAAGAAATCAACACTAAAGTAGATATGTTTTACCAATGTCTGCAAAAGGAGTTAAAAATTGAGCATAGAAGGTTATAAACATTTGAACTGGGATATTTTTGTGAAATATTTGCTGGTAAATATCGTAACAACAGCTTATTCAAGCTGTAGGTACAACATTTTGGTCACCAATCAACCATTTTATTCTTTTGTAACCTGTTACTGGACATGAATTTTTCAAAATAACACAGTTTTACATTGACCAGGACCTACCAATAGGAGCTCAGTAGGCGTGGCCAGTGATCCTTTAATTGACCAATGGCAGCTGTCAATGAAGGAATCAACCCACCAATCAAATCAATCATTCTGGCTGGAATTGAGATTTGAACTCCGACGTTGGCTGCCATTGTTGTGAAACATTTTTGTCAGTTTGGCGACTTAAGCATCGTAACAACATCATATTCAAGCTGTAGTTACAACAATTAGGTTGCCAACCAATAATATTTCTACATGGCCAATGAATTTGGTAAACAAAATTTTGCATAAAAGCGCTGTGAAATATCAAAGATTTCCTGTCGGTGTCAATGGGTGGAGCAAACAGAATAACTAGGCCTTGCCAGCGATTGAATAATTGAACAAAAGCTGCATGATTTTACACTATTATCTTTGAATTTCCAGGTTGGTGGTACAGAAGAATATCAATTAATCCAGGCTCTGAAAGAAGGTCGTGTAAATAAACCTGTTGTTGCATGGTGTATTGGAACTTGTGCTAGGATGTTTACCTCTGAGGTATGATAGATTTATGGCATTTAACCTTTGTCATTCTGAATAAATATCATGTAAGAAATGCATTAAAACCAAAGGACTGAAAGGTCCAATAAGCTTCACTGTATGTCAATGTTTCCGTCAAAAAATGATGATCTTAACAAAATCATTCTTTGTCTTAAAAGTGACAAACAGGTGATGACGACTAAACTCAGACTGCCCTTTGTATATACCACCTGCCAAAACAGGAATATTCCAGGTTCAGGATGAGAAGGGTTAAACAGCTGAGCTAAGATAGATATACTAGCCTTTGTTCTTTAGCCAGAATATTTCCATTGGAGCTAAGATTAGTTCACTAGTACTTCAAAGATTCATCAGAGGTCAATCTGAAGAAGTATTTTAGATTACAATATAGTAAGGTAGAATATTTTTTTAGATCTAGAAAACCTACCAAGAGGGAAACTTTCCAACCTTTGCCTGTCCACACAGTCTGATTTGGATCAACTTTGTTCATATTTCAAGATGGTCCCTTTTAGCATGGCTAACAAGGGATGATGAAGAGATTTCTGTTTTCAAACCCATTTTGTATATTCCAGGTACAATTTGGCCATGCAGGAGCTTGTGCTAATGCTGATGCAGAAACAGCGGAGGCTAAAAATATAGCTTTAAAAGAAGCAGGAGCTTATGTTCCTAAAAGTTTTGATGAACTTGGATCTATTATCAAGTGAGTTTAGTCCTGTATTTACTAAATAACAAATAATCAGAGGTGTGTTGTGTTTTGGTTGTCTGTATGGCAAAAAATTGGCAAGGAATTGATCCATTCCACCACAGTGATGCTTTTGGATGCTCCCCAAGAAAAACAATTTGTAAAACATTGTGTAAAATGAAGAAATTGCTTGTATCAATTAATTTCTTTATTTTCCACAATGATTCTACCCAGAAAGTTGAAAAACCTGAAATTTCATATAAACTTTAGATTGTTGTCTGCAACTCCTTTCAATTTTGGCAAGTCTATAATTTTGCCGTCTGGTAAAATGTTAATTACCTGTTTCTCAATGGCTTACCACTCATTTGGGTATAACTGTATTAAACTTTTCATGATTTCTAAAATTTTAGACACGTCCAAATAGAGAGGATGCAGATGACAATGAAAATTAGCTTAAATTTGAAATGAAATCATCCTATGTGGTAGAAAATACTGTTGGAAAAGTAGAAATTGCTTTTGATATGGTGGCATTGGGACATAACATCCTGAGATTCATTAGAAATTGAGTTTGTATGTCTTGATTGAGTTAGTGAACTGCATACCTGTTTGTCAAGAAAAAGGACAAACAGCTGAAAGTTTATTGTTCCTGCAGATATTTACGTCTAACCCATTCCCACACAATGCTCCTTTTTTAAACCCCTCAAGAAAAATGCTTGGGAAAACATAATGGAAAATGAAGAAATTGTTTTTTACAAACAATTCCTTCATTATCCACAAAATTTTCTACCCCCAAAAAACTAAAGAATTTTGAAATTTTATCATCTTAAAAAAACAAAGAATTTTGAAATTTTATCAACTTAAAAATGTTGTTTTCAAATTCTTTTAATTTGGACCAGTCTTAAATTTGTCGGAATGGGTTGATAGATGAGAATTTGAAAATCATACTAGATATACACAATAATGAAGGCAGAATGTAACAAATTACGATTCTTTATTTCAGAGAAGTGTATTGTCAATTAGTGGGTGAAGGTATCATTGTACCTAAACCAGAGGAAGCTCCCCCTACAGTTCCTATGGATTATAACTGGGCTAGGGTTAGTTCTCTCTTTTATCACATAACTTTTGATTTTCTAGAGTAATTACATACATATAGACAAATTAGACACTGTAACAAAAAAGAAAATGAAATTGGCAATCTCAAATATGGCACTATATATTATGGCATCTGATGACTTAATTTTCTTTATATAGTTGAGAACTATTGTTATTAGCAACAAAGCTAATATGAAGAAAATATTTACACTTATATAACTGTTGTAAACAATTTAAATTCTTAAATGGTCAAAATCATTTGCAGATAAATGATAAATGGAATAATATTATGTACCGATAGTATTGATCCAAACCTTACATTTGGAACCTGGCTGCCTAGGAATATATGAAATCAAAATAATGCTATGCAGCTTAGACCTATTAAAAGATGTTGGATCAATACTGCAACATGATATTCTATATATATATATATATATTCAAAAAGTCCAGAAAGAGCCATTGAAATTACTTGAGTTTGGTAATCATTAACTCTTGTCATGATTAACCCGGAATATTCCTGTTTTAGCACAAGGTATAAACAAAGATCAGCCTGCACATAAGTGCAGTCTGATCTTGGTCTACACCTCCTGCTTGTCCCTTTTCAGCAAAAGTTTTTTGAATAATCAATTTTCGAAAGAAATATTGACCCTCAATACCACCTATCAGTGCTGTCAGCCCTTTGATTTTAAAGCAATTCTCAAGTGTTAATTCACTGTGTATACATCGAGGCTACTAGATATCTGTGCTTCACATACAGCTGTATTTGTTGGAAACGTCACACACAGTGCAAAATTTTTTATGTCTCCTGATAGAAAATGGCTAGTATAAGATAATTCTGTTGATATAATTCTCCATTTTAGGAGCTGGGTTTAATTCGTAAACCAGCGTCGTTCATGACCAGTATATGTGATGAGCGAGGACAAGAGCTTCTCTACGCAGGTATTCCAATCACTGACATATTTAAAGAAGACATGGGTATAGGAGGTGTGCTGAGTTTATTATGGTTTCAACGAAGGTAACTACTCAAATCCAAACCTCTTTGTATGAAGGCGCAAAGCTGTAACAAAATTTTTCATGAGGATATAATATGAAAAGATGATTTAACCAATTACTGTACAATCCTGCTTGGTACTCCTCAATTTAAGGGTTCAAGAAAACTATATGGAAAATGTAGAAATTACTTGTAACAAACAATTTCTGCATTTTCCATATCGTTTCCTATGCAGAAAGACAGAAATATTTGAAATTCTATCCTTTTGAAATTCTTGTCTGCTTCTTCTTTCATTTCAGACCAGTCAAATATTAGTGTAACGGCATGAAATGACCAAGTGAGAGTATATTTATATCAAAAGTAAACCCTTTAACTTTTTTAAAAATTTTAGACTTGTTGAAATTGAAAGAGGTTGCAGACTACAATGAAAATTGGTTGCGATTTGAAATCAAACCATCAATATGTTACAGAAAATATTGCAGAAAAAGGAGAAATTGCTGGTTACAAGCAGTTTCTGCTTTGTCCACAATGTTTTCTCAAGTGCAAAATTAGTGACATAAAATCGCGGGTTTGAACAATGATTAAGAAGTACATGTATTTCCTATAAATTCTGCTGTTGATGTTTTTATCTAGTAAAGGTATTGAACTTGTCAGAGAGACATGTTCATGAATAACCCAGTATTACTAAATCCTGTTTTATGACCCACTGAACAAATATAGTAAAAAAATACTTTGTGGGAAAAGGAGAAATTGCTTGTAACAATCAGTTTTTCTTTATTTATGTCCCCCCACCATGTAATTGTGACGGGCATGTAGAATTGTCTTTGTGCGAGTGTATGCATGGGTGGGTTGGTTTTTGTTGGGTTAGTGTGTGTGTGTGTGTGTTCATTTCTTGTCCAGAGCATATCTACTTCATTAACCCTTTCCTGTTTTGCAAAACTATAGATCTGTCAAAATTCAAAGGTTCTGCAGACGAAAATTGAAAGTGGATTTAGATTAAACAACAACCATCCAGCAGGGTAGAAAATATTGTGGAAAAAGAAGAAATTGCTTGTTACAAGCAATTTCTTCTTTTTCTTCAATATATTCTCAAGTATAAAACAAAGAGACGTAAACACCAGGGATTGAACAGGAAAGGGTTAATTGTTGGATTGAAAGATAACTTGACAGCTGTTCCCTTTCATGAGTACTAGTGTCATGTGTAAAGTTCAACTGGATACTTCAAAGTTCAAGGTCACAGCTGAAGGTCACAGGACAAGAACTTAAATGTGGGTACCCATGTATGACACATTCTTTATTTCGCAATTTTTTCTTGTCTATTTGATACTTATTTTCCAATTTAAATACACTTTGAAATGTCTTCTGTTACGTCTTTTAGTGTGGACCAGTCCAGAACTTGTTGTTTGGCTAATTCTTATATACCATGCTGTAAGAATTATGCTAGATTATTTGTCTCAGACTTCTTAGTCTGTTAAAATTCCCAGGTTGGAAGGGTTTACAAAAATAGTTCATGTTTTAATTTTCTTCAATACATTACAGATTACCTAAATATGCAGCTAAATTTATTGAGATGTGTTTAATGGTAACTGCAGACCACGGACCTGCTGTCTCTGGTGCACATAACACAATAGTTTGTGCGCGAGCTGGAAAAGATCTGATTTCATGTCTTACGTCTGGATTACTTACTATAGTATGTATATTTTAATGTTTGAAAGGATGATGTTTGATTGGTTCACCTCAAATCTTTATTTCATCTAAAACACTAATATAGATATATAGTTGAGTAGATTCATCCATAGTTGTCTTTCTGTTGAAATTTCTTCGTTTTCCACAATGTTTTTAAAAGTTCCTTTTTTGAAGGGCGTAAAAAAGGGGGATTGTGTAGGAATGGATTATGTTTTAGTTGATATTCATTTTGTTAGGGGGAAATAAGATTGTCTTGTGACTAGATATGATGTTTTTGCAGATTATACTTCCTACATATTTTAGTCAGAGGAAAATTGTGATGAAATCAAATTGAAAAATCTCAAATGAATATTGTCTTCATTCGTAAAAGTCACAAAAACAATTTAGAATTATAAGAAATGAAAGCTTTTTAGATTGATAGACCTATAATTTAATTGTTAGTTTCGTCTATCAAAAACAAGCGATCTGATTGGTCGAAAAATTTAATTCATACCTCCATGAACAAAATTTTGAGTACGCAGCCATTTTGAATGCTTCCGCACAAAATAGATCACTACAAAAAGGTATCAAAATTTGTAATGTTGTTGCATTTTTCGCTTGATGCTATTAAATTATATGAAATGAAGATAATATTTTTTTTTCATGGAGGTATGAACCGAAAAACCTAATCACACACTGTATGAATCAGCTTCGCATATTCATACAGTTTGATTAGGTTTTTCAGTTCATACCTCCATGAAAACAAAAAATATTCTCTTCATCTCTTAAATGAAATAGCTTTGAAGCAAAAAGGGACAATGAGTTCAATTTTATGCCCTCGACATGTAATAGCACTGGGCATATAGAGTCACCCAGTATGTGTGTGAGTGCGTGTGTGGGTGGGTTTGTGTATGTGTCTATTTCTTATACATCAACTGATGGATTCCGAAATAAGTACTGTGTATGAGTGCGTGTGAAGGTAGGTTTGTGTATGTGTCTATTTCTTGTTCAGAGTATTTCTTATACATCAACTGATGGATTCCGAAATAAGTACTGTGTATGAGTGCGTGTGAAGGTAGGTTTGTGTATGTGTCTATTTCTTGTTCAGAGTATTTCTTATACATCAACTGATGGATTCCGAAATAAGTACTGTGTATGAGTGTGTGTGAAGGTAGGTTTGTGTATGTATCTATTTCTTATTCAGAGTATTTCTTATTATATACATCAACTGATGGATTCCAAAATAAGTACTGTGTATGAGTGCATGTGTGGGTGGTTTGTGTATGTGTCTATTTCTTATTCAGAGTATTTCTTATTATATACATCAACTGGTGGATTCCAAAATAAGTACTGTGTATGAGTACGTGTGGTAGGGTTAGTGTATGTGTCTTTTTCTTGTTCAGAGCATATCTTATGCATCAACTGATGGATTCCAAAATATACTTGCTTCATGTGTAAAGTTCTTTTGGATACTTCAAGTTCAAGGCCACAGCTGAAGATCATGTGACAAGCACTTAAGGGGAGCATTCTTGTCTGTAACACATTTCTGGTTTGATGAAAACATAAAGCAATGTTTCCTCATATTTATAGCATAAACAGTAAATGATTATTAGTTTGGCTGTTTTCGGAGAAAATCCGAGGTATTGTCATCACCTGAGCGGCGTTGGCATGACAAACTTTAACCTTGGTCATATCTCTGTTGTTATTGAATATATCCTCATGAAACTTGGCATGTGTATTGACCATAACAAGAGCTATCTAGACTATCAATGGGGATAACTCTAAAAGCGTTTTTATGAGAGTTATGCCCCTTTTTCGACTTGTTTGCATTATCCAGCACCTGCAGCCGAGCGTTTGCACCCATGGGCAGTGCTCTTGTTTTCCCTCTTACATTTCACCATAATGCTCATATGACATAACGTTATATATGACAACAAAAATTTGACCATTCAAAATTTTAAGTTGCGGTTGATAATTCACTGTACTTTCAAGTAAATATATTTTCAATATAGAGTATGAAAAAGGAGATATTGCTTATCAAAATCTTTTTATTCTTTCCTACTGTTTTCTATAGCTGCTTTGGTGTCACCGGTTACAGGTGTTGAGTCCTGACTGGACAACTGACGACATGGTAATGACCATTAGCAAGGCATTTAAAGCCAAGCCTTAGAACCAATTATACTCAGGAAGTACATGAATAAGTTAACTTTGTCATGTTATAACTGAAAGATTATTTAACCCTTGTCATGCTGTATAATTTACCTTACTGAAATGCCTTCAAATCAAAGGGCTGAAAGCACTGATAGAACTTTTTGTTAAAAAATCAATATTTCTTTTAGAAACCAACCTCATAAACAACTCTGGCAGGAAAACTATGAGCAGGAGGTGTAGACTAAGATCAGCCTGCACATAAGTGCAGTCTGATCTTAGTCTACACCTCCTGCCAAAACCGGAATATTCCAGCATGACAAGGGTTAAAATGACATAAAGCTATCATATATAATGTTGAAATTATCAATTTTTACTACATTTAAATCCAGGATTGAGAGTTTATTGAATGAACGGTTTCTCCATTTCTAGGGAGACAGGTTTGGAGGTGCTCTAGATGCTGCTGCCAAACAGTTTAGTGATGCAGTAGATAGTGGTCAAATTCCCATGGACTTTGTCAACAGTATGAGGAAAAAAGGACAGCTTATCATGGGTATAGGACATAGAGTTAAATCAGTAAGTTTATATAACCTTAAACCTCTAGAAAGAGAATATTATCTCATGAAATAATCTTCTTATCTAAAACTAATGATCAGGTGGTAATACAGGCACTTAACCCATTCCACTGCAATTCACACTTTTTAAAGCCCCTTTAATAAAAAGGCTCTAAAAAACTTTTTTGAAAATAAAGAAGTTGCTTGTTATAAGCAATTTCTTCATTATCTGCAATGTTTTCTACCCAAAGGGACAATTCTTTTTAAATTCCAGCCACTAAAAAATGTCACCTGCTACATTCTTTCAATTTGGACCAGTCTAAAATGTTGTCATCTGGTTATGGGTCAAGGATTTGTTGATCCAGATTTAAACCTTGCTTGAACAATATGATTATTCTCTGCATAAAATTACTCCATGTTTAACTCACCTGCTCGGTTAAGTCTTTCGGTAACCCACTGTGCTGTCAATCCTTGGGTCATGAGTTCTTACCCTGGCTCAGCCAACAATCTCCAACATTTGACAAAAGTCATAGACTGCCACCAATGGGTGAACAATAGGTAGTATGCATGAACAGGATAAGCTACTGGTGGCCCAAAGAGATTGTTGCAGTTGCACTTGTGTGAGAAGTGTCTGGAAGCTATGGTTAGCTGTACCAGCCACTGGAATATAACTTAACCCTTTCCTGTTTCCCAAAATCTTAGGCTTGTCCAAATTCAAAGGTTTTGCAGACGAAAACTTAAAGTAGCTTTAATTTGAAAAATAACCATTCAGTATGGTAGAATATATTGTGGGAGAAGAAGAAATTGCTTGTGACAAGTAATTTCTTCTTCTCCCGCAATGTTTTCTAAAGTATTACGTCACAGGGACGTAAAAACCAGTGATTGTACAGGAAAGGGTTAAATACAGTTGAAAGTGTTAAACCCTATACAGTCAATCAATTTTCTTCCCCTTCGGTATGAACGAGTGTGTTTGAGGATTGTAAGTCACTAGGCTGACTAGACTTTTGTCTTGTCATCCACCAATGTAAGACAATTTATATCTCACACTTAATTATAAAATTAGACACTTCCTCTGTTGTACCTTGTCCCAGAAAAAAGTGGCAGCCTATTTCACCAATTTCTCTGTGACAGATCTCATGTTACTCCATATTCTTATATTCTATCAATAATACAATAGTATTTCGAAATTAAAAAAATATATATCTTGGGACAAATGACCAATTTCATGGAGGAAGTACCTCTGACAAGGGTCATCATTTTAATAAAACTGCTTGTACCCTGAGATTTTTTGTTCTTTCTACATTACAGATTAATAACCCAGACATGAGGGTAGTTATATTAAAAGACTATGCACAGAAGAACTTCCCAGCTACACCAGTGTTAGATTATGCAATAGAAGTGGAGAAAATTACAACTTCCAAGGTAAATATATGCAAGACAATTGTTTGTTTTGATGTTAAATTGATTTAGCTACCATTCTGTCAAGGAGCAAAAGCTATATTCATATCCGGGTCTGATTTGCCAGACTTTCTTTTTTCTGATTTTCTGGATGTAATATACGTTGATAGCCACCTATGGAGAGCACTGTTCATGTTAATATTTGCTTAAGTCTAAATTTTAATTTATTGCAGAAACCCAACCTTATATTGAATGTTGATGGCTTTATTGGTGTAGCCTTTGTAGACTTGTTGAGAAACTGTGGCTGTTTTACAAGGTTTGTATAGTATTTGAAAGTCTGTATCTCTAGACTGGCCATAAAAACAGAAATAGACTGAGGACATTTTCAATTCTCTTATTTAACCAATGTTTAACCCTTCTCTTTTCAGTACCTGGTTTTTATGTCCCTGTGATTGTATAATTGAGAAAAAATTGTAGAAAAAGAGGAAACTGCTTGTTACAAGCAATTTCATCTTTTTCCACAATGTTTTCTTCCCTGCTGAATGTTATTGTTTTAAATTAAAACCGCTTTAAATGTCTGTCAGGAAAACCTTTGAATTTGGACATGTCTAAAATTTTGCAAAACAGGAAAGGGTTAACCACACAAGAAAATGTAGGTTGGTCCAATTTGAAAAGTTTGAAGACAACAATGCAAAGTTTATGAAATTTAAGATTTTTTCAACTTTCTGGGTGGAAAACATTGTGTAAAATGAAGAAATTGCTTGTGACAAGCAATTTCTTCATTTTTCACAATGTTTTCTCAGTTGTTTTTCTTGAGGGCCTCCAAAAGCCTCATCATGTGGGAATGGTTTAACAAAGATCAGCCCTCAATTATCATGGGAAGACAACAACTTTGTGTAATGACCACCATGTATGGTATGATATACAAGTTTAGACATTGCTACAGTTTGTACCTTGTTACTGTCGATGTTGCCAATAATTGTATTAGACTTATCATGATAGATTTGTGAATACCATTGAAATCAGTTTTCAAACTAATCTGGGAAAACAGTAAAAGGTTGAATACACTGTTTTTGGCAGTATCAAGAGTTTTATATTATATTTAACCCATTCCAACACAGTGACGCTTTTGGATGCCCCTCACAAAAAACAATTGGGAAAACATTGTGCAAAATGAAGAAATTGCTTGTAACAAGCAATTTCTTAATTTTTCACAATGTTTTCTACCCAGAATGTTGAAAAAATCTAAAATTTCATTAACTTTGAATTGTAGTCTGCAACTCTTTTCAATTTGGACCGGTCTAAAATTTTGTCATGTGGGAATGGGTTACACCTCTAACAGATCCAAAATTTAAGACTGATCCAAATTCAAAGATGTTGCAGGTGACAAATTTCTAAGTTTGGAAATTTCAAATTATTTTGCTTTTGGGGTAGAGAACATTGTGGATAATAAAGAAATTGCTTCTAACAATCAATTTCTTCATTTCCCACAATTTTTTTTCCAGAAAAACAAAGGTTTCATCAGCTTGAAATTGTCATCTGCAACAATTTGGACCAGTGTATAAATTTTGCTTTATGGTAATTGGTTAATAACAAAGATTTATCAGCATTCATACACTTGATATTACTTTGAACCTTTTTAGCTCCCCTGAGCACGAAGTGCTCTGGGGGAGCTATTGTGATCGGTCATCGTCCGTCCGTCCGTTCACAATTACAAAAAAATCTTCTCCTCCTAAATTAACCATGGAATTTCTACAAAACTTCACAGAAATGATCCTTAGGTCATGCTCTTTCAAAATACTTCAAAGAATTGAAATCCATGAAGAACTCTGGTTGCCATGGCAACGGAATGAAAAAACTTAAAAAATCTTCTCCTCCCAAACGGTAAGGCCTAGAGCTTTGATATTTGGTATATATCATCATCTATTGACCCTCTACCAAAATACTTCAAAGAATTACCATATTCTGAAAATAAGCCCTTTTCTTTGTGATCCCTGAATTTACATAGAAATAAATAAGGAAATCTTTAAAAATCTTCTTGTCCCAAACCATAAGGCCTAGAGCTTTGATATTTGGTATACATCATCATCTATTGACCCTCTACCAAAATACTTCAAAGAATTACCATATTCTGAAAATTAGCCCTTTTCTTTGTGATCCCTAATTTTACAAAGAAATAAAGAAGGAAATCTTTAAAAATCTTCTACTCCCAAACCATAAGGCCTAGAGCTTTGATGTTTGGTACAAATCATCATCTATTGACCCTCTTCCAAAACACTTCAAAGAATTACCATATTCTGAAAATTAGCCCTCTTCTTGGCAATCCCTGATTTTACATAGAAATAAAGAAGGTTATCTTTAAAAATCTTCTTGTCCCAAACCATAAGGCCTAGAGCTTTGATATTTGGTATACATCATCATCTATTGACCCTCTACCAAAATACTTCAAAGAATTACCGAATTCTGAAAATTCGCCCTTTTCTTAATGATCCCTGATTTTACATAGAAATAAAGGAGGAAATCTTTAAAAATCTTCTCCCAAACCATAAGGCCTAGAGCTTTGATATTTGTTATAAATCATCATCCATTGACCCTCTTCCAAAATACTTCAAAGAATCACCATATTCTGAAAATAGCCCTCTTCTGGGTGATCCCTGATTTTACATAGAATTAAAGAAGGAAAACTTTAAAAAATCTTCTTCTCCCAAACCATAAGGCCTAGAGCTTTGGTATTTTGTACATATCATAATATATTGACCGTCTATCAAAATACTTCAAAGAATTATCATACTCTGAAAATTAGCCCTTTTCTGTGCGATTCCTGATTTTACAAATGAATAAAGAAGGAAATCTTTGAAAATCTTCTTCTCCCAAACCATAAAGCCTAGAGCTTTGATATTTGGTACATATCATCAGCCATTGCTTAGAAAATTAGCCCTTTATCTGTGCAATCCCTAATTTTAGTTAGGAATAAATAATGATATCTTTGAAAACCTTCACCTCCTTTGACCATTACGCTTACAGCTTTTATACTTGGTATGTATTGATGTCTATACTTCAAAGCATTACCATATTCAGGAAATAAGTGCTATATGGTGGGATCATCAATATACCTAGGATTAAAAGAGAAATCTGTAAACATCTTCTCCAAAATAATTAGACAGAGGGCTTTGCCATTTTGTTTATATCATAAAGCCATGAACCATCATACTCAGGGGAGCGATTTAGGACCATCACGGAACTCTTGTTTATACTGTATCATGTAAGATGAACAGGACATATTTTAGGTCTTCACTGTTCAATGTTTATTTTACACAGGGAAGAAGCCCAAGAGTTTATTGAGATTGGTGCACTAAATGGATTGTTTGTTCTAGGTAGAAGTATGGGATTTATTGGTATGTAGAATGCTCATTCTATTTCTATAAGTGGTTCAAGTTTTTTGAATTGAGCTGGGTTAGCTCAGAAAGTAACATCCTGTTCTTTCATTCCTTGGGTTATGAGTTTGAACCCCAGCTTGGACGAAATTCAAAGGAGTTGCAGACGACAAATTAAATTTAACCAAATTTTAGATTTTTTTAACTTTCTGGGTAGAAAACATTAGCAATTTCTTCATTTTGCACAATGTTTTTCCAATCTCTTTTCTTGGTGGTGTCAAAAAGCGTTATTGTGTGGGAATTGGTTAACATGTTGTAAATGTTATAAGGTTATAATCTCATTCCTAAAAGTGTAATTTATGTTGTAACTTGTCCGAGATCAAGGCTTCTAGGATAGTGAGTGTCTCAGTGGATAGAATAGGAGTTTTGTCTCTTTTGAAATGTTTAAATTCAAGGGTTCATATCCCAGCTGTGCCACAGTCATATTCAAGACATTTTAGAACCAAAATATATAGCAGTAATACCTGAGCATAAATAATTGTACTTTGTAGTAGCACAACTCAAAGATTTTGTAAACAACTTAACCCATTCCAACGTAATCCTCCTTTTTACACCCCGAAAGAAAAGGCTTTGAAAAGCATTGTGGAAAATGAAGAAATTGCTTGTTTCAAGCAATTTCTTCATTACCAACAATGTTTTCTATCCAAAAAGATGACCAAATTCAAAATTTCATCAGCTTGAAATTGTCATCTGCAGCTTCTTTGTATTTGGACCAGTCTAATATTTTGCTGTGTGGGAATGGGTTAAAGATTGTGTAAAGGGGCAAAAACACCATAGATCAATTAGAGGTAGACACAAGGCACATGAATTTTTTTAATGAAATTGGATTTTAAATGGTAAATCAAAACGTTTCTCCTTTTAACAGGACATTTTCTGGACCAGAAGAGGTTAAAACAAGGTTTGTACCGACATCCCTGGGATGATATTTCATACGTTATGCCGGAAACCATGGGAGGAGCCGGAATGGAGGATCAGCAGTAGTGTGGGCAGGAGGATCAGGATTGCAAATCTCAACGGACATTCCATTGCCATATCCTTGTATTCAGTGATTATGGATATATACCCATTACCACTCAAGAAAAATTTAGATGGGTCCAAATTGAAAGGAGATGCAGAAGATATTATGATGTTGAAGAAATTTTAAATTTTTTCATCTTTCTGGATAGAAAATATTGTGTAAAATGAAGAAATTGCTTGTAACAAGCAATTTCTTCATTTTACACAATGTTTTCCCAATTGTTTTTCTTGAGGGGTGTCCAAAAGTGTCACTGTGTTGAAATTGGTTAACCCATTACCACTGAAGAAGATTTTAGAGTGGTCCAAATTGAAAGAAGTAGTGGACAACATTTAATATTTCACTAAAATTGGAAAATAAGAGCCAAATAGGATAGAAAAGATTGTAAGAAAAGGATATATTGCCTGTTTCACACAATTTTACCTTTTCCCCAAAAAATATTCATAATTCTTCAAGGCATCAGAAAGTGTCATTGTGTGGTAATGGGTTAAATTGTGATATGGCAGGATTACAGCATAGAATGTTTTGACTTACCAAATTGTTTATAGGCTGCAAATTGCAATTTAAATTTCTTTCGAGTCAAATGAAATAATTATATCAATTCTAAAAAGTGTCAGAAAACCAATGTTTTCTGATCCAAAGATGTTGCAGATGACATTTTGTTGATGGTGTTGTCTTTTAATGTTGAAAAACATTTTGGATAATGAAAAAAATGCATGTGACGAGCAATTTCTTTATTTTTCACAATGTTTTTAGAAGCTTTTTCTCATAGGGGTGTCTAAAAGCGATATTGTGTGTGAATGGTTAAAGCAGCTTAAAACCCCATGCAAACAAACTAAGTTGACATCTTCAATCACACCCTACTTGGAGGGGTCTGTAATTGTTTGTCTTGTATTCAGCTAAAAGGTAAGTTAAAATCTTGAGAAAAATAATGGGAATCGAAAAATATTGGAATGTCTTAGTGCTAAAAAGAAGTAAGAGCTATACATCACTGTTTGTGTATGAAACATCTGATAAAGTATCATGTGTTGTCACAGGACTACGAAAATACAGAAAATTGAATACTTCAGTCACCCACTGTTGAAGGTTGGAGCACATTGTTAAACTCTTTCCAGTTCAGTCCAAGGTTTTATATGTATCTGTGATTTTATAATTGAGTAAACATAGAATTTCTTATTTTTCCACAATATGTTCTGCTCTGATGAATGTCTATTTTTCAAATTAAATCCATTTCAAATTTTTGTCTGTAAAACCTTTAAATTTGGACATGTCCAAAATTTTGCAAAACAGGGAAGGATTAATAATTGTTGTTTGATGTACCAATGTATTTCAATTTTATGACCAAATGTTTTACATTCTCATGAATACCTGGTGATTGTCATTGTTCATGTATCTATTTATTACTTGTTAGTGATTATGTTTGATATTGTTGTTTATAGAATATTTTAGATTGACTGTTCCCTTTGTGGTCTATTTTTGAAGTCATACATCCTCATTCTGACAATTTTTAGATTGACTGTTCCCTTTGTGGTCCATGTTTCAAGTCATGCATCCTCATTCAGATAATGACAATGTTAAAGTGTAAGGAAAACAAAATTTGTGAAGAAGATTGGGTAGCTTCTGACTGATGGATTGTTTGGTAAATCATTCATTGTGGCCGCGGGTCAGGGTTGACCTCCGATGTTAATGTCACACATTTCTGTTAGTTTTTATGGTCAACCAGCAGTTTGCCTGTTGTTTTATAATTCTGACCATATTGAGATAAATTGCAATATTATTTTAACCCTTTCCTGTTCAATCCCTTATTTTTACGTCCCTGTGATTTTATGATTGAGAAAACATTGTAAAAAAAAGAAGAAATTGCTTGTAACAAGCAATTTCTTCTTTTTCTACAATATTTTCTACCCTACTGAATGGTTATTTTTCAAATTAAATCTACTTTAAATTTTCGTCCGTAAAACCATTGAATTTGGACAGGTCTAAAATTTTGAAAAACAGGAAAGGGTTAAGTGTCTATATCTTGTATTGACACTTAGAACAACATCGCAATTAATCCGCAATATATCATGCAAACTAACGTTGTTTGATATCTCGGTGAAACTGCCATATTTTGAGGTCTTTGGACTTGGCCAACATTCTGTCGATTCTTCCTTCTACATATCATTCATTAGCTCTATTGGCGGACTGCCAGCAGGCGATGCTCATGGTATTATGTCTGTCATCCACCTGGGCATGCATGTGTCCATCATAAACATTTTCTTTTAAAATCTTCTGATGAGAAGTTACTGGCTGGAATTCAACAAAATTTCTTGAGAGATAAAGAGAATTTTTTTTGTTTTCATGGAGGCATGAAATAAAAAAAACTAATCACACTGTATGAATATGCAAAGGCCTGTGGAGCAATGCGGGCATTCAAATTTGGTTTGTTTGTGAATTTTTACAGCATTTGTGTAACAAAATGATTAAGTATGTGCGCTTGATAATGATGATATTTATAGTTATACATGTACTGTTTAACCCTTTCCTGTTTTTTAGCTCACCTGAGCACAAAGTGCGAGGTGAGCTATTGTGATCGGTCGTTGTCCGTCGTCTGTCCGTCTGTCTGTCCGTCTGTCCGTCCGTCCACAATTTCTTTAAAAATCTTCTCCTCCTAAACCAGTAGGCCAATCAAGCTGAAACTTTGCAGGGATCTTCAATAGTTGTTAAAAGAATTTAATTTCGTCAAAAACTCTGGTTGCCGCTGCATTTGAAAATGGGAATCTATAGTAATTCTTTAAATATCTTTAAAAATCTTCTCCTCCGAAACCAGTAGGCCAATCAAACTGAAACTTTGCAGGGATGTTCCTTGGGTGAAGTTCTTCAAAAGTTGTTAAAAGAATTTAATTCCGTCTAAAACTCTGGTTGCCACGGCATTTGAAAATGGGAACTTTTAGTAATTCTTTTGATATCTTTAAAAATCTTCTTCTCCTGAACTAGTAGGCCAATCAAGCTGAAACTTTGCAGGGATGTTCCTTTGGTGAAGCTCTTCAAAAGTTGTTAAAAGAATTTAATTCCATCAAAAACTCTGGTTGCCGCGGCATTTGAAAATGGGAATCTTTAGTTATTCTTTAAATATCTTTAAAAATCTTCTCCTCCTAAACCAGTAGGCCAATCAAGCTGAAACTTTGCAGGGATGTTCCTTGGATGAAGCTCTTCAAAAGTTGTTAAAAGAATTTCATTCCGTGAAAAACTCTTGTTACCGCGGCATATGAAAATTGGAAATTTTAGTAAATCTTTGATGTTGTTTTTTTCATAGACTACAAGGCCACAGGCCTTTATATTTTGTAAAGAGCTTAATCATATGGTTCTCTACCAAGTTTTTAAATATTTAATCTCTGGGGTCAAAAATGGCTCCACCCCTGTGGTCCGAAGTTTGGAAAAATTCTTGATAAAAGCAATTTCAAAAGGCTTCTCCTCTTAAACTATAAGGTCTGGGATATTCATATTTGGTATGTAGCATAACTAGATGGTTTTGTACTATATCACAAAAAGTTTTCATCCAAGGATCAAAAAATGGCCCTGACTAGGGGTCCAAAAATTTGGAAAAACGCAAAATTTGAGTATGTTGAAAAAAATTCTTCATTTTAAGGCGGAGGGCATTTATATTTTGAGTGTAGCATAGCCTGGCTGTTATCTATCAATTTTGATTAAATTATGCCTGTAGGTTAAAAAACACCCCTTCCCTGGGTGTCCAAAGTTCGTAAAAATGCTCAATTAGTCCATGTTCAACAGTCTTCTCCTCCCAATCTACAAAGTCTAAGGCATTCATTTTTGATTTATAGCATAATCAGATGGTTCTCTACTATGTTAGCTAAAATCTTAGCCCTGGGATAAAACATGGCACTGCCCCCAGAGGTCCAAAACTTTGGAAAACACCCAATTAGAGCAACTTCAAAAGTCTTCTCCTTCTGAAATATAAGACGAAGAGCATTCATATTTGGTATGTAGCATGACTAAATAATTTTGTACTATGTTACAGGAAAATATGCTCTTAGGATAAAAAATGTCTCTGCTCCTGGGATTGAAAATTGCATTAATCGCATTGAAAGGATTCTTCTTAAATAGAAATGGAGAAATTGCTTGCTTTCTCATAATGCTTTTTTAAACCTTTTTCCCTGAGGGTGACAAATTCTGGGATAGTTAGGTAATCGATTAAACTATGAAGCCAAAGGCATTCATTTTCATTGTAAAGCATTACTGGATTGTTTTGTACAAAGCCCAAAATCTTATATTTGTTTTATTTATTTTGCTCAAGTTGTGTCTTTTTTATACAAAAAAGTACTGTAATTTGCAGATGCCTCAGGTGAGCAATTTAGGACCATCATGGTCCTCTTGTTCAAAATTTTAGACCTGTTCAAATTCAAATGTTTTGCAGACAACAATTCAAAGTCAATTTTATTTGAAAAATAATCATTCTGTAGGGTAGAAAAAATTGTTGGAAAGAAGAAACTGCTTGTTACCAGCAATTTCTTCTTTTTCCACAATATTTTCTCAAGTATATAAACACAGGGAAGTAAAAATCAGGGATTGAACAGGAAAGGGTTAAAATATGTGTGACCCTTCCGGTAGCTTTAGAATCTCCTTTGCTTGAAAGGTAACTCTTATGAATTATTGAGCTGGACATGTTTTTGTGGGTAGTTTGAATTTTTTGGTCTATTTTTTTGTTACATCAAAAGAGTTTACAGCCCAAGCATATTGCAAAGATTTCATTAGAATGATTCTCTTATTGCAAACTTGTTCAGCTCATAGCTGTATGGCTTCCATTCTAATGCAATTAAAATGAAAAAAATATATATGTAATTTCATACACTGTAAATTGTCTTCTGCAAGGTCTTTCAACTTGGACCAGTCTAAGATAATGCCATCTGTAAATGGGTTAATATATACATTCTTGGGGCCACATAATAGGCCTTATCTTTATGAAACATGATCAGAAAGAATTTTAGGTTGTAAAGATGAACCTTATTGAAAATAAGAAGGTTTCATGGGAATAAGGGGGGAAAAAGCCTTAATCCTTTCCTGTTAATTCCCTGGTTTTTACGTCCTTGTGATTTTATAATTGAGAAAACATTGTAGAAAAAGAAGAAATTGCTTGCAACAATATTTTCTACCCTACTGAATGATTATTTTTCCAATTAAATCCATTTACAAATCTCGTCTTCAAAACCTTTGAATTTGGACAAGTCTAAATTTTTGCAAAACAGGAAAGGGTTACCCCATTACCAGATGGCAAAATTTTAGACCAGTTTAGATTGAAACGAATTGCAGACGACAATTTAAATTTTGTGAAATTTTAGATTTATTCAACGTTCTGGGTAGAAAACATTGTGTAAAATGAAGAAATTGCTTGTTACAAGCAATTTCCTCATTTTACACAATGTTTTCCCAAATGTTTTTTGCGGCATCCAACAGCATCACTGTGAGGAAATGGGTTGATGTCATTTTCTTTGTTCGCACTCGGGGTAAAATTTTTGGCCAATTCTAATTGAAACTCAGCAAGAATGTTTGTTTATAGGATATTTTCTACCAGAAAAGGGAAGGTTCTGTTGAGCAATTATATTTTTTTCTTTGTTTACACTCTTGGGGGTAGGAGATCACAATTTTAAACAAATCTTGATTAAACTAGATGAGCAGTTGTGATCCTAAAATGTCAATTGAGCCCCTTCTGTAGTCTGACTTAAACAATTTAAACCAATTCCCACAAAACAAAATTTTAGACTGATCCAAATTGAAGACGACAATTTAAAGTTGAAATTATAAAAATTTACATCTTTTTGGATAGAAAATATTGTGGATAATGAAGAAATTGCTTGATACAAGCAATTTCTTCATTTCCCACGATGTTTTCCATAGCTTTTTTCTTGAGTTTCGTAAAAGGAAGGAATTGTGTGGGAATGGGTTAAGTGTTTACAGTCTAGCGGCCAAAGTTTAAGCTCAATCTTGTTGAAACTAGGTCGGAAGGATTATCAGACGATAAGGATGAATCCTACTGAAAATGGGAAGATGGGAAACATGGGAAAAGGGCCCTTAACAACACTTTTTAGCCACAATTTTTCCCAACCTTTACGTTGCCAGAGCGATTGTAAGGTCACAAGGATGTCTCCAAATGAAAAATAAATCAATCTTATATGAAAACAAACAATCTATTTCTGAAAAAAGAGACAATCGATGAATTTTTCCTTAAATTTTCCGATGGTACTTCATTACACATGTGAATTACATGACAGCATGATGACCTCATCAGTATCTTGTGTCCGGCTCACCTGTCTAGATGGTGTTCAGTAGCTCGAAACTAACGAAAGGTGGACTAAATCTTCTAAACCGTGAGATTATCATTTTGATACAGTGAAATTATCAAGTAAAAATTGAAGAAATTTCGAATAATTAACCAAAAAATATTGAAGAAGATTAGTTAAGGCTGTTGATTGTCTATTAGTACATGTAAATGCTGATATGCAATTATATTGATGAGTTTAATATAGAAGTGGGACAAGCAATATGGTGATAATGTGTACTAGAAATTAGAAATAAACATGAAAGTAGTACTATCTTCTTTGTTTTGTTTTTTCTTGAATTTTTTGAATTAGGTTTTTTGTGCTCAAGGTGAGTAATTGACCAAAAGCGGCTGTCAATCAAGGAATATATAGACCATTCAAATCATTCATTTAGGTTTGAACTCAGATATTGGCCGCCATTGTGTGAAACATTTTTTGTTTGTTTGGCTACTTAAATGTCGTAACTACAGCGCATTCAAGCTGTAGTTAGGTGCTTTAGGCTGCCAACTAACCATTCTACTTTTTAGCTCACCTGAGCTAGAAATAAGTGGGGGATTCCAGCAATTGGTCAATTGTGATTGCCCAATGTCTTGTATCTGGTGATTGTCAATAAGGTCTTTGAATATTTTTTTCTTCCTGAAGCAGAGGGCCAATCTTGATAAAACTTGGCAGGGATAATCCTTGGGTAAAGCTCTTCCTAAACTGTTCAAATAATTGAAATACATCCTTACTTCTGGTTGCCATAGCAATAAAAGGGTCAAAATATAGAAATCTTTACAAATCTTCTCTGAAACCAGATGGCCAACGGCTTTTGATATTTGGTATGTAGGACCTCCTAGGGTACATGTATCAAGTTTGTTAAAATGATGCCCCTTGGGTCATATTTGGGCCCGCCCGGGTACACCCTATTTTGCATTGAAACTAAGAGAAGAAATGGTAGTCTATTTCTCTGAAGCGAGAAAGCCTAGATTTATAATGAAGACCTCTATCATGTTTTTTCATATGACGGCCCTTTGGTCTTTTTAAGGCTCTGCCCTTTGTCTTCGCCCAGGTGTACCTTATCATCACAGGAAAACTTTTAAAAATCTTCTTCTCTTATGTGAGAAAGCCTTGAGCATTGGAATTTGGTATGTAGAATCTCTAGTTGAATCTCTACAAGGTTGTTTGTGTCCATTGGACTTAGATACCAAACAACATTAGGTAGCAAAATATATAGCCAGGGACAAAATCAAAAAAGAAATCATTTATTGGTGACCTAAAAACAAAACTGCTTGGCATGTTTGTTGGGCGTCATTATTCACTTTTACAGTAGTTCTAGATAAATCATTTGATTGGTCAAACAAGTTTTTGATTGATAGCTCAATCCCTTAAAAAGCTCTGCATTCCTGTATCACTGAATTTTTATGGTATTGATTCTGTGGGCTTGGCCATGCTAATATTTTGGAATTATGAAATGTGTGTCCTAATATTAGGCCTACTTCCTAAAGGTAGGAAGAGCTATAGCGTAGGCATGGTTTCCTGTATGTGCATCCACAATGAAGTCCATAGTTTTCATCACATTCTCTTCAAACTTGTATAGAGTAGTTTTACCACCAGATATTAAGTGGGCTCATCATGTTGTCCCTAGAAAACTATAGAGTCAATAGATTCTTTTTAAATTTACTCAGAATCATTTTACCATCTTATTTAAGATTTTTTTCCTTTCTTTACTGAGTCAATTATGACCAGTAACTTGGGTAAGGGGACCTAATGAAAAGTTAACTCTTTACTGTTGGGTTCCTGGTTTTTACGTTCAAATGATTTTGTAACTGAAAAAACATTGTAGTAAAAAAAAGAAGAAATTGCTTGTAATTAGCTATTTCTTCTCTTTTTTCACAATATTTTCTACTCTACTAAACAGTTATTTTTCAAATTAAATCCACTTTAAATTTTATTCCTTTTTAATCTTTCAAGTCTAAAATTTTGTAAAACAGGAAAGGGCTAATTGAAAAATCCTTTATACGTAGAATTAAACTATTTTTGTCGTACTCTCTTCAAACTTTAGTAGACGTTTGTTTCATCACGACTTTACATATTGACTGATTGTGGCTGTAAATCATAGAATCAATCAATTTAACTCTGAACTTCTACATTGGCCGACATTCGTGTGAAGAATTTACGTTGGTTTGGCGACTAAAACGTAGTAACTGCAGTTTATTAATGATGTTACAACGATTATGTTGCCAACCAACCATTTAACTTGTTTGATACTGGCCATAAATTTTGCAAAATAACCCCGTTTTGATATACACGTGGAACTTCTTGTCGGAACCGAGTGGCCGGGATCAGCTTTACGTCAGTTACACTATTTGGTGAAACAAACCGTTTATAGGACCGTCAATCCATCCTAGCCCATATAGGAAGGAATTTCAGCGATTTCAAAGCAGTGCTTATAAGTTTTATACTTATTTCATATACAAAGTTTGGGTCAAGATAAGAAGGCTTTCAACTTTAACTATTGGACCAAATCAAACATTGTTTGTGGGTTCCCGGATGATAGATTAATCCATTATCAAAAGACTAATAAAGGATGGTCCAAAAACAAAGTAGCTACATACGACGATTCAAACTGAAGTTTTAGATTTTTTCCAACTTTTGGGGTAGAAAGCATTGTGTGAAATGAAGAAATTGCTTGTAACAAGCAATTGGAAATTGTCCGTAACAAGCAATTCATTTTACACAATGTTTTCCCATGTGTTTTCTTAGGGACGTCTAAAAGCGTCACTGTGGGGGAATTGGTTGATACAGGAAATCTTAATATGGCTTATCCCAAAAAAGCACAAGGCATAGGGTTTTGAATTTAGCATTACATTACCAAAATACTTCAACTGTTACTCTTGGGTCAACATAAACCGTATGTTTTGGGGTCCCTGACTTTATATTAAGAAATAAGGAAGGATATTTGTATTGGTTTTCACCTCTCTGACCATAAGGATCAAAACTTTCAAATTATTCAAGCAGCATTACCTTGTGACCTTCAGTCCAAAAAAATGAAATTGTCATCCTATGGTAGGAATTATCATCTGGATTTAATATTTCGAAAAAGATTAGTTGAACGTGATTTAACGCCAATTTTTAAGGTGGTTCCGAGCCACCAGCTGCTCATCCCACTTGGATTTACGACTAATATAGGAAAGGATAGTCGCCGCGTCCGGGGATCGAACCCGGGACCCCTTGATTATGAGTCCTATGCGCTGCCACTGCGCTATGAAAGCGGATATCAAAAGAATGACAATTTTGGAACTCGTTTCTTTCTAAGCTTGTAATTATTCGCGTGGTGGATCGACACTGTCAATCACATCATCGATTAGCTTATTGATTATTGAGGTCGGAAGTAACATGTTGAACTCCAACATTTATTTCAATTCCAGTCTGTATTTACGACGTTTAAAGCATTTGACTATATTTCCCCGTCTATTTATTGTACAAACTGCCATGTCGTGTGTTGTCCACTCTTCATTGGTTAGCCGTTTATTTTTCGGGAGGAAGATTTTAATTAGAGGTGAACCTTAACGTCTTGAACTTTTATCTGATTAAATCACGAGAAATTTTATACGGATGTCCCTTGTTAGAGTAGGATTGGTTGAAAATTATATGGTAGACTGATACCATTGGTCATTGTTGCATGAAAAATATAATATGCTTTTCATGATTTTTTCCGAGAAAATGCGGGTTTGTTTATTTTTATTATTATTTTTTTTTTTTTTTTTTGAAAATTCGATTTTTTTTCAAAACTTTCCAAAGAATGGACCAAATATATATAAAAAAACTTTTCAATAAAAAAGGCATCAGAAAAATTTTTCATACAACACAATTATATAATGAAAACCATGGGGAAAACGTTCTTAAAAAAATAAACAAAGAAGCATCATTGTAATTGTCATAACGTAGAAAATGTACATCTTTTTTAAATAACGTCAAATGATATATCATAAAATGAATTCGACAAAAGAAGAAGTAGAAATCATATAATAAACTATATGTATCCACTAAAGTTTTGCCATTTAATTATAATTTAAACAGCCTACAGGCTTAACCCTTTCCTTTTTTGAAATTTAAGACTGATCCAAATTGAAAGTTTTTTTTACACCAATTTAAAGCCTAATTTATGAGATATGTAATCATTCAATAGGGTAGAAAATATTGTGGAAAAAGGAGAAATTGTTTGTAACAAGCAATTTCTTCTTTTTCCACAATGTTTTCTCAATCATAAAAACACAGGGAGGTAAAAGCCAGGGATTAACCAGGATAGGGTTAATGTAGACATGCAACACTGTTTTTGCTGATATTTTTTAGCTAGCAGAGCGACAGCTTTGATAGCTTAAGTTAACAGACAAAATACTGAGGTCTTCTCAAAGTTCAAATGAGTGCTAACTGCAACTGGAGGCTTAACCACCAAATCCAATGAATGCCTACGTCATAAAAAAGTTCTTATATATTTAAGAAATATTGCAAACCCTACAAAATTGTAAGGAAATCTGTTGAAAGTGAGCTATTTAACCCATTCCCACTCAATTCCGCTTATTAAGCATCTCAAGAAAAGGCTTTGGAAAACATTGTGGACAATGAAGAAATTGCATGTAACAAGCAAATTTCTTCAATATCCACAAAGTTTTCTACCCATTAAGAGAAAGGTTTTCTAAGTTCGCCCATGCTTTGCTAGCTTACAGTATTTAAAGTACTTTGATTTACATGATGAGAAAGTAACACTATTTACTATTCTGATTTACAGAGAGGGAAGAGGGATGGAGAGCTTACTTCCATCCTTGTCAAATTTGTATCTACAAGAGAAAATGCAGGCCTCCAAACCTGTCTGTTAATCACGCATAACATTGTTTTCCATTATCTACTATAGACCTGCTAGTGTTCGTTACATATCTTGGAGCTTCCCCAAACAAATCGATAGACATGATGAATGGAAAATGTCTTTTCGGACGGGGGGGGTACCAAATTTAAAGAAAATGCAGAAGACATTCAAAAGTGTAACCTAAGAGAAAACTATGAGAAAACTAGAAAAGATAATTAAGAAAAGAAAACATCGTAAGAAAGGAGAAATTGCTTATAACAAGATATTAATACTATTCTTCAAAATGCTTGGCTATAATGGTGTATTCTTTCGTTGTGAATTGATAAGAAAATAAGAAAAAAGTCAAAGGCCTTTATTTATCAACCAGACAGATATAACACGTCGAGAAATTGG
Organism: Fragum fragum; assembly: GCA_946902895.1. NCBI lineage: Eukaryota > Metazoa > Mollusca > Bivalvia > Cardiida > Cardiidae > Fragum > Fragum fragum. The sequence continues at coordinate 33,791,013 of OX336377.1, read as the reverse complement.
GCGACAATATTTATTATATAAAGATAAACATGTGTCTATATGGCTTCGAAAATTAAAAAAAAAAAAGATATGGTTAGAAAGTAGTGTGACAGTTTTATTACGTAAAAGTAGAAAAGTAGGCTTAAACTCAGAATTTCGAAAAGAATAAGGGAGCTTTGAATTGGTTTCTATTATTTTCATCTGTACTCACAATTTCTTCAGATATAACCCCAACGTGATACGTAGGGATTGTTTGAAATGATAAAGTACATGGTAACTGAGAGAGAAATAGGCCGCAATGAATGAGATTAAATGACAATATTATTCTCTCGTGTGTCTAAGTTATGTATATTTTTTGGCTAACCCCGTAAAATGTATCACGAAAAGATAAATTGACCATAAGTTATTCACGCTGTTATCCAAAACACTGATATCAAAATCAGTAGATCGGTTTAAACCCATTTTCACACAATTCCGCCTTTAGATACCCGATAAGCAAACAGCTTTGGAATTTTTTTGTGAATAAAATAAAGAAACTGCTTATGATAACCAATTTCTTCATTTCCCACAATATTTTTGGACGAATCTTTTGGTAATGGGTTAATAATAGTCGATTTGGACCGCCGCTTTGATTTACCCTTTCATTTTCAATTAATGATTCGGGGGGTGGGATGGTTGATATAATTAAACTGCATGACTAAACTTAATCCACATTTAACAGGAATGTGAAAATGTTCCCAAGCATTAATAGATCGCTGGCATGCGCACTGAGCTCCAACAGGAAGTTTCATGGTCTAGAGCATTTAACAGAAAGGTAAATGGTTGGTTGACGTCATAATTTCAATAAGGTGTATTTATAACGTTCAAGTCGCAAGACCAACTCAAATATTTCACACAAATGTCGGCCAATGTTGGATTTCAATTTCATTACCTGTCTAATTAGAATTTCGCATAAGTCAAAACGGTCATTATTCCACTAAAAATTTAATGTTAGAGTAGTGAATCTTGGACAGGCGAGTCAAAATGTGACTAAAGACTAATGTGGCAATCACATTTGAAATTTAAGCAAGTTAAAAAAAAATATTACCAGATTCATAGTTAGGACAATATATTTTTTTAGTTCAAAACCTTATGAAGTTTTTACTTATTTTTCATTTGTCAAACTGTATATACTCTGTTCGAAAAGAAAACATGCACCCTTTTTTATTTTTCATATCTCAGAATTAAAGGCAATTCCGCATAAAAGACCTATAAACTAGCCACGTTATATTCATAACTTCCCGTTCAAATCTTGACTGTAATGTTACTTTTAACTCATTCCCATACAACGTAATTTTAGACCGGTTCAGAAGTTGCACCCGACAATTTAAAATTGTTGAAACTTTTAACATCTTTGTCTCTCTGAGGAGAAAACAATGTGGAAAATGCTGAAATTACTTGTAACAAGGACCATTTACTTGGGGCGTAAAAAGGAGGAATGTTATGGGAGTGGGTTAATGCACAGTCTAATATAGCTGTATATGCACACTGTCTAATATTTGGGACTTTTGAGCATGAAATAATGTTTGGATCAAAATTCTCACCAAGAAACTTTTTCACATGCATTATAGATTATATATAATAAACCCACGAGGCAGAGACTTATTTTCCTTTCATAAGTTTTAGTAAAAAAATCATGTTCAAAATGATGCTTCTAATTATGCACGCTTTAAGTTTGACCCGAACGCTGTGTGTATGACCGTTTATTTATCGTCGCTACCGTAGTACATGCCCATATGAGCGACGCCCCCAGAAGACGGTTAGTTGTTACGGGGGATAGTGCAGGGATACAGGACGAAACTGCTGAGAGCTCCGCCTGGTTCTTTAACGTGCTCGGTGGATATCGCCGTCAGAAACGTCTCATCCGAAAGACAATTAGTTTGTTAGTAGATATGGTCAGCCCAGGGCTCAAACCCGTGATGTTTTGGTTTGAAGTCAAGTGCTCTACCAACTGAGCTATTCGTGCTGACAAACGAACGCTGCACTTGTATTGTGATTTATAAATCAACACATTTCACAAAGATTTATTACCTTACAATCTGCTATTATGGCATTGGGCATTTGGAGTCGCCTACTAGCAGCTCTTGTTTGCATTTTTGATGTCTTTAATTTTACATCAATTTTACATATGGTTGGCCAAATGGATAAAATCATGCAGTAGAACTAAAATCTGTGTACTGCAGATTTTCATGACACAGCCTTGAAATATAAAGTGATTCCCCCTCTCTCTCTTTCTTTCCCTCTTTCTCTCTATCGCTTTTCTCTCTCTCTCTTTCTCTCACCCCTCTCTCTTTTTCTTTCTCTCTCTTTCTTTCTCTCCCCTCCCCCCCCCCTCTCTCTCTCTTTCTCTTTCTTTCTTTCTCTCCCCTCTCCCTCTCTCTCTCACTGTCTGTCTCTCCCCCCCCTCTCTCTCTCTCTCTCTCTCTCTCTTTGTTTCACTCTTGCCCGGAACATAACTCCTACATTATCAAGTGCCCTATATAGCAGTATTTTCACGTATTGTATTGTACCCAATACCACACAATCCTTCCTTTTTTACTCCCCCCAAGAAAAAAACCCTGGAAAACAATGTGGAAAATGAAAAAATTGCTTGTTACAAGCGATTTCTGCATTTTACACATTTTTTTTCTACCCAGAGAAACAAACATGTTAAAAACTTCAACAACTTGAACTTGTCGTCTGCAACTTCTTCCAATTTGAACCAGTCTAATTTTTTTCTCGTGTGGGAATTGTTTAAGGTCACAGTAATGTTAATCTGGGTATATCGAAATATTCAAATAGCTTCTCTCGTATAGATGTGAATTAAATAGAGCTATCATATTACTCTAATTATCGTGTCCCCTTTCTTATAACTAAAGTTAAATAGTGGCGATATTCTATATATGTGGTACGAAAATAAATGAAATCCTATATATAAAATAACCCAATATATATATAAATACTGGTCTGCAAATATATAATAATTTGTGAAAAATGAACACGTTAAATAATTTAAGAAATTCATGCTATAACCAAACGCTTTTGGTGTATTTTTGAGCGGAAGCTATTAACGAGATCTTGTTTCAGTTTTGTTTATGAGGATGCTGGTCTCGGGTAATTTTATCATATGTACCAAAAAATGCAGTTTGATTTTACACACTGCAGAAAGTTAACGTGTATTGGTCATCTTCTCCATCCGATGCTGTCCCCGACGTCCTTCCAGCAATCTGGCTGTCAATATTTCCACGTCTTTTTGTCATACAGTTATTAATAAAGACTACAGCTTATCTCTTTCCCAACCAGTGCTTGTCCTCACAACACGCAGATAGTTCATCAAGAATTACCACGTGACTACTCTAATTTGTGGCTGGAAATGTTTGTAAGTTGGGTTAAACATAAACGCATATACGCGTATACATACACGCACATGCGTGCGTACACAAACACACAGACGTACAAACGAAAATAAAAAATACCCGGACATTTTAACTAAGAATGTGTTCTTCGTGAAACTCGCACATTATTTCTCTCCAGCTGCATTTTCTAGGCTAACAGTGAGTGTTTGTTTTTTTTCAATTCGTTTTCTGTTCGAATAAACAACTTCAGAATTGATCGACTGAATATATTGGACTGGTCCAAATTAAAAGAGAGTTAGTTTACTTCAAATTAATATATTGGACTGGTCCGAATTGGAAGAAGATGCAGACGTCAAGTAAAAGATGGTTTTCCAGAGATAAAAATTGACATGCTGGGAAGAAACCATTGTGAGGAAATGTGATTTCTCCCTTTTTCATAATATTTTCCACAAGTCTTTTTTTAAAATTCTTCACTATGTAAGTTTGTATAAAAATGTTTTTGGGAACTTTTAAATCATTACCAGTAGGCAAAATTGTAGACTGGTATTAATTGAAAGAAGCTGCAGACGACAACTTAAAGTGTATGAAATTTGGAATATTTTCATCTTTCTTGGTAAAAGAATTGTGAAAAATGAAGAAATTGTTTTTAACAAGCAATTTCTTCATTTTCCACAATGTGTTCCATGCTTTTTTCTCCCTTGGGGCATCTAAAAGCGTCACTGAGTGGGAATGAATTAACAGATGATTCACAGCTCCCGAGGACATTTCCGTAGACATTGACCAATCGCAGCTGTCAATCAAAGAATTTGTTGACCAATCTAATCATTCTTTTAAACCGGAAGTGAAATCTGAACAACAACATCTGCTGACATTTATACCAAGCGATATCGTTGGTTTGGCGACCTAAACGTCGTAACTACAAATTGAATAAGCTGTAGTACGACGTTAATATCACCATCCAAGAAGTCCGTTTAACTCTTCCCTTTACAATCCCTGGTTTTTACGTCACTGTGATTTTATACTTGAGAAAACATTGTGGTAAATGAAGAAATTGCTTGTAACAAGCAATTTCTTCTTTTCTCTCAATATTTACTACCTAATCTATTCAAATTACAGTCACTTATAATTGTCGTTTGCAACTTCTTTGAATTCGGACAAGTCTAAAATTTTGAAAAACAGGATAATATCGAAGTGGAACTTCCTGTCTGCGTCAGTAAGATTGGCAAGCCGAGTCAGTGGGCGGGGCCAGCGATCCGTCATTGGTCTTTCTAAATACATCTAAAATGATATATGAACTGGAACTGGAACCAGTTTTTGTTTTGAGAGATAAAGAGATTACTGTTTGTTTTCATGAAGGTATGACACGAAATAGCTTATCACATCGTGTGAGTACGCGAAAAGGATTCATACATCAGTGTGATTAGGTTTTTCGTTTCACGACTCCGAGAAAATAAAACAAAACATAAGAAATCTATTCATTTCTTATAATTCAATGACGTCGAGCGAAAAAGCAACAATTTAGCAAATTTAGATAGTTTCTGTATTGAACTATTTTGTGCTGCATGCTCAAAATTTCGTTCATGGATCAAGAATTTTTTCAGCCAACCAGAACTTTCATTTTTAATAGACGAAAATTAGAATCAAATAAAAGTGTGACGAGTTACAGATCGACCAAAATTTGACCTTTGACCACTATTTTCGTCTTATACGTAGATAAAAAAAGGGGGGGTTGTTTCTAATTTACTTTTTCAGCATTTTATATCTTTTACCAATCGTACTAGAAAAACGAAGTGATCTTGAATAATTTGCTTCGGCAAGGATTAAAGGCGTTTCAAATGACTGTAAAATAACCCCAATAAAGAAATTCGATCCCCACTTATAGAACTGAATATAAATATTACTGGGTCACGCGAATTAATAATGGTAGTTATCACTTGAGTGTCCATTTTAGATTTAAGAGATGAAGAGAATATAGTCTGTTTTCATGGAGGTATGAACCGAAAAACCTAATCACACGGTATGAATACGCGAAGCGGATTCATACATTGTGTGATTAGGTTTTTCGGTTCATACCTCCATGAAAACAAACAATATTCTCTTCATCTCTCATAATTCAATAAAATCTCAAAGGCTTTACAAATTTTGATACCTTTTTAAATGGGACTATTTTTTTCGGAAGCATACAAAATAGCTGCGTGCTTAAAATTTTATTAAGGGAGTTATGAATAATTTTTTTGACCAATCAGTTTTTGATAGACAAAACTAAAAATTGAATAATATTAAAATGAAACCCAACTCACAGTCAAATTGGCTTGAGAGGCCACCTGTAGTGGTGAAAACTTTCAATAAACGTCCATGATAAATTATAATATGATCTACGATTCGAGTGTCAAACAAACGCGTTGAATAATTGAGCCTATGCGTGACATTTCCAACCATTTCGCATGTGCATGACTCGCACACATTGAGCACCCTAGACAGCCATTCGGGGCAATTAGAACATCCGTTTATTGTTTGAAGAAGCTTTGGGTTAGTATCTATCTACAGAGCGCAGAGTGAAGACTCTGATCAGACTGTGCGGTCGCACAGGCTGGTCTGTGTCTTTACTTGGCACACGTGTGTATTGGCTGGAAATGTCACGCATGCGCTCATATTACATGAGTCATATTACACTAGTTTTACTAATAGACAAAATGAGCCGAAGCCTATGGTAACGCATTTTCGTTAACGTGAAAATGACGTCATGTAATTTATTTAAGGACAACATGACGTCACGTAATTCATGTAAGGTCATCATGGCGTTACGTAATTTATCTAAGGACATCAGTTCACAAGCGGTCGTTTTAAGTTGCAGAATATCATTAATCGATATAGTGCAGGAAGTTGATCTGTTTATCCCACAGATTTACGTCATATTGTCAACTAAATATTTAATGCGTGGTTATGGTCCGGATTGTGAAACTCGTCATCTGAAACAGATCGAAACTCGACAAAGCCTCAGTTTTGTTTCGGTACATATACTATAGGTACATGTAATATTTTTAACATATCTAGGGGTTAGAGCAAGATCATAGTATGGGTCTATACATTGTATAGACCCATACTAAGTTTTTGCTCTAACCCCTCGATATATGTATGAATAGCGAACGATTTAACACACAGTTAAATATTTTGTATACATTCATTCTATATAGCAAAAATGGACGATCAACGTTCTGGAGATGCTATTGTTGTTAAACGAGTGTCGCTCTAAAGTCTGTGACAAATTTTCATTTCGCATTTCATCGTAATGACAGCATTCCAGTCGAAAATTCATTTCTGTTTCAACTTTCCTCATCTAACAAAAGTAACAGATCCTTTCTTCTAGTGCCCCCGGTCTCTATAGGAAGAGGTAAAACGCCATATCTAAGGTGAGCACATAAGTCCCTCTCATATTTCTCGAATTTAATTTGTAAACATTGTGGATAATGAAGAAATTGCCTGTTACAGACAATTTCTTCATTATCCACAATGTTTTCTATTAAAAGTGAGAACGATATTAATAGCCCATCTACCAAAATTGTCGTCTGCAACTTTCAATTTGGACCAGACCAATTTAGTTAGGGGTTAAACACCCTTAAATTGGATTACTTGGAGATGTACTATGATGGAGTCGCAGAGTCAATTTACCGTCGATCTTACTCGAGTGACAATTTCAGACTGTTCCAAATTGAAAGGAGTTGCAGACGAAAATTTAAAGTTTATGAAATTTTACAAATCTATATATTTTGGGGTAGAAAACATTGTGGATAATGAAAAAATTGCTTGTAACAAGCAATTTTTTCATTATCCACAATGTTTTCCGTAGCCTTTAGAGGGGCGTTTAAAGGTGTCCCTGTGTGGGGATGGGTTAAGCGATCATGTCCATTTAGCGACCATTGATTATTTCCGTTTATTTATCGTCGCTACCGTAGCACATTCCCATATGAGCGACGCCCCCAAAAGACGGGGGATAGTGCGAGGATACAGGACGAAATTGCTGAGAGCTCCGCCTGGTTCTTTAACTTGCTCGGTGGATAGCACCGTCACACGGGGCCTCGGTTTAACGTCTCATCCGAAAGACAATTAGTTGTGTTAGTAGATATGGTCAGCCCAGGGCTCGAACCCGTGATCTTTAGGTTTGAAGTCAAGTGCTCTACCAAATGAGCTAATCGGGCTGACTTTTTAGCCACCATAATCGCAATTCCTCTTTTTAAAGCACAAGCTCCAGAGAAGTGAAGTGAAGTTAGATCACAACTAAATCCTCTGTTGTTGTAACTCATTTGAATAGTCTCAGTGAGACGATTTTAATAGGTCCCAACAACATGTTAGTATTAACCCATTCCCACTCAGTGATGCTTTTAGACGCCCCTAAGAAAAAAAAAAGCTTTGGAAAATATTGTGGAAAAAAAAGAAATTGCTTGTTACAAGCAATTTCTTCATTTTTCACGATGTTTTCTACCCAGAAATTGGATAAAATCTAAAATTGCATAAACTTTAAATTGTCGTCTGCAACTTCTTTCAATTAGGACAAGTCTGAAATTTTGCCGTCTGGTAATGGGTTAAGCGAGAATTCTGCAATAATTCATGTATGTTTAATCGAATCAACCCTTCACAACTTTGATAAAAACGTGTACTAAGCGACCACTCTCCTAAGTGACCAGTTTTTCGTTGCACCTTGAGTGGTCGCTTAAGACAATATTTACTGAACTTAGTTTCAAGAACATTAATCAATGCGTGTCTGCCCTTCATCGACTCGACTTTATCATCTATCTTACTGACACACGGACAAATTTTAAAATGACAAAACTATGCTAACAAATAACAATTATCTTTCAATGACGGGTTTGAATTCCGCCCTTTTTTTCATAAGAATTTCACGCTCTCATCTATATCTGTTTCTAATGCGATGTAAGAAGCAATTCTTACAAAAAGCCAGTAGAAAAAAGATACAATTTCATTTATTTTAGTCTAACGTCGGGAAATAGCGCAAAGCTATCTGGTTAGTATTTTGTCGAATTTAATTTGTGAAGTTTTCGTAATAAAAGGAGAAATAAATACACGCGCGGTTCCTTTGTAAATAAGTGCCGCCGTCAAAGCGCAGTCTGTAGGGCATCAGACCCCCAAAATTCAATGATTAGAAGGCATGGTTTCTATCCCCGGCGACAACACATATCCTTTTCGATCCTTTTTCCGTTGTTAGGTGCTCCAGCCGCCGCGATATTACGTAAAAATTGTTAAAAGCGGCTTTAAATCCCATTCAAATCAAATTGGTTTGAAGTCAGGAAATACTACATAACTAGTTGCCTAGAATTTTCTAGGTCATATTTTGTGAAAGTTTCGTAATGAAAGGAGAAATACATAAATACACGCGCGTTTCCTTTGCAAATTAGTATAAAAAGGAAGGTGAATGGTACGGTTATTTTGTTAGCACGTTTCGAATTAAATTCTTTAAAACTCTCCGTATCCGTATCGAATATATACATATTTCACCCATTCCCACACAGCAATATTTTAGACTGGTCCTAACTGAAAGGAGTTGCAGACGACAATTTTTCTTGGTAGAAAACGTTGTGGAAAATGAGAAAATTGCTTATTACAAACCATTTCTTCATTTCACACAATGTTTTCCCAATTGATTTTCTTCGGGGACGTCAAAAAGCGTCACGATGTTGGTATGGGTTAAAATATTTTGTTGTGAATCAAACTTATACCAAGCAGCTGTTACGTTTCTCATGGCGGTAAAATAATATCAAAGTTCTTCTTTATCTGTGCAGAACTTTTTAACCTTTTTCTGTATCATTTCTTGTCTTTACGGCACTGCTACTTTATAAATGAGAAAACATCGGGGGAAAAGAAGAAATTGCATGTAACAAGCAATTTCTTCTTTTTCCACAATGTCTTTACCCGGTTACATTTCAAATTACACTTACCTTCACTTGTCGTCTGTAACTGTTTTCAAATTTGATCAATCTCAAATTAAAAAAAAAAAAAAAAACAGGAAAGGGTAACAGTTTAACTTTTCTTCGGGTTAACTCGTAAAGAACATTTCCATTGATATTTTTTTTCTTTTTTTCTTTTTTTTTTTTTTTGTATAGAAAGAGTGATATATTCGATAATATCTTTTTTAACCCGTCATGGCTTTTATGTCACGAAATACTACCCACCTTTCCACCCTCTATTGTGATTCTAAACATGTTCTCGGTCGGCTACACAAAAAAATCTAATTTCAGATATTTACCCACTTAGCCATAAATCAAACTTGTGAGGTGGACGCATTACCGTCCCATTTATCTATACAATACATTGTCATTTAGAACTATCTCACAACCCAGCATAAACATATCGTCGTCGTCGTTCTAAAACGTCGTAACTACAGCTTCAATCAAGCTGTAGTTACGTCGTTTTAGAACGACGACGACGATATTCTATTCAGATATTGTCAAAGCATTCATTTTTCGAATATTGTATGGAGCGAAACCATTAAATTTACCAAAAAAAATTGGTGCTGAGTTTCTGAACAATTATGTCTATTTCGAGAACACTGTCTGTGTTTATTGTTTGTTTATACTTGTTGTTATTACGGATTTCACGTGCGCAGGATGACGTATGCGGGGTTGAGAGTATTCGTGCAGTTATTCTGCAAATGGAATCGCTTCGAGTTCGTATCGTTCAACTGGAAAACGAGGACATGTCCACACTTAACGAAACATTAACCGAATTACAGAATCTGAAAACACAGAACGAAGCTTTAATTGCTGATTTAAATGAGAAGCGAGATATGATTGCGACCTTAGAGCAGAATGTGACGTCACTGACGACCGCGAATGAACAGATACTAGCCCGGGTTCAGACTTTGGAAGATGCCAATGTATCATTTAATGCACGGCTTCAATCAGCTAATAGTAGCCTGGAGAACTTAAATTCAGATACTGCTGCATTGACTAATAGAGTAGCTGAGCTAATTTTGAACGATACAAATCTACAGGATTCACTAACAACATTACAGGAAACGGTGAATCTTGTTGAATCAAGTCTAAACTCTAACTTGTCTAGTTTAAGAGATGACCTTAACAACTCACAAACAAACCTTCGGGCAAATATTGACAATCTTCAGTCAGTTCTAGAAGCTAATATAACATCACTGAATGTATCATTAGAATCCACGAAAACTGACTTACAAGCCAAGGATACAGAACTTGAAGCTAATTACAATGATGCCAATCAAGGAATCGTTAGTCTTCTGAGCACAACAAATACTTTAAATGAAGATGTTGGAACGCTAAAAAATAATGTCACTGATTTAGGAATCGCGATCATGAATTTACAAGCGAAGGACAGCGAACATGATGGCAATATATCTGCAATATCATCAGTAAATGACCAACAGAACTCTTCAATTGCCGCACTCCAAGATGACAACGCGCGTCAAGACGGAAATCTCACCACTCTCAGTCAAGTTGACGCAGAGCAGAATGACACACTTAGTGCAATAGAGACCAAAAATCTGGACCAGGACGGACTCATAAGCACAAACGCGGCAAATATCACTTCTTTAAATGAATCTTTATCCAACGCTGAGTTCATTAATGATGTTCAAGATGGACGCCTTAATACCCTCCTTGCAGACTTGAATACTGTGAGACAGGAAGTTATATCAGTTAACAATACTGTGACAGACATTATAGCCGTGGACGATGTGCAAAATTCTTCTATTGCAACACTTAACCAAAAAGATACGGATCAAGATGCTGCTCTGAACTCGATTGATGCCGTCAATAACGCTCAGAATAATTCTATTACTGCACTGGAAGCAACTGATAGCGCATTTAACACCACACTACAGACAATGGAAACTAAAAACTCGGAACAGGACACTGCGATTACTGTTTTAAGCAATGTGAATGACGCTCAGAACCAATCTATCACTGCTATTGAAGCGAAGGATACTGCCCAGGATAACTCAATCGCGGCTATTGAAGGAGTAAATACGATACAGAATGAGAATATAACTACACTAGACACGGGACTGGACAATGTGAATGGACTTGTAGTTGGACAGATCAGCGCTATAAATAACATCGAAACCAAAAACAACGCACAAGATGCTCTGATAAGTGACCTGCAAGCTAACTACACACAACAGGCAACTTCTATTGCAGCAATTGAAGCAAAGAACACACAACAGGACGGTAGATTAGATGCACTTGAGAATCCATTACCACCTTAACCAGATGACAAAATGGTCCAATATCAAAGAAGTTGCAGTCGACAAAAAATTAGAGCTGATGAAGTTTTGAAAATCTATCTTTAGGGCTGGACACATTGTGGATCAGGGAGAAATTGCTTTTAACAAGCAATTTCTTCATTTTTCACAACGTTTTTTAAAGTTACTTTCCTGGGGTGCGTAAAATAGCGGAAATGTGAGATAATAAGTTTTATTAATGCAACTGAAACAACCAGGAATACCGAACTGGAAACATGAAATTAACTAATTCAATCATTTATTTGTCAATTTTTGGTACTTTTCTTACGACTGGAAACATTGACGAAATGGGAAAATTCTTGCCCGGAACAATTTCTCCTTTTCCAACAACATTTTCTCAAGCTAAATCTCTTCTGCATACACATAGGCGAGATAATGCTGTAATGAATTAATCTCAGTTTTGCGGATCCGATGAAAGGTGTCACTTTTAAATGTTACAAATATTCGATTTAAGAGTGAAATCCGCTTTTTCTGCTGACTTTTGGGATACTTTACATGTTTGTAATTGACTCTATAACAAATCTAAGTGACATGCCAACCGTGGAGATTTCGAACGAATCCTTTCCTGTTTTGCAAAATTTTAGACATGTCCAAATTAAAAGGTTTTGCAGACGAAAATTCAAAGTGGTTTTAATTTAAAAAATAACTAAACTGTGGGTTAGAAAAAAATGTGGAAAAAGAAGAAATTTCTTCTTTTTCTACAATCTTTTCTCGATTATAAAATCAAAGGGATTGAACAGAAAGGGCTTAATTCCTCGAGTAGGTGTAAAATTTCGAATAAAAGTGGGAAGTCTTTCAAAACGTGGGCACCACCCAAATTTGTTCATTAACTTGGGGAACCGCGACTTTCATTAAAAAATCCGGAAATTAAATTTGAACTTCATCATATATGTTTCCATTTACCAATCAGACAGACATTCATTCAGCCAGATAAAGAAACTCCGAAATATATGTTGAGTATTTTTGTCAGTTTGGCGACTTAAAAGTTGTAACTACAGCTTATTCAAGCTGTAGTAACGACGTTTATGTCGCTAATCAGTCATTTTACTGTTAGTTACACGGTTCTGACCACAAACCTTGGACAGTAACGACTTTTCAAATCGAAGTCAGTAGACGGGGCAAGCTATCCGTCATTCATAAAGGTTCTTACGTTCTCTTCATATTTCGATTACAAATGTACAGTTTTGTTATATTAATGAATTAATATCATATAGTATTTAAACAATTCAAAGCTGTGTTTAGTACTGTAAGTTGTATCGTTTTGCAAAAAAGAAAATCTTGAATCTTTCGTCATCCGCTATTCCTTTAAATATCGTGACGAACTCGCCGATTGTTTTATTAATAACCCATTACAAGACAACACAATTTTAGACTGGTCCAATTTGAAAGAAGTGTCCAGACTGCATTTTAAATTGATCTTAAATTTTTAAAATTAGTGCCAAAAAAGCTGGAAAATATCGTGTACAAATGAGAAATTGCTTGTTAGAAGCAATTTCTTCTTTTCCCACAGAGTATCCCACGATCATATTTCTTCAGGACGTCAAAAAGCGTCATTATAATGGGCCAATGACAAATCGAGGCTATCAATCAATTAATCAGTCGACCACCGAAATCATTCATTTAGACTAGAGGTTACTTTTAACTCCGACATTGGTCGCCATTAATGTGAAATATTTTGTTGGTTTGAACGTCATAACAACAGCTTATTCAAACTTTATTTTTGACGTTTAAGTCGCCAAACAACCATTCTACTTTATTTTTACATATTACTGGCCATAAATTGTCCAAAATAGACAGGAAGAATTGTATCTACAAATAAAAATTGATTTCTCATGAAATTTTGCACAGTCCTGGTATAACATTGACTATCAGTTTTAAATTATCCTAACATTAACCTATATATATATAAACCTTTTTAACCCCCACCCAAGAAAAGCAATTGTTAAACATTGTGGGAAATGGATCAATCAGTTTCTTCATTTTCCACAAGGTTTTCTACACAGAGAGATGAAATAATTATAAACTTTAAATTATCGTCTGCAACTCCTTTCAATTTGGACTAGACTTAAGTTTTGTCATCTGGTAATGGGTTAATTTAAACTTGACAGATCCCAAATTTACCCGTTTCTGTTTCTATACAAACATATACGAACTAATTATGAAGGCCCTTGTTCTCCGATAGATTGTAGAACGTATAAATAGAGAATACAATGAAAATAAAAGTCAGAGCCAAACAGCAATAGAAATCGAATGTTTTCCCCACGATTTCCCATGTCACTTCAAAGTTGGCGCATTTTGGTAGGTTCTCCGCAATATCTGCTTCGACGCTCCTGTTTCCGTTAAGGTTTATGGTGCCAGGTTCTAATGGTGTTGGCTTGATACATTTTCCAAGCCCAATGCACTCTTTGTCATTACGCCCCTTTACTGGTATTTCATCGCTTGGCTTCGAATTTCCGTCCGCAATTTGCTTGTCACCTTTCCTTGGGAATCTCAGGTGAACCCATCGGAATCTTGCATACCAAATAAGTGCCACCATGTATCTTGGCACAGCCGATTGTTTATCGTAAATTCGTAGTGATATAACGCAAAATAGTAAAGAAAACGCGCTGTACATGAGTAGATATACCATATATAGATATATGTAGGCCATTGGTCGTGAACTCTGGGGTATGATGTTATGCACCGTGTCCATATATACCAGGAACGATAATAAGATCGTTACAGATACCGAAGTTCTCTCCCCTGATGACGGCGGCATTATATAGACAATGTTGTTAGTGAGACCCAATAATATCAGAGGCACGACGATATATATCACGAAGAAATGACTCCGGCGCTTTAATACTAGTTTAAGACTCAGACAAGGAAGATTCTCAAACTCAGGTTTTTTGCAGCGGTTAAGAGCGCTCGGCCTCAATTCCCATTGGCTATTGTGATTCAAATGTGGCATCTGAACGTCTGATCTACTTGGCCGAAGTGTGATTTCCGACCCATATAGGGACCAGTCTAATAATGTGACGTCACAGGTCTGTTGATCGTATGGGAAATATTTCACGTCAACGAAGCAAGCCATCTTAATTACTGCACCAGTATACCACTCTATAGAGCCATTATAGTACAGTCTAGCTCTGACAGCGTTATCAGCGATATTAATCAAAGTCTCGGACGATTGGAGCAGATAAATCTGAGGTAACCAGAGATCGGAGGATTCTACAGGTAGAGATATTATGGATTCGTAGTCTGCCAGTCTCCACGATAATCTACGATCCCTCCACTCAAACGTAAACGCCATCGTCAGAGAAAGCTCACCGGATATTTCATCGAATTCGTTAATATTGATGACTGAGGCAGTTACTTTAACAGTGACTTGTTGTGTGTGATTGAGTAATGGAAGTCCCTTACTGCTATAGTTTGTAAACACGTTTGTGTAAAGTTGGTCCAGTTTGGTCGTCACAGCACACTTGGATTCCTGAATTAGTAAGACCATCAGAAAAGATGCAACAATAATGGCCAGCGACATAATTCTGATGTATGGACCGATTTGCTGAAAAAGAAATACGATATGTCCAGGAATAGAAATGCAAAATCGTATTTTTATTGATCGTATGAATATAGGACATTTTATATATACTACGCTTTTCTATTCGATAGAAAGATTTTTACAATATAACGATGAAATTAAAATCGGAAAAATCAAATTTATTGATAATTGTTACTGATAAGCAAGACTTCTTATAAAACGTGGAGGGCGAATTCGTGAATTGTATATTGTGAAAGAGTATCAGATATATATTTAAACACTCGCATTTTCATCCATAGAAACGCTTTCAATTTCAATCTCGAACTTTGCTCATAACTACGTAGAATAACCGCATCATGCTGCTTTGCAATAGACGGTTCGTGACTGTAAAACAAGCTCTAACCTTTCTTTTACAGTGGAAGTGAACTTTGAGCGCCGCTATTGGTTTACGAGAAGCGTTTTATCGGTTTGGCGACAGAAACGTCGTAGCTACAGCTTACTAAAGTTGTAGTTATGACTTTAAGGTCGCCGACCACAGATTTGCTCTTTTTTTACATGTTATTCGATATATATATATATTTTTTTTTTCAAAATGAGGCAGTTTAATTCCTGGTAAGTGGTCTTAGTTAGTGACCCATCAATTTATAACTTATCCGGAACGTATGGACTGGATTAATCCTTGTCATGCTGAACCTGGTTATATTGCGGTTTGGGCTGGAGGTGTAGAACAAGATCAGCCTGCACATGAGTGCAGTCTGATCTTGGTCTACACCTCCTGCTTGTACCTTTCCTTCCACAGTTGTTTATGAAAAGAAATATTGATTTTTGAACAACAAGTTCTATCAGTGCTTCTATCAGCCCTTTGATTTCACTACAATTTAGTAAGGTAATTTATACAGAATGACAACGGTTAAGAGATGACAAGAAGAAGTATAGATGTATTTAATGGTATATTTGCTTAAAGCGATCTGATATAGAGTAGAGTACAAGGGAACAGATACTTACTTGCAATGAATAGTTGGACGGTTCAACTTCTTGTTAAACTGCTTTTGATATGAAATTTGGTTGAATGGTTCAAGATGAATAGTCAAATCTCGACTGAATTCAAGCCTCGCCTCTATTCCAGTGGTATTTTTGATTTCCAAATGTTTGCATTCAAACCTAAAGGATATTTCCCGTCAAACTTCCATTCTTATAATAGAAGAACAGCTTTGTCGTTGATAGGTTGAATGCAATTGAAAGTGTCCCCAGATGTCTTCAGTTTTTGATGCGTTACGTCAATGCCGGATAAATTGTAAAACTTTTGACCCGTTAGCGGAAAAGGGGTCAATTTCGACCTGTGAAAAGACCGCATTAACTCATTCCTACACAGTGAAATTTTAGACCGGTCCAAATTGAAAGAAGTTGCAGACGAAAATTTAAAATTCTTGACATTTTTCAAATGTTTGTCTTTTTGGGTAGAAAACTTTGCGGATAATGAAGAATTTGCTTGTAACAAGCAATTTCTTCATTGTCAACAATATTTTCCAAAGCTTTTATATTGATGGTCGTTTAAAAGCGTCACTGTGTCGGAATGGGTATATCTGTCTACATTGTTGTGTAGATCTTTTGCTTGGAAAACAAACCTAAACACAGAATGGTATTAGTTTAATATAAAATAATATTCAAAAGAAAAGTAAGACCGAAAATGCATCTTCAATGGGTATATCCTTATATCGTGAGAAAGACCTCTTTGGTATGTCGTGTTCATCGCTTTTAGCAATGAGCGAACAAATTCAACGGAAACCGGATTTGCCATTGTTTCGTGGATTTTTCAATGACTTATCTGATATGTAATAATATACAAATAATATAACGCGTGTAAATGATCTCTTTACTATGTCGGCCTATGTATGGTAATTCCAAGTCGATCAGTCTGATCAAAATTTGCAAACTAGTAACCGACTCCAAGTCATCGTTCTAAGTCTCTCTAAGATTATTTTTAACACCGCCTGTCCCCACCAGAACATTTTTCAAACACGTCATATCGACAGATATTGTGAAACTAAAGTAAAAAAAACAACAAAACATCGGACCAAGCTTAGAGCAATATTAGTAGTTAAGGCAGTTTGCAGTAAGAAGATCTACTCTACTATATAAGTTGGGAGCGGCGTTACAGTTAAAGAATTGCCAGATAACAAACTTTGAGACCGACCCAAATTGAAAGTAGATGCAGAAGACATGATAGCGAATTGCAGTAAAATATGGAAAATAAATAATACCAAATAGGATAGAAAACATTGTGAGAAAAGGAAAGAATGATTGTTACAAGAAAATTCTCCTTTACCCACAAAATGTTCCATAATTGTGTTTCTCAATGGCGTCTTTGTGCGGTAACGGGTTAAAATGCCAGATATTACGCAGCTCTTGATTTCGAAATGACTGGGTCTAGAAACACATTGTAACCTCGAAGAACCTTTTAACTTGTAACTTTTTTCTCGCACCGTACCTCATTACATTGAAATGCCTTTTCAGACTAGTTCCGATTGACCAAAAGCAGCCGGCGATATTTGGAATATAAATAGGATTTAAAAAATGAGCAATTAGAAGTACTGCATAGCAATACCAAGTCCCCTACCGCTTTAAAACTTACAGTAGAACCTCGTTAATTCGAACGTCACTGGTTCGTAGGTATGTTTTCGTTCGTATACTTTACGCGGTCCCGATCTTTTTCCTTCTTTAGCTTTGTTAGAAAACTCTGTCTAATTTGAACGTCGGTGGTTCGTAGTTCGTAGGCCTTTTGTATTTCTTACAGTGTGGCATGAATCAATCTAAGCCAAATATCCATATTTTCGTAAAAATAATTCTATAGACACGATCAAAACTCGAGCCTGTGACTTCCGGATCGATAGTCCAGACTCTTCAGCACTGGACCATCGAGGCTGTCAGATTCAAACTTGATCTTTACCTCATGATTGAAGACGCAAAACCAAAAATACAAAATTTAAAGGCCGTATTGCTCTCGTAGGGACAAATTTTCCCAACAAAAAGAATTCTGAAATCTTCATTAAAAGTATATATCAAAACTTTCATAAAAATAATCTTATATTTGTTACCTATGCTGATGATAATTTTAACGAAGATTTAAGAATTCCTTTGACAATATTTTTTTCTCATCAAGTAAAGAAATAATGTCCGGAAAAATGGATTCCGGTGAAATTTTTAAAGTACAACATCCATATTTTCGTCTTAAATCAATGACGAAACTTGATCTTTAACTCACGAATGAAGACTTACCCGCCGAAATTCATATCATTATCTACAGACGTTTAATAAGAAATCCAGAAAACCTATTGAACAGAAAGGAAGGTTTATGACGAACGGATTGCAAACCCAAAGTACATCTTAGCTTCGCGTTAACGACCAAAGATTACTAAAGAGAGTAGAATCGGGTATAAGATATATCTTGTAAGACTCGTTGAGATGGTTTGTTACATATAAAGCTCATGTGAGCAACCGGGAGCTTCATCCGTCGTCCGTCAACAATTCCTTTAAATGGCATCGCCTACAAAACACTTGGGCCAATTTTAACAACATTAGACAGAAAAACTTCCCTAGGTAACCCCTTCAAAACAGCTAAAAAATGAAATCAGTTGAACACTTCAGTTGCCATGGCAACAAAAGTAAACTTTACAAAGGATTATTTAAAAGATCAAATCTTCTTTTCCTGACCCAGAAGGCCTAGAGCATTTTCATTTTGCATTTTACATAAGTATATTGACCTCTTACAAAATAGCTAAAATTTTCAACCTCGGATCTCCAGGTGCGGAGCCCCGGGGGATTTCTATGTAGGAACAAAGAATGATTTTAAACGACGTCTCCCAGGGGTAGTGGTGGTTCTATGTAGGAACAATTTAGGTCTTTAAACAACATATTCTTCCAAACCACCATGCTCGTTCAAACTAAATTTGGCATAAGTTTTCCTTAGGTGGTCCCTTTTGAAATAGCTAAAAGAATTGAAATCAGTTGAATGCCATGGCAACAAAAGTGAATTCATAAAAACTCTTTCAGAATCTTCTTCCCCTCGCCCTGAAAGGCCAAGAGCCTTGATACTTTGCCTGAATAATCAGTATATTGACCTCTTTCAAAATAGCAAAAGTCACCACCCTCGGGTCTCCAGGGGTGGAGGCCCCAGGTATGGGATCTAAAAGGACATCTCCTTCCAAATCACTGGGCCAATTTCAACCAAATTTGGCAGACGTGTTCCTTAAGTATCTCCCTTTAAAAATAGCTAAATCAATTGAAACATGTGAAAACTCCGGTATCATAATCACAGCCTTAACATTTAATTTGACCAATAAAAGAAAAAGAGCGTTTATCTCGAGTGAGCGAACCAGGACCTCTTGTTTTTCAACTCCCACAAGGTTTTCGGTGACCCTTTCCTGGTTTGCAAAATTTAGACCCGTCCAAATTCGAAGGTTTTGAAGACGAAAATTTCAAGTTAATTTTATATGAAAATTAACCATTCAGTAGGGTAGAAAATACTGTGGAAAAAGAAGAAATTGCTTGTTACAAGCAAATTCTTCTTTTTTCACAATGTTTTCTCAATTATGAAATCACAGGGACGTAAAAAGCAGGGAGTAACCAGGAAAGGGTTAACTTTTAGCGGTCTCAAAAAGCGGCATTTCGAGGTGTAAGTTAAAGCGATTCATTGAATATCAATTAATTCATTCACACACAATCCTGCTTTGAAGCCCCAAAGAAGAAAACCAAGCAATTTCTTCATTATCAACATTTTTTTCAACCCCCCCCCTCCAAAAAAAAAATAAAATAAAATAAAAAAAGAAAAATTAATAAAATAAAAATAAAATGGAAAAATAAAGAAATCTTCAACTGCAATTTGAGGTCGGAAATATCTTTGATTTAGTCCAGTCTAAAATATCGTCGTCTGGTAATATGCTTTACTCGCCTTTTTACAGAAGCTTTAGTTCTCAATTTGACAGGTCTACCATTTTGTCATCTGACAATGATTTAATTTTTAGTTTCGTCTATCAAAAACGGGTGTTCTGACTGGTCGAAAAAAAATATTCATAACTCCTCGAAGAAAATTTTGAGCACGCAATAATCCCACACGAAAAGGTATCAACATTTTTAAAGCTTTTTTTTTTATTTTTTTCGCTCAATGCTATTAAATTAAAAGTAATGAAGAGAATATTTCTTGTTCTCATGGAGGTATAAACCGAAAAACCTAATCACACAATGTATGAATCCGCTTCGCGTATTCATACAGTGTGATTAGTTTTTTCGGTTCATACCTCCATGAAAACAAAAAATATTCTTTTCATCTCTTAAATGTGTTAAAGTGTTTATACCCATATCCCACAAAGTGACGCTTTTAGAAGCCCCAAAGAAATAGAATTGGGAAAACATTTTGTAAAATGAAGAAATTGCTTGTAACAAAATAATTATTCATTTTATACAATGTTTTCTACCCCAAAAGATGAAAAAATCTAACATTTCATAATCTTTAAATTATCTTCTGCAATTCCACTCAATTTGATCGAGACTAGAATTTTGTTGTCTAATAATGAATCATTCAAATATTATGAATCAATACACGAGCAAGGATAGATATTTTCATATTGTTGTCAGGTTCCTAGAATCAAAGGGTGATTGCCGTCGAATTCCATATTACAGTCATTTCTTGACTGCAATAAAAATGTTTCGCATAAATTTCGGTCGAGGTCGATTCTCCAAGTTCACTTCCGATCTGAGTGAATTGTTTATTTCCGTACTTATTGACAGCCGCAATTCGCAAATTATATCATCAATGAACTGAAAAACAAAACTTCTAAAACCGAAGTAAAATATCATAGAATGCATACATTTGCTTTATAATTGTGTCCTAGAATGATCAATTTATGGATGAAAACTATTAAAGTTGTATAACAGCAGCGGTTGGTGCACATACCCATGACTCCTACTATATCCCTCACCGTTACAACCAATATATTTAATCCGACCCTCAGTTACTCATCCAACCAATGAACACTTCTAACTAGCATATATTTCGCCAGCTGGTTATAAAAATAAGGCATGACTTTTTACAACTATCAAGAATCAAAGGACTGAAAGTGCTGTGAAGTTGAAATGCGGTGAAAGGGTTATAACTGTGGAATTTGGTTCAAATTCATCTGTTACTTTCCAAGTAAGACTCCCTCCTTTAAACTTAAACCAGCATTCCCATTCGTGTACATATGTGCGTAAATAATGCAGAAAAAAACAAAAATCCTCATACAGAAATCAAAAACTAGCATTGCCTTAACCCATTCCCAGACAGTGACGCTTTTAAATGACTCTCCTTATGAAAGCTTTGGAAAACATTGTGGAAAATCAAGAAATTGCTTGTTACAAGCAACTTCTTCATAATCCACAAGCAACTTCTTCATTATCCACAATGTTTTCTGTCCAAAAGACCAGTATTTTACAGATTTCACCGAGCGGACTTACAATTGTCGTCTGCGACTTCTTTGAATTGGACTGGTCTAAAATTTTATCGTGTTGGAATGAGTTATAAGCTCGTGTCACTCACAGCAAAATTAGATTTTTGAAGCATCACATTCTCCTTTTGATCAACCGTAATACGTGAACTCCTTTTAGAATTTTGAAAATAGAGAAAAACAGCTTCTACAGTAAGAAATCAATAACCTCGATGATTATTTGACCCTCAACTCGGCCAATTCCGTAACGATCATACTAAACTCACGTAGATTTTCACTTCAAGTTTATGAGTATACGTGGAAATTTGCGGAAATGCGCGGAAACTTGTTTTAGTGTGATCGATCTGAAATACCGGTTTAGACTTAGGAAAAAAGAATATTTAAAGCGTTGTGAGTAAAATTCAAAAGAAAAAAGACGTTATTGTTATTGTAACGTTATCGTTTGCACATGGTAGTTTTGCCCTTTTCTTAAAAATTCCTATAATATGATAAAGAAAGTATGAAATTATCTTCAGCGCCCTGCAGTCGCGCGATTTCCTTATTCGTTATTTGGCTTTAGAACCGTAAAAAAGCTTAAGTAAAAACCAAGCTGAAAGCTAGATGACACTTGTTAAAGGTTTGATGTATTATTATTGATTTAAAATAGTAAATAACGACAAAATAAAGCGTAATTATTTAGTAAATAAGTATGAACCGGAAGTTTATATGCTTATATTCTAATTTTCAAAATCTTCTACTTTCGTTTTGCATCTATTTTGATTTTTATTGAGTAAAAGCTGTAAATCCCACAATAATCATGTTTGTTTGATGCCTACGATCCCCCTTAATCGCTCTAGAATGTTTTAAAGCACTGGGCGGCGTAATTATTGTAAAAATGCTTTAGCGACCTGAGCCATATTTGTAATATTGCCTATCTATGGTAACATAACTGCCACATGTCACTTGAGATCAAGTGATTACCAAACACGGGACGGCGAATCCCCCCCCCCCTAAAAAAACAAATTACTTCGCTGATTATTTCCTTATTTTTTACCAATTCAAAGCAAACTAAAGCATGTTTAGAAGTCTCCAAACGATTTTTATATCATTCTTTACATGTGCCATATTATTGTCTTCGGCTACAACTAACTGATTGTCCGTGGCAAGTTGAGATGAGAAGTAACCCGAGGTGTATTCATATCTAAGAGATCACGTGATATGTGTTATCAAGAAACCCGAAATGAAATTGTCCCGTGTTCATTTTTCGGTTTTGTTAAATCTGAGTTGGAATTGCTCCGCATTCTAACTTAAAAAAGGGTGGTCATACCGAGATTGGAAATCAAGACATCTGATTTGACAACACAGCTTGTTGCTGACTGGGCTTCCCGTCCAAATTTGAAAATGTCACTGTGTTTTGTCTTGCTAGATTTGATTATATACATGTATATGAATGAATGAGGAGGGAAAGTAACAAAACAAAGTAAATTAAGACTCCTCATTCATTCACATACATGTAAAACAGACATTATCTGCCTGTGTAAAATTTTAGTTTAAAATAGTGCAAAAAACAAAGAAATTGCCGATAATCTGTGTATTCCATTTAAGCCCTATAGAATTCTTTTGATAAAACACTAGGCGTTATAGCGTTGAGTTGTGGGTTCGATCACACGAGTAATCCAGTTATTGAATTAATTGTAATTTGAATGTGATTCACGCTAGTCCTTGAATTTAGGTGCTATAAACCCGTAGCATGTTTAAGAGACAGGTGTTATTTTTATCACTGGTTTATCCTCTCACTGCGTGCCGTTTTCTTAGAACATCATTCTCGATGGCATGCAGCAGCGATTATAGTACACCCGAGCGCTTTCGAAAATGGATCGGTTTCTTGTTAACATGTTCAAGCGATACTGTTTAGCTTGTTAGTTGTATGTGGCTTTACGCCTCACCCAACAACTAAGGACTTCATAAGCGGTTGATCGGTTTTCCAGCGCATTTCCAATAGGCCGAATCCGCTCTCAAATTTATATTTACTAATCATAGAATAGGCTTTGTTGTAGCGTTACGAATAACTGGAGTATATGAATACTAAATATCTAAAAGGCAGCTTTTTTATGAATAAGATAGTTTACATACAAAGCAATACATATTCCATGCATGGGTGTGAAAAATGTCGTAAGATTTCCTTATGTTATCTTTAAGTTAAATTTAAAAGATCGCGATTCATTTGTCTCTATTTCTATGAAGACACATATGCATTAATCATGAAGGCCCTTGTTCTCCGACAGATTGTAGAACGTATGAATAGAGAATACAATGAAAATAAAAGTCAGAGCCAAACAGCAATAGAAATCAAATGTTTTCCCCACGATTTCCCACGTCACTTCAAATTTGGCGCATTTTGGGCCGTTTTCAGCAGTAAGTGCTTCGGCGCTCCTGTTTCCGTTGAGGTCTATAGTACCCGGTTCTAACGATGTTTGCTTGATAAAGTCTCCAAGCCCTTTTATCTCTTTGTCATTATGTCCCTTTACTAGTATTTCATCGCTTGGCTTCGAATCTCCGCAAGCAATTCGCTTGTCACCTTTCCTTGGGAATCTCAGGTGAACCCATCGGAATCTTGCGTACCAAATCAGTGTTACCATGTATCTTGGCACAGCCGATTGTTTATCGTAAATTCGTAGCGATATAACGCAAAATAGTAAAGAAAACGCGCTGTACATGAGTAGATATAATATATAGAGATATACGTAGGCCATTGGTTGTGAACTCTGGGGTATGATGTTATGCACCGTGTCCATATATACCAGGAACGATAATAAGATCGTTACAGATACCGAAGTTCTCTCCCCTGATGACGGCGGCATTATATAAACAATGTTGTTAGTGAGACCCAATAATATCAGAGGCACGACGATATATATCACGAAGAAATGACTCCGACGCTTTAATACTAGTTTAAGACTCAGACAAGGAAGATTCTCAAACTCAGGTTTTTCGCAGCGGTTTAGAGCGCTCGGCCTCAATTCCCATTGGCTATTGTGATTCAAATGTGGCATCTGAACGTCTGATCTACTTGACCGAAGTGTCATTTCAGACCCATATAGGGACCAGTCTAATAATGTGACGTCACAGGTCTGTTGATCGTATGGGAAATATTTCACGTCAACGGAACAAGCCATCTTAATCACTGCACCTGTATACCACTCTATTGAACCATCATGGTACAGTCTAGCTCTGACAGCGTTATCGGCGATATTAATCAGTGTCTCGGACGACTGGAGCAGATAAATCTGAGGTAACCAGAGATCGGAGGATACTACAGGTAGAGATTGGATAAAATCGTAGTCTGTCAGTCCCCACGATAATCTACGATCCCTCCACTCAAAGGTAAACGCCATCGTTAGTGACAGCTCACCAGATATTTCATCGAATTCGTTAATATTGATGACTGAGGCAGTTACTTCAACAGCTACTTGTTGTGTGTGATTGAGTAATGGAAGTCCCTTACTGCTATAGTTTGTAAACACGTTAATGTAAAGTTGGTCCAGTTTGGTCGTCACAGCACACTGGGATTCCTGAATTAGTAAGGCCATTAGAAAAGATGCAACAATAATGGCCAGCGACATATTTCTGATGGATGGACCGATTTGCTGAAAAAGAAATAGGATATGCCCAGGAACCACCGTAAAAACGTTTGTTTATCGGCCATTACATGCATATTAGATATTTCTTTTCGATAGAAATAATGTTCAAATATTATTTTGAAAGAATTGAAGTCTGTACTTTTCAAGAGTAATTGGTTATTATTATTAGCAAGACTTCTTCCAAGCATCGAACGCGATTTCGTATATTGTCCGTCGGAAAAGGTTACGTATATACACGTATGTGTGTAAAAATATCATCTCTTTCATTACCATTAGGAAAGACCGCTAAAGTTTCAAACACATGTTCAGAATTTCATCAAAACAAGCCATTTAAACTGATATAAAAAATGCGTGGCTTCGGAATGGGGGGGGGGTCCTTGGGTCAAGACCTACCCTTGGAGAATTTCGGCAAAATATGTTTATAAAATTCGGAGAATCTGGAAATCAAAGAATCAATTTGTCATTGGGCATCCAAAATATCATAACACCAGTTTTTTTCTAGCGATTTTTAATACATTTTGCTCACTAACTGACAAATATCTTGTAACGATTTTATTTTCAATTGCCCCTCACTATTCCGAGAAGAAAAACTGGACCATTGTATGTCAGATCTACGTAGATTAGCCTCGCCTCGTGGCTTTGTAACTTATATAACTTATTTGGGGCTTCAAACTTGATTAGGAAATGACAAGAAATATAGACGCGTGTACTAGGAGGTCTTTCCTGAAGGCTAGCTTCAAGCGATCTTAAACCGTAATGAAATAAATAGAAATTGATACAGGGGAGAGTTTAAGAGGAAACAGTTACTTACTTGCAATAAATAGTCGGACGATCCAATGTCTGGTTGATATGTCCAAAAAGTCAGCCCTGAGGTAATTTATTTAACCTTATAATTTGTTTCCTGTTTTCCTTTCATCTATCGAACTGCACCGGAGTAAGACGGCCATGTCTCTTAAAGCATGTTAATAGTCAGAATAAAATTGGCTGTATCCCAAGATGTTTTTATCTTTGATGCGTTACTTCTAAAGCATAGATGTTAGACCGGATGAGTTGTGGAATTTTGACTCGTTAGCTTGAAAAGGGTCCATTTTGACACGTAAAACGAGCGCACTATTCAGTCTACATTATTGTGTAGAACTTTTTCAACGAAAAATAATATATTCTTAGATCGGTATTAATTTAATATCAAATAATTTTCAAACAAACAATAAGTCTGGAAATGCTCATTTTTAATGGATCGTACCCTGGAATTGTGAAAGGCCCTCTTTCATATGACGAGCTAACCACTTTTAACGAATAGTTTCGACGGAAACCGGATTTGCCATTGTTTCGAAGATTATTGAGAGACTTATTGGATATCTTTAAGCCGTATCTTCCTTAGGAGGAAGGCAAAACAATCTAGCGAGTATTTAGTCACCAAAGCAAATCAAAGTACTGAAAAGTACTATAAGCTAGCAAAGCATTGTTTTGTTCAGTAATCTTCTTTGTCAAACGTTATCATGACAGTGAAACGAGGTTTAAGTAACCAAGAAGTTAACCCATTCCCAAACAACCCCTCCTTTTTACGCCCCTCAAGAAAATTCTTCATTTTCCACATTGTTTTCTACCTAAAGAGATAGATATTTTTAAATTTCAACGATTTGAAATTGTCGTCTGCAACTTCTTTGAGGACTCTAATCAGATCCATTTTGAACACAATGTGCTCAAGTGAGATAAAAAATACCTAGGAGATGAACTTGCATGCAGAGTTTTCAACATTACTGAAATACATAAGAACTACTTTTTATGGCGTAGGCATTTAATGGATTTAGTGGTTAAGCCTCAGGTGGCGGTTTGCACTCGTTGAACTTTAAGACGACCTCAAAATTTTGTCTGTTATCTTAAGCTATCAAAGCTTACGCTTTGCTAGCTAACAAGAGCTTTTTTAATATCGATATAAAATGAAGATGTGAGTAAAGGTCTATGGAAAGAGTATTTTCAATTTTCAACGCATGTTCGCTTCAGATCGAGTCGAATGCACCCGGTTCTCGACTGGAAACTCTCGTTAATCTTCGGCATTGACAGCTATATGCACACATGCTGATGATAAAAGTTTACGGACGATTTCGTTACTTTCCGGGTGAATGGCTAGCGAAAGTTAAAGCGTCATCACTTAATTCATAATTTTATGTAAACAACCCTTAATTTGTGGTAGGTCACAATTTAGAATATCGAATTTTCTTTCATGAATTGTAGGCTTACTGCGTAGAATAATTTAGATCTTAATATGATCTCAATTGTCATATCTACTTATTCTCTTGGGTCTCGAGTATGTTTTTCTTATTTATTTTTCGCGTATTTCGGTGGCAGATGTGGCTCTAAATATACCACGTAAATGATCTCTTTGTCGTGTAGGCCTTTGTGAGCTAATTCCAAAAAAGCCCATCAGTCTGGTCAAAATCTTCAAAATGTTGACAGAAACCGACTCCAAGGCATCGTTCTAAGCTTCTCTTACATTATTTTTTACCCATTCCCACACAGTGACGTTTTTGGACGCCCCTCAGGAATAACAAATTGAGAAAAAAATGTGTAAAAGGAAGACATTGCTTGTAACAAGCAATTTCTTCATTTAACACAATGTTTTCTAGCCAGAAAGTTAAGAAAATCTAAAAATTCATCAGGCCAGGAACCAGCTCTCAAACTCGAGACTTAAGGAACCTGTGACTCTCGCAGGGACAAAAATTCTTTCCCAAAAGAATCCGGAAATCTATATTAAAAGTGTATACAGACGAACAGAAAACAGGAATACATTACAAAAATATTTTATACTGCTTTTGAAATTTGTTTTCCTGTTCTATCGGCAACATTTTCATAGCAGGTTCGTCACCTATTCTGAAATAATTTATAGAGGTGTCTTTAAACAATTTACGAAGATTTCAGAATTCCTTTTGTTAAGCAATTTTGTCCCTACAAGAACCATATATTTTTTAAAGCCATATTCCATAGAATTAACCCTTGTCATGCTGTATATATTACTTTACTATATTTCTGTAAAATCAAAAAATCAATAATTCTTTTAGAAATCAATTTCATAAACAAATCTGGTAGGAAAACTATAAGCAGGAGGTGAAGACCAAGATCGGACTGCACGTATGGACAGGCTGATCTTGGTCTTCAAATCCTGCAAAAACCGAAATATTCCGGGTTCAGCATGACAAGGGTTAATAAGATCTTTATAATTCTATGTGGTAAGCCTAAAATTCACGATAGAAGTTTCGATAGTTTAAAGGCTTGTTTACACCAAATCATGTCGTCAGTGATGGAGTTTGAACTTTCGCTTGTCATTCAAACAACTCGCTAGGCTTGCTACAAGCAATTTCTTCTTTTCCCACAATGTTTTCTCATGTATAAATCACAGGGAAACGAGTTATTGTTCAGAAAAGGGTTAAGGTTTATCCACCCATTGGCGAGAGACAAATGTCGGAAAGAATATGTGCCCCCGCCGGAGAGGAAAACATTTGCGGAACATGTATCATTTTTTTATTTATTATCCACAATGTTTGCTTCCCCAAAAGATAGAAATACTTAAAGCCACATCTTCCCGCAAAAGCACAAAACCAATATGAAAAACATGCTCGAAGACAGAAAGTATAAATAAATATGACGATTGAAATCATAAGATCAAAGCATTTCTATGCGTCAAGCCTACAATTCGTGAAAGAAGTCTTCATGTTTTAAAATATGACCTACCACTATTCATTTTCTTTTTTTTTACATAAACTTATGACGTCGGTGATGATGTTTTAACTGTCGCTAGTCACTAAAACAACAAGGCCGGTCGCGGATATTAACGCATTAATCTTCAGCGCTAATGAGACACCTTTTCCTTATGCGAGCAGGATATCTCCCGAATCCCTTCCCTTTCCTGCCGAACGCCCGTGGGTCTACGGTAACCCTTCATTTAACTAGCCGTCGATTCTTACCCAGTGAGCCGGCTTCCACTAGGAAATGAACCTTGAACCTCCCGCTTCCAAAGCGGAGGCCCTATCACTCGGCCATGGAATCGGTATGTATGGAGTCTGTATTTATTATCAAATTTACAAATGAGAATATACAACAAAATTCTTTGATGAGTACATCACACAGACGGCATTTGAAAAAAAAGCATTCATAATGTCTACTGATTCCTCACTTCTCCACAGACACAATTTGTATCATTCTTTTCGTTAATTGTGATAAATCCGATGAAAATCATACCTTCGCTCACTTGCATTGCGAGAATAGACTTCTCTATTGCATTGTTTTGTAAATCCCGAGGAATGTACGCAAATTGTACGAAATATATGTATTTGGTCATAAAGTTAATGTTACCAAAAGATAGACATTGTAACAGAGACAATAATTAAGATTATATACAACAGAATGCAGGAGTAAACATCAAACATCTTCCCTACGATTTTCCAAGAACATTTCCATCTCCGAAATCGAACATCTACACCAAGACCATTTCTGGCTTGCATTGAAACACAAGACCCCTTCATTTCTTTCTTTCTCGGTTGCTTATTATCTTTCCTGTTTTCTTCATCTTTGCTGATTGTGCTTAATGCACTTCTAGATTCTTGCTGGCTTTTAATAAAATGCCTTTGACTCTGTAAGAAATGTAAACCAAGTATCCAAACCGTAATTCGAACACAAGGTGGAACTTGCGTTTTCCTGTTGTAGATTTGTAATGAAATAATACAGAGAAACAGAATAACACAGCTGTATACGAGAAAGAAAATGATATAGTAATAAATCATCGCCATTGGGTCTGAACTGTTTGGTACTACGTCATTTACGATATCCATGTACACAACATAGGATAGAAACACTGTTACAGACACGGAGGTCCTCTCACCAGAAGAAGGCGGCATAACAAACACAAGGTTGTTGATGGCCCCAAGAAATAATAATGGTACTATAATGTAATACACAAAGAATGTACTTCTTCGACTGAGATTTATTTTAAGTTTTACACACGGCATGCCAAGTAAATCGGAACAGTTGGCGAGCGAACTTGGTCTCAGTTTCCATTGGCTGTTTTGATTGTAATAATCCTCTCTGACCATTGAATCCCGTGGATATAGATTAAGAGAGTTTTTACCTATATACCAGTTCAGAATAGAAAGTTCACACGTTTGATTATCAAATGGAAAATAAGTCACATCAACTGAGCATGACACCTTTAGAACTTTTGATGTGATCCAGGTCACTGATCCATTCTCTGAAATAACTGGATGAATAGACGTGTTCCCTATGTCTGTTACATCCTCAGACGACTCTAGGAGGTAAATTGATGGCCGCCATATATCTTCTGGACTAACCGGTAAAAATGTAATTCCATGAAAAGCAGAACTATTCCATCTTATCCGTTCCTCATACCAATTCATAGATAACGCTACAGTGATTGATAATTCACCAGATATTTCTTCAAACTTGTTTAAGTTTATAATGTAGGCGGTCATGCCAATTTGTACCGGTTTTGAGGCGTCGATTACAGGAAGAGTTTTTCTTGAATAACTTTGAAAGATGTTGGTATATAAACGATCCATGTCAGTTCCATCTTGAGATATTGATAAATTTGTATCGAATAATACAAGCAAAATATACAACGACTGTAATAAAGGCTTAAATCCCATTTTCTGTCAGAAAGGAACTTTGGGTTTCTCATTTATACATTTGTAAAAACTAAAACTGAAGAAAAAACAACAACTGTCATTCGTTTTGGAAAACGAATGATAACTCTCGTTATGTTAAAGCTATTGAAAATCTTTCCCGATACGTTTGTCGTAAATTGAAAATTATGTATTCATACCCATGTTCTTACAGTTTGTTCTTGTAAGTTAATATATGTATAACAATATCATTGTGTTTTAGAAACTGTCCATTTGAAACTATTTTAAAACATTCCTAGTAACGAGTGAACGAAACCTTTTTTGTAGATTTACCAGTCTTCTTTCTATATTTCAATCGGCGTTCATACTGAATGCGAACAAGCAAAATATACAAGACTGTACCATTCTAAATCAAGAGATTGTGATGTATTCAATACAAAGTCACATTATATAGTACTGATAAATCTTGATGTAATTAAGATAAACATAAAGGAACGGAAAACGGTGATATCGTCGACTTACTGCACAAGTGTGATAAAACATCATGAATTGATTCGAGTTTACGGTATTTTTCAGTCAACATACTATCCTCTATTTTTTCTGTGGTTCCTTTAGGAATAGTATTTCCAGATCTATATTCATGTTACTGTGTCGTTCAAAAGGTTTTTATTAAACGAGTGGTGATTTGTCTGGTATTTACATGAGATCTACACAGCTACAATGGCTTTTCGAAACAAATCCAGTTTGTAGGGCTTGTGTGTGTGTGTTTTGTTGTTATTGACATGGACAAACAGTTATTTTGATTATTTTCAACAATATTTCCCGTTAGGAATTCCCCCATATACTTGAAACGATTATGCCAGCAGTGAGAAGTACGAAATATAATAGTATACAAATGTAAAAGTCAAATAATTTCCCTACATTTTTCCAGGTACAGTTCCAATTCTTTAACCGTTCTTTCGAAATTGAGTCAATTCCATTTCGCTTCAGGGCGTCTGTATCTTTTCTTGACTTCGCTAAGCTTCCCTCAAGTACCGCCTCCGTTGGTAATTCATCGCTAAACGACTGTAGTTTCATACGAGACTTTGTTGTGTCGCTTACAACACGCCTTTTACGTTCTACAAAGTTTAATCCAAGTATCCACACTGCTATGCGAATGCATGAAGGAACAGCCGTCTTTCTGTCATATATTCTCAATGAAATAATACACAAAAACAGTATCGCACAACTATATATGAGCAAAAAAGCTATAAAGGTATAGATGATAGCCATTGGCTCCGAACTTTGGGGCACCATATCGTTAACAATATCCATGTACACAACAAAAGATAAAAATACTGTAACCGCAACAGACGTTCTCTCCCCGGACGAAGGCGGCATAATGAAGACCAGATTATTTATCAGTCCCAGAAACATCAGAGGAATGATAATATAAAAGACAAAGAACTTGTGTCTACGCTTTAAGACTAAATGGATTTGCACACAAGGGGCGTATTGTAAATCTGTGCAATTAACTAGAATACTTGGTTTGAGTTCCCACTGGCTGTTGTTATTGAAATAATCAACCTGGACAGCTGTATTCTTCGGGAAAAGGACAAGAGATTGCTTTGAGAAAAACCAATTTATGATCGAGATTTTGCATGTTTGAGTATCAAATGGAAAGTGGGTGACATCAACAGAGCAAGAAACTTTAAGTTCTTGGGATGTAATCCAAACTACCGTACCATTCGCGAATATAATCGGCTGAATCGATGTATTTCCAAAGTCTCTAACAGTATCTGCCGATTGCAACAAATATACCAATGGTTTCCAGATATCCTCGGGACACACAGCTAGATATGTAATGTTATTGAAGTCAGATACGTTCCATCTAATACGCTCCTCTTGCCATTCCATTAACAAACTGACAGTAACTGACAACTCTCCAGATAGCTCGTCGAATTTGTTCAAGTTAATGACATATCCCGTTAATCCGACATAAACAGGTTTTGTCGAATTATAGACTGGAAGCGTCTTTCTAGAGTAATTGTGGAATATATAACCGTACAATCGATCCATATCTGTTACACCTGCTGACCAAGTAGCATCTATATGAAACATTGTAAATGTAAAGTAAATTAACTTTAAATGAAAAATTATTTCCATACTGATGTAGATCGGAGGCCTAACCGGAGCAATGAGTTGATTCGAATTGCAGTGTTAATATAACGTATAACCTATGGTTATGTTGTATCTCCAAATTATCTTGTTAAAATAAACGATTTTGATTAAGAATTAAAAATCGTGCTATGACAGTTATTGGTGAATCAATTATAAATAGACTTGATTATAGTACAGGGAATTTGTGTAATGATAGTTAACGCTTAGTGCAAAAATACTATAAGTTAAATACATTGTAAATTCACTTACAATAGTTTTGCGTTAACCTATAACTGTTTCCCACTACAAAATGTTTCATTTGAAGTCAGTTTAGTTATGTTCATATTCTTGCTTTATTATTGATGTTACTTTGTTAGGCAAGAAGCAATTTTGTCTTTTTCTTTGTCTCGATGTCCTTCGTATAATGATTTCATTTTATTTATCATAATAACCCAAGTTGTTTGTAAAATATCTGTTAATATATCCCTAAACAGGTATTAGCAATCTACGTCTCACCTTTTACCACAGCAGGAGATCAATCCAGCTGTATAAGATAAAATTGATATCGAATATTTTCCAAGTGATGGCTATCACGTATGACTTTAAATGGTGTATAGTTTATAAAGTCTTCGGGGAATTTTATCAAATTCATTATTCATTTCGAATTCGAGTATGTTATCGGAAATCAAAACTTCGCTTTTTTTGACATCACTTCGCTATATGTCCCCTTTTTCAGATCAAAGTATTAAAAGTACTGTTGGAGAGCAAATTTGATTGTTATGCTATCAAGCTGTCTAAAGATTTGTTCGAAAAATAGCATCGATTGTTTTTCCTTTGATTGTATACAGAACTGTCTGAGAAATTCGCAAGTTTTTTTCTACCTAGGAAAAGGTTTTAAAAGTTCAAGAACCTATTGTCTGCACATGCACTGAAACTATTTTTGTAATATAACCCAGTGTGAATTTTTCAATAGTATTTCAGAGATTATACGTCTAAACGTTTTCCCCACACCACCCTCCTGGTGAAAAAAGCTCTGGAAAACATTTTGGAAAATTTTGAATTTGCTAACAAAACCCCCCAGCTCATTCCTTACTCACACATTTTTCTATCCTGTAAGTGGGAATATTCTAAAATCATATCTACTTCAAATATTGACTTTAACTGGAATCAATCAAAACTTTTGTCATCAGGTAATAGGTTGTTGGCGGGTTGTTAATAAAACTTGCATTTTGTTACCTTATTTCATCTGTAAAGGAATTTACGGTATAAAATTTCTAGCAGCCATCAGTATTACCTCCATTCAACCCATTACCAGACGACAAAGCTTTTGGACTTAACTTAGTTGTCCTTTGTCTGTGAGAGACAGTATCGATAGATCTAGGGCAGTAGCCATTCTCAAAGATGTTGCAGACGATGATTATAAGTTGATACAAGCATTTTCTTGATTTTTCAAGGTGTTTTCCATAGGTTTTCTTCTAGAGGGCATTAAAAGGCGTTATCGTGTGGGAATGAGTTAACCGTTATCTATTTTTAGGATATACTACATGTATAATGTACATATCTTTTTTTAGAATGACGGCAGGAAAATACACAGTTCAGTGAACCCGATCGCATGCCCTGATTTTCAATGAAATTCGATGAACTACAGCCATGCAAATAGCTACATCGTTTATTTTTGTTCTAAAACTTGTTTGGTTAAGAAGGAATGTCGGACGAACAAGCAATTGCATTCTGTATAACGACATCTTGAATCGAGAGAATATGCAATTGTTGTTCGTCTTAATTTTCTGTTTTCCCCTAACTATTTTCTGAGAGTGGTTCAGTAATTGTTTGTCTCGAGCCAACTTGCATACGAGTAATGCCATAGGAGAGCTTTTTGCTCTCCAAAAATGAAATGATGTCTTAAGTGGAACATATAACTGACTTAAGAGATGAAGAGAATATTTTTTTCGTAGATGGTATGAAACAAACAAAAAAAAATGGCAAAAAAATTATCACACGGTATAAATTCGCGAAGTTCATACATTAGCATGATTAGTTTTTTCGTTTTATACCCCCATGAAAATAAGAAGAATTTAAACACTATACCGTTTAAATCTTCATTAAAGCAAAAAAGGAGCCTTGTTGATATCAGTATGCAAAAGAAGGGTAAGAGAGAAGTTCTCTGGAAAGATTGCTTTGTGTTTTTCCTGTCGATTTCAACTTGTGTTTGTTTACACTTTAACTTCGAGTCGAAAGCAACCGATTCTTCACCCGAATAGTTCGCTAAACTTCGGTATTAGTTGTTATATGATCAGGTGCTGAATTCCGTTAATCTTCGTGGCCAAGCTAGTATCGAAATTTAAAACGCCATCACTAACATCATACATTTATTTAAACAAACGTTAAATTAATACTTTGTTCATGAATGGTAGGCTTACCGAGTAAAATTATTTTAATCATATAATATCAATCGTCATAATTATTTTTACTTTTTGGATTCAAGTATGCTTTTCTTATTAATTTTGTTGTGTTAAGTCGTGGGAAGATATGGCTTAAAATAATTTTGATTTTTAAAGACACTTGTCGAGTTATAAAAGGATACAGTGATCGTTATTTTTGGAATTTATCATGTTGACCATCTTTAAATTTTAAGTTGTTGTTGTTGTTTTAAAAGTAAAGTCTCTTTTACAAAATAAAGAAAAAAAAGAAAGAAAAAGAAAAAAAGAAGAAAAAAGAAAAAAGAAAGAAAGAAAGAAACTCTAATTGACCGAATGTGGCTACAATCAAAGATTAATTCGACGACTCAAAGCAATTATCTAGACCAAAATTTTAAACTCCGTTATTTATGCGAAACAATTTTGTTGGATTGGCGACTTAAACGTCGAAACTACAGCATATTCAAGCTGCAGTTACGAGATATACGTCGTCAACTAAC
Source organism: Fragum fragum (assembly GCA_946902895.1). Lineage (NCBI taxonomy): Eukaryota > Metazoa > Mollusca > Bivalvia > Cardiida > Cardiidae > Fragum > Fragum fragum. The sequence goes on along the minus strand of OX336377.1, from coordinate 33,755,068 downwards.
CATTTTACTTTTTCGTTACATGCTAATGACAATACAATTTGCACAATGACAACATTTAAAATATCGAAATGGAACTTCCGGCTCAGTTGGCGTGGCCTGCGATGCATCAATTTTAGTCGTTTGATTTGCCACTTATTGTTATCGTACTCATTTCCGGTCCATAACTCATTATCACCATCGTACTCTCGTTGTCGAGATTTCATTGCCGTACTATCTCGTGTTCGCACTGTCGTACTATCACGCTTCAATTTCACAAAAATACACACACACACACCACGCACAAAATAGATAAATAAAAAATAAGAAAACCGCGATGGCCCTTACGGTATTATATACATGTATATCACATTCAATGGTTAGAAATTTCGGATAAGTTATTTAATGGATTTATTTAACAATATTTGTGGTCTTCATGAACGATCTGATTGATCAATAGACATTTTGAATGACATCAACAATCCATCAATATTGATGACCAAGTTCAACTCTTACATTAAGAAATCATTGATAAATGTTGCATTATTGTTGCACAGAACGGAATGGTTCGTTTAACTTATCTGACAACAAAATATAATAAAAAATATTTTTTATACTTGTTAGTGAGAGGAGTGAATCGCATAAATATCTAATATCGAAATAAAAACTAGAAAAATCCTTCAATACTCCGGACTGGGCGTATTTTACCAATCGCTTGCCCCGCCCACTTACTTCTTTTGCCCCTCCCATTGACTCCAACAGGAAGTTCCGCTTCGATTTTTAACAGCGTTATTTTGCAAAAGTTATGGCCAGTAGCGTGTAACTAAAAGGTAAATTGGTTGGTTGGTGACTTAAACGTCGTAACTACAGCTTGAATAAACTGTAGTTACGACGTTTAAGTCGCCAAACCAGTGATAAAGGTTAACAAAAATGACGCCAATTTCGGAGTTGATAAGCTCAGGTCCGGGCTAAATAAATTATTTGATTGGTCGGTTTATTCCTTGATTGACGGCCGCGATTGGTCAATTATTCGTATAACATATGTGACAAAATATAAATCCGATTACTTAAACCACTACTTCAACAATTTGCTTCCCAAGGTTTCAATTGATCATCAATCAATCAAGGAATCAGTGGACCAATCAAACCACTCACTCGGCCTGGAAGTCAAATTTGAAATCTGACATTGGTCACCATTTAATCTCGTAATAGTCATATAAAGATATATAATTGCATATACCACCCAGAACAAAATGAAAATAAATTGATAACTCGTAATTATTGTCTGACCTCCCGTACTTCAAGCAAAGTCAATCATGTATAATCATTTGGTTATCAGTAACACCTTTCATTTGGATAATTACCTTTATTTTAAAGATATGCTGTGAACATATTTATAAATTAAGGAACCAATAGTTACCGTCCTTAGGTATTGCAATTCGCGGAGTTTCAAATCGATTCAGAGAAATGAGAAAAAAAGAAAGGTAAATAAGGAAAAGATTAAGCAAGCAAGAGTTAAACTTCTTGTTTACCGCACTTTTCTTCGTTGAGTTTCAAGTGAACATCTACCCGTGAAGGTTCAATTCAACCCTATCATTTACAATTCCTGTGATGTTATTCCTGAGAAATCAATGTGGAAAAAAGAAGAAATTACTTGTAACAAGCAATCTCTTCTTTTAACCAAATGTTTTCCTCTGAATTATTGTTTCTCAAATAATATCAACTTTGAATTGTCGTCTGCAAATCTTTGAATTTGAACAGGTCCAAAAAAATCGATTCAGCTAAAGGGTTATATCTAACACACTTTCAGAGAAATGTTCCAACCAAAATTTAACTAGTCAAAATCAGAAAGCGAACTGGAGGCATGTGCGATTTTCATTTATGTATCTCGTTCCAGCGAGATTGCAGTTAGAATTTTTTCCCCATTTTTAATCAAAGAATGAGCCACTTTAAAGAACGGATGAAACACGTTTAAAAAAAAAAAAAACAAACAAAAAACAAAAAAAAAAAATAAAAAAACAACCAAACAAAAATAAAACAAAAAAAACCACAGCCAATCAAAGTTGGTTTCGTGCACGTTATAGTCAGTTGTTCCAACGTGACATCCCTTAATAAGCGGCTCTTGCACGGATTATGAGAAAAAAATTGGCTTTCAAATTTTCCACAGTAATACTTTCCAACATTTGTAAGAAGTTGATATAGCTGACTTTGTAGTGAAAACGACATTTAATAACTTTCAAAAAAGAAAGACAGAAGCAAAGATATTTCGCGTAACGAGACACCAAATAAGTCAACGAAGTACAAGCCGATTGAACCCGGAATTCATCGGGTAAATACGTTATCTGTCGAACGCAACGAAATTGTCTTATGGACCCAGACTGTAGTAAAATAGTCAAAATCCCTGTTGTCAACACACCATTCATTTTTCAACCAAAATTAAGTCACTCAACCAATAACCTGCAATGAAAGAGATACTTTCCTAGCATGAATGAAGTGTAAAGCTTGAAAGAATACGCTATAATTTAAAAGCAATGTGAAATTTACCAATCACAGATATTTGACATGGCTGCCAAGTTCACTGAAGAATGAGCCGTTTACGCAAAATTCAAATCCTGGTAATAGCCACAAGGGGAATGAAAGCCAATAAAAGGCTTGCTTTGTGTAAAGTAGAAACCGTGCAAAGTCTGTAGATACAACCAAAAGTATATGGTTACCATCTACTCTTTTCACATTTTTTCATGATGTCAATTTAAAGGTAGGTATCGATGTTTTTTTCATGTCACAGATTTTGATTTGTCTTATTCCATCTCGTATACTATTTTGATACAATATTCTGAAAAGCAATTTTGCTTCAATCTCAGGTAAACAAAGGTATTTCCCTTATAGCCTACGTAGGCTGTAAATCTATTCTTAGATTTAGCCGAGACAAATTATTGTGAAAAATATTGGGTCATTCAAGCGATGCGCATAACCGTTGGAATCCCGTATTCAGTTTGAATTTGCTCAAACAACGTCATCAATACGCCATCAAGAGTTATGTTCGCTAGCCGGTCTTAAATTCAGTAAAGATCAGTTCAAAACTGTCATAAGCGTTAAAACGAATATAGACAATTACCATAGTTTTGCGCTAACCATTTAATGTGACATAATGTAGGACATTGATTGTTCCGCTTGTCAATTTGTTATCTTCCGTTGACTTTGGGTCATATGCAAATGAAGTCATGCGGTATCGACAACCAAATTCCGTGATATCTAAAAATAACTTGGAATTCCGCTCAACCTTTCCTATGTAACCAAAAAGGATCACTTTAAGCCTATCAGATTACCGCGAAGAAAATATCTGACTCAAATTCAAGTATTACCATCCGTTTTAGCGTATTTTTTGGCGATTGACTTTTTTTTCTTATCTAGGTTTCAGAAACATCGATACCTCCCTTTAACGCCTTGCCTCAAGCCAAAATCCGCAACCCCGCCACTTTCTCTTTCTGGCGTCACTGGATGCAGGCAAACAGTGTTAAGCTCATGACCTTTTAGTTTCGCATCCGGAAATGACCCCAAATTCATGTTTTATATTCATTTTATGCATCATTTTCTCTGCTTACCATCAATTATCTGCTCAAAACTTGCCTTTTTATTATATTTCTCATTTGACTTTGGCCACTTCGAATATATCACACTCTTCCGTAGACTGGGACATATTTTTGGGTTCCACGATGTATCGATTACGTCATTCTTCCACAAGGAATACATTCGTTATCGACACCACCCGAAGACTAACGACCTCGCCCGATAAATTCCAATGTTCCAAAGTAGACCATAGGGAATATATCACATTAAATCAAATTTGAATTGAATTTAAAAGATTTAACGCAAAGAAAGAATATGGAGTTTGACCATTACTGTGAATAAAACGAAGAAATCTCAATTTAATCAGTATCATGTATATTCCTCAAATTGAAACTTGACACTACTTAATATCGATAGCTTAGTGTAAAACATCATAAGTGTCTATACTTTGTATAGACACTTATGATGTTTTTGCACAAAGCCACCGATATGTAAAAAGTTCTCTAGACTAATATATAGAAAATAAGAACCGTATGCCTGAAAAAAGCCTTTAAAATGATAAAAGCACATGCCTCCGTCATCGTGTAGATTGTGAGATAAAGAAACTTCGTGTTCAAATATTTCCTCAACGCTCAAATATGTCGCTACACCTGCCACAGCTATTGGCAAAACAGGAATGATCAGCATCATAATGGTTAAGAACCCGTATGGTCAATCATTTTATTATTATTAATTCATATCAACTGTGCGGGTAGAAGCTGAAAAACTTTTTGGTTTTTTTTTTTTTTTTTTTTTTTTTTTGGGGGGGGGGGTATTAATCCGGATTCTTACGCACGATGTGATTGATCGAATGGGGTTTAACGCCGCTTTTAACATTATTTCAGTCATGTCGAGGCGACTGGATCACCTAACAATAGATTCCTGGTATTTCTCACACCAGTACAACCACAAAATCCTTTCCTAGCCTCCAGCTGCTATCCCACTTAGGTTTACGAATATCCATCCATTGGTGAGAGACAAATGTCAGAAAGAATATGTGCCGCCACCGGAGATGGAACCCTTGACCTCCCATTGAAGATTAGGAGTCTGGTGCGCTACCGACTGCGCTATGACGGCGCGGCTACGCACGATGTGAACGGTAACACAGCCTAGCGCTGCCATATCCCATAGCTTAACCAACTGCTAGACAATTCCTTTAAGGTATTCACGGGTAAAAACTTTCGTGTATTATTATTTAAAATTGAGGATAACCGCTTTCATTGACTTTGAGTGCATGGAACGGAAATAAATATTGATATTAATACATTCATCACAAAAGTGGATGAGAATGCATGAATCAATTGACAATAATCACTTTTTTGTTTGATTATGAAACGCACAATCAATAACCCTTTATTCTTTATACAAACATTTTTCCTTTTTGCAGACATAATTGACGGTTCTGTCCCCTGACTTCACTTTTTACGGCTTCAACTTCTGTATTAACGGGCATTATTTTGCAAAATATGTAATAACATGTAATAAAAAGTGAAATAATTGGTTGGTGACCTAAACGTCTCAACTACGACTTGAATATGCTGCAGTTACGATGTTTAAGTCTCCTTACCAACAAGATTCTTCAGATAAATGACGGCCAATGTCGAAGTTCAGAGCTCACTTCCGGTCTAAATAAATGAATTGATAGGTCGATTGATTCTTTGATTAACACTCGCGATTCGTAATTTACTTCTTTTCCAAACCCTGTCAAACATTCAGATATCTATAGCCTGTCATACAAAAAGGAACTAACCAGAAAATTCCGTAAAATCAATATTCGAAGGAAAAAAAGAACACACGCACACACAAAAAAAAACACCAAAACTCCGAAGCTTGATAGAAAATTATTATTAGCCCAGGCACAAACACGTGTGATTACAATAAAGTGTGTCATGACGCATGTATCTAAAGTAGATTACAGTTAACCCATTCCAACACTACAACATTTTAGTCTGATCCAAATGGAAAGAAGCTGCAGACAACAATTTAAAATTGATTGATTTTTTTCCCGTCGTTTTTGGATAGAAAACATTTTAGATAATGAAGATTTTGCTTGAAAAAATCCATTCCCTTCTTGTCCACAGGACCACAATGTTTCCCAAAGTTTTTCTCTTGAGGGGCGTAAAAAGAAGGGTTTGTAGAGGAATGGGTTAACCCTTTCCCGTACAATCCCTTGTTTTTACGTCCTGTGATTTAATACTTAAGAAAACATTGTGGGAAAAGAATAAATTGCTTGCAACAAGCAATTTCTTCTTTTCCCACAATGTTTTCTAACCTGTATGTTATATACTTTTCATTTTGCACCCACTTTAAATTTTCGTCTGCAGCTTCTTTCGTATTGGACCAGTCTGAATTTTTGAAAAACAGGAAAGGGTTAAATAAAGCTGTATTAAAACAGGGGTTTAGTTGATCCTTCATTAACTTCTTCAAAATTTACTAGATGCGTATACCATATACCTACTATATATAGACCAGGTCGCATCAAATATCATTTCCGACGTTTGTCTCCCACCAATGGGTAGATGATCGTAACTAATAGCTGGAGGCTCGGAAGGGATGTAGTGACAGTAAAGGTGTGGGAAATACCCGGAATTCGTGATTAGGTACTCTAGCCGCCGCGATATGATATCAAATTTTGCACCTCTGCACGACGTCAAATTTTCCCTGACCGTAATAATTTGCGAAATAATGTCAGGGGACAATGCGTACCGCTAGCGATGCCCTTGATACAAAAATGTATCGTAACGAACATACACACATTTGTTTTCAAAAATTTGACCTATTTATCTAATTTGTTCTCAGATGATCAAATATCACACTTATCGAAAATATTCTGGCTAAGATTGAAGACATTGGAATCATCATTTGTCAAGTAAACCGATATTTTACATGTTTGAGACGATAGTTTTACCCAACAACTTTGTGCGAAATAATGTATACAACTTTTTTTTTCAGCAAATGAAATGCTTGAACACTGTAAGACACAACTAAGGTTGGAGGAAAGACAGTAAAGTATGTTAGATTTAGCTAATAATGACCGTATATAGATACAACATGAAGGACCGTCTTATTTAAAGCAGTTCTAAAAAAGTTTTTCTAGAAAATTTGATAAAGGAAAAGTGTCTTCTTTTTCAAAAGTTATTAAAGTAATTTACATTACAATGTGGTCTATTCACTATAAATTACAACACCCATTCTTTGAAACATCGGAATCTATCGGATGAGGTCTTCAGTCTTCGGTGGAATCGATAACGACTGAATTACTAGAGGAAGCTAGGCACGCACACACGTAATTGATACGTCATGGAAACTACAACCAAAACATTGCTGGGAGAAATCAGCTGGTTCTCTTGTTTCTACTTTGTTTCTTCTCAGTGATCGTATAGCGGATAAATAAACAATAACTCCAAATTTCCGTTTACATTATACAATATTTAATACTTCTGAACTACTCTGAGAGCAGAAGCCCCCAAACAATTATATACGTAATCTATCCCATTTCAAACTCTCGACAAGTCTCCCCTCCCCCAACCGTCTTGCGCATTTGCTTCCCTATTTATATAGGATCAGAATACTACGTCTACAAATCAAATATCATATTCCGCACCACCCTCTCAAAAATGTTCATTCAAGACAGATGGACGTATATATCTTCATAAAAGAAATACATAAGTTTCCACACTAGGCTCGAATCAAGGATTATGTTATAAGTTATCGACATTTCTCAACCTTAGAAAAAAAAATACCCGCAAATACGCCCAAACAAGCGTTTAATACCTAATAAAGGTCCGGTATCATCTTCGTTGTAATCTGGTGAGTTACAAGTGTTGTTGTTGTTGTTGTTGTTGTTGTTATCTAGCAAAGCTTCAGTAGAATTAGATAATGCGGGTTGTATCAGTTGACAATTAATTAGAAATATCTAATACTGTAATTTTCCACTTTCAGGAATACTTGCCCAATGTAGTCAGGTGATCCATACATATAATTATTTGATCAGAGGAAATACAAATATTCTCTTTGATGAAAATCGCTTTATTGCACTAATGATTTGTTTGCTTGACGTGTGGAAATCTGCCTTGCGTAATTTTCTATAAAAGGATGAACTCCGTAACGAGTGTACTGTTAACTGGCATTTTAAAATCGATTTGACTATTGGCAAATTGCATTTTCGGGAGAACCACTGTATAACCCTTTCTTGTACAAAACCGGAATTTTAGGTCGCTGTGATTTTGTCCTTCTGGAAAACATTGTGGAAAAAAGGAGAAATTTCTCATTTTCCCACAATATTTTCTACCACATACGATTGTTTAATATCAAATTGCATCCAATTTTCATTGTCGTCTGCAACCCTTTTTAATTTGGAGCAATCAAAAATTTGAAGAAAAAAAACCGGAGAGGGTTGAAGACACTAATTAAATAAGGTTTCTCTCGTAAATTCACTATTTACAGACGTTGGACAATAGCGGTTTTTTTCATATAAATGTATAATTAAATTTAACCCACGTATTTATCAAGAACACATGGAATACACAGATTGAATTCATTGATGTCTCTAAAACTCTTCATTAAGCTGAAGACATACGTGAAGTTATACACGATGTACGTTATTTATACGTCATAGCGCAGTCGGTAGCGCGTCAGACTCCTTATCTTCAATCATGGGATGTCATGGGTTCGAACCCCGGCGGCGGCTGATATTCTTTCCGACATTTGTCTCTCACTAATGGGTGGATAGTTGTAAACCTAAGTGGGATAGCAGATCGAGGCTAGAAGAGGATGTAGAAGTAGTACTGGTGTGAGAAATACCAGGAATCCATTGTTAGGTGCTGCAGCCGCCTCGATATGAATGAAATACTGTTTAAAGTGGCGTTAAACCCCATTCAATTGTTATTAATAACGTTGGAAATATCTGTCATGACACCCATCTTACGATTTTGTTAAACTAACACACAGAACGAGAATGAGAATTGGCCCCGTAGGCTGGAGGGGAATCCTGCATCCATATTTTGGGTATTGGGTTTTTACAAAATTGAATAATTCAATGCTATTTTCCGACACCATGTCGCAGAAACATCCAGTTTGAAGGCTTGTAACAAGCATTTTCTCCTTTTACCCAGAAATATTCTTCTGTTCGTTTTGATATGATTTAGAATATGCTACATCTATAAAATTCAATTATTCAACATATTTTATATGAAATCAACAGAAAAATAGAATTGTGTGCATATAAGATTTGTGGACCCAATTTACTCGACGGATTCCACAAATAATACGTTGCCGTGAAATTTTCCTTGTATACGGTGTTCTTAATAGACGGATCTCGACTGTCAATAAAAGTCTCAATCGACCAATCAAACTGAACATTTAGACAGGAAGGGAACTTAGACTCCGACATTGTCCGACATTTATGTGACGCACTTCTGTTTGTTTGGCTACATCAACGTCGTAACTACAGCTTATGCAAGCTGTAGTTACGACGTTAAGGTCGCCAACCAAATGTTTTATCTTTCTTACAAGTTGCTGGCAATAAATGTTAAATAACGACACCGTATTATATAGTAATATAGCTCCCTGACCGAGCACGGTGGGCGGGCCAGCAATTCATTAATTAATAACGAAAAGGAAAGTGCTCGCATCCAAGGAAAGTGTCGTTAATGGAACCAGTTAAATAAACGATTCCAGTGGACCCGAGAGACTTAGCCGGTGATCAATTTTCGATTAAAATGACAAAACATTCAATTAGTATCGGTCGTTATCAATAATCATCGAATGCATGAATACTGTTTTATAAACAGGCAGATACTGGAGATATTTGGTTACTGTCAGAAATAGGTAAATATGTTTTTTTTTGTTGTTGTTGTTGTTGTTTTTTAGTTATTCGGCAAATATAAATGAAGTCTTGTAAAATGAACGTCTGATGGATAAGCGCACACGTCTATAACGAGGCAAACCGTGTGGTACAACGGTAAGAATTAGTCGGACTCTAGACGAGAGGTTCGAACCCCCGGCTATTGTTAGCCCTTGTTCATTCAATGGAAAGCAGAGAAAAATAACAACAACAACGACAACAAGGGAAGTAATACGAAAAAAATCATATTTGCATACTATGCGAAACTTAAAAAATCTATTTGGCTATTGAAGATCTAAATAAGTATGATTCAATATAACTATGAGTTATATAGTGGTTTAGTGTGCAAAATGTTGTAACTACAGCTTTATTCAAGCTGTAGTTTCGATATTTTGCACGCCGAACGACGATATGATAACTTTTTTATGTCCCCCTGACTTTGCAATTTATGCGTATCATTTTGCTTTTATTAATAACAATTTAAAATAGATTTTAAAAGAAGGGTAACCTTGGCAATATAAATCTAAGTGGTCATAGATAGTCTTCACATTTTACATGTGTATTCCCTGTGGTAGGATATCTACGTTGAATTATCTTTGTGGTAACATCGCAAGGTATTATGTCCAAATGAAAAGAGGGAAAAAGAATGTTGACGTTTAGTGCAAAAATATCGTAAGAGTCCATAACTTTTATGAATAGGTTTTTGTACTTACCCATCAATATGCCGCCTATAAAAACGATAGGGTCTGTGTATTAATCCATTTCTGCACAATGACGTTGTTTTTAAAAAACGCTCCAAGGAAAACTTTTTGGAAAATATCGTGGAAAATAAAAAGATTGCTTGTTACAAGCAATTTCTTCATTATCCGCAATATTTTCTTCCCCTAAAAACAATTACTTTGAAAATTTCACCAACAAAACGTCAACGTCTTTGGATTAGGCCTGGTCTTAAAGTTTGTCGTCTGGTAATGGGTTGAAGTTTATTTGTTTTTAGTGAGTTTTCAAACCAAAGTTCGTTTAATAACCCCACCATCAGCAGCTTTAAGCAGATGACGCGAGCGGAGCTAAAGCACATTAGCTTGTAACCCTCAGGTCGATCAATCAAATCACCCAATTTTACCAGAAATAAGTTTTGAATGCGGACATTGGTCGCCTTTTTGTTAACCATTTTTGTTGGTTTGGCGACTTAAAAGGCGTAACTACAGCTTATTTAAGCTGCAGTAACGACGTCTATGTCTCGAACCATCAATTCTACTTTCGTGTTATCTGCCACTGGCTATAAACTTTTCAAAAATAGCTCGTTTAAAAACGAAGTGGAACTCCCTGTGGAAGACAATAGGCGAGGCTAATCGAGTAAATGGGCGGGGCCGGCGATAGGTCAATTGTACTGACTTTCATATTTGACAAAGCCCGCCTTGTTTACACAGATTTTGGTTTAATGTTTTATATGGATTTCATATAACCTGTAATGAAGTGAAATGTATATCTCCAAGCGGTATTGAAGTAATTGTATTTGTTTGAATGGGGTTTAACGTCACTTTTAACACTTTTCCAGTCATATCGCGGTGGCTATAGCATTTAACAATGGATTCCCGGTGTATCTCGCACCAGTACCACCATAACATTCTTTCCTAGCCTCCAGCTGTTATCCCACTTAAGTGTACGATTGTTCACTCGGTGTCGGAAAGGATAAGTGACGCCGCCGGGGATCGAACCAATGACACCACATCATTGAAGATTGTGAAATTATGCGCTACCAACTGCGCTATTATGGCTGGAAATAGCCGATCCCAGTTTCAGATTAAATTTTATGTGAATGGATATGATATCTGTAATATGATAGAAGATATATTTATGTGAGCTGTCCAGCAAGATGGATCATCTGGATTAATGATTTAAAATGTTATATTCATATTCTTCATCCCATTCCCACACAATACCACTTTTGACGCCCCTAACAGAACAGGAGTAGGGAAGCATTGGAAATGACCATCCTCAGATACCCAGCGGTATTATTTGCCACGCAACGTCGATATGGCGTAGCAAATAAGGAGACCCCCGAGGGTATCCTGGGGTGGTGAATTATGATGAATAATACTTGTTACAAGGAAATTTGTTCCTATCATACTTTTAACCTTAAAAATATGATTTCATCATTTGAAATCCTGTCGTTTTCAACTTCTTTGAATTTGGACCAGTCTAAAAATTACCGTTTGGTTTTTTGCCAACACACACACATGCATACAAAAAGAAGTGGAAAATCACTTTTTGTAAATTCTAATTGTTGTACAACGTTTTCTGTGTTCGGTTTTAACTACAGTTGGTAACCATTTCAGTTCGGCCACGCCCTCTTATCTCCGTCAGAAAAGTCAACTTAGACATTAAACGGCGCTATTTTGCTAAATTCATGGTCAGATCCCAGTATTAAAACAGTAATATTGGGTTGACGAATTCAACATCGACACTACAGCTTGAATAAACTGCAGTAACGACGTTTACGTAGCCCATACTCCAAACATACCTAACATAAATGTCGACGAATGTTGAAGATCAATTGTGTTTTCCGGATTAACCCATTGCTCGATTACTCGATTAAACATAAGCCCAGTCCAAATTCAAAGAAGTTGCACACAACAATTTTAAATTGATAAAATTTCTTAATTCTTCGTCTTTTGGAGTAAAAACATTGTGGATAATGAAGAAAATGCTAGTAACAAGCAATTTCTTCATTATCCGCAATGTTTTCCAACGTGCTTTTGTATTGAATGGCGTTTAAAAGCGTCACGCCGCCGTCATAGCGCAGTTGGTAGCGCATCGGACTGTCAATCTAGAGATCCCGGGTTCGATTCCCGACGGCGGCACTCATCCTTTCCGACTATTTGTCTCTCACCAATGGGTCGATAATCGTAGACCTATGTGGGATAGCAGCTGGAGGCTAGGAAAGGATGTAATGGTAGTACTGGTGTCAGAAATACCAGGATTCCATTGTTAGTTGCTCCAGCCGCCGCGATATAACCGAAATATTGTTGAAAGCGGCGTAAAACCCGATTCAAACAAACAAACAAATTAAAAGCGTCACCGTGTGTGAATGGGTTAAGTGCACGATTTGATTGGTCGATCGAATTTTTTTTATTGACATACGAGATCTGCGAATTGATGGGTTTCAAAGATAAATGGGATTTTTCACAAACTACATCGAGTCTCCAACCTTTGATGGTCAAAATCAAAACGAATTATTTATTAGATCCATTTAATTTCATTCATTTGATTTGTGAACGATCAATAACAAATTAATCATACAACAAACGAGTAATTTCGTTAACAGGTAGTTTAAAAAAAAGGAGAGATAGGACCGACTGAGCACAACTCAATCAGTGCAGATATTGGAAAATGATCTCGAAGTAAGGTAGAATGACTCATCTATCTGTTCCGTTTGTAAACCAAAAGTATTGAGTCAGTACCGACTGACGAAGGTATTTTCTCGTGTAATTTACTGTTCGTGTCGCAAATACTAGCCCCGTTGTTTGATGCTGCGCTCTGCTAAACCTTACAGAATATAACCCTTTATGGTGATATAAAACATTTGCCAATAAGGTACCAAATATCGCAACTACTGCATTTTCAAAGTACCGTTATGAGGTTTAGGTAGCCCAGCCACGAATTCAATTTATTCCTTCCTTATATGACCTTCGACGTGTGAGTGGGATGAACCCGTTGAATATTTCTGGTGGCGAGTACGTTATTTATACTTTCCTGATCAATCCCAGGTTTTTACGTCCTTGTGATTTCACTATTGAGAAAACTTTGCAAAAACAACAAATTGATTGTAACAAGCAATTTATTCTTTTTCTACAATATTTTCTACCCATCTGAACATTTAGTTTTCAAATAAAATCCAATTTAAATTTTCGTCTTAAAAAACCTTTGAATGTGGACAGGTAAAAAAATGGAAAAGGGTTAATCTTATACAAGCAAATAGAAGACTATGATAATCTGAAGCCTATGATTAACCCTTTCTTGGTTTTTGAAATTTTAGACTGGTCCAAATTGAAAGAGAATGTAGACGACAATGAAAATTGGATGCAATTCCAAAAAAAACCACCCTATGTGGTAGAAAACACTGTGGGAAAAGGAGAAATTGCTTATTATAAGCAATTTTCCCTTTTTCCACAATGATTTTCAAGTATAAAATCACAGTGACGTAAAATCCCGGGTTTATCCAGGATAAACTGAAACCTACAGTAAACTGAAGTCTGTAGTAAACTAAGCCTATAGTCAACTGAAGCCTATAGTAAACTGAGCCCTATGAAAAACTAAAGCCGATGTTAAACACTGAAACCAATGATAAACTGAAGCCATGATAAACTGAAGCCTAAAGTAAACTGAGGCCGATGGTAAACTGGAGCCAATGATAAACCGAAGCCTATAATAAACTGAAGCCTAAAGTAAACTGAACCCTATAGTAAACTGAAGCCTATGGTAAACTAAAGCCTATGATAAACTGTTTCATATGGTAAATTGAAGCCTCTAATACACTGAAGCATATAGTAAACTAAAACTTATGACAATCTGTAAATATAGTTAATTGAAGTCTTTGATGACCTGAAGCCTATAGTAAACTGAATTAGTAAACCGTAGCCGTCAACTAAAGCCAATTGTTATCCAAAGCCTATGAATGACAAACTGAAGCCTGTGATTAACTGATACTAAAGTTGAACTGAAACCTATTCTAAACTAAGGCCTATGATTTAATGGAGCCTATGATAAACTATAGCCTATGATACACTGAAGTCTGCAGTATATTGAAGCCTAAAGTCAACAGATGCCTTTGTTAAACTGTAGCCTATAGTAAACTACGATAAACTGAAGACTATGATAAACTGAGGCCTTCTGAAGTCTATAATAAGCTGAAGCCTTTAGTAAATTGTAGGATATAGAAAACTGAAGCCAAAAGTAAACTGAAGCCTAAAGTGAAATGAAGGCTATGATAAAATCAAGCATATGTAGCCTATACAGTTAACTGAAGCCTATAGTAAACTGGTGCCTAAAGTAAACTGGTGCCTAAAGTAAACTGAAGCCTGTGGTAAACTGAAGTCTGAAGTGGATTGAGGCGTTAAGTAAACTGAAGCCTGTGATAAACTTAAGCCTATGGTAAATCAAATCATATGATTAACCGATCCTGTGATTAGCTGAGGTCCGTGGTAAACTGAAGCCTATAGTAAACTGAAGCTAATAGTTACCTGAAACCTACAGTAAACTTAAAACTTAAGTTAACTGAAGATTATAGTAAACTGTGGCCTATGGTTAACTGAAGCCTTTTGTAGACTGAAGCCTTAGTAAACTGAAGCCTTATGTAAACCAACGATAAAATGAAGCCTAGGGTAAAGTGTAGCCTATAATACAATTAAGCCTATGATAAATTGAAGCAAATAGTAAACTGAAGCCTATAGTAACATGAAGCCCATGATAAACTGTAGCCTATAGTAAACTAAAGCCTGAAATAAACGGAAGCCTATGGTAAACTGAAGCCTATATTTACTGAAGCCTATAGTAAACTGTAGCCTACAGTTACTTGAAGTCTATAAATACTGAAACCTATAGCAAACTGAAGCCTATGCTAAACTTTATGTCTATGGTTAACTTCAAAATTTATCTTCCAATGTCATTCTACCAAAGACGTGATATTTTTTGAGGAACATCACGAATCTATCAATTTACACTTTCGTCGATAAATTAGGACCGTATTGCAAATAGGATATCAAAGTCGTCATCAAAAAATATCGTATATATGTAACACTTGTCATCAAAAGCAGATAAACACTCGACACAGCCTCGGTTTATCGGTTTGTAGGTTAATCGTTTCATTAATTTGGTATCCCTTGACCACTCAATATCCTCTCTTTTTTTTTTTCTGCTCTTTTTCAGAAAGTGATATCGATCTTCGGTTTAAAGCATCGTGCAAGAATGCCAACACGCGTCGTTATAACAGTGTTCCTGACCAGTATGCTAATTCTTCCAACACAAACCGCTGTGGTCACAGTCATGGATCGCCTCTACGCAGATATATTTCAAAACTACACAAAAAAGACTTTACCAGTCATTAACGCATCAGAAGCCGTAAATATTCAGATGACAGCTTACGTTATTAACATTAACAACTTTGACGAAATCTCCGGGGAACTTTCTATCACTATGTCATTCATAATTACCTGGAAGGAGAAACGGATCAGCTGGAATGTTGCCAACTATGACAGCATTTCGTTTTTGTCTGTCAATCCAGAGGACATCTGGAGGCCAAAGATTTTTCTTCTTCAAGCATCTGATAGAGTTTCGGATATAGGTAATACGTCAATAGAACCTGTTATTTACTATGACGGTGAAATTGTTTGGGTGGCATCTCAAGTAGTCCGGGTTTCCTGCTCCGTTGATGTCACCCACTTTCCTTTTGATACACAGACCTGTAAAATGAGCTTGTTAAACTGGGCCGCGAGTTTATCATCAATGACAATTACATCATCCAATTGGACGGTACAAGAGGATTATTTCAACGAAAACAGCCAATGGGAGCTAAGACCTAGCTCTCTACACAAGTGCACTGGACGCCAATCTGCTGCGCCTTGTATTAGTCTAGAAATCATTCTTAAAAGACGAAGCTCATTTTTCGTACTGTACATAATCATTCCCTTGATGTTTCTTGGATTGATTAACAATTTAGTCTTCGTGATGCCGCCGTCATCAGGAGAAAGAACTTCTGTCGCTGTGACGACCTTTCTATCTTTCATTGTTTACATGGATATTGTGAATGAGGTCGTACCCCAGAGTTCGGATCCAATGGCCCTTGTTTATTACTACATTGCTTGTTTATTAATCTATAGCTGCACGATCATGTTCTTGTGCATCGTTTCTCTAAGAATATATAACGGTAAAACTGAGGTCCCAGACTCTATACAAAAACTTGTGTGGATTTTAAAACTCGGTTGTTTTCGATTTCGCCGATCTGGTGTTGGAGACGCACCGCATAATTCGAAAATCAACGGCGACTTACTTGAAGGCAATAACGGAGCGTACGACGAGGGATCTACGAAACCCAAGATAACAGATAGAAAATACAGCTTGGACACAAACTTCAAAGGGGATTCCTCTCCAAGGAAGCAAACTTACACTTGGAAAACAGTTGGAAAAGTTTTCGATTTTTACTGCTGTTTTTCCCTGTACTTAGTTTTATTGGTAGCATCTGCTGTTATGTTTGGGCTGTGGGCAGAAGCCTAACCTCTGCAAACGAGAAAGCCATTCTGCATGGATTCGCGATACTAATTTGACGAATCGCGGCTGTCAATCAAAGAATCAGTCGATATATTATATCATTCATCAGACCGGAAAGGAATTTTGAACTTCAATATTGACCGAGATTTATTTATGTGAATCATTTTGTCGGTTTTGGCAACCTAAACGTCGTAACTACAGCTTATTCAAGCTGTAGTTGCGACGTTAAGGTCGCCAAATGCCCCTTTTACCTTTTTGAAACATATTACTGGCAATAAATTTTGTAAAATGACGCTGTCTGATATCGTTCTTCCTGTCGGAGCCCTGTGGATCGAAGGAGCGATCTGTCCATCTCGGGCTATCTATTTATTGTTTAAAGCAAAATCTTCCCCCAAACACACAACAAAATTAATAAGAAAAACCATACTCGAGGCCCAAAAGCATAAACAGATATGACTTTTGAAATTACAAGATCAATATGATTCTACCCGGTAAGCTTAAAATTCCAGAGATGACAACCTTCGTCAATTAGCTTGGCTTTTGGAGAGTCGCAATCTAGAGCGCAATATCTGATAAAATTACAAAATGAATCAAATTTAATAAACAATTCATCGACATTTCTACTTCATTTGGTAATGGTAAATATATTTGCTCTACTGGTGTATACAAAAAGGCATGAAACAGTCTTTGAGCTCGAAACACTTCGACACAGTTTTCATAACGACCATTTAAGCTGTCACAATTCTTAGATCTCGATTGTATCAACCGCTTCCAAAACTCTTGCAGATTCATACATTGTGTGATTAGGTTTTACGATTCATACCGGAAGCACACAAAACCGTTGCGTGCTCAAAATTTTGTTCATGGAGTTATGAATATTTTTTTCAACCAACCAGAACGCTCTTGTTTTATAGATGAAACTAAAAATTAGATTAGTAATGTATGAGCTGAAAACTAGAATTTCAAGATGAAACTAGGCTAGCGAAAATATGTGGCCACTGACCAAGGTCATGACATAGGGTTCACCCATTAATTCGTGAAAGAAGTTTTGATATTTCAAATTGTGAGGCACCACAATTTAATATTTGTTAACATATAATTATGACGTCAGCGATGACGTTTTACCTTTCGCTTGTCATTCAGACAACTACTCGGTCAAGAATGTTAACGAAATCGTCCGTAAATTTTAGCCATCAGCACCAGTCTGTGGATATAGTAGTCAATGCCGAAGAATAGCGAACATTCCCGGTGAAGAACTGGGTGCATTCGACTCGATCTGAAAATGTAAACAAACACGATTTGAAACTCATACCCTCTTTGTGCATAATGATATTAAGAGATGTTCGATTAAGCAAGGTTGATTGCAGTGAGAAATTATAAGCTTGTTCGTTAAATTTTGATTTTGAAAAAAACGGGGGCGTGGCAGGGCGGGGCTTATCAGACTTTGGCAAAAAGTGAAACAACTCTTTAAAAATCTTCACCTCTTTAACCATTTGGTCAATTTTGACCAACTTTGGCGGCAATGTTCC
This sequence comes from Fragum fragum, assembly GCA_946902895.1. Taxonomy (NCBI): domain Eukaryota; kingdom Metazoa; phylum Mollusca; class Bivalvia; order Cardiida; family Cardiidae; genus Fragum; species Fragum fragum. Next base: position 33,736,849 of record OX336377.1, on the reverse strand, counting down.
TTGAAAGACCATTTATGAAATTTGCTAGTGAAATTCTGATTATTTTAAAAATTGTGGGCGATGCAGGATCGGTCTTATCAGACTTACAGAAATCAATGAATTATTCTTTAAAATCATCTGCATGGCAGGTAGGGATAGGTTCAAATCATTCTCAGGTGAGCCATGGATGGCCGTTTTGGCCCTCTTGGGTGTGTGGATGTGTGTGTTTGTATTAATACAGCCGAATTCTTACCCACGGCGTGAACGGCAACTGCCTAGCGCTGCAATATCACATAACTTAACCACTGCCATATCGATACATTTCCTTTTAACTACTAAGTTTGCGCCGTGATAGATTGACTGTTGAAACAATCCTGCCGAAAGACGGACTTTTTATTGAACCATTTCAAATTATGAGTGTTAGTTACATTGATCGGATATTTTGTATAAGAAATTAAGTTGGGGAAATCGAAGCAAATGAGGATTGACAATGTATACTAACTAAATATCCATGCAAATGTTAAAATAATAATAGAATTGCCTTTATATCGTTGGAAAGCGCGTGCTTTGTTTTGTGACTTAAACACGCGCCACTTTCAAATGCTTCCGAACAGCATCTAAATAAGTCGACGAAGAATTTGCACTGCTATATGCCATCAACACCCAAGATCATTTCCATTGGCCCCCAAAAGTAGAGGGCTTCAATGCGAACGGTACAATTCAAACGGTGCGTGACTTAATAGTCACAAGAGAAGAGGATTTCACACAACACGCCTACGAACAGTGATCTGTCCCTTACAAAACCAACAAAATAGAACAGTTCTCGCTCATTTAGAGGTCTGCAGATGCGTGAGAATTTCAAAAGATGCCGTAAAGCATGGAAGGGGTAATAAAAGGAATGAAAGTACTGAGAAGTTGGAATCATAACTGTGGAATCCGGTTCAAATTCATTTATTATTTTCCGAGTAAGCCTCCCTCTATGGCTTAAACCAGCATTCCCATTCGTGTACATATGTGCGTGAATAACGCACAAAAACATAAATCCACATACAGAAATTAAAAACTAGCATTCTCGTAACCCATGCCCAGACAGTGACGCTTTTAAATGACTCTCATTATGAAAGCTTTGGAAAACATTGTGGAAAATGAAGAAATTGCTTGTTACAAGCGTAACAAGCAATTTCTTCATTATCCACAAGTTTTCTGTCCAAAAAGACCAAGATTTTAAAGATTTCATCTACTTACAATTATCGTCTGCTACTTCTTTGAATTTGGACTGTTCTACAATTTTATCGTGTTGGAATGGGTTATAAGCTCGTGTCACGCACAGCAAAATTAGAATTTTCAAGCTTAACTTTCTCCCTTTGATCAACTGTAATACGTGAACTCCTTTAAAAACAGAGAATAACAGCTTCTACAGTAAGAAACCAATGACCTCGATGATTATTTGACCCTCAACTCGGTCAATTCTTTAACGATCATACTAAACTCACGTAGATTTTCACTTCAAGTTTCGGAGTTTACGTGGAAATTTGCGGAAATGCGCGGAAACTTGTTTCAGGGTGATCGATTTGAAATACCGGTTTAGACTTAGGGAAAAAGGATATTTGAAGCGTTGTTAGTGAAGTTCAAAAGAAAAACAAGAGGACCATGATGGTCCTAAATCGCTCCCCTGAGTATGATGGTTCATGGCTTTATGATATAAACAAAATAGCAAAGCCCTCTGTCTAATTATTTTGAAGAAGATGTTTTGGGATTTCTCTTTTAATCCTAGGTATATTGATGGTCCCACCATATAGCACTAATTTCCTGAATATGGTGATGCTTTGAAGTATAGACATTAATACATACGAAGTATAAAAGCTCTAGGCCTAATGCTTTAGGAAAAGAGGGTTTTCAAAGATATCATTATTTATTCCTAACTAAAATTAGGGATTGCACAGAGAAGCTAACTTTTAAGTATTTTGGTAGAGGGTCATTAGATGATGATGTATAATAAATATCAAAGCTCTTGGCTTATGGTTTGGGAGAAGAAGATTTTTAAAGATTTCCTTCTTTATTTCTATGTAAAATCAGGGATCATTAAGAAAAGAGCTAATTTTCAGAATACGGTAATTATTTGAAGTATTATGGTAGAGGGTCAATAGATGATGATGTATAATAAATATCAAAGCTCTAGGCCTTATGGTTTGGGACAAGAAGATTTTTAAAGATTTCCTTCTTTTATTCAATGTAAAATCAGGGATTGCCAAGAAGAGGGCTAATATTCAGATTACTGTAATTCTTTGAAGTATTTTTGTAGAGGGTCAATAGATGACGATTTGTACCAAATATCAAAGCTCTAGGCTTATGGTTTGGGAGGAGAAGATTTTTAAAGATTTCCTTCTTTATTTCTATGTAAAATCAGGGATCATTAAGAAAAGAGCTAATTTTCAGAATACGGTAATTATTTGTAGTATTTTGGTAGAGGGTCATTAGATGATGATGTATAATAAATATCAAAGCTCTAGGCCTTATGGTTTGGGACAAGAAGATTTTTAAAGATTTCCTTCTTTATTTCTATGTAAAATCAGGGATTGCCCAGAAAAGGGCTAATTTTCAGAATACGGTAATTGTTTGATGTATTTTGGTAGAGGGTCAATAGATGATGATGTATGATAAATATCAAAGCTCTAGGCCTTATCGTTTGGGACAAGAAGATTTTAAAAGATTTCCTTCTTTATTTGTATGTAAAATCAGGGATCACAAAGAAAAAGGGCTAATACTCAGAATACTGTTATTCTTTGATGTATTTGGTAGAGGATCAATAGATGACGATTTGTACCAAATATCAAAGCTCTAGGCCTTATGGTTTGGGAGAAGAAGATTTATAAAGATTTACTTCTTTATTTCTATGTAAAATCAGGGATCATTAGGAAAAGGGCTAATTTTCAGAAAACGGTAATTCTTTGAAGTATTTTGGTAGAGGGTCAATAGATGATGATGTATAATAAATATCAAAGCTCTAGGCCTTATGGTTTGGGAGAAGAAGATTTTTAAAGATTTCCTTCTTTATTTCTATGTAAAATCAGGGATTGCCCAGAAAAGGGCCAATTTTCAGAATACGGTTATTCCTTGAAGTATTATGGTAGAGGGTAAATAGATGATGATTTGTACCAAATATCTAAGCTCTAGGCATTACAAAAGGAAAGAGAAGATTTCTTAAGTTTTTTCACTCCGTTGCCATGGCAACCAGAATTCTTCATGGATTTCAATTCTTTGAAGTATTTTGAAAGAGCATCCCCTAAGGTTCATTTCTGTGAAGTTTTGTTGAAATTCCATGGTTAGTTTAGGAGGAGAAGATTTTTTTGTAATTGTGAACGGACGGACGGACGGACAGACGAACGGACGGACCACGGACGATGACCGATCACAATAGCTCCCCCAGAGCACTTCGTGCTCAGGTGAGCTAAAAAAAGACGTAAACGTTAGTGTAACGTTATTGTTTGCACATGGTAGTTTTGCCCTTTTTCTAAAAATTCCTATGATATGATGAAGATAGTATCAAATTATCTTCGGCGCCCTGTAGTCGCGTGATTTCCTTATTCGTTATCCGAACACCTTAAGTAAAAAGGACCAAGCTGAAAGCAAGATGACACTTGCTCCGCATTCCAACTTAATTCCGCATTCCAACTTAAAAATAGGTCCCGTTTTCGCGTACATATTTGGTTATTGATTCAGTATGCAATTAAGTCGAGCAAATTTGAACGGACTACTCCCGTTTCACTCGTTTAGAATTAGCTGTATTCTGTAGAATTTGCTCCTTCTTTGTTTTCGTCGGTTTGATTGGACAACGGAAGACTCAACAAAAAATGACTGGTATCAAGGCTTGTCACTCGCATGATTGTATGGAATTACGTAGATCGGTAATCGGTAATTATACTTCACATCCTGGAAGTGAACTTTGAACCCCGACATTGGTCGACATTAATGTGAATCATTGGTTTCGATACTTAAACGTCGTGACTATTTAAGCTGTAGTAACGACGTTTAGGTCGCCAATCAACTATTTTACTTTTTGTTAAATATTACTGGCCGTTGATATCGAATAAGAACTTCCTGACGGAGTTCCTTGGGCTTGGCTAGCGAGGCATTGATTTCTGCTGGGAGCTCTGCTCTTGAAAGAACGACAGAGTGCTGGTAAACAATAACGTGCATTAAGTTGTGATACGTATTTGGTGATTTTTCAATAATGTTTTCTCTCTACTGAAGCATTTTGCCCATATGAGCGATTAGTAATTATGAAGGTAGTGCAAGGCTAAAAGGCCAATCTACTTAGAGACCCATCTGTTTCAGTTGTATAGCACAGACTCGCGGAATCTCTAACTCACTTCTCATGCTAGTTGTATAGCACCGGCGCATGGAATCTCTTACTTCTCATGCAAGTTGTATAGCACCGTCACACGATATCTCTAACTCACTTCTCATGCTAGTTGTATAGCATTGTCATACGGAATCTCTCACTTCTCATGTTAGTTCTAAAGAACCGTAACACAATTTTTCTAAATAACTTCTCATACTAGTTGTATAGCACCGTCACACGGAATCTCTCACTTCTCATGCTAGTTTTATAGCACCGTCAAAAGATATCTCTAACTCACTTCTCATACTAGTTGTATAGCACCGTCACACGGATTCTCTAACTCACTTCTCATGCTAGTTGTAAAGCACCGTCACACGGATTCTCTAACTCACTTCTCATGCTAGTTGTATAGCACCGTCACACGGATTCTCTAACTCACTTCTCATGCTAGTTGTAAAGCACCGTCACACGGAATTTCTAACTCACTTCTCATGATAGTTGTATAGCACCGTCACATGGAATCTCTTACTTCTCATGTTTGTTGTAAAGCACCGTCACACATTATCTCTAACTCACTTGTCATGCTAGTTGTAAAGCACAGTCACACATTATCTCTAACTCACTTGTCATGCTAGTTGTATAGCATCGTCATACGGAATCTCTCACTTCTCATGCTAGTTGTATAGCATCGCCACACATTATCTCTAACTCACTTCTCATGCTAGTTGTATAGCACCGTCAAACGAATTGTCTCACTTCACATGCTTGATGTATAGCACCGTCACACGGATTCTCTAAGTCACTTCTCATGCTAGTTTTATAGCATCGTCATACGGAATTTCTAAATTCCTTTTCATACTTATTGTAAAGCACCGTCACACGACTTCACTAACTCCCTTCTCATGCAAGTTGAAAAGCACCGTCACACGATATCTCTTACTAACTTCTCATTCTAGTTGTATAGCATCGTCACACGGAATCAGTACACCATTCCCATGCTTGTTGTATGGTACCGTCACATGATATCTCTAACTGACTTCTCATGCTAGTTGTATGGCACCGTCACACAATATCTCTAACTCTCTTCTCATGTAAGTTGTAAAGCACCGTAACACGATATATTTTATTACTTCTCATGCCATTTGTATAGAATCGTCATACGGAATTTCTCACTTCTCATGTTAGTTCTAAAGAACCGTAACACAATATTTCTAAATAACTTCTCATACTAGTTGTATAGCACCGTCACACAATATCTCTAACTCTCTTCTCATGTAAGTTGTAAAGCACCGTAACACGATATATTTTATTACTTCTCATGCCATTTGTATAGCATCGTCATACGGAATTTCTCACTTCTCATGTTAGTTCTAAAGAACCGTAACATCATATTTCTAAATAACTTCTCATACTAGTTGTATAGCACCGTCACACGGAATCTCTCACTTCTCATGCTAGTTGTATAGCACCGTCAAAAGATATCTCTAACTCACTTCTCATGCTAGTTGTATAGCACCGTCACACGATATCTCTTACTTCTCATGCAAGTTGTATAGCACCGTCACACAATATCTGTTACTCACTTCTCATGCTAGTTGTATAGCATCGTCACACGGAATCAGTAACATATATCCCATGCTAGTTGTGTGGTACCGTCACACGACATCTCCAACTTACTTCTCATGCTAGTTGTATGGCACCGTCACACGATATCTCTAACTTACTTCTAATGTAAGTTGTATAGCACCGTCACACGATATCTTTAATTCACTTCTCATGCCATTTGTATAGCACCGTCAAACGTAATCTTTCACTTCTCAACAAGCACCGTCACACGATATCTCTAACTCACTTCTCTTGCTAGTTGTATAGCACCGTCACACGATATCTCTTACTCACTTCTCTTGCTAGTTGTATAGCACCGTCACACGGAATCTCTCTAACTCACTTCTCATTGGAAAGGAATTATGTTTGGTCTGACCAAGGCTCGTACTGGCGATCTCTGGGTTTATAAGTCGAGTGCGTAATATAATGGATCCTACCAGTGGTAAAACGAAAGGCATTTACTACAATAAAATACCCCCGTATCTAATTACACATCTGGGCCGCTCTGAGGGAATTAACTTTATGACTCGTTTTATAATCTGTTTATTCATATCATGGTAATGGTATTTGTCAATCCCCCTGCAGTCCCTCTTTTACAAGAAAAACTTGTGTAAAACATTGTAGAGAATGAAGAAATTATTTGTTACATTTCTTCATGGTCCACAATGATTTTCACTCCAAATGCAAATGATTTTTTAAAATGTCATCAGCAATTACTTTGAATTTGGACCACTGTAAAATGTTGTCGTCTGGTATTAGGCTAAACAATATTATATGAACTAATGGGGAAAACCAACGGCACTTAATTGGTATCGTTTTAATTCTCATAAATCGTACATAAGATATACATAAAATTTTCACAACATAACGTAACATCAATAATGAATTTTACATAGAAAATTGTGTACATACAAAATGAAGTGTTTAATCAAATATGGCATACTATCATGTTTAATAATAGTTCAATAATTCAACGTTTATTATATTTGTCTGGAAACACCTAAGAAGGCAGTAGACACAATTAATGTCACCAGTCACGCAAAAAGGGGCCATATGGAAAAGGCAAAATAATCTATCCGAGTTAGACTGCACAAACCAGACAGTCTACCTAGGGTACGATTTTTTTCAGTTCCTAGAAGGCAATTTTTCTCGAGACAAATTTCACACCACACTTTGATACAAGACGACTGTAACTGTTGACATTATATCTTATTCTGTTGGTAGGTACTTTAAGCGCGAGTCAATTTGGTTCTTGAAATATGCCTCAATTTCTTTACGTGACTTGCACCTGAAAAGAAAAACATGAAGAATGAATGGTAGTAAATATAACACTGGTCTTTCATAAAAACCAATCAAGGATATTTTTACAAAAGTGACCATTTCAGAAGTGTTGGTTTGCAAACACTGTTCTGTCTTAACAAAAGTTGTCATGAATGGAAACCTTTCATATTAACTGAGTGTAGTTAGAAAATCCTTCCATAATACTCTTTATTAGTCTGCGTTAATTTCGATCTCTTATTCAATTATTGAATTTCTGAGTTCCCGTATTGCCCGTGTTCGTGAAACAAAAATGCTATCAGTCACACATTTCGATGAATCTTTTTCCACACAATCACGATTTTAGACATCCACGGCAAAAAACATTCGAAAACAATGTGTTATATGAAGAAGCAATTTCTACATAACCAAAAGTATTCTCTACCCAAAAAGACAAAGGTCTTTTAAAATCAATTAACTATAAACTTCAAACTGTAACTTCTTTCATTTTGGACCAGTCTAAAATGTTATCGTTCAAAAATGGATTAAATATAGTATAAGTAAGTAAATTTTTATTATAGTGACATGTGTTACACAAATCAATATACAATATCAAATATCAAAGTATAAACACCCGGCCCCGTGGGCCTATAAGTCACTTTTGAATAATAAACATAACAATATACAAAGTTTAGTATATTTAGGTTTAGAATTACGGCATCTTACTCCTACTGGTCTTAGACTGTGTCAATACTTAAACATCATTGGTATTATTCAGGTATTAGATACATATGTTTTCTTTGAAACACTTTTTTACAGAAGTCGAAATGTTAACTTTCTGGTTTTTTTTCCATCTTTGCAAACCATGTGTATAGCCGACATTTTCAAGAAACTTAAAAATGATATTCAAATTAAAACACTTAAAGTACTGGAGTGATTTTTGTCTTATTTACAATTACTTTTTACATGAATGGATAAGTCAAGATTAACAAAAACTCATAACAAGATACAAATGCTATTTTCAATTATTATCAATATTATCATATTCATTCTACTTTTCAAATTTGTTGTTTGTTTGTTGTTATTTAAGGTAGTGCTTGAAGGGAGTCAGAATATAAAAATTCACTGGAAGAGATGCTACATACAGCTGTGGTAGTTTGTTGTATTTCGCAATATTTAATTCACTAATTTTGTTTTTGAGCCATGGGTTCGATCCTCAGCAACGGCATATATCCTTTTACGACATTTGTCTCTCATCAATGGGTGGATAATCGTGAACCTAGGTGGAATATCAGCAAGAGGCTAGTAGGAAATTAGGTAATGATAGTACTTGTGCGAGATATACCAGGAAACTAATGTTAGGTGCTCCAGCCTCCGCGATGTGACTGAAAAATAGTTAAAAGCGGCGTTACAATCCATTGAAACAAACAAACAAATCTATTCTTGCGCGAATGTTGTGCGATCGATACCAGAAGCCAGGCATTGATTCAATAAAGATGGTGTAGTTTGTTATATTTTGCAATATTAAATGAACTACTTTTTTGTCGGAGCTTTCACGATCGACACCGGAAGTCAGTATGGCAACAATTGTTGTCAAAATTTAAAGTTTGACACAATATTATTGCAGCCGTCGCAGATAACACTTGAATTTTGGAAGAAAAGTAATTCCCTGTCGTTGGGTCGGCAGGCACCAAGTCGGTAAAAATGTATATAACATTTGAATTAGATATAGTGTTTTAAAGAGCAAATCGTTTTCTATAGATGAATTTGGAAGAAGACTGGATGAACGAAAAAAAAAACATATTAGTTCTACTTGTATTTAAAATGAAATTCGTGGGTTCGATCCCCGGCGGCGGCACATATCCTTTCCGACTTTTGTCTCTCACCAATGGGTGGATAATCATCGTAAACCTTAGTGGGATAGCAGTTCGAGGCTAGGAGAGGATGTAATGATAGTACTTGTTTGAGAAATACCAGGAATCCATTGATAGGTGCTCCAGTCGCCGCGATATGATTGAAATACTGTTTAAAGCGGCGTTAAACCCCATTTCAATCACTCAGTGTAATAAAATAAACTAAGTTATACCGGCAGTATAGCATTCCATAGGATGGCAGGCATATCCCTTCTTCTTTCGGGCTGATAGTACAACTTCCATAGCATACTAAGCCTGGTAAACAAGACTTATAGGACCCACACAAGGAAAGGCAAAATACGAAAAAGGTAAATAAAAGAAGACGCTCCATTTCTGAAAAGAAAGAATATTGATTTTTAGATGATCACGGAACCCCTAAAGTGACATTCTAGACTTTTTTAAATACACAAATTATCCAAAATATTTTGGAAACTAGAAATTGTCGCTAAGCGGAATAATACTCCCCAACAGCTCTATCCGCCACAGAGCCGTGGACTTTTTACTTAAAGGGCCATAAATCAGTCAAAATCAATGGACCATAAACCAAAAATAGGATATGTCTGACTTATACCGAGTCTTTCTGTGAAATTTGAATCAAATCCGTCCAACGGTTGCTGAGAAATTGAGAGAACGCGATTTTTCACCAAAGGACCATAACTCCGTCAAAAATCAATGGACCGTAACCAAAATAGAAAATGCACATCTCTGCTTGATACTGATTATATCAGTGAAGTTTGAATAAAATCTGTCCGATAGTTGCCGAGAAATTGAGCGGACACGAAAAAGCTACAGAGACGGACGGACGGACGGACCGACCGACCGACCGACAAGCTGACTCCAACACAGTTTTGGGGGGTATATTTACGATGAAAGTGTTTCGATATTACGAAACTGACTCCATAGTAATTCATAATAACGAAATATTATATGTACTATGCAATACATTTCGTAATTACGACGTACTTTTTCTTTATTACGAAATACTTTAGAAAGGTATTTTATGCTCAAATATGCTCAACCCTTTCCTATTTTTGAAATTTTAGACTGGTCCAAATTGAAAGAGCTTGCAGAAGACAATGAAAATTATGTGATAGAAAATATTGAAGGAAAAGAACAAAATGATTGTGACTTCCTCTTTTTCCACAATATTTTCTCAAGTATAAAACCACAGCGATGTAAAATCACGGGTTTGTACAGGAAAGTGTTAACTAGGTCCAGTCATTCGTAGATTACCCAAACGGCATTAGCTAGTCTATATTTGATAAACCAACTTTTGTGTCGTTATTGCATTAAAATTAAGTCGTTTTTCGATTTATTTCAACAACATCACTATACATCATATTTGCTTATTAATACTAAAAAAGAACCTCCTTTCAACTCTTATCGATAAAACCTCCAATAGAGCATCTAAGTCCAAAACCTCCTTTTTGTATATATTAACCCTTGTTATGCTGTATAATTAATTTTACTGAATTGCTGTCAAATCAAAGGACTGAAAGCACTGATGGAACTTGTTGTTCAAAAATCAATGTTTTGTTTTAGAAATCAGCTTCATAAACAACTCTGGCAGGAAAAGTACAAGCAGGAGGTATAGACTAAGATCAGCCTGCACATAAGTGAAGTCTGATCTTGGTCTACACCTCCTGCCAAAACCGGAATATTCCGGGTTCAGCATGACAAGGGTTAATAGAATGGTCGCTTTATGGAATGTTCGCTGAAAACAGTCTGTCAATCAGCCAATATAAACCCTCTCATTTTTTTCCGGTAATATTGCGGCGAAATTACTAATCTTACAAGTTCATTTTTGTTAGGATGTGTTCTTTGTCGTCTGTATTCCAACCTCTTATGTAATTTTACAGTTTGTTGGAGTAAGTCTCCCTACCCATCGCCAGGATTTGGAACCTCAAAGTTCAGCGCACTGAGTACTTAGATATCTGCTGCTCATTTTAATATTCCGTTTCCCTTTGAATCACTGGAAAAAACAAGAGCACTACCAACGGGTACAGAGCGCTCAATTTAAAAATGCTTCATTTGTAGATAATTTAATTTAGTTTCATCTATGAAAAACGAGCGTTCTGATTGGTGGAAAAAAAATATTCATAACTCCATGAACAAAATTTTGAGCACGCAACGATTTTGTATGTTTCCGCACAAAATAGTCCCATAAAAAAGGGTATCAAAATTTGCAAAGCTTTTTTTTTTTTTTTTTTTCGCTCGATGCTATTAAATTATAAGAGATGAAGAGAATATTTTTTGTTTTCATGGAGGTATGAACCGAAAATACCTAATCACACAATGTATAAATCCTGTTCGCGTATTCATACAGTGTGATCGGTTCATACCTCCATGAAAACAAAAATAATTCTCTTCATCTCTTAAATGATTAAAGCTATATCTTCCCATAATACTCGAGACCCCAAAATATATAAGAAATACTATAAGATTAAAAATTCTACGTGGTAAGCCTTTTATTCGTGAAAGAAGTTTTGATTATATCAAAGCGGCTCTTGCACAGATATTGAAGGAAAAGGTTTTACTCTTCTACCTGTAATGCTTTGTTAGAAGGCGATTAAGTTGAATTTGTAAAGAGATTTACTGTTCAAAACTAAAAAATAGAGAGAAAAGAATTTTACGCGTTACGAAATGCAAAAAAGACAGTGAAGTACAACCCGAAGGGAACCGGAATTCATCCGGTAAATACGTCATCTGTCGATCACATCGAAAAGTGCCTTATTTGTAGATTTCATGACGTATCAATTACGTCACTGACTTCCGCTGGTAATACAGTCATGATCGACGTCGCCGAAGACTAACGACCTAATCCGATAAATTTCGACGTTTCAAAGTAGGACTTAAGAACGATTTAAAGAGTGTATTTCATTAAACTTAATTCCTAGTCAATTAAGTAGATTTAACGCGAAGAAAGAATAATTATCGTGAAAACGATATTAATAACTTTTAGAAAAGCAGATAATTTTCCGATATCAAATTTTCATGAAAAAATGTTCAAGAGCCGCTTTAAAATGTGACCCACTACAATTTAAGGTTTGTTTACATAAGACTATGGCGCCAATGATAACGTTTCAACTGTCGCTAGTCATTCATAATACTAGCTAAGTCTTGGAGATTAACGAAATTGTCCGTAAAGTTTAGTCATCAGCATATCGACATATTACACTCAATGCCGAAGATTAGCAAATATCTCCGGAAAAGTATCGGGTGCATTCGACTCGATGTAAAATGTTAACAAATTCTAGCTGAAAGCTAGAGAGAGAAAAAACAAACAAACACACACACACACTATTCTTTCCAGAGAATTTACTCATACCCTCGTTTCCATATTGACATTCAGAAGGCTCTTGTTTGGTTACGTGACAAAAAAAATAAATAAATAAAAAGATGACAAATTGTTTTTCCTGCCTCGGAAGATATGACTTTAAGAGATCTAAGTCGATAAAATTACAAAGTTTACACGACGACGACCTCGACGAAATAGAAAAGATGTTTTAGCAATACGATGGGTTTCTTCGAAAACAACTGAGGTGAACATAAAAACCTTCATTTATAGAGTTTGCTTGTGAACGATGAGCAGGTGATTATTGTTAGGCGCCTGATCGGTCTAAATCTCCCGATTTTAGTATACTCTTTTTTCATTCAAAAATAATCTTTCAAATCTTTATTCTGATGTATACGGAATTTACACTGCTTTCTAGTCGTTTCATCATATATGATAATTAGCCTTTATTTTGCACATTGTTAAAGGAAAGTATTGTTGTTTCAGAAACTAAGACAGGAAATAAAGATAATTTAAATGTGTGACATGAGAAAAACATCGATACCTCCCTATATAACTGAATATAATGAACCTCAAAATAACGGCATAGTGTTATACATTTCTTAATAATAAAGCGTTATCATGCGTATTTATATCATGAAGTTAACAAATCGTTTTTCAATTGAGAAAAGGTTTATTCCATTTGGAAATCGAAAGTCATTATCAATTGATAATTTATTCACTGTAAATAACGCAAGCATCTTTCTGTTGACAAGGCAATTTAGGCTCCTGTATCTGATAATATTCTCAGGAATTCTGAAATTTATTTGGTACGCTAAGCTGTCAACAGCTTGGGCGTTGCGTTCTTTCTAGTACGATCACGCGCACAAAGGTCAAGCCTCGAAATGAAAGGTCGAAAAATCATAATAAACCCCAGGAGGTCAGTCAACCTAAAAAGCGCACTTGTCTTTCTACTTAACACCGATGACGCATGTATCTGATTGGAAGGCAATGGAGAGTAACACAAACATTTTTCTATAAAATGATTCCTGATGTTATGGTGTAAATTAAGCATTTTCGGTGCTACAATGAAAATAAGGAAATCAAGTATTTGCCAAATGTAGAAGTTTTATGCACTGTAATAGCGTGTGTAATATTTCCGTGCTTCAATCACCGCCTGATAACGCCCGTTAATTTTGGGTCCAAGTAACACGATCCCGTGCTCATATTAAACGCATTTGCACGTGATATTTGGTCAACGGAACTCGAAATGGAGGTCGTCTTGACCTCAGGCCAGCATCATGCAAACGATTTCTGGTGGTTTTGGTACTTAGTGAACACCGATACTTTTCTGGAAACCCTAGGTAACGTTGTTTTGTTGTCAAATCGGTGACGCCGTGCCGGAGCCACCAAAAAAATCGGTCTTGAACCTTATTGGTTGAGTGTCTTCGCCACCCCGAGGTAATTTGACTAGAACGCTGTTAAAGTTGTCGTTAGGTAATTTAGCTCACTTGAGCACATCGATCTTCAAAGAAGTTGCAGTCGACAATTTCAAATTGTTGAAAATATTTATTGATTGAGGTAGAAAACAAAGTGGAAAATGAAGAAATTGCTTGTAACCAGGAGTTTCTTCATTTTCCACTTTGTTTGCTACAACTATTTTCATGAGGGACGTAACAAATGGAGATTGTGTGGAAACGGGTTAACTCCTTGGTTACTTTAACCTCGTTTCTTTATGATATTAAGGTTGTTTGAAAAAGAAGATTATTGAACAAAACAATGCTTTGCTAGGTTACAGTACTTTGATTTTCATTTGAGGTGACACCGAACGCAAACGGACAGATAGCCAGCTCATTCTGACGAACAAATTGATTAATTGATTAACGACAACTTTAACAGCGTTTAAGTCAAATAACCTCGTCACAAAAGGTGATTCTCGGTTGAATCGACACCTAACGTACTTTCTCGGTGAATTCCGGCTTCATTCGGGCTTTACTTCGTTGACTTAATTGGGTTTTCGTTACGCAAAATAGTTTTTGCTTTGAAATTCTTATTTTTATGTTATGAACAGTTATTTTCATTACAAAATGAGCTAAATCACCTTCTTGGGTCAGTCTGAAAGCTTTAAAGTTGGAAATTCAAAGCCAAACTTTTTCTTATATAATAATCTTTTCAAGGGCCGCTTTCAGTTTAAACATTTAATTGTTTAATGCTACGTTTACACCATGTTCACGGCAGCCCCGTTTGTCCGAAACGTAGCGCGCCGTGAGAGTTTGGTTATTTTTGTCTCCGTTTTCACGTTTTGTTACGTCTTGTTAAGTTTACTTGCGACTCGTCACGGTTTCCGTAACCGACCGTGACTGGGTAGCCCCGGAGGCTCCAAGGCACACTACGGTTTAGTCCACGGTCAACCACGGATGTCCCCGTTTTAGTCCACGGTCTACGACGGATGCCAGTACGTTCCGTTACGGCATACCACGTTCAGTTAAGTTCCCTCACGATTCCCACGTTTGGAGCAAGGTCTGTTACGTTATTTCACGGTCTGTCAAGGCTTTCTACGGACAAACATGGATGCCGGGAAGTATTGTATCGCGTTTGTTGCCACGGTATAAATACCCCCAAAAGCAGTAGCAATTATGCATTCCGAAGACTGATAAAACCATGGATATTTCAGACGAAGAAGACTTTGTATTTGTATGTTTGCTAGGCGCATATATCAAGTCTGTCCAGCAGAAGCTACAGAGAGGCGAGACAACAGTGCAGTCATCAGGAAGAAGGCGGACAAGAAGACCAAGAACCAAATGGGTGCGCAGATGGTTGTCAGAATACAGGCGACAACAACTTGGCCACTATACAAAATTTATAATCAAAGAGTTTCGTACCGAAGACGTTAAAGCCTTTCAAAACTACCCGAGGATGCATCCAGAGCTCTTTGATGAGATTCTTGAGAGAGTGACTCCAGTTATAGAATGAAACTTGACTGACAAACGAAGACCGTGCTCGTCGTGTCAGACCGTAGTAGAACGGAACGCGCCGTGTCCCGCCGGGTATGTAAACGCAACTCGCCGGGATGCGCCGTGACCGAACGCAACAAAACGGTTAACATACACCGTAGGTTGCCGTGAGGAACGTAGCACAACTTGGCAAAACGTGACAGAACGCGCAGCAACCTTGGAAGAACCTTGACAAAACGTACCCTTAACGTAGCAGAACGTGACATAACTTGAAAGCACCGTGAGATGCCGGGGAACACTCATGCTTCCCGTCGCACTACGGATCGCCTCCAAGTTTTGCTACGGCCTGCTACGTATTGTCACGGTTCGTTGCGTTCATTCCCGTTTTTCTACGGCCTACTACGTTTCTCATTTCCGCCGTGATTGCCGTTGCAAATTTTTTGACAGCCAAAAATCTGGCACGGCAACCCCGGCAATCACGGTCCGTCACGTTTGCCTATCCCGTCCCCCTACGTTGCCTCACGTTCATGCCGTTTTGTCCACGGTCGTCTGAAACGGGGCTGCCGTGGCTGCCGGGAACATGGTGTAAACGTAGCATAAAGTGTTTTATTATATACCTTACTGTGAAATCCTGGGATTTCTTAGTGTAATAAATTTTGATATCGTCACTAGAGTGACGATAACACTTTTCAGTTAAACTCTCTGTAATAAATCTTTAATCATGTATTCATCCGAACTTTTTCATTAGACCTTCTCTCTATCAAAAAGATTGGTTTCGATATTTTGATAAAAGAAAAATTAATAAGGTATATAATAAATAGAATAATTAACTGGTTATTCCAGATATGAAAAATATTTGGTTGGTAATTCAGATCTGCAAATAGTGAGTAATTTTGGTATGAAGGTATTGTTGAATACAACGCTTGAAAATGGCCTTGGTCGTGAAGATAATGGGTAATTCTCCCACATTGTTATGTAATTGCAGTTAGTTAACGTTGGAAAAGGTTGAAACTTACAATATTGGTTGTCGATTATTCATTTAGGCCACACTTATTGTAATTAATAATGGTTATAAAATCTTTTCAACTAATTAAATTTTGTAATAACTTGTAATTTTTTATCGTCTGTTAGGCAATACTTAGTATTTATGTAACGCAAATGCTGAAGTTGGATTTATGTAAAGGCAATTGAATATTGTGAATATATCTTAATGTATATTTTATTGTAGACAGTTTGGTAAATAATCAACTCGGTACTTAACCTGTTCTCACAAAACAAAATTTTAGACTGGTCCAAAATGAAAGATGTTGCTAGATTAGCCGTGACTTTGACAACTGTTCTGTTCAACTTGTTTGCATTCCCGCGTGAGATTTATTTCCGGTTTCGCTTACCGCTTTCGTTAAGTTTTTATGGAAAACGTTGAATGATAAAGATATCCCTTGTATTGTACACTCCAAGTATCATCAATTGGTCAGTAAACAGACTTTCATTTCCTATATAATAAGGTTGTCATGTTTCTAAAAATGAGTGCGAGTAGAATTTACACGAATCGCTTATGTTTATAAGGATTTAAAAAACCATGGTACGAAAATTATTTGATTTTTTTTATTCATCTCTGATTCTGTCATATTTGATTCATTTTTACTCAGACAAGAAATATTAAACCATCAGAAAAGGGGAAAAACCGGACCTACTCTATATTCGGGTTATCAATTACGAATTGTATTTCATAATTACGAAATAACGTTTCGTAAATGCGAAATACTTTGAAAGTATTGGGAACAACAGATCTAGGCTAAATTGGTCTCTATATGACATTAGACGTTAAATAAGAGGGTGTTTGATCTGCACCACGTCTGTTTGTACATTTGACTAATCGCTGGCTCCGCCCCCGATTGGTCAATTTCATTCGACTTCAAATTCGACGTATCCTACTCACTAAAAGACACATATCTCAGAAAATGTTTAATGCTAATCTTCTGAAATAAAAGAATTCGTTTACTCATTCACTACATGTTTGGTAGTTCGATCCCCAGCAGCTTCCTTTATCAGTCACCAATTGGTGGATAATCTTATACCTCAGTCGGTTAGCAATTGGAGGCTAGGAAATGATGTAATAGTGGTATTGATGCAAGAAATACCAGGAAGCTATTTCGAGGTGCCCCAGCCACCGCGATATGACTGAAAAATTGTTAAAGCGGCGTTAAACCCAAATCAAACAAACAAACATATTTGGTTACTAGATATATATCTTATATACAGTTAGGAAATTAGCAAAGTTACCCATTTTCTATTTTTTCGTTTGTTTGTGTATGTGTTTGTTGCGGTTGTTGTTTGGTTTTTATTTGATTTTTGATAAATTATCTCCAAATTCTTTTTTGAACCCTTAAAGCATTTTTTTCGTCTTACCGAAACAGTTGAATTACAATGATAAACGAATGATTTAACAGTCGTGCATCTCTTGAACATCATAAAGGAGAACAATATACGCTCTTCTTACGTTCTCATCCTTTTTGCACTGAACTAGTTGTCATTGTGCAAATGTTAATTTATGCAAATAAAATATTTTTAAACTTACCCCCGAAATTAGAAATTGAATAATTTTGTAAGATTCAACTTATTTATCCCATTCCCACACAGTGACGCCATCGAGAAAAACAATCCGGAAAACATTGTGTAAAATGAAGAAATTGCTTGAACCAAGCAATTTCTTCATTTTACACAATGGTATCAAACCAGAATAATAAAAATCCAAACTTTCATTAACTTAAATTGTCGTCTGCAAAACCTCTCAATTATGACAAGTGTAAAATTTTGTCGATTGGTAATGGATTAAGAATGGAATAGAACAAGTAGAACGAGAGAGTTTCGAGCGAAATGAGCGTTTTGGTTGATGTGAACAAATGCCATTGTCACCCTTTACATGAATTTGAATATTTCTCTCAGCGAAATCACGGAATGTTGTAGAGCGATACGGGTGACTTTATGGAAAGTTTCGAACGGTTTG
The DNA here is from genome assembly GCA_946902895.1 of Fragum fragum. NCBI lineage: Eukaryota > Metazoa > Mollusca > Bivalvia > Cardiida > Cardiidae > Fragum > Fragum fragum. Next base: position 33,718,518 of record OX336377.1, on the reverse strand, counting down.
ATTGATTTTGAATGAAATTGAGTTGGATGATCACCAGCTTAAAGGTGTCTTTAACTGAAACTATAAATATTTTGACCGACAATACGTAAGAAACTAAGCATATGTTTCCAGACCACATTGTTTTTACTTTCAAATGTTGACGATCGATAAGCCAACAGAACGTGTTGGTCTGCTTGTAGTAAAGGGTGCCTAAGTCCAACTTTGTTTGCATTTTCTTCACCGTAATAAGATGGCGAAATGTTTAACCCATTCCAACTCAATCCCTCCTTTTTAGGCCCCTCGAGAAAAAAGCTTTGGAAAACATTGTGGAAAATGAAGAAATTGCTTGTATCAAGCAATTTCTTCATTATCCACAATGTTTTCTATCCTAAAAGACGAAAAAAATCAAAATTCCATCAACTTGAAATTGTCGTCTGAAGCTTCTTTCAATTTGGACCAGTCTAAAATTTTGCTGTGTTGGAATGGATTAAGGGATGAAGAGAATAGTTTTTGTTTTCATGGAGGTATGAACCGAAAAACCTAATGACACTGTATGATTACGCGAAGTTTTTTTGGTAATACCTCCATGAAAAAAAATCTCTTCGTTTCTTATGATTTAATAGCATCGAGGGAAAGGAGCAAAAGAAAATCACAAATTTTAATATTTTTTTTTTCTATTGGGCTATTTTGTGCGGAATCATACAAAATTACTGCGTCCTCAAATTTTTGTTTATGGAGTTATGATTATTTTTTTTAACCAATCAGAACCCCCTTTTTGATAGACGAAACTAGAAATTAAATTAATCAGGTATAACCAAAATTATCTCTGAACGTAAAAATTCAAAATTCTTGACTGCACGGAACACAACACATACCCGTCTAAGAAAGGGGACGCAATGTATTGATTTAAACGAGGTTAAATCTGTCGATTTCTAGTGATACAATCAGACTAAAAATTGATCAGAATTTTAGAATCAGTAGAGAAACAACGGAAAAGAAAATAATATCATTCGATATGTAGACAAATAATACCCACAGTTCATATAGTTAAGCTGAAGTTAGCAATAAGGATAAAAAGAACGCATATATTTTCTTTCTTCTTATGATAATTTCAACTTTTACGGGAAAGCGAATTTTGGAACTTTGTAAACTATTGTATTAGCCCTTTCCTGTTCAATCCCTGTTTTTTCGTCCCATTGATTTTATACTTGCGAGAACATTGTATAAAAAGAAGAAATTACTTGTAATAAGCAATTTCTTCTTTTTCCACGATGTTTTCTACCCTACTTTTTGATATAGACTAATCCTACATATTCGACCTATTAAATCAAGCCTAAGTTGTCTTTTTGGGTCTAAGGAGCACTGTCAGTATATATTACGCGTCGGAAAAATATATCAAGAATAACTAAATGCTCTAGAATTGCGACTGTTGTTTTCTATTCATATCTAAAATTCATTTGAAAGTCGAAAATTATGCCCAAAAAGTGTAATTATGTCTGTAGCTTCTTTGAATTTGGGCCAGTCTAAAATATTTTGATGCGGGAAAGAGTTAATGTACGAATATAAAGTTGCAGTAGCGAAAGCATTTCGGCGTCTTTCTCCACCAAAGATATTTCTGACGAAATGGACATATGCAAAGTGTTCATTCGTAAATATGGATATCGAAATTTGCCGTAGACCTTGTTTGTATAGTTCTAAAATTCAAACTTATATGAGAGTTAGAAAAATTAAATAAATAAGCAAATAAGATTACAGTACCTTGTTTTTAATAAGTCAGTTTTTTCTCAGAACGCCTGAACGGTTCTTTTCTCAGAAAGCCTGAACGAATTAAAACCAGTCTTTCTAAGACACCAAGTGAACGATGGATCTGCTATGAATGCTGGTCCAAAAGCTTCCAAACATGTTTTAATTTTTTATAAGTAATTCACTTCTTATTTGAAGTATACAGAACTGTGTTATCGCACACGCCCTATGATGAACAACACTTGTGCGATATGTACTTTGACCTGTGGAACCTTGTTAGCAATAGTTTTAAAGTAAGCAGAACCGAATTACATGACAAACAGGGTGAAAGGTACCTTACCTAAACTTTGTTAGGGGCACAGGGACTTGGCAAAATCATTTTTATACGATATAAGTAATATATAGATTGGTTGATTGATTGAATGGGGATTAATGGCGCTTATAACAGTCTTTCAGTCATACCGCGGCGGCTGGAGCACCTAACAATGGATTCCTATATTTCTCACACTAGTTATACCACTACATCTTTATCTAGTCTCCAGCTGCTATCCCACATAGGTTTACGATTATCCAACCATTGGTGAGAGACAAATGTTGGAAAGAATATGTGCCGAATATGTGATCAAACCCATGACATCCCACGGTTGAAGATTAGGAGTCTGACGCGCTACCGACTGCGCTAATACGGCGGCCAGTAATATATAGACAAGGGGTTGAAGTTCTAAAAAGGAACGAAAGTATCCAGTCACCATTCCGAGGCCAATCATGGCTATTTATGTCGAACAATATATGGATACAAAGATAAATGAATTCGCTCCTTCAATAATTTAATATTTAGTTTCGTCTATCAAAAACGGGCGTTCTGATTGGTCGAAAACAATTTTTCATAACTCCATGAACAACATTTTGAGCACGTAGCGATTTTGTATGCTTTCGCACAAATAGTCCCATACAAAAAGGGGTCATTTTTTATAAAATATTTACTTTTTTCGTTTGATGCTTTAAATTATAAACGATGAAGAGAATATTTTTTTGTTTTCATGGAGGTATGAACCGAAAAGACCTAATCACACAATGTATGAATCCACTTCGCGTATTCACACAGTGTGATTAGTTTTTTCGGTTCATACCTCTATGAAAACAAAAAAAAAAAAATCTCTTCTTCTCTTCAATAAATTTTGTCCACAGAGGTATTAAACAATGATACAGACCGAAATTTCGAACAATTTGGCGTCATTTTCTTGAGTCGGAAAAAATTGTTTCTCATCGGGGTCAACTCACCCTACACAACTGTATCTCGTCTCCTACATTACATAGACCATTCTCGCTGCACACATGCATAAAGTATACAAAAATAACCAATTGCAGCAGTAAATTGCTTAAAATGTTACTTATCGAGCGTACACGGGTGAAAGTTTATTTGCGTTACGAGAGTTCCGATCTGAAGTAGCCATCACGTCTCGTTTTCGTATCTGACGAATGAAGATAGTTGATTGGTTGATTCCTGACAGCGACTGAACTCGCGAAATTTGAATTCTCTTTGGTTGAAAGGGCGAAAGCAAATGAAAATTCTTATAAACTGGTAAGTAGGAAAAAGAGTTATTAGAAATAGATTTAATGTGCAATTCAATAAAAAAATCAAAAAACAAAAAGCAAAACAAACAAACAAACAAAATTTAAAAAAAGATCTAGCGGTTGAAAATTGCCAAAATAACTGAAAATTGTGGTACACATAATTAACGCAATGGGTGAAAAGGAAAAGGTGACCCGATAAAAAGCTTAAACCCATTTATTTCTTAATATATCTACAAATGCTTTAAACCGGTTATATGTGAACAATCTTAAATTAATCTCGACATGATTTCGAGCGTTTCTAGGTATCATTAGTTAAAGAGAGTTTGAAGTAGATCTAGAGAGGGCCGGCAGACGGAGAGAGACTACGGTTCTGTCTGAAGCAAAATCTCGGCCATGCAATACAAAACTGCACATTAATATTAATAATGTAGAAAATTACACTAATTTTTCCTCGATAATTTTCTATACCACAATTCACGCACATTATCGTCGCTTTAACTCTAAAACCTCAAGGTAAGCAAAACTTGATTTCAGCTGTGGTTTTTAAGTTTTAAATGAAAGCGACGTCATGTAAATTTGTCGTCTGCAAAAGTTTTTAGTTGTTACATATATGTCTGAATTGTGTCTTTTAAATCATTATCACATATTCCCGCATTTGACGTCTCGGACCGAGAAGAATATGTAATGGACTTTTTCGGAAAAAGGAAAGCTTGCTTGAATTAAGCAAATCATCGATGTCGTATAATTAGTTCTGACATTTTGTCGCCACTCCGAATAAATTTTCACTCATACATTGTTTTCTTTCTTGTTTTACTAAGTTTTGTTGTCTGCAACTCAAGTTCTTCCTATTTAGGCCGCCGACATAGCGCAGTTGGTAGCGCGTCGGACTGTCAATCTAGAGGTCCCGGGTTCGATCCTCGACGGCGGCATTCATCCTTTCCGACTATTTGTCTCTCACCAAAGGGTCGATAATCGTATACCTATGTTGGATAGGCTAGGAAAGGATGCAATGGTAGTACTGGTGTGAGAAATACCAAAATTCCATTGTTAGGTGCTCCAGCCGCGATATAACTAAAGATTGTTGAAAGCGGCGTAAAACCCCATTCAAACAAACAAATCGTCCCATTTAGACCATTCATAATTTTGGCATGAGGTATAAGGGTTTAATATATGTATGCATAGATAATCATCAGTAGACCAATATTTCCCTTCCTGGCATTCTGTTAACTTAATTTGTATGGTACCCGAAAAAATCGAGGGGTCCTATTGTCGTCACGCTGTGTGCACATCCTTCCGGCCGCCCTTACTCATTTCTCCACAACTCACGGACCAAACTGGTTAAGTTACCTCGTGAAAAGCGGGGCTCAATTTAACAAAAGATATTGTGCTCATATCTCCTAATTAACCAACCTATTGCCCCGCCCACTTACTCGTTGGTCCCATCAATCGACTTCAACAGGATGTTCCACATCGATTGAAACGACGTTATCTTGCAAAATTCATAGCCAGTAGCATGTAACAAAAAAATGAAGTGGTAGGTTGGCGACCTAAACGTCATAACCACAGCTTGAATAAGCTGTAGATACGACGTTTAAGTTTCCACGCCACCAAAATGTTTCACACATATGGCTGCTAATGTCGGAGTTCAAAGCTCAAATGCGGGTGGTGAATAAATGATTCTTTTGGTCCGATTGATTCCTTGATTGAAAGCCCCGATTTGGCAATTTAGTGGCCAGAGGTGTTTAGCTCCACTGGCTGAAAGCCAGCGAGCTATTGTCATCGTGTTGTGTCCGTCGTGCGTCCACCCTCGCGTGAGTGATTGCGAGCGTTCGTAAACTTTTACTTTAAAAATCATCTTCTCAGAAAGAAGAGAAAAGAATTTAACCAAACCTCACAGAAATGATTCTTGGGTGACCCTTAATCAGATTCCTTCAAAGAATTTTGTACGGATGAAAAACGTTGCTTTAATTGGCGGGGGCAAACTTCAATATATGGTGTTATTACCTTTTCAAGCATTATTGCGCATCATGGTGTGAAAAAAACTAGGTCCCTATGTCAAATCTTAGAATATGTTTCATTTGCTTCCTAGAGGTAAAATGTTTGGCTCTAATGTTTCGATATTTGGTCAGAATGTTTTTCAAACGTCGATCTTTGGTTGCATCGGGTCAAAAATTAGGTCACTAGATTGAATCTTAGAAAAAGCCTTGTGTGCACTCTACATGTCTCAATTTTATCCCAAATGTCTTGACAGTCACAAATTTGATAAAGTGTTACACTTGATAAAAAAATGGTCCCTTGTGCATTAGAGCCATTTGTTGCCACTGACATAGGTGCGAATTGCCCTCTTGTTCATTTTGATAATTGCACTATCTTTTCGGTTGGGTTATCTACTAATAATCCACCGACAAATCTAGATAACCGATAAGAAATCAAGAAAAATGTCTTTGGTTTTGATTTATTTAAATGTTAATTTTATACGCCGCCCACGCGTGGTCTCTTCGTCTTCGTGTCTTTCGGCCAATCTTCTTTGTCTGCGGAGTAATCATTTGCACCTAGTCTTGGCAGTCGAAATAACTGTAAATTATCAAATATAGTCCATTTTCACATCCTGCTCCAATCTTGTCTATACTCAAGTATATTCTCTAAGTTTAATCCGGTCCAGATACCAGTATACAGGTACACTGTGTATATTCTCTCTTTCGGGTTATTTTCAGGGCTACTAACAAATAATAATGAAGAAGTAGAGATAAACTTTTTATATGAAAACTTTAAGTTTGAAATTTGTGAATCTGGACAAACAAGTCCAGTAACTGGAACTATCGTTTTAACTGAACACTTAAAAGCTTTGTTTCCGGACATTTTTGCGAGTCAGGAAGAGAGATGATATAACATTCAAGTCATTCTATAGAGATGTCAGTCTTAAAACACTAGATGACTTACCAATAGACGAACAGAACTTTAAAGATTTAGGTAAATGGATTCCTAGAATATTCTTTGGTAACGCATAGCTCTTCAGAATTGATTTGCGATACCCAGACGAAATATTCAAGTAAAAGTAATGCGTTATATTGCATAATGAGGGAACTTGGGGGCATGTCAATCGCACTAAAAGACATATTATCCACGTAATTGAGGCCCATCATGACAAAAGGAAGAGCAAAAAATATGAACTTCGTTAGACTGCCCGGACTCCGCAGGAACGTTTTTTTGAATATTTTTTTTTAATCTAAATCGACCGATCAGACAAACCAATTAGTATGGGTTTTCAAGGCGACTTCTGCTGTACCCACTGATCTTTAAGTATATATCTAATGGAAATTCCATGGTTCCTTTTAACTGAGGGTCAAATCATGAACAGAGAATCTTTTAAGTCTACTGATTTTGTAACGTATTTACGTCATTCTGTTGTTGAGTCTGATATCTGGCTAGATTAACATTCTGTCTAATTTTTAACAGACATCTTTGACACATGCTCGGATGTTTAACTCACGGATCGAAACTTTTTAAGTAGATAATATGATGAATATTGTGATATTTCTGGAGTGAGAAAGTACAGCAAAAACATGGTTAGCTGCATAACCCACCATCATATACACGTTAATGATATATCACTGAAAATGTAGTTAAACTTACACCTTCACCCTTCAAACCCTACAATAAAAAGGGGGTTATTCCTTTGTTATTACTTGTAGCAGTGGCCTACAAAAGAGTGTGTGGATAATCCGTAAGGTAATACTGGCTTCATACTGCCAATCAATAGGTCGGATCCTGGTCAATTATCGCCCCTAACATATTTCCATACATAGACGCTTATTAGCTCCCTACAAGAAAAGTAGATAATTAAATAAATGGCAAGTTTTGTAGAAAAAGAAGAAATTCCTTTTAACAAAAAAAAAATCTGAGCTGTCAAACATTTTGTCAAAGTGGGTTAACCCTTTCTTGTGTGTGCATCCTTATTTTTTACGTCACTGTGATCTTAAATTGGGGAAATATTGTAGAAAGGAAGAATTTACCTACAACAAGCAATTTCTTCTTTTTCCTCAATATTTTCTACCCTTCAGAATAAACCCCAATTATAATTTTGCATGCAACACCTTTGGATTTGGACAGATCTAAAATTTTGCAAACAGAAAACGGTTAAAAGATGCGTTGGTATTATACATTTGCCGTCAAGGATCGCTGTTCCTCCCTGAAAATTTATGAATGTCAAAATATTTGGTTGAGATCGAGGGGTGAAAGGTACAGAGGTTATGGTGAAGATGTCCATTTTAATTGCAGATCGTGTGTCAATCAAAAGACCAAACGACTAATTAAATAATTTCAACAGGAAGAAAACTTTGAACTCCATCATTGGCCGACATTTATGAGAAGCATTTTTGATGGTTTGGCGACTGAAATGTACGATTCAAGCTGTAGTTACGACATTCAGCCCGCCAACCAAATATTTTGATTATTATCATTTTTTCATATTGTTTTATGCATTCTACTGGCCATACAAAAAGACCTTTAATATCGAAATGGGGCATCCTGACATGCTGGAGCTCAGTGAAGATGGTATAATGGCTGTTTAATTGTCCTGATAATAAAACAAAACACGTGACTTTTTGAAGAGCTGACATACAAGCTGAGTAGTCATTGACCCATTAACAAGCAACAAAAAAATTAGACTTGTCGAAATTAAAAGATGATGGAGAAGACAGAACAAAACTGGTTTAACGCTTTTCTGTTATGCAGAATTTAAGGCCTGTCAAAAGTTAAAGGATTTGTATACGAAAATTCAAATGGCTTTCATTTGAAAAATAATCACTCAGTACAGAAGAATACATTAAGAGTAGAAAAAAAAATTAGTAATTTCAACTATCGTTCTATCGTTTTTCTTTAAAAGGGGAACAGCTCTTTCACACTTGAGGTCATCTGGTACTACACCTTGAATCAACGATAAGTTTGTGTCAAGGGTCTAACCATGATTGTATAAGCTGTGGTTACGACGTTTAATTCGCAAACCCAACAAAAATGGCGGCCAATGTTTGAGCTCAAAATTCATTTCTGGTCAAAATGAATGATTTCATTGGTCTATTGATTGCCCCGATTGTTCAATTACGACCATTCCAAAATTGTGACTTCTGGTAGTTGATCATCAAAACCTCCTAGCTACAGTTTCTACGAGTATTTATTACTTTTTTTGACAAATATGTATCGAGAACTTTCTGGGTTATTGTTTTGTTATACATTGTTTGAAAAGAAGACATAGCTTGTTACAAGAGGTGTCTTTTTTTTCTATGAAAAAAAATGTCGGTTAGCAAACTGTGAAGCACTGACCTTCTTCAGCGGTCTCTTATCTGATATGCAAGTCATCTTTGTACCATTGCCTCTTCAAAAATGTTATAAGCAGCGTAAACAATCTAACATTTTATTTTGCGGTGTTTTCTGTAATATTTTCTTAATATTGATAGAGAATACAGAATTTGTCTTTGTTGTTCGCAGGACGCTATCGAATCAGAATACCCTTTTTTACTTGTCTGTCCGTATTATAGTGACATTCGCAAAGATTTGTTCTCGTCCTCTTGGCCTTCGATTTCAAAATGTATTAACATTCTTTGTACTAAAAGCAAAACGGATACAACGAACTGTTTCAAAATATATCGAAAAAGCATTTGAACACTGAAAACTCAAACTTGATGGAAACTAGTTGAGTTTCTAATACGTAGAATCAATTAGTTTATTGCAAAGTTTTATGACATGGCTGTACGCAGTTGTCGAAAATTACATATCACATAATATGATGCATTATTTTTAACTGTAAATTAATGTAATGTTGTTTTTGTACAATACCATTGAGTCATATTCTCATGTTATATTTTTGTAAATGGCCAATGGCAAATATTTTTTGCCTCATGAAGAAATAAAATGTATTTCGTGAACGTGAATGCGCAATTCTATTTGCTATAATTTCAGAATAATCAATATATGACAGTACTGAAGAGCCAAGCTTTTCAACGTTTAAATGGTTGATCTAAAGATGGATAAATTGACCAAATAGTTTTTGAAAGGAACGTGTCTTACGCTGTTATAATAAACACTAAATAAGGAAATTTATTTAAAACCTTTCTTGCAGTTTCTTAGATGGTCGAAAAAACATATCGACGCTTAGTTGGAGTACAGGTAATATAGGGTGGCTTACAAATGCATACGTGTAACATAATCCAAGATTCGAGCCTATTGTGGAAGCTCATATATTTCTTTCATGAAGAAATAAGTAGAGTAGCCACGGTCCGAATCCATGTATTATGTTGATTGGTCGAAGACACGCCCATCTGCTGCCAATACTTTCTTGAATAAACATTTTTGAGAGGAAGATGCGAAACAAAATATTTGATTTGTTGACATAGTATTTTTTTATCCCATATAAATAGGGAAGCTAATGCGCACGACGGGAGAGGACGAGTCAGGAGTTTGAAATGGGATAGATCACTGAGAATAAGAAAGATCACGAGAAAAGGCCGATATTATTAAATATGTACCGATCATAACCTCTAAGGTCTGGAACAAAAAAGGTATATTGGTGTAGAAAACATTGTGGATAATGAAGAAATTGCTTGTGACAAGCAATTTCTCCATTTTCCACAATGTTTTCTAAAGCTTTTATATTGATAGGCGTTTAAAAGCGTCATTGTGTGGAAATGGGTTAAGGCCTGGAAAAATTGGTAGTTTTGTCAGATCATGAACAATGTGGAAGCGAAATTAACAGATCGCTGGTTACGCCTACTGAACTCCAACAGGAAGGTCCACTTCGATACTTATCCATTTCCTGATTTGCACAATTTTAGACCTGTCCAAATTCAAAGGCTTTGCAGACGAAATTTCAAAATGGATATACTTTGAAAATAACCATTCATGAAAGTATAAAAATATTGTGACCAATAACATGCTGTTGGCTGGCTGTCGACCTATATATCGTAAACAATTTCTTCTTTTTCTACAATGTTTTCTTAATCATAAAATCATATGGATGTCGTAAAAACCAGGATTTGAACAGGAAAGGGTTGACTACGCATTTTTACAAAATTCATTGTCATTAAAATGAAACAACAAAAAAAATGGTTGGTTAGTGACCTAAACTTGAATAAGCTGTAATTACTACGTTTAAGATGTCAAACAAAAAATGCTTCATATAATTTTTTTGTTAATGTTAGAGTTTAAAGTTCACCTTCGATCTAAATGAATCATTAATTCTACGATTGGTTCTTTGATTGAAACCGACGAAACGCAAATTAATCTTGCAAATAAGATTGTGATAATTAGTTTGATTTTTACCAATCGTAATACATTTTTGTCACGTTGTCTCCCGATAGATGGCTTTTTTCAAATACTGACCTATCTAATTTGAGCATTCTGGGTAGTTTCATTCGTGACAACTCGGCCGATTCCGTTGAACTACATTCAAAATGTCAGCGCCGGTGAAACGCGCTCTTCAAATTCTTGATGCCCCTTCTTGGAGCACAGGTAAGATATGTATGTTTTCGCAATTTAGAAAAATCAATTTTGGGCGACAGTGAAGTTTGATTTCTCAACAATTGTAGTTTTATTGCAATTATCCACTTGCTACTTTTTGGCGATATAATATGGAGGTATGTGTACGACGTAGTTATATGGATAAGTGATACGATCCCGATGATAGACTGACGAACCTGTCCCATCTACGCTGCTCTCCGATATTGACTTGTATCGTCAGATTAGGACAGGCTCGCCAGTCAATTCCGAGGATAGGTTAATCTTTGGAGAATATGACATGCGCAGACAACGTTTTTGGTCCTTTTTAAACGCTAGAAGATTTTGAGCTGATTTTGATATGTAAGATTGTTTTGTTTTGGTCCATTGATTTTGACAAACATACACATGCTGGACTTAGAAACAATTAAGTGATATCCAGAATTTCGAGATTCTAGTTCTAAACTAGTTTTGCTATTGAACTGTTTCTTAGTTGTGTTCGTTCGCAATTGAATAATGGCGGCTATCAATTAAAAACAAACAAACAATTTTTGAATGATTGAGAGAATGGGGTTTAACGCCAATTTAAACAGTATTTCAGTCATGTCGCGGCGGCTGGAGCACCTATCAATGGTTTCCTGATATTTCACAAACCATTTCTACCACTACATCCTTCCCTAGCCTCCAGCTACTTAGGTTTGCGATTATCCACCAATTGGTGAGAGACAAATGTCGGAAAGAATTTGTGCCGCCACCGAGCGCATGACATCCCATGATTGAATATTGGGAGTCTGATGCGCTATCGACTGCGCTGTGACGACGGCGTCCCACAAAAAAATAAATAAATAAAAAAAAAAAAAAAAAGAAAAATAAGAAACGACCAGTCAAATAATTCATTTAGAATGAAATGAACCGAGATTAATATGAAGCGTTTTTATTACAGCTTATCCAAGCTGAAGTCACGACGTTTTTGTTGCCAACCAACCCTTCAACAATTTTGTTACACTTCATTGTCCATATCTTTTTAAAATACCGGTACTTTAAATAAAAGTTCAACTTCCTGTTGGAACCAGTGGACGGACCTACTATCCGTCATTTATGAGTTACAGATAATGATTAATTTAGGATTAGGTTCATTATTGTTTTGCAAAATACTTTGTGCTCAAGTGAGTTAAAAAGGGAACCATACATATTCAATATTGTTGACAATGATATTCATTTGATATAGTGATCCATATTCTATATAACCCTCATGATGTCCAAAAATATTGTTAATAAAAGCTATCTACAATATTAATGACAATTATATTGATTATACATAGTGACCAATATTCTATATAACCCACTAGATGCCACTATATAAAATTATGTAAATAAAATCTTTTACAATATAGTTGAAACTATTTAAATGAATTTGATAATTGATAAATAGTTTATCGACAATATTATTGATAGTGTGTAAGTGATATTTAAGATTGGTGAATATATTGAATCAATATTATTGTCAAAATTAATAATAGGATATTTGCCCCTTTAAATATTGAAAGGGTATTGACCCATTGAGAATATTTGCCCCTTCTATAACACTGAATACATAATTAAAGCTTCAACTGAATCGATAGTTCGGGTAGTAAATACAGAAATAGAAATCTTTAACAACAACCACTAAATAAGTCTAAAAAAATCCAACTTTTCAATTTTTAACTAGCAAAGCGTTAGCTTCGATAGCTTTAGTTAATAGAAAAAAATTTTGAGGTCTTCTCGAAATTCAACGAGTGAAAACTGCCACTGGAGGCTTATTTACTTTATCCGTTGAATGCCTACGCCATAACAAGTAGTTCTTATGTATTTCTGGAATATTGCAAACTCTGCATGCATGTTCATCTCCTAGCTCACTTAAGCACATCCTGTTCAAAATGACTCTGACAAGAGTCTTCAAAAAGATTGCAGACGACAATTTCAAATTGTTGAAAATTCTGAAATATTCATCTCTAGGTAGTAAACAATGTGGAAAATGCAGAAATTGCTTGTAACAAGCAATTTCTTCATTTTCCACATTGTTTTTTAATAACTATTTTCTTCAGCGGTGTAAAAACGGGGATTGTGTGGAAATAGGATAACTCCTTGATGGCTTTAACCTCAGTTCTTTATCATGACAAAGAAGATTACTGATCAAAACAATGCTTTGATTAGGGTAATTTATGAGACATATTGAGTTGAAGAAAATATGTAAATATTTTCAGAAATGTATACACATGAGGTATCCAAAAAGACGGAACAAATTCTATTCCATCAACTTGAAATCGTCGTCTGCGGATCCTTTAAATTTGGATCAGTCCAAGGTATTGTTGTGTTGGAATAGAAGAAAAGGGGTTTTATTTCGATGACTAAATGCCAAAGTAATGACATATTCAATAGGTTTTGAATTATTATAGATATACCTTCAAAATTGCTTCGAATTCAAGTGTCTTGATATAAAAAAGTTCACCAGATAAATTCCTACGTCTTGCCCGATAATTTTTTCCATGTCAACACACCAACCATCTATTGTCTATAACGGATGTCACTTTGGTAGCTTCTATACTTGTTTGAGTTCAATGGTAGGGACGTTGGTACCAGCCGAAAACGACCTTAAAACTGCAGCATGCAACCTCTTTCAATTTAGATCAATCTAAATTTTTGTAATCAGGTAAATAGATAAATGAGAATCTGTAAAAAAAGAATGAAGATATTTTCTGTATGGGAATAGTTCAAGGGAAACAACTGTTATATATGCAACGTATTTAAAGCACCGGAGAAGAAAAAGCATATTTTCCCATTGCACGATTTTAGATTGGTCTAAGTTCAAAGAAGTTGCAGAAGTCAATTTCTACTTGTTCAAATTTTGAAATTATTTTTTCGACACGTTTCTACCCAAAAAGATCACAAAATTGTGTCGTCTGAAATCCATTATAACTGATATTCGCAGAAATAATCTCACAATTTCCAATTTAATCCTGAGAAAAGGAGGAATAGACTGTTACAAGCATTTCTCCTTGTCTCAAAAAGTTTTCCAGAATTTTATTTATTTAAGACATAAGGAAGCGTCATTATGTGGTAAGGGGTTAATAAATCCTACACAATTAGGCCCCTTTATTCCAAAATGTTCAGCTGATTGAAATTTTCGAAAAAGTAATTACAGGTTATCCTAAACACATCCACGAATATTCGTGAAAAATCAATTGCTATCTTTCTGATACTTTCTTAGGAAAAAAACTCAATTAATTTCGTTATGTACCATATAAGTCATATTTGTCACCTTTTCATTGAATCTGATAAAGAGCCAATCTATGATTATTTATGTGATTTTTTGAAATAATTTAGATAGTAGTTTCTGAGATAAAAAGAATTAGTCCATTGGGATATTACTAGAGTAAAAGAAAAGTAGTCATTAGCCACAACAATATCGCTTTAAAAAAATAAAAAATAATCTTTTAAGACAATTACCCCCCCCCCCTTTAACCCATTACACACACCACCCCCTTTGAGGCCACTGAAAATGAACACCGAGAAAATCGTGGGGAGAATAGGATAACTGGCATGCGACAAGCAATTTTTCCTTTGGTTTCTACCCTTATTCATACTTATTTTTCATTTTCAATGCAATTAGAGTTTTTGCCTGCAACTCCTCTCATATAATTGTCGACGAACTCTAGGATTTGTTCAAGATATATGTAGATTACTAATAAGATACAATTCAATATTCTTGTTGGACATGTACATTCATGATAAGTTTTTGTTCTGCTAAGGATATGTGGAAGAATTTCGTCCATACAAACGAAGAAAACTCTCGGCTTTTGATAAGGATATAAGATCATTATTGTAGCCTTCCATATGAACGAGGCCCCCAGAAAACGGTTAGTTGTTACGGGGGATAGTGTAAGGATACAGGACGAAATTCCTTAGAGCTTTGCCTGGTATTTAACGTGCTCGGTGGATAGCCCCGTCACACAGGGCCTCGGTTTAAAGTCTCATCCGAAAGACAATTGGTTTGTTAGTTGATATGGTCAGTCCAGGGCTCGAACCCGTGATCTTGAGGTTTGAAGTCAAGAGCTCTACCAACTGAGCTAATCAGGCTGACAAATGAAGTCAAAACGTATCAACTTTGTTTATAAATGTCATGTTAATTAGCATTATATATCGCTGTGAAGAAGCCGATATCTGTGTATACGTAAATCAAAGTAAGCTTCAATTTCATTAAACTTCTTTAGTTTGAATTATAATCTGTTCAACTGATTTCTACTGGATGAAATAAAGGGAATGGATGAATGAATGGATTAATTAATTAACGGATGAATGAAGACATGAATGAAGAAATGAATGTAAAACGCGATATCTTCCCCCGAAATACACAACATAATTTATTAGAAATGCATACTCGAGGCAAAAAGGATAAATGAATATGACGATTCAAACCATAAGATGATTAAAAAATAGCGAAAAAGCCTGACGTTTTCGGGAAAGCAATTAAACGATTGGCCTTTCTAATGGACACATAGTTAAAAGCTAATAGGCAACCATTTTATTTGTGTGTTTAAAAAGGAATTTATCAACATCTTACTTGTGAATTTTCAAGAACCAATAATCACATCGAAATGGACTGTTATTTGAATTTTACTGTACTGTTGAACACAAATCACCACAAATATTTCTTCACACATTTTCATATCAACACTATGTTTTCTACGAAGGATCAATAATTCGTCACGAAGTTTAATGAACGCGTTCGTAAAGTTAAGTCATCAGCACCTGTGCATTTAACAGTCCATGTCGAGGATTAGCGAAGATTTCCGGTGAAGAATCTGTTGCAACCGGAATTTCCCCTTTTTCAAAATACTTTTCTTTCAAACTTTCGCCCTTATTTCCACATTTTAGCAAATTTGAAATGTCTTCTACAACTTATTTCAATTCGGACCAGTCTAAAATTTTGCCGTCTGGTAATGAGTTCGTTTCAGGTATATAGCATCAATATGGGAAAGGAAAGAAACGTTTAAAGCCATATCTCCCCAACCCCCAACCCCAACCCAAAAAAAACATCACAAAATGAATAGGAAAAACATACCCGGGCCCTAGAGCATGATAAATATGACGATTGATATGATGATAACTAAATAATTCTACGCAATAGGCCTACAATTCATGAAAGAAGTTTCGATATTTTAAATTGTGACCCACCACAATTTAAAGCACAGGGAGCAATTACTTATGCTAGATATAAGCTAAAACGACCCTAAAGTCAAACCGGGCTTTTAGAAATACTATATATAGACAAGGGATATAACTAAGAATTATTGAGATCCAACCCCTGTCTGTTTTAAACGCGTCTAAAAATTACACTTCTTTGTTTTGACATTTTACAGTTGTGCATATTCATCACACATATAATCATTTGTAACCTTAACCCATCCACTCCACGAAAACTATACGGCTTTCGGAGTACAGACACATTTCTTACAGAAATACACCTCAATTTTGCTCGTTTGTCGAGGATTAACACCTTCACATTTCATCAGTAAATAGTAAATCAAAGATAAGCAATTCATTTCTATTATGCATAGAGCAATGGCAAATTATAAATCAAATACATTCTTACCTTTAAGTAATTAATTCGGATGATTCAGAGCTCTCCTAAGCTTATGAAGTGTCAAATCCTTTCTAGAAGTCAAACGGCAGCCATGTTGTTTTTTATGATAAACATTCATAAAGCACAAAAGGTTGCGAAAATGTGTGAAATAGACGAGAAATGTAAATGCCCCCCAAAAAAGAACAACAAAAATGCTTTCAGAATACATGAGAATATTTTATCCTAAAAGTACTTATAACACCATTATAGTTTAAACAAAATATTAATTATTCATCAACGGCTCTCTAACCATTTACTAGAGCCCAAGATATTAAATTGCACGTTTTTAAAAATTAGTTAAAATGCATTATTTCGGATAAAAAAATAATTGAAAAAAGGGACTTTATCAGCTACAATTAGTTCAGGCTTCGACAACGTTAATTTGAACCAATTTAAGACCTAAGATTGACCCCATATAAAAACCATAGCTCACCTATGATGACAACTATTTGGCTTCCAAGAAGGAAGGGTGAAATTCAGCAAAACGTCTCACCCTACAAACCATGTATCTGCATTTTTGTAACAAAGTTAAGTTGTTGACTTTAATGAGTACATTGATAAAATGAAATATCTCAATATTTGTTGGTTAGCCAAATTTCTTATTTCATGTAAAGTCTTGAATTAATTATTTTAGTAATGTTTCACTAGACAAAAAATATCTTTCATCTCCTAATAGAAAATTGAAATATGAATACACGAAAAAATCTCTCTCATGTCTTAATAGAAAAATAGAATATGAAGACATGAATTCTTTTAAACAGTAGACTATTCTACAGCCCCTTGTTTGAATTACTGGATTGGACACCACCTGCAGTAGTTATATAAGTAGTTAAAACATGTTTATTTGTATGCTATTCAACGTAATTTGTATTTTTTCCTCTGTAAATTTTTGTCATCATTTACGATTTAATTCATAAGAACACCTACGTATAGCTATAAATAAAAGTAAATTACCGACACACTAGGAACGGAGTATATTAATATTCAATTTTGTAAATTTCATTTGCTGATATCTTCATACATACATGTAAGTATTATCCAATAAATTTGTGTACGCCGCCGGAGGCGGTCGTATATTGGCATCATCTTCTACGTCGGTCCGTCCGTCCATCCGTCCATCCGCCCATCCGTTCGTACGTACAACTTTTCTCGTGAGCGCAACTCCTCCTAAAGTTCTGGTTGGATCTTTTTGAAACTTGGCTAATGTCAACACCTTAATTGGTAGATGTGCATGAGGATTTTATGGTTCATTGGTTTTTGCCTCAATCATATCTTCTTAAAACTTAGTATCTGGGGCTTGTTGAAATTGCAGCCTTGTGAGCGTAACTCCCCCTAACTTTTTGTCCTGATTTAAATGAAACTTGCAAATGTTTTGAATTTGGTTCTGTCAAAATAAGTAGTGTCTACAATTATTTTCGTGAAATAGCAGCAAAGTGGCGGCGTATATTGTGACTATGACACTCTCGTTGTAAATGTTTCTGTGTAAGTAGAATTAAAACCTATATGAGTTGATGTAAATCTACTATTGAATTATGATGATTGCTATCATTTATTTTGCATTCCTCGCTAATGGGATATACTTTAACTATGAATCTAATAAAAAATTGCACATAAGATTTAAATCATTTAAAGAAGGGAACATGTTTTAACACACAAAGTGAAAAGCAAATACATTCAGCATAGCTTTCTATACAGTCTCTGAATCAATATTACTCAGAAAATTTGAGGGTTAAAAGATGTACTTATCCAAAATCAGCCTGTTCTGATCTTGTTTCAACATTCATTAAATATAATATTTTTTCCTTTGCTTTTAATTAACAAAACCTCGTTGAATTCCTATTCTCATTAAAAAGTGGTAAATGAACAAACGAAAGGGAGATTATCAAAAACTTAGGGAAAAGAGGAACACCTTTGTTACCTTAACGCCATAGCTTTATCTTTTATCTATGTGGATTTTCTCACGAAATAGATATTTTGAGATTTGAACAAACTTCGGAATATATTCTTTTTAGAATTAGATGTCTTGTATCAGGTTAGAAACCATTGATACATATTGGACAAATCATTCAATTTTCGCATCATATGGTGATGAAGTATATAAATGAGAAATTGGCATTTCAACTACCCACTATGTCAGTTGTTAGCCTTTATTGAAACTTGCGTCCCCACTTGAACCCCCCCCCCCCATTTTAACGATGCTTCAGTATACTTTAAAAAAAATGGCTGCCTTTTGACTTCTAGAAAGGGCATAACACTTCATAAGCTTAGGAGAGCTCTGAAATCATCAGAATTAACTACTGAAATATAAAAATTTATTTGAATTATAATTTGACATTGCTCTATGCATAATAGAAATGAGTGGCTTATCTGGGATTTGCTATTTACTGCTGAAATATGAAGGTGCTACTTCTCAACAAACGAGCAGAATTAAGGTATTTCTGTAAGAAATGTGTCTGTACTCCGAAAGCTGTATAGTTTTCGTGGAATGGATGGGTCAAGGTTACAAATGATTATACATGTGACGAATATGCACAACTATAAATGTGTAAAACAATGAAGTGTACGTTTTAGAAGCGTTAAAACAGACGGGGTGGGATCTCAGGAATTCTTAGTTGTATCCCTTGTCTATATAAAGTATTTCTAAAAGGCCTAGTTTGACTTTTTGGTCATTTCAGCTGATATCTAGCATACGTAACTGCTCCCTGTGATTTAGTGTTTGTTTGAATAAAATTATGACATCAGTGAGGATGTTAGCCATTCAAACATCTTGCTCGGTCACGGAAATTAACGCAATCGTCCGTAAAGTTTAGTCAACAGTATTTGTGCATATAACTGTCAAAGCCGAGGATCAATTAGAGTGTTCTGTGGAGAATCGGTTGCATTCGACTTGATTATTCTCAAAATGTAAATAAACACGAGTTTAAATTGATCAGAAAAACACAAAATACTCTATCCAGAGACCTTTACTCATATCCTACTTTTGTAAATCGATATCAAGAAGGTTCTTGTTTGCTGTAGTTGCTTGCTGCTGTTTCACGGAAATAATTGTAGACACTACTTATTTTGACAGAACCAAATTCAAAACATTTGCAAGTTTCATTTAAATCATGACAAAAAGTTAGGAGGAGTTGCGTTCACAAGGCTGCAATTTCAATAAGCCCCAGATACTAAGTTTTAACGAGGCATGATTGAGGTAAAATCAATGAACCATAAAACCCTTACTTCATGCACATCCACCAATTAAGGTGATAACATCGACCAAGATTCAAAAAGATCCAAGCAGAAACTTAGGAGGAGCTGCGTGCACAAGGCTGCACTTTCAAAAAGGCCCAGAAATGAAGTTTTAAGGGGGTATAACTGAGGCAAAAAGCAATGTACAATAAAATCCTTACTTCATGCACATTTACCAATTAAGGTGATAACATTGACTAAGTTTCAAAAAGATCGAGCCAGTAACTTAGAAGGAGTTGCGTTCACAAGGCTGCAATATCAATAAGCCCCAGAAACTAAGTTGAAAGGGGCATAACTGAGGCAAAAACCAATGAACCATAAAATCCTTACTTCATGCAAATCTACCTTTTAAGGTGATAACATTGACCAAGTTACAAAAAGATCAAAACAGAAACTTAGGCGGAGTTGCGTTCACAATGCTGCAATTTCAATAAGCCCCAGATACTAAGTTGAGGGGGACATAACTGAGGCAAAAATCAATGAACCATAAAATCCTTACTTCATGCAAATCTACCTATTAAGGTGATAACATTGACCAAGTTTCAAAAAGATCCAAGCAGAAACTTAGGAAGAGTTGCGTTCACAATGCTGCAATTTCAATAAGCCCCAGATACTATGTTTTAAGGGAGTATCACAGAGGCAAAAATCAATGAACCATAAAATCCTTACTTCATGCACATCTACCAATCAAGCTGATAACATTGATCAAGTTTCAAAAAGATCCAACTAGAACTTAGGCGGAGTTGCGCTCACGAGAAAAGTGGACGTACGTACGTACGGACGGATGGGCGGACGGACGGACGGACGGGCGGACAGACGTAGAAGACGACGCCAAAATACGACCGCCTCTTGCGGCGTACAAAAGTTTATTGGATAAAACTTACATGTATGTATGAAGATATTAGCAAATGAAATTTAAAAAATATACTCAGTTCCTAGTGTATCGGTAATTTACTTTTATTTATAGCTATACGTAGGTGTTCTTTTTAATTAAATCGTTATTGATGACAAAAAATTTACAGAGGAAAAACTACAAATTACGTTGAATATTATACAAATAAACATGTTTTAAATACTAATATAACTACTACAGGTGCTGTCCAATCCAATAATTTAAACAAGGGGCTGTAGAATAGTCTACTGTGTAAAAGAATTCATGTATTCATATTCTATTTTCTATTAAGAGATGAGAGAGATTTTTTGTGTATTAATATTTCTATTTTTCTATTAAGAGATGAGAGAGATTTTCTGTCTAGTGAAAATAACTAATATAATTAATTCAAGACTTTACATAAAATAAGAAATTTGGCTAACCAACAAATATTATGATATTTCATTTTAGCAATGTACTCATTGAAGTCAACAACTTAACTTTGTTACAAAATGTAGATGCATGTCATGTAGGGTGAGACGCTTTGCTGAATTTCACCCTTCCTTCTTGGAAGACATATAGCAGTCATCATAGGTGAGCTATGGTTTTTATCTGGGGTCAATCTTAGGTCTTAAATTGGTTCAAATTAACGTTGTCGAAGCCTGAACTAATTGTAGCTGATAAAGCCCTTTTTTTCAATTATTTTTTTATCCGAAATAATGCATTTTAACTAATTTTTAAAAACGTGCAATTCAATATCTTGGGCTCTAGTAAATGGTTAGAGAGCCATTGACGAATAATTAATATTTTGTTTAAACTATAGTGGTGTTTTAAGTACTTTTAGAATAAAATTTTCTCATGTTTTCTGAAATCCATTTTGTTGTTCTTTTTTTGGCATTTACATTTCTCGTCTATTACCCCTTTTCACATATTTTCGCAGCCTTTTGTGCTTTATGAATGTTTATCATAAAAAACAACATGGCTGCCGTTTGACTTCTAGAAAGGATGTGACACTTCATGAGCTTAGGAGAGCTCTGGAATCATCCGAATTAACTACTTAAAAGGTAAGAATGTATTTGATTTATAAAATGAATGGCTTATCTGGGACTTACTATTTACTGATGAAATGTGAAGGTGCTTATCCTCGACAAACGAGCAAAATTGAGGTGTACTTCTGTAAGAAATATATAGAATTTCTAAAAGGCCCGGTTTGACTTTAGGGTCGTTTTAGCTTATATCTAGCATACGTAACTGCTCCCTGTGCTTTAAATTGTGGTGGGTCACAATTTAAAATATCGAAACTTCTTTCATGAATTGTAGGCCTATTGCGTAGAATTATTTAGTTATCATCATATCAATCGTCATATTTATCATGCTCTAGGGCCTCGGGTATGTTTTTCCTAATTATTTTGTGATGTTTTTTTTGTTTTTTTTTTTTGGAGGGGTGAGGGGTGAGATATGGCTTTAAACGTTTCTTTCCTTTCCCATATTGATGATATATACCTGAAACGAAGTCATTACCAGACGGCAAAATTTTAGACTGGTCCGAATTGAAATAAGTTGTAGAAGACATTTCAAATTTGCTAAAATGTGGAAATAAGGGCGAAAGTTTGGAAGAAAAGTATTTTGAAAAATGGAAATTCCGGTTGCACCAGATTCTTCACCGGAAATCTTCGCTAATCCTCGACATGGACTGTTATATGCACAGGTGCTGATGACTTAACTTTACGAACGAGTTCATTAAACTTCGTGACGAATTATTGATCCTTCGTAGAAAACATAGTGTTGATATGAAAATGTGTGCAGAGATATTTGTGATGATTTGCGTTCAACAGTACAGTAAAATTCAAATAACAGTCCATTTCGATGTGATTATTGGTTCTCGAAATCAGTTGAACAGAGTATAATTCAAACTAAAGAAGTTTAATGAAATTGAAGCTTACTTAGATTTACGTATACACAGATATCGGATTCTTCACAGCGATATATAATGCTAATCAACATGACATTTATAAACAAAGTTTATACGTTTTGACTTCATTTGTCAGCCCGATTAGCTCAGCTGGTAAAGCTCTTGACTTCAAACCTCAAGATCACGGGTTCGAGCCCTGGACTGACCATATCAACTAACAAACAAATTGTCTTTCGGATGAGACATTAAACCGAGGCCCTGTGTGACGGTGCTATCCACCGAGCACGTTAAATACCAGGCGAAGCTCTAAGCAATTTCGTCCTGTATCCTTACACTATCCCCCGTAACAACTAACCGTTTTCTGGGGGCATCGTTCATATGGAAGGCTCTAAAGATCTTAAATCCTTATCAAAAGCCACCAGTTTTCTTCGTTTTATATGGACGAAATTCTTCCACATATCCTTTCCAAAGCAAAAACTTATCATGAATGTACATGTCCAACAAGAATGTTGAATTTTATCTTTTTAGTAATCTACATATATCTTAAACAAATCCTAGAGTTCGTCGACAATAATACGAGAAAGGTTGCAGGCAAAAATTCTAATTGCATTAAAAATGAAAATTAAGTATGAATAAGGGTAGAAACCAAAGGAGAAATTGCTTGTCGCATGCCAATTATCCTATTCTCCCGATGATTTTCTCGGTGTTAATTTTCAGTGGCGTTAAAAGGGGGTGGTGTGTGTGTAATGGGTTAAAGGGGGGGCGGTAATTGTCTTAAAAGATTTTTTTTTTATATACAGCGATATTGTTGTGGCTAATGACTACTTTTCTTTTACTTTAGTAATATCCTAATGGAATAATTATTTTTATCTCAAAAACTACTATCTAAATTATTTCAAAAAATCACATAAATAATCATAGATTGAGCCTTTATCAGATTCAATGAAAAGGTGACAAATATGACTTGGGTAGGGGACTTA
The DNA here is from genome assembly GCA_946902895.1 of Fragum fragum. NCBI lineage: Eukaryota > Metazoa > Mollusca > Bivalvia > Cardiida > Cardiidae > Fragum > Fragum fragum. The sequence continues at coordinate 33,695,077 of OX336377.1, read as the reverse complement.
TTTCCATATATGGTCCATAACGAAATTAATTGAGGTTCTTTCCTAAGAAAGTATCAGAAAGATTGCAATTAATTTTTCACGAATATTCGTGGATGTGTTTAGGATAAACTGTAATTACTTTTTCGAAAATTTCAATCAGCTGAATATTTTGGAATAAATTGGCCTATTTGTGTAAGACTTAATAACCCCTTACTACATTATGACGCTTCCTGATGCCTTGAAGAAATAAAATTCTGGAGAACTTTTTGAGACAAGGAGAAATGCTTGTAACAGTCCATTCCTCCTTTTATCAGGATTATTTTGGAAATTGTGAGATTATTTCTGCGAATATCAGTTATAATGGATTTCAGACGGCACAATTTTGTGTTCTCTTTGTGTAGAAACATGTCGGAAGAATAATTTCAAAATTTGAACAAGAAGAAATTGACTTCTGCAACTTCTTTGAATTTTGACCAATCTTAAATCGTGTCATCTTGCAATGGGAAAATATGGTTTTTCTTTTCCGGTGCTTTAAATACGTTGCATATATAACAGTTGTTTCCCTTGAACTATTCCCATACAGAAAATATCTTCATTCGTTTTTTACAGATTCTCATCTATTTACCTGATTACAAAATTTAGATTGATCTAAATTGAAAGAGGTTGCATGCTGCAGTTTTAAGGTCGTTTTCGGCTGGTACCAACGTCCCTACCATTGAACTCAAACAAGTATAGAAGCTACATGACATCCGTTATAGACAATAGATGGTTGGTGTGTTGACATGGAAAAAATTATCGGGCAAGACGTAGGAATTTATCTGGTGAACTTTTTTATATCAAGACACTTGAATTCGAAGCAATTTTGAGGGTATATCTATAATAATTCAAACCCTCTTGAATTTTTCATTACTTTGGCATTAAGTCAGCGAAATAAAACCCCCTTCCAACAAAACAATACCTTGGACTGGTCAAAACAAAGTACTAAAAAGTACTGTAAGCTAGCAAAGCATTTTTTGTTCAGTAATCTTCTTTGTCATTATAAAGAACTGAGGTTTAAAGCCATCAAGGAGTTAACCTATTTCCACACAATCCCCGTTTGTACACCGCACTAAGCTAACACTTTGGTAGCTAAAAATTTAAAATTTTGGATATTGTAGACCTATGCAGCGGTTGTTGTTGAAGATTTCTATTTCTGTATTTACTACCCGAACTATCAATTCAGTTGAAGCTTTAATTTTGTAACCAGTGTTATACATCGATACAAAGGGAAATATTCTCAATGGTTCAATACCCTTTCAATATATCAAGGGGAGAATACCATATTATTAATTTTGACAATACTATTGATTCAAGAGAACAATTTTTTGCGAATGTCTCTATAATACGGACAGACAAGTAAAAAAAGGTATTCTGATTCGATAGCGTCCTGCGAACAATAAAGACAAATTATGTATTCTCTATCAATATTAAGAAAATATTACAGAAAACACCGCAAAATACAATGTTAGATTGCTTACGCTGCTGACAATATTTTTTGAAGAGGTAATGGTACAAAGATGACTTGCATATCAGATAAGTGATCGCTGAAGAAGGTCAGTACTTCACAGTAACCGCTATTTGTTTTCATAGAAAAAAGACATCTCTTGCAACAAGCAATGTCTTCTTTTCAAACAATGTATTACAAAACAATAACCCAGAAAGTTCTCGATACATAGTTGTTAAGAAAAGTAATAATTACTCGTAGAAACTGTAGGTTGGAGGTTTTGATGATTTAGTAGTTTAACCAACTACCAGAAGTCAAAATTTTGGAGCTCCAACATTGGTCGCCATTTTTGTTGGGTTTGCGAATTAAACGTCGTAACCACAGCTTATACAATCATGGTTAGACCCTTGACACATTAACTTATCGTTGATTCAAGGTGTAGTACCAGATGATCTCAAGTGTGCCAGAGATGTTCCCCCTTTTAAAGAAGAGCGGTAAAACGGTAGTTGGAAATTACCAACCTTTTTCTATTCTTAAAGTGTTCTTCTCTATTGAGTGATTATGTTTCAAATGAAAGCCATTTAAATATTCGTCTAGAAAGCTTTTGAATTTGGACAGGTCTTAAATCCTGCATAACAGGAAAAGGTTAAACCAATTTTGTTTTATCTTCTCCGCCATCCTTTAATTGCGAACGGTCTAATTTTTTGTAGCATGTTAATGGGTCAATGACTACTCAGCTAGTATGTCAACTCTTCAAAAAGTCACGTTTTGTTTTATTATCAGGACAATCAAACAACCATTATACGATCTTCACTCATTGAAGGATCGCTGGCTCCGTTCATTGAGCTCCGACAGGATGTTCTACTTTGATATTAAACAGCTTTTTGTATGGCCAGTAGAATGCATAAAACAATATAAAAAACATAATCATTAAAATGTTTGGTTGGCGGGCTGAATGTCGTAGCTACAGCTTGAATTATACATTTCAGTCGCCAAACCATCAATTTTTTCTCATAAATGTCGGCCAATGTTGGAGTTCAAAGTTTTCTTCCGTTTAGTTGGTCGATGGATCTTTTGATTGACACACGATCCGCCAATTGAAATGGACATCATTCCACAATATCTCTACCTTTCACCTCTCGATCTATATCAAATATTTTGACATTCTTAGATTTTCAGGAAAGAACAGCGATCCTTGTTGGCAAACGTAAAATACCAACGCATCTTTTAACCGTTTTCTGTTTTGCAAAATTTAAGATCTGTCCAAATCCAAAGGTCTCGCATGCAAAATTATAAATTGGATTTATTCTGAAGGGTAGAAAATATTGTGGAAAAAGAAGAAACTGCTTGTTATAAGTAAATTCTTTCTTTTCTACAATATTTTCTCAAATATAAAATCACAGTGACGTAAAAACTAAGGATGCACAGGAAGAAAGACACTTAGACGAAGAGACCACGCGTGGGCGGCGTATAAAATTAACATTTAAATAAAGAAAAACCAAACACATTTTTCTTGATTTCTTATCGGTTATCTAGATTTATCGGTGGATTATTAGTAGATAATCCCACCGAAAAGTTAGTGCAATTATCAAAATGAACAAGAGGGCAATTTGCATTGAGGTCTTACCTATGTCAGTGGCAACAAATGGCTATAATGCACAAAGGTCCACTTTTTATCCAGCGTAAGACTTTGTCAAGACATTTGGGATAAAATTGAGACATGTAGAGTGCACATAAGGCTTTTTCTAAGATTAATCTAGCGACCTAATTTTTGACCCGATGCGACCAAAAATCAAAGTTTGAAAAACATTCTGACCAAATATCAAAACATTAGAGCAAAACTTGTTACCTCTAGGAAGCAAATGAGACATATTCCAAGATTTGACATAGGGACCTATTTTTTTCACACCATGATGCCCAATAATGCTTGAAAAGGTAATAACACCATATATGGAAATCAGCCCCGCCCATTTATGCCACGTTTTTCACCCGAACAAAATTCTTTAAAGGAATCTGATTAAGGATCACCCAAGAATTATTTCTGTGAGGTTTGGTTGAATTCTTTTCTTTACTTTCTGAGAAGATGATTTTGAAAGTAAAAGTTTACGAACGCACGCAATCACGCACGCGAGGGTGGACGCACGACGGACACAACGCGATGACAGTGGAGCTAAATACCTCTTGCCACTAAATTGCCAAATCGGGGCTTTCAATCAAGGAATATATATATATAGATAGATAGATAGATAGATAGATAGATAGATAGATAGATAGATAGATAGATAGATAGATAGATAGATAGATAGATAGATAGATAGATAGATAGATAGATAGATAGATAGATAGATAGATAGATAGATAGATAGATAGATAGATAGATAGATAGATAGATAGATAGATAGATAGATAGATAGATAGATAGATAGATAGATAGATAGATAGATAGATAGATAGATAGATAGATAGATAGATAGATAGATAGATAGATAGATAGATAGATAGATAGATAGATAGATAGATAGATAGATAGATAGATAGATAGATAGATAGATAGATAGATAGATAGATAGATAGATAGATAGATAGATAGATAGATAGATAGATAGATAGATAGATAGATAGATAGATAGATAGATAGATAGATAGATAGACTTTATTGACGTAAACTATAAAGTTTCTTGTCTTATCATATACAGACATACAATAATAACAAAAACACACACTCACACAAAAACAATATCGGACCAAAAAATCATTCATTCTCCACCCGCATTTGAGCTTTGAACTCCGACATTAGCAGCCATATGCGTGAAACATTTTGGTGGCGTGGAAACTTAAACGTCGTGTCTACAGCTTATTCAAGCTGTGGTTATGACGTTTAGGTCGCCAACCTACCACTTCATTTTTTTGTTACATGCTACCGGCTATGAATTGTGCAAGATAACGTCGTTTCAATCGAAGCGCAACATCCTGTTGAAGTAAGTGGGCGGGGCCAACTGAGTAAGTGGGCGGGGCAATAGCCTGGTCAATTAGGGGATATGAGCACAATATCTTTTGTTAAATTGAGTACCGCTTGGCACGAGGTAACTTAATGTCTAAAGATTCATCCAGTTTGGTCCATGAGTTGTAGACAAATGAGTATGGGCGGGCAGAAGGACGCGCACACAGCGTGACGACAATAGGACCCCTCGATTTTTTCAGGTAACATGAAAATAAAGTTAACAGAGTGTCAGGAAGGGAAACATTATTCTACTGATGATTATCTATGCACACAAACATTAAACCCTTATACCTCATGCCGTAATTAGGAATGGTCTAAATGGGAAGAACTGGAGTTGCAGACAACAAAACAAAATGTTTTTAAATAATAATAGATAAAAAAAAAGGCCGAATAGGAAAGAAAACATTGTGAGAGTCAAAATTTATTCGGATGGGCGACAAAATTTCAGAACTAGTTATACTCTAGCTTTAGTTACGACATCCATGATTTGCTTAGTTCAAGCATGCTTTCCTTTTTCTGAAAAAGTCCATTACATATTCTTCTCGGTCCGAGACGTCAAATTGCGGGAACGTGTGATAATGAGTTAAAAGACGACACAATTCAGACATATATATATATAACAATTAAAAACTTTTGCAGACGACGAATCTACCGGATACTTTCGTTTCCTTTTTAGAAGTTCAACCCCTTGTCTATATATTACTAGCCGCCGTCATAGCGCAGTCGGTAGCGCATTAGCGCGTCGGATTCCTAATCTTTAACACTGGGATGTCATGGGTTCGATCACATATCCGGCAAATATTCTTCCCGACATTTGTCTCTCACCCATTGGTGGATAATCATAAACCTAAGTGGGATCATAGCAGCTGGAGGCTAGGAAAGGATGCAGTGGTTGTACTGGTGTGAGAAATACCAGGAATCCATTGTTAGTTGCGCTAGCCGCCGCGATATGACTGAAATACTGTTAAAAGCGGCGTTAATCCCCATTCAAAAAATCAATCAATCAATCTGTATATTACTTGTATAGTATAAAAGATGATTGTGCCAAGTCCCTTTAGCCTCTAACAAAGTTTAGGTAAGGTACCTGTCACCCTGTCTGTCCTGTAATTCGGTTCTGTTTACTTTAAAACTATTGCTAACAAGGTTCCACAGGTCAAAGTATATATCGCACAAGTGTTATTCATCATGGGGCATGTGCGATAATACAGTTCTTTATACTTCAAATAAGAGATGAATAACTAATAAAAAATTATAAGATGTTTGGAACCTTTTGGACCAGCATTGATAGCAGACCAATCGTTCACTTGGTGTCTTAGAAAGACTGGTTTTAATTCGTTCAGGCGTTCTGAGAAAGAAAACTGACTCATTAAAAACGAGGTACTGTAATCTTATTTATCTATTTATTTAATATTTGTTACTCTCATATTAGTTTCAATTTTAGAACTATACAAACAAGGTCTACGGCAAATTTCGAAATTCATATTTACGAATGAACACTTTGCATATGTCCATTTCGTCAGAAATATCTTTGGTGAAGAAAGACGACGAAATGCTTTCGTTACTGCAACTTTATATTCGTACATTAACTCTTTCCCACATCAAAGAATTTTAGACTGGTCCAAATTCAAAGAAGCTACAGACATAATTACACTTTTTTTGGCATAATTTTCGACTTTCAAATGAATTCTAGATATGAATAGAAAACAACAGTCGCAATTCTAGAGCATTTAGTCATTCTTGATATATTTTTTCTTCGCGTAATATATAAAATCTTAGACCCCAAAAGACAACTTATGCTTGATTTAGTAGGTCGAATATGAAGGATTAGTCGATATCAAAAAGTAGGGTAGAAAACATCGTGGAAAAAGAAGAAATTGCTTATTACAAGCAATTTCTTCTTTTTATTCAATATTTTCGCAAGTATAAAATCAATGGGACGAAAAACCAGGGATTGAACAGGAAAGGGCTAATACAATAGTTTACAAAGTTCCAAAATTTGCTTTCCCGTAAAAGTTGAAATTATCATAAGAAGAAAGAAAATATACGTGTTATTCTATCCTTATTGCTAACTTCGGAGTAACTATATGAACTTTCGGTATTATATGGGTATTATTACATCTCGAATGATATAATCTTCTTTTCCGTTGTTTCTCTACTGACACTAAAGTTCTGATCAATTTTTAGTCTTTTTAGAATGACTGAGTCTGATTGTATCACTAGAAATCGACAGTTTTAACCTCGTTTAGATCAATACATTGCGTCCTCTTTCTTAGACGGGTATGTGTTGTGTTCCGTGCAGTCAAGAATTTTGATTTTTTACGTTCAATGGTAATTTTGGTTATACCTGAATAACTTAATTTTTAGTTTCGTCTATCAAAAAACGGGGGTTCTGATTGGTTAAAAAATCAATCATAATTCCATAAACTAAAATTGAGCACGCAGTAATTTTGTATGATTCCGCACAAAATAGCCCCATAGAAAAATGTATAAAAATTTGTGAAGTTAACGCTCTTTTCCCTCGATGCTATTAAATTATAAGATATGTAGAGAATATTTTTTGTTTTCATGGAGATATGAACCAAAAAAAAATCGCGTATTCATACAATGGGATTAGGTTTTTCGGTTCATACCTCAATGAAAACAAAAACTATTCTCTTCATCTCTTAAACATTTCGCCATCTAATTACGGTGAAGAAAATGCAAACAAAGTTGGACTTAGACATCCTTTACTACAAGCAGACCAACACGTTTTGTTAGCTTATCGATCGTCAACATTTGAAGGCAAATACAATGTAGTCTGGAAACATATGCTTAGTTTCTTACGTATTGTCGGTCAAATTATTTATAGTTTCAGTTAAGAACACCTTAAAGCTGGTGATCATCGAGCTCAATTTCAATCAAAATCTATCGAACCGTTCGAAACTTTCCATAACGTCACCCGTTTCGCTCTACAACATTCCGTGATTTCGCTGAGAGAAATATTCTAATTCATGTAAAGGGAGACAATGGCATTTGTTCACATCAACCAAACCGCTCATTTCGCTCGAAACTCTCTCGTTCTACTTATTCTATTCCATTCTCAATTCATTACCAAACGACAAAATTTTAGACTGGTCCTAATTGAGAGGCTTTGCAGACGACAATTTCAAGTTAATGAAAGTTTGGATTTTTTCTAAATTTTCTGGTTTGATACCATTGTGTAAAATGAAGAAATTACTTGGTTCAAGCAATTTCTTCATTTTGCACAATGGTATCAGTATGGTTTTTCTGGGGGGGGGGCGGCGTCACTGTGTGGGAACGGGTTGAATCTTACAAAATCATTCAATTTGCATAAATTAACACTTGTCTTGCTGAGTTAAAGTTCTATACATAATGACATTGAAATCAAAGGACTGATACCACTGGAAGGCAAAACGCGGGGGGGGGGGGGTCAATATTTCTTTTGGAAATTATTTTTTTAAACAACTCTATCTTTCAAGGGACTACCAGGAGGTGTAGATCAAGATCTTATGTGCAGGCTGATCTTTGCTCACACCTCCTGCCAAACAGGAATATTCCGGGTTCAGCATGACAAGGATAAACATTTGCACAATGACATACTAGTTCAGTGCAAAAAGGATGAGAACGTAAGAAGAGCGAACATTGTTCTCCTTTATGATGTTCAAGAGGTGTACGACTGTTAAATCATTCGTTTATTATTGTAATATAACTGTTTCGGTAAAACGAAAACATGCTTTAAGGGTTCAATAAAGAATTGGGAGATAATTTATCAAAAATCAAATCAAAACAAAACAACAACCACAACAAACACACAAACAAACGGAAAAAAAAAAAGAAAAAAAAAGAAGAAGATGGGTAACTTTGCTAATTTCACGGTGTTCTTAACTGTAAGATACATATCTAGTAACCAAATATGTTTGTCTGTTTGATTGGGGTTTAACGCCGCTTTAACAAATTTTCAGTCATAACGCGGCGGCTAGGGCACCTAACAATGGATTCCTGGTATATCTTGCTTCAATACCACCATTATATCATTTCCTAGCCTCCAATTGCTAACCGACTGAGGTATAAGATTATCCACCAATTGGTGACTGATAAAGGAAGCTGCTGGGGATCGAACTACCAAACATGTAGTGAATGAGTAAACGAATTCTTTTATTTCAGAAGATTAGCATTAAACATTTTTCTGAGATATGTGTCTTTTAGTGAGTAGGATACGTCGAATTTGAAGTCGAACGAAATTGACCAATCGGGGGCGGAGCCAGCGATTAGTCAAATGTACAAACAGACGTGGTGCAGACCAAACACCCTTTTATTTAACGTCTAAAGTCATACAGAGGCCAATTTAGTCTAGATCTGTTGTTCCCAATACTTTCAAAGTATTTCGCATTTCCGAAACGTTATTTCGCAATTATGAAATATAACTCGTAAATGATAACCCCAATATAGAGTAGGTCCGGTTTTTCAACTTGAGAGACGGTGTAATAGTTCTTGTCTGAATAAAAATGAATCAAAATATGACAGAATCAGAGATGGATAAAAAAAAATTCAAAGATTTTTCGTAACATGTTTTCTTAAATTCTTATAAACACTAGCGAATCGTGTACATTTTACTTGCATTCTACTCACTCATTTTAGCCCTTATAGAAAAAAAAAAAAACAAAAAAAAACATGACAACCTTATACAGGAAATGAAAGTTTGTTGACTGACCAATTGATGATACTTGGACTGTACAATACGAGGAATATTTGTATCTTTCAACGTTTTCCATAAAAACTTCACCGAAGCGGAAACCGGAAATAAATCTCACGCGGGAATGCAAACCGGTTTAACAGAACAGCTGTCAAAGTCACGTCTTATCTAGCAACATCTTTTAATTTGGACCAGTCTAAAATTTTGTTGTGTGAGAATAGGTTAAGTACCGAGTTGATTATTTACCAAACTGTCTACAATAAAATATACATTAAGATATAATCACAATATTTCATTGCCTATACATCAATCCAACATCAGCATTTGAGTAACATAAATACTAATTTATGTTATACAGACGATAAAAATTACAAAATTTAATTAGTTGAAATCATTTTATAACCATTATTAATTACAATAAGTGTGGCCTAAATGAATAATCGACAACCAATATTGTAAGTTTCAACCTTTTCCAACGTTAGCTAACTGCCATTACATAACAATGTGGGAGAATCACGCCCAACGCCATTTTCAAGCGTTGTATTCAATAAGTCCTTCATAACAAAATTACTCACTAATTGCAGATCTGAATTACCAACCAAATAAAGAAAAATTCAAAAGCAATATCAAATATTTTTTTAACCTAAGGTAATTTCTTCCGCACTAAAAAATCAAAACCATGTATCAACAATAATGTAAAAACTCGTCTACCCAACGCAGACAACCATCATAAGATGTTTATAACTTACAACACATCCCTCAGGTACATCATCCATCCAATGTTCGATTGATTGAGGTTTAATGCCACATTATTAGTATTTGAGTAATATCGCGGCGGCGTGAGCACCTAACCGTAGATTTCTGGTATTTCTCACACCAGTACTACCAATACAACCTTTCGAAGCCTAAAGCTGCTCATCTCACTTAGCTTTACGATTATTTTTATTTGTTTGAATCGGGTTTAACGGCGCTTTTAACAATTTTTCAGTTATATCACAGAGGCTGCAGCACCTAAGAATGGAATCCTGGTATATCTCGTACCGGTAACATCATTACACCCTTACCTAGCCTCCAGCTGCTAATCCGATTACGATTATCGACCCATTGATGAGAGACAAATGTAGGAAAGGATATAAGCCGCGTCCGGGGATCAAGGTTTAGATCTCATAATTGAGAGTACGATGCGCTACCAACTGTATTATGGACACTTCCTCAACCATTCAATAACGCAGTTAATAACGCAGTGAACTCCGATTGGGTAAAATAAAACTTAAAACTACACGCCAACACCAAATTTATCAGGTGTAGTCAAACGTTATATAGAGGATAATCAACTGGTTATTCTAGATATGAAAAAAATATTTCACGAGGATGCGTTGTTAGGCGTTGAAAAAACGAGTGCTGCGCCTAGCAACGCATCCTCGTGAAATATTTTTTCATATCTGGAATAACAAGTTAAATTATTCTATTTATTATTTACCTTATTTTTATTTCTTTTATTCAAATATCGAAACCAATCTTTTTGATAGAGAGAAGGTCTATTGAAAATATCGCGGATGGATACACGATTAAAGATTTATTACAGAGAGTGAAACTGAAAAGTGTTATCGTCACGCCAAATTTATTACACTGAGAAATCCCAGGATTTCACAGCAAGGTATATAATAAAAAACTTTATACAATTAAATATTTAAATTGAAAGCGGCTCTTGAAAAGATTAAATAAGAGAAGTTTGGCTTTGAATTTACAACTTTAAAGCTTTCAGACTGATGCAAGATGATTTAGCTTATTTTGTAATGAAAATAACTGTTCATAACATTTAAATAAGAAAGCAAACCTATTTTGCGGTACGAAAATCCAAATAAGTCAACGAAGTAAAGCCTTAATGAAGCCGGAATTCATCGCGTAAGAACGTTAGGTGTCGATTCCACCAAGTATCGCCTTTTGTGACGAGGTAATTTGACTTGAACCTTAATCAATCAATCAATCAATACGTTCGACTGTCTGAATTAGCTGGCTATCTTGTCCGTTTGTGTTCGGTGTCACCTAAAAAGAAAATCAAAGTACTGAAAAGTACTGTAAGCTAGCAAAGCATTGTTTTGTTCAATAATCTTCTTTGTCAAACAACGTTATCATGATAAAGAAACGAGGTTAAAGTAACCAAGGAGTTAACCCGTTTCTAAACAATCTCTATTTGTTACGTCCCTTATCAAAATAGTTGTAGAAAACAAAGTGGAAAATGAAGAAACTCCTTGCTACAACACGCCCGGTAATCTCGGGCTCCATCTCTTTTTGGAGAACAGTGCAAAAAGGAGTCAATGATACTTCCGATATGGAGCCAATGACCGGAACTGAACAGAAAAGGTAAATAAAACAGTGCACCTCGCGTACAATTTGATCTCCTATAATCCCATTATACATTTTCCAAAAACGCCCAGAGTTTCATACCACATAGAAATGATTATATTATCCGTTGGCGGTGATAGATTTCAAAAATAATTCCGTTTGTGAATAGAAACTTGAATCAAAGTTTTGACATCGGACCCGATCAAACACGAAAATACGTGTTGAAATCGTTCAAATCCATGTAATCAACAGTTCTGAAAGATTTAAGTGGCAATGACTGTGAAATGAATGATAGCGTGTTGATATAAAATAATGTTACCACAAAGAACTGCGTTTTCCTACCCCTTTTGCTGTTTTTCTTAGATGAGAAGGAGACCAGGAAGCGGTGCGGTAGACAAGAGTCAGAATACAGTGAATAAATTATTACTTGATAATGATCTTCGATTTCTAAATGGAATAAACTTTTTCTCGACTGATAAACGATTTGTTAAAGTTAGGTATCAATGTTTTTTTCATGTCACAGATTTTAATTATTTTATTTCCTCTCATAAACTATTTGAATACAATATGCCGCAAAGTAGTTTTTTCAAAAATATGAGGTCGCTATCAGAAAAAAGCTGGGTATTTCCCTAATAGCCTACGTAGGCTATAAATCTATTTTTAGATTAATCCGAGACAGCTACGAAGATTATGGGGCATTCACGTGGCGCAAATAACCGTTGGAAACTTGCATTTAGTTCAAATTACATCAAACCAACGTCATCGTTACATCATCAGGAGTTATGTTCGCTAGCCGGTCTGTAAAGATTAGTCCTTTCATGTGACATGATATAGGACGTTGGCTGTTTCTCTAGTAAATTTGTTACCTTCATTTGACCGAATTCCGTGATATCTAAAAATAACCTGGAAATCCGCTGAAATTTTCAATATAACCACAAAAAGCCACTTTACGTCTATTAGATTACCACCAAGACAATACCTGACCTAACTTAAGGTATTAAATGTTCGTTTGAGTCTATTTTCGGCACTTGATATTTTTTTCTTATCTAGGTTTCAGAAACATCGATAATCCCTTTAACATCGTGATATAAATACGCATGGCCGCCGTCATAGCGCAGTTGGTAGCGCGTCGGACTTTCAATCTAGAGGTCCCGGGTTCGATCCCCGACGGCGGTAATTATCCTTTCCGACTATTTGTCTCCCACGAAGGGGTCGATAACTGTAGACCTATGTGGGATAGCAGCTGGAGGCTAGGAAGGGATGTTATAGTAGTACTGGTGTGAGAAATACCAGGATTCTATTGTTAGGTGCTCCAGCCGCCGCGATATAACTGAAAGATTGTTGAAAGCGGAGTAAAACCCATTCAAAAAAATAAAAACACACGATAACGCTCTATTATTAAGAAATGTATAACGCTGTGCCGTAATTTTTAGGTTTATCATATTCAGTTATATAGGGAGGTGTCGATGTTTTTCTCATGTCACATATTTTGTTATTTTTATTTCATTTCATACACTATTTGAGGACAGTAGCTGTGCGAAATTTAGAGGTCGATTATTTCGCTAATTTTTAGAATACGCCGAGACACTTGTAATGAATATTGAGACATTCAGGGGGTGGGTAAAAGTGTTGAAATCGCGCATCCAGTTTGAATCATCATCGTGACGTCATCAGGATTTTATGTTGGCTAGCTTGTTTTCAGTTGTGTAAAGATCAGTCCAACACTGTCGTAAGAGTTATTACAAATATAGATTCTTATCGTAGTGTTGCACTAACCACTTGATGTTACAAAATTCTGGTTTCCCTTGTCTTTGTTACTTTCTGTCATATGCAAATGAAGTCATGCGGAGTCAGCAACCGATTGCAGTGTTTTTTAGAAATAACTCGGATTTCCGCTGAACCTTTCCTAGACAACAAAGGCCATTTTAGGCCTATCGGATGGCCCCGAAGACAACATCAATCTTATATTTAGGTATCAAAGGTTCGTTTGAATGTATTCTAAGCATTTAAATTTTTTTCCTGTCTTGATTTCTAAAACAACAATACTTTCCTTTAACAATGTGCAAAATAAAGGCCAATTATCGTATTTGTTGAAACGACTAGAAAGCAGTGTAAATTCCGTATACATCAGAATAAAGATTTGAAAGATTATAATTTTGAATGAAAAAATAGTATACTAAAATCGGGAGATCTAGACCGATCAAAAGCCTAACAATAATCACCTGCTCATCATTCACAAGCAAACTCTATAAATGTAGATTTTCATGTTCACCTCGGATGTTTTCGAAGAAACCTATCGTATTTTTCCAAACCTCTTTTCTATTTCATCGAGATCGTCGTCGTGTAAACTTTGTAATTTTATCGACTTAGATCTCTTCCGGTTCCCTTCGGGTTGAACTTCGCTGACTTTTTCGCATTGCGTATTGCGTAAAATAATTGCTTCTTTTCTCTTCTTTTTTTAAGTTTGAACAGCAATTTTCTTTACAAATTCAATACAAATTTCTAGTTTCCAAAATATCTTGGATAATTTGTGTATTTAGAAAAGTCTGGAATGTCACTTTAGAGGTTCCTTAATCGTCTTAAAATCAATATCCTTTCTTTTCAGAAATGGAGCGTCTTCTTATATATACCTTTTTCGTATTTTGCCTTTCCTTGTGTGGGTCCATTAAGGTTTGTTTACCTAACTTAGCATGCCTTGGAAGTTGTACTATCAGCCCGGAGGAAGAAGGGATATGCTGGCCAACCTTGGGGATGCTATTCTGCCGGTATAAGTTAGTTTTATATTACATAGATTGATTGAAATGGGGTTTAACGCTGCTTTTAACAGTATTTCAATCATATCGCGGCGACTTGAGCACCTAACAATGGATTCCTGGTATTTCGCACATCAGTACTACCACTACATCCTCTCCTAGCCTCGATCTGCTATCCCACTTAGGTTTACAATTATCCACCCATTGGTGAGAGACAAATGTCGAAAAGGATATGTGCCGCCGCTGGGGATCGAACCCATGAATTCCATTTTAGATAAAAGTTGATCTAATAGGTTATTTTGGTTTTTTTTTTTTTTTTTTTTTTTCATCCAGGCTTCTTCCAAATTCATCTATAGTAAACGTTTAGCTCTTTAAAACACTATATCTAATTCAAATGTTGTGTGCCGACACAACGACAGGGAATTACTTCTTTTTCAAAATTCAAGTTTTAAATGCGACGGCTGCAATAATATTGTGTCAAACTTTAAATTTTGACAACCATAGTTGCCATACTGGCTTCCGGTGTCGATAGTGAAAGCTCCGACAAAAAAGTAGTTCATTTAATATTGCAAAATATAACAAACTACACCATCTTTATTGAATCAATGCCTGGCTTCCGGTATCGATCGCACAACATCCGCGCAAGAATAAATTTGTTTGTTTGTTTCAATGGGCTGTAACGCCGCTTTTAACAATTTTTCAGTCACATCGCGGAGGCTGGAGCACCTAACATTAGTTTCCTGGTATATCTCGCACAAGTACCACCATTACATAATTTCCTACTAGCCTCTTGCTGATATTCCACCTAGGTTCACGATTATCCACCCATTGATGAGAGACAAATGTCGGAAAGGATATGTGCCGTTGCCGAGGATCGAACCCATGGCGCAAAAACAAAAGTAGTGAATTAAATATTGCGAAATACAACAAACTACCACAGCTGTATGTAGCATCTCTTCTTCTAAGTTTTCAAAGTGAATTATTATATTCTGACTCCATTCAAGCACTACCTTAAACAACAACAACAACAAACAAATATAAATTTAAAAGTAAAATGAATATGATAATGTTAGTAATAATTGAAAATAGCATGTTTATCTTGTTATGAGTTTTTGTTAATCTTGATTTATCCATTCATGTAAAAAGTAATTGAAAATAAGAAAAAAATCACTTCAGTACTTTAAGTGTTTTGATTTGAATATCATTTTTAAGTTTCTTGAAAATGTCGGTTATACACATGGTTTGCAAAGATGGAAAAAAAACCCCAGAAAGTTAACATTTCGACTTCTGTAAAAAAGTGTTTCAAAGAAAACATATGTAGCTAATACCTGAATAATACCAGTGATGTTTAAGTATTGACACAGTCTGAGAGCAGCAGGAGTAAGATGCCGTAATTCTAAACCTAAATATACTATATTTAATCCATTTTTGAACGAAAACATTTTAGACTGGTCCAAAATGAAAGAAAATACAGTTAGAAGTTTATAGTTGATTGAGTTTAAAAGACATTTTTCTTTTGGGGTAGAGAATAGTTTTGGTTATTTAGAAATTGCTTCTTCATATAACACAATGTTTTCGAATGTTTTTTGCCGTGGATGTCTAAAATCGTGATTGTGTGGAAAAAGATAAATCGAAATGTGTGACTGATAGCATTTTTGTTTCACGAACACGAGCAATACGGGAACTCAGAAATTCAAATAATTGAATAAGAGATCGAAATTAACGCAGACTAATAAAGAGTATTATGGGTGGATTTTCTAACTACACTCAGTTAATATGAAAGGTTTCCATTCATGACAACATTTGTTAAGTCTGAACAGTGTTTGCAAACCAACACTTCTGAAATGGTCACATTTGTAAAAAATATCTTTGATGGGTTTTTATGAAAGACCAGTCTTATATTTACTACCATTCATTCTTCATGTTTTTCTTTTCAGGTGCAAGTCACGTAAAGAAATTGAGGCATTTTTCAAGAACCAAATTGACTCACGCTTAAAGTACCTACCAACGGAATAAGATATAATGTCAACAGTTACAGTCGTCTTGTATCAAAGTGTGGTGTGAAGTTTGTCTCGAGAAAAGTTGCTTTCTAGGAACTGAAAAAATTCCTACCCTAGGTAGACTGTCTGGTTTGTGCAGTCTAACTCGGATAGATTTTTTTGCCTTTTCAATATGGCCCCTTTTTGCGTGACTGGTGACATTAATTGTGTCTACTGCCTTTCTTAGGTATTTCCAGACAAATATCATAAACGTTGAATTATTGAACTATTATAAAACATGACAGTGTGCCATATTTGATTAAACACTTCATTTTGTATGTACACAATTTTCTATGTAAAATTCATTATTGATGTTACGTTATGTTGTGAAAATTTTATGTATATCTTATGTACGATTTATGAGAATTAAAACGATACCAATTAAGTGCCGTCGGTTTTCCCCATTAGTTCACATAACATTGTTTAGCCTTATACCAGACGACAACATTTTACAGTGGTCCAAATTCAAAGTAATTGCTGATGACATTTTTAAAAATCATTGCCATTTGGAATGGAAATCATTGTGGACCATGAAGAAATGTAACAAATAATTTCTTCATTTTCTTCAATGTTTTACACAACTTTTTCTTGTAAAAGAGGGACTGTAGGGGAATTGACAAATACCATTACCAAAAATAAACAATTTACAAAACGAGTCATAAAGTTGATTCCCTGAGTGCGGCCCTAAATATCGGCGTTAATCGGTTTATCAAGTTGAAGAGATGTGTAATTAGAAACGGGGGATACTTTATTGTAGTAAATACCCTTCGTTTTACCACTGGTAGGATCCCTTAAATTGCGCACTCGACTTATAAACCTAGAGATCGCCAGTGCGAGCCTTAAAAATTGCTCAGACCAAACATAATTCCTTTCCAATGAGAAGTGAGTTAGAGATTCCGTGTGACGGTGCTATACAACTAGCATGAGAAGTGAGTTAGAGATATCGTGTGACGGTGTCATACAACTTGCAGGAGAAGTGAGAGATATCGTGTGACGGTGCCATACAACCAGCATGAGAAGTGAGTTAGAGATATCGTGTGACGGTGCTATACAGCTTACATGAGAGGTGAGAGATTAAGTGTGACGGTGCTATACAACTAGCATGAGAAGTGAGTTAGAGATTCCGTATGACGGTGCTATACAACTAGCAAGAGAAGTGAGTTAGAGATATCGTGTGACGGTGCTATACAACTAGCATGAGAAGTGAGTAAAAGATTCCGTATGACGGTGCTATGTAACTAGCATGAGAAGTGAGTTAGAGATATCCAGTGACTGTGCTATACAACTAGCATTAGTAGTGAATTAAAGATATCGTGTGACGGTGCTATACAACTAGCATGCGAAGTCAGAGATTCCATGCGACGGTGCTATACAACTAGCATGAGAAGTGAGTTACAGATTCCGTGAGTCTGTGCCATACAACTGGAACAGGATGGTCTCTAAGCTGATTGGCCCTGTAGCCTTGCACTACCGTCATAACTACTAATCGCTCATATGGGAAAATGCTTCTGTAGAGAGAAAACATGATTAAAGAATCACCAAATACTAATCACAACTTAATGCATATTATTGTTTACCTTAGTTTTAACAAATAAATGTCCCTAACTGTCCCGATGCTGCCGTTCAGCATTCTGTTCTTCTTTCAAGAGCAGAACTCCCAGCAGAAATTAACGCATCGCTAGCCAAGCCAAAGGAACTCCGCCAGGAAGTTCTAATTCGATATCAAACGGCCAGTAACATTTAACAAAAAGTAAAATGGTTGATTGGCGGCCTAAACGTCGTTACTACAGCTTAAATAGTCACGACGTTTAAGTCTCGAAACCAATGATTCACGAAGATGCCGACCAATGTCGGGGTTCAAAGTTCACTTCCAGGATGTGAAGTATAATTATTTTACCGTTCTACGTAATTTCATACAACCATGCGAGTGACAAGCAATGATACCAGTCATTTTTTGTTGAGTCTTACGTTGTCCAATCAAATCGACGAAAACAAAAAAAGAAGGAGCAAATTCTATAGAATACAGCTAATTCTAAACAAATGAAACGAGAGTATTTATTTAATAAATAAGTACGCTTTATTATGTCGTTATTTACAAGTTTAAATCGGCTTGGTCCATTTTTCTTAAGACTTTTTACGGTTCAAAAGCCGAATAACGAAATAGGAAATTCCGCGACTACAGGGCGCCAAAGATAATTTGATACTATCTTCATCATATTATAGGAATTTTTAGGAAAAGGGCAAAACTACCATGTGCAAACAATAACGTTACAATAACTATCTATAATGATAATGAGAATGGTCCATTACCTATAAAGCAAAGATTCTGAAAAAAATCCCCAGTGAAAAACATCAACGCTGCCTTCGTCCGTTTCGCGAGCTAAGACATAAGAAATGCGACAAAAGGGCTATGAGATAAGAAAAAATAGCTTAGAGATAAGACAAAAGAGCTATGGCATAAGAGATATGACAAAACATGGGCTTCCGTACAATACCAAAATACTAAAGTTCTAGGAGACAAACGATTCTTTTATAATTCCCTCAAGATAAATGATTAAGAAAATTCGACCTTTAAAAAAACCTCAATACCTAAAACACTCTAGGGGAAAAAATACTTTTTTTAAATTCCTAGGGAAAAAAAACTTGAAAAAGTGATCCTCAGCAAATTTTAAGTAGTACAATAATAATAACGATAATTATGATTAGTGCTGTGGAATATCAGCTTTAACTGTGATAACGATAATAATAATGAAAAAAAGTATTATTTTCTTTTATGTTAACTTGATATTCATATTATGTGATTAATCATGTGATTTGGTTTTAGCGCAACTACAGCTTTAAAGTATGCTCTTGGTTTAATACCAATTTACTTTTGAATGGGATTTTTTAAATCTATATTTCCCCTGATAAGAGGTATTGTCGAAATTGTAACAGGTAAAACATCGGACTATGAAAGACTATTCTTTTGAAAATGAGATCCCGCAGAGGACTATCATTTAAGAGATGAAGAAAATATTTTTGTTTTCATGGAGGTATGAACCGAAAAAACTAATCAAACTGTATGAATACGCGAAGCGGGTTCATACATTGTGTGAAAAGGTTTTTCGGTTCATACCTCCATGAAACAAAAAATATTCTCTTCATTTCTTATAATCTAATAGCATCGAGTGAAAAAAACAAAAGCTTTACAAATTTTTATACCTTTTTGTATGGGACTATTTTGCGCGGAAGCGTACAAAATCACTGCGTGATCAAAATTTTGTTCATGGAGTTATGAATTATATATTTCGACCAATCAGAACGCTCGTTTTGATAGTCGAAACTAAAAATTAAATTATTTGGAGATGATTTATTTTTTGAATAGAGAATAAACTGAGATAAAAATTCTAGGTCCTTATTAAGCCCCGGTTATAGCGCAATGGTTGCGCGTAGGACTTCTATAGTCATGGGGTTCTTGGTTCCATCCCCAGCCGCGGCGAATATCTTTTCCGACATGTGTTTCCCACCGACGGGTGAATAATCGTACACCTGTGTGGGATGAGCAGCTTGGGGCTCAGAAAGGATGCAGTGGTAATACTGGTGGGAGAAACATCGAGAATCCATGGTTAGATGCTCCTGAATGAAATACTGTTAAAAGTGGCGCTAAACCCAATTCAATATACAATAGACTAGATTCATTAGACCTGTCATTAGTGAAATTTATCGGCCTGTGTAAGAATTTGCATTCTGACAAGGATCAAATTATCTGTCTTCTCCAGTTATCGGATGGACCCAATCCCACGACAGGTCAATATTACTTTTTACACATTTGTTGACAATCGCCTCGGTTCAGTCCCAATTGGCCAATCGCTTGCCCCGCCCACTTACTGTTGACCTGGCCCATTGACTCCTACAGAAAATACCGCTTCGATTTTAAACGGCATTAGTTTGTGTAATTTATGGCTAGCAGCATGTAATCAAAACGTAGAATGGTTTATTTTAATAAGCTGTAGGTACGACGTTTAAGTCTCCAAACTAACAAAAAATACTTCGCATAAATGGCGGCCAATGTCGGAGTTGACGTTTAACGTCCATTTTAAATGAATGATTTAATTGGTTAACTGATTTTTTTGATTGACAATTACAGTAGGGATTATTCAGAAAATCTCGTGATGTGGATAAATAGCCTGAAAATTCCAAGATAATCTCCATACATAAAGGTTACGTCCTATATCAATATCTGTTTCTGTTATATATATTGATTGATTGAATGGGGTTTAACGCCGCTTTTAACAGTATTTCAGTCACATCGCGGCGGCTGGAGCACCTAACAATGGATTCCTGGTATTTCTCACACCAGTACTACCACTACATCCTTTCCTAGCCTCCAGCTGCTATCTCACTTAGGTTTACGATTATCCACCCATTGGTGAGAGACAATTGTCGGAAAGAATATTTGCCGCCGCCGGGGATCGAACCCATGACACCCATGATTGAAGATTAGGAGTCTGGCGCGCTACCGACTGCGCTATGGCGGCGGCCTTTCTGTTATATATAAACGACTTGCATATTTCCCTCGAATCTAATGATAGACTTTGTGTAGACGATATTCTGGTTAATAGCCATATTAACCCATTCTCACACAATCCCTCCTCTTCACTCCCATCAAGAAAAAAGCTTTAGTAAATGGTGTAAAAAATAAAGAAATTGCTTGTATCAAGCAATTTCTTCATTATACACAATGTTTTCTACCCAAAAGACGAAAAAACTAAAATTCCACCAACTTCATATTGTCGGCTGCAGCTTCTTTCAATTGGGACCAGTATGAACTTTTGTTGTGTGGGAATGGGTTATTATATATACCCCTTTTTGGGCGAACGGATCCTCGGCGAACAGACCCGGGGCGAATGTAAGAAGCGCATCAGATACAGTGAACTACATATTGCACGGGAAAACACAACTGAATAGACTAGTGAGCCTGTCCTAATCTTGGTCGTCAGCCCGATCAGCTCAGTTAGTAGAGCACTTGACTTCAAACCTCAAGATCACGGGTTCGTGCCCTGGGCTGACCATATTATCTAACACAACTAATTGTCTTTCGGATGAGACGTTAAACCGAGGCCACGTGTGGCAATGCTATCCATCGAGCACGTTAAAGAACCAGGCGGAGCTCTCAGCAGTTTCGTCCTGTATCCTTGCAGTCTCCCCCGTAACAACTAACCGTCTTCTGGGGGCGTCGCTCATATGGGCATGTGCTACGGTAGCGATGATAAATAAACGGAAATACACACACTCCTAATCTTGGGACCAATATCGGAGAACAGGGTAGATGGGACAGTCTAGATCTAACTTGACTCATAAAACTTCAGTGATAATGCATGCTGAATGTTTCACATGTTTAAACCTATAAAGCTCATTATCCAATATATAGTCGTTTGATTAAGCTTTGTATCGAACGTTTCTATTGTTTTACATCACCCAGTCGTTCTGATATAATTCTATGCCTTTCACATAATCAGTGAGAAAAACAAGAAAAACAACGCACTAACAATTTTAAACAATTACTTATGAAAAATACCTCGAATAATTTCAGTTCATGAAATGTACCTCTTTTTATCTAGTTTAAAGATATATAATGTTTTACCGTTCTTCTATTTTAACCCTTGCTCAATCATTTTCTGACAATTTTACCTGTCAATAATATATTCTTTTTAGATATTGTCAGCTTTACTATGGGCTGGCAACGCCGTAGATTAGACATTATTAGAGGGAAAAACCAGTTTCTATTTATAGTGACAGTGTCATCAGTTAAAAAGTGTATGAGTTTCGAAAGAAGAATGTTTTTTAAAAGCATCGATTCAGGTAATGTTGGCGTTTTAGGTTTTAAAATTCAATAGAAGACGATGTGTTTTAAATCTAACTGTAATATGATTGAGGTGTATAAGTTACTTTCCAAAAAAGAAGATCTAAATTCGACATCCTTTTCAGTCTCTGTGTATCAAATACGAGAGGTCATACCCTTAAACTCAAAAGTAAAACTTGCTGAAAGGAAATAAGGAGGAACTTCTTCTCATTGAGAATTATAAATGAATCGAATGGACTTCTCTAATCGATTGTGAATGCTTTATCACTGAATAGCTTCAAGAATAAACTGGATAAATATATGGGAGGAGCTCAGTATACCACCTATCTGGAAGAGAACTGGGTTAATATTCATGAGGGGGTTAAAGAAGACAAATAAGTCTTTTGGCTCTAACTCCAGATGTAAGATGTAATGAAAAAGCCATAATTTAGACCATGATGAAAGAGCATTAAGCTCATTCTGTAGTAACTGACTGTCATCTTTGGATAACATTTATTTATAAAGTTCTGTCATATCGACGGTGTTCTAACAAAACCTCGTAACTACAGCTTATTTCAAGGTGTAGTTACGAGGTTTTGTTAGAACAACGACGATATGCAAAAGTTTGGCTGTTGAGACCATTGAAAATGGAAGGTCATTAAAAAACAGTATGGGTCCTAATATAGATTCTTGCACTACTTCACTTACAACCTTGGTCCAAGCTGAGGAACCATTTCTGAGAATAACCCTATGTCTTCTTTTTCTTCTTTTTTTTTTAACCCTTTCCTGGTTTTCAAAATTTTAGACCTGTCCAAATTCAAAGATTTTGAAGACCATTATTCAAAGTTGATTTTATTTTAAATAATCATCCTGTTGGGTAGAAAGAATTGTGGAAAAAGAAGAAAAGCCATGTTATTTTTACCATTATTAGGCCTTGTGCTTGACACATAAACTAGGGTGTTGAACCTCAAAAATCTGAAAATACCATGTTTTGGCCAAGTAATTTATTACCAAGTGGTTTGACCCCCTCTTGAGAAATTTCTGATGGTCAAAACAGTGTATTCTTACCCTAAACTTTTTATTGAAATATCTTATGCACTTTTTTATCCTAACCATTATTAGGCCTTGTTTGACTCACAAACTAGGATGTTGAACCTCAAAAATCTGAAAATATCCTGTTTTGGCCATTAGAAATTTGTTCCAAAGGGGTATGATCCCATTGAGAGAAATTTCTAATGGTCAGGACAGTGATTTTTTAGCCTTTTTTTTATTGAAATATCTTATGCACTATTAAAGTTAACAAAATCAATTGCTAAAGTTCCCCAATTCATTTTCATGATTTTTGTAGAATTGACCCCATCCAAATCAGTTTGGGGTTCGATTCCCAGCGGCGGCGGCAAATATCCTTTCCGACATTGTTCTCTAACCAATTGGTGTATAATCGTAAACTTAAGTGGGATAGCAGCTGGAGGCTTAGGAAAGGATGTAGTGGTAGTACTGGTGTGAGAAATACCATTGTTAGGTGCTCCAGTTGCCACGATATGAATGAAATACTGTTTAACCCATTCCCACTCAGCGACGCTTTTAGACGCCCCGAAGAACAAAAGTTGTAGAAAACATTGTGGAAAATGAAGAAATTGCTGGTCACAAGCAATTTCTTCATTTCCCACAATGTTTTCTACCCAGAAAGTTGAAAAAATCCAAAGTTTCATAAACTGTGAACTGTCGCCTGCAACTTCTTTCAATTTGGACCAGTCTAAAATTTTCTCGTGTGGTAATGGGTTAAAGTGGCATTGAATCCAATCAATCAATCAATCAAATCAGTTTTGACTCCTAGATTTCCGTCGTCAAGGAGTCAACAACTTCTCCGTTTCAAACGATAGCGCAATACCTGCCATTACACTGTCAGTACCAATTAATCCTTCCTTGCTCGAGTTTTTAGCTCCCCTGGCTGAAAGCCAGAGAGCTATTGTCATAGCGTTGTGTCTGTTGTGTGTGCATCTGGTCATCTGTGTGTCTGTCTGTCCTTAAACCTTTACTTTGAAAATCCTCTCCTCAGAAATTAATGATACGATTTCAACCAAATTTCACAGAAATGATCTTAGGATGACCCTTGGATTCCTTCAAAGAATTTTGATTGAATGAAAAACATGGCTTTCATGGGCAGGGCTAATTCCATAAAGCTAAGAAAATCTTCCCAGTAACCAATGGATAGATTTTAACCAAATTTCACAGAAATGATCCTTGGGTGACCCTCTATCAGATTCCTACAAAAAATTTGATCAGATGAAAAATGGCTTTAACCCGTTCCTGTTTTAGAAATTTAAGACCAATCCAAATTGAAAGAGGTTGCAGACAACAATGAATATTGGTAACAATTGGAAATGAAACCATCCTATGTGGTAGACAATATTGTGGAAAAAGGAGGAATTGCTTGTTACAAGATTTTTTTTCTTTTCCACTATGTTTTCTGAAGTATAAAGAATTGGAAAAAATTGGCTTTAACCCTTTCCTGATTTTAGAAATTTTAGAACGGTCCAAATTGAAAGAGGTTGCAGACAACAATGAATATTGGTAACAACTGGAAATGAAATCATCCTATGTGGTAGAAAATATTGCGGAAAAAGGAGAAATTGCTTGTGACAAGATTTTTCTTCTTTTTCCACTATGTTTTCTGAAGTATAAAATTACAGCAACATAAAATCCCGTGTTTGTAAAGGAAAGGGTTGGTGGGCGGAGCTATTTCCATGCATCTTCACAAAAAATGCTGAACAGATTTCAACCAAATTTCACAGAAATTATCCTTGGGTGAACCGTTATCAGATTCTTTCAAAGAAATTTGATCGGATGAAAAACATGGCTTTAATGGGCAGGGCTAATTTCCATATATGGGGAAAACTTTGAAAATCTTCCTCTCAGAAACCAGGTGATGGTTTTAAAACAAATTTCTCAGAAATGATCATATTGTGAATTTCTATTAGATTCCTTCAAAGAATTTTGATAGGACGAAAAACATGGCTTTAGTGGGCAAGGCTAATTTCCATTTATGGGGAAAGCTTTGAAAATCTTCCTCTCAGAAACCAGGGTATTGATTTCATCCAAATTTCACACAAATGATCCTTTGGTGAACCTTTATCAGATTCTTTCAAAGAAATTTGATGAAAAACATGGCTTTTATGGGCAGGGCTAATTTCCATATATGATAGAGCTTTGAAAATCTTCATCTTAGAACCTAGTGGATGGTTTTAAAACAAATTTCTCAGAAATGATCATATTGTGAATTTCTATTAGATTCCTTCAAAGAATTTTGATAGGACGAAAAACATGGGTTTAGTGGGCAGGGCTAATTCCATATATGGTAAAAGCTTAGAAAGCCTTCTTCCCAGTAACCAATAGATGGATTTCAACCAAATTTCACAGAAATGATTGTTTGGTGAACATTTATCGAGTTGCTTCAAATCATTTTGATTGGATAAAAAATGGGACTTTAATTGTTAGGGCTAATTTCCTTATATGGTAAAATCTTCAAAATTCCTCTTCTCAGAAACCAGTGGATGGCTTTCAACCAAATTTAACTGCATCAATACTTTGGTGACCTGTACTCTGATTATAAAAAGAATTTGATTGGATGAAAAATATGTCTTTAATGGGCAGGATTAACTTCCATATATGGTATATACTGAAAAATTTGTAAATTTCTCAGAAACTTGTTGATGGATTTCAACCAACTTTCATGGGAATGATAACCAGATGACTTTTTGTCAGATTCCTTCATATAATTTTGATTGGTTGAAAAACATGGCTATTATGGTGGTGGGCTATGTCCATATATGGTATACAGCGAAAATTTTACACAATGAATTTTTTGACTTGACTTTAGTAAAAACAATGAAAAGTTTGAAATGGTTTGCTAGAACTATTTCGAAGATTTTGATGATATAGATTTATTTTCATTATATTCAGTTTATTCTAAATTCATGAGACATTAGCTTAATCAGTACATTCATACCTGTGGAGCGATACAGACGCACAAGAGCCTCTAGTTTTCATATTGATCAACTTCTAATACCCACATCAGTTTTGCCTTCAGATCATGAGCTATGTATTTAACTGAGTTTTTTATATTGATTTACTTCAAGTACCCACAACAATTTTACCTTCAGATCATGAGCGGTGTATTTTGACTGAGATGTCACCCTCCGAAGTTCTAGAACATCCCCAGATGAGATCGCTGATAGGATGTGACATCACCTTGAGGCAGATAGAGGTGTGTATCTACAGAGAAATCTTGACATAAGTAGTCTAACATGCAGAGCTAGTAGACAAAGTTAATCCATTCAGAGAAATGTCCACAAACCCTAAATGAGTCGACTCTGTCTATATAAGCTACAGTTAGCTATATATCTCTTCATTTGCATATGTCTCATTACAAACCTTGCCTGAAACCATCACATTGCTCTCCCTTCAAGAGGACTTGTCTGGTTGTTGGTCTGTAGATTTTTATCTATTGTAGTTATTTAACTTTTATTGGGAATCAATTTCTTCAAACTTAGATTAATCCCTTTCCATTCTGCTTCACTCAGATGATGTAGGCCAATGATAGAACCAAGATTTATAGCCACATCTGAGAATCAAACTCAGGAACTCTTGATTGGGAAGCAGATGCTCTCTTTCTACTATGAACTCCGTTAGGCTTGACATAGGAGTCCTTTTGGTAAGGCAACTTGGATCTGGCAGATACCAAATATAACATGCAGAGCTTGCAGATAAAGCTAATCAGCTCAGAGAAATGCAACCGTCTATAATAGACAACAAATGACCATACATGTATTATATTTCTGGAGGTTTTGTCATTTGCATAACTCACTACAAATTACCTCCCCTGAAATAAAGTAGCATCTAATCTAGAAATTAAGAACTAGGTAGAATTTGGCCTAGAATCTAACATTACAAAGAAATGGTATATTTTGTTATTTCTCTATATAAAAATTTCCCCATCATCTTCATAAACAAGGGGATGAAAACACTTCCCCCTTCCCCCCATAATAGCCACTGAAACCTATTATGCCAAAGGAGGTCATCTATTTGATAATAGAATCATAAAAGATTTAGCTAGTAACATGTCATAAAAAGTACAGTGGTTGGTTGTCAACCTAAATGATTGATTTGGTTCGGCAATAGATATTTTGATTGTCAGAGGCATTCCATCAATTCACTTAACCCATTCCCACACAATACTGCTTTTTGGGCCCCCAAAGAAAACAAGCAATTTCTTCATTATCTACAATGTTTTCTATCCAAAAAGACCATAAAAAGTTAAATTCCATTAATTTCAAATTGTTGTTTGTAGCTTCTTTCAATATGGACCGGTCATAAATTGTGTTGTGTGGGAATGGGTTAACCCGTTCCCACACAATACTGCTTTTTGACCCAACACCCAATGGAAAAACTTTGGAAATTATTGTGGAAAAGATTTTTTCAAATTTCACTAACTAAAAATCATAGTCTGCAACTTCTTTGAATTTGGACCTGTCTAAAATTTTTGACATCTGATATATGTTTTGTTGTTTCCCAGGACTTGAAAACATCCTCAGAGAAGAACACAAGTATCATACAGCATGTTAAGGGTGGAGGGCAGTCAGCATATGACATACTTAAACTTGTTCTACAAGAAACAAAGCATTACAAATTGTTGCATGACTTGAATAGACTGGATTTGGGAATACGAGTTGATTCATCAGGTCTGTGTTTATATTATATATTTGATATCTATCATCAGAGGTCCAGAAAAGTCCGTAATTCGAATCCTATGTTCATTTAAATTCCTGATTGACACCAAATTACGTATTTCACCATTGTATATGCTTTCCTGAATTGTCCTAAAGTTGTCATTGAACTTTCCAAATCCCAATCTAATTGTGAACACACAACCCTGGGTACTTTAGGTTTTCATGATTCAATCAACCTGTTCCACACTTTTTGACCCCCCCCCCCCCAAAAAAAAAGAAAAGCTTGGGAAACTTTTTCGAAATTTCTTAACCCATTTCAACTCAACAAAATTTTAGACTGGTCCAATTTGAAAGAAGCTGCAGACGACAATTTCAAGTTGATGAAATTTTGATTTTTTTCATGATTTGGGATAGAAAACATTGTGGATAATGAAGAAATTGCTTGATCCAAGCAATTTCTTCATTTTCCACAATGTTTTCCATAGCTTTTTTGTTGAGGGGTGTAAATACGAGGGATTGAGTGGGAATGGGTTAAGCAATTTCTACATTATACCCAATGTTTTCCCACCTCAAAAGACAAACTTATTCAGAATTTCATCAACTGAATAATGAAGTCTGCAACATCTTTGAATTTGAACCAGTCATTTGGAAATAGGTTAACAAAATGCATCTTTACCTTTAGGCAATTAACTCCTTGTGGTCTGCCCAGGTTATGGAAGCAAGGGGACAATGTCCCTGTGGTGTAAAAAAAAATGGGAATATTTTACAAAATTGGTGAATCACACTTATAATCTAAAAACAAGGCTTTGTTACCAAGGGGACAGTGTCTTAAAAATGGTAATTTTTCATTATTTTTTGTAGGTGCAAAATAACAGCCTAAATCCTTTTCCACACAATGACACTTTTAGACTCCCTAAAGAAAAACAATTGGGAAAACATTGTATTAAATGAAGAAATTGCTTATAGCACGCAATTTCTTAATTTCTCACAATTTTTTCTAACCAGAAAGTTGAAAAAAATTCCATAAACTATAAATTGTTGTCTGCAACTCTTCTCAATTTAGACCAGTCTAAAATTTTATCATCTGATAATGGGTTTAAAGATCACTGAACTCCACAAGTTTTATTTTTGTGGCTCCTCTAAATAATTCTTCATTCACTGTCACTTGTATATAATTTTCAGAATATATATATATGATATGCAATGCTCTTCTTTGAATTCCAGATCTGTGGCCTAGTGTATGCGAGACGGTGCTTAAACACTGTCAACAGACAATCAGAGATGACCTTGATCCCCAGTCAATATTGGACAGATTTGAAGAAACTGATTTCATCCCTAGTTCAAAGATCAGGGACATCAAGGTTTGAAGCTATATGCTAGCCTATTTTAAAATGACAACATTTAAGACTAGACCAAATTGAAAGCAACCATAGACAAGCTAAAGTTCATTTACATTAAAAAGATAATCAAAACTTGTTTGTGTGCAAAATTGGGGGAATGGCAGAGCTTAGACTGGTACCACTGTCGACTTTAACAAAAAAGCCGACAGGTAAACACCGATTTTCGGTACATACACGGAAAGCCTGGCCCGTTAGGTTTTTTTTCCTTACTAAATTCGAAAGCGAGGTTTACGCATGCGCAGCTAATTTTGTTGAAAAATTTGGACACGCCGCGGGATTTCCACCCAGTACGATAAAAATCCTACTTTTGTAGTTTTAAAGCATTCAGTTTTAATGTTAAAACATCTTCACATGATCAATCGATTTTGTGTGCGAGAAAAACTTGGAATGTTATCCTATTCATGTAAAATACATAAGGTCTTCCGCGTTCCGCTTCAGCCATATTTTTTTCAAACAATGGACCAGCCAATCAGATTCGATGTTTGGGTATACGTCATTAAATGCCCATCAGCCAATCTCTATATGCAGTCGTTTGGGATCTACCTGTCGGCTTTGTTAAAGTCGACGGCGGTACCGGTCTATGGCAGAGCTGGGCTTATCAGACTGAGAGAACCATGAAATAATTCTTTAAAGGTCTGCTGTTCTGTAATCACTTGACATTTTTCAACTAAATTTGGCAATAATTTTTCTTAGGTGAACCCTTTCAAATATTGTTCATAAAATTTTTCACCATTTATGAAAAAATAGAGGCAGAGTTGGGCCAGGCTTTTCAAAAATAATGAAAATCATTTCCTCTGTAACCACAGGATCAATTTTGCAAGAATATTTAAAAATTTGTTGTGATATGTTTGATTCCCGAAAAATTATGGGGGTGTCTCTCCAATTTGAACCAAAGTTTGCATGAATTTAACTTTGATTTCCAAAACTTGTTCATGATATATTGATTCACAAATAAAGGGGAGTTGGGGCTTATTAGACTTTCATGAAATTATTATTTCAAAATCCTCTTATCCTCTTAAACCACTTGGCCAATTTGGCCCAAATTCTAAAGGAATGATCACCACTTGTTTGCGAAATTTTTATTTGTAAAAAATTTTGATGTGGCAGGGCTTGGCTTACCAGACTTAAAGACTTTATGAAATATTTTTCAGGTGAGTGATTAACCCTTTCCTGGACAAACCCGGGATTTGATGTCTCTGTGATATTTTACTTGGGAAAACATTGTGGAAAAGGAGAAATTGCTTGTAACAAGCAATTTCTCCTATTCCCACAATATTTTCTACCACATAGGGTGTCAGATTTCAAACTGCATGCATTTTTCATTGTCGTCTGCAACCTCTTTCAAATTGGACCAGTCTAAAATTTCATAAAACAGGAAAGGGTTAAGGCCATTTTGGCCTTCTTGTTTGTAACATGTTTCTGGCCATAAATTTGGTAAAATTTTGCTATTTAATAGCAAAGTGGATCTTCCTGTCAGAGCTCAGTTGGGGTTGATTTGCTATTAGAAATAATTCAAGAATGATGTCAAGGATGTCAAGGTCAACTGTAAAAATTGGAAATTG
Organism: Fragum fragum; assembly: GCA_946902895.1. NCBI lineage: Eukaryota > Metazoa > Mollusca > Bivalvia > Cardiida > Cardiidae > Fragum > Fragum fragum. The sequence goes on along the minus strand of OX336377.1, from coordinate 33,664,271 downwards.
ACAATTCCTTCTTTATGCATGGTTTTCCAAATTATTTGGTTACAAGAAAACTGAATAGTGAAATCTTCTTTTCTGAAACTAGAAAACAGAGAGTTTTGTTATTTTGAATCCAGCTCCCCCTATGAGACCTCTTTCAAGTTTGTTCAAATGTTATCCATACTGGGTCATATTTAGGCCCTGCCTGGACGCACCCTATTTTACAATGAAACATAAAAGAATAACTTAACAAATCTTTGTCTCTAAAACCAGAAAGCCTAGACTTGACATTTTTGACATGCAGCATCTGATAGGCGACCTCTATCAAGTTTGTGAATATGATGCTCCTTTGGTTATATTTGGGCTCTGCCCTGGTACATCCTATTTGAACCCATTCCAACACAATGACACTTTTTGACACCCCCTAAGAAAAAAGTTTAGTCAAACATTGTGAAAAATGTTTTCCACAATGTTTTTAACCCAAAAAGTTGAAACATACAAAATTTCATAAACTTTAAAATGTCGTCTGCAACTCCTTTGAATTTTGATCAGTCTAACATTTGGCTATGGGTTAATATACATTCAAAGAAGGAAAACTTTACAAATCTTCTTCTTTGAAACCAGAAAGCCTGGACCATTAATATTGGTAAGTAAAATCTCCCAGTGAACTTTTTTGTGATTTGATACTTTTGGGGTAATATTTGGGCAACTTTCAGGAGCACCTTATTTTAACATGCAAAAAGAATGAAAACTTTAAAAATATTCTTCTCCTAAAGCATAGATATTTGGTACATGTATGTAGTGAACTTCTTAAAAGTCTCACAACCCCCATCCCCGCTAGCATAACCAAAAATAAGTAAGTCTTCTTCAAAATCATCTGCAAAATTAGAAACTTTAGAACATTAATTTTTGGTTTGTAAAATGTTCAAGATTTAACAAAATTTGTTAATGTGATGCTCCTTTGGCCATATTTTGACTCCACTTGTGGATCCCTCCTGTTTACAAAGAAATTAAAAGGAAACAATTTGTGAGGGCCTTCTGATATTAATACTGAAGTACTGTAACATGTGCTACTTTTATCTGAGTCAATTTAATCTATTAACTTTTGTTAGAAGAAGTTATCAGGGGAGCATGATCTGGCTCTGTTGACTCTTGTTTACATCTTGACTTTATTGTGTCACTTAATAGCTCACACACATCATTTACTCTTCATTTTATTGTAGGAACAATCAACAACAACAGAAAAGAATAGAATGATCTTGTTTGAGGTTAGAAAACAGGGAATGGTAGGATATGAAACATTCAAGGAATTTCTTGAAGAAACTAAACAAGATGGAGTAAATGATAAACTTATTGAGGCAGAAAATGAAGCACTAAATACATTAGTAACATCTCGTGATATTATAGAAGACTACATGTGTTACCATCTAAATCGATCAGATTCCAAATGTGAAAGGGGTCCTCGACATGATTCAAATGAAAACATTGAGTTATTTATAAGAGTGCGGGAGTTGTGTACAGAATTCGAACAAAGATATACTTCGCAGTTCGGCCATCCAATGGATTACCCATTAAACCCTAAAAAAATCAATCAGTCAATTTACACACAAGTTCTGAATGAAGTCTTTAAAGTTGATGTAAATTGGGGTCGTATTATTGCAGTTATGAGTCTAGGAGGTGCAATGGCAGTTTCTTGTGAAAAACATGGAAGATCTTGCTATGATATTTTAGATTGGACAATTAAGTTTTTGGAAGAACATGTTGAAAAATGGATACAGGACAAGGGTGGATGGGTAAGTCATTTTTACCTCTTTTCCATATAAACCTTGATTATACTTGAAACATGACTGAAATACAGCTTTTCCATATAAAACTTGATTATACTTGAAACATGACTGAAATAATTGCTGTACTGTGTCTTGCAAATGAGACTAGCTCAAGTAATGGCCATGTTAGGATTGAAGTATCACATATTCTTTCAAGCAGTGTTAAAATACAGCAAATTAATAGAAAAGAATGCTAATTTGGGTATATTTAAAAATCTTCAGACTCATTTTCAATTGATGAAATGAACATTTCAACTATGGTGTTCAAAAATGTGTTTTCTGGATATTGAGCATGTCGAGGGCTGATACCATTTAACCCTTTCCTGTTCAAGCCCTGGTTTTTACGTCCCTATGAATGAGAAAACAAGCAATTTTTCTTTTTCCACAATATTTTCTATCCTACTCAATTGTCATTTTTCAAATTGAATCCACATTAAATTTTCGTCTGCAAAACCTTTAAATGCAGACCAGTCTAAAGTTTTGTAAAACAGGAAAGGGTTAACCATAACATTGAAAGTAGGATGAAAATGCATCACTATTATAAAATAGAACGTTGAAAATTTGACAATCATTTCAATCACATTCCAGGTAATCACAGGGATTCACGTTCAATCACCGTTCAACATTCATTCCGTTAGTTATCACAGTTTTCCAGTCTGCGATCAATTAACTCTGAAACAAAAGTGTTCAATCAACAACATTCATATATTCTGATAATTAACAACGCCTTATTAGTTTCGTTTAAATTATTTTCGTTGATTGAACAAAATGTTTCATTTATTGCACCCAGAAAGCATTCAATCTGTTCAGAGCGGAAAAGCGTACAGCTTTCAATCAAAATCATTCTATCAAGATCATGTAGTGTTCAGCGGTAAAAATCATGTTTCAGTCCGATTGTCAAATTCACCATATTCTGTACTGTACAGATATCATTCAATGTTTAAGTTAAAACAAGTTCATACAAGATTAAAATATCACATTTAGTCAACAATTATCGTAATAAGTTAATAAGCAAATGTTTTGAAGAAAAATCTTCGAATGATTTGGAAAAATCTGTGAATTGAAAACCTTTATATTTGGGCTTTATAAAAACATCCAAAAAGAGTTAGACTCATATTAATCATCTAGATTTCTTTTACCTTTTTTTCAAACTTGATTTAAAATGCTACAAACATTTAGAAACTGTGTTTAAATTGTAAACTAGAATTAAAATAGAGAAGAAAAGGATTGAAAGAAAAGGAGATTGTTCCAAGCAAATCCTACTTTCCTAACAATGTGTTTCATAGCTTATTATATTCTTTGATGCATCAAATTTCTGGAAAACACTGTGATGGGTTTAATGGTGTCATACAACCAACAACATGTTACAGAGAGGTTCTACCTTCCTATTTCAGACAATCATTCTTGACGACTTTTATGAGACAACCTCAGACAATGAAGACAAAGTGGGTGGTGACATACAAGCCATCCAGTCTGGTCAACAATCTATAAACATAACGGCTGGCAACGCACAGTCACAAATACAGAAATACGCTCACTTACTGCTTGCAATCGCTGGGGCATTTGCAATTGGTGTTGCAGTAGGAAGACACTAACAACTATAAACAGTGTTACAATAGAACACTATACCTGAAACTTGCAGATTTATACCATGCAAAGCAACAGCTTGAGGGAAAAGTCTTGTTAGCTCAGTGATTTCCCAATTTTCACCAATTCCCAAATAAGTTGTTTTTAGACTGGCCTAAAATGAAAGACGCTGTAGACAATAATTTAATAATTTAATTTTTCCTTCATTTCTTAACAGAAAAATTTGTGAATAATGAAGAAATTATGCGATACGTTTTTGATCCTAAGGGCATATTTTCTATAACATAGGACAAATACTTAACTAATGCTACATACCAAATATGAATGTCATTCACCTGATATTTTCAGAAGGAGAAGACTTTTTAAGTTGCTCTTATTGGGCGTTTTCTGGAATTTTGGACCTCTGGGGCAAGGCCCAGGCTTTATCCCAGGGCTATGATTTTAGCTTACATGGTAGAGAACAACCTTTGGTTATGCTATATACCAAACATGAATGCTTTAGGCTTTGTAGATTGGAATGAGAAGATGTTGAACATGATCTAATTGAGCATTTTTACGAGCATTGGACACTCAGGGAAAAATTTTTTTTTAACCTACAGGCAAAATATAAACACAATTAATATATAACAGTAAGGCTATGCTACATTCCAAATGTAAACCCCTCGGCCTTAAAGTGAAATTTTCTTAACTTACTCAAATTTTGCACTTTTCCCAAATTTGGTCACCAATTATAGGGGCCCTTTTTTACTTTAGGAGCACAGTTTTAAGTGATATAGTACCAAACCATCTAGTAATGCTACATACCAAATAGAATGTCCTAGACCTTATAGATTACAAGGAGAAGTCTTTTGAATTTGCTCTAATTAAGCATTTTCACAAACTTTGGACCTCAGGGACGTGGCAATTTTTGACCCCAGGGATATAATTTTTGAAAACTTGGTGAATAACCATGTGATTAAGCTACTTATGATATATAAATCCATATTTCCTTGTAGTTTTTGAAGAAAAAAAGTTCAAAGATTGACTAAAATTTCCCATTTTCACAGAATGAAAATCTTTGAACAACTTTTGTAGAGCTTCACCCAAGGAACATCCATGCAAAGTTTCAGCCTGATTGGTCTACTGGTTCTGGAGGAGATTTTAAAGATTTACTAAATTTCCCATTTTCAAATGCTGTGGCAACCAGAGTTTTTTACAGAATGAAGTTCTTTTAACAACTATTGTAGAGCTTGACCCAAGGAACATCCTTGTAAAGTTTCAGCTTGATTGGCTTACTGGTTTTGGAGAAGATTTTTAAAGAAATTATGGCAAGACGGTTGGACAACGGACAATGACAGATCACAGTAGTTCACCTTGCACTTTGTGCTCAGGTGAGCTAAAAGTAGATCAAAATTTTACTAAAATTTAAAATTTGTGGAGAAAGGATTCAGCAGAAAAACGGTCAAGATTGATAAAAGGGAGGAAAATGGCAACGTCATAGTAGTTGGTAGTTCATCAAACTCCCAATCTTCAATTATAGGATGTCATGGGTTTGATCCCCGGGGGTGGCACATATCCTTTCCGACATTTGTCTCTCACCAATTAGTGGATAATCGTAAACCTAAGTGGGATAGCAGCTGGAGGCTAGGAAATGATGTAGTGGTAGTACTGGTGTGAGAAATACCAGGAAATCATTGTTAGCTCCAGCCACTGCAATAAGACAAATATACTGTTAAGAGTTGCCTTATTCGACCAATCAGTCGACAGATGCCGCTTGACTGATTAACAATGTTGAGTATAAGTTGTTTGCCTGTTACCTATCTTGACAGAATATTTTTTTTTTCCTTTGTTTTAAAAGTCAGTTATTCTTCTATATACTTTTAACCCTTTACCAAATGAAAAGCATTGAAAGAAGTGACTTATGACAATATTGATTTTGTGAAAACTTTGTCTTCTAGGATATGAAACAGTGTGACATGCAATTGATTGATTGAATGGTTTTAACAGTATTTCACTTACAGCAATTGGAGCACCAAACCACGGGCTCCTGGTATTCCTGACACCAGTTCTAACACTACGGCCTTTCCAAGCCTCCAGCTGCTCATCCCACTTAGTTTTACAGTTATCCATCCATTTTCTAGAGACAAATGTCAGAAAGGATATTTGCTGCTGCCTGGGATCGAACCAGGGACCCCAGGGAATCCTATGCCATACCACTGCCCTATGGCTGCGGCAGTGAAGTCCAAATAAACTTCTTTTTTTAGGGTCTTAAAAAGGGTATTGAGTAGGAAAGGGTTCCATAGTAAAATCAGGCTGGCAGAGCAATAGAGGTGCTCAAACACCTCTAGTTTTTAGGAAATTTCTAAAAAATCATGTCTCCACCGAAATCTTTTGATTTAGTAAGGAAGATAACAAGTGCTAGTATATATATTCTCATTTGTTCCTACCCTTATAATGACAATCTTTCTTTTTCATAAGATCTCTAAAAAAAAACTTTAACACCATTACCACACAAGAGCAATATAGACATGTAACAATAAAAACAAGCAAATTTTATGAATTGATATCCCCTGGCAAACATATTTTGTTTGTCAATGGAGTATATCAATCTTAGGATATTACTCTGTATGTATATGGCTTCACCAATCAGGGGCAGTAACTCTAAATTTATTAGTCAAACTGGATAACCCATACGATATGTGCATCTCCTCTTTGTAGTGAAGCTATCCACAAAGTTTCATTGAAATCCAACCAATGGTTTCCAAGAAATAGCACAGAAATAAATAAATTATCTGTTTTAATATGGCTTCACAAATCAGGGGCAGTAACTCTGAATTTAATAGTCAAACCTGATAACCCATATGATATGTGCATCTCCTCTTTGTAGTGAAGCTTTCAAGAAAGTTTCTTTGAAATCCAGTCAATGGTTTTCAAGAAATAGCTTGGAAATGAATATTACTCTGTATGTATATGGCTTCACCAATCAGGAGCAGTAGCTCTTAATTTAATAGTCGAAATGGATAACCTTGACAATATGCACATCTCCTCTTTGTAGTAAAGCTTTCCACAAATTGTCATTGAAATCCAGTCAATGGTTTCCAAGAAATAGCGTGAAAGCGAATATTACTCTGTATGTATATGGCTTTACCAATCAGGGGCAGTAACTCTAAATTTTAATAGTAGAACAGGGTAACCAAGACGATAGGTGCATCTCCTCTTTGTAGTGAAGCTTTCCACAAAGGTTCATTGAAATCCAGTCAAATGTAAGAATGTGTAAGGTATGGTTTTAAATTGGGTTTTTTCATCTGACCCATCATGGGAAATAGGCCAGCCAGGATTTGAAAAATGGAAGATTTATCCAGATGACATTCCTATTTTGAACATACAAGATTGAATGCATATACAAAAATTTGCCAACATCAAAATATAATTCTTACACTTGTGCAGATTGTGTATTCTGAATAGGATTAATAACTCTCAGAATTTCAAGTCGGTACATATTTGCCTTGCATAAATAGTCACTAGTGACATCAACTAGGCATTTTTTTTCTAACAATGTATAAGCCATTCCCACACAATTACGCTTTTTGACGCCCCTCAAGAAAAGCAATCAGGGAAACATTTTGGAATATGAAAAAGATGCTTATGAAAAGCAATTTCTTCATTTTTCACAATGTTTCATATCCAGAAAGTTTGAAGAATCTAAACTTTCATAAACTCTAAATTGTCCTCTGTAACATCTTTAACATCAATTTGGACCAGTCTTAAATTTTGCTTGGTGGGAATATATTAACCCTTTCATGTTTCTTGAAATTTTAGACTGGTCCAAAATGAAAAAAATTGCAGACGACAATGCAAATTGGATGAAATTTGAAATTAAACAATCCTATGTGGTAGAAAATATTGTGGGAAAAGGAGAAATTGCTTGTGACAAGCAATTTCTTCTTTTTCCACAATGTTTTCTCAAGTATAAAAGCACAGCCACATAAAATCAGGAAAGGGAAAGGGTTAAAACATATTCCATTATGGCCCCTTTTTATGTTTTCGCATACATTTGCTGAATATCTTGTTGGCTCCTTTGCTATAATAAGTCATTTGTATCTAACCAAAACATGTTCTACCTTTTAGGCTGATTACATTCTTATTGCACATACTTTTACCCTTTCCCGATTCAAATTTTTGTAGACCTGTCCAAATTCAAAGGTTTTGACAAAAGTGGATTTGATTCGAAAATTACCATATAGTTAGGGTAGAAAACATTGTGTAAAATGAAGAAATTGCTTGTCACAAGCAATTTCATCATTTTACACAATGTTTTCTACCAAGAAAGTTGAAAATATCCAAAAAATTCATGAACTTTTATTATCATCTGCAACTCCTTTTAATTTGGACCGGTCTAATAATTTGCCGCGTAGTAACGGATTAGCTGTAGCCTGCCACCTGTTGTTGTATGGTGAAGGCTTAAGGTAATAAATGTAATGGCATAAAAATCCTGGTAGGTTTATAAAAGGCATCATTATAAATAACAAACTAATGTTTGTGTAGCAGATCTTTTTAATGTGCTAGTTATCTAAGACAATAAAATTTGAACAGACTATATTTACTCCTTTAGTTAACTGTTAACACATTTCCACACAAACCTGATTTTATATGACCCTCAGGAGAAAATGTTTGCAAAACAGTGTGGAGAAAGAAATTGTTTGCAACAGGCAATTTCTTCATTTCCAAAAATGTTTTCTCTCCTGTAGACAATATTTTTTGTCTACAACTTGTTTATTTTCTGAAAAAGCATTAAATGTATAATATATGCAACCTGTCATACGCAAAAAAGAACCATCTAATATAACAAAGAATCAAGCATAAGAAAGATAGGAACCAGTAATGATTAACCCTTTCCTGATTTTGATTGGAGACGACAAAAAAAAATTGGATGTAATTTAATTTTAAACCATCCTTTGTGGTAGAAAAATATTGTGGTAAAAGGAGAAATTGCTTGCTAGTGCAAGCAATTTTTATTTTCCACAATTTTTTCTCCAGTATTAAATCACAGGTAAAGATTTCCAAGTCTAAAAAGGGCATAACTAATTAAAATAAATTAAGAGTTATCCCTTTAGATTTATAGATTGTGCCTTTGATAGTAAATATACATTCTGAGTTTCAAGAGAAAGTAGTTAGATTGCAGAGTCTGACCAGTGTCCATAGTTTTGCACTTCCCAGATGGTTTTATTACATCTGCAGGTCAAAAGTATTTATAATATGAAGGTTGATTCACACTGCCAATCAGATGTCAGGTCTAGATATGACAGGACAAGTGTAAAATACCTTGCTTTAACAGCCCTTAGGAAAAATGCTTTGGAAAAGTACAGGTATATGGATGGAAAAGAAATGTTTGTAACAAGCAGTTTCTTTACTATCCACAATATTTTCTACCCTAAAAAGCAATTTTTTCCAGTTTCTCCAACCTGAAATAGCCTGCAGTATCCTTCAACTTGTACTTTTCTAAAATTTTACTGTCAACAAAAGAGGTCATGATGTATATAATTGACCAATCATGGCTGTGAATAACTAACCAGTTGATCAATGAAATTATTCATTTAGACCAGAAATGAGTCTTGACCTCTGACATTAGCTGCCATTTTTGTCGGCTTGGCAACTTCAACCTCTTAACTACAGTCTATTCAAGCTGTAGTTACATTTAGGTCACCAAACAACTATTTTCATTTTTGGTTGCATGCTACTTGCCATAAGTTTTGCATAATAACACCTTTAAGAATCAAAGCAGGACTTTCTGTCGGAGTGTCGTCATAGCTAGTGGAATAATGGGCGGGGCCAGCAATTGGTCAATTATACCCTCTACACACACCTACGAAGCACAGAACTTCTATCACATGCAAAGTACAAGAGGATATATTGGTTCTTTCATTTGTCCTGCCGTCCATTCATAGAATTTTTGTTCCGTCCTCTAACTATGCAACCACTTGACCTACTATCATGAAACTTCATACAAATTTTGCCAATGGTCCAAGGAGGTGTTTAATTGCTTGTAGGTCACTTAGGTCAAAGGTCACAATTTAGGCTTGACTGAAAATTTGTTTCCATGCTCTAGCTTATAACTCATTTGACCTAGGACTTTGAAACTTTATTAAAATCTTATCCATGACCAAACAGGTACCCTAGTGTTTTGGGGTAACATAGGTCAATGGTCAACTGTGCTATGAGTCAAAAATAAATCATGGGTGTTTAACCCATTACCAGACTGCAAAATTTTAGACTAGTCCAAATTGAGAGAAGTTGCAGATGACAATTTAACCCATTCCCACACAGTGACGCTTTTGGATGCCCCTCAAGCAAAACAATTAAGAAAACATTGTGTGAAATGAATGAAGAAACTGCTTCTAACAAAATGTTTTCTACCCAGAAAGTTGAAAAAAATCTAAAGTTTCATTAACTTTTAATTTGTGTCTGCAACTCCTTTCAACTCGGACCAGTCTAAACTTTTGTTGTGTTGGAACAGGTTAAAGTTTATGAAATTTTAATTTTTTTAAACTTTCTGGGTAGAAAACATTGTTTAAAAGCAATTTATTCATTTTACACAATAATTTTCCATTTGTTTTTCTTGAAAGGTGTCCGAAAGCATCATTGTGTGGGAATGGGTTAAGTCAACTTTGCAACAGTTCTGGTTGTCTATTATTTAGGATACTCAAATAGTCAGCAGATCATTTAGTATCTGAAATAGGTGCAACTGTAATTAACCAAGTAGATGGTAATTACTTAGGAACCATTTTGGTCATGGTTATCCAGTTAAACAGCATGGCAGTGTGAACCAATGTTCAACCCATTCCCACACCATTCCTCCTTTTTACACCCCTCAAGGAAAAAGCTTTGGAAAACATTGTGGAAAATTAAGAAATAGCTTGGATATTTAGTGTGTAATAATACCTATTGACCCTTTACCAAAATACTTCATAGAATTACTGTATCCTGAAAATAAGCCATTTTCTTTGCAATCCCAGAAAGGAGTTATGAAGGATATCATAGAAAATGTTCTCCTGCTTAACCATTAGGCCTAGAGCTTTGATATTTGGTATGTATTAATGCCAATTGACCCTCTACTTGTGTTCTTCAAAGAATTACCACACTCTTGAAATTGGCTCAATATGGTTGGATCTTCACTTTACCTAGGATTAAAGGAGAAAATCTTTAAAAGAAATATTCTTCTCCAGAATAATTAGGTGTAGGGCTTTGATATTTTGCATATTATATCATTACGCCTTGAGCCATCATACTCAGGGGAGCGATATAGGACCATCATGGTCCTCTTGTTTTGTAACTGTGAATGGACGGACGGACTGCAGACAATGACCAATTACAATAGCTCACCCAGAGCACTTTGTGCTCAGGTAAGCTAAAGAATATTTAAGTCCACCAACTTGAAATTGTCGTCTGCAGCTTCTTTCAATTTGGACCAGTCTAATATTTTGTTGTGAGGGAATGGATTAAAGAGACTAATTCTTACGAAAATGCATTTACAATTTATCTCAATTTTTTATTCTAAAATCAAATGATTGCCACAGTCAATGAAAAAATCAAACACACCGGAAGACAACTTTGAAACTCGATATTGATCAACATTTATGTAGAGCATTTTTTCTTGTTTTTTGGTATCGTATAGCTTATTCAAGCTGAATTTATGAAAACCAACCATTCTACTTTTTTCGTTACATATCACTGACAATGAATTTTGTAAATAATTCGTTTTACTATCTAAGCCGAGCTTCCTGTCGGAGTCGATGGGAATGGCCAATGAACCGTCATTTATATTACAATTACAGAAATACAGATCTTTCAATGAATAAATGCAATCAACTGCCAAAACTGTCAGACAGCAAAACAGGGCAATATACTTTTCATGTACACATGCAAAAGATTAACAGCTCCCTTACACTTCTGAAAAATAAAAATAACAACAGAGAAATATCTCAAAAATTCAAAAAGCAAAATGCTAATATAGAGCACTCACCAGTGGTCTGAATTGAAAAAAGAAACTTGAAACTTCAAAGTTGGATTTAAACCAATACCAGACGGCAAAACTTTAGGCTGGGCCGAATTGAAAAAGTTGTGGATGACAATATAAAGTTGAGGAATTTTTGAATTTTTTCAACTTTCTATGTAGGAAACATTGCGGAAAATGAAGAAATTGTTTGATCAAGTTATTTCGTCATTTTTCACAATGCTTCCCAATTGATTTCTTGAGAGGCACCAAAAAGTGTCATTGTGTGGGAATTAGTTAAGACACAATTAGTACACCTAGTGACCTACTGTTTTTTGTTTTCCATTGATACTGTCGCATTTATAATAGGATATATTCTTATGATGATACAAACAATCTTAACAAGATTCATAAAAATTGAGCAAAAATTGTAGCCCTAGATTCTATCTAGATATTTTTCTGGTGGTGAGTTAAAATCAAAGATTGTGTTTACCATTAATAACTGCATCTCAATTTAAATTAGAAAAGTCAGAAGATATAGTACCCTACCTTGTATAAAGTATGTGAAAAGTTGCTTCCCTTTTTTTAATAAGTATCTGAAATATCCAATCAGATAAGAATCTGATAGGGTTCCTTACAATAAGAAGCTAAAATATACCTTTAGATAAACAAGGCTTTTCGAAGACTTGACCAGATTTTGTCTCAACCACATCCATTTTCATTAAGGTCTTTAACCCATTCCCACACAGTGACGCCTTTTTAAGCCCTTCAAGAAAAGCAATTGGGAAAACATTGTGTAACCTTGTGACAAGCAATTTTTTCATTTTACACAATGTTTTCTGCCTAGAAAGTTGAAAAAATCTAACATTTTATAAACTTTAAATTGTCGGCTGCAACTCCTTTCAATTTAGACCAGTCTAAAATTTTGTGATGTGGGAATGGGTTAATATAATTAATAAAAAAGAAGGGTTGGATTAAACATCTGGCCCTAGTAAGTAAACAAGAGTTTTCTTAGATTTGACCTAGAGACCTATATTTTTCATCTGACCAAACCTATTTCCATAGGGTTCAGAAGTTTACCAATATAAATTCAGTAAAGATTGGGCCAAAAATGATGCCGCCAACGACTCAACAAGACTTTTCCTGAGATTTTTACCTCTAGCCCTACTTTTCAACCTGTTCACACTCTTTTCAATAGAGTTTAAGGACTTATCAATGTGAACAATATAGCAAGTTTGATGTAAATTTACAGACATTCAAGTATTCACAAAGCCTTTCCTGAGTATTGCTCAAAGCCAGAGTCAAAATTCTTGTGCAAACATATTCAAAGTTGAAGGGCAATAGCATACGTAGGAATAGAAATATAACAAAGATTAGACAGTTAAACATAATACTTTAACCAAGAATTTGCCGAGAGGATGATATGATGGTCACAAAGACATGTGCAAAATCTTAGAGTAATAGCGTACATAGGAACAGAGATAAAACAAAGATTAGACAGTTGCATGTAAAACTTTTACCCAGAATTTCTCAGTCAATAAGGGTAAAGTATCTAATACAATGAATGTCAGAGTAATGAATCTTTTCCTAAGGGATGTTTTCATGGTTACAAAAGCATGTGCAACGTTTCAGATCGATAGGAACAGTGATAGACTTGCACTTAAACTTTAACCAAATATCTAAGTTGAAAAAGGGGTCAAAATATATGAATGTTTGCCTAGGGGATGATATGATGATCATAAAGACACCTGCAAAGTTTCAGAGGAAGTACATGAGTAGAAACAGAGATATGAGATTTGCAAGTAAGACTTTAACTAAAGCATTACCTCAATGCTGATGCAAAGATGACTGGAATAGCCCCCCTGTATAAGAATAGTCTAAGCTTAAAATTCATGCACATCTGTAAAGAAATGGAGGGGAGATATGTTAACAATAAATTTTACATTCAGGTCCATTTTCTCTAAAACCCAAATATGCACAAGGTCAAGTGACTAGGAACATTCTCTGAAAATTTCATTCTACTTTGTCAATAATTGTAGGAGGAAATGTGTTAAGATGTGGACTACCACATGAGAGGATCATACCAAAAAATAGTGATCTTTGTCGGCAAATAAAGAGGAAAAATGATCGCTTTCTACATATAAATAAAATCTGAAGTATTAGGAAAACAGGAAAAAATGGAAAAGAAATCTATTCAATAAATCTAGAGTGAAGTCTGCAGGCACTGAAAAATGAAAAGTGGTGTATTAGAAGTTTGGTGTAGTAAACTTAACTTTGACACTTCAACAGATGCAAATGAGATAAAGATAAGTCATGGAAGAGGAATAAAACAATTGACTAGAAGTTGAAACCTTAACCAATAACTAACAATTATGCTAAACTTTGACAAAAATCTGACAATAACTATAGTCTAAATATACAATAATTTTAAATAACTGGAGAAAAAAAAGTGTTTAGTTTTAACTGCATGTTTTGTTTATTTGAATGGGGTTTTACGCCGCTTTCAACAATCTTTCAGTTATATCACGGCTGGAGCACCTAACGATGGGATTCTGGTATTTCTCACACCAGTTCTACTATTACAAACTTTCCTAGCCTCCAGCTGCTACCCCATATAGGTCTACGATTATCGACCCATTGGTGTACTGCATTATTTGTGTGACCAATAAATTAACCTATTATCACAAGACAACAAGAGTGGTCAGAGACAGATTATGCTCCCCTAATATAGTCCTGTCATACAAAGTATGGAATAAAATTGGAAAAGGATTCAGGAGGGTGGACAGACAAAGGGGCAGCCATATGTTTGCCCTTCTGACATGCTTAATTTTCAGATACAACTTCAAGCTTTATACATCTAGTCATGATATTGAACAATTAGACCAAGTTATATTAAAGTAACCCATAATTCAAGGAGCTATACTGGAAATGCACGTTTGACCTTTACCTGTGATCTTGACGTTTCAGCTATCTGAATTTCTTTTCAAATGGCACATCTACTCATGATAAAGAATAATTGTGAGAAGTTATTTAGAAATCTATCCATAATTCTAGGACCTATGCTCTGGACATGCTTAATTTTAACATATGACCTTAAGCTGTGACCTTGACCTATCCGAATATTTCTTTCAAATGATACATCTACTCAGTATAACAAAAAATTGTGCTAATTATATTGAAATCCATCTGTAATTGAAGAAGCTATGCTATGGGTATGTTTACTTTTAACATGACTTGAGCTGTGAACTTGACCTTAGAGCTATCTGATTTTTTTCAAATTGCACATCTACTCACGATAATTGTAACAAGCAATTTCTTTGTTTTACACAATGTTTTCCCAACTGTTTTTCTTGAGGGGCGTCAAAAAATGTCATTGTGTGGGAATAGGTAAAGGGCAGGTTGTTCCAATATATACATCACTAAAGTAACCTGAGCTATAAATTGTTGGTTTTGAAATCAGATGGACCAAGATACCCCAAGATTACACACCAAAGATCTTCATTGAATAAGAATTCATCAATTTTCAAAACCGGTCTTATATTTGATTTGAAAAATAAGTATGAAGCAGGGAAATCAATCTGTACGAGGGATAAATATATAACTCCTTTCAATTTAAGACCCCTCTAAATTTCTATCATGTGGATGATGGTTAACAAGCGATTTCTCCTTTTCCCACAATGTTTTATGTTTTACTTAATTTCAATGAATGTGCACTTGAGATATGAACTTTGACTAACTTTTTTTCAGTCAAAATTCCAATCTGTTTAAAGTTAAAAACTAACAAGAGGGCCATTGGCCCTCAAGCACGCACCTGAGTCAATGGCTACAGAAGTAATCAAAGCACTAGTGACCTAAATCTGGCCAAAAATTACCTGTTAAGAAAATCTTGTATAAGAAATAAGAAAGATGCTTTTACAATGATTCAGGATTTTTGTGCAAGAAAAGTAGTACATTTCAAGGAAATTTGGGTTAATGAACTAGATGGTGAATTAAAAATAATATAGGGTGTGGGGTTGGTTGGGTTTTTAAGGTTTTTCTACTAAAACTCAATGTGTGCCCGTCCAGAGCCCAATTATGTCCGAAGAGTCAACACATGAAATCCTTTAAGAGGTTCAGTAGGAGGTTCAACATACCAAATATCAATGCTCTATGCTTTCTCATTTCAGAGAAGATTCTTTCGTTCTTTGTTTCATGTAAAAAATTGGGTGCGGCTAAGCAGAGCCCAATACAACCGAAAGGGTATAGCATGTACAAAATCTGTACAGATTGACTTGGAGATTCCAGATACCAAATTTCAATACTCTAGGCTTTCAAGTTTCAGAACAGTAAATCTTTTTCTTTCTTTGTATCTATTTTACAATAGAATGCCCAAATATGAACCAAGGGGTATCATATGAACAAACATTATAGAGGTCCCCTATGACTTACTGCATACAAAATGTCAATGCTCTAGGCTTTCTGGTTTCAGAGAAGACTTCTAAAGTTTTCCTTCCTTGTTTCTATGTAAAATGGGGTGTGCCCAGGAGAAGCCTAAATATGACTCAAGTGCATCATTTGAGCAACTTGAAATAGGTCCTATAAGAGATGCTGCATACTTAACATCAAAGCTCTCGGTCTTCTTGTTTAAGAAAAGAAGATTTTTTAAAGTTTTCCTTCTTTTTTTTCAATGTAAAAAGGAGCATCATTTGAACAAACTTGATAGAGGTCCACTGAGAGGTGCAGCATACAAAATATCAAAGCTCTCAGTCATCTGTTTTCAGTGAAAATGATTTTTAAACTTTTCCTATAAAATGTAAAAATAGGTGAGTCCAGGTGAAGCCCAAATATGACCCATAGGGCATCATTTGAACAAACTTGATAAGGGTCCCCTGTAAATAGCTGCCAACCAAATATCAAAGCTTTCAGTATTCTGCTTTCAGAAAAGAAGATTTTTTGAAGTTTTCATTCTTGGTTTCAATGTAAAATGGGATGTGCCTGGGTGTAGCCCAAATATGACCCAAGGGGTATAGTTTGAATAAACTTGATAGAGGTCCTCTAGGAGGTTATGCATACCAAATACCAAAGCTTTTGGTCTTCTGGTTTCAGAGAAGAAGATTTTGAAAGTTTTCTTCTTCATTTCAATGTAAAATGGGGTGCGCCTAGGTGGAGCCCAAATATGACCCAAGGGGTATCATTTGAACAAACTTGATAGAGATGCCCTTGGAGGTGCTGCATATCAAATATAATAGCTATCAGTCTTCTGGTTTAAGAGAAGAAGATTTTTAAAAATTTCCTTTCCCCCCCTTTATTGTTGCCCTGGTAACCAGAGTTAAGGGTGGATTTCAATTATTTGAACAATTTTGGAAGAGCTTTACCCAAAGAATATCCCTGCAAAATTTCATCAAGATTAGCTTTCTTGTTCAGGAGGAGAAGATTTTTAAAGAAATTGTTGACAGACGCACAACGACACCAGACATTGAGCTATCACAATAGCTCTCCTTGAGCACTACGTGTTCAGCTGAGCTAATAAAAACACATCAAGCACCACCAAAATCATTCAAACATGAGCAAAATAACAGACATTCATACAGGCTTAACCCATTCCCACTTAATAACACTTTTAAATGCCCCTAAAAATACAACTTTGGAAAACATTGTGGAAAATAAAGAAATTGCTTGTTACAAGCAATTTCTTCATTATCCACAATATTTTATGCCCTAAAAGACACATTTTTTTTAGGATTTCATAAACTTAAAATTATGATCTGCAACTTCTTTAAATTTTTGCCATTCTAAAATTTTGTTGTGTGGTGATGGGTTTCAATCAAAATTAACAATCTTCTTTCATAAATTTTATCATGTAAGAGCATAAGGAACTGTAAAAGCTTTTGGGAAGGCAATTTATTTCTGCTTTGTTTTATAATTGTTTTCTAGGAGGGAGGGGGCATCTTGCACAATATTGGCAATTGACTGTCAATGAAAGAATCATTCAGACTGGAAATGAACTTCGAACTCCATTTTTGGATTAAATGTATGTGTAGCGTTCTTGTTAGTTTGGCGACTTAAAAATTGGAACTACAACTAATTTAAGCTGTAGTTACAACATTTAGGTAACCAACCAACCATTTTATTTTTTGGTTGCAAGGTTGACCTTGCATTTTACAAAATATAGCTGTTTAATATTAAAGTGTACCTTCCACATTGTTTTCTTGTGGGTTGTTAAAAAGTAGGGTTTTTTAGGAATGGGATAAAGGCTAAAAAATTTTATGGAAAAGCAGATAACAATTGTTGGAAGCAATTTCTTAATATCTGACAAAGTTCTACCTCATTATTTCACATTCTGGTTGTAAGAAGGTGGGATTTTGGGTGACAATGCTTAGAACATACTCCATACTATAAAACCTTTAAAACTTGGTACACATTATTCTTGAACACTCGTTTAAAATGTGGGGACGGATTTTCTTTAAGAACAGTACAAGTTGGTTTAGGCTGATTCCTATTTCTAACATCCTCTATATCCCAGATCTCTGGCATGCTGCATCCTGGTCTGAAATACACAAAAATTCATGGGATAACCATTTCTCACACAACAAAATTTAAGACTGGTCCAAATTGAAGGCAGCTGCAGATGAAAATTTCAAGATGATGGAATTTTATTTTTTTGTCTTTTTGGATGGAATATATTGTGGATAATGAAGAAATTGCTGGAAACAAGTATTTTCTTTATTTTCCTCAATGTTTTCCAAAGCTCTTTACTTCAGGGGCATAAAAGGGATGTTCTGAGGGAATTGGTTAAGAAAAAGATGACAAGATACTTTCTTAAAACATCATGCCCCATGCCACAGTTTTTTTTCAGTATAGTGACCTGGATATGTAACCTTGACCTTCATGGATAACATTGACCTTAAAACCACCTATTGCCTATCTATGCAAGGAAACTATATCCAAAATATGAGACTGGGAGTGAATCAAGAGAGCAATTGACCAATCACAGCTGACAATCAAGGAATTAACCAACCAAACAAATCAAATATTCAGTCTGGACCTTAGCTTTCAATTTGGACATTGGCAGCAATTTTTGTCAACCTTTTTTGTTTGGGGACTTAAACCTTGTAACTACAGTTTATTCAAGCTGTAGTTACGCCGTTTAGCTCACCAACGAACCTTTTTGCTGTTTTTGTTACATGCTCCTGTCAGAGTAAATGGGCAGAGCATAGGGAGACAGTGGGTGGAAGCAGCAATTGGTCAATTCCAAAGGAGACTGGGAGTGAATCAAGAGAAAAACTACTAAGGAGACTGGGAGTGAATCAAGAGAGAAAGTCCTAAGGAGACTGGGAGTGAATCAAGAGAAAAAGTCCTAAGGAGACTGGGAGTGAATCAAGAGAGAAAGTCCTAAGGAGACTGGGAGTGAATCAAGAGAGAAAGTCCTAAGGAGACTGGGAGTGAATCAAGAGAGAAAGTCCTAAGGAGAATTAAAGTGAATCAAGAGAGAAAGTCCTAAGGAGAATTAAAGTGAATCAAGAAAGTCCTAAGGAGACTGGGAGTGAATCAAGAGAGCCAGTCCTAAGGAGAATGGGAGTGAATCAAGAGAGCCAGTCCTAAGGAGAATGGGAGTGAATCAAGAGAGCCAGTCCTAAGGAGAAAATTCTTTCAAATGGCACATCTACTCATGATGGAGAATAATTGTTTATTTTGAAAACCATCCATAATAGAAGGAGAAATGCCCCGGACAAGCACAATTTTAGTGTTTGACCTTCAGCTGTGATCTTGACATAAGAACTATCCCAAAAATTCTTTCAAATGGTATATTTACTCATGATGGAGAATAAGTGTACCAATTCATTTTTAATCGATCCATAAATGTAGGAGTAATTGTCCGGACAAATTTGGACGGACTGACTAACTAACGTACTAACACACATACATCTTCTTGTCTTAGTGACAACTATGTCTCACTCACCGCAAGCGGGCTCAACAAAAATTATTGTGTCAAAAGCAGAAATTGCTTTTGGAATTCAATTTCTCATTTTGCCATTATTCCTTTTTTTTATAGCATTAATGTGTGTTGTTGTGTTATCATAGGTTTTCACTTCAATGAATGTATTTCAGCAAAAAATTGGTTCCCAACTTTTATTCTAGTTAGACAAACAATATTCATGGTCAGGTTGGATACTTATTTTGCTAGGGGTCTGTAGGACCAGATGGCTCCCCCACACTGATGAACCCATTACCAGATGAAAAACATTTGACTGGTTCAAATGCAAAGAAGTTACAGAAGACAATTATAAGTAGATGAAATTTTATATTTTTTTTTTTCTTTTGGGGTAGAAAACACTTTGGTTACTCAAGAAACTGTTTGTAACAAGCTAT
This sequence comes from Fragum fragum, assembly GCA_946902895.1. NCBI lineage: Eukaryota > Metazoa > Mollusca > Bivalvia > Cardiida > Cardiidae > Fragum > Fragum fragum. The sequence goes on along the minus strand of OX336377.1, from coordinate 33,644,564 downwards.
TTCTTCTTTTCCAAATATTTTGCTTTTTTTCCCTTTGAGAGCATCAAAATGAAGGATTGTGGGGGAATGGGTTAAAGGTATTCTAAGTCTATATTAATTCTTCAACAATACGAACTAGAATTGTCGCAACCCAAACTTATACCACCACTATTGTTTTGTCTCTGAAGTAGCACAGTTGACCTTTGACCCATATCACCAAAAATGAACAGTGCACATAATTGGATAACATTTGTATAAAGTTACAAAGTCCGGGTTCAAATGAATAATGAACTTGGCAAAAAAAAAGGTTTTAATCAAAGTTCAATTGTGACCTGGATTAATCAAAGTTCAATTGTGACCGGGACACTTGACCTATATGACCCCAAAACAATAGGGCATTTTCTTGAATCATTGGCAACAATGGTATCAAGTTTCATAATTGTAGGAAAATTGACCATTCCCTGCTGTCAATCAAGGAATATTTCAACTAATCAAAAATCTCGATTCAGCCCGGATTCCAGATTTAAACTCCGACATTGGCCGCAATATTTGAGTGAAACATAAGTGTTGGTTTGGCAACTTAAATGTTGTAACTACAGCTTATTCAAGCTGAAGTTACGCCTTTTAGGTCACCAACCAATTATTCTACCTTTTTGTTACATGCTATGGGCCATAAATTTTACAAAATAACGCCATTTAAAATCAAAGTAGGACTTCCTGTTGGGTCAATGGGTTTGGTCAAAGAAATAAGTGGGTGGGGCCAGCGATTGGCCTATTGTTGCTATAGTTAGAGAATGGAAACAAAAAGTCTATGGACATACAGATGGACATGGTAAAAACAATATAAACCCCTTTTGGTATCATAGTACACATTAATTGTCAATATCTTGACGATCAACTCACCTGCTTCTTCTCACACACCATGAGTCTTCAAGAACAACAAAATCTACATGAAGCTTCTTAAGGTTATCTCTAACTTCTGTTACTGGTTTTCTACTATACATACTATAAACTAGTTTGGTACGCTCTCTGTAATGATACGATATAAACTTTTAGATGATCTCTATGATGTTTACAGGTCTGGTTGTACTTTTAAAGCATAGAGCAATTTGTAAAATAATATGTATTGAACTCATATTTGTTATAGTATCCATCTCAAGCAGTACCATACAACAACACTTTCTGAATCCTCGAAAAAATACAATCATGGAAAAAATTGTGGGACAATGAAAAATTGCTTATTGAAATTAATCCTTTTCTCATAATGTTTTCTACTCTATTTGGCACTTCTCTTCCAGTTTAAGTATAATTTGAAATGTCATATGCAACTTTTATCAATTTGGAACAGCCTAAAAGAATGTTGTAAGATATTGGGTTTAGACAAAGTTTTTTTCCCATTTCAACTTCTTTTACATGCTACAAATTACCTCTCCTGGTACCATCACATTACTCTCCCCTTCAAGAAGACTCATCCCAAGTCTTTGCCACTGAGATCAGTGGGAAAAGTAGCTCTAGTCTGGCAATTGTAATCATCCCAAATGTAATGAGCAGGGCTTGTAGGCAAAGCTAATCCAGTCAGAGGAAATATCCGCAACCCTAAATGGGTCAACTCTGTCAATATAGGCTAAAATAAGCCACGTATCTCACCATAGATTTCACCATAGATAACCTCCCCTGAAATGTCACACTTACAACAGGAGTGCCATAGTCACAATATACGACACCACATTAAGGTCCCTTTTTGTGTGACACAGCCTAGGATGGTAAAACCTGATAATATGTATGAAGTCAGACGAGTAGAAATATTCTGTAAAAAATTGTGCAGGTCTGTACAGAAATGGATGAGCAGATGCACTAATAAAACATTATGCATTAAGACCCCTTTTTCTGTGATGCAGCCAAAAAAGGAAAAACCTTTACAATATTGGCAAGATCAGATGATGTCTCTTCTGTACAAATTTCATGCAAAACTGCCCACAAATGAAGGAGGAGGAGCATTAACAAGAATAAGGCCTCTTTTTCTGTGACACAGCCTAAAATAGCAAAACTCAACAGTATCGTCAAGGGACTAGAAACAATCTGTGAAAATGTCATTCAAATTTGTCCATAAATGTAGGAGGAGTTTTGACAAAAAGATGTGGAAATACGGACAGACAGATTGCTGGAAGGAAGTCGGGACAGCAACTGATGGAGTAGATGATACCAATATACGTCAACATTGGCAGTAACATTGGCATTTGTACAAAGGGAATATTACAACATTGTGTTTTTCTACTTGTTTTTATCATGTTCGAGAATCGTGTGTAGGTATTTCTTATTGGATGAGACCGAAGGTTGAATCCAATAAAAAACACCTACATACGTTTCGAGAACATGATAACAACAAATAGAACAAGAGGGCTGTTGGCCCTGGGGCGCTCACCTTAGATAAAGGCTCTTTTTCTTTCAACAGTCTAATTTCATGTTAAGGTTATGATTATGAAACATGTGGGCCACAATTACAAATAAAGACTATGAACCTGGGGATCCAAAAGTCTAAATTACAAATTCAAGGGCTTTGGTGCTGATTTAAAAGAAGGAAAAAACTTTTTCCATGGGTTATAATTTCAGAAATAAGAAAGAAGTCTGTGAACAGATGCTTAATGCCTATTACCCCCCCCCCCCCCGGGGTCCGCCCCTGGAGGCCCTAGGATCATAATTTTAGCTATTTTTTAAGATTGTAAGAGATCAATATACTGATGCTTCATGCAAAATATCAAGGCTCTACACCTTTATGGTCAGGAGAAGATTCTTAAAGATTTTTTTGAAATTTCACTTTTGTTGCCATGGCAACCAGAGTTTTAAACGGATTTCAATTTTTTTAGCTAAATGAAAGGGGCACCACCTAAGGAACATTTCTGCCAAATTTGGTTCAAATTGGCCCAGTGGTTGGGAGGAGATGTCATTTAAAAAATTGTTCTTTATTTCTATATAACCCCCCCCCCCCCCCCCCGGGGCTCTGCCCCTGAGGACCCGAGGATCACGATTTTAGCCTTTATGGTCAGGAGAAGATTCTTAAAGATTTTTTTGAAATTTCACTTTTGTTGCCATGGCAACCAGAGTTTTTAACAGATTTCAATTATTTTAGCTTTTTTGAAGGGGACCACCTAAGGAACATTTCTGCCAAATTTGGTTCAAATCGGCCCAGTGGTTTGGTAGGAGATGTCATTTAAAAAATCGTTCTTTATTTCTATATAAGCACCACCCCCCTGGGGCTCCGCCCTGGGGATCCGAGGATCATGATTTTAGCTATTTTGAAAGAGGTTAATATACTGAAGCTTCATGCAAAATATCAAGGCTCTACGCCTTCTGGGTCAGGAGGAGAAGATTTTTAAAGATTATTTTAAAATTTCACTTTTGTTGCCATGGCAACCAGAGTTTTTAACGGATTTCAATTCTTTTAGCTATTTTGAAGGGGACCACCTAGGAAACATTTCTGCCAAATTTGATTCAAATCGGCCCAGTGGTTTGGTAGGAGATGTGGGGATCACAATATCTCACTTGAGCACTATGTGCTCAGGTGAGCTAAAAACACAATGTTTAAATATTCCTTTTATTATATATATCTTTAGGACATGACATTAAGAAAATTCTTAAATGATTAAGAAACCAACTTTCCGAAAAGAACCTGAACGTCAATACACAAAAAAGTAGTCCATGTTTAACGTACTCGATGAATACAGTTTTTTGGTACACGCTGAATACAGATTTTTTTTCTATCGATTTGTATTTGATAGTCAGCTTTTAATCCATATATTTTATAGGTATATAATAAATATGATTACTTACCTGAGACCAGCATCTTCATAATGAGGATGATTGACTATTGGACGGCCGGTAGACAGTTTAACTGTAGCCATTGTAGGCATGGGACCCGCAAATACAGCATCTGAAATATTTGAACCAGAAATAGAGAGCCACCTCTAGGAACCATCCACAATGGACCTTAAACACAGGAGACTGTTGTATCCAGATTCATGTCTAAGATGTATCATTTTGTCGCTTCAACACAATGATCTATCTCATTCAAGAATCCTTGAAGTACCAGAATGATAGGGGAGATATTAATTTAAGTATCAGTAACCCTAAGTACAAGTGCAAACTTTTGAAAGAAATGATTGAGTTCTTATTAGTAATATTTAAGCAATACACTGACTTGCACCTAAAACTTCAACCATAAATCTCAAATTAAAAGAGTCAAAATGCAACTAAATTGAGAAACAGTAACAAATCTTTGCTCATAGAGTTAAATCACGACCCTTCATACAGGTAAAAAGTTATATTACAGAGTTTAGCAGCGATTTCTCTTTTTCCCACAGAGTTTTACACCCCAAAAGGCACATATTTTCTACACTTTGATTTATCATCTGCGATCAATTTCAATTTAGACCCATTCTGAACATTTTGTGATAAATTGAGCTAAAATCCTAATGTGGACTGCCCTTTTGATAGTGATCCTATACTCAAAGCTTCTTGGATAAGACCTCAATATTAAACATGTGTTTGTGAAACCCCATGCCCCCTTAACAGCCTTTATTTGGAAATGTGACCTTGATAGGTAACCTTGACCTTCATTGATGACCTTTACTGTACAGATAACCGTTGCCTATCAACACAAGAAACAGATATCCCAAATAGGAGCAATGTATCTGCAACAGTTTTTTTAATAAGAGTAAAATGTTATGCTTTTGTATTAGGTTTAAAAAATGTATGACCTTAATTAGTGACCTTGACATTGATGGATGACCCTGATCTTACAATCAACTAATGCATATTAATCTAAGGGATCCATATCCTAAAATGAGCCTTGTATCTGCAATGGTTTTTGATGGATATCAGTAACACAATATACCCCGATCTTATTGATGCGGGGTGTAAGAAGACAAGGAAAGGTTAAAGTAAGCAAGCTAACAACCTTAAATGACAGAACCAAAATTGGCAATACCAAGTTATTTAAAAGACCTCTATATTTTCTTCAAAAAGATTAGAGCAAAAAAATTTCAATACTTTTAGGTGTTTTGGCATTAATCCACTCGACCAACTCTTCCTGCGGGATGTTACTAAATTCTCCCATGATGCTCCACTGATGTTGTAAATTAGCAATACCCTGATAAGACATACACACCAGGATGACAGTAATGACAGCATAATGTTTCTCACGTCCTCCTATCCAACTGAAAAACTAACATGAGTAAAAATGTGTAAAATATATGATTAGCTAAAAGCCAGTAATAAAGATGATAAATGGACATGTTATCATATTTTGATTGGAATGGCCATTAAGATCTATCTTAAACTTGACCTTAAGCCAAACTTTCTGACCCTAGAACTCTAAAGCGTCAAAAACGCATATCTATGATTTTACCTAGTGACTAATATTTCATCCATTTCCAATTCTTGGAAGTTTCTACCAGAAGAAATATTTTTACTATAATTTGACACCAATACACTTTGTTTTTATCCCAACTAACCCAATTTTTAACTTGTCTGTAATTTCATAAAGACAAATATTCAAACAAGAGGCCCAGTGGGCCTTAACGGTCACCTGAGTAAAAGAGCATCAAGACAAGTGATTTTGTTTGAAAGAATTAGAAAAAGGTCCACCAAAGGAACATTCATGTGAAATTTGATTAGAATCTACCTAGTAGTTTTACAGAATTTTGCAATCAAAATTTCTGTTAGAAATTAATTTTGTTTCCATAGCAACCAGAGTTCATGGAACAAAATTATTTTTAGCAGTTTGGAAGAGGATTGTGCAAGGAACACACCTGTTAAGTTTGCTTAAAAATTTGCCCAGTATTTTTCAAGATATAGTTGTTAAAAGAAAAGTTTACGCATGCACAGATGCACAACGGACACAGGACCATGACAATAGCCCCGCTGGCCTTTGGTTAGTGTAGCTGAAAATGTGGACTTTATTGTGTAAACAAGAGAAATATGCAATATGGTTCCATTTCCATTACTGCTTGATGGAATTTGTTCATTTTGGTTAGCCTTCTTGCCTTCGTGTCAAAGAAACTCTGAGAAAATTTTAAAAGAATTGGGCCAAAAATGCGGACTTTATCGAGTAAACAAGAATTAATTTTAAGTGTACTATGAGAATTAATCACTCAGAGTCTCAATATTTTTTTCAAGAGTTCTGAATCATTAAATCTATCACAGCATCCCCAAATGATGCTTCCGACCAAGTTTGGTTGAAATCCCCTCAGTAGTTCTTGAGAAGAAGATGAAAATGTTTAAAAGTTACCAAAAATGACCCCCTTTTGGTCCCCACTTTAGGCCCCCCTACCTCCAGCCTTTTATTTTCACAAATCTGTATAATCAGTACCCAATGATGCTTTTCACCAAGTTAGTTTGAAATTGGCTTAGTACTTCATCAGAAGAAGATGAAAATGTGAATTTTTTAACATGATGAACTTTGACCTCTGGGTGTGGCCCCATACATGACCCCAGGGACATGAATTTCACAATTTATAATATACCTGTCCTAGTTGTCATGCACACAGAATATTTAAGCCTTGGCATTAACTGTTTATTAGAAGAAGATTTTTAAAGAAGTACCAAAAATTACCCCTTTTTGCCCCCTATTTGGGCCCCTTTGACCCCCAGAACCCCTAGTTTCACAAACTTGAATTGGCATCCCCTAATGATGCTTTCTACCAAGGTTGGTTGAAATCCCCCCAGTAGTTCTTGAGAAGAAGATGAAATATTTAAAAGTTACCAAAAATTACCCCCTTTTGGTCCCCATTTTAGGGCACCCTGACCCCCCAGCCTTTTAATTTTCACAAATCCGAATAACCATTACCAAATGATGCTTTTCACCAAGTTTGTTTGAAATGGGCTTTGTACTTCATCAGAAGAAGATGAAAATGTGAATTTTTTAACATGATGAACTTTGACCTCTGGGTGTGGCCCCATACATGACCCCAGGGACATGAATTTCACAATTTATAATATACCTGTCCTAGTTGTCATGCACACAAAATATTTAAGCTCTGGCATTAACGGTTTATTAGAAGAAGATTTTTAAAGAAGAACCAAAAATTACCCCTTTTTGCCCCCTATTGGGGCCCCTATGACCCCCAGAACCCCTATTTTCACAAACTTGAATTGGCATCCCCCATTGATGCTTTCTACCAAGTTTGGTTGAAATCCGCCCAGTAGTTCTTGAGAAGAAGATGAAAATGTTTAAAAGTTAACGGACCACGGATGACGGACGACGGACGACGCACGACGACGGACAAACGATGATTGCAATAGGTCACCATGACCATTCGGTCAGGTGACCTAAAAAAAATCAGGGTCAAATGACCTTGAAATTTGACCACTAGACTATCCATAAGGTTTCTCTCTAACATTTGACCTAACAACTTAGTTTTTAAAGCAAAGTGACCAAATCCTAAAACTTTCCCATGATTTCATCAAGAAAAACATTTTAATCATTTTCAAATCCATTCAGCAATAACTGTGGCTTCTAAAGTATCTAAATGACATTTCTAACTAGAGGCACTTGAGCACCTGTATTACCCCACAGGCCTGAATATACTGATCAAGCAAATGGTGTTTTCACTAAACTAATTCATCTTTGCGATATCTTGCAAATAAATATAGTCACTGAAACCTTTGAAATAGTTATAGACAAACATTTCAAACCTTTCACTGTTGAACAATTTGAACAAGTCTTACAATTTAAAAATCAGTAAAGGGATACCACTTCCAACACATTCCCTCCTTTTACATCTTTCAAGAAAAAACTTTTGAAAAAATTGTGAAAAATGAAGAAATTGCTTGTATCAAGCAAGTTCTACATTATCAACAGTGCTTTCTATCCTCAAAGATGATAAAATCTAAAATTTCATCAACCTAAATTAGTTGCCTGCAGCTTCTTTCAATTTTGACCAGCCTGAAATTTTGTTGTGAGGGAAAGAATAAGGAGACTGAGAAACATTATTATAGCAATTAAATACTTACATGTTTAGATGCTAAAAGTGATGTTACAAGACACATATGTGGCGTCCAAAACAGTTTTAATCTCATGATTATGAGAGCCATTAAAAAGAAAGCTGCCAACTGGAACAAATGATATACAACCTACAAAACAAAAGCAGATTTCCCTATTTTACTGTTCTTCAAGTAAACAGAATTCAGTGACGCTTTTGAACAACCCTCAAGAAAACAATTGGGAAAACATTGTGGTTAAAAAATCTAAATTTTCATCAACTTTAAATTGTCGTCTGCAACTCTTTTGAATTTGGACTAGTCTAGAATTTTGTCATGTCGGAATGGGTTAAACTTGTCGAAAAATATTGTAGACAACAATTCCAAGTACAAAAAAGTTGTAGACAACAATTCCCAGTACAAAAATATTGTAGATAACAATTCCCAGTACAAAAATATTGTAGACAACAATTCCCAGTACAGAGATGTTGCAGATAACAATTCGCAGTACAAAAATATTGCAGATAACAATTCCCAGTACAAAAATATTGTAGACAACAATTCCCAGTACAAAAATATTGTAGATAACAATTCCCAGTACAAAAATGTTGCAGATAACAATTTGCTGTACAAAAATCTTGTAGTCAACAATTCCCAGTACAAAGATTTTTAAAAGTCTTTGTCTTTCAGAATGGAAAACATTGTGGATAATGGAGAAATTTTTGTAAGCAATATCGTCATTGCCCACAATGTTTTCCAAAGTTTTTTCTTGAGAGGTGTAAAAAAGCAGGATTGCGTGAGAATGGGATAATGTATAAACTCGTTGAAATCAAAACCTTTAGATAAATGACCAATCTGTCAACCAAATAATCAGTCAATCAATGAAATAATTCATTTAGACCAGAAGTGAGTTTTCGGCTCCAATATTGGGCACCATTATTGTTAACCAATTTTTATTTATTTGGCAACTGAAATATCAATACTACATCTTTTTAAAGCAGTAATTACGACAATAAGGGTGCCAACCCATCAGTCTACCTTTTCTTATTTGTAGGCCATGAACTTAACAAAATAACAATGTTAAAAATCAAATAGTTCATCTATTTTTGTCCTCAGTTTTTTCTGTTTCTGTCAATTTTAAATCTAGATATATCCTTAACTTCAAAATTAAATTAGAAAACATTGTGAGAAAAGGATAAGTCGCTTTTTACAAACAATCTTGCAATTTTTTGTACAATTTGTTTTCATCAGTAGGTCAAATTGCAAGATTGTGAGGTGGGTCCACAACAGAATTTTAAGACTGATTCAAATTGAAAGAAGTTGCAGACTGCAGTTTCGAGTTAGTGAATTTTTAAAAAAAAAAAAATGCCTTTTAGGGTAGAAAACAAGCAATTCTTTCTTTGTTCACAATGTTATCCAGAGCTATTTTTCTTGGAGGTGTCAAAAAGTGTGACTGTGTTGGAAAGGGTTAACCCATTCCAACACGGTGAAGCTTTTGGACACAACCCAAGAAAAAAAACCATGAAACATTGTGTGAAATGAAAAAATTGTTTGTAACAAGCAATTTCTTCACTTTACACAATTTTTTTTTCTATCTCAAAAATTGAAAAAATCCAGTATTTCATCTACTTTGAATTATCATCTGCAACTACTTTCAAATTGGACCAGTCTAAAATTTTGATGTCTGGTAATGGGTTAAATAAGCTATTACACGAAATTTACCTCAGCATGTGGTTTACTTCTATGAATTCTGTCTGTTTTTGACTCTGAAGGTGATCCATCTCTACTGGCTTTATACGTCTGTATCTCTCTTCTTAACAACTGTAATAAATACAGTCAAACCTAGTCATCCTGTGACCTCCATTTAGCGTGCACCTGTCTTAAACGGCCGGGACAATGTCCCCCGTTCTTTTTTTACACTAAATTTTACCTGTATTTTACAAGCACCTCTGAAACATGGTAAACGCCATCAAAATCGTGTCCCATTCTTTGAAATAACCCAAGTTTATAGCAAATTTCAGGCCCATGGCAAATTTTACAGATAAGTAATGATCATGGCGCTTAATTGTTTTCGGAATATCTATTCAAGTGTCAAAATCAGATAAACATTCAAAAGCGCCGCCATTTAACAGGTGTTTTGTAGATAACTACCAAGTCATCAAATGCCTAGTTTTATTATATTGCTCTTATTCAGTAATTGATCTCATGCACTTGATATTCAAATTTTATCAATAAAGTTTAATTGAGTATGACGATCGAAATTACTGTTCTTGGAAAGTAAACTATTTCCGTTTTCATAAAGAGTTTGTTTGCAGTTTCAGAGGTGAGAAATGAGCAAACAAACTCGCTCAAAGACTAATTCTGACTAGATTCTAATTGGAACTTTATTGAAATATAGTGTCTTACGCAAAAATCAAAATTATCGAGCAGACTGATCCTTAATTGACCGGCCATTTATATTATGTCAATTGTTTGATCTTTGAAAAAAATAATCACAACCACTTGAGCAATTTAATCCGATTTGAACCTTTTAATTCCGATGGATAATCTAATCAACTTCATGAGCATATGGACCTTCTTACCAAAATGAAGAAAACATGTTTGAATGAGCTGTTTTCTTGTTTTTTATTAACTGGGAAAATGAGTACTTTCTAGCAATCCCAATCTTTTTTCACACAAACATCCAGCCATCTCCTTGACAGGCCGACCTGTATTAAGCAAGTACCTGTCTTAAGCAAGGGATTTTGGCAAGTCCCTTGACCACTTGCGTAAGACAGGTTCGACTAACACAGGCACAATGTGGTGATGAAAACTTTTTTTCGCCACATTGTGAAATTTTACTAAAATAAACTGCTTTTTTAGCTAAACTGAATTTATCATAATAGAAAGACAGTATGAACCCCAGCAAAGTTGATCTCATCTATAGATTTATGGAAAAACTATAAGAAACAAAAGGCCTTACATTTTATCATATTCAAATAAATTTCTTTCACAAAAATGAACAACATGTGAAGATACAAATGAGAGAGTATCTAGCGTCCCTGATTTTATCTACTATTTTTATGACTTTAAGCTACACTTAATCATATTATTATTATAATTACATTTTACATTCTAAATTGAGTGTTCATGGATGCTGAGTGCTTTAAAAATATCTAACAGCCAAAGACAAAAATGAGTTTTTATGGAAGTCAACCATGCATATCATGTGGCTTGAGTTATGTTATATAGAAATTTAATTGGTACTATAAAACATGCAACCAAAAAAATCTTTTTTTTTTTTACTTCAAAATAGAATTGACTTTTCAAAAGAACATCCCTACAATTTATCATGAATAGGTGTAGTCTAGAAACATGCATTTACACATAACAATACTTTAGACTAGACCAAATGGAAAGATGTTGCAGACATGACCAAATGTTAGAAAAGTTTGTCTCTCTGTCTAGAAAACATTGTGGGAAATGAAGAAATTGCTTGTCACCAGCAATTTTTTAATTTTCAACAATGCACTTCCAAGTTCTTTTCTTGAGTGTTGTAAAAAGGAAGGATTGTGTGGTAATGGGTTGAAACATTGTGAGTGTATGGTAGGATAGATACATGTTTTACAAACTATTTTACAATTTCTGGGTAATATCGACAAACTGTGTCCAAATACATATTTGATTGTGTGCTCAGATCATTTAACATGCAATACATTAACTGCTATGAATAATTTTTTGTTTATTTCAAAGCAACTTTAATCTTTATAAAAAATTATTTGCAAGGAATCATTTATCTTTTCTGACATGTTAACAGAAATTAAAACCTGAAGGTAGTAACCATGCTAATTCATACAGTCGGAATTCTTTATCATGCTTTCAGCTAAGATAGGTTCTGTCATAAATGTAAAACTCTTTTTTCTTACATTGAGTCCAATTTACCAAACCATTTGGGAAGTGAAAAAGTATCTTACCATCAGACAGCAGCCTGACTAGTAAAAACATATTACTGATGCAGAGTGTCTGAATCTACTATGTATTCATGACAATCTAGCATCAAGTATTTGTTTCAACAAGTTAGGATGATATCCTGGATCTCTTTTCTATTAAATTGAACATGAAAGACTTACCAGAAATACAACTGTAACTAACACAACTAATACAGCAGGTGCTAATAAAGTCTTTGTTAGTTTCACAGGAGTCTGAAAAGACAAATTTAGTTCTCTCTCAAAATCTAATACCCTCACTACAGTCGTTTTTTTTGTATGTTTTTTTGTTAATTTTCATTTTTTGTTTTGATGATATTTCCTTGGAAATAACCATCTGATGCCTCTTGACTTCAAATTACTAACAGAAATAACTTTTGTAATTTCACCTTAAATTAGGAACAACACTAAAAAGGAATATGTATGTAATCATTAAATGCAAGGAGCACTAAGTTTAAAGTAAATGTCTTAGATGATAACAGAGATAAGACCAAGGTTAAGTTCTGTCACATTTACACTTGTCTAACTTGATAACATGATTTGTCTTAAAGCTAATGTCAAAAGTTGTGACTGAGAATGGACAATTTATGACGGATAAAGGACAATTTATTTATATAATAGTGTCTTGAGCAATGTTAAAACAAGAGCCTTCAGAGACCTATTATGCTCCCTAAATATAACCCTGTCACAAAAAGTATAAGATAACAGGAAAAAGGTTTCAGATGGATAGACAAGGTGGCAGCTACATGCCCGACCTTCACAAGATTTGCTTGTTTTAACATTTGACCTTGAGCTAGAAGCTATCTAGGTATTTGTTTTAACTGCCAGAAAGATCAAAGGATGATTATATGCTCACATTTCAGGGAGCACAAATATAAAATTAGAAAAAATTAAGTTTACATTTTTACCAACCAACACATTCTTGTTTTCATGCCAATGAAAAAGAAAATCGATAAAAACATTAACAGAAAAGGGGAATTTGCTTATTAGTAGCATTTTTTTCCTTTTCTCTTTTCGTTTGTTTACATGGAGTAGCATTCATTTCTGAATTCATATGTACTCTCAAATTAGGTCAGGAACTTGATTGAATTTATGTCAGTGTAATATTTTAGTGTTTAACAATGGATTCAAGTTATAGCATACCTCTTTTTCCATAAAATCAAATTCAGCTGCACAAGTATATAACATGGTATGAAAATTCTTGTAATCTGTGAATTTACTTCTAAATATGTCCCCAATATGAGCCTGAAATGTACAAAGTTATAAAAGGTAGGAGTTAACATTTTATTCAACAGGACAACATTTTCATAGGATATAACATTAATTCAAAACTAGAACAATACATGAATAAGTTCTTAGCTGCTTTTATTGACATAGAGTGAATATAGTGCTAAAGGAGTAATGCTACCAACTAGTATTGGATCCAAATGTGTGGGAATATTTAAACCAGCTCCTAGACAATTCAGTTTCTTTACTACCATGAAGATAAAGCTTTGGAAAACATTTTGGGAAATGAAGAAATTGCTTGTAACAAGAATTTTCATATTACTCTATAAGACTTTTAGATTTCCATGAACCAACAAGGTGCCAAATTGTCACAAGATACGCCCGTCACACTGCTTAATATTAACTGGGGGTTTGAATAGAACTGAGGTTATTTTGAATGAATATTTTTTGTCAAACAAAGTGTGAAAAACAACAAAGGGCAATAACTAAAAAAATAGGCTAGGTAGAGTTATGCTTCTTTTCACTGCACTCCTACTTGGTGAGCTCTATCCATCCATGAAATTTCATGATTCTAGCTATTATACTTTTAGAGATATACTCCGGACAAGATTCAAGTATGAAAAACAACAAAGGGCAATAACTCAAAAAATAGGCCAGGTAGAGTTATGGTTCTTGTGCCCTGCATTCCTACTTGGTGAGCTCTAGCCATCCATGAAGTTTCATGATTCTAGCTATTATACTTTTAGAGATATACTCTGGACAAGATTCAAGTATGAAAAACAACACAGGGCAATAACTCAAAAAATAGGCCAGGTAGAGTTATGGTTTTTGTACACTGCACTTCCACTTGGTGAGCTCTATACATCCAAGTAATTTCATGATTCTAGCTATTATACATTTAAGAGATATACTCTGGACAAGATTCAAGTATGAAAAACAACAAAGGGCAATAACTCAAAAAATAGGTTAGGTAGAGTTATGGTTCTTGTACACTGTACTCCAACTTGGTGAGCTCTATCCATCCATGAAGTTTCATGATTCTAGCTATAATACTTTTAGAGATATACTCCGGACAAGATTCAAGTATGAAAAACAACAAAGGGCAATAACTCAAAAAATAGGCCAGGTAGAGTTATGGTTCTTGTGCACTGCACTCCCACTTGGTGAGCTCTATCCATCCATGAAATTGCATGATTCTAGCTATTATTCTTTTAGAGATATACTCCGGACAAGATTCAAGTATGAAAAACAACAAAGGGCAATAACTCAAAAAATAGGTCAGGTAGAGTTATGGTTTTTGTGCACTGCACTCCCCCTTGGTGAGATCTATACACCAATGAAGTTTCATGATCCTAGCTATAATACATTTAAGAGATATACTCTGGACAAGATTCAAGTATGAAAAACAACAAAGGGCAATAACTCAAAAAATAAGTTAGGTAGAGTTATGGTTCTTGTACACTGCACTCCAAATTGGTGAGCTCTAGCCATCCATGAAGTTTCATGATTCTAGCTATAATACTTTTAGAGATATACTCCGGACAAGATTCAAGTATGAAAAACAACAAAGGGCAATAACTCAAAAAATAGGCCAGGTAGAGTTATGGTTCTTGTGCACTGCACTCCCACTTGGTGAGCTCTATCCATCCATGAAATTTCATGATTCTAGCTATTATTCTTTTAGAGATATACTCTGGACAAGATTCAAGTATGAAAAACAACAAAGGGCAATAACTCAAAAAATAGGTCAGGTAGAGTTATGGTTTTTGTGCAATGCACTCCCCCTTGGTGAGATCTATACACCCATGAAGTTTCATGATCCTAGCTATAATACTTTTAGAGATATACTCCGGACAAGATTCAAGTATGAAAAACAACAAAGGGCAATAACTCAAAAAATAGGCCAGGTAGAGTTATGGTTATTGAGCACTGCACTCCGTATTGATGAGAAGAATATAACTGCCAAGTTTAAAGTCAATCGGACTTACGGTGACAGAGTTATGCTCCGGACAAAGAAGTGGATACTGCCCGGACAACTGGACGCCCGGACACCATGGGTGATCCCATAATATGTCCCGTCTTTGACAGGCGTATAAAAATTGACTCTATACCTTCTTTGAATTCAGACAATTTTGAACTTTGTTGAGTGGAAATAATTTCAATATTTCATAAGTCTTATTGGGTAGGAAACATTGCAGGAAATGAAGATCTTGCATGTAATAAGCAATTTCTTTGTTTTCTGTGTTTCAAAGCTTTTTTTTTCTATGGGGCGTCAAAAAGTGTTTTTGTGTTTAACTGTTTCCTGTTCTATCCCTAATTTTTACGTCAATGTGATTTTATACTTAAGAAAATCTTGTAAAAAAGAAGGCTACATGCAAAGTCTTCTTTTATCATACTGTTTTCTATGACATGTACACCATTTGTCTGAACATAGTTTTATGGTATAATAATCATCAGATATACTACAAACCCTTTACAATAATACATCAGTCAATTATCACAATCCTGAGTGTTTTGAAAGCCTTTAAAGCAAACATTTTAAACAAAGTGACCTGTTGTATCTTTGCAGATCGTCTGTCTGCACATCATGTTACAGTATAATTTATACTTACGTCATCAGCTATATTAAGAGCCTTAGATATAAATAATTTAAATCCTAGAGTTCCAACACACAGCAAGCCACCTTGTACAACCTGAAAATATAGTGATACAAGATATGGACATGAGAAACTACACACCCTCTAATAGCAAAAGATATGACTTTATTTTTTTCAACCCTTATCTATTTCTGAAATTTTAGACAAGTCCAAATTGAAAGAGGTTGCAGATGACAATGAAAATTGTATGCAAAAATGAAATGAAACCATCTTATGTGGTAGAAAATATTGTGGGAAAAGGAGAAACAAGCAATTTCTCCATTTTCCTCAATGTTTTCTCAAGTATACAATAACAGAGACATAAAATCTCAAGTTTGTATAGGAAAGGGTTAAAAACTAAATGGCAGACGACATGAAACTTTGCATACATTATTTGCTTTTACAAATATTCAATAGTATTCAAGTAGAAGAGAATTGATATTTCATCATGATTCTATAGGCATACAAGCAAATGGAAAGAAAAACAATCAGACAATCAGAGAACAAAGAAAATCATATCCCATATTAGGAATGGCATTTAAATAGCACACTTTAGTCTTTATTACATAGGAAGAACTTATCTTTTTAAAATCTCTTTGGGTAAAGTTGACAGTTCTTGTAAAACCCTGAACATGTCACATGTGCAACCAGAGAAAATAACGTTACCAAGTGATCTATGGCAGATTGCATATATAAAGCTGAATGACAACCAATATCTCATTACAATTGTACTGAACTAGAATATTGAAAGAGGCACTGTGGAAAAAGGGATACCCCTTAATGCAACACCTTACATTGGGAACATCTTTCAATTTAAGTCTAAAATTTTATAGTATGATAATAGATAAGGTATTTCAACTTACCCATATCAATATTCTAATTCTTAGCTTTTCTATTACAGGTTCCAGTAAAACTATAGTCTGAAATAAAAATTAGAGAAATTATAGTTTAATTCAGTGTTAGATTTATCTTCCAAATAAACATAAAACATACAGACATAAATTAAGCAGATATAAAAAAGTACCCTTTCTGGATCAAACAAAATGAAAATTTGGTTGAAATTGCTTTGCTTTGTATATTTATGTAATGTAGTGTATATCAAGGCAGTGCCCAAATATGACACTAGGTTCATAATATGCATATCTAAGATCCATAAGATGTTAAATAGCTATTACTGATAGCAATTTCTTCAATGTCCACAATGTTTTCTACCCTAAAACGCAAAGATTCTCTAAATCCCACCAACTTGAAGTTGTCGTCTATTGCTTCTTTGAATTTGGACCTGTCGGGCAGTGCCCAAAATAATACTTTAGTAGAGGTCAACTTTGAGATGCTACACACAAGATATCAAATCTGTAAGCCTTTGGTTTTAGTAAAGAAGACTTTTTTAAGATTTCCTCCTTTTCCTACGAAAACTGGGATGACCCCAAGAGGAGCTCAATTATTACCCAAGGGCTCATCATATGAACAGACATGGTATTAGTGGTTTTGGGGTGGAAGACTGTAAAGTTTTAATCATTTTTGCCCTTTTTTTCTTGCAGTGGCAACCAGAGTTATGGGTAGTCTTCAATCAATTCAACTAAAGAACATCCCTACCAAGCTTCATCAAAGATTTGCCTTCTAGTTTGGAGAAGATGTTAAGAAATTGTACATGGCACTCAATGGTTGTCATATCTATAGGGCTATCGCAATAGCTCACCTTGAGAGCTTTCTTCTCTGAATAGCTAAAAAGTATCTACATTTGCACAAAATGACCAGGGTCTAAAATGTTCGGCTCATAACTGATATTCTGAACTTACAATGTTTGTTCAGCTATATCATTTATTCTTTTTCACAATGCTATTGGCCTGTGAATATTTTCCAGATTTGTTTTCCTGACAAATGCTCTTTTAACACATTCCCATATGACATAGTTTAGAATGGTCCAATCAAAAGGAGATGCAAGTTTCAAAGTGTAGTGAAATTGGACAGCAATTGCTGAATTAAGTAGAAAGCATTGTGAATAAAAGAGAATTTGCTTGTTTCAAGCAATATCTCCTTTAATAACAAAGTTTTTTAAGACAATATTCATTGAGGGCATCAAAAAGCCAAATGTTATGGTAATGCACAGAGCTACAGATACATAATTTGGAATTGAGATTGAAATGTTTCAACAACAATGCCATTGACCCTATTGTGCAGGTACTCATTTGAATTGTCTCATTGAGACAATTCAAATGAGTACCTACAACACAGGGTTTTATTGAAAATTAAGGATTTTAGAATGGTGTTACTCGTTCTTATCTAGAGCTCTGAATGCATTAAAAGATTTCCTTTACTTACACTGATTGTGACTAGACCAGAGAAGAAGAAGGATGTCAGTAACATCTCATTTCCAAACAGCAGCACAAAACTCACCAGAAACCCAGCCTAAAATACATATCAGTAACAAACTAAATAGAGATTGTTTTGACAAACAGCTTCCCCTCCCAAATATCATAAACTCATCCTAACTTATATGTCAATAATTTTCTTTGTTTAACCCATTCCCACACAATGATGCTTTTTTAGGCCCTCAAAACAAAAAAACAATTTGGAAAACATTTTGACAAATGAAGACATTGCTTGTTACCAGCAATTTCTTCCTTGTCCAGAACGTTTTCAACCCTTAAATACAAAGAATTTAAAACTCCACTGACTAATATTGTTGTCTGTAACTTCTTTCAATTTGGACCAGTCTAAAATTTTGTCCTCTGCTAAAGGGTTAAATGGAGTTCAAAATTTATAGACAGGTTCAATTTTAAGAAGTTGCAGACAACCATTTTCATTTGATTAAATTTCTTTTAAGAAGAAATTTCTTCAATTTCCTTATTGTTTTCTAAAACATTTTTCTTAAGGTAATTCAAAATCTGTGATTGCATAAGAATGGATAAAAAGAGAACAATGGTTACCTAAAAATCTTAACATGTAATTCGGATCAGCACTGTATTTAACCTAGCTAAACTTCATCAGTAAGTTTCAAGCTCATATCGAAAATAGTTGTTCAGAACAAGAGCACCACATGCATGTGCCAACACTTGGATATTAAAGTGATTGAAAGTAGGTAATCTATTTCAGATCAAAGGACCTAAAGTACTGAGAAGTTGGAATACGCTGAAAGGGTCATAACAGTGGAATTCGGTTTCAAATTCATTTATTACTTTCCGAGTAAGCCTCCCTCCTTGGAAAATTAAGAAATTGCTTGTTACAAGCAATTTCTTCATTATCCACCATGTTTTCTGTCCAAAAAGACCAGGATTTTAAAGATTTCATCAACTTGCAATTGTCGTCTGCTATTTCTTTGAATTTGGACTGGTCTAAAATTTTATCATGTTGGAATGGGTTATAAGCTCGTGTCATGCACAGCAAAATTAGAATTTTCAAGCATAACCTTCTCCTTTTGATCAAATACGTGAACTCCTATTAGAATCTTGAGAACAGAGAATAACAGCTTCTGCAGTAAGAAATCATTTTAAGAAAACAATGCCATCCAACATCACCCGCATCTGAAACTATCCAGTATAAATAATTTTCGAGTTGCATACATTTTTTGTCTGTGTGCTATTCATGTATGTTATAATTTAATTTTAAGTTTTGTCTATCAAAAACTAGCATTCTGATTGGTCGAAAAAATTATTCATAACTCCATGAATAAAATTTTGAGAACACAGCGGTTTTGTATGCTTATGCACAAAAAAGCCCCATTCAAAAAGGTATCAAAATTTTGTTTTTTTCGCTCGATGCTATTAAATTATAAGAAATGAAGAGAATATTTTCTGTTTTCATGGAGGTATGAACTGAAAAACCTAATCACACAATGTATGAATCCGCTTCGTGTATTCATACAGTGTGATTAGGTTTTTTGGTTCATACCTCCATGAAAACAAAAAATATTCTCTTCATCTCTTAAATGAAAAAATTGTAGGCATGAAATAAAAGATGAAACAAATACCTTACCCCTTGACCAGTAAGAAATATTTTCATCTTATGAGACCCTATATATCCCAACACATAGGTGGCAAACATGGCTACAGTCTGGGTCAACAGAGCGAACTGGGCAAACTGAAATATTAGAAATGATCAATTAAGTTTGGTAACTATGAAAATATCAGACTTTCAATCTAAACTTAATATCGTTTATGTGGTTTAAAACAACTAGCTGTGCATATGAACAAACATTTATACATGTTATCAAATCAATGGTCTGCAAAATGATGTGTTTATAACATAAAGGTATGTCCCATCAATATGGTTAATTCAGTTGCAGTAACAAATCATAGAAGTACATCAATTCTTACATAAAACACAGAACTTGAATTTTAAACATAAGTTGACATTCAATAAGCTAAACAATATGTGACAAAATTTGCAGTTTACTTTCATTGATTTCCTTTGGACATGAGTTGAATTTCGAAATTTGACCTTGAACCCTGACATTGAACTTTGAGCAAATAATGTAAAGGTTTCTTCCTAAAAAGGGACAAGGTAAAAGATCGTGTCGAAACAAATTACTCCCGAATATTGTTGTTGTCGTTCTAAAATGTCGTAACTACAGCTTGAATCAAGCTGTAGTTACGACATTTTAGAACGACAATGACGATATACAGTCTATCTTGCTTGAGCAGCCACCTCAATCAAGCAACCAAATCCACTATGCAACCACAATCAAAGTCCCTTTTGAAATTTAAAAAGAAGTGGTTGTATTGGTTAAATATATCTTGCCTGAATTCTTCTTTGTTTGAACTAATTAGAATTGCCTCATATTATTATTTCACCAAAATATGTTTTAAATCAACATTCTCTTGACCCCCCTCCTGTTCAAACCCAGGATTTTATGTCACTGTGATTTTATACTTGAGAAAAAAATTGTGGGAAAAGAAGAAATTGCTTTTCCCACAATATTTTCTACCAAATAGGATGGTTCTATTTCCAATTGCATACCATTTTCATTTTCATCTGCAACCTCTTTCGATTTGGACCAGTCTAAAATTTCAAAACATTGAAAGGGTAAAGCGATTATTCTTTGGTTGTCCTATGAGTAACTGCTTAGTACAAGATTTACGGTATTTTCTGGGGTGTTTTGTTTCTACAATATACAAATACTAACCTGCCAAGGCAGCATGAAGCTAATGGTTGCCATGGCAATGAAAAAACTGTGTCTATAGGATGGCTTAGAGGATCTGAAAAGAAATTTAAAATGGATAAATTCTAGGTCAGCCTGGTCTGCTCAGTTGGTAGAAAGCTGGTTTCAATGCTAAAGGTTATAATTTAGTCCTGAACTCTGAGCTAAGACAGTTGTTAACTATACTTTCAATATTGTGGTCATAAATTAGAATCTCCACTGGGCCAGCATTCTTTCTATAATTTGATAAAAGTCACCCTGATATGAGTCATTTGTCTCCCAACAATGGCCTATGATATGTAATAAGCCCATGGGAGATGAGCAGCTGGTGTCTAGGATTGCAAGCTGTGGCATTTAATCTGTTTGAATGGGGTTTAATGACACATTTAACCCTTTCCTGTTAAAACCCAGGAATTTACATTCCTGTGATTTTATACTTGCGAAAAAATTGTGGAAAAAGAATAAATTGCTTGTAACAAGCAATTTCACCTTTTTCCACAATATTTTCTACCACATAGGATAGTTTCATTTCAAACTGCATCCAATTTTCATTGTTGTCTGAATCCTCTTTCAATTTGGACCAGTCTAAAATTTCCATAAATGGGAAAGGGTTAAGAGTATTTCAGTAATATTTCAGTAGCTGGAGCACCTAACCATGGATTCCTGGTATTTCTCAGACAAGTAATACCACTACACCTTTTTCAAGCCTCCAGCTGCTCATCCTACTTATTCACCATTGGTGGGAGACAAATGAGGGAAAGGAAATTTGCCACAACTTGGGTTTTTAAGGCTGAACCTTATGTTTCAGAGTCAGGTACACTTCCAACTGCACTTTAGATGGGGCTGCAGTTTGACTGATATAAATAAGATAGGCAGCCATGGCTAAGTGTACCAGCCGCATGATATTGAAATACTGCCGAAAGTGGTGTTAAACCCCAAACAAACAAAATCAATGCCTTTGCTGATTCCAATAGAACTTATAACATTTCAGAAGAAACTTTCAAACTCTACACATTTGCTTTACAAGAGGATCATGAGTACTTTGTCTTTATCACTATGTAAAATTAAATAATAATTGAAGTATTTTAGTACCACTAGGTGATGATGCTTCTAAAATGTCAAAGATCTATACTAGTTTAGTTCAAGGTTTTGGTCTGGAGGGGTTAGATTTTTAGAGATTCCATCTATAACTCCATGAACAACATTTTGAGCACGCAGCAATTTTGTATGCCTCCGCACAAATTAGTCCAATACAAAAAGGTATCAAAATTTGTAAAGCTTTTGGTTTTTTTGCTCAATGCTATTAAATTATAAGAAATGAAGAGAATATTTTTTGTTTTCATGGAGGTATGAAGCAAAGGACCTAATCACACTATGTATGAATCTGCTTTGCATATTCATACAGTGTGATTAGGTTTTATGGTTCATACCCCCATGAAAACAAAAAAATGTTCTCTTCATCTCCTAATTAATATCAAAAATGAAATTTCCTATTGGAGGTAAAAGGGAGCTGCTAACCATCTGTCAATTGACTCATTCCCACACAATCCTGCTTTTTTACACTCCTCAAGAAAAAAGCTATGGAAATCATAGAGGAAACATTGTGTTGTCAGTAACTTTTTCTAATTTGAACCAGTCTCAAATTTTGCAACCTTGTAATTGGTTAAGGCTGTAATTGCAACATTTAGGACGCCAACCAACCATGCCATTTCTGTTAAATGTCAATGACCATATATTTTGCAAGATTATTATCGAAGTTGAACTTTCTTTGGTGGTGCGTTTGTCATTCCAAAAATGTTTTCTACCCCTAATGACAAAGAATTTCAAAATTCCATCAACTTATATTGTCATATATAAATTCTTTCAACTTGGATCAGTTGTAAACTTTGTTGTTCAGAAATGGGTTAATACAGAAATACTTACTTGATAAGATGAGTGACTAGAAACATTTGAATCACTAAGAATGGATATGCAAAACTTTCTCGTAGTGGTGGAGTCCATTGTACTCTTGTAGCCTGCAAATAACGAGGAAAAATACACAACTGCTTTAATAGTCTCAAAGTAGATTTGTCATAAAGCAGACTTATAACCCCCAAAAGAGCTTTGCCTCTAAATTAGCACAACCTAAAAACAATAAGGCACTTCCTTGGGTCACAAACAACATGTGTATGAAGTTTGAAGGTCCCAGGTCAAATGAAAATTTCAATCAAAGCTCAATTTTGACAATAACATTTGACATAATATGACCCAAAAACAATGAGGAAATGGACAACAATTGTATGAAGCTTCTAGGTTGTAGGTCAATTGGTTCTAGAGCAGGGATACGAAATAGTCTACAGATCGACAGACAAAACAGACAAACTGACAGACAGGCATGGTGAAACCAATATGCCACACTCTACTGCGTAGGTCAGGCATAAAGATTATTAGAAAATATGAAGGAAAAAATAAACATTTCTCTAAACAAAAACCTTCACTTTTTTCACAATGGTTTCTAACCCATATGGCTCTCATTTCTCAATTGTTTATCCAATCATGGAATATAACCCCTTCTATAACAGCCATGTTTACAATCCAATCAGAATTTTTTGAAGAAGTCCCGTAAAGGGTCACCCAGAGATCATTCCAGTGAAATTTGGTTGAAATCAACCCCCTGGTATCTGAGAAGATTTTCAAGGTATTTGCCAAATATGGTAAATAGCTATGCCTATTAAAGCCAAGTTTTTTTAAAGTAAAAGTTAATAGACACATATGCAAGCTCAGAGACAAGATAGAAATGACACTATGACAACAGCTAGCTGGCTCTCGACCATTGGAACTGAGAATTAACCCTTAACTGTATAATCACTGGTTTTACGTCCTTCTGATTTTATACTTATGAAAACATTGTGGAAAAATAAATTGCTTGTAACAATATTTTCTACCCTACTGAATGGTCATTTTTCAAATCGAATCCACTATAAATTGTCATCTGCAAAACCTTTGAAATTGGACAGGTCTAAAAAAAATTTAAAACAGGAAAGGGTTAAGGAATTGCTCTTTGTGCAGGAATGAAATTTTTACTGTGTTGTTACATGGGTGTATACTGAGGGCATCTTGTGCAATAATAGTTTAACCTACCTCTCCATGGTTATAGAAAAATGAGGCCACCGTTAACACACCACCAAACATACTCCCACTGAAAAAAAAATATGATCATCATGACCCAAGTAACCTTTTCATTGCAATCCTCTTATATAATATTCAGTTTTAACCCTTCTCATGCTGAACCCGGAATATTCCGGTTTTGGCAGGAGGTGTAGACTAAGATCAGACTGCACTTATGTGCAGGCTGATCTTAGTCTACACAACTGCACTTATGTGCAGGCTGATCTTAGTCTACACCTCCTGCTTGTACTTTTCCTGTCAGAGTGGTTTATGAAGTTGATTTCTAAAAGAAATATTGATTTTTGAACATCGACTTCTGACAGTGCTTTCAGCCCTTTGATTTTACAACAATTCAGTAAGGTAATATATACAGCATGACAAGGGTTAATTGTGGCCAGCATTTAATATTTTTCTTTATATAGACTACATTTTATGTGCTGATATAGAGTAAAATCTTTCCTAAGAATTAAATGTAAATTACAATTAATATTTCTTTTAACCCATTCCCACACAGTGACGCTTTTAGACACCCCTCTATATGAAAGCTAGGGAAAACATTGTGGGAAATTAAGAAATTGCTTGATACAAGCAATTTCTTCATTATCCTCAATGTTTTCTACCCCAAAAGACAAAGAAATTTAGAATCAAACCCGGGACCTCATGAAAGACGTGCTACCCTGCCTTATGGCTGCGGCCATGCATGAACATATAAGGATTAACATATAGAAAAGGTTGTGCTATAATAAGGATCCAACATCTAGTAATTATTCTGACCTGTCAAATTACAAACAACATTTAGGACTTGTCCAAATTCTATGATGTTGCAAAGAACAATTACAAGTGCATCTGAATTGAAAAATACATGCAAAATATGATAGTACATGTATTAATTTTGTAGCATTGTAGCAAAGGGAGAAATTGTAGCAAGCAATTTCTCCATTTGAAATTAATGTTTTTCTCAATCATTTCAATCAAATTTTATATTAAAATATTGCCATGCAATAGGATGCATTAATTAAGTGTTCAATTGTTTTTTCACGTATGATGGAGTTTGTGAAGATCTTTTTTGAAAATTTCACGTACTTGAAATTCTAGTTTGCAACATCTTTCAATTTAGAACAGTTTAAATTAGAACCAGGCTATGAGCTATTTTCACAGGATCAAAATTTTTTCAGTATGTAAGTATTTTCTCTATTTAAATTGTAGGTACTACTTTATCAAATCATTTATTTTCATTAATTAACCAATTACCAGATGGTAAAATTTTAGATTGGTCCATATTGAATGAAGTTGTAGACAACAATATAACTCATTTCATCATGGTGTCGCTTTTGGATGCCCCTCCAGATAAACGATTGGAGAAACATTGTGTGAAATGAAGATAACAAGCAATTTGTTTATTTGCACAATGTTTTCTACCCAGAAAGTTGAAAAAAATCATTAACTTACAGTAACTGTTTGAATGTGTGACTCCTTTCAGTTAAGGTCCAGTCTAAAATTTTGCAGTCTGGTAATGGATTAAAGTTTATGAAATTTTTGATTTTCAACTTTCTGGGTAGAAAACATTGTGAATCAAAGGACTGAAAGTCCTGAGAGTGGTTTTGTTGGCTTTTCAGTAACCGTGCTCAATCATGCCAACATATATCATCAAGATGAGTAAATAAATCATAAGTTGGATGAGCAGTTGGATGCTCAATAAGGATGTAGTGATAATACTGGTGTTAGAACTACCAGGAATCCATGGTTAGGCGCTCCAGCCGCCCCGATATAACTAAACAAGAGGGCCGTTGGCCCTGGGGTGCTCACCTGAGATAAAGGCTCTTTTTCTTTCAACAGTCTAATTTCATGTTAAGGTTAGGATTATGAAACAAGTGGGCCACAATTACATATAAAGACTATGAACCTGGGGATCCAAAGTTCTAAATTACAAATTCCAAGGCTTTAGTGCTGATTTGAAAGAAGGAAAAAACTTTTTCCATGGGTTATAATTTCAGAAATAAGAAAGAATACTGTGAACTGATGCTTCATGCCTACCCCCCCTCCCCCCTGGGTCCGCCCCTGGGACCCGAGGATCATGATTTAAGCTATTTTGTAAAAGATCAATATACTGCTGCTTCATGCAAAATATCAAAGCTCTATGCCTTCTGGGTCAGGGGGAGAAGATTTTTAAAGATTATTTTGAAATTTCACTTTTGTTGCCATGGCAACCAGAGTTTTTAACGGATTTCAATTCTTTTAGCTAATTTTAAGGGGGACCATCTAAGAAACATTTCTGCAAAATTTGGTTCAAATTGGCCCAGTGGTTTGAGAGGAGATGTCATTTAAAAAATCTGATCATGATCTTAGCTATTTTGAAAGAGGTCAATATACCTATGCTTCATGCAAAATATCAGGGCTCTACGCCCTCTGGGTCAGGAGGAGAAGATTTTTAAAGATTATTTTAAAAATTCACTTTTGTTGCCATGGCAACCAGAGTTTTTAACGGATTTCAATTCTTTTAGCTATTTTTGAAGGGGACCACCTAAGGAACATTTCTGCCAAATTTGGTTCAAATTGGCCCAGTGGTTTGAGAGGAGATGTCATTTAAAAAATCGTTCTTTATTTCTATATAAACCAGAGTTTTTAACGGATTTCAATTCTTTTAGCTATTTTTGAAGGGGACCACCTCAGCAACATTTCTGCCAATTTTGGTTCAAATAGGCCCAGAGGTTTGGGAGGAGATGTCATTTAAAAAATCGCTCTTTATTTCTTATAAACCCCACCCCCCTGGGGCTCAACCCCTGGAGACCCGATGATCATGATTTTAGCTATTTTGAAAGAGGTCAATATAAAGATGCTTCATGCAAAATATCAAGGCTCTACGCCTTCTGGGTCAGAGGGAGAAGATTTTTAAAGATTATTTTAAAATTTCACTTTTGTTGCCATGGCAACCAGAGTTTTTAACGGATTTCAATTCTTTTAGCTATTTTTGAAGGGGACCACCTAAGGAACATTTCTGCCAAATTTGGTTCAAATCGGCCCAGTGGTTTGAGAGGAGATGTCATTTAAAAAATCGTTCTTTATTTCTATATAAACCCCACCCCCCTTGGGCTCCGCCCCTGGGGACCCGAGGATCATGATTTTAGCTATTTTGAAAGAGGTTAATATACCGATGCTTCGTGCAAAATATCAAGGCTCTACGCCTTCTGGGTCAGGAGGAGAAGATTTTTAAAGATTATTTTAAAATTTCACTTTTGTTGCCATGGCAACCAGAGTTTTTAACGGATTTCAATTCTTTTAGCTATTTTTGAAGGGGACCACCTAAGGAACATTTCTGCCAAATTTGGTTCAAATTCACCCAGTGGTTTAGGAGGAGATGTCGTTTAAAGAAATTGTTGAGGGACGACACACAACACACGACGCACGATGGACGAGGGATGGACACCAGACAAAAGGGGATCACAATAGCTCACTTGAGCACTACGTACTCAGGTGAACTAAAAACTATTAAAAGTTGCGTTAAAACCCCATTCAATTAATCATGACCCCTTTACTCTTTACCGAAATGGCTATTTTGATTTAATCACAATGTTTTCTTTAGTGTATTTAAATTTGTGGTTGTTTAGTAAAAGGTTAAATGATAAAAGGTAAAGCAATCAAAGCTAACATTCAATTCTTTTTGCTTTGAGCATATTATAATTATAATTGAAGTACAGTACTACATGTTCGTTTCAAAGATATAGTCGAATTCGAGAGGTTAAAGGTTGTTTTATTGGGTGGGGTTAAATAGGCGCTTGAATCGCCACTATAACAGGGTTGTAACTCGTAACATAAACTGTGTATATGTGGTGTAAACTGGGATGTAAACTAACAGACAGGGTTAGGAGTTTGTTTACATGTATTCCCCTAACCACTGACCTAGATTCTATCTTGAAATGCGAGAAGATTGTTTCTCTGATTTAGACAGTTCATTAGGCAATTTACTACGGATATATTAAGTCGAAGTTTTAAACCATTTTCCTTGATATTAATGACTAAAAGGAGGCTGTTGGCATTCAGCAAGTAAGTTATTTTCTTCATCAGCAATGAAAAAAAGATGAAGGCAATCACATAGATGTTCACTTCAAGTTTATGAGCATGCTTGGAAATGAGTGGAAAATTATTGAAAACTTGTTTAAGGTTGATTGATGTGAAATACAAAACCTACAAAACCGCTAAAAATGAAGAAATTGCTTCTTATTTCTTCATTTTCCACAATGTTTTCCAAAAAATTTAGGGGCGCCTAAAAGCATCACTGAGTGGGAAAGGGTTAAAGTGCTAGAATTTGTCACAGACACAGAAAACCCAGGTGAAGTGCTTGTCACATGACCTTAACTCTTTCCTATTTTGCAAAATTTTGGACCTGTCCAAATTTAAGGGTTATGCAGATGACAATTAAAATTTGATTTAATTTGAAAAATAACCATTCAGTGGAGAGGAAAATATTTTGGAAAAGAGGAAATTGTTTGTAACAAGCAATTTCTTCTTTTTCCTGAATGTTTCCCCAAGTTTAAAAACACAGGGTCATAAAATCCCTTGTTTGAACAGGAAAGGGTTAAGCTATTTCATTGAACTTGGAAGTATCTAACAGAACTAACAAATTACACTAGTATACATGAAGGGAACAGCTATGCCAAGTAAATTTGAAAATCCGTCAAATAATGTAGAAGCTAAGCTCCAGACAAGAAATAGACGCACACACAAACCTTCCAACCAAGTCACACACACACAGACGGACAGATGTAACTCTATATGCCTATCACCATTTCAGGTGAGGGCATAAATAGGAACATCAATGCAAAATTATACTTTTTCATTGAACTTTTTTGATCATGCAACTACAAAATTTACCTATTCCAACTCAATCCCTCCTTTTTACGCCCCTCAAGATAAAAGCTTTGGAAAACATTTTGGAAAATGAAGAAATTGCTTGTATCAAGCAATTTCTTCATTATCCACAATATTTTCTATCCAAAAAGACAAAAAAAATCAAAATTCAATAAAATTGACATTGTTGTCTTCAGCTTCTTTCACTTTGGACCAGTCTAAAATTTGCTGGATTTGTTGGAATGCATTAAAACTTTACATTCAAAACATCTAATGGTAGAGAAAACCGAACTCAAAACCACAGTGAAAAATATAACTAATGTCCCTTTGTTAGAGATAACCAAATTAAACCCCTCCATGTAAAACTGTTGAAAGTACACCAGATACCCCTATGTTAACCCTTTCCTGTTTGTTTTTTTTTTTCAATTTTCAGACCTATCCAAATTCAAAGGTCTTACAGACGAAAATTTAAAGTGTATTTAATATGAAAAATAACCAATCATAAGGGTAGAAAATATTGTGGAAATAGAAGAAAATGATTGTTGCAAGCAATTTCTTCTTTTTCTACAATGTTTCTCCATTATAAATTCTTAGGGATATAAAGACTAGAGGCGCTTGAATGCCTCATTTACTCAACGGGCATGAATTTTCTTATCATTCCTGAGAAATTTGGTTGAAAACAATCCTGCAGTTTGCAAGAATAAGATTTTCAAAATTTCACCCAAGGATCACTTGTGTGAAATCTGGTTGAATTTCGTTCCATACTTTTTGTGGAAAATATTTTATAAGTAAAAGTTTACAGACTGGGGGACAAACAGACGTACACATGACAGACACAACGCTATGACAATAGATCCCTGGATTTCAGCCAGTGGAGCTAACCAGGGTTTGAACAGGAAAGGGTTATGCCAAAGTTAGCAATTTTTGAAATCAAACCCACACAAAACTGTCTATGAACCTATTACCAGACCACAAAATTTTTAAGCTGATCCAAATTCAATGATGTTGCTGATGACAAATTTCAGTTATAATATTTTTGGATTTCTGTTAATTTTTGGAAAGAAAACATTGTGAATAATGAAGGGATTATTTATAATGAGCAATTTCTTCATTGTCTACATGTTTTACAAAGGGCTTCTTTCTTGAGGGGACATAAAAAAGCAGGCTAGTGTCGGAACAGGTTTAATAGATTTAGTCATTCTGATGCCAATAATTAGCTCAAGGTGTAAAATATAAAAAAAAAATATTTGTGAACCATTGATGTCCGTCACTGTGAATTTCAGAAGTATGGCCTCAGTATATAGTAAAAACAACAGAAAAAACAGCTCTATTTATGCTGTATTTATGACATTTTGCTCATGCAATAATAACATATTATTGACACTGGCATTATCAGAAATCTCAAAGAGATATAAAGTGAACCAATTTAAAAAACAATTAAACCTTCAATATTTCTCAAGTTAAAGGAATTTTTTCATCTTTTTTGCAAGATTTGAAATAATTACCATGTTCATGAAGTGAAAAATGTGGCATTCAAAGTACCCACATGGTTTTCAAAGAATTGACCTAATGAACTAGGTTTTTTACCAAAAGAGACCCACTTTTAAAACTTTGTGTTTTCCTAGACAATCATTACAAACAATTATTTAATTGATCTAGCACATCCACAAGGTTGTAGTAAGATTTGACCTAATGACCTAGTTTTTGACCACCAAATTCCTATTTTCATCATTGTGCAAATATCACAAAAAAGATTCTGACTGATTTTCAGGTTGGTTAAGCATTGTAATGTGGCCAATAAAGTACCAAAAAGATTTTCTATGTTTAAATGCTAAGTGACAAACTTTTAATTTGACTTCATCAAGATAATGATTCTGACCCATTTTTAGATTGATTTAGCAAGAAATATAGCCTCTAGAGTGCCTCAAAGATTTGATAAATAAAAAATAGTTTTGACCCAATTAACCCTTGTCATGCTAAATCCGGAATACTCTGGTCTTGGCAGGAGGTATAGCCAATGATCAATCAGCACATTAGTGTAGTCTAATCTTAGTCTTCACTTCCTGTCTATCCATTTCAACAAAAATGTTTGTGGAATTAATTTTCAAAAGAAGTATTGATGATCATACAGCATGTACTATCAGTGCTTTCAGAGCTTTGAATTTCATGTAATTCTGAAAAAAAAATAAGCAGCATGACAAGGGTTAAACCAATTCTCAAAACAAAGATTTCTGACAGATTTTCAGGCAGATTCAACATGTAGCCTCTAGAGCTTAACGAGTTGTTTCTTAGATTCCACCTAGTGACCTTTCTTTTACCCCAAATGACTAATCGCTGGTACCACCCACCTACTCTATTGGCCATACCCATTGACTCCCACCGGAAGTTCTGCTTCGATATTTTATGGCGTTATTTTTCCAAAATTTATGGCCAGAAGCATTTAACAAAAAGGTAGGAAGGAAGGTTGGTGAAATAAAATGCTGTAACTACAGTTCTAATAAGCTGTAGTTACAATGTTTAAGTTGACAAACCAACAAAAAGTTAAACAAAAATGACAGCAAATGTCAGAGTTCAAAACTCACTTGCAGTCAAAGTGATTTGTTTGATTAGTCATCTGAATGTTCGAACTTACAATTGGTCAGTTTAAACTTGAGCAAGAATTCATCAAGACAAAGATTCTAACTGAGTTTCAGGCCACGTCAGAATAAAATATAGCCTCTAGAGTGCTAACAACATCTTTGCAAAATTTGACCTAGTGACCTAGCTTTTGATCCGGAGTTGCAAAATTTTAAACTTGTCAGAGATTTTATCAAGACAAATAGTCTGAACAATTTTCAGGATGATCGGGCAAAATTTGTAGCAACTAGAGCAAAACCAAGTTTTTTTTAGAATTTGACCAAGTGACCTAGTTTTTTACTCAAGTGACACAATTTGATTGATTTAAACTGTACTCCTTAGAAAGTTAACACAGTTTTCCATAGATGTGACCCAGTGTTTGATAACAAGTGACCTAGTTTCTAATTTTTCTGGGACAGAGACATTGATTTCCATAAAGCAAGGCAGCTGTAATTATATTGAATTCATATTTTCTTTCTTCATTATTGAGTTATTTGAATTTAACCACAGTATTAGTAAAGTGTTATCTGAGGAACTTTCTCCCATAGGACACCATTGTAAATAACTCATTATATGCCAAAGTCTGAGAGTTATGTCTTGATAGATTTTCAACCCATTTCCACACAGTGACACTTTTAAATGCCCCACAGGAAAAAAAAAAAAACATTGGGAAAACATTTTGTAAAATGAAGAAATAGCTTCATTTTACACAATGTTTTCTATCCAGAAAGTTAAATTAATATAAAATTTCAGTACCTTTCAATTGTCGTCTGCAACTCCTTGCAATTTAGACAAGTCTAGAATATTGCCATGTAGGAAAGGGTTAAACCTAAATTTTACCACTGAATATGACTAAAGTTTATCATCTGTACTTTCAACTATGACATCAGAATGATGACTGCATCAGTCATAACCTGGTTAACTAATAATAACATTTATAATTAACTATTTTAATCCCTACAAATTCATTATAACATATCCGAAATACCCCAAACTCAGACGATTGTTAGATTACCCCCACACAAACCGTACATAGTCAATCAAATAATCCAATACACATTCACACAAATACCACCTTTGTGCTAATTTTTCCTCAATATAAATTGAGCCTATGTGTGACAATTCTAACCATTTCGCATTGAGCACCCTAGACAGCCATTCGGGGCAATTGGATCATTCCCTGATTGTTTAAAGAAGCTTTGGGTCAGTATCTATCTACAGAGCACAGAGTGAAGACTCTGATCAGACTGGGCGGATGCACAGGCTGATCAAAGTCTTTACTTGGCGCACATGTGTAATGGTTGGAAATGTCACGCATGCACTCAATTAAGAATGTCTTACCATTCTAAGTAGTATTAAGTCCTAAGAAAAATGAATATGAAAGCCACATAAGCATGAATCATCTCAAAAAAACTTTTAAATAAGTAAGAAAAATCTAACCAATTAAGCTATGTTAAATAGCTTGTATATCTTATTTACCATTTTTTGGTAATGTTAGAATACATTAACCCATTCCTACTTTTTGGTGGTCGCTAAATAACAACTTCTGAAAACATTGTTGACATTGAGGAAATTGCTTATAAAGTGCAATTTCTTCATTTCACACAATGTTTTCTACCTACAAAGACGACATTTTTTACAAAAATTAACCAACCTGTTATTGTAGACTGCAATTTCTTTGAAGTTTAACCAGGCAAAAAGTTTGACTAGTGGTAAAGGGTTAAACAACAGCCTAACCTAGATCTTGGCTTTTTGCTGAATGAGATAAAAAGCTGCATTCAAAATTCTTTGAATTATTCTGAGGCAAAGTAACCAGTTATACAAAGACTTCCTTGGTATAACCGGTACAAGATTTGGCCTCTATATGTCAAGCACAAGGACATACCTACATCACCAGTGAAGCTGAATAGATATGAAAATCAAAGGGCTGAAAGCATTGAAAGTAATAGTTGTAGGTCTATATTTTTTTGACATTAGATTTCACACACAAGCCTGACTTAAATGGGACAAGCAAGTGGTGTAGACTAAGATCAGACTGCACTTATGTGCAGGCTGATCTTTGTCTATACCTCCTGCCAAACAGGAATATTCTGGGTTCAGCATGACCAGGATTAACTTCTTTCTGTGAACATTTACTCATCGTATTCTTCTTAGATTTGTTTAACAGTAACAAGCTTATTGGTCAAATCCACACTAGTTACTTACTACTCACCTTAGGTATGTACCAAACAAGAAAAAGATGGCCATCATTAAACCGTTCAAGTTGAAGACAAATTCGATGTAAAAATAGGAGGGCTCCCCTAGACCTGGAAATATATTAATGGAGCGTACAGTTATCATTTAGAAAAGAAGTAACGAATGATTGGTTAAATAAATGTCTGAAATGTGGGCGACCATAGACCCTTTCTGAACAATGCCATTTTTTTTAAAATGCCCTATACAATGACCCTAAGGCAGTGGTAACAAATTGCCAAAAAAGCACAAGAGTTTTCTATCCAAGATGAGACTTAATATCATACCTTGGATATATCATAGAGGAATAATATTTACACCAAATTTTAACACACTTGAGATAGCAATGTAGCCATTGTATACAAAGAAAATTTAAAGATTTGATCTAGTGACCTAGTTTTTACCCTAAATGATAGAAAAATGATCAGAAATAAAAACTAGAGACTCTTTAGCACCTGTATTGCTCAATAGGCATGAATGTACTGATTAAGCAAATTTTGTATGAATTCAATATAAACTGAATATAAGGAAAATAAATCTAAGTCATTGAAATCAATGAAATATTTCAAGAGAACCATTTCAAATTTTCATTGTTTTTACAAAAGTCAAGTAATGTAAAATTCATTATGTAAAATTTTCACTTTATACCATATATGGACATAAGCCACCACCGTAATAGCCATGTTTTTCAACCAATCAAAATGATATGGAGAAATCTGACAAACAATCATCTGAGAATCATTCCTGTGAAATTTGGTTGAAATCTATCAACAGGTTTCTGACTAATTTACCAAATTTTCAGTATATACTGAATATTGAAATTAGCCCTGCCCATGAAAAGCATATTTTTCATCCAATCAAAATTCTTTTTTATAATCTGATAAAAGGTCACCCAAGGATTGATCAGGTCAAATGTGATTGAAATCTATCTACTGGTTTCTGAGAAGAATCATTTCAAGCATTTTACCATAGAGGCTCACCATAGGCTCATTTCTGTGAAATTTGGTTGAAATACATCCATTGGTTTCTGGGAAGAAGATTTTCAAAGCTTTAATCATATATGGAAATTAGCCCCACCCATCAAAGCCATGTTTTTCATCAGGATCATTTTTGAGAAATTTGGTTGAAATCCATCCCCCGGTTTCTGAGAAGATTTTCAAAGCTTTCACCAAATATGAAAATTAGCCCGGCCCATTAAAGCTTGTTTTTAATTCAATCAAAATTCCTTGCAGGAATCTGAAAGAGGGTCACCCAAGGATCATTTCTGTGAAATTTGGTTGAAATCTGTTGTGTACTTTCTGAGGAGAAGATTTTCAAAGGAAAAGTTCACGGATGGATGCACACACGCACCCTCGAATGACAGACAACACACCATGACAATACCTCTCAGCCAGTGGAGCTAAAAATCACATGACACTTGAACTCTTCAAGCGAAACAACTTTACAAGATTATTTTGAAATACATGTATAATTGCAGAAGATATGCTCATTTGGTGCATTTATCTTTAGCTGTCACCTGTTACCTTGACCTTGGATCTATCCAAACAATATTTTCACAGGACACTAAAACCCAACAAGGAGAAAAATAGTGCCAAGTTATTTTGAATTTCTTCCACAATTGTGGGAGATAAACTGTGAACATGTTTGGGACATGCAAGAATACAAACACATCTTCACTAAAAGAAGAAACTGTTTTCTAAAATCAATTTGCTCTTTTTACGCAACAATGTTCACAGCTGTATGTATTTCATTGAGCATGTAAAAACAGGAGATTGTGTTATAAAATTGAAAGTAGACTGACCTTCACAACTTAATACAGGGCTGAGTCCCTCCCCTCTGTTCACTCTCCAGCACTGTTTGGTTGATCTCTTTAGATACTCACTCACTGCTTCATACGTCCTGTAACCCCTTGCTAATACAACCTGTAGCAGAAACAAGATAATCATGTTTGTGAAACGCAATACCTGCATAACAGCCTTTTTCAGAAATGTGACCTTCATAAGTGACCTTGATCTTGATGGATGATCTAAACCTTAAATGACTCAATGCAAGGAATCTACATCCAAAATATGAGCCATGTATCTTCAACAGTCTTTGTATAAAAGCAAAATGTTAACTTTTTGTGTTGAGTTGACCTTAATAAGTGACCTTGGCTTTGATGGATGGCTTTGACCTTACAACCAACTAATGCCTACCAATATAACGAACCCATGTCCATATCTGAGGCAAGTATCTCAAAAGGTATTTGAAGAACAGCAAAATCTTAAATTTCTGTGTTATGCTTACTGCTCGCAGACAGACAGATGGACATTAATAAAACAATGATCTTGTCTTGGGGCTTGGGGGATAATTAAAAGGAGACTTTTTGCAACACTATGCTGCTTAAAAGGAATATGTCCTTTAAGCCTTTAGTTCCCCTTACCTTATCAAAAAAAATCTTTCAAATGGCATACCTACTAAAAGAGGACAAGATAGTGAGAGTAATGGAATCTATCTATTGTGAAAACCACAAAACCATAAGCAGATATAAGTTTTGCTCGGAACAAAAACCCAATCTGTATTCCTTTCAATAGCTGACTATAAACTATGACCTTAAATTCAGATTTAAAGCATTTTCTTCATTTTCCACTATGTTTTCCAAAGGCATAAAAATGTGGAAAGGATCAATTCTTTCCCATTTGACAAAATTCAGACAGATTCAATTTGAAAGAAGCTTCAGATAACAAATAAAAATAGCAATGATTTTAAAAATAAGCATCAAATAGGAAAGAAAATATTTTGGGGAAAAGAAAGTTTGTCTTTTTCCACAATGTTTTGTGAAGATAACAAGCATTTTTTCTCTTTTCCAACAAAATCATTTCAGAAAATGAAATCAAAGGGACATGAAAACTAGGAGTTATGCATGGAAAGGTTTATCTATTACAAGAAGACAAGTTTTTGACTGGTCCAATTCAAGGAGTTGCAAATGACATTTCAAATTGTGCCTAAATCTGGAAATAAGTGCCAAAAGGGTAGAAAGCATTTTCTCCTTTACCCATACAGTTTTCTATGGTTGTATTTCTTCAGGGTGTCAGAAAGCATCACTGAGTGGTAATGGGTTAACACAATCAATAAATATTAGATCTTAAAGAAATAACAAGCAATTTCTTCTTTGCTTCTAAAGATATATTACTCAAAAATATTGGAATATGTGGTAATGGGTAAAGTGCATTTATTCTCAGTTCTATCCATAATTGGACTGACCTTATTTAGAATTTGATCTTATTAACCCTTGTCATGCTGAATAAAATCCTCTACAGAACTGCTTTGAAATCAAAGGGTTAACAGCACTGGAAGCACTCATACTGGGTTACTAATTATTTCAAAAAATTATCTTATTACATTTCTTGCTTAAAAGAGATAACAGGTGGTGTTGACTATGATCAGACTGCACAGAAGTGCAGTCTGATCTTTGTCCATACCTCCTGCCAAAACAAAGGGTCTAGAGAGGTTTCAAACCCTTACAAACTGGTGGTAAAAAGAGGAATGCTTCCTACAAGTAATTTTTTCGATTCCTGCTACACATCCTCTACCAGGGATCAAACACCTAATTGATCAACCCATTAACACAAAGCAACATTTTAGAATGGTCCAAATTGACAGAAGTTGCAGTCGACAATCTAAACTTTATGAAATTTTAGATTTTTTCCAACTTTCTGGGGAGAAAAAACTGAGTAAAATGAAGAAATTGCTTGTAACATACAGTTTCTTCTTTCTACACAATGTTTTCCCCAATTGTTTATTAAGAGGGGCGTCCCAAAGTGTCATTATTTGGGAATGGATTGAGTGCCAACAGGCAGGTTACCTCATGAGAACATGACAGCTTTTGCCCATTTCATTCTGATTAAGTAAAATAAGCTGAATAAACTACCTCTGGATAAAGATTAAACCTTTTGAGAGTGTTAATGGTAAGTGGATATTCTGTCACATTGTCGTACATAATCTGGTTTAATCCCTCCATAAACGTCCCCGATTCTATCATGGTTTTGTAGTAGGAGAAATATAAACCCTGAAAAAAAGAAAATCAATATGTCCAGCGTCCATGTTTGTGACAATTGATGAATTGCTGACTCTGCCCCAATGACTCTGCTGGCCACACCCACTCACTGCGACACAAAGTTTCACTTCAATATTAAACCATTACCAGACAGCAAAATTTAAGACTGGTCTGAATCAAAAAAAGTTGCAGACTGCAATTGAAAGTCTATGCATTTTTAGATTTTTTTAACCTTCTTGTTTGAAAACATTGTGGAAA
Organism: Fragum fragum; assembly: GCA_946902895.1. Classification (NCBI taxonomy): domain Eukaryota; kingdom Metazoa; phylum Mollusca; class Bivalvia; order Cardiida; family Cardiidae; genus Fragum; species Fragum fragum. The sequence continues at coordinate 33,606,506 of OX336377.1, read as the reverse complement.
ATGAAGAAATTGCTTGAGGGGTGTCCAAAAGAGTCATTGTGTGGGAATGAGTTAAACCACATATTTCATTTTTAAAATTTTTAGCCAGTAACATCAAACAAAAAGTAAAATAGATGGTCGTTGACATTAATGTCGTAACCACAGCTTTTTTGAGCTAAAGTTATGCGATTTAAGTCACCAAAGTAATCGAGTCAAATTAAATTTGGTTTGTACTAGAAAAGTTACATGAAAAAAGTAAAAACAAAAAATTAACCTTATTTACCCAACTCAAACCAAGAGCTCTTGAAAACAATGTGGAAATGAAGTAATTGATTTTCTTCATTTCCAACAATGTTTTCCATCGGAAAGGCAAAATTCAAAAATCGAAATCCTTGTCATGAACCCGGAATATTCCTGCTTTGATAGGAGGTTTAGTCAAAGATCAGCCAGCACAAATTTGTAGTCTGATCTTAGTCTACACCACCTGCCTGTCCCTTTTAGGCTAGGAATGTTTCTATTATAAATTTTCAAAATCAATACAAGTTAATTATTAGTTCCCAAGTGCTTTCTGCCCTTTGATTTTAATGCAATTCCTTAGAGAATGTATATCTAGCCGGACAAGGGCCATCATCATCTATTTTGAATTTGGTTTAGTACAATCCTAATCCAGTTTGATTCACTGAAGGTACTTTTCCATTATCCCTTTACCGCATGATAAAATTTTAGAATGGTCCGAATTAAAAGAAGATGCAGAAGACAATTTCAAGCTGGTGGAATTTATAAAATCTCAGTCTTTAAGGGTTGAAAAAATTGTGGCCATTGAAGATATTCTTATAACAACCAATTCCTTCATTCCACAATAATTTCGAAAGCTTTTTTCTTAAGGGGAGTCAAAAAGCGGTAATGTGTGGGAATTGGTTCCACAAAGGCACCTTTAAACACAATTTAATTTAACCCTTTCCTGTTCAAACGCGGAATTTTACGTCTTTGTGATTTTATACTTGAGAAAGCATTGTGGAAAAAGAAGAAATTGCTTGTAACAAGCAATTTCTTCTTTTCCCACAATTTTTTCTACCACATAGGATGGTTTCATTTTAAATTGCATCCAATTTTCATTGTCGTCCCCAACCTCTTTCAATTTGGACGGGTCTAAAATTTTAAAAAACTGGAAAGGGTTAATTCTTGCTTCAATTGGTCATAAAATAGAGAAATATAGTGCATTGGTGTAGTATATTAAAACTTTTCAGGTCATTGATGTTAAGATTGACCTTTACAACTTTTTATTCTTAACCCTTTCCTGTACAAACCTAGGATTTTACGTCACAGTTACATTATACTTGAGAAAACATGGTGGAAAAAGAAGAAATTGCTTATGACAAGCAATTTCTCCTTTTCCCGCAATATTTTCTACCACATGAGATGGTTTCATTTCACATTTCATCCTATATTCATTGTCGTCTGCAACATCTTTCGATTTGGACCAGTCTAAAATTTCATAAAACAGAAAATGGTTAAGCTGTGACATCCCACATTTTTGTATTAGAATAGATCGATTGAAAGATTGAATGGGGTTTGTTTGTTTGTTTGTTTGTTTGAATGGGGTTTTACGCCGCTTTCAACAATCTTTCAGTTATATCGCGGCGACTGGAGCACCTAACAATGGAATCCTGGTATTTCTCACACCAGTACTACCATTACATCCTTTCCTAGCCTCCAGCTGCTATCCCACTTAGGTCTACGATTATCGACCCATTGGTGAGAGACAAATAGTCGGAAAGGATGAGTGCCGCCGTCGGGGATCGAACCCGGGACCTCTAGATAGACAGTCCGACGCGCTACCATGAATGGGATTTAACACCGCTTCTAACAGTATTACAGTCATATCGCGGCGGCTGGAGTACCTAACAATTGATTCCTGGTATTTCTGACACCAGTACTACCACTACATCCTTTCCTAGCCTCCAGCTGCTATCCAACTTAGTTTTACGATTATCAACCCATTGGTGAGAGACAATTGTCGGAAAGAATATTTGCCGCCGCAGGGGATCGAACTCATAACACCCATAATTGAAGATTAGGAGTCTGGCGCCCTACAGACTGCGCTATGACGGCGGCTGTATTAGAATAGAAATAACTGTTGTGACAGCAGAATCTGTTGGGCAAGTTTACCTTTCATATTATATTTTTGTGAATTTCATAAAGCTCTGTTCATGTAAATGTGGACTTTCTTCTTTAGGCAAAACATAGAGGCATTACTGATAGCCATAATTATATGTTCTTAATTAACCCTTTTTATGTTGAATAAAATCCTTATACAGAAATACATTGAAATCAAAGTGCTGTAGGTTTTGCTGGCAGGGTCAATATTGAGTTTGGAAAACTATTGTATGGATAATTTTGGCTTAAAGAGGACAAACAGGTGGTGTTGACTAAGATCTGACTGTACTTTAGTGCTGGCTGATCTTTGTCTATGCCTCCTACCAAAGCAGGAATATTTCGGGATCAGCCTGACAAGGGTTAAAAAGCCAACTTGAAAGCCTTAACCCATTTATACAATTCAAATAGGTCTGAAATTGTTGCAGACATTAGTTCATAGTGCGATGTAATTGGAAAATAAGTGCAAAATCAGGTAGAAAACAATGAAAGAAAGGAATAAATTGCTACAGGGCTACAAAAAAAAAAAAGTGGAATTGTTTTTCAAGGTCGATCAAAAATTTAACATGTACCTAAAAAGTTAAGACTTTGTGGGAAAAGAAGAAACTACTGGTTATAAGAGTGTTCTTCTTTTCCATAATATTTTTTCCTTAATCTTATTTTACATTTTAAAGATCACTCACAGAAAAGATGTTGACACTTTCCCGTACAATCCCTGGTTTTTACGTCCCTGTGATTTTATACTTGAGAAAACATTGTGGAAAAAGAAGAAATTGCTTGTAACAAGCAATTTCTTCATTTTCCACAATATTTTCTACCCTATTGAATGATCATTTTTAAAGTAAAATCAATTTTATATTGTTGTCTGTAAATCCTTTGAATTTGGGTAGGTCTAAAATTTTGCAAAACAGGAAAGGGTTAAAAGATAAAAAATAGATAACTCCATGGGTGTGCGTCTTATATTGTATTTCATCTAATGATTTCAAATTATTTGATCACATTACATTGGGGTCACATATAAATTGCTTTTAATTGACACTGATATTCTTATGATACTTTTAGTTACTTTCCATGTGAACTCATTTACATGTTTAACTGATCAACTTTAACACCTTCCTGTCGAATAGGTTAGTTGCTCAAATATTGATGAGTTAGTGATCTCAACCATTGTCATGCCGATGCCGTAATATTCCTGCTTTGGCAGGAGGCATAGACAAAGATCAGCCTACATATGTGCAGTCTGATCTTAGTCTACATTACCTGCTAGTCCTTTTAAACCAGATTTTTTCATAAGAGCGATTTCCAAACTAAATATTGACCCTGACAGCCTGACCTGCAGAGCCATCAACCCTTTCATTTTAAAGTATTTCTGAACGAGGAATATAATAATCATGATAAAGGTTAACCCATTACAAACAACCAAATTTTAGACTGGTCTAAATTGAACGATGTTTTGGACAGCAATTTACAGTCGGTAGAATTTTAAAATCTTTGTCTTTAAAGGAAGAAATCATCGTGAATGAAAAAACATTGAGGAAAATGAAGAAATTGTTTGCTACAAGCAATTTCATCATTCTCCAGCATGATTTTGAAAACCTTTTTCTTGGTGGTATTTAAAAGCAAGATTGTGCAGGAATTGGTCAAGCCTTCTATGAGAATATTTCATCAGACAGACAGACAGACAGAAAATTTTATTGTTAGACTTGTACAAAGTACATCGTCACATATAAATATATTACAAAGAATGTTCTTATATAGGTTTACAAATAGATATTTACATTCTTTAAATAATTTAAATAATCATGCGAAATATATGAGTTATCTTGGGGTTATTTATTTTCAAAAGACGAATGCCGCATAATAACATTTTGTCGAGTTCAATTTCGTCCGTACAATTAACTTCTTATCTATTACACAGTCCCGTGTAACACGTGAATTTTGTTTGCATAATATACATGTTCTGTTTTACCTGGACTTCTTATTATTTTACAGTTGAAATTTAACCGTTTGTATATATTTTTACAGTTTAGTGTATTCAATTCAAGTGGAGATGTGAACTAACATCCTGACAAGCCTTGTTACTCCATCATGAAGTAAGCGAAGGATCCCTGGTCGCACCCATTGACCTCGGATAGGAAGTTCCATTTGGATAATAACCCATCACCAGACGGCAAAGATTTGAATGGTTCAAATCAAAAGGAGGTGCAGATAACTATTTCAAGCACATGAATTTTAGGTTTGTTTTTTTTTAACTTTATGGTTAGAGAACATTGTGAAAAATTAATTAATTGCTTGTCCCAAGCAATTCGCAATTCTTTAATTTTTTGCAATGTTTTCCAACACCTTTTTCTTTAAGGGCGTAAAAAAGTGGGACTTGGTTAAATGGCATTATTCTGCAAAATTTATGGTGCGTAACACTGTAACAAAAAAAAGTGAAATGGTTGACTGGTGACCTTAATGTCACCAACCAATAATCTGATTTTTGTTTTAGGTAATTTCAGGTAAATGATTATGGCAATTTCTCCTTTTCCAACATTTATCTTCACACAAATATCAAGAGGAGATAAAACAAGACAATGTGTCGCATAATGGTTAAAGAAAATACAAATCTAATTCTTACCATTTCTGTTCTAAAGGTGAGTTCTCTTTCTAATGTTGACAGGTGGGAAAAATGGCGATCCCGCTCAAACATCCCAGCAATATGCCGTCTTAAACAAGGAACAATATACAGTGTACTTTTATCATCCAAACTAAGACAAAACCTAATCATCTAAACTATTGTTGAGCTCTCTAATAGTTTAACCTTCAAATTTGACCTTGACATTAAACCTAAATAAACAAATTTTTCGAAGATCAAATGCTCATTAAGGAGAAAATTCTGGGAATTTACACAGCAAACTATATGTAAAGGTTAAAGTAATGGTCTGACTACTTTGACCTTCAGCTGCGACCTTGACCTTGAATCTACACAAACATAGAGCCTTTAACCCATTCCCACACAATCCCTCCTTTTTACACCCCTTAGGACAATAGTTCTTGAAAACAATGTGGAAAATACAGCCATTGCTTGTTACAAGCAATTTCTGCATTTTCAAAACATGTATTGTTTTCTACCCAGAAAGACAAAGATTTTGAAAATTTCAATAACTTCAAATTGTCGTATGCAACTTCTTTCAATTTGGACTGGTCTTAAATTCCACTGTGTGGGAATGGGTAAAAAGCGGCACATGTACAGCATATTTGCTAATAAGCATGCAAACCTAGGGGTTTTTTTTGTAAATCCATCCACATTTGTAAAAGTTTTGCTCTAGAAAGACATACAGACTTAAGCTTTATGAATAGAACTCTGGTACAGAGCAATATCAATTAATCAAGACTCTAAATGAAGGTCGTGTAAATAAACCTGTTGTTGCATGGTGTATCTGAATTTGTGCTAGGATGTTTACCTCTGAGGTATGATAGATTTATAGTATTCAACCTTAGTCATGCTGAATAAATATAATGTAAGAACTGCATAAGGAATGGCCTGAATTAAAAGAAGTTGCAGACCACAACATCTAGTAGACAAATAGTGAAAATATTTATTTTTCTGGGTAAGAAAAATATTGTTAAAAGCAATTTCTCTATTTACCACAATGTTTTCCACCCTCATTTCTTGAGTGGGATAAAAATGTGGGACTGTGTGATAATTGGTTAAATATCCCAATACCTTGTCTGAAAATGAATGAATGATGAAATATTAATCAAGGGGACCTTTTTTCCAATATCTTCCAGATGTTCAATAAGACCATTGATTGTAGTTGTTATAATCTGTACCCTTAATGACTTAATGAACACAACTTATTCTGATTAAACTATTTCTCTGAAATGCAAGATCTTTGTTTTTTAAAGATATCTATAGCTTTGCAGCTGAAAGTGTGATAAATTTTCTTTGAGTAGTAACCAAAAATTTGAAGAGTTTTACATAATTATGGTAATAGAAAAATTCACTTCCCTTCAGGTCTAAAGGAATGATTTGAATGGCAAGAAGAGTGTTTAATGGACAGTTGTGAGTCTATTTCTGTTTATTTATTGTCGCTACCGTAGCACGTGCCCATATGAACAATGCCCCCCAGAAGATGGTTAGTTGTTACAGGGGATAGTGCAAGGATACAGGACGAAACTACTGAGAGCTCAGCCTGGTTCTTTAACATACTTGATGGATAGCACAGGGCCTCAAAGATAATTAGTTACTTGGTTTATATGGTTCACCCAGGGCTCGAACACGTGATCTTGAGGTTTGAAGTCAAGCGCTCTACTAACTGAGCTAATCAGGCTGACTGACAGTTGTAATGTATCAATTGAAGTAATTATACCCATTTCAAACTTGACTCTACTTTACCTTCAAACTTCCTTCAACCTTAAAATGAACTTTGATGATTTCTAATTAGGTCGGAATTATTCCATGTTTTTCAAATGTGCTATTTGTATGGAACAACATACAGGCCATCACAAGTTTATAATTTAATTATAAAAACCAAAACCTAGATCTCTATTTCCACAGCACTGCAATCTACTATCTTATTATAGTCATCTTACTATCATCATCTTGCTATTCAGTTATGAATATCACCATTGAGTGAAACGTTACCAAACTACCAAGAAAATCAGATGAAAGAAAAGACTTGAGCTAAGAAATTATATATAGTTTGTGAATAACTGGCGGTAATTAATGAAAAACCTATTAGGTCACAATAACATAAACCAGGATTGTATTATTCCAACTTCCTTTGAGTAATTTGTGATCTATTTCAGATGACATTACAAGAGAACTATGATTTCAAGGAAACAGTACTAAAATCAAACTACGATAGAAAAATTATGATAAAGTTAGATAATGATGATGATAATACAATATGATGAGAGTACAGTGGTAACAATGTACAGTACTATGTTGTTATTGAACTACTTGTACTCCTGAGTAATTATCATCGTTATAACTCTGGCTGTATCAATATCATGGTCTTGTGGTATTATCATTGAAATTATCATTCATGAAAATATAGACTTTTTTCCCTAAATAGAAGAAATACTGATCTTAAGAAACAACATTATTTTAAAATGCAAACAAGAGCGCCCCATGCAGCATTCCAAAATTCTTACTTCATAATGGAACCCTATATTGTGGGTACTCATTTGAATCGTCTTGTCAATATATGGTTTATAGCAGTGTTGGTGAAATATTCAAATCTAAAATACAAATTACGCCCTCTACCTGTAGCTCTTTACCAATACGTGGCTGCAGGCGCTTTATTACTTTATGTTCAGACAGAGGAAAATGTCAGTCTTTGGATGAGATGCCCTTGGAATATGACCTTTACCTTGACCAATAACCTAAGACTTTATAACAACAGAAAGGACTTGTCAAGAGTAATAGACATATGAAATTTGAGGTTCTGAAGTGTAGTGATAGTAGAGATATAGGAAAACGTCAATGATGATGCAGACCTGGAAGCAGACAACATCAGGAGTTTTAAAGCAATACCTTGGTTTTTCTCTGAAAATATCTGGGTAATAAGATACTTACTTATGTGCTATCCCAATGCCAATAGCTGAAAATACAAAAAGACATGCTTATTAACCCCTGTCAAGCTGAATAAAATTTGATTTTGCATATTATGAATCAACAGGTGACAGAGCTGAAAGCACTAGTTGAGTGTCAATATTTCTTTTGAAAATTAATTTCAGATACAGTCAGATACAGGGACAAACAGGAGTTGTAGACCAAGATCATACTGGACTTATGTGCAGGCTGATCATTGTATATAACTCCTTGCAGAACAGGATTATTCCAGGTTTAGCATAACAAGTTTTAACAAAAATAATTCACAGTATTTCACTCATTCATTTATCATTAAAATAATAATTTCTATGTATGTACATTATAAATCTGTAAGTCTATGAAATTTTAGATTTCTCTCAATTTTATGGGTAAAAAAAAATCATGAAAAATGAAGAAATTACTTGTAACAAGCAATTCTTTCGATATCCACAATGTTCTCCAAATTGTTTTTTTTAGTTGTGTCAATAAGTGTCATTGTTTGGAAATGAGTTAAAACTCATGTTTATCAATTTCAAATTGGACTAAGTAACAGTTTATCTGCATATTTTGTTCGCCTCAAATGATATTAACACGTTTTTGGATTAATTTGGTAATCCAGAAATGATTGGAAAAAATCAACTGCCTCAGTGGCTGGGTGGTAAGTGTTCTTCACTAGTGGTCTGGAATACATGGGGTCAAAGTTGCCAAGATGTATTTATGGACAAAATATGCAGACCAAATCTACCAGAAGAAGGTTCAAGCTACTATCTCGCTCTCAGGAACATGAAATAGTCTGGATTTTGTGATCAATAGTAGCCTATAAGCATATAACTTTTCTAGCAATCAAGCCTAAACAAATTAGTATCTGATTAAAAAAGGGATTTTTTTCAAAATGTTTTTCCCAATACATTGCAAATTTTTTATTCCCTTTTTCCCAAAGTATCTCAGCTTCTATATCATTCTGTGCGATTAATCTAGTGTATTCGTCAATAAGACTCTATAGCCGAAGGGAATTATGACCACCACCCCGGTTTACGCAAACGAATAATCATGGATAGAGAGAAAGTAAAAGGATGAATATCTGCCTAGTAACTTACTGATTGCTAGAAGAAGAATGACATAAAGCACAGAGTACAATTTCTCTCTGCTCTTCTCCTCGTCCTTTAACTTGGCCTTTGAGACATGTTTGGTCTTAGATTGCCCTTTACTTGAGCCCGATCTTCCATTAGACTCCGTTGATTGCACTTGTCGTCTTCTCACGGCCATTGTTGTTGATGTGTAACTAGCTTCCGGTGTGACTGGTCTACGGTATTTTATCTTTTAAAACGGTTTCGCTCTCCTGCGGTTGGGGAAACCATTCGATTAACCAATTAACGGGATTTGACGGACTCTTCCAAATATGGAAATCTCCGGCCGTGTCTCAGGGTAACGAGGAAGTTTACATGTCTTCGGAAAAAATGGAGTAATTGACTTGAATTACCTGAAGACCACTCCAATTTAGAAACTATTTATGAGTTTGACAGACCGTGAAGTTGTAATTTTTGAATTTATTGGTATCTAGGTAAACCAATTTACCCATCGCGATGACTGAGGTATTTTCTAGTGTCCCCGTTTTGTCGGACTCGACTTTTAAAACTCGGCCCCATTTTAACACATACCTGTACACAGATGCCAACGCAGGAGGTTCAGCCGTGCGCCAGATTGAAGAAAAACGTCGTATTAGACACATGAAATTTCCCTCCTTATCAGGCAGGGTTGATGTGGACTCATTTCAAGAAGAATTGAAAAATATAGGTTTTAAAAAATGGAACGATAAAGGCGATTTCAGGGCAGAAGCACCTTACAGAGACTATGACAATATAGTTGATCCTGTATCTGGGTTTGTTAGTGCTGGAGGTGATGTCGACAGAAATACTGGCCATCAGAAAATTAGATCTCTTGTTCAGCTTAATGACACGCCACAATCTGCCGTCCCGCAGACGAAAGATTCTGACAGAAAGAATGATAAATCAGCACCTCCTGAACTTCAGCGATCAAATACATACGAACCAGGTGCCCCATCAGCGTGGAATAGTAGAAAAACATCAGATATATGGATTAGGACTCAGCTTGGAGGTAATTGAGTTAAATACAATTAACTAGAGCTGTAACGATACACTCGAATATTCGGTGAATCGAATATTTTTTTACCGGCGAGTACGTATCGTATTCGTCTGTCTGAGAACCGAATATTGGCGAATACAAAATGTGAAATATTTTTCCGGGATGCAAAGTGCAAAAAAATATCCAAGAGGTCATAGATATCCAACATGCACAAGCTATAACGGCGGTTTCATCAAATTTATGAAGAAAGACGTAAATCCTTAAAGCCTAGACGGCTCCCGTAGCCGATTGACAGAGGACGCCTCTGGTGCAACTGAATACATTTTCTAGCTACTAAATCAAAGAATTTCTATTTCACTGGTGACAGCTATTTATTTGTTGTCCAGAAGTGGCATTTTGGGTAGTGAATGATAGATTAACTGGACAATCGACGCATGACTTTGACCGTCAACGATCAGACCTCTGTTGATACTAACAATCAAAAATCATCTTTTTTCAGTCAGTCTTAGTTCTACTAAACCTTTTAAATCAAGATTTTTAATTCAAATTCTAGTATTTATGGCCTAATTGTTCTATCTTATTGACCATTAAGTGCAGATTTTGAAGAAATTGAATGACATAATTTTTCCGAGCAAAGACCATTGTCTTCAATTATGCAACATATTAATTACCTCCCTTTAAAAAATAAAAGGTAAGCTATGGCTGCATGTCCAATATACCTTGAATGTTGGCTAAAATTTAAATATTTCGACTTTTCATTATAAGTGATTAATTCTGGTGACAAAAATTTTCATATTAATTGGAAAGTTCGTAACAGATAGAAGTTTACAACATAATTCAAAATATACAAATTTAAAGTACAAATACGTGAAATCCATAATATTTAGGCAAGCAATATGAAATGATCCAGCTTCAAACAATGACGGATCTTGATTCACCCTTTGTTAGGCTTTAATTTGCCATACACTTTTGATTGCTGTTGCAGAAATAATAAAATAGTTAACATAAAACAGCTGTCTGTATCACAGATAGGCATAAGTTTGTTTCATTCTTTACTCAAAGGAATATACAGATTAATATGTGTGTTCCTGGAATAAGTTGTATTCATGAATAAATATTCATATTCATGACCCTGTATCGTGATCTGTATTCGTATTCGTCACTTTATGTATCGTTACAGCCCTACAATTAACCCATTACCAGACTCCAAAATTTTAGACTAGTCCACATTGAAAGGAATTGTAGACGATAATATAATGACTAGGGAATTATTTTTTTTCAACTCTCTGATTAGAAAACATTGTGGAACATGAAGAAATTGCTTGATGGAATCAATTTCTTCATTTTACACAATTAATGTTTTCTTAATTGTTTTTCTTTTTTCTTGAGGGGCACCAAAAAGTGTCATTGTGTGGGAATAGATTAAAGAAATTTTGCAGATGCATCAATTAAAGAGAACAAATGAGACTGATGAGCAACCTAAAAGTAATTTCTCATGTTCACCTTCAAAAATTAGATGTTTTGACTATAATATCATTCCTGGAGCACATACAAATTTTGTAAAAATATCACTGAGACATTAATTTTAGCTCTGTTTAGCTTGAAACAATGACATAGAATGATTTTTCATTTCACCTGTAATCTTTCTTAAGGCTTCTGAAATCAATTCAATTGGAAATTATTATTTAGCCACAAAGACCTTTATCTTTTTCACACAAAAGAAAAATGGAATTGTAAGACATTAGCCTTTAGAGAAAAGGGAGAAGTTACTTGAAAGGAGAAAATTTTCTTTTCCCCTTAATCATTGTCTATAATCCTTATCAATTTAAATATACCTTGAAATGGCGATTGGTACTTCTTTAATTTTGGACCAGGACCAGTCTGATTTTCTGTACTCTGGTAATCAAACACTTTATTGAATCAGCCTATGTGTGACATTTTCAACCATTTCGTATGTGTGTGACTCGAACACATTGAGCACCCTGGACAGCCATTCGGGGCAATTAGAACATTCGTTGATTGTTTAACCCTTTCCTGTTTAAACACGGGATTTTACGTTACTGTGATTTCATACTTCAGAAAACATTGTGGAAAAAGAAGAAATTGCTTGAAACAAGCAATTTCTTCTTTTTCAACAATATTTTCTACCACATTGTATGGTTTGATTTCGAATTGCATCCAATTTTCATTGTTGTCTGCAACCTCTTTCGATTTGGACTAGTCTAAATTTTCAAAAAACAGGAAAGGGTTAAAGAAGCTTTGGGTCAGTATCCATCTACAGAGTGCAGAGTGAAGACTCTGATCAGACTGTGTGGATGCACAGGCTGATCTGAGTCTTTACTTGGTGCACATGTGTAATGGATGGAAATGTCATGGAGGCACTCAAATATCAAAAGTTAAGAATTTTACATCACAAACAATAGTTTATCTAAAGTGGTTACAAAGTAAAAGTCAATATCTTGTGAGTAGAACGCACCCAAGAATTATAATAACTTTGATTTGTTTGAGAAAGCATCGGTCAGGAAACATTATCTAAGTACTGTTTATACCATTCCCACAAATGCAAGCTGAAAAAGAAAAAATGATTCTTGATTCGAAAGAGAAGTTGATGTCTTACAGGATAGAGTACATCCTAGAATCATATAAACTCTGATTTGCTTAAGAACTCTGGAAACTTTTATCTACCGTGTATGTATGTATTTCAAAAAAGAAGAAACTTGATAGTTGTTAAATGATTGTTTTCTAGGTTGGACAAGTGCTCATGATCCAAGGAAACCACCTCCGGAAGGCTTGGAATTAAGAAGAGCAAAGGTATGCTATACTATAACGGAGATAAATTATATTTTGATGAATAACCTGACACAGTACACTAAAGTTCTTTCTTGCAGAGTTTTTGGTCTAGTGGTAAGACACTGACTTTGGGATTAAGGGTCCAGAGTTTTTAATTCCACCCAGACTGTGGGAACTTTTCTTAGCAAAAAACTAACTCCATGTTGCTCCTTTCCACCCAGATATGTAAATGGGTACCTGTGAGGGTCGTAAGCCAATATACTGTGGCTGCCAGGTGTGTCGTATGTTAACATCCAACTTGCGATTAATTAATAGGGATTTAAAGTATGATGTCAAATTTCGCTAAGCATAAAATCAGACTATAAGCCAAATTTAACTTATTGAGTTTAAACGATGCTTAGATATTAACAACCTTCATTTATAAGAACAGACTATAAAACACTGTATATCCTATTTTCATAATGTCATCTTTTCAAAGCAAAAGTGTTCATGAGGTCAAGATTATTGCTTTGCATTATTCATAAGTATTATTAATATAAATATAATTTAATACTCAAAGATTGTTAAACCCATTCCAACACAATCTCTCCTTTTAATGCACACATGCCCTGAAGAAAAATGCTTTAGAAAACATAGAGAAAAATGAAGAAATTGCTTGTATCAAGCAATTTCTTCACGATCCACAATGTTTTCTTTCCAAATAGATGAAAAAAATTACAATTTCATCAACTTGGAATTGTTGTCTGCAGCTTTTTTCAATTTGGTTGTCTGGTAATGGTTTAAATAAGACAGACTACAGGTAAAAATCAGAGAGGGTGTTAAGGATAACAGGTATGATTTCCTAAGTTTTGCTTACAATATATTACAGAGTATGTTTGTAGAGAAGCCACCATCAGAACAAAGTCGGGAAGGTAGAGACCATTTAGCAATGAAACATATGTACAGTACATCAACACAAAAGTATGTTTGGCTAAATTTATTGTAAACAATAACATAGCTCTATACCATAGCCTATTTTTTTTTTTTAAAAATCACTTTCATCATTCCTATTCTGTTACTTAAATCTTTCCTGGTTAATTCCTTGTTTTTACGTCCCTGGGTTTTTGTACTTGAGAAAATATTGTGGGAAAAGAAGAAATTGCTTGTAACAAGCAATTTATTCTTTTCCCACAATATTTTCTACCCTGTAGGTTGGTTACTTTTCAAATTGCACTCACTTTTAATTGTCGTCTGCAACTTCTTTGAATTTGGACAAGTCTAAAATTTTGAAAAACAGGAAAGAGTTAAACCATTGACTAGAAAAACAATTTAATACTGGTTTAAACAACATTTATAATTACCCCAAATTTGGAAACCAAGGGCTATAAATAAGATAGGATACTTGTTACAATACATTTCCCCTTTTCTCTCTTAGTTTTCCATGGCCATATTTCTCCACCTTGGAGTAAAAAGGTGCTTGTGCCAAAATTGACAGCATCATAAAGTAAAGTAACCATCCTACATGATATTGTGGAAAAAGAAGAAATTGCTTGTTACAAGGAATTTCTTCCTTTTCCGTGATGGTTTTTGTTTCAAGTATGATATCACAGAGACACAAGGATGAGAGATTGTATAGGAAAGGGTCCTTGAACAATCAGCGAATATTTTAAATGCACGCCTGTGTTTACTGTCCAGCCAGCTTCGTGTGTGCTCTTCACTCACATGTGAAGTAAAGTTGGAAATGTCACACATAAGCTGACATAGAGATGTTGTTGTGATCAGATTTTTTTGTAATTCAAAGTGTTCAAGGATAAATTTTCATGTCTGGATTTTTTTTTCAAAAGTATTTCCTTCTATTGTTAAATTTTCAATGGTGAATTAATATAGTTTGCATTTTGAGAAATAGATCAAGGCTGGATACAAAGTATAGTAATTTTATACAATTATCAATTGAAATCAAATAAATTTTTATTAACCCATTCCCACACGATGACGCTTTTATACGCCCCTCAATATAAAAGCTTTAAAAAACATTGTGAATAATGAAGAAATTGCTTGTCACAAGCAATTTCTTCATTATCCACAATGTTTTCTACCCCAAAAGACAAAGATTTAAAGAATTCCATCAACTTGAAATTGTAGTCTGCAACTTCTTTCAATTTGGACTAGTCTAAGATTTTCTTGTGTGGTAATGGGTTAATCTTGTTGTTCAATGACATACCAGGTCCTTTGGCGAGGTACCATGGGATGCGATGCTAGCCTCTAAACTTTGGGCCCCAACTTCAACTCTAGAAGAAAGACCTGACATGATATCCCAGACATGGACGCTGAAACGGTATGATCCAGCGGCCAAAGAGTGGCAGGTAAGAATAATCATGAGGAGATATGGAAAATCTTAATAAACCGACAAATGGTGACTGTTGATAAAATAGATTATCCAAACTAACCAGACTAGGGCTGCCAAATTAATCTCCTACACTTGTAGACAACAATTTCAAGTCCATGATATTTTAAAAAGAACTGTCTTTCTTGTCAGAAAAAATTGTTGGAAACATTACAATTGATCTGTTCATGTTTTACAATGTTTTCCAAATTTGTTCTTGAGTGACATAAAAAAGCAGAATTATATGGAAATAGGTAAAGGCAGCCAACAAGACATACCCAAGAGAAATGTGTCTGACCAAATGAATAGTTCAGCGCAAAGCTGCTGTAACTGCCAGTAGATTTATAGACAATTACAACTGTTTTGCACTGAACCATTGAAATACTGAAGACTGTTGTTGTCTGATATCCCAGACAAACTTTATTGTCAGAGTACATGTATCTTGTAGTTATCTCCCTTTGAAATGTATGTTGCTAGTGAAACGTCTATTGCATGGCACTTTTTTTCTACAAATTGACCCAATACCACACAATAGCTGCATTTAATATACTGGAAAAAGCTGTGGAAAACATTTTGAGAAAAGGAAAAATATTTAGCAAGCACATTTGCCTATACATGTAATTATATTACCAATTAGTATACTTACTTTTAGCTCACCTGAGCTTGAAATGTTCAGGGTGTGCTATTGCAACTGGCATATGTCTGTTGTATGTTCATCATGGCACATTCACAATTTCTTTAAACATCTTCTCGTAAACCAGTGGACCATTCTTGATGAAACTTGGCTTGGTTATTCCTTAGATAAAGCTATAATAAAACTGGTCAAATAAGTTTGTTCATAGGATGACTCTTAGGTCATATCTGTGCTCACCTAAATTTTTATAGATAAAAAAGGAAATCTTCTTCTCTGAGACCAAATGTCCATATGATGGTTTTGTCCAGGCTCATGCTATTTTTCATTTGAACAAAAATGAGAAACTTTATTTTAATCTTCTTTGAAGCCACAAGGCCAAATGATCCTGATCGTTGTATGTAGCACCCCCTAATGGACCTCTACCAAGGTTGTTCAAATGATGACCATGGATTCATATTTGGGCTCTGCAAAGGTTCCACCCTTTTTATACAGAAATAAAGAAAGCAGTGGCTAAAAATTGTCTTCTCTGAAAATAAAAGGCCTTGAGCATTGGTATATTGTAGGTATATTGTAGGTAACATCACCTTGAAGACCTCTCCCAAGTTTGTTTTATATGATTATTTTTGGGTTTACTTAGGCTCTGTCTGGGCTGTTTCTGTTTTTAGTAAGCTTCTTCTTTGAAACCAAAAGGACTGGAGCTTAACCCTTTCCTGGTTAATCCCTGGTTTTTACATCCCTATGAATATATAATGGAGAAAACGTTGTGGAAAAAGAAGAAATTGCTTGTTACAAGCAATTTCTTTTTTTTTTCCACAATATGTTCTACCCTACTTTATGGTTATATTTCAAACAAAATCAACTTTAAATTTTCATCTGCAAAACCTTTGAATTTGGATGGGTCTAAAATGTTGCAAAACAGGAAAGGGTTATGGTATCTGGTATGTTTCATCACCTAGGGAACCTGTTTCAAGTTTGTGCATGTCTAAAACTTTTGGTTATACGTGGACTCTGCCCAGATGTACCTGGCTATGCCTATTTCACGTAGAAACAAAAAAGATATGGTCACAAAAATATTCTGTTCTGGAATCAGAAGGCTTGGAGAATTTATATTTTATGTGAAAATTTTCTGTGCACCACTCATAGATTTCATGCCTTTTATGATGTCTTTTTTCTCCCAATTTTACAAATTGACAAAGACAGAAATGTAATCTTAACCCATTTCCATACAGTGACACTTTCTGATGGCTGTCAAGAAAATCAATTGTCTAAACAATGTGTAAAATAAAAAAATGTTTTGTACCCAGAAATTTGAAACAATCTAAACTTTACATTGTAGTCTGCAACTCCTTTCAATTTGGACCATTCTACAATTTTGCCGTCTGGTAATTGGTAAAGAGATCTTCTGTAACCAAAAGGTTCAAAGTATTGATATTTGGTATGAAGAATCTCTGCACATTTTGGTCATGCGTAATCATGGAGTCAAGGAGACTCAAAATTTATGAGTAATATAACACAATCATGGTCCTCTTATTTGATTCAAACACTCTTTCAAATTCACCAGTTTAAAGTTAATTTTGCAGTCTGGTAAAAGGCAAGACATCAAGTTTTATTGAAATATTAACCCTTGTCATGCTGAATAAAAATTCTGTTTAGAATTGCACCAAAACCAAAGCACTGAAATCAATGGATGCACTAGTTGTTGTTAAATATTTCATTTTTAAACTTATTTTGTAAACAATTCAGGCTTGAAAGGGACAAGCAGGTGGTGTAGACTAAGATCAGACTGCACATAATGTGCAGGCTGATCTTTGTCTATACCTCCTGCCCAAACAGGAATATTCCGGGTTCAACATGACAATGGTTAAATCTTTACATTATCAAACATTTGTTTATTTTCAGAATACTGGTAGATCATGGGATTGGTTTCAGAAAAGAAATGGATACTACAAAAATGGAGCTGTTGTTTTGTAAGTAGGCAGGCTTACTTTCTCAACCTATTCCCACACAACAAAATGTTAGACCAGTCCAAATTCAAAGAATTTGCAGACGACAATACTAAGTTGATGAAATCTTCAAATCTGTTGTCTTTTAGGGTAGAAAACGTTGTGGATGATAAAGAAATTGCTTGTAACAAGCAATTTCGTCATTCTCCACAATGATTTCATAATCTGTCAAATTGAGGGGCATTAAAAAGCATCATTATGTGGGAATTGGTTAACCTTTTCCCACTCAATTGCAATTTTTCGAACCACTAAAGGAAAGAAATTAGAAAATCATTGTGGATAATAAAGAAATGTTCGTTAGAACCCATTTCTTTATTGCCAACAATGATTTCTATCCCTAAAGGTAAGTGTGTCTTAAATTTCAACAACTTGAAATTGTCGTCTGCGATACCTTTCAATTTGGACTACTCTAAAACTCTGTGGTGTGGGTATGAGTTGACCCATCACCACATGACAAAATTATGAACTAGCCCAAATCAAAAGAAGTTGCAGACAGAAAATCAAGTATGTAAAGAAATTTCTTCATTTTCCACAATGTTTTTCAAAGCTTTTTTCTTGAGGGGCATAAAAGTGATCAATTGTGTGGGAATGGGTTAAATCTTTCTTGCAGTAAATAAAACTGGTATTGAGCATATTTCTTGTGTTTTTTGCCAAATAGTCTGTGACAAATAGACAGCCTAAGTCAGATGGGCAGTTATTGGATTTGATTTGAATGTTGTTGAACTTGATTTAGCCATGATAACCGATTGCAAGTGGATGGCCTAAGTTGGATGAGCAGTTGTTGGGTTTGAATTGAATATTACAGTTGTACTAGATAGAGTCAAGATAGGAACATGTTGTTATAAGTGCTATGGTGGTTTTTGTTATTGTTGTTGTTAGTTTAGCTCACCTGAGCACAGTGTGCTTCAGGTGAGCTTTTGTGGTCGTCTAATATCAGTTGTACTTAGACTGTCATCAACATTTACCTTGTAGACACTCTAGAAGTCACAGTTTTGCTCAGTCGTTCGTTATGCAATTAGTCAATATTAAGGTCATCTGACAAGGTATGTGAAAAGTTAAACTTCTACAAACTGGTGGCGTAAGTTTTTCACAAATACCTCTAAATTGATTAACCTTTTATCTCTTTTTATCTCTCTGCAGTTGTAGTCAGCCTCCTAGAAAACAACATATTCCAGGTTATGGAGGAGCAGTCGGTGCTGAAAACCTTGAAGAACTCGATAATGTTCAAGAAAAGTTTGATCCTTACACAGTAAAACGGGTGGTAATCCCACGATATAGTGAAACTTCACAGTACGTAAATTATTTATTATGCAATTAAAGATTTGCAAAACTAGTCATTTGACCATCATTTGCTTCACTTTTTATGCTCCCCGAAGGGAGAGCATATAGCCGCAGCTTAGTCTGTCCATCTGTCATTCTGTCCATCCACCCAGAGCGATTTCTCAATAACCCTTGGGCTAAATAAAATGAAACTTATGTGAACTCCCTATGATATAATGCCAATGTGTTTTTCCCAGTTTTTGGATTTGAGGCCTCGTCATGGGAAAAGGGGACTTAGGGTAAAATAGAGCTTTTCTCTAATTTCTCCTAGTCTAATGGTCAAAATTTGATGAAATTTCATATTGGAGTAGCAAATCAGATGCCCTTGACCACAAACTATTTGAAATTTGCGTAAAAAAAATATGTCATGGAAAAAGGGGTTTGATGTTTGTAGCTTAATGTTAGCTCTCTGTGTCTCAGCAACAAACTAACATTGGCCACAACTTTTGATTGGTAAGAGATATAGCCTTCATATTTCATATGTGCATTGCTTATGACAAGTCCTTTCTGTTGGTTCCAAGTTCAAGGTCATCAGTCAAGATCAATGTCATTTCTCAAGGTCAAAATTTGCAAAAAACGATTACATTGTTACCTTCTTCAATGTGCAGACTATTCTTTACCACTAAATAACAATTGTAAATGAATTACCTTTGCAAGTATTTTAGTGAAATCCTTTGTACCGGTATATATTTTCTTTCTAGATGATCTGCTTCAGAACAATAAATCGAGCTATTGTCATCAAATATTATTATGGGAGCATTATCTGTCTTGATTTGCTTCTTCTGATTTCAAAAATGTGAACAGATACACAAAAAGGGGCCATTTCAAAACACCATAAAATAAATATTTGAAAAATAGATTGGAAACAGTGCAGGACATCCATTTGCTGCATTTTAAAAAACAGCTATATAGGATAGTAGAACAACTATTCAAATTTCAGAAAATCTGCCAATTCTGAAAATTATCAACCCTGGTCACCCTGCAAGTCCTTGCAATCTGACCTGGGTCAATCTTTTTGCACTACCAAAATGGTCCCTTTTCGCCTGATGGGTCACATTTCCTATTAGGAAATCCCTAAACCTATAGCAGTAATCAATCAGATACTTTTTTACATTTATGGCATACATTTTTTGTGACAATACCTTATTCAGGGAGAATAATCAGTTTCTGACTGCTCTTGTTTTAAAATAATTTCCAATGTTGTCACATGGGCAGTGCTCTCAATAAGCGGACGTCGACGTATATTACGTCCAGCAAATAAAAAAAACGTCCAGAAAATAAGACCCGGACGTAAATTAACATCCGGGATTCTAGGAAAACGTCCTGATTTCATGACTCGGACGTTTTTTGAAGTTACAATATAAAGGGTTTGACAAACAAAAGAATGTATATTCTGGCCATACCCTCGGGTAAAATTGAATCCACAAGGAGTTTATCGAAATGTCTCCACCGATGTAGATGGAAATTTACATAGTGCGTTCTCGATCATAGTCGGTCCAGTAATCGAGCCGTCGCAGCATCTTGGACCATTTCTTTGGACGTCACTTGATGTTATCTTCCTATAGGTGGAATTTTTCAAATACTGTCAAATATGACATGCACAGACAATGAGTCACTCGAATTATAACGTGCCGGGCAAAAATCAAGCAGGCCCATGGAAGCCGTTCGGTCGAATTTATGTAAGCTAAGTTCAGGGCCGGAATACACCCAAATGTCATGTCCCGTCTTCAAGTTCGCGGCAGATACAGAACAGTGTGTCAAATTTGCATTCTAAATACGTCTATGACGCTGGGGATTCTATTTGGTAACTTAACATGACGTCCATCCTTGAAACTTTGAAGTTACTCGATTGACCTTGATAAAGTTGGGCCTTTTTTTAATGATGTCACACGTGTTGTCTGTAAACATCAACTTGCATAAACGAAACAGAATTTCTTAAAAGATGCAACTTTCATTTCTTTTTGTACTGTAACTTTTATTTACGTAAGTGTTATTCATGGCATATGCACTTGGATATCTATGATGTGACTGGAGACGGTCTCGGAATAATCCAGTCTCGATTTTTTCGTACCCAAAACGTTTAAAACAGTCTGTTTTCTGACATTCTAGTGATCAGAAAGTTTCAAATCCTGAGAGATTTGCATATAATAATTACCAAATTTATCCATCCAAATTTGGAAAAAATGTACAAGGGCGGGAATATTGTTGGAAAAGGGGTAATTTATATAAGAGACAAATTTCTCAAGAAACACTTCTTTTACCACATTGTTTGATCTAGTTCAACTCAATGGGACATGAAATTTAGGGACTATAAGTAAAGGATGGAAAAGAATGTACTGTAGGCTTTATGTATCTTTTTCATTTCATCTTTTTTCATTTTTTTTTTTTGTGGGGGTGGGTGGGTATGGTCGAGGTTAGAAAAAAATTCCTTCATTTGTGAAAACTTGGAATTTTAAAAATTCCTGACATTGGTCCTTATTGAGAGCACTGACATGGGGTGCATTATTAGAAGTTAAATTTTTATACAGTTTGGTGTTGTCTGTGAAATCAACAGTTGTATGAGAGAACTGAATATTTTTATATACATTGAGTCTTTTATAATCCAGTTCATACCGTGGCTATTACATTCCTGCCCATACCTTATCAAATTCAAAAAATCAAACAAAAATATCACATATCAACCCTTGAATAAATGCCTTGTTTAAAAATGCATTAAAATGAAAGGGACGATGGCACAATAGGTCTGGATGTCAGAATCTATACAGTAAAACTCCTCTAATGAGACCACTTGCGGTACTTTGTTGAAGTGGTCTTAATAGCGTGTTGATCTTATTACCAAGGTTTGGTGGTATGGGGTCCCGATCATATGGTAAACTTTGTCATGTAAGTTGTCATTTGACTTATTAAGCAGAAGGTGTTGATGTTTATTTCATATTTGTTATTTATTATGCAATATACTGTACATTCAAATAACAAAACAATTTTAAAAAATCTTTTCAAATTTACTATTTTCTAAGAATCTTCCTGAAAAGTTCTACAGTGTATCAGCTCAAGTTGGTACTGAATCTACTGGTCTTAATATGGAAGAGCGGAGTGCCTGTTTTAGAGGGGCTGAAATAAAGAACTAAAGAACATTCTGTTCAGATTTAGTCATAATAGTCGGATGCCTGTATTTCTGGGTGGTCATAAGGAGGGATTTTACTGTATTCAGTTTGAAAATTGACCTTATGATTAATTCTGGCTTCAATAGGACAAGCAGGTTGTGTAGGCTAAGATCAGCCTGCACATATGTGCAGACTGATCTTTGTCTATGCCTCCTTCCAAAGCTGGAATATTTCTGGTTCAGCATGACAAGGGTTAATGAACAGACCGATTGAGCTGTCAATCAAAAAATCAGTCCACCAATCAAATAATTCATTTAGACCAAAAGTGTTCTTTTAACTCCGACATTATGTGAAGCATTTTTGTTCGGTTGGCGACTTAAACATCTCAACTACTGCATAGTAAAGCTGCAGTTACAACATTTCGATCATCAACAACTATCTCAATTTTTTGTCACATTTTCTAGCCGTGAATCTGGTAGAATAAGGCTGTTAAATATCTAAGTGGAATAACCTCTCCGAAATCACTAGGCAGGGCTATCGATTGGACAGCTAATGCATTCCAACACAATCCTATTTTTTTACCCTCTGGAAAAAAGCTTTTGAACCAGTTTTATGGAAATGAGAAGATTATTAAATACAACAAATTTCTTGATTTCTAATAATGTTTACTGAACTGAAAGACAAACATCTTTTAGATTTCCCAAAATGCTTGTCAGCAACTTCTTTCAAATAAGATCGGTCTAAAATTTTGTCGTTCAGTAATCAATTAATCAACATTTCTTTAACAGTAAGCCCAATATTCCTGGGTACCAAGGATGTACTCTATACCGTGGATATTATGCTCCAGCTCACAGCGCAGCTGCCCCACCCAGTAGTACGAGTTCAACACAAAAATCTCACAGGTAATCTACAGACTCAAGGTTCCTTTAGAGAACCAGTCAGTGTTTAACCCTTTCCTGGATAAACCCGGGATTTTACGTCTCTGTGATTTTATGCTTGAGAAAACATTGTGGAACAAGGTGCCAAATTGTCACAAGATACGCCCGTCACACTGCTTAATATTAACTGGAGGTTTGAATAGAACTGAGGTTATTTTGAATGAATATTTTTTCTCAAACAAAGTATGGAAAACAACAAAGGACAAAAACTCAAATTATACGCTAGGTTGAGTTATGGTTCATGTACACTGCACCCCCCCCCCCCTGGTGGATCTATCCATCCATGAAGTTTCATGTTTCTAGCTATTTTACTTTTAGAGATACACTCCGGACAAGATTCAAGTATGAAAAACAACAAAGGGCAATAACTCAAATAATAGGCTTGGTAGAGTTATGGTTCTTGTACACTGCACTCCCACTTGGTGAGCTCTATCCATCCATGAAATTTCATTATTCTAGCTATTATACTTTTAGAGATATACGCCGGACAAGATTTAAGTATGAAAAACAACAAAGGGCAATAACTCAAAAAATAGGCCAGGTAGAGTTATGGTTTTTGTGCACTGCACTCCCCCTTGGTGAGATCTATACACCCATAAAGTTTCATGATCCTAGCTATATTTTTTTTAGAAATATACTTCGGACAAGATTCAAGTATGAAAAACAACAAAGGGCAATAACTCAAAAAATAGGCCAGGTAGAGTTATGGTTCTTGTACACTGCACTCCCACTTGGTGAGATCTATCCATCAATGAAATTTCATTATTCTAGCTATTATACTTTTAGAGATATACTCCGGACAAGATTCAAGTATGAAAAAAAACAAAGGGCAATAACTCAAAAAATTGGCTAGGTAGAGTTATGGTTCTTGTACACTGCACTCCCACTTGGTAAGCTCTATCCATCCATGTAATTTCATGATTCTAGCTATTATACTTTCAGAGATATACTCCTGACAAGATTCAAGTATAAAAAAAAAGGGCAATAACTCAAAAAATAGGCCAGGTTGAGTTATGGTTCTTGTACACTGCACTCCCACTTGGTGTGATCTATCAATCCATGAAATTTCATGATTCTAGCTATTATACTTTAAGAGATATACTCTGGACAAGATTCAAGTATGAAAAACAACAAAGGGCAATAACTCAAAAAATTGGCTAGGTAGAGTTATGGTTCTTGTACACTGCACTCCCCCTTGGTAAGCTCTATCCATCCATGTAATTTCATGATTCTAGCTATCATACTTTTAGAGATATACTCCGGACAAGGTTCAAGTATGAAAAACCACAAAGGGCAATAACTCAAAAAATAGGCCAGGTAGAGTTATGGTTCTTATGCACTGCACTCCCCCTAGGTGAGATCTATACACCCATGAAGTATCATGATCCTAGCTATAATACTTTTAGAGATATACTCCGGACAAGATTCAAGTATGAAAAACAACAAAGGGCAATAACTCAAAAAATAGGCCAGGTAGAGTTATGGTTATTGAGCACTGCACTCTGTATTGATGAGAAGAATATAACTGCCAAGTTTAAAGTCAATCGGACTTACGGAGACAGAGTTATGCTCCGGACAAAGAAGTGGACACCGCCCGGACAACCGGACGACCGGACGCCCGGACGCCACGGGTGATCCCATAATACGTCCCGTCTTCGACGGGCGTATAAAAAGGAGAAATTGCTTATGATAAGCAATTTCTCCTTTTCCCACAATGTTTTCTACCACATAGGATGGTTTTATTTTGAATTGCATCAAATTTTCTTTGTCGTCTGCATTCTCTTTCAATTTGGACCAGTCTAAAATTTCAAAAACCAGGAAAGGGTTAACATGCACTTTGTGAGTGTCCGGGCTTCTCATTATGTGCACATCGCACAAACGAGAAGTGGTTAGATGTTGTGCACAAGCTTATTAACCTTCTTAACCCATCATCAAATTTAAGACTGGCCCAAATTGAAAGATATTGCATACAACATTTTAAATTGTGCTAAAATTTGAAAAATAAGGGTCAATATCTGGTAAAAGGTCCTTTTGTCTTTTATCGTGTAAATTTCATTAACCCATTACCACTTGTAACAATTAATTTCTCCTTTTCACACAATATTTTCTACCCTATTTCACTGTCATTTTCCAATTTTAGTGCAATTTGAACTATTGTTTGCAACTTCCTTTATTTGGACTAGTCTAAAATTTTGTTGTCTGATAACAGGTTTAGTTAGAAAGGAAATTTTTAGATAGGTACCGCAGCTGCAATAGGTCCAAATTGAAAGAAGCTGCAGACAACAATTTCAAGATGATGGTATTTTAAATTTTCTCATCTTTTTGGATAGAAAATATTTAGAATAATGAAGAAATTGCTTGAGACAAGCACTTTCTTCATTTTCCTCAATGTTTTCCAAAGCACTTTTCTTCAGGGGTGTAAAATGGAGAGATTGTGTCGGAATGGGTTAAATACTGATGAAAGTGACATAAAGTCCTTGGGTAGTGAGTTTCCACCTCAGCTTTGTCAACAAACTTGGCCACCGTCATAGCATAGTTGGTAGCGCTTCAGACTGTCAATCTAGAGGTCCTGGGTTCGATCCCTGACAGCTGCACTCATCCTTCCGGACTATTTGTCTCTCACCAATGGGTCGATAATTGTGGACCTACGTGGGATAGCAGCTGGAGGCTAGGAAAGGATGTAATGGTAGTACTGGTGTGAGAAATACCAGGATTCCATCGTTAGGTGCTCCAGCCACCGCGATATAACTGAAAGATTGTTGAAAGCGGCATAAAAACCCATTCAAACAAACAAATCAGCTTTGTCAACAAACTTTCCAACATTTCCTAAAAGCCATCATTTGTCTCTCACCATTTTGAAAAATGGTAACTAGTGCACCTAAATGGTATGAGCAGTGGTCATGACTCAGAAAGAATGCTGTGGTTGCAACGATGTGGAAAATGACATGAAACCATGGTTAGATGCACAAGCTGCTGTCATATAACTGATATACTTTTGAAAGTGGTGTTTAACCACATACAGTCAGTCAAACATTCTAATACTTAGACTTAGATGGAAAATGGCTATATGTGGACTAAATTTTCTTTGTATAAATACCTTGTTCCCCGAGGAACATAGATTACATTCAATACATTCCCAAAACTCTAACTTCAATATTTTGAATGGAATTCCTTTTTTCAAAAATAAATCATGAACTTCCTGAATGGTTAGTGCAGGACAAAAACTGAAAAATTGTAGAAGTCAAAATATTGAAATTACAGTGATACATTTAATTGCCCCTCAGTATGAAAGCTTTGGAAAACATTGTGGAAAATGAAGAAATTGCTTGTTATAAGCAATTTCTTTATTATCCACAATGTTTTCTACTTTGATCAACAAAGAATTTGAATATTTCATCAACTTTAGATTGTTGTCTGCAACTTCTTTGAACTTTGACTGGTCTAAAACTTTATCATGTGGGAATGTGTAAAGAATTCATTGAGTGTAAGTTTTTGTTGTTTTGTCTTTTTCAGACAGTTACCAGTCTCAGCCCCAGTTCAGAGCTTCAAAAGAGATGGGAAAATGTCAAAAATGGTTACCCTGGTACCACCCTGTAATCCATTTAATCAGATAAATAAATTGGATGAAGTTATTGCAAATAAGGTTGATTGATTTACAGTATTTTTATCCATTTTGTCAAAAGGGGGAACATATCAAAAAAGGGGATCTTAACCCTTGTCATGCTGTATAAATCACCTTACTGAATTGCTGTCAAATCAAAGGGCAGAAAGCACTGATAGAACTTGTTTCTTTTAGAAATCATCTTCATACACAACTTTTGCAGGAAAAGTACTGGCAGGAGGTATATACTAAGATCAGCCTGCACATAAGTGCAGTCTGATCTTAGTCTACACCTCCTGCCAATACCGTAATATATTTTGGGTTCAGCATGACAAGGGTTAAAAATCCATTAAGATCCAAATCCAATCGTTTATCAAATTTGATCTGCTTGAAAGTATCAAAAATGTCATCATTTGAAATTTTTGATGTTCAGTGATCTTCAAATGATTTTCATGAACTTATACAATGCTGTAATAAACTCAAGCTTGGATGCAGCAGGCAAACTTGCTGTGATTAAACTGTTTGATCTCTGTTGTCAATCAAAGAACCAATTAAATCATATACAATGTATTAAGATCTGAAATGAACTTTGTTGGTTTGGCTATTTAAACATAATTTCAGCTAATTATACCCCCCAAAATATGTTTGGGGAGTATATAGGAGTCAGCTTGTCGGTCAGTCGGTCCGTCGGGTCCGTCGGTCCCTCCTTCTGTCTGTAGCTATATTGTGTCTCCTCAATTTCTCGGAAACTATTGGACGTATTTGATTCAAACTTCACTGCTATAATCAGTATCAAGCAGAGATGTGCATATTCCATTTTGGTTATGGTCCATTGATTTTTGATAGAGTTATGGCCCTTTGGTGAAAAATTGTGTCCGTTCAATTTCTCAGCTACCATTGGACGGATTTGATTCAAATTTCATAGAAAGACTCGGTATAAGTCAGACATGTGCATATCCTTTTTTGGTTATTGTCTATTGATTTTTGACTGAGTTACGGCCCTTTAATTAAAAAGTCCGTTTTTTCTTATGGCCCTTTGGGAAATAGCACTTGTACATGGATGAGCGCCGTTGGGGGATATTAGTCCGCTTGGCGACAATGTCTAGTTTTATCTGTAGTTATGACATGTAGGTTGCCAACCAACTATTTGATTTTTTGTTACATGTTACTAGCCATCACTTTAGTAAAATAATGACATTTAATAATGAGGGTTAACTTCCTGTCAGAGTTTTATAGCTGTATTGCTATTTACACCACCTTACACTGAGTTGCAATAAGTTTAGAATTATATAATTTAAAATTTAGAGTGTAATTCGTTCACTCATAATTCGATTTTCAAATTATCTAAATGCTATTTTCTTAACACTCAGTAAGAAAGTATATTAACACTCAGTAAGAAAGTATATATATGCCATTTATTCTATGACTGCAAAGTAATTAAAGCAAAATTTATTTTTAAGCTATGGTAAAAACCGGATTGGTATAATTTTTTTTTTTTCATTCTAATTTTGTACAATTAATCAAGTTATTGTAAAATATCCTAAAAGGTCTTACCCAGGGTATGTATCAATAAATAGATGGAGTTATGTGGCACACAGGCTGCTGAAGTTTGTCTATCCTTCCCTGTGTTTCTCTGGTTATATGGATTTTCATAGATGTGAACATTGTGACAGATGATTAAGTCTTGATCTACTTTCCTTTTAAAGCAATGTCTTAATATGCATTAAAACATTTTTGTGGTATTGATTTAACCAATTCCCACACAATCCCTCTTTTTACATCCCTCACAAAAAAAATTTTGGAAAACCTTGGAGAAAATGAAGAAATTGCTTGTATCAAGCAATTTCTTCATTTTCCGCTATGTTTTCTATCCTAAAAGATTGAAAAAAAAATCAAATTCCATCATTTTGAAATTGTCGTCTGAAACGTCTTACAATTTGGACCAATCTAAAAATTTTTAGTGAGGGAATGCGTTAAGTAAAGAATCTTGACCTATTTCCAGATGGAAAAATTGGACTGGTCCATTATCAAAGAAATTGTTGACAAAATTTTTAGTTGAAATTTAAAAAAAACACCTGTTGTTTGGGGTAGAAAACATTGTAATAAATGAAAGAAATTGCTTATTTCAAGCAATATCTTCATTTTCACAATGTTTCCCTAAGCTTCAATGTTGGATCTCATTAACCTTTTGAATTTGGACAGGTCTAAAATTTTGCAAAACAGGAAAGGGTTAACCCTTGTCCTGCTGAACAGCGAATTTTCCTGCTGTGGTAAGAGATAAAGCCTGGACTTATGTGCAGTCTGATCTTGGTCAGCACCACCTGTATGACATTTCAAGTCAGGGTTGTAAATAGTGCTTGCAGTTGTTTTATTTTGATGCAATTCTGAAAAAATGATTTAATTCAGCATGACGAGGGTAAAATGGGTGATTGAGTGGGAATGGGTTAAACAACATAATATGACAATTGTTTAGTAGATGGAAGATCTATTCAATACTTTTGTTATTGAACACATGTTTATAAAAAGTTGTGTTTTTTTCCCAACTAATATTGAAATTGCAAATTTTTTAGGTGCATTTAGTTGTTTAGACAGCCCAAGGGCCATATAAAATCAACTTACAACATAATTGTCCAAATCATCAAATTGGAAGCTGTCGAATATTTTTGGGAAAATAACACGATACTCCAAACAAGCATTTTTCTTCTCTTGTACATTGCTTGGTCAGTGCAAAACAGTTGTAACTGCCTATGAACATATAGGCAGTTACAACTGTTGTTGCACTGACCAATGGATATGTCAAATTTCACTGCTTTTGCTATGATAATAGTGACATTTTGTTTGTGTGTGTAACTTATGTTACTTCTCACTCTTCTTTTGTATGAGGTCTTGAGAGCCATTAGTAAGGGTCCTTCAAGGGCCATTAGCAGGGAAGGGTCCATTAAGGATATTTGTGTTTGTGATATGGTACTTTTCCTTTTCTTCAAGCTTATTCTACTTTTTGTTTGAAATTATGAATAGAGCTGTGATTTTTGTCGAGCCTGCTTGCGATGAGCGAGACCTAGTTGACACTATGACAAGTCGGTGTATGTGCCTTAGTGCGCTATCCGTTTGTCCATCCAAATTTGTCCGGACATTTACTCCTAAATTTTTGGATGGATTTCAAAATAACTTGGCACAATTATTCTCCATCATGAGAAGAAGTGCCATATGAAAGAACTTTTGGGATAGTTGTAATGTCAAGGTCACAGCTCAAGGTCAAACACTGAAATTGTGATTGTCAAGACATTTCTCCTACAATTATGGACAGATTTCAAAATAAATTGGCACATTTATTTTCCATCATCAGTAGATGTGCCATTTGAAAGAATCTTTTGGATACCTTCACATTCAAGGTCAAAGCTCAAGGTCAAACAATAAAATTGTGCTTGATGCCTACAATTATGAAATGATTTCAAATTAATTTCAAAAATATTGTCCACATTTAAGAATTGATTAAAAAAAAAAATTGACACAAAATTTTATTGAGAGATTAATGGTCAAGGTCAAGTTGGTGATCAAAACTTTGCTTGCTTGACAGCAGTTACCCTAGGACAACCATCAAGTTTTTGTATTATGTTCTATCAATCTTCAAAGAATGAAGTATTTTAAAGGGAATAGAAAGTAAATCCAACTGAAAATTACTGTAATAATAAAATATTTATTTACTTTAATATACCCACTTTTAAGGAGAAGGAGGGGGTATATTGGTTTCATCATGTCAGTATGTTGGTCAGCTCATCTGTCTGTAGAATTTTCCAAACTGTAACTCCAAAACCAACTGAACTACGAATGAATCTTCGTGAAATTGATTCCAAGGAAGTGCTCTATTATTTTGGGGTCATTTAGTTCAAAGGCCATTTGACCTGGAACTTTGAAACTTTATCCAAACATTATCCATGACCCAAAGACTGCCCTATTATTTGGGATAACATAGGTCTAAGGTCAACGGTGCTACTAGAGTGACAGAATGCTGGTTGAGGTATAAGCCCGCTTTGTGACAATTCTAGTTTTTATGAGATAGAAAATTTATGGGTGTTAATTATGTATTAATAATATTTCCATAGGAAAGAAAGATAAAATCATATTAGTTTTTAGGGTTCATTGAGAAGAATGCATAATAATTGAAAAATACAAAACATTTAACCATTCCCACTCAATTCCTCCTTTTTATGCCCTTCAATCATAGTGCTTAAGCAAACAAAGCAGAAAATGAGGAACCTCCTTGTGAAAAGAAATTTCTTCATTTACCACAATAATGTCCGTACACAAAGGCAAAGATTTTTATATTTCATCTACCTGAAACTGTCGTTTGCAATTATTTTGAATATGGATCAGTCTGAAAAAAAAACGTCATCTTGTAATCGGGTAATAACCTGACATGCAAACAAAGGACCAAGTTGAAAAAAATTGAAGTTAGGTCACCAGTCATACTCTTCATAGAGCACAGGCTCATTGAGGTTGAACCTTTGCTTTTGGCAGATTTTCAGAATATAGAATTGCTATTCTACCCTACTATAAATTAATGATTTTCCCATGTTATACCACTAGTAATTATTAGCCCATTACTAGACAATTTTTTTTAAACTGGTCCAAATTCAAAGATGTTGTAGATGACAAATTTTATTTGATTGGTTTATGATTTTATTTTACCTTTTGGGTTAATCAACATAGTTGATAATGAAGATCAAGCAATTTCTTCATTTTCCGCAATGTTTTCCAAAGCTTTTTTCTAGGCGTATCAAAAAGCGTCACTGTGTTTGAATGGGTTAACAAAGGTTTAGTATTGCGATCTTGGAAACTATATTGTTTTTATAAACAAGATCAAATGTATTTATATGACCAGTCTTGAAAAATGGGACAATTGAGGATTCTAGAAAATCTGTTGAAAATATACAGATTCCGTGCTTGTCAATCTTCACATTAAAATTTTGGGATTTTTTGTGCACTTTTAAGATCATCAGTTTCACAAAATAGTTGTAAGTATTGTAATCACATGATGCAAATACCACTAATATCAATTTTATATAGAGTCAGTAAAACAATTTTAGCAATATAATGTTATAATGTATATTGTCTTTTTGTTGACCAATCTTCAAAAGATCAAAAACTTGAACTGAAATTCCTATATTTGTAGAATTTTTATATATATTTTTACACAAAGTATTTTGTTAGAGTAATTATTGTCAGTATTACATAAAGCATATTGTGATGTTTTGTATATTTTATATGTTATTGTGGTTATTCTTTATTGAAACACCATTCAAATCTGTCTACAATTTAAATGTCATTCTCTCTTGGAATTTCTCTTTTTTTTTGTAAAAACTAAAACAGAGAATTAACCTTTTGCTGTTTAGTAAAATTTTAGACCTGTCCAAATTCAAAGATTTTGCAAACATGAAAGGTTGATGTAATTTGAAAAAATAACCATCCAGAAGGGTAGAAAATATTCTGGAAAAGAGCAAATTGCTTGTTACAAACAATTTCTTCTTTTTAACAATGTTTTCCTAAATTATGAAATCTCAGGAACGTGAAAACCAGGGATTGAATAGGAAAGTTTCAAGGCAAAACAATTGCTGTTAATACCCATACTGTTTGTAAACAGAGGTGATTTTCATTCTATTACTGATAGAAGAAATGAACCATATAGAAACCAATCAAACTAAAGGATATCATGTCTTAACCCTTTGGCAAACAACTAAACTTAATTTGGTCGGAAGTTGTAGATCACAGTATCTTGAATATGGTAAACACCATTATAACTGGTAATCTGGTAGCCCAAAGCGATTGATGGGTCAGCGCAAAACATTTGTTACTGCCTATAAACATATAGGCAGTTACAACTGTTTTGCTCTGACCCATCGATTACAAATTTTGTAAAATTACAGTATTATCGATTTTTATTCATATAAATTATTGTTCTTTGTTAGTGTTGTTTATACTTGAGAGTTCTATTGCTCTGTTTTGCAAGGTTTCTATTTGTTATGACTTTGTTAAATGTTTTATATTTTAAAAGTTGGATCTATATTTCTTTTGAAAATGATAACATCAATGATTTTTCTTTTTTTAATTCATCTTAATTATAGATCTTCTTATGGATCCTTTGATATGCATTGTCGAGGAAAAAAAGGAAAACTCATAATGTAATACCCCTTTTTCATCTGAACTTTGGATTTTCTTATGGATCCTTTGATCTGCATTATTTGAGTTAAACAGGAAAACTCATAATGTAATACCCCTTTTTCCTAGAAATTTTGATACCAACTCTTAAATATTTTCTTATTGTTACTTAAGTATTTGAGAAACATTCAATCTTGATAATTCTACCCATTACAACAAAAAACTTGACTACAGATTGAAAATATACATGTTGTTGAAATGGATTTAACTATCATATGGGAATGAAACAATATGAAAAGCGGAGAAATTTTCTTGTGGCAAAATATTTCCCCCATTTCGCTCAATGTTTTCATGGCCTAAATTTCTTCACTTTGTGTAAACTTTGGATCATGCGTAAATGGATTGATTGATAGTCACATCTGTGCCAGCCGCCGTCATAGCGCAGTTGGTAGCGCGTCGGACTGTAAATCTAGAGGTCCCGGGTTCGATCCCCGACGGCGGCACTCATCCTTTCCGACTATTTGTCTCTCACCAATGGGTTGATAATCGTAGACCTATGTGGGATAGCAGCTGGAGGCTAGGAAAGGATGTAATGGTAGTACTGGTGTGAGAAATACCAGGATTCCATTGTTAGGTGCTCCAGCCGCCAAATAACTGAAAGATTGTTGAAAGCGGCGTAAAACCCCATTCAAACAAACAAACACATCTGTGCCACACAGTTTCTTGAAGTTTTTAGTTTCACTACCATATTAAATTGACTTACAAAAATTGGTTCAGTGAATTACAGAATCTATGCCACTTTGAACTGAATTGGATTGTTTTTGAGGTTGAAGCACCTAAATACATCTTCTTGCATTTTTGTCGCACACAGTACAACATTAATCAGAACACTAGTTGCTTATCAGATTTATGGAATATCCAATCCCCTGGATTTGTGCTTAAAAATGAAATGTAAAGCAAGGGCTACAGTATGAAGGTTGATCGAGCTGAAGATTCAAACTTGTAACCCAAAGTTTTACAGCTCAGCATGTGTAAACCCATTACCAGATGGCAAACTTTTAGACTGAAAGAAGTTGCAGACAACATTATTTAATTAGGGTTAAAATGCATGACAATGTGGGATCGGGTTAAATGTGTCTTACAAAATATCAAACACTTTCCTGTTTTGCAAAATTTTAGACCTGTCCAAATGTAAAAGTTTTGCAGACAAACATTTGAAGATAAACATTTAGTTGGGTAGAAAATATTGTGGAAATAGAAGAAATTGTTTGTTACAAGCAAATTCTTCCTTTTCTATTTTTTTAAATAATGAATCATTTGGTTGTAAAAAACTGTGATTAAACAGAAAAGAGTTCAGAGAAAAAAGTTGGCTCTTTATTTTTTTCATCTTGTTTCAGTGACGTGCCTAGAATTTGAATAAAGGCAATAGTTTGTATTGACAGATGTGTTTGTATTAAAAACAAAATTTTGTAGAAGGTCTGGAAAATATGGCAATTCAACCTTATGAGTCTTTTTGATATTAAATAAATTTTTAGTTGCAACTGAAAAAATTATAAGTCTACAGAATGAAAAATTCATACTTTTTAATACAAGGGAAAACAGACATTCCCCAAGAAAATATTTTTTGTTTCTTGAATCTTTTTATGATTATGCAGTAAAATACCTTCGGACGATACTTTGAATAATACATTTCTTTCTATATTCAGATAATAAAAATCATGTTTCAAAAAAGGTGTAATACCAAGTCTCACATTATTTATTCTGTCAGTGAAACAAGCTAATCTTTATGCACAGCTTATTCTGAAGTGAACCGTGTTTGAAATGGATTCAATAAATGTTCATATCATTTGGCAGCTTTGTTGTTTATGTCAGTTCATGGAGATGGCCAACTTTTGACGTACGAACAGACCAATTATCTCACTTTCTTCCATATTTTTACTTGTTTATACTGTGATTAAAGTAAAATCATCACATAAAAATGGATGAACTATTACTTCCCCGAAACAAATAGTTCGTATATAGGCGACTAAACTGTCGTAAATGCTCCTCTATTCAAGCTTTAAAAACGACAATTTGGTTGCCGACTTACAATTTTTAAACAATAAGAAGATTGATTGATTGGTTAAATGGAGTTTAACGCCACTTTTAAATGTATTCCAGTCATATCGCGGCGGCTGGAGCACCTAAAAGTGGATTCGTGTTATTTCTAACACCAGTACTACCACTACATCCTTCCCTAGCCTCCAGCTGCTATCCCACTTAGGTTTACGATTATCCCCCATTGGTGAAAGATAAATGTCGGAAAGGATATGTGCAACCACCGAGGATCGAACTCATGACATCCCATGATTGAGGATTAGGAGCCTGATGCGCTACCGACTACGCTAAGATAATGTCGATTTGCGTCCCAAAATAAAATCGTGGACGTAATTAAGTAATGGCCATTTTGGACAACAAGACCTGATGCTGAAGAAGTGTGTAAAGATTAATCAAAATAGAATGATTACTGAGAATTCGGCCGGAGAAAAATGAAAACGGACGACAGACAGACTGACTGCGCTGTTATCGAGACTTCAATTAAGACGATTGCACAGTATTTACGAACGTGTGATGGAAAAGTGATAAAAAAATTCTCCCATTCATTATGTTTTCATGTCCTACGTGGTACGGGTTTTTTCGGGGTTAGGTTAGTCTTTGTATAAGAAAAACCTTTTTAAGAGCGAACGTTCATATAATCCTTCCCTTAATTTAACATTTTATAGTACCTTATGGTCAATGTTATAGGAAACAATTATATTTGAAAATAAATGCCCTTTTCGCCGAAAAAATACATTTAAGAACAGTTTGATTATTTAGCAAATTCTGTATAATATGCAATATAATTGATATATGCAGTAATATCCTCTTATGTCTATTAATTTTATAAAGATTTGAAACAAACCACTCACGTCCCAAAGTAGAAGTGCACGCGTTAGTAATACAAGGTATGGTGAGATAAAAAAATTTTGTCTTCCTTTCGAGGATGTCCATTCGAATGGAAGGAAACGAGTTTACCGAATATCATATTTTTTATATAAAAGATTCAAATTACAGGGCAACCAACTTAATACAATTGCAATTAAAATCAAATTTAAAAAAGAAATAAAAATAAATCACACAAAAAGGTCTTAAAGTATTTGATAAAGTTTACCCATTCCAACACAACAAGATTTTAGATTGGTCCAAATTGAAAGACGCTGCAGACAACAATTTCAACTTGATGGAACTTTAGAATTTTCGTCTTTTTTTGATAGAAAACATTGTGGATAAGGAATAAATTGTTTGATACAAGCAATTTCTTCATTTTTCACAATGTTTTCGAAAGAGTTTTTCTCGAGGGGCGTAAAAGGGAGGGATTGAGTGGGAATGGGTTAACTGATAAAAGATCACTAATCGCCTGATGCTATCATCGTCAGTGTTTGAATACCGAATACAGTCAAAGCTATGTAAAGAATAAAAAAGCAATACACGTCAAATGTTGTTCCAACGATGTACCATGTTATATCATCTTCGCCCACAACATGCTTTTCTAAGTGTTCGACTTGGTCTAAAGAAGCATTGCCTCTTTGGTGCTTGGCGAATTCATCACCTTTGGGATTATTGTCGACTTGTGTATTATTGTCAAGGGACTTAGATGTTAGAAAACGAAGCCTCAAAAACCAAATTACTTTCGTAAGTCTTCTAGAAACCCTTCCTTTCCGATCATATATCACCAACGAAATAATGCACAGGAACATCACAACGCAACTATATATCATCAAACTCATGATAAAGATATAAATATAGGCCATCGTCTCAGAGCTTTGTGGAACCAAATCGTTGACCATGTCCATATAAACCACGAATGACAGAAAGGTTGTTACTGCCACTGAGGTCCGCTCACCAGAACTTGCTGGCATCAGAAACACCAAATTGTTGATTAGAGAGAGAAAGATCAATGGTATAACAATATAAATCAGATAAAAATGGTATCTGCGCCGAAGAATCATTATAAGGCTAATGCAAGATCCAGGAATATCAGTACAATTTTTCAAGATACCCGATTCAATTTTCCATTGGCTGTTTGTCTTGAAATACGCTAATGAGACTTCTGTTTGGTTTGGATAAAACGCCAGCTCGGTCTGTTCACTGTCCCAGTTGAAGAGAGTCATCTCACATCTCTGTTCATCGAGAGGAAAGTAAGTGACATCTACAGAACAAGACACCTTCAGAGCGTTTCCTGTGTACCATTGTATTTCACCGGTATATGATATTCTTGGTTTTATGGAAGCATTCGCAAGATCCCTTAAATAATCAGAAGATTCCAGTAAAAACATCTTCGGACGCCATATGTCTTCTGGGGACACCAACATAGACGTGATATTTTTGTAGTCCGCTGGATTCCATGAAATACGTTCTTCAACCCAATTTAGATAGAATGAAACAGTAAGTTGTAACTCACCAGATTTTTCTTCAAAATTATTGATATTTGCTATAAAAGCAATGAAAGAAATGTGTGCTTGTTTAGTGTGGTTTATGACAGGTAACGTCTTTGCACTATAATTACTAAAGATATCTGAATAAAGTGTATCCCTGTCTGTGAGAACACCACTGTTTGCCATCTTCATATCCACCAAAAACTTCATGGCACATACTATGATGCGAAATGTCGTAATGATTTGCGAACGTCCTTCGCTATCAACACACTGAAAAATATATGACATATTTTAATAAACAAAAACTTGAAATCTTTATGATAACTAGAATTGTCCAAAATCAGACGTTTGCCCCCCTCCCCCACTATGTCTCTCAAGTATCACATTTGACCTTGACCTACGTTACCCACAGAAACGAAAAAATTTACGGACGGATGAACAAACGGACAGATAGAAAGATATGGTGAAACAAAATCTATTTCATAGTTGGGGGTATAATGATAAATCGGAAAAACAAGTATAACCGGAAAGATAGATTTGGTCAAATAATGCGAAATGATCTTATAATTTTACGCCTTATTTCCTTCAGGACCGTCTCATGATATTTTGTGCGTGTGTGTGTATGTGTGTATCTTTTTTATTACTATGCGTTAACAAGTTTTCATCACTGGCGGACTTTATATCAATAGGAAATCATTCATCATTTTTTAATATTCTTTCTGTTTGAATTGTTGATATTGATACAATTCAATAAATGTACACAAGTTCTCATGTACTTACCGTAAATATTGTATTAAGCGACGACTCAGGGGACGACCAAGATGTGGTCGCTTAACCCATTCCCACACAACAAAATTCTAGACTGGTCCAAATTGATAGAAGCTGCAGACAACAATTTAAAGTTGATGGAATTTCGAATTTCTTTGTCTTTTTGAATAGAAAACATCGTGGATAATGAAGAAATTGCTTGATGCAAGCAATTTCTTCATTTTCCACAATGTTTTCTAAAGTATTTTTCTTGAGGGGCGTAAAAAGGAGGGCTTGAGTTGGAATGGGTTAAAACACATTTTTTGTCAAATACCTGAAAGATTGATTGGATTTCACGGATAAGTTATTACTAGTACATATTCCTTTGTTGTTTGGACCCATTACAATCGTCTTATTGTCGCTTGTCTGTGCGGGCGTTAAATTTACCTTGTGTGCAAAACTACTCTACAACTCTTGGTGGATTTTGATGAAATGTTCATCAATTGTTTGTGTACATGTGATATAGCGCATATTATCACAGTTTTGTAACTCAATGCTTCATGGGGAAAAGACTTATTGTAAAAGTTATTGTGTGCGCAACTACAATTCATGGTGGGTTTTGATGAAGCCATTGAAAATCTGACCTTATGATAATAATTTCATCTCTGGTTGAAAGTATGAAATTGTTTTATTCCGATAGTGTTTAAGACACCCTAATATTTAAGGCATTGGAAGTATTATTTGTTTGTTTAAATGTGTTTTTACGCCGCTTTCAACAATCTTTCAGTTATATCGCGGCGGCTGGAGCACCTAACAATGGAATCCTGGTATTTCTCACACCAGTACTACCATTACATCCTTTCCTAGCCTCCAGCTGCTATCCCACATAGGTCTACGATTATCAACCCATTGGTGAGTGACAAATAGTCGGAAAGGATGAGTACCGCCGTCGGGAATCGAACCCGGGACCTCGAGATTGACAGTCCGGCGCGTTTGGAAGTATTAAAGTGGTTAGTAAATGGACATTGGAAGTATTAAAGTGGGTAGTAAATGGACATTTAAACTTGAATATTAGATGGTAATAAGTTTTCTCATCTCACCATTTTATCGGCGATAAGTATATAACTCCGTCTTAATCCAGGCAGTTTTCACCAACATCTCTTAAAAGCACACAAAAATATATCACGTACTCGTGTAGCTCATTTCATACTGAATGAATAATAAATTAAGTATTTTGGTTAAAAACAAAAACTTGATAAAACATATCGGTACATCATATACACTTCAATTATTGTGCAAATATGAAGAGAAACAATTCAATTCATATTTCCAATCATATTACATAATACTCTGCATTGCCCACAGGAAATCTATCTGAAATTAATTATTTTAGCTTCACCAAGTCCTTAACATCATAAAACTCTTTACACCCCCTTTAACCTTTTCCCGTTATTGGAAATTTTAGACTAGTCCAAATTGAAAGAGTTTGTAGACGACAATGAAAACTGGATGCCATTTGAAATGAAACCATCCTATGTGGTAGAAAATATTGTGGAAAAGGGAGAAATTTCTTCTTTTTCCATAATGTTTTCTCCAGTATAAAATCACAACAACGTAAAATCCCGTATTTGATCGGGAAAGGGTTAAAACACACAAGGCTCGATATCGATACATGGAGAGCGAATAGATTCCTAGACTGGTACCATTGTCGACTTTAACGGCTTTGTTAAAGTCGACGGCGGTACCGGTCTAATAGATTCCGTCCTGTCAGTTTGCCAATCGACAGAACGCTGACCACGCCCACAGAGCATCAAAAGGAAGCTGCACTGTCATGCTGTATACTTTACCTTACTAAATCGCTGTAAAATCAAAGGGCTGAAAGCGCTGACAGAATTTGTACAAAAATCAATATTTCTTTTAGAAATCAATTTCATAAACAACTCTGACAGGAAAGGTACAAGCATGAGGTGTAGACTAAGATCAGACTGCTCTTGTGTGCTGATCTTGGTCTACATCTCCTGCCAAAACCGGAATATTCCGGGTTCAGCATGACAAGGGTTAATCTGCGTTATATTGTAAAATTCATTGTCCAGTTGGAACAATATAAAGTAATGTATAATAGTAAGTTGGCGATCTAAACGTTGTTACTATAGCTTGAATGATATGTATAACGACATTTTAAGTCTCCAAACCATCAAAATGATAGTGTGAGTTTCTAGACTGGGCCTTTTTTGGACCGGGTCTTTCCTTCACTGAGTTTGAAGCTTGGTTTCAATTCAATAATAATTTATCGAAATTATTTCTATACCGTTGAGGCGGTTCAAAGAGACTAAATGATTGTTTTAGCTGATAACACGTTCGTTGTTTTTGCTTTTGAATTGTTAATGATTGTTGGGAGGGAAAACTATTTGTTCGTGTCTTTTTCCCATCTCAGGATGATTGGACGATTAATATCTAGAAACGAGAGGATAGGGGAATCTCTAAATTACACTCTTTGCTAAATCGAATAAATATGTGATCTATATTCCTTTTTATTTATTCAAATAATGATTAGCTTGAAATATAATTTTGAAATTTGATTTGATGCTGAGCTTGAACAACCTCTGAAAGGGGTTTTCTTACAGAGATTAGCAAATAGACCCTTAGTCATGCTGAGCCCGGAATATTCATGTTTGAGTAGGAGGTATAGACGAAGATCAGCCTGTGCATAAGTGCAGTTTGATCTTGGTCTACGCCTCATGTTTCCTTTAAGCCAGACTTGTTTAAATAAATCAATTTTCAACAAAAAATTAATATTGACCCTCATTATGACCTAGCTTCCTGTGATTTCAGTCCTTTGTTTTTTACGCAATTCAATATAGAATTTTAATTCAGCATGACAAGAGTTAAGCTACATTATTTGTCCATCAAATATGTTCTTAGACTGGTACCACTGTCGACTTTAATAAAGCTTTGTTAAAGTCGACGGCGGTACCGGTCTAATATGTTCTGTGCTCCCTCCCCCGCCCCTATCTCTCTCTCTCTCTCTCTCTCTCTCTCTCTCTCTCTCTCTCTCTCTCTCTCTCTCTCTCTCTCTCTCTCTCTCTCTCTCTCTCTCTCTCTCTCTCTCTCTCTTACTCCCCCCTCTCCTCTCTCACTCCCAGTCTCTCTTATTTGCCAGCAAATGATTATTTTTTTATGTTTTCCATGGCATTGATATGTCACCAAGGAAATGCTATCAGGAACAGATTTGCTAGTGGGAAATTTCCTTTTCGGACATTGAATCTTTTCCAATAACACAGCTTCACGGCTTCAATACAGCTTCACAGTCACAGCTTCAATAGACGTACCGCTAATGTTGCACT
Organism: Fragum fragum; assembly: GCA_946902895.1. Taxonomy (NCBI): domain Eukaryota; kingdom Metazoa; phylum Mollusca; class Bivalvia; order Cardiida; family Cardiidae; genus Fragum; species Fragum fragum. The sequence goes on along the minus strand of OX336377.1, from coordinate 33,565,236 downwards.
CCTAACTTCGACAAGGCAGTTTAATTTTAACGTGCTCGGTAGTGTCTATCTGTTTTTTAAAGTTTCCTTGAATAGCATTAGAAAATCGAAAAGACGACTGTGAACCGGTCAAATTAAGTGACAGATACTGACCGCCGACAGCCGATCAGTCTATTTAAAACTATTCATTTAGACCGAAGTAAATGGTTGTTGTACGAAATTTATAATAAATTTCCAACTTATAGAAGCAGTAAATACGACGTTTAGGTCTCAAGCCAACAATTTACTTTTTTCATTCCATGTTACTGGCCATGAATTTTGCAAAGAAACGCCGTTTTTATCGAAGTGGAACTTACTGTTGGAGTCTGTGTATTGGCTTATCAGTTAAACCCTTACATTTACAATGTAGAAATACTGGAGAGTCGTGTCTGTCCGATTAGTTCAGTTGGTGGTGCACTTGATTCTGATCATATCAACTAACCGTGAACTATTTGTCTTTATTAGGATGAGATGCTATACCGATGCCCTGTGTGACGGCGCTGTGTGTGTATTTCCGTTTATCCATCGTCGTTACAGTAGCACATGCCCATATGAAGGACGCCCTAGAAGACGGTTAACTGTTTCGGGGGATAGTGCTAGGATACATGACGAAACTGCTGAGAGCTCCGCCTGGTTGCTCGATGGATAGCATCGTTATACGGGGCCTCGGTTTAACATCTCATCCGAAAGACAATTAGTTTTTTAGTTGTTTTTAGTCATTCTAATAAGCTGCATATAAAGAGTTATTTGAATTTATGCCCGCATTAGTGTATTTGGACCTCTTTTTTTCGTATTGGAAAATGATAATACGTTACACGGTTGTAAGAGATGTCATTGGGCGGAGCCAGTGATCCGTCTGCTTGGGCAAATTTGATATTACAACATCTATTTTCGGAACACAATACGCTTAATACAAAAAAAAAAAAAAAAAAAAAAACTATAAAATGAAGAACCGGAAACTTTATTTACGTGGACTGCCTCCTCACAGAATATCTTTGGTACCCGGCGTGACAGTCTCACACGTCAGCGGGTAACAAGCGAGCTACATCAGAGCTAGCGATGCTAGCATTTGCAATTTTTGCCGTGACTTTTGTACTGTCACTAATTGCTATAGTGATTTACCTGTATCCGGTAATATTTTATTTCATATATTGTATATTGTGGCACTATCTTCCTTTTTGACAACCCCCTTGCAAGGCTTATTGGCTTAAAGTTAGACCTATTCAGAAGACATATTTCAACGCATTGACGCTTTTTGACAAAAAATTTGTGCGTCCAAAACCATAGGAACAATTGATTTTTTAAAATTACCATGTAACTTAAATACAGACAAGGGGTTGAACTTGACTAAAAGTACGAAAATACCTTGTACGAATGAAGTCCCCTGTCTGACGTCAATTTCCGTCTGACGTCAATTTCTGTCTGACGTTATTTTGTGCAGAATGATGCATAAATCTGAAGGAAAATGAATAATCTACAAGATAATCAAATATTTTAGAATGAAGGTGGTATAAATATTGAAATACAAACTAGATAATCATGCCAATCGATCGTGATTTTGTTAGACAAAACTGTGCACAGATGCAAATGGGGTTTCACTCACATTACAAGGCTAAATATCACCCGTCAAATCTAACATAGACCAGTTTCACACCACTTGCATTTAGATTATTCATTTGAAAACAAATAATGCATAAAATATCAATAATCTAGGGCACACAGCTGAATATTATAAAGATTTTTGAAAGGTACAATCCCAATCCTAAGCCAAAATTAGGTCACACTTTTGTTTCATATGAAAGAAGACATTTGATTGGTCGAAAATGGATTTTACATAATCTGCGAAACAGCGCCACCGTAAATGTCATATGAAACTGGCTGTAAGAGAAAGGTTAAGAGGTCAATATGCACAGTTTTGTCCGACTAAGAAAAATGACATCAGTTTGCTTGACTGTCTGTAATTCAAGTTTGATATGATTTTTGCTCAAAATCATTGTATCCCATGTAGATAATTCATTTACGTTTACATTTTAGTATTGTTTAGCTTTAAATCTCCAAACTTGACATCAGAATGGCGACTTCATTCTTACATGTACAAGGTATGGTCATACTCTTTGTCAAGTTCAATCCCTTGTCTATATTTATGTATATAGTATTAAAAGAAAACCAATTGTGACAAGTCCTTGTGATCAAAACAATCTGGAAAACGTAAAATGAAGAGAATTTCTGTAAAAATCAATGTATACAGAAAGTTGAAAAATCTGAAATTGTGTAAACTATAAATTGTTGCCTGCAATATCTTACAATTTAGACCAGTAAGAAAATTTGTCTTCTAGTATGGGTTAAACTATACACCAGTCTAAATGGGCTCTTACACAGATCATAAAAGAAAAAATTTGGTTCTCAATTTCTCAAATTTCTAACTGTAATGCTTTGAGACATTTGAAAGACGGTGTTTGAGCTGATTTTGCAAAGAAAATACCTGCTCATAATGTCGTAAAAAGAAAGAAAAAAGCAAGATATTTCATGTTACAAAATACCAAATAAGTCTGAATAGTACCGGAGCTCATTGTTTAAATACGTTATTCTGTTAATTGTACCCAAAATGCCTTATTTGTGGTTTCAATGTCATAAGGCGGTCGCTAGTAATTCATTTGTTATCAACATTACCTGAAGTCTAAATTACGTGATTAACATGAAGAAAGAATATTAACTGTGAAAATAACATTAATAACTACTGGAAAAGCAGATATTTTAGCTGTATCAAATTATTAGAATCTGTGCAAGAGCCTCTTTAATGCAAGAAATATTTCATTTTGAACCTTTGATAGGTAATAAATAGCTCTGAAACATTGTGTGAAAAGACCAGAAACGTGTGTGGCTGACACATTGAAAACTAAATATGTTTTGCAGTTGGCTAATCCTCACATTAAAGATTTAGTGGACAAGATATATGCAATCATATTGCATGTGCACAAAAGACTAATACATAATGAAACTAAAAGATGCTCAGGGTTAGCTTTGGCTTGAACAATCAAAATAGCTCACCCAGAGCACTTTACAAAATATTTACCTCCTAAACTAACCATGGAATTTCAACCAAACTTCACAGAAATACATTCAACAAGCAATTTCTTCATTTTCCAGAATGTTTTCCAAAACTTTTTCTTAAAGGATATCAAAAAGGAGGATTGTTTCAGGATCGGTTACGTAAATTTTTTGAGCCATGGCAATTTTAATGCATATACATCTATGCCAAGAGCTGTGCCAATAAAGCTTTCAAGGTAGACATTTTGAGGAACATTAGTAATTTAAATGCTCTAGTCTATCATTAACCCTTGTCATACTGAATAAAATCTGTCTCAAAAAGATACATTTAAATCAAAGGACTGTGCACTATGAACAACTCCTGCTCAACAGGGACAATCAGGTGGTGTAGATTATGATCAGACTGCATGTATGTGCAGGCTGATCTTTGTCTATGCCTCCTACCAAAACAGGAATATTTCGGGTAACCTAGTTCAGCATGACAAGGGTTCAGATGATTTCCTACATTTTCAGGGCTCCCGTAACCCATCAACTATACCAGGTTTAGATCCTGTCACCAGAGAGTAAGTTAACACAATCTTGTTTAAACCATTCCCAAACAGTCACACCTTTTTGAAGTCCAAAACAAAAAAAGCTTTCGAAAACATTGATGAAAATGAAGAAATTGCTTATTACAAGCAATTTTTCATCATCTATAGTGTTCCCTACCTCAAAAGACCATCCACCCCCACCCCCACCCCCAAAAAAAAAAGATTTCATTAAAAAACATGTATTATTGTCTGCAACATCTTTGAATTTGGACTAGTCTAAAATTCCATTGTGTGGTAATGGATTAAGTAATAATCTCTAGTCAGGGTCAGTTTTCATATTGAAACAGGAAAGTGCCAGTTGAACCCATAGGAACCCAAAGGAAAAGGTGCCTTAGTCATTTTTTCTTTTTTTTTATACTCTAGGACTTTGCAAAGATGAGGCTGAGACTTAACCCATTCATAGACAGCAAATTTTAAGGCTGGTCCAAATTTAAAGGAGTTGCAGTCGACAATTTATATTTTATGAAAAATTATGAGATTTTTTTAACTTTCTCTATAGAAAACATTGTGTAAAATGAAGGAATTGCTTGTTACAAGCAATTTCTTAAATTGACACAATGTTTTCCAAATTGCTTTTCTTTAGGGGCGTCCAAAAGCGTCATTGTGTGGGAATGGATAAAACCCTCAAAGCCGAGAATTTTTAAAATAAAAGATGTTGTTGATGCCAAATGTTAGTTGATTAAATTTCTAGTCTGGTTTTAGGATAATTAAAAAATTTCTTGTTGCAAACATTTCCCCCCCACTACATGTATGTTTTTCAAAGCTTCTGTCTTGAGGGATTCAAAAAGTAGGATTTTGTGGGAATAATTAAATAAAAAAGGTTTATATTTTCTTCTGACTTTAGTACTAAAGGCCATACAGAGGTCATACTTGGAAAGCATCTTTCATCAACAAACTTCTTTACTCATTTACTCATTAACACATAGTAAAATCTAAGAAAAGTCAAAATTCAAAGAAGTTGCAATGAACAATCTACACTTGATAAAAATTTGAGTTTCTTTGACATACAGGGTAAAAAAAGAAAGGATAATAAATAACTAGAAATAAGGAATTTCTTCATTTTTTACACTGTTTTTGAAAGTTTTTTTTCCTGGGGGGGGGGAGTATTGAAATGGTAGGATTGTATGTGAATGGGTTAATGAATGTTGCTTGTTACATTTGTTTCAATTGTAATTCATTTGTTTGCATTAACCCGTTACAAGACAGCAAAATTTTAGACTAATCCAAATAGAAATGAGTTACAAACGATGATTTAAAGTTTTTTCAAATTCTAAAATTTTTCAACTTTCTGAAAAGAAAACATTGTGTAAAATGTCACAAGCAATTTCTTCATTTAATACAATGTTTTCCCAAATGTTTTTCTTGAGGGGCATCTAAATGCGTCCCTGTTTGGGAATGGGAGATTGGTTGAATGTCATTTGAAATCTGAAGACATACTTTCCTTAGGGGCGTCTAAAAGCGTCACTGAGTGGGAATGGGTTAACCCTTGTCATGTTGAATTCAAATCCTATATACAGAATTGCTTTAAAATAACAGGGATGACAGCACTGGAAGGTCTTTATGATGGTCAATATTTGTTTTAAAAGTTGATTATTTAAACAACTCTAGATGAAAAGGGACAAGCAGGAATCATAAACAAAGATCAGCCTGCACTTATGTATGTTTCTATACCTCCTGACAAAACAGGAATATTCTGGGATCAGCATGACAAGGGTTAATCTTATACTGTTTTTGTTGAGCCCCCTTGTGGTGAGCGAGACATAGTTGTCACTATGACAAGTAGGTGTATGTGCGTTAGTGCGTTAGTCTGTCCGTCTGTCCGAATTTGTCCGGACAATTACTCCTACATTTATGGATGGATTTGAAAATAACTTGGCACAATTATTCACCATCATGAGTAGATGTGCCATTTGAAAGATTTATTTGGACAATTACTGCTACATTTATGGATGGATTTCAAAATAACTTAGCAAAATTATTTGATGTGCCATTTGAAAGAAATTTTTGGATAGCTTCAAGTTCAAGGTCACAGCTCAAGGTCAAACACTAAAATTGTGCTTGTCCAGAGAATTTCTCCTACAATTATGGATGGATTTCAAAATAAATAAATTGGTACAATTGTTCTCCATCATGAGTAGATGTGCCATTTGAGAGAAAGAAATGTTTGGATAGCTTCAAGTTCAAGGTCAAAGCTCAAGGTCAAACCCTAAAATCGTGCTTATCTGTTGCATGATACCTACAAAACTTTGTGGGCTCGACAGCAGATGTCCTTGGACAACCATCTAGTTTGAAATTTTAGACTGGTCCAATTTGGAAGGATTTGCAGTCGGCAATTAAAAGTGGGTGCAATTTGAAAAGTAACCAACCTTCTGGTTAGAAAATATTGTTGGAAAAGCAGAAACTGCTTGTCATAAGCAATTTCTTCTTTTTCCACAATGTTTTCTCAAGTATAAAATCACAGGGTCGTAAAAACAAGGGATTGTACAGGAAAGGGTTAAGCATGACTTATGAACATGATAATGGTGGCTTTGAATGAATGATTTGGTCGCGCTGATGAGAGAAATGACAGTAAGCTAGAGGAAGGTGCACCAGATACTGTGATATAACTGTAATACTGTTGAAAGTAGTATAATACCCATACAAATACATGAAAATCATTTACCATTGTATATAGTGTGACAAACTGGATAGCTCTGATGTCAGATCTAATCAGTAACACACCTTTTTACCTATTCTGACTCAACTTAGTTTTCAGAATGTCCAATTTGAAAGAAAACACAAAATAACAAATTTAAAATGGTGAAATTAAAACAAGGTCTTTTAGGGTAGAAATTATATTGGGTATTGAACAAATTAATTGTGAAAAGGAATTTCTTCATTCGACACAATGTTTCCAAAGCTATTTTTCTCTGGGGCATTAAAAAGCAGGATTGTGTGGGAACTGGTCTGGTGAAGTTTGCAGTATAACAGTACGCTTTCACCCATTACCACACAGGAAAATTTTTAGACTGGTCCATATTCAAAGGAGCTGCAGAATACAATTCAAAGTTTTTGAAATTTAAGATTTTCTCAATGTTCTTGGTATAAATATTGTGGAAATTGAAGAAATTGCAAGCAATCTCTTCTTCCCCAATTTTTTTTCTAAGAGGGGCATCAAAAGGCAACATCGTATGGGAATAGGTTAATACATTAATTTACAACAATATAACTAGATATAAATTTTAAACAGAAGTTGTCTTTCATTTTCACAGGGATGGTAACTTTGGTGACATAGCTAAAGCAGGAAGTTTACATGAGTTTCTGGTGGGTTTACATAAACAGTTTGGTCCTATTGCATCCTTCTGGTACGGTCCTATTTACACTGTCAGTATTGCTGATGCCAAACTCTTTCAGGAACATCATCATGCCTTTGACAGACCAGGTAAATATAGTTATCCCCTGTCCTTGGCCTGAGTATAGAAGCCTTCATAGAGCAGGTAGTAGCGCGTCAAACTCCAAATTTTCAATCATGGGATGTCATGGGTCCAATCCCCGGCAACGGCACATATCCTTTCCAACATTTATATCTCACCAATGGGAGGATAATTGTAAACATAAGTGGAATAGCAGCTGGAGGCTAGGAAAGGATGTAGTGGTAGTACTGGTGTGAGAAATACCAGGAATACATTGTATGGTACTTGAGCTGCTGCGATATGGCTGAAATACTGTTAAAAAGGTGTTAAACCCCATTCAATCAATCAATTGGCCTGGGTAAATTGGGTTCATGTCCATCATTTTTCTATCAGAATTTCGTCAGAGGGATATTACTTCAGCCACTTCTTCATTATTTGATTAATAAACCAATTCCCACACAACAAAAATTAAGACTGATAAAAAAGATGAAGCAGATGACTTTTTCAAGTTGGTGAATTTGAAGAATTCTTTGCCTTTTAGAGCAGAAAAGATTGTGGATATTAAAGGAATTGCTTGTTACAAGCAATTTCTTCATTGTTCACAATGTTTTCCAGAGCTTTTTCTTGATATGCATAAAAAAGTGAGTTTGTGTGGGAATGGGTTACTTAGAGTTGGAACAATTAATCTCCATTATGAGCATATAGGTGATCTAGGTTTCTTAATATGACTGAAATATTGTTAAAAATGACACTAAACCCCACTAAAAAAAAAAAGTCCATTATTATTATTTTATGGCAATTTATGATGGGTATTGGTATTTCTGTAGACTTTGTCACCATAGTTATTAGTTAGGTGAAAATGACTTTTTTTCTAGGTATCCGGGTATCTAGCAAACATTCTATAGAATCACACATTACTTATAGTATTCCAAGACTTCATTTGCAAATTCAAGAAAAAACAAAGTGACAAGGGCAACAACCAACATCGCAAAAAAATGTCACATGAAAAGGTTAGGGCAAAAGCCTTTCCCGTTTTAGGACATTTTAGACCTGTCCAAATTCAAAGGTTTTACAGACGATATTGAAAGTGGATTTAATTTGATTAATAACAATTCAATAAGGTAGAAAACAATGTGGAAAGAGAAGAAATTTCTTCTTTTACCCAAATATTTTCTTAAGTATAAAACAACAGCAACGTGAAATCCTGTGTTTGTACAGGAAAGGGTTAAGGTCTTAGGGCATTTTTGAACTGAGCTTTACAGAATGGAAAATTGGCTATTTTATGTAACTCAAGGTGAAGTAACAATGTTGGATTTGAAGCTACTGTGTTATCAATCTCTTTTCAAACTAAAAGCTTGAGATCAATTGAGATCAACATATTTGTATGAGATGGAAAACTAGAATCTGTGAATTGAAAAAGATATTGATACGACTTTAAACCCATTCTCATGCATTGAAGCTTTTGGGGCCCAAAGAAAAAAGATCTGAAAACATTATGGTAAATAAAGAAATTGCTTAAAACAAGTAATTTCTTCATTTTCAACAATGTTTTCAACCCAGAAAGTTGAAAAATTCTGAAGTTACCATCACAAACTTAGAATTGCCATCATTTCAATTTGTACCAGTGTAAATTTTCATCCTGGTAATGAGTTAACCATTCCAACACAGCAAAATTTTAGACTGGTCCAAATTGAAAGAAGCTGTAGACGACAATTTCAAGTTGATGGAATTTTGATTTTTTTTGTCTCTTTGGATAGAAAACATTGTGGATAATGAAGAAATTGCTTGATACAAGCAATTTCTTCATTTTCCATGATGTTTTCCAAAGCTTATTTCTCAAGGGGCGTAAAAAGGAGGGATTGAGTTGGAATGGGTTACCCTTTAAATTCATTTTAAATTTTTTGTATCAGCTCTGATAGAAAAAAAATATGACAAAGATTCTTCCGATATTTTTAGAAATCAACTTGAAGTGTATATTCCTTGTTGTTTCTTTTTTGATATGTGCTACATCCTCTACATCAATTGGTAAAACCGTAGAGGCAAGTGGTCATAAACTGCTTTAACCCATTCCAACTCAATCCCTCCTTTTTACGCCCCTCAATAAAACAGCTTTGGAAAACATTGTGGAAAATGAAGAAATTGCTTGTTACAAGCAATTTCTTCATTATCCACAATGTTTTCTATCCCAAAAGATGAAAACATTTGAAATTCCATCAACTTGAAATTGTCGTCTGCAGATTCTTTCAATTTGGACCAGTCTAAAATTTGGTTGGGTGGGAATGGGTTAAAGATGTTTTATTTCTATTTTTGTGTAATTTTCAGAGGCTCTGTTTCTACTGTTTGAAGATTTTATTGGACCAAAGAGTATCCAGTATGCAAATGGATCAGACGGCCGGGCCAGGCGTAACCTTTATGACAAACTCTTAACACATGATGCATGCAAACGGTATTTTACAGTCTTTCAGGGTGTGAGTAACATTTACCATAGAACCCATTACCAAAATAAAAATTGATACTTGTCCAAATTATTGTGCATTAGATGTCAAATTATATAAATTAGTATGTCATTTTAGAAGAAAACATTTTAAGATAAAGAGACATTGTTTGTAATAATGGATTACTACCTATCCCACTATGGTTTCTGTATTTTTTTTTTTTTTTTTCTCAGTGCCAGATGACTGGTCCAAATTGAACGAAGTTGAAGACCATAATTCCTAGTTGACGAATTTGAAAAAAAAAATCTTTTTGGGTAGAAAACATGATAGATAATGAAGAAATTTTTCTATTTCTTCTTTTAGGGGGTAAAATTGTGGGAATGTGAGGAAAGATGTAAAAAGATGAGGTTTATGAATTTTTTCAAGTAATGGTTACTAAAATGCTCAAAGGTATCTTTTGTTTAATCTTGTGCCATGTATATTTCATATTTCTGAATTTCAGAAGCAGGACTTGTAGATCTCATTTACTCCCAGCCCTTAACTTACAAAGAATAAGCCCATTTCGACATCATAATGCTTTTTAGCTCACCTGAGCACGAAATGCTCAAGTGAGCTATTGTGATCACCTTTTGTCCGATATCCGTCTGTCATGCATGGTGCGTCGTCCAGCAACAATTAATTTAAACAACATCTCCTCCCAAACCACTCGACCAATTTGAACCAAATATGGCAGAAATGTACCTAAGGTGGTCCCCTGTAAAAACAGCTAAAAGAATTGAATTTCGTTCAAAACTCTGGTTGCCATGGCAACAAAAGTGAAATTTGTATATGAGAGCCTTGATATTTGCAATGTAGCATCAGTATATTGACAATGTAGCATCAGTATATTGACCTCTATCGAAATAGCTAAAATCATGATCCTCGGGTCCCGAAGGGCAGAACCCCGGGGGGGGGGTTATATAGAAATAAAGAATGAGTTTTTAAATGACATCTCCTCCTTACCACTAGGCCACTAGGCCAATTTGAACCAAATATTGCAGAAATGTTCCTTATATGGTCCACTTTAGAAATAGCTAAAATAATTGAAATACGTTCAAAACTCTGGTTGCCAACAAAAGTGAAATTTTAAAATAATCTTTAAAGATTGTTTCCTCATGATCCAGAAGGCGTAAAGCCTTGATTATTTGCATGAAGCATCAATATAATGACCTCTTACAAAATAGCTAAAATTATGATCCTCGGGTCCCAGGGGGGAGCCGTAGGGGAGGGGGGTATAGGCATGAAGCGTCAGTTCACAGACATCTTTCTTACTTCTGAAATTATAACCCATGGATCCAGAAAACTTTTTGCTTCTTTCAAATTTGCCCTTATGCCTTGGAATTTGTAATTTAGACTTTTGGATCCCCAGGTAACATGAAATTAGACTATTGAAAGAAAAAGAGCCTTTATCTCAGGTGAGCGCCCCAGGGCCAACAGCCCTCTTGTTGTAATCCTTTCAATTTGGACCTGTCTTAATTTTTGCTGTCTGATAATGGGTTAATTTGCAGCATTGAATTTTTTTTTCAGATTGCAGACGATCTTGCTAAGAAGTGGACAACATTACTGAATGAAGAACACATTCCATTAAGTCAGTATATGTCAGCATATGCCCTGAAATGTGTTCTGGTGGCCCTGTTTGGGGACAAAGTGTCAGCGGATAAAGATATTGTACAGTTCAGGAATCTCTATGATATTGTGAGTTTGTCATTGTTACTAATAGATTTTGAGCCAACTAGCTTAACCCTTTCCTGGTTAATCCCTGGTTTTGACATCCCTGTGATTTTATCATTCAGAAAACATTGTGGAAAAAGAAGAAATTGCTTGTAACAAGCAATTTCTTCTTTTTCCACAATTTTTTCTACCCTGTAAATGGTTAGTTTTCAAATAAAATCAACTTTGAATTTTCGTCTGCAAAACCTTTGAATTTTGACCAGTCTAAAATTTCAAAAAACAAGAAAGGGTTAACCCATTCCCACACAAGCCCTCCTATTTATCCCCTTCAAGAAAATATTCTTTTGAAAACATTGTGGACATAGAAAAAATTGCTTGTTTCAAGCAATTTCTTCAATATCCACAATGTTTCCTACCCCAAATGACAAAGAATTTAAAACTTCATCGACGTAAAATTGTCTCTGCATCGTCTTTCAATTTGAACCATTCTAAAATGTTCATATGTGGGAATGGGTTAACCTAGTACCATCTGCTCTGGCATTCTTTTGCATTAAGGAAAGATATCTTACAAGCAATGTGGGATAAGGATAACTAACAATAGGGGCATAGACAGTCTGCTCAGTCTGATCTGTTTCTTCACTAAATTTCTTTAGGGACAACAGACAGCATATGAAATACAGGGCTTTATGCTAAACGAGTCCTCAAGCCCGAGGCCTGTGATTTATAGGCAAGCTTCAAGTCCTTTTGGTTATCCTATACAAATCCAAGCAATATATTGTCCCCACTTTTTATGCCCCAACATCGATAGATCAGGGGCATATTGTTTTACTGATGTCCGTCTGTCTGTTTGTCTGTCTGTCTGTCTGCAAAAGTTAACCTGCTAATATTCCTCTAACTTCATCCCTCATTATGTTACAATGCTAATATTTGGTATGTAGATAGGTCTCAACAAGGCACAACTGGGGAAGGTCATTTCATCAAGTTCAAGGTAAAAAATTTAACCCTTTTACCTAAAACTTTACTCAAAAACTTAACCTGCCAACTAAACATTTTCTTATAACTTCATCCCTAATTATGTTACAATGCTGATGTTTGGTATGTAGATAGGTCTCAACAAGGCGCAACTGGGGAAGGTCATTTCATCAAGGTCAAGGTCAAAATTTTAACCCTTTTCCCTAAAACTTTACTCAAAAACTTAACCTGCCAACTAAACAACTTCCTATAACTTCATCCCTAAATAAGTTACAATGCTAATATTTGGTATGTAGATAGGTCTTAACAAGGGGAAATTTTTTTAACCCTTTTCCCTAAAACAAAGAAAAAAAATCACCCGTTTCTAAAAAATTCCTGTTTCGGGGGCAAGGTGTTTCACAAACACATCTTGTTTGATTCTTCTTTTCTCACACAGTTTTCTGACCAAAATTTATACCCCTGCGAAACAAATGGTTTTGGGGGTATATTGGAATCAGCCTGTCTGTCCCTTGTCTGTCTGTCTGTGTACAAAATACTACCAATTTTGTGTCGCAAACTCCTCCTTCAGTTTTGCTTCAATACCATTGAAACTTTTTACAAATATTAACCACATGTTGAAGTTTGCAAGACGCAATTTTGAAATCTTAATCCCCCCTGGTTCAAGAATTATCTCCCCTTGAACTTGGACATTATTTATGCTTTGTAGACATATACAGCTAATTATACTACTAACTTTGTGTCTCGAATTCCTCCTTTCTAGAAAAGCAAAGTCAGTAGCTATGTCCATGTAATGTTAAAGCTCTCATTACACTGAAAGCACTTGCAGGGGTATTAAGTCACATACTGTGACAAGTTCTAGTTTGCTCATTCATATACGATACTCACTATAAACTTCATAGCAAATGTACACAGAGGAGGACTAGGAATTTGAACCAACTGGTCTGACAGCCCGGTGACAAATTGAGTTAGTCAAAAACCTTGCAGATAGAATCTGGAAAATTTGTTAATTTTACTTTGCATGTACTCTGGAACTCTACTACAATGCTGTATGTGGGGTCTAAAATGCAAAGGCAGTAGAAGTGGAGTTATGCTGTCAAGTCTTTGAACACCTTTGGTTACTGATAAGCTGAGAAAATGTCATGTGAAATGACCTTCAAACCTCTTTCATGGATAAGGACTTTGCCTAATTCTCTACTGTGATGAAAACATATTTACAATAATCAATTAAGAACAGTTCTAAACCTAGTCATTTACGAATTGGGATTTATACACACGGACAAAACTGGATTTAACTTACCAATTTGTTATGGCTAAAAAATCACACTTGCTTTTATTTATAATGTTTAAAGTGAGTTAATAATGGAGATAATATTCTTAGGCTGTTGGAGACCTAGTTTCACTTTGGAGTATTGGTCGTATTTCGGTTCTTGGGATTATAAGTTGTTACTGGTACTTTCAACTTAGATTTTTTCTTTGGCAAACCTAATAAATTGGAATTGTGCATGATGCAAGATTTCAAAAATCTAAGTGGTCTGTACACTGTATTTGTGACCAAACTTATCAAAATGAGTAATTGATTTAAACCTAACAAAGCAATTTGGCCTAATGATTAATCACTGCTACCATCCACTCCTAGGTGTGACATACTTACAGGAATAATTGTTATCTGGATTCAGGTAATTATCGATTTTTATGTGTTTCCCATCTTTTTCAATCGGATGGTAAAAATTGTGGTTGAATTAAGATATGAAGAGATTTTTTTTATTTTCATGGATGTATGAACTGAAAAAACTAATCACACAAAGCGTGATTAGGTTTTTCAGTTCATACCTCCATGAAAACAAAAAATATTCCCTTCATTTCTTATGATTTAATAGCATCAAGCAAAAAAAAGCAAAACTTTACAAATTTTGATACCTTTTTGAATGGAACTATTTTGTGTGGAAGCATACAAAATGGCTGTGTGCTCAAAATTTTGTTCATGGTGGTATGAATTTAATTTTTCGACCAATCAGAATGCTCGTTTTTGATAGACGAAAGTAACAATTAAATTATTTAGTGTTAACATTGAATTGTGAACCATCACAGCAGCAACCAAAAAATGGTTAAAACCCCTACTTTTCGGTAGCCAAGTGGACCCTGTGTTATAATGAATTCAGTGCTATATGAGTTAGTGCTGGAGTTGCAGTGTAGGTGAAAATTTGTAATTGACCCATTCCCACACGATAAAAATTAGACCAGTCCAAATTCAAAGAAGTAGCAGACGACGATTTAAAGTCGATGAAATTTTGGATTTTTTTAAAACATTTTGGTGGAAAACATTGTGGAAAATGAAGAAATTGCTTGTTACAAGCAATTTCTTCATTTTCAACAATGTTTCCTCTATTGTTTTTCTTGAGGGGTGTCAAAAGACATCACTGTGTGGGAAAAGCAGGATCAAACAAATCCAACCAATGAATCAATCATTCAGGACTTTGCAGTGTGGGCGACTCAGGCGAAAAAGTCACCTGGTTTCATAAAACTTCGCCTGATTTGCTGATCAAAGCGAAGTCAAGTCGCCTGGAATTTTCGGGAAGTCGCCTGGATACGACAGGTGATAACCTAATCTAGCCCAGTGGCTATAAAAGTAGGGACAGTGTGCAATTATACAACAGTCCTTTGATCGTAATTCAAGCGTGTATCGATGGTCGCGAGGCCAGCAGATTATCAGATAATAGTCAGCTAATAGTCAGCATGCTTGCTTCATTCACACCTATGCTGATTGGTTTCGGCAATGCTTTGTATACTATCGTTAATTAAAATCGTTTCCCTTCTTAAGTTTTAATTATTTCTGTATATTGAGTTATCATCAGTCTACGAGATTTGTTGCTTACTTTACAAATGAGAATAATGGCCGACATTTACGGACGCCGTGTCATTTACCAGAAGTAGATTTTGTTAAAAATTTGAAATCTTGATGAAAAATAATTCTGTGGAATATCTACTTAGAGTAAATTCATTTTTCATTAGAATCCTTCAATTTGAGTTATCTGCTTTAATTGTAACAAGTGAAGAAAATTATAGCAAACAATTTAAAGGCTGCTACGATTTTTTCCTGAGATTCTTGTTATGATACATTCTATCCAAAAACTAAATTTCACTTACTTGTGTTGGTGATAATTCCTTTTAATAACATGTAATCCTATAAAATGGAGCAAATTATCCTGTGTTAACTTTAAACCTCTGCATGTACAGAGTCTGGTTTTGTGTACTGAGCAGTAACCCTTACCCTTTACACACTATAACTGACTTAATCACAGAGTACCATTTTTGACCAATTAATGACAATTTTTATCCATTTATATGTTATCAGGTAAAGTGCATAGACTTTAACTCATTACCACACAATCCCCAAATTTGACAACTTGAAATGTTTTTTATGGGAAACTGTGGAAAAAGGAGGAAATGATTGCAGTAAGCAATTTATCCTTTCCCCAAATGTTTCTACCCTCTTTGGCACCTTCTTTCTTATTTAAGCTCACTGTGAAATGTCTTATTTAGCTTCTTTCAATTTGTACCAGTCTGATTTTTTTCTTCTGATAATGGTTTGATTAAAAACATGTTGTTACAATAAAATCTTTTCTCATTTTCTGCTTCAAATAGGAACACTTCTCATTTCATTCAGACCGCCTATACACTATTTGCATTTTTTCATTAGTTGACTTTTTTTTTATCATATATGAATCTATTATGAAATATTAAAAAAGATAAATTCAGAATCAAACTCTTGAATTCTCAAACCTAAAAAAAGAAAAATACATAAGTATTTTTTCACAGGAACAAGATCTTTATTGAGGACTGAAAGGATAAGCAGTATTTTCTATGTTTGTTGCATAATACATAATATTAAGTGCAACTTCTTCATTGTAAAGCTATTTCATTTTCTGATAGAAATGAGGAATACGTGCAAAAACTTAATTTTTAACGCGATCCACTTCTCCTGAAAGTCTCACCACTTCTCCCCATTTTGAAAAACTTCTCCCAATTCTCAGAATAGTGAGAAGTGACTTCTCCCCAAATTCTGGGAGTCTGCAGAGCCCTGTCATTTGGATTATTTTACGTCTCTCAGTGAAACTATCAAGGGATAATAAACTAAAATATCTTAATGATTCACCAAAAAGTATGAAAGAACAAAAGTTGGGTTCTCTATGTTACAGGTGTGGGGTGAAATGGAACTACGTTTGACCACTCCTGTTACACCAGAAAGAGAGAAAAATTTTAAAAAAGGTAAAAATGTTTTTAGATAAATAGTAATCCATCACACAGAAACTGTCACAGAGGATAACTATTTTAGGAAAAGTCTGGTACAGGGGCATGATGTTTCAAAAACACATCTTGTTTTAAGCGCTGTACTGGCCAAAGGCCACTAGAGCTATTGCAATGGCTTTTTCCCATCTGGTGTCCGTGCGTCCATCCGGTGTCCGCCCTTTAAACTTTTCCTTGTTAACACTCTAGAGTCCACAGTTTTCATCGGATTCCCTTCAAACTTTCACAGAATGATTCTACCATCATAAGGATCCTTCCCTCCGAAATTGGGTCAGATCTGTCAAGAAACATGGGAAAAGGGGCCCAATTAAGATTTAATTAAAAACCTCCTTAACACTCTAGAGTCCACAGTTTTTATCGGATTCTCTTCAAACTTTCACTGAATGATTGTACTATCATAAGGATCGTTCTTTTCCAAATTGGTTATGATCCGTCAAGAAACATGGGAAAAGGGGCCTTATGAAAATTTGATTAAAAATTCCATTAAAAATCCTAGTTAACACTCTAGAGTCCACAGTTTTCATCAGATTGTATTCAAACTTTCACGGAATGATTGTACAATCATAAGGAATGTTCCTTTCGGAATTAGGGTCAGATCCATCACGAAGCGCGGGAAAAGTGGCTTTATGTAAATTTAATGGAAAATCGTTAAGGAAATCCTTGTTAACACTCTGGAGACAACAGTTTTCATTGGAATCGCTTCAAACTTTCATAAAATGATTGTACTATCATAAGGATTGTTCTTTTTCGATATTGGGTATGATCCGTCAAGAAACACAGGAAAAGGAGCCTTATGAAAATTACAATAAAAAATCCTCATTAATAATCTAGAGTTAACAATTTTCAACGGATTCTGTTCAAACTTTCACAGAATGATTGTACCATCATAAGGATTGTTCCTTTGGAAATTTGGTATGATCTGTCAAGAAACATGGGAAAAGGGGCCTTATGAAAATTTAATTCAAAGATCTTTGTTAACACTCTAGAGTCCACAGATTTCATCAGATTCATTTCAAACTTTCACAGAATGATTGTACTATCATAAGATTAGTTCCTTTCAAAATTTGGTATGATCAGTCAAGGACCATGGGAAAAAGGGGCCGATAAAAAATTTGATTAAAAAAATCTTTTGAACACAATAGAGTCCACAGTTTTCAACAAATTCTCTTCAAACATTCACAGAATGATTATTACATTAAATGGATTGTTCCTTTCGGAAGTTGGTTTGATCCATCAAGTTTCATGGGAAAAGGGGCCCTATGAAAATTTAATAAAAAAATCTTAGTTAACACATCATTGCCCTAGATTTCACCTGATCGACTACAAACTTTCACATAATGATTGTACCATCATAAGGATTGTTCCTTTCAAATTGGGTCTGATCCATTGAGAAACATAGGAAGAGGGGCCTTAGGAAAATTCAATTAAAAAAATCTTAATTAATGCTTGTAAGTCCACAGATTTCATGGGGTTGTCTTTATACTCAAACAGAATAATTATACTTTTGTAAGTAAAGTTCCCTTTGGTTCAGATCCATCATCAAGAAACATGGGAAAAGGAGCTATATGAAAATTCAATTAATAAAACCCTGTTAACACAATGAAGCCCACAGCTTTGATCAGATTTTGTTGAAACTTCGACAGAATGATTGCAAGGTCATAACGATCATCCTTTTTATAAAAGGGTTTTAACTGTCAAGAAACACAGGAAAAGGGGCCTTATGAAAATTTCATTAATAAATCCTTGTTACCAATTCTAGAGCTTTTATCGGATTTTCTTCAAACATTCACAGAATAATTGTACAAT
The DNA here is from genome assembly GCA_946902895.1 of Fragum fragum. NCBI lineage: Eukaryota > Metazoa > Mollusca > Bivalvia > Cardiida > Cardiidae > Fragum > Fragum fragum. The sequence goes on along the minus strand of OX336377.1, from coordinate 33,546,960 downwards.
AATAATGATTGTTGATGTTTGCATTAGACCTGATCCGTCAAGTATCACGGGAAAAGGAGCCTTATGAAATTAAATTTTAAAATCCATGTACCACATTAACCCATTCCAACTCAAGCCCTCCTTTTTACGCCCCTCAAGAAAAAAGCTTTGGAAAACATTGTGGAAAATGAAGAAATTGCTTGTATCAAGCAATTTCTTCATTATCCACAATGTTTTCTACCTCAAAATACTGGCAAATTTAGAATTCCATCAAATTTAAATTGTTGTCTGCAGCTTCTTTCAATTTGGACCAGTCTAAAATTTTCTTGTGTTGGAATGGGTTAAAGTCAACAGTTTTCATCAGATTCTGTTTAAACTTTCACAGAATGATTATTCCATCATGAGGATTCTTTCTTTTCAAATTAGGCATGATCTGTCTAGTATCATGGGAAAAGGGACCTTTTGAGAATTTTATCAATAGTCCTTGTAACCAAGTCCAGAGCTTTCATTGGATTTGCTTCAAACCTTCACAGAATCATTGTACAATAATCACGATTGTTGATGCTGACATGAGACCTGATCCTTCAAGTATCACAGGAAAAGGAGCCTTATGAAATTTTTTTTTTGAAATCTTTACACCAAGATAAAGTCTGCAATTTTCATTGGATTCTGTTCAAACTTTCACAGAATGTTTGTACCATCATTAGGATTGTTTCTTTCCAAATTGGGCCTTATTAGTCTAGTATCATAGGAAAAGGAGCTGTATGAAAAATTATTACCAAATCCTCACAAACACTAGAATGTCCTCAGTCATTATCAGAATCTCTTCAAACTTTAACAGAATGATTGTACCATCATTTAGATTGTTCCTTTGTAAATTAGGTCTGATTATTTAAGTGACACAAGAAAAGGGACCTTATAGAAATTTTATTACAAAACATCATTATTACAATAAAGTCCTTAGTCTTTATCATTTTCTTCAAACTATCATTAGGATTGTTCCTTTGTACATTGGGCCTGATTTGTCAAGTTTCACAGAAAAAGGGATCTTATGAAAATTTTATAACAAAATTCTTGACACAATTCAGTCCACTGTTTTCATTGATTCTCCATAACTTTTAAAGAATGATTTTATCTTCATTAGAATCGTTCCTTTTAATATTTGGTTTGTTCTGTAAAGTATCATGAGAAAAGGGGCCCTATGAAGATTTCACTATAAACTCATTAACACAATAAATTCCACAGATTCCACAGATTGATTGTACCATCATTCCAATTGTTGATTTTGACTGGATCTGATTATGGCGAGTGTCACATAAAAAGGGGCCTTATGAAAAACTTTTTTAAATATTCTGGTTAACACAATGATGTCCCTTGATTTCACCGGATTCATTTCCAAATTTCACAGAATGATTGTACAATCACTTAAATGGTTCATTACAGAACTGGGTACAATCCATCAAGTATCATGTAAAAAGGGGCCATATGATTTTTTAAAAATATTCTAGTAAACATAATGAAGTCCCCATATTTCATCGGATTCACTTTTAACTTTCACAGAATGATAAAACAAATAGTATAACATCACGGGAAAAGGGGCCTTATGAGAACTTGATTTTAATATCTTTGTTAACACTATAAAGTCAACAGTTTTATCGGATTCTCTTCAAAGATGCATAGAATAACTGTGACATTCTAAACACAGGAAAAGGGGCATTACAGATTATCATTCAAAACATTCTTGTGTATGTGACGAAGATCACAATCATTATCAAATTGTCTTTTAAATTTCACAGGACAATTGCAGGGTTGTGAGGAAAGTTCCTTTTGGAATGAAATTGATCCATCAGAAAACACAGGAAAAGGGGCCTTATTGATTTTCATTCAAGACAATCCTGTTTATGTGATAAAGTCCACAATTATTGTCAGATTCTGATGAAAATTTCACAGGATGATTGTAGGGTCATAAGGTAACTTTCTTTTGGAAATGGAGTGGATCTATCATGAAACACAGGAAAAGGGGTCTTGAGGATTGTTGCTCAAAATAATAAAAGGGGATAAAGTCCTTTTTTTATGCATTCTTCTTTGAGAAATTAACTTCCTTATATATCAGATTTCTTTAACGGAAAACTTGATAAACAGTAGAGCGTCTCAGGCCCTCATGGGCCTCTTGTTTAAAGAAAACTGTGCTTTCTTATTTCCAGTTTACTGCAAGAAAATCCCATGCCATAGATTTGTTTTACAAGAATGGGATGAATATTTACTAATCATTTGATTGTCCATTATAAACAGTGATGGGAATTTATTATTCAATTGACATTGCATTTTGAATGATGCAAAATGGCATCACTGTCTTACTAGAAAAGGCCACTTTTATGAGCTTTAGCTTATTTGAATACTTATTATACCCCTGCAAATGATTTTGGGGGGATTTTATCTTGTCCTTCCATGTGCCCATGTAATATCAAAAATTATCAATTGTTTTATTTCATTACCTTGTTATGAGTCATACTTTAAGCTATTCCCAAACATTGACGCTTTTGGATGCCCCTCAAGAAAAACAAATGAGAAAACATCGTGTAAAATGAAGAAATTGCTTGTAACAAGCAATTTTTTCATTTTACACATTGTTTTCTAACCAGAAAGTTGAAAAAATCTAAAAATTCGCCAACTTTAAATTTTCGTCTGCAACTCCTTTCAATTTGAACCAGTCCAAAATTTTGCTGTCTGTTAATGGGTTAAAAAGAAAAACATATGTTGTTGCATGTAATTACATACCCATGTATTACTGCTAAGCCGGTCGAATGGGTTTTGTCCTTGGTGAAGGACATAGAGTCTCATTTCAGTATTTTTGTTACATGAAAATGAAATTGGCAAAACTATTTATGAGTCTTGATATTGTTTTTTTGTCCCCACACATTTGTTTAAGCGAGAGATAAGCTGCATTCCTATATAAAGGAGATTGTTAGAGAACGTAGAGAGAGCTGTGATGGTGAAGACAGGTTTATAGATCTGCTTATAGACCATGTGGATGACACAGAACAGTTACACAATGATTCTGTTACATATGTTACTGGAGGCTTCCATACTACAGGCAATAGTAAGTAAACACTAAACTATCCCTCTTCTTTCCCTTGTAGCCAGAGAGAAACTGTCATCTTTCATATTGAAGGTAGTGAAAGATCATAAAGAGACGCGGTGTGAGAATGACGAAGAAAAACTGATAGACACTTTTATAGACCATGTACAGGATGAAGAGAGAATAGTTAGTGATGCAATAAGTTATGTGGTTGGGGGATTCCATACTACAGGAAATGGTGAGTCATTCGAAGAGGGTATTGACCAGAACTTTTATGGAAGTAAAAATGTTTAGTTTTTATAATGATGGGGGGGGGGGGGAGGTATAAAAGCCATGAGGGTTTTGGCATCAGCATCTGTTAATTTTTACCTGCAAGTGTCATATCTTGGTTTCTACCAATACTTCTGCTCTTTGCACATGCCTCTATGACTGTAAATCTATCCCATAGGCCAGAATTCATTACTCTCTAATCCGTTTTAGAGGAGTTATAACCGTCCAATAACTTTGATGTAAAGGCCCCTAGTGATGTCACAGCCCCTAGTGATGATGCTATCACTCAGCATTTCCGTCCTGTGTACTTTCCCTATCCCCTGTAACAACTAACCATCTTCAAGAGATCCTACATGGCACTTGCCAAATTTAGGTCCACAAGTAAGCTACTTCCTGTTTACAACTTAGATTATTTTCCGACATACAGGTTTAGTGGTATATTTTCGTTGTACTTTTCTCAGTAATTTCCTATCAGATATTGTGCAGACATTGCCTGGTATAACAGTATATTTTTGTTGCATTTTTCTCAGCAACTATTCTTAACACCAACTTGAAATTTGATGTTGAGGTTCAGCTAGGTGTCCTACATGGTGCTTACTGAGGTCAGCAAGTTAACCCATTCCTACACAACAAAATTTTAGACTGGTCCAAATTGGAATGTGTTGCAGACGACAATTTAAAGCTTACAAAATATAGCATTTTTTCAGTGTTCTGGGTAGAAAATATTGTGTAAAATGAAGAAATTGCTTGTAACAAGCAATTTCTTCATTTTACACAATGTTTTCTCAGGTCCATTTCTTGAGGGGCGTCCAAAAGCTTCACTGTGTGAGAATGGGTAAAGTACTTGCTGTTTTACAATTTAGTTTATTCTTGGATATTTCCTGGTTTAGTCGTATATTTGATCATACTTTTCTCAGAAACTTTTATAAGTATTGACTTTAAACTATGTGTAAATGCTCAACAAGGGTTGTCCATGGTGCTTAACAAATTTATATCTGCATGTAATCTACTTCCTGTTTTCTGACTTAATTTTCAGCAAATAGTTTATTATTTTAGTTGATTTTCGGCAGATAGTTTATTTTTGGATATTGCCTGGTTTAGTTGTATCTTTTTAATGCTTGATGTGGAGGTGCAGCTATGTGTCCTACATGGTGCTTACTGAATATGTTCAAATGAGAGAGAATTTCATTTTCACTGTAGTTATGGTAGTGTATGCGGGGTATAATCAGTGAGTTTTTACTCACAGATTACTTGTTTTGTACAATTTGGCCTGTTTTCAACTTTAAGAATTATTGGTTAAAGTTTGGTATGCAATATGCTGTGTCTGTGTTACTACACAAGGTAATGGTTTCAATCTATACACATGTCGGGCCTCCTAGTGAAACCTTCAAAACCTATAAAAACCTTTAATGTCAGAGCAAACCTTTACATTTTCCCAGAAAATCTTTAAAATGCCAGCATAGCCTATAATTCTCGCTCAAAGCCTTTATACTTGCTGACTGGTTGCCATATTTAAAAGTAATGGATTTTGTTCTGCATTTTACCTTCTTTTATACAAAGTTAAACAGAAAAAAGGTATAAATATAGTATGTATCATATCGCCCAATTCAATGAGTATATAATATAAAAAAAAGACTTTTGTATGACTGTTGGTTTGATAAAGAAACGAGATCCAATAAAAATAGTTTAAGGTTTGCTCGATTCAGTCCATCTGTTCTATTTTGCCCAGACTATATTTCCTAAACCATAAGTACTAGCGACTTCAACTTTATACACAAGAACCATTACTCCTCCATGCCCACATTTGAGTTATTGCCCTTTGTTGTTTTTACCTTTACATTTTTGTCAAGAACATGTTTCCCTAACCATAAGTGCTAGTAACTTCAATCTTAGTACACTTATAGATCACAATGCGGAGTAGTGTAGTGTACAAGAACCATTACTCTACCATACCCTTTTTTGAGTTATTGCCCTTTGTTGTTTTTATCGTTACATTTTTGTCCAGAACATATCTCTTAAATCATAAGTCCTAACAACTTCTATCTTCATACACTTATAGATCACAATGTGGAGAAATCTCATGTACAAGAACCTTTTCTCTATTATGCCCATCATTTTAGTTATTGCCCTTTGTTGTTTTTACTATTACATTTTTGTCCCGGACCATATCTCCTAAACCATAAGTGATAGCAACTTCAAACTTTATACACTTATAGATCATAATCCTGAGAAATTTCATGTACAAGAACCGTTACACTGCTATGCCCACTTTTTATCTAACTTGAGCACAAAATGCTGGTGAGCTATTTTGATCAGTAATTGTCTGCTGTCCGTCTGTGCTTCAAGTTGTCTGTCTGTCTGTCCGTTAACTTTTCCGTGTTAACGCTCTAAAGTCTACAGTTTTCATCTGATTCTACAAAACTTTCTCAGAATGATTGTACCATCATGAAAATTATTTCTTAGGGTCAGATCAAGACACACAGGAAAAGGGGCCTTATGAAAATTTAATTAAAAAATCTATTAAAAATTCTTGTTAACACTCAAATATCCACAATTTCCATTGGATTTTCTTCAAACTTTCTATGAAGGATTGTACCACCATAAGGATGAAATTGGGTCCGATCTATCAAGAAACATGGAAAAGGGGGCTTAACTAAAATATCCTCATTTACACTTTAGACTCCACAGTTTTCATCGGATTCTCTTTAAAACTTCTCAGAATGAATGTAATATCATAAGGATCTGACTGAAATACTTTTAAAAGTGGTGTTAAACCCCATTCAATTAATCAAATTATCAATTGACTGAGGTTTGGAAAACCTGAAATCACAGCATGCCACTCTCAAGCTATTGGTGACCACTGCAATGTTTGCAGTGTTTTATCCAAATCTTGATATCTGGTGAACACTTCTGGTTTAACAGCCAATTTTTAACCTCGAACTTTGGTTATCTCAAGCTTTTTGCTGTGGCCCAAGACATTCAAGATTACAAGTGTCGACTATATACAGTTTTTATATGTTTGCAATTTCAGCTCTCACCTGGTGTCTATACTTTCTTGCCACTCACCAAGACTGTCAGGATAAACTCTATGCTGAAATAACAGATGTATTGAAAGAAGAGGATGTGGACCATACAAACATCGGTGAACTTGTGTAAGACATCTGTTATTTAACCGGTTACCAAACAAGCCTGCCCTTTTTTACACCCCTGTAGAAAACGAATTGAAAATCATTTTGGAAAATGAAGAAATCGCTTGATCCACAAAGTTTTTAAGATTTCGTAAATTAAAAATTGTTACCTGCACTTTCCTTGTATTTTGACAAGTCTAAAATTTTGTTGTCTAGTAATGGGTTAAGCTTTCCCACACAATTACACTTTTTGACACTCTATCAATGAATCCTTTGGAAAACATCGAGAAAAAATAAGAAATTGCTTGCCCAAGCAATTTCTTTATTATCCACAATATGTTTTATCCTAAACCAAAGAGATTTTTGAAATTTCAGCAAGTGAAAATTGTCGTCTGCTATTTTGAAGTTGGACCAGACTAAAATTTTGTTGTATGTAAATAGGTTAAGCATAGCTTATATAGGTAATTATGATAAGATTTTATAAGTGCCAATCAAAATGAGTGAATTCTGCTTGGCAAAGTTTTTCTTTCATTCCATTTTGAAAAAAAAGAAGAAAAAGAAATATGGATCTACTTTGATTTTTTCTTCATGTAAACTAGTTCTACCAAAATTGTCTGACTGGTAAAAACTGATTTTACATCTTTTTTATAGTATATGCCTTAATGGTATTCAGTTGTTTATTAAAAGAAATGAAGAAAAGGTATTTAAGGGTTTATAAAAATGAAAAAAACTATTCACACTTCTGTATCAAACCGCAATATGGTTAAGTGTTGAGCACCAAGTGCAAGGTGAGCTTTTGTGATTACCGTAGTCATTGTCTAACTCTTCACAGCTTTTTGTCCTGAATCATTTGGCAATCATGCTGAAACTTGTTCATTCGGTGAGGTTCTACTATAGTTGTAAGGAAGAATTCAATTCCATCTGAAGGTCTAGTTGTAATGGCAACAGGAAGACTGAGAAATTAAAAAGATTATTAAAAATCTTCTAAGAATAAACCATAATGACTTAAAATCTTAGATGTGAATTTCTCCTTCTGCATTCGTAGAATGAATTCATGAATCTTTGGCAATTTTGGCAATTTTTAGCTCTGTAAGGAGGAAAGTCACAGAAAAGTTTTTGTTAGGTCACCTGACCGAATGGTCATGGTGACCTATTGCAATCATCGTTTGTCTGTCGTCGTCCGTCGTCCGTTAACTTTTAAACATTTTCATCTTCTTCTCAAGAACTACTGGGGCAGATTTCAACCAAACTTGGTAGAAAGCATCATTGGGGGATGCCAATTCAAGTTTGTGAAAATAGGGGTTCAGGGGGTCATAGGGGCCCAAATAGGGGGCAAAAAGGGGTAATTTTTGGTACTTCTTTAAAAATCTTCTTCTAATAAACCGTTAATGCCAGAGCTTAAATATTCTGTGTGCATGACAACTAGGACAGGTATATTATAAATTGTGAAATTCATGCCCCTGGGGTCATGTATGGGGCCACACCCAGAGGTCAAAGTTCATCATGTTAAAAAATTCACATTTTCATCTTCTTCTGATGAAGTTCAAAGCCAATTTCAAACAAACTTGGTGAAAAGCATCATTTGGTAATGGTTATTCGGATTTGTGAAAATTAAAAGGCTGGGGGGTCAGGGGGCCCTAAAATGGGGCCCAAAAGGGGGTAATTTTTGGTAACTTTTAAACATTTTCATCTTCTTCTCAAGAACCACTGGGCAGATTTCAACCAAACTTGGTAGAAAGCATCATTGGGGGATGCCAATTCAAGTTTGTGAAAATAGGGGTTCAGGGGGTCATAGGGGCCCAAATAGGGGGCAAAAAGGGGTAATTTTTGGTACTTCTTTAAAAATCTTCTTCTAATAAACCGTTTATGCCAGAGCTTAAATATTTTGAGTGCATGACAACTAGGACAGGTATATTATAAATTGTGAAATTCATGCCCCTGGGGTCATGTATGGGGCCACACCCAGAGGTCAAAGTTCATCATGTTAAAAAATTCACATTTTCATCTTCTTCTGATGAAGTTCAAAGCCAATTTCAAACAAACTTGGTGAAAAGCATCATTTGGTAATGGTTATTTGGATTTGTGAAAATTAAAAGGCTGGGGGGTCAGGGGGCCCTAAAATGGGGCCCAAAAGGGAGTCATTTTTGGTAACTTTTAAACATTTTCATCTTCTTCTCAAGAACTACTGAGAGGATTTCAACCAAACTTGGTCGGGAGCATCATTGGGGGATGCCAATTCAAGTTTGTGAAAAAAAGGGGTTCTGGGGGTTATAGGGGCCCAAATAGGGGGCAAAAAGGGGTAATTTTTGGTACTTCTTTAAAAATCTTCTTCTAATACACCATTAATGCCAGAGCTTAAATATTCTGTGTGCTTGACGACTAGGGCAGGTTTATTATAAATTGTGAAATTCATGTCCCTGGGGTCATGTATGGGGCCACACCCAGAGGTCAAAGTTCATCATGTTAAAAAATTCACATTTTCATCTTCTTCTGATAAAGTACTAAGCCAATTTCAAACTAATGTGGTGAAAAGCATTATTGGGTACTGATTATACAGATTTGTGAAAATTAAAAGGCTGGAGGTCAGGGGGGCCTAAAATGGGGACCAAAAGGGGGTCATTTTTGGTAACTGTTAAACATTTTCATCTTCTTCTCAAGAACTACTGAGAGGATTTCAACCAAACTTGGTCGGGAGCATCATTTGGGGATGCCAATTCCAGTTTGTGAAAAGAGGTGGGGGGGGGGGGGTAAAAGGGGCCTCAGTCGGGGGCAGAAAGGGGTAAATTTTTGTACTTCTTAAAAAATCTTTTTCTAACAGGTGACCGTTAAGGCCCACTGGGCCTCTTGTTATACTCTTGAATGTCGGAGTCCACACTTGGTTAAAGTTTTCATATCTGTTTTATAACAAGTGCAAGGGGCCACATATTTCACACATGCATTTATCAGGATATTTGTTTTCATTTGATTCAATGACCTTGACTATGTGGCCTTGACCTTTAACCTGTTATAAATCTTTAACCAATAAATTTTGACTTTTTTCAATCTTGGTTATTTTTCATCCTAGGGTTATCCTAGGGTACTCATCATGTACTCCTCAGGAGATGGTCTTTCAAAATGGTGTGTGTGGGTGGGGGGGTGTTAAAAGTCCTCTTTGTGAAAGTTGTAGTCTTATTTGTTATTTTTCTACCAAATACAGTGAAATCCTGATAATCACAACATCTATTTGTCAATACCTTTGTTGCAATTAACCAGAAGTTGCTGTTACACAGAGCTATTTGTTCTTCAAATCTTATGTTTGTGCACTAAGTCAGTTGCAATTAAGCAGTGAATTGCTATCATCCGGTTTGCAATATGAACCCTTTCTTGTACAATCACTGGTTTTTACGTCCATTGTGATTTTGTACTCGAGAAAACATTGTGGAAAAGAAGAAATTGCTTGTAACAAGCAATTTCTTCTTTGTCCACAATATTTTCTACCCAACTAGATGGTTATTTTTCAAATTAAATTCCCTATAAATGTTCGTCTGCAAAACCTTTTAATTTGGACAGGTCTAAAAATATTAAAGCAGGAAAGGTTAACCCATTTCCAGACGGCACAATTTCAGACTGACCCAAATTGAAAGAAGTTGCAGACGACAATTTAAAGTTTATCAAATTTTAGATTTTTTCAATTTTCTGGGAAGAACACAGTGGTACATGAAGAAATTGCTTGTGGCAAGCAATTTCTTCATTTTCCACAATGTTTTCAAAAGTTCTTTTTCTTGGGGGTGTCTAAAAGCGTCACTGAGTGGGAAAGGATTAAGGGATTTTGCTATATAACAGGGTTTATTTACAGATATTTAAGACAGGTGATTGATGAGACCTTCCGCTGTGCTGTTGTTGCTCCCTGGGCTGCCAGATTTCAGGACTTTGATTCAGAACTTGGAGGCCATAAAGTCCCCAAAAATGTAAGTTTAATGTGCTTGTTTAACCCTTTCCTGTTTTGCAAAATTTCAGACCAGTCCAAATTCAAAGGTTTTGCAGGCGAGAATTCAATTTGGATTTTATTTGAAAAATGACCATTCAACAGGGTAGAAGATATTGTGGAAAAAGAAGAAATTGCTTGTTGCAAGCAATTTCTTCTTTTTCTTCAATATTTTCTGGATTATGAATTCTTAGGGACGTAAAAACCAGGTATTGCAAAGGAAAGGGTTAAAAGATAATGAACTTTTACAAAATTCACAACTAAATAGGGCTTCAAAATCTGAATCATGATAGAAGGAAAAAATGCAATTCACAGGTTATTTGTCCTTTAAACAGTTCCTACTCAATCACGCTTTTTAAGTATCTCAAGAAAAAAAAATAGCTAAGGAAAACATTTTGGAAAATGAAGAAATTGCTTGTGATAAGCAATTTCTTCATTTTCTACAATATTTTCTACCCTGAAAGAGAGAGATTTTTAAAATCTATCTACTTAAAATGTCAGCTGCAACTTATCTGAATTTTGGACAAGTCTAAAATTTTCTTGTGCAGAAATGGGTTAATATGATTTTTTGGTTCTGCGATATTTGTTTCAGATCCAAAAGTCAAAAAAGTCATATGATAGTTAATGTTTTCAAGACACTTTGTTAATGTCAAGAAACATTTCAACTACCTTGATGGCGGAGTGACAAAGGTTCTTTACTCTTGATCGGAAGGTCACAGGGTCGAGCCCCACTATCGTTTTGGTGTGTTCATGGACAAAACACATAAAATTCATCCCCAGTCTATCTTTCTGTAAAATTGGAAAGCAGTTGGTTTAAGTCACTGCCTCTCTTTAAGGGACATAAAAATATATAGGTTGTGAGTTTTTGAGAGCAACTCTATAAACAAAAATCTTTTGTCAGATTATAACTGAAATAAATTTGTATAGATTAACCCATTCCTGTTTTTCAAACTTTTAGACCCGTCCAAATTCAAAGGTTTTACAGACGAAAATGTAAAGTGGATTTGATTTGAAAAATGATTATTCAACAGGGTAACAAGCAATTTCTTCTTTTTCTACAATAATTTCTAGACTATAAAATAGCAGGGACGTAAAAATTTGGGATTGAAAAGGAAAGGGTTAAAATTGTTTAGATTGTATGGTGAAGTACAAGTCAATTTCTTATTTTTCCTCCATAGACCCCTGTGATTCATGCCCTTGGTGTTTCATTAGTGAATGAACAAGTGTGGCCTATGCCAGACAAGTAAGTATAGCCCTGTGTTAACCCTTTACTGGACAACAAAGCTTTGGACTGGTCTAATTTGAAGAGGTTGCCGACAGCAATTCAAATTGATTTTAGATAGAAAAATAACCTAGAAAACATAATCACGTGATAAGGTCAAGGTCACATACCAAGGTCAAACGTTTATTCCTGTTGCTGGGGCATTGTGTTTCACAAACACATCTTATTCTATAGTGTTCTACTTTGTATAAAAATCATAATCGTGAAACAAGTAATTATACATGAAAGGGTTAATATGCATCTGCTTATGAGAAGGTGGAGAGGTTAAATGCAATTTTGAAGGTCATTGTCAAGAAAATTTGCTGTCACAGCAGCTGTGGTCTTTTATTGTAGTGTCTTTATAATATCAAAACCAAATGCTAATATCGCAAATGCTAATAGTAGCTTTGAGTGACAACTATCAAACTAAATGACAATATTTGAAAAAAAAATTGTTTTATAATCAGAGTTTTACAGGTAAACTTGAAACCATTTACAACTTTCCCTGAAATTGACAGATTTGTTGTCACGCCCATTGACTTTAGACTGATGTGTCAAAATATATGGTCTGGGATATAAAACAAAAATCATTGGTTGTTAGGCAACTAAAAAACCTTAGTTTCAATGTTTGAGTTGCCTTCTAACAAAAATGTGACACAGATATGTTGGAGGGTTACTCTCTTACTTCCTGTTCGACACAATGCCTCCTTTTTACTCCCCTCAAGAGAAATGCTTTGAAAAACATTATTAAAAAAATGAAGAAATTGCTAGTATTAAGGGATTTCTTTATAATCAAAAATGTTTTCTATCCTAGAAGACAAAACGTGTACAATTCCATCAACTTGAAATTGTTGTCTGCAGCTTCTTTCATCCATTCAGACCAGTCTAAAATTATGCTATGTGGGAATGGGTTAAATGAATGATTTGATTGGTCAAGAGATTGTTCTTTTATTGACGCCTCCGTCATAGCGCAGGTGGTAGCGCTTCGGAGTGCCAACCTTGAGGCCCCAGGTTCCATCCCGGACGATGGCACTCATACTTTCTAACTATTTGTCTCCCACCAATGGGTCGATAATCGTAGACCTATGTGGGAGAGCAGCTGGAGGCTAGGAAAGGATGTGATGGCAGTTCTGGTGTGAGAAATACCAGGAATCCATTGTTAGGTACTCCAGCCACTGCGATATAACTGAAAGATTGTTGAAAGCGGCATAAAACCCCATTCAAACAAACAAATCTTTTATTGACAGAAATTATCTGTCAATTTTATGCACCAATTTGTTGATGTTGCCTGATATCCAATTAACCCTTTCCTGTTTCTCGAAGTTTTAGACAGGCCTAATTTGAAACATGTTGCAGATGACGATAAAAAGTGAGTGAAATTTGAAACAAAACCAATCTATGTGGTAGATAATGTGATAAAAGAAGAAATTGCTTGTATCAAGCAATTTCTTCTTTTATCACAATATTTTCCTAAGTATAAAATTGCATGGATGAAAAATCTAGTGATTATACAGGAAAGAATTAAGAAAAGAAGAGAGTATGTTTTGTTAAAGGTATGAAACAAAAAATAATCACACTGTATTAATACGCAAAGCGGATTCATACATAAGTGTGATTAGTTTTTTCAATGAAAACAAAAAACATTTTCTTTATTTCTAAAAATTGAATGACATCAAGCAAAAAAAACCCCAAGTAATCAAGAATTTGTGATACATTTTTATGGAACTATTTTGTGCCCAAGCATACTAAACAGGTTCATGAAGGTATGAATATTTATTTTAGCCAATCAGAAAGCTCGTTTTTGATACACAAATCTAAATAATTATTTCAAACAAGGGGAAAAATAAAGAGAAATGTTACTGCACATGATGACTATGAATTACATCTGTGACAGATGAAATATCTGAGCCTGTGTGTGACATTTTTATGCCCCGATAGATCAGACATAATGTTTTACCGGTGTCCGTCTGTCTGTCTGTCTATCCGTCTGTCTGTCTGCAAAAAATTAACCTGCCAACTAAACATTTTCCTATAACTTGAACTCTGATTAAGTTACAATGCTAATATTTGGTATTTAGATAAGTCTCAACAAGGCGCAACTGGGGAAGGTCATTTCATCAAGGTCAAGGTCAAAATTTTAACCCTTTTCCCTAAAACGTTACTCAAAAACTAAAAGCTGTAACCACAATTTACTAAAGCTATAGTTACAACATTTAGGTCACCTTTTAAGAAATTCCCTTCTGTTTTTGTCTCTGCCCATATATATGAAAATAATGTTTACATACTTTATGAACTCATTACCAGATGGCAAAATTGTAGACTGGTCAAAATTAAAAGGTGTTGCATATGACTTTTTATGAAAGTTTAGATATTTTCAACTTTCTGGGTAGCAAACATTGTGGAAAATGAAGAAATTCCTTGGTACAAGTGATATATACTTTGTGGAAATGTCTTACAAAGGCTTATGTATAATGAGTAACTTAATCTTAAACCTATTGTAGATTTGACCCAGAGAGGTTTTCCCTGCAGAATTGTAAAGGAAGACCTAATTTGGCATATGTACCGTTTGGATTTGCTGGTAAACGTGTGTGTCCTGGACAGAGGTTTGCATATATCGAAGCCACCATCGCCCTGGTAACATTACTGCGACAGTTCAAGGTCAATATGGTTGAAGGTCAAGTAATAGAGAGAGTGCACGGACTTGTGACCCATCCTAGTGATGAAATCTGGATTACCCTGCAGAAGAGATAGACTAGCCACATATCCTGTGATTACCAATTACCTGACGACAAAATTAGACTGTTTCGAATTCAAAGAAGTTGTATACATCAATTTATTGTCGATGGATTTTTGAAAATCTTTGTCCTTAGGGGTAGAAAACATTGTGGATAGTGAAGAAATTGTTTGTTGTACAACAAGCAATTTCTTCATTTTCCACAATATTTTCAATACCTTTTTTCTTTAGGGGCGTAAAAAAGCGGGATTGTGTACGAATTTTAAAGGTAGAAAATATTATGGATAATGAAGAAATTGCTTATTACAAGCAATTTTGAGCTCTACTGGCCGAAGGCCACTAGTGCTATAGCGATGGCTTTTTCCTGTCCGGCGTCCGTGCGTCCGTCCATGCGTCCGTGTGTCGTCCGTCCTTTAAACTTTTCCTTGTTTACGCGATAAAGTCCACAGTTTTCATCGGATTCTCTTCAAACTTTCAAAAATGATTGTACCATCATAAGGATCGTTCCTTTCAAAATTGGGTCAGATCCGTCAAGAAACACGGGAAAAGGGGCCTGATTAAAACTTAATTAAAAAATCCTCGTGTACTCGATAAAGTCCAAAGTTTTCATCGAATTCTCTTCAAACTTTCACAGAATGATTGTACTATCATAAGGATCGTTCCTTTCGAAAATGGGTATGATCCGTCAAGAAACACGGGAAAAGGGGCCTTATGAAAATTTAATTAAAAATTCAATTAAAAATCCTCGTGTACGCGATAGAGTCCACACTTTTCATCGGATTCTCTTCAAACTTTCTCAGAAAGATTGTACCATCATAAGGATCGTTCCTTTCGAAAATGGGTCTGATCTGTCAAGAAACACGGGAAAAGGGGCCTTATGAAAATTTAATTAAAAAAACCTTTTTTACGCGATAGAGTCCACAGTTCTCATCAGATTCTCTTCAGACTTTCACAGAATGATTGTACCAACATAAGGAATGTTCTTTTCGAAATTCGGTTTGATCCGTCAAGAAGCATGGGAAAAGGTGCCTTATGAAAATTAAATTTAAAATTCAATTAAAAATTCTCGTTTACGCGATAGAGTCCACACTTTTCATCGGATTCTCTTCAAACTTTCTCAGAATGATTGTACCATCATTAGGATTGTTCCTTTCGAAAATGGGTATGATCCGTCAAGAAACACGGGAAAAGGGGCCTTATGAAAATTCAATTAAAAAATCCTCGTTAACACTCTAGAGTCCAGAGTTTACACCAGATTCAATTTAAACTTTCACAGAATGATTGTGCCATCATAAGGATCATTCCTTTGTAAATTGGGTCAGATCTGTCAAGATACAAGGGAAAAGGGGCCTTATTAAAACTTAATTAAAAAATACTCGTTTACGCAATAGAGTCCACAGTTTTCATCGGATTCACTTCAAACTTGCACTGAATGATTGTACCATCATAAGGATTGTTCCTTTCGAAATTGGGTATGATCCGCCAAGAAACATGGGAAAAGGGGCCTTATGAAAATTCAATAAAAAACTCCATTAAAAATCCTTGTTTACGCCATAGAGTCCACAGTTTTCATCAGATTCTCTTCAAACTTTCTCAGAATGATTGTACCATCATTAGTTCGTTCCTTTTGAAAATGGGTCTGATCTGTCAAGAAACAGGGGAAAAGGGGCCTTTTGAAAATTTAATTAAAAAATCCTCGTTATCACTTTAGAGTCCACAGTTTTCATCAGATTGTATTTAAACTTTCACAGAATGATTGTTCTATCATAAAGATTGTTCGATTCGAAATTTGGTTTGATCCGTCAAGAAACACAGGAAAAAGGGGCCATATGAAAACTTTAATAAAATGTTCTCATTAATAATCTAGAGCCAACAATTTTCAAGGGATTCTCTTCAAACTTTCACAGAATGATTGTACCATCATAAGGATTGTTCCTTCAGAATCGGATATGATTCCCCAAGAAACATAGGAAAAGGGGCCTTATTAAAATTTAATTCAAAGATCTTTGTTAACACCCTAGAGTCCACAGTTTTCATTTGATTGACTTCAAAGTTTCACAGAATGATTGTACCATCATAAGAATTGTTCCTTTCAAAATTTGGTTTGATCAGTCAAGGACCACGGGAAAAAGGGGCCCGATAAAAACTGTATTGAAAAAGTCCTTGTTAACACAAAAGAGTCCATAGTTTCCAACAAATTCTCTTCAAACATTCCAAGAATGATTATTACATTAAATAGATTGTTCCTTTCGGAAGTAGGTTTGACCCATCAAGTTTCATGGAAAAAGGGGCCCTATGAAAATTTAATAAAAAATCTTAGTTAACGCATAATGGCCCTAGATTTCACCTGATTGACTTCAAACTTTCACATAATGATTGTACCATCAGAAGGATTGTTCCTTTCAAATTGGGTTTGATCCATTGAGAAACATAGGAAAAGGGGCCTTAAGAAAATTCAATTAAAAAAATCTTAATTAATGCTTGTAAGTCGACAGATGAGATGGGGTTGTCTTTATACTCAAACAGAATAATTATACTTTTGTAAGAAGAGTTCCCTTTGGAATTGGTTCAGATCCATCAAGTAACATGGGAAAAGGGTCTATATGAAAATTCAATTAATAAAACCCTGTTAACACAATGAAGCCCACAGCTTTGATCAGATTTTGTTGAAACTTTCACAGAATG
Source organism: Fragum fragum (assembly GCA_946902895.1). Classification (NCBI taxonomy): domain Eukaryota; kingdom Metazoa; phylum Mollusca; class Bivalvia; order Cardiida; family Cardiidae; genus Fragum; species Fragum fragum. The sequence goes on along the minus strand of OX336377.1, from coordinate 33,529,860 downwards.
ATTGGAAGGTCATAACTATCATTCTTTTCATAACAGGGTTTGAACTGTCAAGAAACACAGGAAAAGGGGCCTTATGAAAAATTCATTTATAAATCCTTGTTACCAAGTCCAGAGCTTTCATCGGATTTTCTTCAAACATTCACAGAATAATTGTACAATAATGATGATTGTTGATGTTTGCATTAGACCTGATCCGTCAAGTATCACAGGAAGAGGAGCATTATGAAATTTAATGTTAAAATCATTGTACCACAATAAAGTCAACAGTTTTCATCAGATTCTGTTAAAACTTTCACAGAAAGATTATTCTGTCATGAGGATTCTTTCTTTTCAAATTAGGCGTGATCTGTCTAGTATCATGGGAAAAGTGGCCTTTTGAGAATTTTATCTATAATCCTTGTAACCAAGTCCAGAGCTTTCATTGGATTTTCTTCTAAAAATTTTACACCAAGATAAAGTCTGCAGTTTTCATCAGATTCTGTTCAAACTTTCACAGAATGTTTGTACCATCATAAGGATTGTTTCTTTCCAAATTGGGCCTGATCTGTCTAGTATCATAGGCTGTATGGAAAATAATTACCAAATCCTCATAAACACAACAATGCCCTCAGTCTTTATCAGAATCTCTTCAAACTTTAATAGAATGATTATACCATCATTTGGATTGTTCCTTTGTAAATTAGGTCTGATTGCTTAAGTGACACAAGAAAAGGGACCTTATAAAAATTTTATTACAAAACATCATTATTACAATAAAGTCCTCAGTCTTTATCATTTTCTTCAAACTATCATTAGGATTGTTCCTTTGTACATTGGGTCTGATTTGTTAAGTTTTTCGGAAAAAGGGGCCTTATAAAATTTAGTTACAAAAATTCTTGACACAATTCAGTCCACTATTTTCATTGATTCTCTTTAACTTTTAAAGAATGATTGAACCTTCATTAGAATTGTTCCTTTTGAAATTTGGTTTGTTCTGTAAAGTATCATGAGAAAAGGGGCCCTCTGAAGATTTTGCTATCAACTCATTAACACAATAAATTCCACAGATTAAACAGATTGATTGTACCATCATTCCAATTGTTGATTTTGACGGTGGATCTGACTATGGCAAGGGTCACATAAAAAGGGGCCTTATGAAAAACTCTCTTAAATATTCTGGTTAACACAATGATGTCCATTGATTTCACCGGATTCACTTCAAAATTTCACAGAATGATTGTACAAATACTTAAATGGTTCTTTTCAGAACTGGGTACAATCCATCAAGTTTCATGTAAAAAGGGGCCATATGATTTTTTTTTAAATATTCTAGTAAACATAATGAATTCCCAATATTTCATCGGATTCACTTTTAACTTTCACAGAATGATAAAACCAACAGTAAAATATCATGGGAAAAGGGGCCTAATATCTTTGTTAACACAATAAAGTCAACAGTTTTATTGGATTCTCTTCAAAGATGCATGGAATAATTGTGGCATTCGAAACACAGGAAAAGGGGCCTTACAGATTATCATTCAAAACATTCTTGTGTATGTGATGAAGATCACAATCATTATAAAATTGTCTTTTAAATTTCACAGGACAATTGTAGGGTTGTAAGGAAAGTTCCTTTTGGAATGAAATTGATCCATCAGAAAACACAGGAAAAGGGGCCTTATTTATTTTCATTCAAAACAATCCTGTTTATGTGATAAAGTCCACAATTATTGTCAGATTCTGATGAAATATTCACTGAATGATTGTAGGGTCATAAGGTAACTTTCTTTTGGAAATGGAGTGGATCCGTCATGAAACATGGGAAAAAGGGCCTTGAGGATTGTTGCTTAAAATGATAAAGGGGATAAAGCCCCCCTTTTTTTTCTTTATGCATTCTTCTATGAGCAATTAACTTCCTTAAATATCAGATTTCTTTAACAGAAAACTTGACAACCAGTAGAGCGTCTCAGGCCCTCATGGGCCTCCTGTTTTATTTTTGTCAAAGTTTCTAAAGCTATTTTTCGGGGGAGTCAAAATCTTTATTTTGATAAAGAGTTAATAGACATGATTTAAGACTTCTGGCTCAAAGTATTATTTAAAAGTACACTAAACTCATTACCAGACAACATAATTTTAGACAGGTCCAAATTGAAAGGAGTTGCAGATGACAATTTAAAGTTTATGAAACTTTAGAATTTTTTTACTTTCTAGTTAGAAAACATTGTGTAAAATGAAGTAATTGCTTGTAACAAGCAATTTCTTCATTTTACGCAATGTTTTCCAAATTTGATTTGTTGAGGGGCATCTAAAAGCATCATTATGTGTTAGTGGGTTATAGTGAAAAGTGATTATCAAATAGGGTCGTACACATTATGAGGAAAGGCAAGAACAGCTATGGCTATGACATGACTCCCTCCTAGCCAGCCATTGTAAATAATTTTTATACCCCCAAAAATATATTTGGGGGGTTAATAGGAGTCAGCTTGTCGGTCAGTCTGACCGTCCACCGGTCGGTCCATCCGTCTGTCTGTAGCTTTTTCTCCGCAACCATTGGACAGATTTGATTCAAACTTTACTGATATAAAAATTATCAAGCAGAGATGTGCATATTCCATTTTGGTTACGGTCCATTGATTTTTGACGGAGTTATGGCCCTTTGGTGAAAAATCGTGTCCACTCAATTTCTCAGCAACCATTGGATGGATTTGATTAGAATTTCACAGAAAGACTCGGTATATGTCAGACATGTGCATATCCTTTTTTGGTTATGGTCCATTGATTTTTGACTGAGTTATGGCCCTTTAATAAAAAAGTCTGTTTTTTTTTTCTTATGGCCCTTTGGCAGATAGCACTTGTACATGGTCAAGCACTTTTGGGGGGGGGGGGTATTAGTCCTCTTTGCAACAATGTCTAGTTGTGTATGTTTTAAGTATCTTTTGAAGCTTTCATCGGATAAATGTGTTCTAGAAATCGAAGTGGCATATAAGGGATTTAGTAGGCATATTTTTCCATATTGTATTCTTGTATTTAATAAGACTTTTTCTTCTGACTGTAATGAGCCAAGCCTGGTTAGTTTAGTCAGTAACACTATATTCTTAATCCTGGGGTTGTTGGTTCAAATCTTAGCAAAGTGCATGTTTCTCTTTTGGTCAAATTTAATGAATTGATTTGCCTTTTTATGCCCCTGCATCAATAAGATCGGGGGCATAATGTTTTACAGGTGTCCATCTGTCTGTCCGTCTGTCTGTCTGTCTGTCTATCTGCAAAACTTAACCTGCCAACTAAACATTTTCCCATAACTTCAACCCTGATTAAGTTACAATGCTTATATTTGGTATGTAGATAGGTCTCAAAAAGTCGCAACTGGGGAAGGTCATTTCATCAAGGTCAAGGTCAAAATCTTAACCCTTTTCCCTTAAACAAAGAACAAAACAATAAAAATCACCCATTTCTAAAGAATTCCTGTTTTGGGGGCATAGTGTTTCACAAACACATCTTGTTTGTTTGGTTTTTTGTTATTGACCTTGCCATTGGTCCATTTTAACTCTAGTCAAGAAATTATTGTCTCACTATATGAATTGATATGCTTATTGCACTAAATTCTTAACTGCTCTATTTGTTAGTACTCACACCTGCTAAGATCTGGGGGTGGAAAACATTGTTGAAAATGAAGAAATTGCTTGTCATAAGCTTATTCTTCAATATCCACAATGTTTTTCTACCAAAAAGACAATTGAATTTCATTAACTAAAAAAAATGTTGTCTGTAAGTTCTTTCATCAGACAAAAATTTTGTTGTCTGGTCATTGTTTAACTATGCCTACATGCCTGAGATACCTGAATAAATATATCACTTTTCTATGAGACGTGACCGGCAAGGTATATGTTCCTCATAAGTTGCTCATGAGAAAGACTTTGTTTTCGGCAAAAACATATAGACAATCCATTTCTGTTAGAGAAAAGTACATGATGAAAAATATTTTTAACCCTTGTCATGCTGAGCCCCGAATATTCCGGTTTTGGCAGGAGGTGTAGACTAAGATCAGACTGCACTTATGAGGTGTAGACTAAGATCAGACTGCACTTATGTGCAGGCTGATCATAGTCTACACCTCCTGCTTGTACTTTTCCTATCAGAGTTGTTTATGAAGTTGATTTCTTAAAGAAATGTTGATTTTTTAACAACAATTTCTATCAGTGCTTTCACCCCTTTTGATTTGACAGTAGTTCAGTAAGGTAATTTATTCAGCATGACAAGGGTTAAAACTTACGGGTGAAATTTTTACACTCTGAGAAAGGCAAGCCTAGTTACCTTTAAGTGCTAGGTTAGTGAGATGGCTGGCCCTGAAGATTTTCATTTTAATCGAAGCCAAGATAATGTGCATCAGCTTCCACAATAAAACTGAAATTCAATTGAATGTGCCCGTACTCCATTACCGGAGGTAAAATTTTACACTGATCAAGAATGACTCGAGTTGTACACAACAGTTTAAAGCTTTAGAAATTATAGATTCTTAGCTCACACGAGCACAAAGTGCTTGTGGTGAGCTTTTGTTATTGTTGAATGTTTGTCGTCCATCATGCAGCGTTAACAATTGAAGTGTTTACACTCTAGAGGCCACAGTTTTGACCCGATCTTCATGAAACTTGGTCAGAATAATTGTTAGGTCATGAGGATGAACCCTATTGATTATGGGAGGGCTCTATTCGAAAACACAGGAAAAGAGGCTTTAATGATGATTTCTTTGTTTACACTCTAGAGGCCACAAACTTGGCTCAATCTTCATGAAACTTGGCAAAAATAAATGTTAGGTCATAAGGTTGAACCCTACTGATTATAGGTAGGATCTTTATTAAAACAAAGGAAAAGGGGCCTTAATGACAATTTCTTTGTTTACACTCTAGAGGCCACAATTTTGGCTTATACTTCATGAAACTTGGAGGTCAGAATAATTGTTTGGTCATGAGCATCAACCCTATTGATTATGGGAGGATTCTATTGGAAAACACAGGAAAAGGGGCCTTGATGACAATTTTTTGTTTACACTCTAGAGGCCACATTTTGGCTCAATCTTCATGAAACTTTGCCAGAGTAATTGTTAGGTTATTAGGATAAACCCTATTGATTATGGGAAGGTTCTATTGGAAGGCACAGGAAAAGGGGCCTCAATGACAATTTCTTTGTTTTCTTTCTAGAGGCCACATTTTTGGCTCAATCTTCATGAAAACTTGCTATAATAATTGTTAGGTCATAAGGATAAACCCTATTGATAATAGGAAGGTTCTTTTAGAAAACACGGGAAAAGGGGCCTTAATTGCAATTTCTTTGATAACACTATAGGACCATAATTTTGGCTTAATTGTCATGAAACTTGGTCAGAATAATTGTTAGGTCATAAAGATGAACCTTAGAGATTATTGGAAGGTTCTAAAGGAAAACACAGGAAAGGGGCCTTAATGACAATTTTTTTGTTTACATTATAGAAGTCACAGTTTTGGCTCAACCTCATCAAACTGGTTATAGTTATTTGTCTCTAGATGCATTCTTTTTTAACAGCAGACAATTCAGGTGAGCGATCTAGGACCATCAGGGTCCTCTTGTTTCTGGGTAGAAAATATTGTGAAAATGAAGAAATCAATGTCTTCATTTTACACAATATTTTCCCTATTATTTTTCTTGAGGGGCATCCAGAAGTTTCATCATTAGCTCACCTGAACACAAGGTGCTCGTGGTGAGCTTTTGTGATGGTTGAATGAGTGGTCTCAACAATTGAAATGTTTACACAGGTCTTCCAAATCTTCATGAAACTTGGCCAGAATAATTGTTGGGTTATACGATGATCCCTATTGATTATTGGAAGATTCTATTGGAAAACACAGCATAAGAGGCCTTAATTACAAATTCTTTGTTTACACTCTGGAGACCACAGTTTTGGCTCAATCTTCGTGAAACTTGTCAAGAATAAATGTTGGGTCATAAGGATGAACCCTATTGTTTATGGGAAGGTTCTTTTGGAAAACACAGAAAAAAGGCCTTGGCCTGAATAATTGGTAGGTCATAATGATTAACCCTAATGATAATTGGAAGGTTCTTTTGGAAACCACAGGAAAAGGGGCCTTTATGGTAATTTTTTTTTTGTTTACATTGTTTCATTTTTTAACAGCAAAGGCTTCTTTGAGCACAATTTATTGTCTAATTTACTATATTCTATGTTGCTGAAATTCATATGCAAATATCCTATGTTGCTGAAATTCATATGCAATTTTCTTGTATTGTATAATTTTCAACAAATCTGTGTTATGGGAATTGTTACATTTATGTGATTCTAATTTCAAGTTGAATTCTACTAAACAAAAAATTCTCTTCTAAACCCATTCCCACACAATCCTAATTTTGACAACCCACAAGAAAAGAAGGCCAGGAAAACATTGTGGAAAATGAAGAAATTGTTTGTGATAATCAATTTCTGCATTTCCCAACATTTTTCCACCAAGGACAAAACATTATAATATGTTATTAACTTTTAATTATACCCCTGCAAAACAAAGTTTGCAAGAAAATAGTTTCGGAAAACATTGTAGGAAACGAAATAATTGCTTGTAACAATTCTTTTCCAACAATATTTTCTACCATTGATGGCAACAATTTTTAGTTCAGCTGTTTAGAGGCAACCTGAGGTATTGCTACTGCCTGGTTGCAGTCTGTGCCCAGCATCATTCGACAACTTGGACATTCTATAATATCTTGGGTATGAATGAAGATATTCACTTGAAACTTGCCATGTATGTTCATTGTAAAAAGAACAATCTATACCAACAAGGGGAATAACTTTAACCCTTCCTACTCAATTCCATGTTTTTACACCTCTGTGATTTAATAATTGAGAAAACTTGTAGAAAAGCAATATCTTCCTTTTCTATATTTTCTAACTGGTTATTTTTCAAATCACATCCACTTAAATTTTTGTTTGCAAAACCTTTGATTTTGGACAGGTCTCAAAAGATTGCAAAACAAAAAAGGATTAAACTAACTTTTTTTTAAACTAAACATGCCTTTTTTTGACTAGGGAATTTTACCTAATAATATCAAGCACTAGAACAACGGAGCCTAGGGTTTTGTTTTAACCCTTTCCTGGACAAACCCGGGTTTTTACGTCACTGTGATTTTATACTTGAGAAAACATTGTGGAAAAAGGAGAAATTGCTTGTAAGAAGCAATTTCTCCTTTTCCCACAATATTTTCTACCACATAGGATGGTCAGATTTCAAATTGCATGCATTTTTCATTGTCGTCTGCAACCTCTTTCAAATTGGACAAGTCTAAAATTTCATAAAACAGGAAAGGGTTAAATCGCTTCTTATCTGAACAATTTTAAGATTTTGCTGTCTGGTTATGGGTTAATGAATAAACTGGAGGGCAAGTACATGCTCATGACATTTCCAACAACTGACCAATCCCGGCTGTTAGTCAAATTATTCATTTAGACTGGAAGTTAACTTTGAATTGTGACATTGGCCACCATTTATGCCAAACAATTTTGTTGCATTTAGGTCACCAATTAACCATTTTATATTTTTTGTATGTACTACTGGCCATAAATTTTGAAAAATAATGTTGTTGATAATTGAAGAGGAGCTTCCTGTTGAAGTTAAAAGGCGAGGCCAATTGAGTAAGTAGGCAGGGCAAGGGGTCGTTCAATTTGCCATGTATGCAGAAGACATCGAGTTGCTACCTCATTCACAAAGTATATTCAGAATCTCTAATCATCCAAAGAAACCGAGTTAGTATACCATACCTACTCAGAATGTATGTTACCCTTTGTCCTGCTGTACCCTGGATATTTCTGTTTTGGCAGGTAAAGACAAATATCAGTCTGCACATATGTACACTCTGATCTTAGTCTACATCACCTGTTTGCCCCTGTCAAGTCAGAATCGTTTATGAAATCAATTTTCAAAGAAATATCTACCCACAATTAATGCCTCCTTTTCCTTCATACCTATCAATAGCTGTTGGAAATGTCAGTCCTGTATATCTGTTCTTTCATGTACTTTGTCAGATTTTTTGGTAATTTGAGATTTTTATGCCCCCGCATCGATAAGATCGGGGGCATATTGTTTTACCGGTGTCCGTCTGTCTGTCTGTCCGTCTGCAAAACTTAACCTCCAACTTAACATTTTCCTATAACTTCAACCCTGATTAAGTTACAATGCTAATATTTGGTATGTAGATAGGTCTCAACAAGGCGCAACTGGGGAAGGTCATTTCATCAAGGTCAAGGTCAAAATTTTAACCCTTTACCCGTTTCTAAAGAATTCCTGTTTCGGGGGCATAGTGTTTCACAAACACATCTTGTTTGAAATTGTTTTGTTATAGTGTATATTTCCAAGTTGGTCTTGAGAATTTGTAAAATTCTGTGGTATCTCCACAGTTTGGACCCACTAGGTGTATGTATACGTCTTTTACCTCCACCTATGAAGTAGAGGGGAGTATATTGGTTTAACCGTCTATCTGTCAGTTTGTCTGTCCATAGACTTTTCCATTCTGTGCTCTAACTCTAGTAATAATTGACCTACAACAATGAAGCTTTATACAATTATTGACAATTATCTAAGAAAATGTAAATCAAAGGTCAAGGTCACAATTGAACATACATGTATATTGAAAAACATTTCCTGCTCCAACTCTTGAGCTTAGGACCTTGAAACTTTACAAATTTAATCAAGACCCAAGCAGGTACCCCAATGTTTTAGGATAATTGTAAGTCAATGCTCAACTGTGCTATTTGAATGAAAAGTTGTTGCCGGGGTTGTTTATGAATTATAAAAGATGGCAAAATTTTAGACTAGTCCAAATTGAAAGACAATAAATTAAAGTTTATGAAATTTTAGATCTTTCAATTTTTTGGATAGAAAAATTTGTGTAATTTGAAGAAATTGCTTGTTACAAGCAATTTCTTCATTTTACTCAATGTTTTCCTAATTGCTTTACTTAAAGGGCAAAAATAGCATCACTTTGTGGGAATGGGTTGATGAGATCAGTGTATGAAAATTTATTTATACAATTAGATTGTGTTGATTTTTTGTCAAAATTCTCCTACAAGTATGGATGGATTTCAAAATAAATTGGCACAATTATTTTCCATCATGAGTAAATGTGCCATTTGAAGAATTTTATTGAAAGCTTCAGGTTCAAGGTCAAAGCTCAAGGTCAAACACTAAAATTGTACTTGTCCAGAGCATGATGCTTACAAATCTATGCGGTCTCGACAGGAGTTGTCCTGATACAACCATCTTGTTATGCCAAACACATTACCACACACTTCTGCCTTTTTATCCCTTGAAGAAAAGGACCTTGGAAAAAATTGTTGAAAATGTTGAAATGAAGGAATTTGCTGGTTACAAGCAATTTCTTCATTTCCCACAATGTTTTCTTCCAAGAAAGACCAAAGATTTTTGAAATTTCATTGATTTGAAATAGTCTTATTTAACATTTTTCATATTGGACTGTCTATAATTTAGTCATATGGATGCGTGTTATAGTTGTCTTTGTTCCGGTGTGTGTTGATTCATTCATGTCCAGAGTATATCGTCTACATTTATGGATGGATTTCAAAATAGATGGCACAGTTTCTTCCTTCAGCAAAGACAAGTGGCATGCAAAGTTTGTTTTGATACGCCCAAGGTCAAAGTCAAAGCTGAAGATCAATCAACAAATTTACTTTGTTCAATTTGAGCACTAGTCATTTGATATGCCCATTATTTTTCCCTCCGAGTCAAAGTCATTGTTAAGTCAAATTACTATTTTCATCAATACTGTAGGCAATAGAAGTATTTGGGGGTCTTCATCTTTGACATATTTCTGGTTTTCAAATAAATGTTAGTCTATGAAATGGTGCTAAAATAAATATATTCATTAGAATAGTGATATTGAATTGTTGTATTCTTGTCTGTACTTTTTATATCCCCCCCTTTCCCAAAGGTAGATGATATTGGCATCATCTCCTTCGTCTGTCTGTCTGTCCTACCTGGCAGTCAGTCCATCCACTTCTTTATTAACTTATCTCTTACATTTATGGACACATTGGACTTAAATTTTCGCACAATGTTCCTAGTCACTTGACTTTGTGTATATTATTGGGTGTTTGCTGTTTTAGGCTGTGTCACAGATAAAGAAGGCTATATATAAATTTCTTGTTAATGCAACTCCTCTTCTATTTTTAGCACATATTTGCATGAAAATTTTACAGATTCTTCCAACTCACCTGACCTTGTGCAATTTTTCAGTTTCAGATGATGCAATCATCGTTAGTCTGTCGTCGTGTCGTCCGTTAACTTTTAAACATTTTCATCTTCTTCTCAAGAACTACTGGGCGGATTTCAACCAAACTTGGTAGAAAGCATCATTGGGGGATGCCAATATAAGTTTGTGAAAATAGGGGTTCTAGGAGCTCCAATCGGGGGCAAAAAGGGGTAATTTTTGGTTCTTCTTTAAAAATCTTCTTCTAATAAACCGTTAATGCCAGAGCTTAAATATTTTGTGTGCATGACAACTAGGACAGGTATATTATAGATTGTGAAATTCATGCCCCAGGGGTCATGTATGGGGCCACACCTAGAGGTCAAAGTTCATCATGTTAAAAAATTCACATTTTCATCTTCTTCTGATGAAGTACAAAGCCAATTTCAAAGAAACTTGGTGAAAAGCATCATTTGGTGATGGTTATTCGGATTTGTGAAAATTAAAAGGCTGTGGGGTCAGGAGGCCCTAAAATGGGGACCAAAAGGGGGTCATTTTTGGTAACTTTTGAATATTTCATCTTCTTCTCAAGAACTACTGGGGGGATTTCAACCAAACTTGGTAGAAAGCATCATTGGGGTATGCCAATTCAAGTTTGTGAAAATAGGGGTTCTGGGGGTCAAAGGGGCCCAAATAGGGGGCAAAAAGGGGTAATTTTTGGTACTTTAAAAATCTTTTTCTAATAAACCGTTAATGCCAGAGCTTAAATATTCTGTGTGCATGACTGGTGGGACAGGTATACTAAAGTTTGTGAAATTCATGTCCCTGGGGTCATGTATGGGGCCACACCCAGAGGTAAAAGTTCATCATGTTAAAAAATTCACATTTTCATCTTCTTCTGATGAAGTACTAAGCCAATTTCAAACTAACTTGGTGAAAAGCATCATTGGGTACTGATTATACAGATTTGTGAAAATTAAAAGGCTGGAGGTCAGGGGGGCCTAAAATGGGGACCAAAAGGGGGTCATTTTTGGTAACTTTTAATCATTTTCATCTTCTTCTCAAGAACTACTGGGGGGATTTCAACCAAACTTGGTCGGAAGCATCATTGGGGGATGCCAATTCCAGTTTGTGAAAAGAGGTTGGGGGGGGGCTTGGGGTAAAAGGGGCCCCAGTCGGGGGCAGAAAGGGGTAAATTTTTGTACTTCTTGGAAAATCTTTTTCTAATAAACCCTAAATGCAAGTGTTTAAATATTTTATGTGCATGACTGGTAGGACAGGTATACTAAAGTTTGTGAAATTTATGTACCTGGGGTCATGTATCGGGCTACGCCCAGGGTTCAAAGTTCATCATGTTAAGAAATTCATATTTTTAGGTCACCATGGTGACCTATTGAAATTCTCGTTTGTCCGTCGTCTGTTAACTTTTAAATATTTTTTATCGTTTTCTCAAGAACCACTGGGCAGCTTGGCTTAGAGTTTTTATATTTTGTCCGTAGCAATCATCATCTAGAAGACTTCTAGCAAGATTTTTTAAATTATGGTACAGGGCTCAAAAGTATGTCATCATTCGAAACTAACTCTGAAGATGATGGAGCTACAATAAAGTCAACAATTTCAGCTACACTAACCAAAGGCCAGCAGGGCTATTGTCATGGTCCTGTGTCCGTCGTGCATCTGTGCATGCGTAAACTTTTCTTTAAACAACTATATCTTGAAAAATACTGGGCCAATTTTTGACCAAACTTAACAGGGGTGTTCCGTGCACAATCCTCTTCCAAACTGCTAAAAATAATTTTGTTCCATGAACTCTGGTTGCTATGGAAACAAAATTAATTTCTAAAAGAAATTTTGATTGCAAAATTCTTTAAAACTACTAGGTAGATTCCAATCAAATTTCACATGAATGTTCCTTTGGTGGACCTTTTTCTACTTCTTTCAAACATAATCACTTGTCTTGATGCTCTTTTACTCAGGTGACCGTTAAGGCCCACTGGGCCTCTTGTTTACCATTCTAGGCTGCATCAGAAAAGGGACCTTAATGTGGTGACATATATTGTGACTATGGCACTCTTCATATGAAAGTCTTGAAAGTATGAGAGAATTTGTAGACCAAAGTTTTAGCTCTACTGGCTGAAGAACTGTAGCTATGGCATGTTTCCTGTCCAGCATCTATGTGTCCATTAACTTTTCCTTGTTAACCCTTTCCTGTACTAACTCGAGATTTTACATCACTGTGATTTTATACTTGAGACAACATGGTGGAAAAAAAGAAATTGCTTGAAATATTTTCTATCACATAGGATGGTTTCATTTCAAATTGTATCCAATTTTTACTGTCATCTGCAACCTCTTCAAGTTGGAACAGTCTAAAATTTAAACAAGTGGGCCATTGGCCCTGAAAGACTCACCTGAGTTGATGACTATTGAAGTAAAATAGCCTAAGTGACCTTATTTTAGCCCAAAGTGATACATTATCAAATCTTGTCAAATAAATCGAGAACAAACATTCTTACCTAGTTTCAAGGTATTTGTGCAAGAAAAGTAGCAAGTAAATTGGAAAGATTTAGTCATATTAGACCTTGTGACCTAGTATTTGACATCATGTGACCTAATATCAAACTTGACAAAGATTTTTATTAAGACAAACCTCTGAATAAATATTCTGTCAATTGACAAAAATATGGCCTGTAGAGAAAAAAACCCAAGGTTTTTCTCAGATTTGACCAAGTTTTTTTACCCATATGACCCAAAATTGATCATGGTTGAGATATTATGAAAACATATTCTGACCAAATATCAAACCAATTAGGCAAAAAATGTGGTCTCTGGGGTATAAAGGTATTCCGAAGATTTGGCCTAGTTTTTTTTATCATATGTCAACCAAAGTCTAACTTGACCAAGATATCATGGACACAAACATTCTAGCCTAACATCAATTGAACAAAAAAAAAGTGTACAGAGTAAAAACAATATAATTCTAAGATTTGACCTGGTGACCTAGTTTTTGACCCCAAGTGAGCCAAATTTGAACTTGGCTAACATATCATCAACACTAACATTCTGACCAAACATCAATTCAATTGAGCCAAAAATGGGACCTCTGGAGTGCACAAAAGTATTTCTAAATTTAACCAAATTTCACAGAAATGATCCTTGGGTGACCCTTTATCAGATTCCTTAAACAAATTTTGATTGGATGAAAAACATGGCTTTAATGGGTGGGGCTAATTTCCATATTAGTGAAACGTTTAAAAATCTTCTCAGAAATCAATGGATGGATTTCAGCCAAATTTTACAGGAATGATCATTTGGAAGACCCTTTATCAGATTCCTTCAAGAATTCTGATTGGATGATAAACATGGCTTTAATAGGTGGGGCTAATTTCCATATTTGGTGAAAGCTTTAAAAATCTTCTCCTCTGAACCCAGTGGATGGATTTCCACCAAATTTTACAGGAATGATCATTGGTTGACCCTTTATCAGGTTTCTTCAAAATATATCGATAAGTTGAAAATCGTGGCTGTAATGGGTGGGGCTAATTTCCATATATGATTAAACCTTTAAAAATCTTCTCAGAAACTGGTTGATGGATCTCAACCAAATTTTATAGGAATGATCCTTGTGTGACCCTTTATCAGATTCCTTTAAAAGTGGGACTTATTTCCATATATGGTGAAAGCTTTGAAATCTTCTTTTCAGAAACCAGTCCATAAATTTCAACAAAATTTCACTTGAGTGATCTTCTGGTGACTCTTTTTCTGATTCCATGAATTAATTTTGATTAGTTGAAAACATGTTTTAGCTCACCTTAGCACAACGTGCTCAAGTCAAGCTATTGTGATCAGTAATTGTCCAGTGTCCGTCCATGAACAATTATTAAAAAATCTTCTCCTCCTAAACCATAAGGCCTAGAGCTTTGATATTTGATACATATCATCACCGATTGACTCTCTACCAAAATACTTCAAAGAATTACTGTACTCTTAAATTAACACTTTCCTGTGCAATTCCTGATTTTACAAAGGAAGTCTTTAAAAATATTCTCCTCCCAAACCATAAGGCCAAGAGCTTTGATATTTGGTACATATCATCACCTATTGACCCTCTACCAAAATACTTCAAAGAATTACTGTACACTTAAAATTAACCCTTTTCTGTGCGATCCAAGATTTAATAAAGGAAATTTTAAAAAATCTTCTCCTCCTAAACCATAAGGCCAAGAGCTTTGATATTTGGTATGTATCATTGCTTATTGACCCTCTACCAAAATACTTCAAAGAATTACCTAATTCTGAAAATTAGCCCTTTTCCGTGCGATCCCAGATTTAATAAAGGAATTTTTAAAAAATCTTCTCCTCCTAAACCATAAGACCAAGAGCTATGAAATTATCCCTTTTCTGTGCGATCCCTGATTTTAAAACGGATTAAAGAAGGAAATTTTTGAAAATCTTCTTCTCCCAAACCATAAGGCCTAGAGCTTTTATATATTGGTATGAATCATCACTTATTGATCCTCTACCAAAATACTTCAATGAATTACCGTATTCGGAAAATAAGCCCTTTTCTGTGCAATCTCTGATTTTACAAAGGAATAAAGAAGGAAATTTTTGAAAATCTTCTACTCCCAAACCATAAGGCCTAGAGCTCTGATATTTGGTACATATAATCATCTATTGACCCCTTACCAAAATACTTCAAAGAATTACTGTATTCTGAAAATTAGTCCTTTTCTGTGCGATCCCTGATTTTACAAAGGAATAAAGAATGATATCTTTGAAAACCTTCTTCTTCTAAACTATTAGGCCTAGAGCTTTTATATTCGGTATATATTGATGTCTATACTTCAATGCATTGCCTTATTCAGGAAATTATGGTGGGGTCATCAATTTACCTAGGATTTAAATAGAAAATCCTCAAACATCTTCTCCAAAATAATTAGACAGAGGGCTTTGCTATTTTGTTTATGTCATGAATCCATGAACCATCATACTCAGGGGAGCAATTTAGGACAATCATGGTCCTCTTCTTTCATTCATCCAGTAGGCAATTACAGTAAAACCCCTCCTTACGACCACCCCAGAAATACGGGCACCCCGCTATTACGACCGAATTTTTACAGAACGGAATTTTTTGTTCTTTATTTCAATGGTCACAAACCCCTCTAAAACAAGCACCCCACTATTCTGAATTACGACCACTAAATTCAGTACCAACTATAGCTGATACACTCTTTTGAACCCCACTAAAACGACCAGTAACTTCACACATTGAGACTGATCAACCGTATTTCACACATGATAATTGGGTACAAATGCATTGTAAATACATTATCGGATTTTTGATTATGTGATATCGAACCCTTATCATAATAGGTGTTATGATTAAAGTGGCAGATCAGTTTTAGAAATTATAGCTTGTTTTAATTTTTAATTGTTGTTTGAATGTGTAACGATTAGATTGTTTACGGCGTTCCGAACATTTAATTATCAATTAAATTTTGATTTTAACATAATTGATGCTTGGTATTCCTATTGAACCTGTACTTACAAATAAATAATCTGAGGTCGGACTTCTGAATCAGATCCAAATGGAGAATAGAGGAAGTGGAACTTATCAAAGATCGTAAATTTAAAATTGACATAAGATTCCGCTGTAATACATGTTCTTATAGTTTCATTTTCGTATGTATAGTATTAATATATTCAAATCACGAAAATAAAATAAACGTGAATTACTTGACAACAAATGACCAAACCTCAGTATTACGACCACCCAGATATTACGACCACTTTCAGAAAGTACCGCAAGTGGTTGTATTAGAGGGGTTTTACTGTCCTTTTGAATTCGAATCTATAACTAACTTTGTTTTTTGTCATTGTCAGATTTAGTAGCTTTGTATCAACCGAGGAGTATAAAACTGTCCTTTTTGTCCAATTCCATAATTGTCATTGCAACAGTTTTCTCATATCTAGACTATAATACAAAAGGTCAGATATTCATACCAATTTGCTTATCTGCAAATACGCTTACTCCAGACAATACTTCTAGGAACCAAAGTGCACAGATTAACACATCATGACTGTACCAATTTATGCTTCTAAGTACCCTGACGAAATCTAATACAGGACATCTAAAAGAGGTTATTCCTGTTAACCCTTTCCTGTTTTCTCTTAGACTGGTCCAAATTGAAAGAGTTTGCAGACTACAATAAAATTTGGATGCAGTTTGAAATGAAACCATCTTATGCAGTAGAAAAGATTGTTGGAAAAGGAGAAATTGCTTGTTACAAGGTATTTCTTCTTTTTCCAAAATATTTTCTCAAATATAAAAATACAGTGACGTGAAATTACAGGTTGGTACAAGAAAGGGTTAACTATGATCAGAATTATTTCAGTAGTTTCTGTGGAGAAGGTGTTAAGAAAATATGAACAAATCAATGGACAAATGCACAATAGATACCAAACTATGACAAAAGCTTTACAGGATTTGATCAAGATGACATAAGAAGCAAACAAATTTGTTTGTGAATTCTTTTTTTTTTATTGATGAAAATGAATTTATTTGTAGAAATAAATTTGATATTTTAATAAAATATGGTATACCAAGTTTGTCAAAATTATCCGTATTATACTCTGTAAGAGAAAAGCACACTTCTAGAATATGAACAATTTCAGTGCATTTATCAATAAATTAGTGAAACTCAAACAAGTGTAAGCTGATATCATGGAACAATTTGTAAGTATAACCTGCATTTTAATCTCATAATTGAAATTTTTAAAAACACACATAAATATTTTACTCCTGAGGTCAATCCTTGTTGATTAACCCATTTCCAGACGGCAATATTTTAGACTGACCCAAATTGAAAGATATTGCAGACGACAATTTAAAGTTTATGAAATTTAGGATTTTTTCATCTTTATTGGTAGAAAACATTGCGGAAAATGAAGGAATTGCTTGTCACAAGCAATTTCTTCATTTTCAACAATGTCTTCAAAAGCTTTTTTACCTTGGGGGCGTCTAAAAGCGTCACTGAGTGGGAAGGAGTTAACAAGTTCATATACAATACATTGTACACTAAAACCCTTGTAGCTAATCGGGCAAGGCTATTATTCTTCATCAATTCAAGAATATATCAATCATACAAATTTTATACCTCTGTCTTCAGTTTCATTTTAATAGGGATATTCCATACAGGTCAGTAGTAAAAAGGGTTCGGTATGCCTTACAGGTAGTTACAATATTTAAGTCATCAAACCAGCAAAAATGTTTCACATGCCAATGTCTGGCTTTAAAATTCATTTCCAGTCAAAATGAATAACTTGAGTGGTTGATTGATTCTTTGACGAGCACCATCCATCAATGATCTAAATATTTGACAGATGGTCATAAGTCGGTCAAAAAAATCAATGTGCCAATCAAATTACTGATTAACCCATTACCAGACAGCAAAACTTTAGACTGGTCCAAATCAAAAGAAGTTGCAAACAACAATTTCAATGTTATGAAATTTTACATTTCTTCAACTTTCTGGATAGAAGACATTGTGGAAATAGCAGAAATTGCTTGTTACAAGCAAATTCTTCATTTCCCACCATGTTTTCCCAATCAATTTTCTTGAGAGGCATCAAAAGGCATCATTGCGTGGGAATGGGTTAAGACCTGTAGAGAATGTTAACTCTCACATTTATGTCAAGCATTTATGTTTGTTTGGTGACTAAGAGTTCATAACAACAACTATTAGGTAGCTGAACAATAATTAGGTTGCTGAACAACAATTAGGTCGCTGAACAACAATTTGCTTTTTGTTATCATGTTCCTGAACATCAATTATACAAATTAACTCATTATCAGACCACAAAATTTTAGACTGGTCCAAATTCTTACACGTTGCAGACTAAAACCTTATGTTGATGAAATTTGTAAAAGAAAAAAAAACTGTCTTTCGGGGAAAAAACATTGGGAAATGAATAAATTGTTATGAGTAATTTCTTAATGTTCACAATATTTCTTAGGCTTCTTTTCTTGAGCGGTGTCAACAAACGGGACTGAATAGGTTATGCTATTTCGAAACAACAAATTTTTAGACTGATCAAAATTAAAAGAAGCTGCAGATAACAATTTTAAGTGGACAGAATATTTTTTCATGTTCTAGAATAGAAAACATTGTGGATAATGAAGAAATTGCTTGTTACAAGCAATGTCTTTATTTTCCACAATGTTTTCAAAAGTTTTTTTCTTGAGGGTGTTAAAAGGCGGGATTGTTTCAGAATGGGTTAATCGGAGTTCAACTTCAAGGTTAAAATTTGTTTCTTTATGACAAGCAATAGCTTGGCTTTACTTCTACATAAACAGTATTAAGATAAATCCAAAAATAAAGATGCCTCTAAAAATTAAGGTATACGTCAAGATTCCTGATGATGTTGGGTATTTTGTCTTACTGCCCTTCCTCGGCCCCTATTTCTATTATTTCTCCCCCTTTGATTAAAATGTTGACCTCTTGTTCCCCTATCAATGCCATCGCTATTACTATCCCATTCTTTACGAGAATTACTATATTTTAGAGGACTTTCCCCTTGATCACCAGAATTTGCAGTCCATTGAATACCACACTGACTATAGTTTCTATCTTTATAAAAATGTTCTGAACCCCTAGTGCCTCCTCTCCTGTTAAAATAATCTTGTTGACTATAGGCTCTTTCTCTAAATTGATGATCTTTGGAATGCCCTTCTGTATGACTATAAGCCTGATCTCTAAATGAATCTTGACCCCTGAATTGGCCCCTATTAGATCCCCGATGATCCTTTATTCTACCCCTCCCAGAATGAGGATGGTCATGATAATTTTTGTAATCAGTATGATGATTATCTGTGGCAGTTTTTTTCTTGGAATGTTTTTCCACCTGAAGCCAGTCATCTGAATTACCAGAAGAATGTTCTAAATGTGATTTCTCATAGTTTAGTTCAGTTTCAGGTACGGTCTGATCCATTGCCCACACATCTGTATCACAGTTATCACTTTGATGAGACCTAATTCTGTCTGTTGCACTTACTGCTCTTCGTACATTTCTATCCACAGGTAGATTTCTATACATTGGCTCACTAGAACTATACTGATAGTCTCCAACTGCAAGGTTGTTACCATATCTATGTTTTTGTCTGCTGTTATTATCTCTATTTGAATATTCATTTCTATTTCCGTGTCCATATCCCCTTTCTCTATTTCCCCTTCCTCTATTTGATTGCCCTCTTGAAGACCTTCCATAACCCCTAAATTGACCTCTATTTTCTCTTCCATCACTACCGCTCCTATATCTATCATCACTTGGATGACATATTTGACCCTGACTGGTGCTTGTGTCCAGTCTATATCTAAACTGGTCTGTCTGTCCCTGGTTAGTCCCTGTGTCCGGTCTATGTCTAGACTGGTTTGTCTGTGCAGTTTCTATATCACTGTGACATTTTGAACAAACAGAAGCATAGGACTCTTGAGGCTTCACTAATTGCTCACTAAATCCACTCTCACTACTTCTGGATGACGAACTGTCTGTAAGGGTGAAGGTCACTTTGGTTTTTTGACTATCAGCAGACATATCACGTTTTTGAGGTATATGGCCAAGTTCAAGGGGAGCCTCGGTCACTGGGAACACTTGTCCTGGTGATTGGTAACCAATGTTCCTCTCACCCTGATGACCTTGAGGTTGCCATGGATATGGTAGTTGACCTGGTGACATCTGACCAGGAGACTGATATGACCGGTTACTTCCTAAAGATGCGGGTGATGTTGGTGATCTCCCTATCATTGGACTTGTGGATGGTGATTGTTGCCATGGAAACAGGTGCCATGGTGTAACTGAATTTGGTGGAGCATGTAGTGTCATCGTTGTTCCTGGTATGTGTTTTGGTTTTGGACTGGATGAGTCAGGATTGGAGGTCCGTCTACCACTGACAATACTCGACCAAACAGAAGGGGAACCTAAAATTAAAAGCCAGGAATCAAAACTTAAACACCGGATAGCACTTATATTCTGTGGGGACTTTATTTCTGTTATTTTTGCAGTTATGTTAGATTATAACAGTTTGACATGTCTTTCTAATGAAACCTACCTGTATATAGCATTGTTTCTTACGAAGAGTTCACAGACTAAATGCATAGGATTATCCCTTTACCAGGGACAAAATTTTAGGCAAGTCTTACCTGATGAGCAGACGAAATTTAGCTTAAATGAAATTTTCATTTTTCAAATTCATGGCACTTTATTTTCATTTCATAGCGCAGAAAGTTAATAATTCTTATGATAAGGTAAATTTTAGGCAGAAATTTAACCCATGTGGTTTTGGGAGAACCACAGAATTTGGATCCAGCAGGAATAAAGTGCCCTACTGTAATCGATTAAGGGCAACGAGCTGAGCATATAGACATTTTGAGAAAAACTATATGGTCTTGAGTACCTGATTTGGTCCATCAGCCTTAATTTGGTTAAGACAATGCTAATTTAGTTTTCTTTGAAAACACTAATTTAGTTTTCTTTGAAATAAAACGCAACTCCTATTGAAGGAAGAAAAGAATAACTCTTTTGTAAATTACTTTAAGGGAGGCAACTTTCCACTAGGTAACAAATATTCGAAGTCAAGCAGCGTCAATTATTTCCTTCGCATTCTTATGTGATCTCATTCACAAATTCAATCAATCCTCCTACTATTTATTATCAAACCTATTAAAATTTCTTTAGAAAAAAACTTATAAAGGATCAGCAAAAGATCAACCCTGTGATTTTTTCTTAAACCATCCTCAAGTTTCCCAAAACATGATTTTTATTAGATACCATATATTGACATATGCCCTGCCAATAAATTGATTGATTGAATGGGGTTTAACACCACTTTTGAAAGTATTTTTGTTCATATCGCAAAGGCTGTAGCACCTGACAATGATTTTTGGTATTTCTCTCACCAGTACTAACACTACATCCTTCCCTAGCCTGAAACTGCTATCCCACTTAGGTTTACAATTATCTACACATTGGTGAGAGTTAGTCTATAAAAGTCATGTTCGATCCAGCTTAATTCTATGAAGGAATGTGAAAAAGAGTCACCCTAGGATCAATCTGGTGAAATTAAGTTGAAATCCATCAACAAGTTTCGTAGATAAAATATTTGCAAGGTTTTCACTATAAACTAAATATGGACATAAGCCCCACCAATAAAGACATGTTTTTCATATGACCAAAATTCTTTGAAGAAGTCTGATAAAGGGTCACCCAAGGATCATTCCTGTGAAATTTGGTTGACTTCTGTTCAATACTTTCTGAAGGAAAGTTTTTTTAGAAAAAAGTTATCTGACAGACGCACACCAGACACAACACCATGACAATACCTTACTGGCTTTCAGCCAGTGGAGCTAAACATCATAGTTAAATGTATTTGTGCTTGTATGAGTTACGGTTTAGATAAAAATCATTTGAAGCTTTTCCATCTGGAAGGATTATTAAACCTTTCTAGCAAGACTAGTTCATTTCTAATTTGATTAGGTCTACCTTCTAATAATCTACTATTAAAGTCTGCTTGATAGGAGAAAATTTTCACTACATACTAATTAGCCCAACCAATAAAATATGCATTTCATCAGATCAAAATTTCTCTATGAAATCTTATAAAGGATTAACCAAGGATAATTCCTTGTGAAATTTGGTTGAAATTCGTGCGATCAATTTTAAGGAAGATTTTCAAAAGTCTCACTATTTCCCATATATGGAAATCAGCCCAGTCCTTACAAGATATATAACACATGGGATCAAAATGAGGAACATGACCTGAATGAATCAATCTTTGGTTGAATTATATCCAGCAGATACTGAGGTGAAA
Source organism: Fragum fragum (assembly GCA_946902895.1). Classification (NCBI taxonomy): domain Eukaryota; kingdom Metazoa; phylum Mollusca; class Bivalvia; order Cardiida; family Cardiidae; genus Fragum; species Fragum fragum. The sequence goes on along the minus strand of OX336377.1, from coordinate 33,507,773 downwards.
AATTTCAAAGTTTTTTGTATATACCAGATATGGAATGTTTATGTTACTTATCAACACTCTATTTGTTAACCTATTCCCACATGATAAAATTTCAAACCACTCCAAATTCAAGGAAGTTGCAGACGACAATTTTAAGTTGATAATATCTTTAAAATCTTTGATTTTTTAGGATAGAAAAACATTGTGGATAATGAAGAAATTGCTTGATTAAGCAATTTCTTCATTGTCCACAATGTTTTCAAAAGCCTTTTTCTAGAGGTGCATAAAAATATGTGTTGGAATGGGTTAGGAGAAGATTTTTTGTTGGGCCCGCTTGCGGTGAGCGAGACATAGTGTCACTATGACCAGCCAGTCTATGTGCGTTATTACGTTAGTCCTTCTGTCCATCCAAATTTGTCGGGACAATTACTCCTACATTTATAGATAGATTTCAAAATAACTTGGCACAATTATTTTCCATCAAGAGTAGATGTGCCATTTGAAAGGATTATGGGGATAGTTCTAACAAGGTCACAGCTCAAGGTCAAACACTAAAATTGTGATTGTCAAGAGCATTTCTCCTACAATTATGGATGTATTTCAAAATAAATTGGCACAATTATTCTCCATCATGAGTAGATTTGCCATTTGAAAGAATTTTATTGATAGCTTCAAGTTCAAGGTCAAAGCTCAAGGTCAAACACTAGAATTGTGCACTATACCTAAAAACTTTGCAGGCTTGACAGCAGGATTGGCAGGTTTTATAGGTTAGAGATAAACAATCAGTTTTATATGAATTAAAGACAGTATAAAGTTTGGACTTGAAAATTACCTTGCCTAGCCGAAAATTCTAGATTTCAATTTCAAGATAACAAGTCTAGACTATTCTAATGACCCATTACAATGCCACTTTTTGATGCCCCCATCAAGCAAAAAGCTTTGGAAAACATTTTAGACAATGAAGAATTTAGTTGTATATCCAAACTTTTGCACCTTAAATAGCAAAGATTTTTAAATTTCACCAATTGTTGTCTGCAACTTCTTTGAATTAGGACCAATCTAAAATTGTATAAACTGGTATAAACTGGTAATGGGATGAGAAAAATTTACTGTAATGTATAAAATAAGAAACTCAATCTCACCCTTTCTCTCAGGTGTTGTTACAGCTGTAAAGCCACTTTTCTCTATCCAGGCACCCTGTAACTGAGGGGCTGTTGAAGACACTTGTAGTTTCTTAAACTTGGGAGACTTTTTACAATTAGTGGGGCTTTTCTCTGTGTCTTGTTTGTTAGAAAAACTTAGTTTCACTTCCTTTTGCTGAACATTGTTTCCATTAGTGTCTAGTTTATGTTGATGACGGAAAGACTTAGGCTTCTGAACTTGTTTCTGAAATCAAACAGTGAAATAATATGTTAAATCTTCAACTGAATACCTTCAAACTATTTGTTTGTATTGGGGTTACGACTGCTTTGAACAATCTTTCACTTATATCAAACTTTTGATCCTTTCATTCCCACATAATCCAGCTTTTTTGCTGCCCTCAAGAAACAAGAGGACCATCATGGTCCTATATCACTCCCATGAGCATGATGGCTCGAGGCTTTGAAATATAAACAAATATCAAAGCCCTATGCTAAAATATTTTGGAGATGATTTTCTGAAGATTTTCTCCTTTAATCCTAGGTATACTGAAGATCCTACCATTTAGAGCCTTGTGGTTTGGGAGATGATTTTCAAAGATTTCCTTCTTTAATTCTATGTAAAATCAGGGATCGTACAGAAAAGGGCTTATTTCTAGAGAACAGGAATTCTTTGAAATATTTTGGTAGAGGGTCAATAGACATTGATAAAGACAAAATATTTAAGCTCTAGACCTTATGGTTTTAGACAAGAAGATTTTCAAAGATTTCCTTCTTTATGTATTTTCAGTGATCACACAGAAAGGGCTAATTTTAAAATTCTACAAAGTATTATAGTGGAGAGTCAATAGATGATGATTTGTACTAAATTTCAAAGCTCTAGGCCTTTGGTTTTGGAGATGAAGATTTACAAAGATGTCCTATATTTCTATACAAAATCAGGGATTGCACAGAAAAGGGCTAATTTTCAAGATACGGTTATTCTTTGAGGTATTTTGGTAGAGGGTCAAAATAAATGATGATTTATACCAAATATCAAAGCTCTAGGCCTTATGGTTTGGAAGAAGAAGATTTTCAAAGATTTCCTTCTTTATTTCTATGTCAAATCAGGGATCACACAGAAAAAGGTCTAATTTTCAGAGTAAGGTAATTCTACAAAGTATCATAGAAGAGAGTCAATAGATGATGATTTGTACTTATATCAAAGCTCTAAACCTTAGGTTTGGGAGATGAAAGATTTTCAAAGATTTCCTTCTATATTTCTATACAAAATCAGGGATTGCACAGAAAAGGGCTAATTTTCAAGATACAGTCATTCTTTGAGGCATTTTGGTAGAGGGTCAAAATAAATGATGATAAATACCAAATATCAAAACTCTAGGCCATATGGTTTGGGAGAAGATTTTCAAAGATTTCCTTCTTTATTTCTATGTAAAATCAGGGATTGCACAGAAAAGGGCTAATTTTCAAGATACGGTAATTCTTTGAAGTATTTTGGTAAAAGGTCAATAGATGATGATTTATGTCAAATATCAAAGCTCCAGGTCTTATGGATTTGGAGGAGAAGTTTTTTAAGTTTTTTTCACTCGGTTGCGATGGCAATACAAGTTCTTCATCGATTTCAATTCTTTGAAGTATTTTGAAAGAGCATGACCTAAGGAAGTTTGACTGAAATTCCATGGCTAGTTTATGAGAAGATGTTTTGTAATAGTGAATGGGTGGACAGCTGACAGACCATGACCAATCAGAACAGCTGACAGTTAAAAAGCTATAGAAAACTTTATGACAATGAAGAAATTGCTTATAACAAGCAATTTCTTCAATGTCAACAATGTTCCTACCCTTAAAAACAAAAATTTTATAAACTTCTTGTACTTGAAATTTTCGTCTGCTACACCTTTCAATTTGGACAATTCTAAAATTTTGTTATTTTGGAATGAGTTAAATCAGGTGTATTCTATGTAACAACAGCATATTCAGTACCTGACAGGAATCAATTCACTTTTATACCTATCCAGTTTGGCTACCCATCCACCAAACCCATAGAAGATCTTTAAGTTATCTTCTGAATTAATCAAAAACATATTATGTTGCACTGTAGTGTGAAACTATATACTATTGAAACTATCTTGGCACAAGAGTAAATTTGTGTCAGTGGAGCTCAAAACTGTTGATTGGTTTGTGACAAAGTTTGTCTGTTTGAATGGGGTTTTACGCCGCTTTAAACAATCTTTCAGTTATATTGTGGCGGCTGGAGCACCAAACAATAGATTCCTGGTATTTCTCACACTAGTACCACCATCACATCCTTTCCTAGCCTCCAGCTGCTACCCCACATAGGTCTACGTTGTGACAAAGTGAGCTAATTAATGATTAACTTATATTATGTCTTATAATACAGTAAAGGCAAAGTGAGATCTGCATACTTTGATAATAAATGTATTCAACTTATGACTTTTCTTTAACGAAAACAACAGACAAAAATTCAAAATTTGAGCCTTCATCAAGAACAAACTATTTGCTATCATCAAGAGTTTGTAAAACATGATAATGTCGGACAATAAGATCATGAGATATAGGCAAGGTCAAAATCATATCTTTGACCTTATGTGACAATGACCTTTACCTAAATGAAGTGCAAAACACTTTCTCTAATTGACAGATCATGACTGTCAATCAAATAATCAATAGACCAATCAAAGCTGAAGAAATATAGTTCCAGAATATATTGTTGGAAAAGAAGAAATTGCAAGCAACAAACGTCTCCAGTTATCACACTTTCTACCATATTTTGCAGTTATTTTTCAATTATAATTCAATTTGAATTGTTGCCTGTAACTTGTTTCAATCCAGACCACTTTAAAATTTTGTCATCTGGTCATGGTTAAGGCTTGTCGAAATACAGGATTATGTTGGAATGGGTTAAACAGGTGTGCACTGTATTACTGTAGTTAGACAGCCACTTACTGTAAATGTAATAAGACAATCTACAACAGCATCTTCCTGTATACCTGTACACCACTTCTTCATACTGAATGGATATGATGAGATCTTCACCTGTTCCTGACCTTTACAGGTGAAGGTCACATCCTTGATACAGGTGATAGGGTCAAAGTCTGTAGAATCTTCGTCCGTATCCATCTCCAAATACATCTTCCATTTGTGATCCTGTAAATTACAAACTTATATATGTAGAGGGTATTGAATGATTGGTCATAATGTAAAAAATAAATTAAACCATTTCTTCATAACCCTGTTATTCAATAAATCTTCCATTTATGATCCTGAGAAGAATATACTCAAAGTTTTAAACTTCTTTCAATTTAGAATGGTCTTAATTTTTGTCATCTGGTTATGTGTTGAAGAATTATCACTTTCCTGATGTATTAGTATGAAATGAAGACAATTTTTTTTATCCTATTCCTACATCATGATGCTTTTGGATGCCCCTCAAGATAAACAATTGGGATAAATATTGTATAAAATGAAGAAATTGCTTGTTACAAGCAATTTGTTCATTTTACACATTTTTTTCTACCAAGAGAGTTGGAAAAAATCTAGAATTTCATGAGCTTAAAGTTATTGTCAACAACACCTTTCAACTTGGAATAGTCTAAAATTTTGTTGTGTGGGAATGGGTTAAATAAGCATTTTAATGTAATCTTAGCCTTCACACAAAGATCTAGATAACAAGTCATGGCAATCTAACTCTTTTTTCTTCCAAACACAGTGTTGTTGGTACCCACAATATACTGTTGATGATCAAACATTATCATATTATTTGAAATCAAAATCCCCCTCTATATGTAGGCTTGCTACACTGGCATTTCATTGTGAAGTATCTCACCTGGTGTGTGTGTCCTAGATGTAAGTGATGACCGAATATTAGAGTTATGTTTCTTGACTCTGCCAGAACTTCTACTGGACTTTCAACCTGTAGTATATAAAAAATTGTCAAATGTCAGCAAATGTCAGCCTCATTAGTTAAGTTGGTAGAGCACTTGACTTCAAACCTCAAGATCAAGGTTTGAGCCCTGGGCTGACCATATCAACTAACAAACTAATTGTCTTTGGATGAGAATTAAATGAAAGCCTTGTGTGATGCTATTATCCATCAATCACATAAGAGAACCAGACAGAGCTCTCTACAGTTTTGTCCTGTATCCTTGCACTATCCCCTGAAACAACTTACTGCCTCCTGGGTGTTGCTCAAAAGGCATAGGTGGAAAATCGGATTGTTCAACTTTCTGGGTAGAAAACATTGTGGATAATGAAGAAATTGCTTGTAACAAGCAATTTCTTCATCATTCACAAAGATTTCCATAGCATTTTTCTTGGGAGTTTTTTGTGTTGAAATGAGTTAAGTATTTCACTTTGTTTTGAGATATACAAAAACATGTAGAATCTTATCCTTTGATTGTTCTGTTTTGATATTTCAAACAGAGCTTCAAATCAATTCAAACTTTACCTTAGACAAGGGAGGGAAGTTCAGCAATCGGTAGTTGTGGGCCTTGAGTAACTCTATCTCAGTCTGTAAAACAGCATTTACAGTGGTAACAAGACAGTAATTTCAACCCATTACAGACAACAAAATTTTAGAATATCCTAGATCAAAGTTGAAGACAACAATTCAAAGTGCATTAATCCTTTTCTGTTTTCAAAATTTTAGATTTATCGAAATTCAAAGGTTTTGCAGACGAATATTGAAAGTGGATTTAATTTGAAAAATAACAGTAGGGTAGAAATTATTTTGGAAAAAGAAGAAATCGCTTGTTAAAAGCAATTTCTTCTTTTTCTACAATATGTTCATAATTATAAAATCACAGGGACCTAAAATGAGGGATTGAGCAGGAAAGGGATAAGAATAAAAGAAATCAATGTGAGGAAATGAGAATTGCTCATTTCCAAATGCATATAATTAATACTCTGATCACACAGAGTTGCACCAGCTTGAGAAAACATTGTAGAACAAAAAGAAATAGCTTGTAACAAGCTATTTCTCCTTTTTCCCACAACATTTTCTACCACATTGTTTAGTTTCATTTCATATATAACATCCAATTCTTAATGTCTGCAACTTCTTTCAATTTGGACCAGTCTAAATTTCAATAATCTGGCAAGGGTTAATAACAGCGTTTGAAGCCTCTGTAAAATAGTACTAAGAAAAACTTATTGAGTAAAGGAAAACTGGCTTGCAATGAGCCATTTCTCATTTTCACATATCATTTTTGTAAAAAAAACAAATCTAGTCATTTTTTTTCCATTTACATGCACTTTTAAAAGTTTTGTCATTTGGAAACGGGTAATTGGTAACAGGTCTCACCAAGTGTTATGTTGCTCATCAATATCAACCATTAACCCATTAGCACCCAATCCGGCTTTTAGACACCACTTAAAGAAAGACAGTTTAGAAAACATTGTGGAAAATGAAGAAGTTGTAACAAGCAATTTCTAATCTCACAATGTTTTCTGCCCCAAAAAGCCAAAAAAAATTATAAGATTTCAATAACTTTATATTGTATTCTGCAACTTCTTTCAATATGGACCAGTCTAAAATTTTGTTATGTGGGTATGGGTTAATACGCAATACTCACAAACAGCTCGTATTTGTGCCCCACCGCTCGTATACCAATTTGGTCGAGATCATCTTGTGTCAGGTTTAATAAAACACGCCCTGTTACATGATGGTTAAAGAATAACTCACAGTATTGCTCCAAGTCAGGATTACTACCTGTGGGCAGAAAGAGAACACATTTAATCCTTTCCTGTTTTAGAAACAAGAGGACCATGATGATCCAATTTCGCTCCCCTGAGTTTGATTGCTCAAGGCTTTATGATATAATATACAAAATATCAAAGCCCTACACCTAATCATTTTGGAGGAGATTTTTTAAAGATTTTCTCCTTTAATCCTAGGTACAGTGAAGATCCAACCATATTGCCCTAATTTCAAGTGTATGGTAATTCTTTGAAGTACTTAAGTAGAGGGTCAATAGGTATTAATACATACCAAATATCAAAGCTCTAGGCCTAATGGTTTAGAAGGAGAACATTTTCTATATCCTTCTTTATTCCTTTCTGGGATTGCACAGAAAATGGCTTATTTTCAGAATACAGTTATTCTATGAAGTATTTCAGTACAGGGTCAATAGGTATTATTATATACCAAATATCAAAGCTCTCGGCATTATGGTTTGGGAGAAGAAGATTTCCTTCTTAATTTCTATGTAAAATCCGGAATTGCACAGAAAAGGGCTAATTTTCAGAATACGGTAGTTCTTTGAAGTATTTTTGTAGAGGGTCAATGGATGATGATTTATAAAAAAATATCAAAGCTCTAGGCCTTATGGTTTTGGAGAACAAGATTTTTAAAGATTTCCTTCTTTATTTCTATGTAAAATCAAAGATCACACAGAAAAGGACTTATTTTCAGAATACAGTAATTATTTGATGTATTTTAATAAAGAGTCAATAGATGATAATTTGTACCAAATATCAAAGCTCTAGGCCTTATCATTTGGGAGAAGAAAATTTTAAAGTTTTCCTTCTTTATTTCTGTGCAAAAATCAGGGATGGCACAGAAAAGGGCTGATATCAGATTACAGTAATTATTTGAAGGATTTTGGTAGAGGGTCAATAGATGATGATTTGTACCAAATATCAAAGCTCTAGGCTTAATGGTTTGGGAGGAGAAGATATTTAAAGTATTCCCTCTTAAATTCTTTGCAAAATCAGGGATTGCACAGAAAAGGGTTAATTTTCAAAATACGGTATTTCTTTTAAGTATTTTGGTAGAGGGTCAATTGATGATGATTTATACAAAATATCAAAGCTCTAGCCCATATGGTTTTGGAGAAGAAGATTTTTAAAGATTTCCATCTTTATTTCTTTGTAAAATCAGGGATTGCACAGAAAAGGGCTAATTTTCAGATTACAGTAATTCTTTGAAGTAATTTGCTACAGGGTTAAAAGATGATGATTTGTACCAAATATCAAAGCTCTAGGCCTAATGGTTTGGGAGAAGATATTTAAGTTTTTTCACTTCTTTTCCATGGCAACCAGAGTTCGTCATAGATTTCAATTCTTTAAAGTATTTTGAAAGAGCATGACCTAAGGTTCATTTGTGTGAAGTTTGGTTGAAATTCCATGGTTAGTTAAGGAGGAGAAGATTTTTTTGTAATTGTGAATGGATGGACGGACATATGGACTGACGGACGAACAGACAGTCATGGGACAATGACTGATCACAATAGCTCACCCAGAGCTCTTTGTACTCAGGTGAGCTAAAAATAAGACATGTCCAAATTCAAAGATTTTGCAGATGAAAATTTAAAGTGAATTTGATTTAAAAGAAATAACCAAATAGTAGGGTAGAAAATATTGTGGAAAAAGAAGAAATTGCTATGACAAGCAATTTCTTCTATTTCAAAATTTTTTCTCAAGAATAAAAACAAGGGATTAAACAGGAAAGGGTTACAACTTGTTATACTGAAAAAAAATCCTTTCTTCATAACCAAATCCATTTCTCCTCTTCCAACAAAAGTTTTCTAATCATGATTCCTCACAATGTAAAAAAGCGCGACTGTGTTGTATTGGGTTAAATATTTGTTTTCTCAAGACAGATGTCAGATTTATTATTGAAGATCATCAAAACATTAATGTAGTTTGTTTGGCACACAACAAGCAGACGAGTGTGAGTATGATTCAAGTACAAAAACTGCCATCACTTAAATAAACCTGTGTATTTGGTATCAAAATAAGCTTGACTTAGAAATTCTAATTAAATGAATACATACCGCGACCCAACTGTTTCACCCAGTGATACTGAAAAAGATATAAGGATCATTCTTTATCCACATGTATCCACAGAATTATAGACAACTTGATAAAATATTGTGGAAAACTGAGAAATTGCTTGTTAAAAGCAAATTCTTCTTTCCTGCAATGTTTTCACAAGTATATTACAGGGGGCCGTTTTACTAAAGTCCTTACGATCGCTTTTTTCGTAATTTTTTGCGTACGTTCAAATTTTAATCTTAAGTGCGTCTTACTAAATATGTTCATAACTAAGATTGACGTAACTTTTGCGTAAAGTTACGTTCAGAAAAACGTGGCGTAAGTAGGATCGTAAGTCTTTAGAATAGTGAAATTGGACATTTTCACAGTTTGGCATTGTATCATCTATCTATTTATAATGACTTTCTGGTAAATTTCAGTAAATGATCAAGTTATAACAAAATTAATAAATAATAATAGCAACAAAAGTGATTTTTCTTTCGGTTCTTTAAACATTGTGAGTTTGGCAAATTCCGTAAGCTTGATCCTTAACCTTACACACGAGAAATAAACTAAAAAATGAAAACGAAACAGTCTAGCTAAAGAATACATTGATAATAAACGATTTTCTCCTTTTACCAAAATATTTCTTCTTTGAAAAATAAGCAGGTCAATAGAAATCTTCTTATTTTCATATTGTAACATTGAATCGTCGTCTACTTTTCCTTTAAACTTGATCAGTCTAAGGTTTTGTCTATATTTACTCCTTAAAGTTCATTCATAGATATCGGGGTCTAGACGAAAAAGTGTATTGATTTCTTTGAATTCGTTGTATTTTGTGCGCCATGATTACGTCATTCATTACTACGTGACGTCACATTTTATGAGAATTTAGATTAGTCGGTATTACAATTACACCGGTTAGATATCTCTATTATGGTTCTAGATTTCTTCCAACTCGACAAATTAAAGTATACTGTTTTTATTTTTCAATTCATTATTTTTAAGGTGAAGTTTGTGTGTGAAATATTGAAAGTGATATCAATCGACGTGCACTATTATTGTATTCTCCTTTATCACAGATACGACACCAATATACTTACGTCTACGATTAACTTACGCAAGTTTAGTAAAACGCACTTAGGATTTACGTAAGTTTTGTCGTAAACGTAAAGTTACGAAAAATTCTTACGAACACTTTAGTAAAACGGCGCCCTGGAGTGTAAAAGCCGGGGATTGTACAGGAAAGAGTTAAGTCACAAAACAAACAAAATGTTTCACATATAAGAGTTCAAAGTTCACTTTCAGTCTAAATGAATTATTCAATTAGTCAATTGATTCTTTAATTGACAGCTGCCTTCCTTTATATCTAGGTAACAAGTTGTATGAAGTGTAGTAAAATATAGTCATTTGGCATTTTACTATTGTCTATGTATAACTCATGTATAAGACATCTTACCACATCAACTTCTGTCCAGGTATTTACATCATGGGAGTCCAACATCTGAAAGATAAAAGATGTATTTTTCAAACACCATTCCCTCTAAACAGCCTATATTCGGAAATGTGACCTTGATAAGTAATGACCTTCATGGATGACCTTGAATTTCATAGCCAATCCTTTGATTGACTAAAACAAATGTCTCATCCTTTGAAAGCCCTTGTCATGAAATATCATGGTATATCATTCTTTCCTCCTTCAACTCTGGGGCCGCCTTCATAGCGCAGTCGGTAGCGTGTCAGACTCCTCATCTTCAATCATGGGATTTCATGGGTTCTATAATTGGCAGTGGCACATATTCTTTCCGACATTTGTCTCTCGCCAATGGATGGATAATTGTAAACCTAAGTGGGATAGCAGCTGGAGGCGAGGAAAGGATGTAGTGTAGTACTGGTGTGAGAAATGACTGAAATACTGATAAAAATGGTGTTAAACCCCATTCAATCAATCAATTCAATTCTGGGATTATCCTTTGTTGTGATCTCAATCCACTATATATATATATGCTTGAAGCAACAATGCATGAGAAAATAAAAGATAATTTGCACCTTGACCCGACCAATTCAAGGACATCTTTCTAGATCAAGAGTACTCCTTTAACCCATTCCCGCACAATGACGCTTTTTGATGCCTCTCAAGAAAGACAAGTAAGAAAACATGTTTGCTATCCAGATAGTTGAAAAAATCTAAAGTTTCATAAACTTTATATTGTTGTCTGCAACTCCTTTCAATTTGGACTGGTCTAATATTTTGCTGTGTGGGAATGGGTTAAAAGAGAATATGTCTGTGCTGATGTCCTAGTCCTTCATAGACCCAAGTGAGTGATAGTTTAGACAACTACTCTTCAACCAACCAAGACTGAGAGGGCCATGTGTATTTTCCTATACAATACTAATCGTTGTATAATGCAGCCTAAAGCTGAAATCATTTGTCATTTCTCTCTCTGTAGATCAATGTGTTATAAACATTTTTTTTGTTGAATTATTTTTCATACTTAATTACATTCTTGCCATTAACTCAATTAGCCTGCACATAATTTATAAGCAAGAACAGTTGCCAAAGATCGGCTGATCAAGTGCTGGATAGTGGATAAAATTTCTAAGTCAAGAAGGGGCATAGTTCATTCAAAATCAGACTGTGCAAGCTGATCTGAGTCTTTACTAGGCTCGTGTGAATTAATGAAAATGTCTAGTGCAGGATAAATTATAAAATTACCGTGACAATAAGCTGCTGTTCTAACTCCTTTTCCCTAGTTAACAGCTGTATCTCTTTCTTCTGAAGTTCTCTCTCTTTATTAGTCAGTTCACTCTCAGCTTTCTTTAACCTGTCTAAAGTCGTCTCAATCTCTCTTCTGAAATAAAAATGGATTTATTCAATGATCAACCTACTTCATGAAATCCAGATGTGATTTAACCCTTTCCCATTCAAATACGGGATTTTACATTTTATACTCAAGAAAACATTGTGGAAAAAGAAGAAATTGCTTGTAACAATTTCTCCTTTTTCCACAATATTTTCTACCACATAGGATGGTTTCTTTTCAGATGGCACCCAGTTTTCGTTGACATCTGCAACCTCTGTCAATTTGGACTAGTCTAAAATTTCCAAAAACGGGAAAGGGTTAAAACAACTTCAATCTAGGCATGTGACTTTAACACATTCCAAGACAGCAAAATTTTAAACTGGTCCAAATTGAAAGATTTGTTTGTTTGTTTGAATGGGGGGTTTATGCCGCTTTCAACAATCTTTCAGTTATATCCCGGCAGCTGGAGCACCTAACAATGGAATCCTTGTATTTCTCACACCAGTACTACCATTACATCCCTTCCTAGCCTTCAGCTGCTATCCCACATAGTTCTATGATTATCGACCCATTGGCAGGAGACGAATAATCAGAAAGGAAGAGTGCCGCCGTCGGGGATCGAACCCGGGACCTCTAGATTGACAGTCCGACACGCTACCAACTTCACTTTGACAGCAACCCAAATTAAAAGGAGTTACAGACGACAACTTAATGTTATGTAAATTTTAGAATTCTTCAATTTTCTGGGCAGAAGAAATCGTGGAAATTGAAGAAATTGCTTGTAACAAGCAATTTCTTCATTTTACACAGTGTTTTCCCAATTGTTTTTCCTTGAGGGGTATCCAAATTGTCTATAATTGGGAATGGGTTAACCCTTATCCTGCTGAATATTTACCCTTTCTACACGAAATTTTTATTTTTTGTCTAATTTTGGTTTACCTTGTGTTCAAATATATCATCAACACTAAAAGAAGGAGCAGGTAGTAAAGACAAAGATCAGGCTGCACATCTGTGCAGCCTGATCTTAGTCTATACACCTGCCACAGCTAATGTCAAAAAGGGAATATTCCAGGATCAGCATGACAAGAGTTAAGACCCTTGGTTTAGTTCACTTAATTGAGAGTAGTATTTTAGTCTAAGAAGTCCAAATGATCTTTTTAATATACATACCACCATTTTCTCTCATTTTCTTTAGTGTCAGTATTCAGACATCGTTCAAAGTTTTGAAATTTGTAGCTTTTCCATTAATTGACAAATTGAGGCTGTCAATCAAAAGAATCCATCAACCAATCAAATCAAGTCAATCAATTTTAACTGTAAGTGGACTTATAACTCTGAAACTGACAGCCACGTCTGTGAAACATTTTTGTTGGTTAGGCTACACAATATGCTGTCACTACAGCTTATTCAAGCTATAATTAAGACATTAAGATTGCAAACTAACCATTTTTACTTTTTGGTTACATTTTACTGACAATGCATTTTGCAACACGATGCTGTTTTATATCAGTCAATCCCTGTAAGAGCTGAGTTGGTGTGGCCAGTTATCCATTACTAGACGGCAAAATTTTAGACTGGTCACTTTGCTCACTAGTAAAATCTCGGAAAATGTCGCATACATGCTTATTCATTTTTGATGAAATATATAAATCTGATTAGTTTGTCAGAGTGCCCTCTTATGTTTGTTAGAATGCCAATTGACTGTACTTACTGCCATATATCTTTATGTTCCAGGAAGGAGTTGGTGACATCCTGCATAGACTCTGAAATTAAAACAATGGATGCTTTAACCCATTATCACACAATGATGCTTCCTGATGACCTGAAGAGATACAATCATAGAAAGCTTTGTGGGAAAAGGAGAAATTGCTTGTAACAAGCAATTTCTCCTTTTCTCACAATGTTTTCTACCCTTGTTGGATTTGTTTGTTTGAATGGGGTTTTACGCCGATTTCAACAATCTTTCAGTTATATCGCGGCGGCTGAGCATCTAACAATGGAATCCTGGTATTTCTCACACAAGTACTACCACTACATCCTTTCCTAGCCTCCAGCTGCTATCCCACATAGGTCTACGATTATCGACCCATTGGTGAGAGACAAATAGTCAGAAAGGATGAATGCTGCGTTCGGGATAAAACCCGGGACCTCTAGATTGACAGTCTGACGCGCTACTAACTGCGCTATGACGGCAGCCTTGTTGGAACCCACTTTCCAATATTTAGCTATTTCAAGTGTTATTTTTAATATCTTGGTATCATAGGGAAGGTTTTGTCATGAGGATCACTCATGATAAACATGAAAGGCTTTGCACATACAATAAAAATTATGATCAAAGTTATTTTAGATACAGATGACCTTGAATAAGAGCTGTCAGTAGACAGCAACACTTGAATATCTTAGTCCTTGAAAGTGACAGTTATTCACTTTTAACAAAGAGCAAAATTCCACTATGTAGATATATATAATTCATGTTTTACATTTAACATGTGAAACGTTACCTAGGTTGTAGTAAAAGGGTAAAATTTCACTAAAATGGATGTCAGGTTGATAAATCATTGCCTAAAGAAATTTTATGTCAAAACAATATGCATTTGTGAAACACCATATCCCCATAACAGACTTCTTTCAGAAATGTGACTTTGATTAGTGACCTTGACTTTGTTGGATGACCTTGACCTTACAACCAACTGATTCTTATCAATGCAAGGAAATCATGTCCAAAATATGAGTCATGTATCTTCAACGGTGTTTAAACAACAGCAAAATGTTAAGTGTTTGCGTTGAGTTAACTACACTCAAACAGACATAGACAAAGATCAGTAAACAATATGCTCCCATATTTATCAACATGGGGGCATCAAATAGAGTCAATAAAGTCGATCTGCCTAGGGAGTTGATTTTACTTAGGACACATGTGCAATGTTTTGAGGCAAAAACTTGGAAAACTTACAGAGATATGATTTGTTTCACAGTCTTGTGAGTAAACTTGGTTTTGTTATGGGTTGGAGTGATTTTGAATACCTACCATCTTCAAGAATGATATCAAGTTTGGTTAAAATCTGTCTAAATGATGGCCTTTTTCTTGGCTCTGTTTCCCAGCACTGGGTCATTAACTTAGCAAAACATCCTGGACAGGAACTTGGAATTGTCAGTCTCTAAAAACGAGATATGTTTAACAACCCATTACCACAAAATCTCTAAAAACATAATGTTGACTTAATATCTTAAGCATTTCTGGTCCCTCAAAGAATCTAGAAACAGAAACTAAGGGGAAATAGTTAGACAAATACGTATTGTCTCTCTTTATCTAAAACACTATTGACCAGATTGTGCTTATATTGTGACACTGAATAAGTGTAACTTTATTACCCATTCTCAGATGTCAAGATTTTAGGCTGGTCTAAATTGAAACAAGTGCAGACGACAATTAAAAGTTTATGGAATTTTAGATATTTTCACTTTTCTTCGAAAAACATTGTATAAAATGAAAAATTGCTTGTAACTGTAAAGTTTATTTGGAGACAATTAAGGAAGACATGTGACAGGTTCCATTGTTTATTTGTGCAGCCATTTATCTAGAACAAGGGAGACTAATCTTACAAGACTAAGTTTTTTAATTCAAAGTACTCAAGGTACTTCATTATATTGGACCAGTCTATTCATTATATCTGACAGTAACCAGCAATTTCTTCATTTTACACAATAATTTTAAATTGTTTTTCTTGAGGAGCATCCAAAAGCATCATTGTGAGGAAATGGGTTAATCAACCAGGACTATTGTGTGTATTTAGATTGTGATTTTTTTTCATAGGTGAGGAAAAAAACTTTGGTATTGTAAAAATGAGCTTAACTGGGCACTACATAGTAAGCACTATAAAGGATTCTATAAATGTACATGTAAACTTGATACTGGAGAAAATTTGAAACCAGTCGATCAAAACACTTGAATCTTGATAGATAATTTATAAAGTTGTAAATTCACATGGGGGTCTTTTAATAAAGCATGTATGTATCTTTATATGTTATTTGTGTCTCATGAAGTTTAGAACAATTTTTTCTTGTTATCACAGCAAAGTTAACTCATTCATATCCTTTATCCTTAACCCATTCCCACACATGACGCTTTTTGAGGCCTCTCAAGAAAAACAATTTGGAAAGCATTGTGGAAAATGAAGAAATTGCTTGTGGCAAGCAAATTCTTCACTTTACACAATGTTTTCAAACAAAAAAGTTGAAAATTCTAAAATTCATGAAATTTCAATTGTTGTCTGCAGCTCCTTTCAATTTGGACCAGTCTAGAATTTTGTTGTCTGGTAATGGGTTAAAGCAAGGGTTATGTATATCTATCCTATCAATATAACCAAGTAACCATCCAGTGGTTGATGACTTCGACAGACAATCAATCACTCCCACCAGATAATAAGGTCTCCACTCTAACAACCAGATGGAACCTCCTTTTGTCAAACAGATATATTTATTCACACAAGAATTATCAGTGACAACAGAAACATTCATTACTTGAGCTATGTATCACATAATTTGTTAACATATTTTTTTCACATCATTGTATTAGTGAATATAACTGGCTTTGGTAGTTAAAAGATAATATTTTACCTCTTGCTTTTCTACAACTAGCCAGGCCACTTGGAAACCTTCTATACCATTGAAAGGAACTTCATGAGTCAGTAGCTCCCACAGTACCTACAAACAGGAGAAATATTATCTATCACTTTAAACCATTTCCAGACAATGGCGCTTTTGAATGCCCTTCAAGATAAAACTTTGGGAAAACACTGTGTAAAGTGAAGAAATTGCTTGTAACAAGCAATTTCTTCATTTTACACAATGTTTTCTACCCAGAAAGTTAAAAAAATAAAATCATGTAACCATAAAACTGTTGTCTGCAACTCCTTTCAATTTGGACCAGTCTAACAAACTATTTTAGCAATGGTCAGGAAAATAACACTAAACCAGGATACCATGATGGTCCTATTTCGCTCCCCTGGGTATTATGAGATATCCTTCTTTATTGCTATGTAAAATCATAAATCGCACAGAAAATGGCTAACGTCCAGAGTACTGTAATTTTTTGAAGTATTTTGGTAAAGGGTCAATAGATGATGATTGATACCAAATATCAAAGCTCTAGGCGTTTTGGAGAAGAGGACTTTTTTACTTGATTGTCATGGCAACAAAAGTTCTTAGTGGATATCAATTCTTTGAAGTATTTTGAAAAAGTATGACCCAAGGATCATTTCTGTGAAGTTTGGTTGAAATTCCATGGTTAGTTTGGGAGGAGAATATATTTTTGTACAATTGAACTGATGGACCGACAGATGGCTGGGTGGATGCAGGATGATGACCCATCAGAATATCTCATCCAGAGCACTGTGTGCTCAGGTGAGCTAAAAAACAAATAGTTGGTTAAAGACATAAACATTGATAAACCTTGATAAATCTGTAGTTACAACATTTAAATGATCAAACCAAGAAAAATTCTTAACATTAATGTCTGATCTTATCAGATTTCAAAGTTCACTTCCAGTCTAAATGAAAAGGTTGGTTGATCAATCAACCCTTTTTCTGACAATGTCAATTGTGTCCCAACACTAATCTAACTAGTTGGTCAAAATTGCTGACATTTTATATTGCATGTGATTTGGTAAAATTCTACTTATTTTCTTGAAACTTTTGCAGGAATATTCAAACAGAAAACTTTAAATGCACACAAATTTTATTATTGATTTACTGCATTACAAACCAAAGACCAAGAACAATGCATTTTATTATATACCTATAAATATGTATAGTAGAATATATACATTCCCATTTTGTCAGCCCGATTAGCTCAGTTGGTAGAGCACTTGACTCCAAACCTCAAGATCATGGGTTCGAGCCCTGGGCTGACCATATCAACTAACAAAACTAATTGTCGGCTTTCAGATGAGACTTTAAAGCGAGGCCCCGTGTGATGATGCTATCCATCGAGCTCGTTAAAGAACCAGGCGGAGCTCTCAGCAGTTTCGTTCTGTATCCTTGCACTATCCCCCGTAACAACTAACCGTCTTCTGGGGGCGTCGCTCATATGGACATGTAGCGACAATAAATAAACGGAAATAATCAATCAATCAATACATTCCCAACGGACCAAATTGGACAGGTCAGAAAAAAAATCTGTATCTGATTGTGTTCAGTTCCATATAAGGTAATCTAAGATGACATCAATTTAAGTTCGGTATTTGATGCACTAATTCACATAAATGTAATCAGAATGGCAAAGGAAACGGAAAATACTTGTAGAAATACAGATATTCTTTTATAGTTTCATCAGCAAAAATAGGTATATAATAAATGGAATATTACAGTACAATAGAGATACAACATCTTGTAGTTGCTTCTGGCTGTCGAGGACAATTTGATTTCTGTCTTGAGAAATATTTAAATTTGTCTCCACAGCTCAAAGCAAATATGTTGTATCTCTATCACAACATAAATATTCCATGTATCACCAAGATTTCCATTTATATGGTGTTTATACTTACAACTCCATAAGACCAGGTATCACATGTCTCTGATACTGGTTGACTCTGTATAACCTAAATAGAGACAAAATCAGAACTTTATTCAATACCTAATCATTTTATTTACAGTTTCATCTATCAAAATATGGCATTCTGATTGGTCAAAAAAAATATTCATAACTCCATGAACAAAATTTTGAGCATGCAGTGATTTTGAAAGCTTCCGCACAAAATAGTCCACTACAAAAAGGTATCAAAATTTGTAAAATATTTGCTTTTTTCGCTCGATACTATTAAATTATAAGAAATGAAGAGAGTTTTTTTCATGGAGGTATGAACCAAAAAATCTAATCATACTTATTTTTTTCGGTTCATACCTCTATTAAAACAAAAAAAATTCTCTTCATTTCTTAAATATCATAAATACATAGATGTTGTGGATGAAATTTGAGCTGTCTGTTATCTATAAAAGTACAAGCATATAGAAATTAGACAAATTTAGACACCCATCAATGATTAAAATCCCTTCAATATTAGTATTTTGAACAAGTTTGTATTTTCTCAATTGCATAAAATCTTGTTTACATAAAATCACCTGAATACACAAATTTTGGTAAAAGTTAAAAATTCTCAATGTATATCATAACAATATTATCAAAACCTGTCTACTGTTTCCAGTTCAAAATATTCATTGGATTGCAAGCAGGAAAGTGGTTTCTTTTTTGCAAAGAATCCATTCTCAAATGATAATTTAGATATTTTTACAACTCAAACTAAAAATATAATCAGTAATAGTGAAGTGAAAACAGCTTTTAACCATCATTTGTAAGGCTACCCTGTTTCTGCGATCCACTTTTTCATAGCAAAACAACTATACAAGCTTAATGTAAAATAATAAGAGTTTCTTTATTGTTGGGGTTTTCTTAATGAAAATATAAAAAAAGTTCTTCTCTTTTTTAACAAAAAACCTAAAACTAATCACCTCAGGAGCCATCCAAGGAAATGTTCCAGCTAGTGACATTTTGGTTGTACTGCCCATAAACTTGGAGGCCCCAAAATCACAGATCTACAAGAGTAATCATAAACTACACAACACAAGTTTGTATCTTAAAAGCTTGGAGTATTGACAACAAATTATCAAAATTTTAGATCACCAGATAATATATTCTGTATTTTATGAACACGATTTTGACATTCATAGTATGACAAAAATTTATGTAAAAACTCTTGGAATTCTGGGAAGTTATCGATTCATGATATTCTACAAAATATACTCTTTTTGTAGAATCAATGTCTTGAAATTATGTACTTTTCAGCTAACAAAAAGGTGTTAACCCATTCCAACACAAGCCCTCCTTTTTACGCCCCTCAACGAAAAAGCTTTGGAAAACATTGTGGAAAATGAAGAAATTGCTTGGGTCAAGCAATTTCTTCATTATTCACAATGTTTTCTATCCAAAAAGACAAAAAAATTTAAAAATCCATCAACTTGAAATTGTCGTCTGCAGCTCCTTTCAATTTGGACAGGTCTAAAATTCCACTGTGTTGGAATGGGTTAACTTAGCTTCAGCTAAATTAGATTTACTCAAGGGGCCAAAATCAATCCTTTCAAATTCTACCTAGGTTTTGGGTTGTAACAAAATTTTAAAAGACTAAATTTTCTCTGCCCAGGCTTTGAAAGCAAGGGGACAAGTAAATATCCGAGTAAATATCATCAAAATTAACAGATATCACAAAAGTTAAAACACTGCCTACATATTGACAAAAAAATGAGCTGACACACCATTTAGCGTTTTCTTCCTTTTTAGCACTAACTCCTCTTTTGAGAGTTAACTCTTGTCATGCTGAATAAAATTGTTTCCAAAAATTTCATGACAATCAAAGGGCTGAAAGCATTTAAAGTTCTAGTTATGGATCAATATTAATTCTTAAAATCAAATCTATAAAAATCTCTTTCCTAAAAGGCACAAACAGGTGCTGTAGACTAAGATCAGACTGCACTCATGTACAGGCTGATCTTTGTCTATACAACCTGCCAAAACAGGAATATTCCTGGTTCAGTGTCTATACAACCTGCCAAAACAGGAATATTCCTGGTTCAGCATGACTGAGGTTAACACAAACCTGGTCAAATAACACAGATATGACCAAGGTTAAAGGCGTTATCTTCGGATAGGTGGCATTTTCCAAGTAACTGACCTATCTAATTTGAGCATTCTGGGTAGTGTCATTCATGACAACTTGGCCGATTCAGTCGAACTACATTCAATATGTCAGCGCCCAGGATGCACGCTTCATAATCTTGATGCCCGTATTGGAACATAGGTAAGACATGGGTGCTTTCGTAATTCAAAATAATTAATTTTCTAATTAATTTTGGGCGACAGTTAAGTTTGATTTCGCCACTATTGTAGGTTTTATTGCAATTATCCACTTGCTACTTTCTGGCGATAAAATATGGAGTTATGCGTACAACTATGTAATATTTATCCCAATCTGGATAAGTGATACAGTCCCAAAGACAGGTCAATCTTCGGAGAATATGACATGCGCAGAAAACGTGGTTAAAGTTTGTTATAAAGCCTCCACCTAGACTGACAGCTACAGGGCCAGCGACAGCGACAGTTTGTCCTTCTTGTTCTTAACCCTTTCCTATTGTATTTTTAAATTTCAGACTTATCCAAATTGAAAGAGGTTGCAGACGAGAATGAAAAGTGAATGTAATTTGAAATGAAACCATCCTATGTGGTAGAAAATATTGTTGGAAACGGAGAAATTGCTTGTTACAAGCAATTTCTCCTTTTACAACAATGTTTTCCCAAATATAAAATCACAGTAATGTAAAATATCAGGTTAGCACAGGAAAGGGTTAAAATATCCTATCTAAAACTTACCTTACAGACACCATCATCTGACAAAACCACTGAAAGTGAATAGAAAATACTGCCATTCATTAATAACATAGGTTGCTGAGGGTAAGTGGCATACAAGTTGTTTTAAAACAGACACTTTCTAAATGCTGGCGGAAAGTAAATAATCCATTACTAGATTTAAAAAAATCAAATTGGTCAAAATTGAAAGAAGTTGTAAAAGAAAAATTCAATTAAATGAAATTCTAAAAATCTGGGTAGAAAACATTGTATGATATGAAGAAATATTACAAGCTCCCTGTAACAGGCAAGTTCTTCATTTTCCACAGTGTTTTCCAAATCCTTTTTTCATAAGGGGTGTACAAAAGTGGTATCGTGTGCAAATCGCTTAACCTATTCCCTCTCAATGACATTTTTTATGCCCCCTAAAAAAAATAATAAAAAAAAAATCTATTGGAAAATATTGTGGACAGTGCAGAAATTGCTTGTTACAAGCAATTTCTTCATTGTCCACAATGTTTTAAAACTCAAAAGATAGAAAAAAAAGATTTCATGAATAAAATATTGTCCCCTGTAACTTCTTTCAATTCAATCCAGCCTAATATTTTATTATTTGGGAATGGAATAATAGGGCTGAAGTATACATTTGGTTGACCCAATGATGCACAATTAACTCAACTCTGGAAAACAAAGATTTGAACCTTTGAAATACAGAATTGAGAAAATTGTAAAGAACTGAAATTTAGTACTCTAAACAATTAATGTAGAGAAAATAAAGAAAATCATGTCATTTCTTGGGACTCAAAAATTAGAATTTCAATCATATATCTGAAAACTTTCACCCATAGATAAGGGTAAGGAAAATAGAAAAAAAGGGGGCCCAAATTTTGATAGTTAAAAGCTAACAGCTTTTTAGAAGGATAAGCATTGCCCAAATCATATCCTCTTGTGCATCTTGTATAAAAGAGACTTGTTTCATACAGTACGGAACATCGTTAATTTGACAATCATTTCAATCCCATTTCGGGCAATCACGTTCAATCAGCGTTCAGCGTTCTATCAGGTAGCAATCACAGTTTTCAAATTTGCGGTCAATCAATCCTTAAATGAAAGCATTCAATCAACAGTGTTCAATCATTCCGATAATTAAAATCCCCATATTAGTTTTGGTGATAAATATTTTCATTAAAATTAAATTCAGTAAAAGAATGATAATATTTCGTTTAAGATTATTTCCGATATTGTAGTGATCAAAAGAAATTTTGCAGTGATTGAACGATCGCATCTAAACAAGAAAGCGTTCAATCCGATCAGAGCGAAAAAACGATCATTGTTCAATCACAATCATTCATTCACGATCATGTAGCGTTCAGCGTTCAATCCGGTTACAATCAGATTGTCAAATTAGCGATGTTCTGTACTGTATATCCAGATTGTAAATTGAATAATCTTAAGTTTATTTACTAATAGATACCATTCTTTGACTTTAAATCCCTGTGTATCACCTTGACAGGAGCTTCCCTGTGTAAATAGTTCATACCTGCAGAATACAGAAAATATATTGAAGGGGTGTGGAATTCCCATGCCAGACTTGTCCAACACGGGCTTTTCTACCTGTGGGCAAGTACATTTTTCGAGGCTACTTGTCCATGGACAAGTAAATATCAGGGCAAATCTTGGAATGGTACTAAATAGATAGAAGAGATTTATGTGCCTATGTTTGTATCTAAGGCTAGAAAATATTGTTTTTAATGAAGAAAATGCTGAGTTCCAGCATTTTCTTCTTTAAAATTAATTTTTTCTCAAAATTTATCTGTTCTTCATCTTTTCACGGGCAAGTCCATTTTGATCCTGGACAAGTAGAAAATCACATTTTACTTGTCCATGGAGAAGTAGTGAAAATCCATATTTCCGCATCCCTTTATATTGTATTGATCTAACACCTTAACCCATTACAAGATGTCAAAATTTTAGACTTTCCCAAATTCAAAAAAGTTGCAGACAACAATATTTAGTTGATGAAATATGAAAATCCTTGTCTTTTGGGATAGTAAACATTGTTGACAATGGAGAAATTGTTAGTAACAAGCAATTTCTTCATATTTGACAATGTTTTCAAAAGCTAATAACTTTTTCTTGAAACATACAAATTGTGTGGGATAAGGATAAAAGTGCCATAGAAAAATGTTTGGAAATTTGGAAGAGACCAAAGTTTAGATAAATGTAAAAATCTATTTCATACGAAATTATGTTACACTAGGCTAGATAATTGAGAGTTTTGAACGTCAAGTTTAGATGAAAGAACATAAATGGCTTTGTGAAAAGTCCCACCCTCATGTTATTATCTTTTATGGTGTCCAAGACATTCAACTCAGCTTAAAGATAGTTCTGTGTGATGGCATACATGTCTTCCTATACACTGCATGTGAAGGAACGTTAACTCGGTAAAAACTAAATGGAGGATATACACATTACTTCTTGATAATGAGTCTACCTGTGAAATTTGAAATAAATCCATCCAATAGTTTAAGAGAAAATGAGCAAACAAGATATTTCTTAAAAGGGCCATAATTTCATAAACAAGAGGACTATGATGGTCCTAAATCGCTCCCCTGAGTATGATGGTTCATGGCTTTATTATATAAACAAAATAGCAAAGCCCTCTGTCTAATTATTTTGGAGAAGATGTTTAAGGATTTCTCTTTTAATCCTAGGTATATTGATGATCCAACCATATAGCACTAATTTCCTGAATATTGTAATGCTTGGAAGTATAGACATCAATACAGTCGAACCTGTCGTATGCAGCCAGCCAAGGGACAGATCAAAACTGGCCACATACGACAGTTGGCTGCTTAACAGAGAACAGGTTTTTTTTTGGGGGGGGGGGGGGCGGGGGTACAACCCCGTTGACATTAAGGTAGTCATGATACAACGATGCGTCTCCTTATGAGAATGGCCACTTAAAAAGTACAAAATAAAGAAAGACGATTGTTTTAATTAACAAAAAATAGTAAACACACTAATATTTATGTATTCTTAATAAAGTATTTCCATTCATTCAACCCAAACTCGGAAGCGACGACCGACCGCGATCAAGAAACTGAGGAACATTGACATGTTCGTCTAGAGTTAAGGATTTACGGCGAATTACGGTCGGTGTACGATAATTCGTTGCATGATAAAACGTCGCACGATTTATGATCGAGACCGACGTTCCGTTGAATTTATTTTCTTCGAAAGTTGGCCGAAAAATATATTTTAGAAACTCTATTACGACCGTATGTTTCCTAAATACCGGAATATAATGTCTATGAACCGCTTGGAAAGAATATTCGGATCCAGACCCGCACCCATTTCAACGCGATCCCGCTTTTTTACGCCCCGAAAAAAGCTTTGGAAAACATTGTTGGAAAGGAAGGAGTAGCATTATCCATAATATTTCTACCGCAAAAGACGATTATTATTAAGATAAAAACGTCTACAACTTCTTTGAATTTGGAAAAGTCTAAAATTTTGCTGTGTGGTAAACTTACAAACTGGATACGTAATTAGACTTCATATCAAATCCATCAAATTCGATTAATTGTAATCAACATAACTCGGCAGCCAAACACACGTTGATAGAGTACACCTTTAAGTGGCGTGTTCATGTTTATCTCACGTGTTGAAAAGTTTATGCACAAGATTACCCAGACGCATTATTGATTTTTACACGACACCTGTCAGCAGTTAGTCGGGTCGCGTGACCGCTTAAAGGGATATACAGGAAGTGCAAATTGGACAATTAAAGGTGACCGCTGGCCACATACGACAGATTACCGCTATTCACAGTAATTTTAAAGAGCAAATTGCTCGGGCGGACCTGGGGTGGCCGTTATACGCAGATTGGCCGCTATTCTCAGGTGACCGCTAACACAGTTTTGACTGTACATACCAAGTATAAAACTCTAGGCCTAATGGTTTAGGAGAAGAAGGTTTTCAAAGATATCATTATTTATTCCTAACTAAAATTAGGGATTGCACAGAAAAGGGCTATTTTTTTTAAATAATTTGGTAGAGGGTCAATGGCTGATGATATGTACCAAATATCAAAGCTCTAGGCTTTATGGTTCGGGAGAAAATTTTCAAAGATTTCCTTCTTTTTTCCTTTGTAAAATCAGAGAATACACAGAAAAAGGCTAAATTTCATAGTATGATAATTATTTGAAGTATTTTTGTAGAGGGTCAATATATGATGATATGTATCAAATATCAAAGCTCTAGGCCTTATGGTTTGGGACAAGAAGATTTTTAAAGTTTTCATTCTTTATTTCTATGTAAAATCAGGGATCACAAAGAAAAGGGCTATTTTTTTTAATACGGTAATTCTTTGAAGTATTTTAGTAAAGGGTCAACAGATGATGATGTATACCAAATATCTAAGCTCTAGGCCTTATGGTTTGGGAGAAGACGATTTTAAAAGATTTCCTTCTTTATTTCTATGTTAAATTAGGGATCACAAAGAAAAGAGCTTATTTTCATAATACGGTAATTCTTTGAAGTATTTTGGTAGAGGGTCAATAGATGATGATTTGTACCAAACATCAAAGCTCTAGGCCTTATGGTTTTGGAGAAGAAGATTTTTAAAGTTTTCCCTTCTTTATTACTATGTAAAATCAGGGATTTTTGAGAAAAGGGCTAATTTTCATAATACGGTAATTCTTTGAAGTATTTTGGTTAAGGGTCAATAGATGATAATGTATACCAAAAATCAAAGCTCCAGGCCTTATGGTTTGGGAGAAGAAGATTTTTAAAGATTCCCTTCTTTTATTCTTTGTAAAATCAGGAATTGCTGAGAAGAGGGCTAATTTTCATAATACAGTAATTCTCTGAAGTATTTTGGTAGTTGGTCAATAGATGATGATTTGTACCAAATATCATAGCTCTTGGCCTTATGGTTTGGGAGAAAAAGATTTTTAAAGATTTCCTTCTTTATTTCTATGTAAAATCAGGGATTACAAAGAAAAGGGCTAATTTTCAGAATTCGGTAATTCCTTGAAGCATTTTGGTAGAGAGTCAATAGATAATGATGTATACCAAATATCAAAGCTCTAGGCCATATAGTTTGGCAGAAGAAGATTTTTAAAGATTTCCTTCTTTATTTCTATGTAAGAACAGGGATTGTCCAGAAAAGAGCTAATTTTCAGAATTCTGTAAATCTTTGAAGTATTTTGGTAGTTGGTCAATAGATGATGATTTGTACCAAATATCATAGCTCTTGGCCTTATGGTTTGGGAGAAGAAGATTTTTAAAGATTTCCTTCTTTATTTCTATGTAAAATCAGGGATTACAAAGAAAAGGGCTAATTTTCAGAATTCGGTAATTCCTTGAAGTATTTTGGTAGAGAGTCAATAGATGATGATGTATACCAAATATCAAAGCTCTAGGCCATATAGTTTGGCAGAAGAAGATTTTTAAAGATTTCCTTCTTTATTTCTATGTAAGAACAGGGATTGTCCAGAAAAGGGCTAATTTTCAGAATTCTGTAAATCTTTGAAGTATTTTGGTAGTTGGTCAATAGATGATGATTTGTACCAAATATCATAGCTCTTGGCCTTATGGTTTGGGAGAAGAAGATTTTTAAAGATTTCCTTCTTTATTTCTATGTAAAATCAGGGATTACAAAGAAAAGGGCTAATTTTCAGAATTCGGTAATTCCTTGAAGTATTTTGGTAGAGAGTCAATAGATGATGATGTATACCAAATATCAAAGCTCTAGGCCATATAGTTTGGCAGAAGAAGATTTTTAAAGATTTCCTTCTTTATTTCTATGTAAGAACAGGGATTGTCCAGAAAAGGGCTAATTTTCAGAATTCTGTAAATCTTTGAAGTATTTTGGTAGTTGGTCAATAGATGATGATTTGTACCAAATATCATAGCTCTTGGCCTTATGGTTTGGGAGAAGAAGATTTTTAAAGATTTCCTTCTTTATTTCTATGTAAAATCAGGGATTACAAAGAAAAGGGCTAATTTTCAGAATTCGGTAATTCCTTGAAGTATTTTGGTAGAGAGTCAATAGATGATGATGTATACCAAATATCAAAGCTCTAGGCCATATAGTTTGGCAGAAGAAGATTTTTAAAGATTTCCTTCTTTATTTCTATGTAAGAACAGGGATTGTCCAGAAAAGGGCTAATTTTCAGAATTCTGTAAATCTTTGAAGTATTTTGGTAGTTGGTCAATAGATGATGATTTGTACCAAATATCATAGCTCTTGGCCTTATGGTTTGGGAGAAGAAGATTTTTAAAGATTTCCTTCTTTATTTCTATGTAAAATCAGGGATTACAAAGAAAAGGGCTAATTTTCAGAATTCGGTAATTCCTTGAAGTATTTTGGTAGAGAGTCAATAGATGATGATGTATACCAAATATCAAAGCTCTAGGCCATATAGTTTGGCAGAAGAAGATTTTTAAAGATTTCCTTCTTTATTTCTATGTAAGAACAGGGATTGTCCAGAAAAGGGCTAATTTTCAGAATTCTGTAAATCTTTGAAGTACTTTGGTAGTTGGTCAATAGATGATGATTTGTACCAAATATCATAGCTCTTGGCCTTATGGTTTGGGAGAAGAAGATTTTTAAAGATTTCCTTCTTTATTTCTATGTAAAATCAGGGATTACAAAGAAAAGGGCTAATTTTCAGAATTCGGTAATTCCTTGAAGTATTTTGGTAGAGAGTCAATAGATGATGATGTATACCAAATATCAAAGCTCTAGGCCATATAGTTTGGCAGAAGAAGATTTTTAAAGATTTCCTTCTTTATTTCTATGTAAGAACAGGGATTGTCCAGAAAAGGGCTAATTTTCAGAATTCTGTAAATCTTTGAAGTATTTTGGTAGTTGGTCAATAGATGATGATTTGTACCAAATATCATAGCTCTTGGCCTTATGGTTTGGGAGAAGAAGATTTTTAAAGATTTCCTTCTTTATTTCTATGTAAAATCAGGGATTACAAAGAAAAGGGCTAATTTTCAGAATTCGGTAATTCCTTGAAGTATTTTGGTAGAGAGTCAATAGATGATGATGTATACCAAATATCAAAGCTCTAGGCCATATAGTTTGGCAGAAGAAGATTTTTAAAGATTTCCTTCTTTATTTCTATGTAAGAACAGGGATTGTCCAGAAAAGGGCTAATTTTCAGAATTCTGTAAATCTTTGAAGTATTTTGGTAGTTGGTCAATAGATGATGATTTGTACCAAATATCATAGCTCTTGGCCTTATGGTTTGGGAGAAGAAGATTTTTAAAGATTTCCTTCTTTATTTCTATGTAAAATCAGGGATTACAAAGAAAAGGGCTAATTTTCAGAATTCGGTAATTCCTTGAAGTATTTTGGTAGAGAGTCAATAGATGATGATGTATACCAAATATCAAAGCTCTAGGCCATATAGTTTGGCAGAAGAAGATTTTTAAAGATTTCCTTCTTTATTTCTATGTAAGAACAGGGATTGTCCAGAAAAGGGCTAATTTTCAGAATTCTGTAAATCTTTGAAGTATTTTGGTAGTTGGTCAATAGATGATGATTTGTACCAAATATCATAGCTCTTGGCCTTATGGTTTGGGAGAAGAAGATTTTTAAAGATTTCCTTCTTTATTTCTATGTAAAATCAGGGATTACAAAGAAAAGGGCTAATTTTCAGAATTCGGTAATTCCTTGAAGTATTTTGGTAGAGAGTCAATAGATGATGATGTATACCAAATATCAAAGCTCTAGGCCATATAGTTTGGCAGAAGAAGATTTTTAAAGATTTCCTTCTTTATTTCTATGTAAGAACAGGGATTGTCCAGAAAAGGGCTAATTTTCAGAATTCTGTAAATCTTCGAAGTATTTTGGTAGAGGGTCAATAGATGATGATTTGTACCAAATATCTAAGCTCTAGGCCTTACCGCTTGGGAGGAGAAGATTTTTTAAGTTTTTTTCACTCCGTTGCCATGGCAACCAGAGTTCTTCATGGATTTCAATTCTTTGAAGTATTTTAAAAGAGCATGACCTAAGGATCATTTCAGTTTTGTTGAAATTTCATGATTAGTTTAGGAGGAGAAGATTTTTTTCTAATTGTGAACGGATGGACATACAGACGGACGGATGGACAATGACCGATCACAATAGCTCCCCCAGAGCACTTCGTGCTCAGGTGAGCTAAAAATAAATGGAGTGTTACCTAACTAGGATATGCACATCTATGCTTGATACTGAGTCAATCAGTGAAGTTTGAATAAAATTCCCACAGTGATTAATGAGAAATAGAGTGGGCAAAAAGCTACAGACCGACCAACAAGCTTACTCCAATATACCCCCCAAAAAAGAGTTTCGGGAATGATTTGATTGGTTAATTTGTTCTTTGATTAACAGCCATGATTGGTCAATTAGTTTAAGAGTTAGAGTACCTAGTGCTATTTCCTTAGCCCATCTCAAAATATGTTGATAATCCAGCTGATGTTCTGGGTTCTGTAGATAGGCGTACAGAGATCCATTACTGGCATACTCTGTCACGATACAGTAGTTGGGCTCATCTGTAACTGCACCGATAAACTTCACAATATTTCTGTGAGATAATACACTAAGAACCTGTGCCTGAAATATCAAGTAGACCTTACTATAAAACTTGATAATATTTCTCTGTATGATACACTAAAAACTTGGATCTGAAACATTACTTCACACCTGGAGAGATAAATGCAGGATAATACACAATGAATCTTGTAAAGGTTCCTATCTGTATTTGTTTGTTTGAATGGGGTTTTACGCCGCTTTCAACAATCCTTCAGTTATATCGCGACGGCTTGAGCACCTAACAATGGAATCCTGGTATTTCTCACACCAGTAGTACCATTACATCCTTTCCTAGCCTCCAGCTGCTATCCCACATAAGTCTACGATTATCGACCAATTGGTGAGAGACAAATAGTTGGAAAGGATGAGTGCCGCCATCGGGGATCGAACCCGGGACCTCTAGATACATAGTCCGACGTGCTACCAACTGCGCTATGACGGCGGCTCTCCTATCTGTAAAAGCTAGACAATATTTTCTAGATTTTTTCACTCATAACCTGTGCCTGTAATTATCAGAGTTTTTATTGTATAAATTTACAAAAGTACAAAGCATATTAATTGCTGTGTGAGAAGTAAAAAGCAAAGATTTGGGGACAGGGGTTCAATTTATACCACACGTCTATAAAAGATAAAAAAAATTGGATCACTTATCCCATTACCACACAACAAAATTTTAGACCAGTCCAATTTCAAAGAAGTTGCAGACGACAATTAGGGTAGAAAACATCGTGGATAATGAAGAAATTGCTTGTAACGAGCAATTTCTTCATTTTCCACAATGTTTCCTAAAGTATTTTCTTGAGGGGTGTTCAAAGGTGTCATTGTGTGGTAATGGGTTAATCAGGGTGCTAGCATTTGTAAACACAAGCCCTGTTGATATATTTTTTCCTTTTCTCATAGAAAGAGCTACATATAGATGGAGTGATTTCAATTTCAAAAACGTAAAAATTTCCATTATACATGTATCAAATGTTGTTAATACTCAATATGATTGCCTTGTCAATACAATTCCAATGATTGCCCACAATGTAGGTTTCGGATGACAGGTTAATTGTTACCTGTCATCTGAAATCATGCTAAATAAAATACTACTACTTTACAATCAAAGGGCTGAAAGCACTGGAAGCACAAATTGTGGGTTAATGTTTATCTTGAAAATACATTTTATAAATAACTCTGTATTGAAAGCGACAAACAGATGATGTAGACTAAGCTCAGTATGCACATATGTGCAAGCTGATCTTTGTCTATACCTCCTGCAAGAACACAAATATCCCCAGCTCAGCATGACAAGGATTAAGATTGTCATCACCCGCACACTCTCCTATCTGGAGGTCTGAATATCAACATTCAGCATATCAACCCTTTCCAGTCCTGCTGTTTGACACCCCCCCCCTGAAAAACCCTTTTGAAAAATTGTGAATGATGAAGAAATTGCTTATCACAAGCAATTTCTTCATTATCCGCCATGTTTACTTTCCCAATAGACATCGATTTTAAATGTATTTTCTAGGCAGAGGAGAAGATTTTTACAGTAAAAGTTTACGGATGGACAAGCATATGCATGATCATAACCCACTGAATGAAAGCCAGTGGACTTAAAAATATAACCTAACAGACACAACCCCAAGAATAACTCTTTTGAAAATATTTTAAATAATGAAGAATTTGCTTGTTTATATTAGAACAACTTCTTCATCATCAGCAATGTTTCCTATCCAAAGGTTTTAAAATTTCATTGATAACTAGAAAGCAGTCCAGATGAACCAATCTTATATTTGACCTTCAGCTGTAGCCTTGACCTTGTAGCTAAATGGTAATTTGTTTCAAATGGCACATCTATTCATGAAGGAGAATAATTGTGCCATGTTATTTTGAAATTCATCCATAAATATAGGAGTTATGGTCTGCACAAAATCAGACAAACTGACACAACAACACACATACAGTAACATATTTACATGTAGTTACATATTGATATAGTGACAATTTTGACTTGATCTACTTCTTTGAATTTGAAAAGTCTTAATTTTTTTTGTTTGTTAACCCATTCCCACACAATCCCACTTTTTTACATTCTAAATAAAACAAAAGATATAAAAAAAAACAAGCTTGAAAATGAGGAAATTGCTTCTTCCTTTGCGTTCAATCCTGTTTTTTACTCGAAAAGACAGAGATATTCATTATTTTCTAAATTTGAAATTGTTGTCAGCATCTTCTTTGAATTTGGACCAGTCTAAAACTTAGCTGTGTGGTAATAAGCCAATGGGTTAAACCCAAGTTACCCGTAATTTGTCCATATATTCGGACACTCCAAGAATTCGGACACCATTCATTATTTCATGAAATAATTAATTTTGTGCCTCTAATTTCGGACAAATGGTGTCTGGAATTTATCTATAAATTCGGACACCGAATTTACGAACATAAAATATCAGGTTAACAAATACCGAATCCATTATCGGTAATTTGGAATCTTGGCGATCAGTATCTCCAAACTGTCTGGGTTAAGTGTCAACAGGTGTATATTGTTTATAACAGTGACCGAGAATAGGCACGCACCTTGATATGCTTAAGTTACGAACCGTGAAGGTGATGCAATTAAAATATCACGATTGGTTTCTCTCTCTGATTTCTTAATTTTCTATCCCCGACAGGACTGCTCTAAAAGGATGGCTACGATTAACATGTGCAACCCTATGAAATTAGTCAAATTGACCTGAACCTACTTTCGATTTTAATACACTTTCCTCGTATCCGGAGCTCATCAAGGGTATTGTCATCGGCTGTATCAAATCAAGAAAAAAAAAATGCAATGATATGCTTTGAAAAGAATCAGTCGTAGCTACGACGTTTTCCCTAAATACGCAAAATGCGAGAATTTAATTGTTAATTTGTCGAAAATTATTAACTTCTAATACGATATATAATATTGGTAGATTCAAATAAATTACCTTTTTTTATCCCCGCTTCTCTTAATAATCCGAAAATTTAATCTCATACTGTTCAATAAAACATGCGTAACAAGTCTCGTTCGACATATATAAAGTAAAGGTTTTCGGGTTTATTTTACTACGAGGGAGGAAAGGTGATCAAAGGCGCCGCCGCCAGATGTTCAGCTATATTTGGGAGAGCTTCCGTGATTTTATTATGACAAATTACTTCTTATCTCTTCATGACTTTAATACATGAACAATTAAAATGCGAAGATTTTGTTTAGCTCTCCATATTAACATCCTTTTTTTTTTCAATTCAACCGACGATGATTGTATATAAATGACAGAACAAGAATTTACCATCCTCTCAAAATCGGACTTTGACTACCGAAAGGTCGTAACAATTTTGCCTGAACATGCTGCAGTTACGATCTTGTCGTATTCTTACGGTGATATATGGGATTCTATCAATTGTTAAAACGAAGAAAAACAACATTTTAGAAAAGTAAATCGTTTATTAAGGTTTTTAATCAGTTAATGATCATTAATTTCACGTCGTCTTCGCCGGTATCTTGAAACAATCTGAAAAAAATAAGATAATGATAAATGAACTTAAGAACGTAATGCGCAACACATATCAAGTTTATTTACTGTTGAAATGAATTCAGAGCCTGAGCAAAACAGTTATCGGCAATGGTTGTTCCCGGCCGCACGACGATTTATCTATAAATTCGGACACTGGCTTGAGTAATTATCTATGTATTCGGACATGAAAAAAAATAATTATTTAATTGTGTCCGAATATATGGACAAATTACGGTAGTCCCTCCATTTGAAGCCCTTCGTGGATAATACACCCTGGCTCCTTTAGATAAGATATAGACATACCTCTTTATCCAGAACAAGCAGCTTCTTCACTGCCACTTCCATCTCGTATGGTTTCCATAATGCCCGGTACACACTCCCAAATGTTCCTCCTCCGCACTTCTCAAAGAAGATTAAATCATCAAACTCTATCTCACAGAAAATGTCTGCCATTTCAATCCAGATCTGGTAAATTATAAACATTCAGGGAATAACAATAATACTGTTTTTAGGTTGGAGGCCTGTGAATTGGGAGTCACTGCCTGTAAATTGGACATTTGAAGTCCTTAATATTCCTTGTTCCCAGATGACAAAATTTTAGGCTGGCCCAAAATGAAAGATGTTACAGACGACAATTTCAGGTTGATGAAATTTTAGATTTTTTCAATTTTCTGTAAAAATCATCGTGGAGAAGGAAGAAATTGCTTGCATAAAGCATTTTCTTCAAATTACACAATGTTTTCCCAAATTGTTTTTCTTACCCCTTGTCATGCTAAACCTGGAATATTCCAGTTTTAGCAGGAGGTATAGACAAAGATCAGACTGCACATAAGTGTAGTCTGGTCTTAGTCTACACCTCCAGTCTGTCCTTTTGAAATTGGAGTTGTTTATGAAATTAATTTTTAAAAGGAGTATTGGCAACTGAAGAAGTACGACCAGTGCTTTCAGCTCTTTGACTTTTATACAATTCTGAAAAGGATTTTAATCAACATAAGGGTTTACAGTGTTCTCAATAAGGACCAATTTCTGGAATTCTTGAAATTCCAACAAAATCATGGAATTTTTCTCACATCCTAGACCATACCCCCCCCCCCCTGTTTTGTCCGACTAAGAAAAAAGACATTGATTTGCTCAACAATCCTGTCTGTAATTAATGTTTGATATCACTTTTGCTCAAAATTGTTGTTTTTCCATGTAGACTATTCATTTAGGTTTACATTTGAGAACTGTTTAGCATAAAATTTCCAATTTGACATGAGAAGGGCTACTTTATTCGTACAAGGTATGGTTGTACTCTTTGTTAAGTTCAATCCCTTGCCTATGTTTATGTATATTATGTTTATGTATTAAAAATATCAATTGTGACAAGGCCCTGTGATACATTCCAGTACACTTAAGCCGATGAGGCAGTGGATTGATGATTGAGGAAATCAATTATCCCTTCCCCGTTCAGTCCCCGGTTTTTATACCTAGGAAAACATTGTGGAAAAAGAAGAAATTGCTTGTAACAAGCTTTTCCACATTATTTTCTAACCTACTTAATAGGTATTTTTCATATGAAATAAAATTTATATCCTTGTCTGCAAAATCTTTGAATTTGGACTGGTCTAAAATTTTGAAAAACAGGAAAGGGTTAAAGGCAACCAAAGGACAAAGTTTATGAAATTTTGGATTTTTCACAATGTTTTCCTGATTGTTTTCTTGAGGGGCCTTCAAAGGCATTACTGAGTGGGAATGGGTTTAGCTGCAAATATTGTAGCCCTATTACTGATAATCTGCCAGCAGATTACAGGGTTTTCATTAGTTCCCAAAAGTCAAGAGTCATTGACCCTTGGGCCAAAATTTCCAAGAGTCAAAATTGAAATCCCAAGAGTCAAAAAAATGCAATATGCCCCCCCCCAGCAATTTAGAAAAAAAAAAAAAATATATATATAAGTTTTTTTAGCAATTGTGCCTTAAAAGTGTCAATATTTCTTTTTAGCAATGGTTCCTTAAAAGTGTTAATATTTTTTTTTAGCAATTGTGTCTTAGAATAAACTCTGTCTCAGATTGAAACATTCCTCCAATCTGACAGTATTCTATTTTCAAAATAAGAGCTTTTAGGGAAACTTCAGTATGTATATGTATATGATTAGTTTGAAACAGTTTTAGAAAATCTCAAGAGTACTAAGGGGATCAAATTATTTATATTTTTAATAAAAAGAAGTGCCGATTTTATGCACGAAAACCAATTACATTTCTTGGACAACATTTTCTTTGGTTTCATTTTACTTCTTGATTATATTTTGTGAGTTTTTTATAAAATAAAAAGCAAATAAGTAAATTTCAGTAGGATTAGAACTCTGAAAATGTGTTTCACCATTAATTTCACAGGTGTTAAGTACCTGTCAATTACGATCGCAGATGCATTTCCATCACTTGAGAGTGTTACTTACCAATCAAGCTTGGTGTTATCCTTGATAGGATGTATATTTTCATAATCAATTAACTATTTTCCAATAATTTTGGCACACTTATGATGACCCTTGACGCATGGCTGCTTATTTTCGAGTCAAAATGACGCACAGTGACAAATTTTCGAGCGTCAAAAGTGCTTCTTTTTGAATTTCTGTGCCGTCAAAACCCGAGGTCTCGGGTCAAACGAAAACCCTGGATTATCAGTACAAGGGTTACAACATCAGAGCAAGAATGGGTTAAAAATAGATTCGACAGACTGATGCATTACTGACACATCATGACAAGGTCAGTCATTCTAGAATCTGTTATTGAAAAAAATCCGTATAGATCTGCTATCTGCTGCCGATTCATTATCCTATGCTCTTGCAGAGAATCCGAATATACACTCAAGAGGGAGGAATATGCGTTAATATTAAACGTCCAAAGTATTGGTTCTGTCCGCATACTGGGTCAGTTTTTACCCTCCTTAGTTACACGATTTATTCTTCATCTAGAGACCACTGCAATAGTCGTTTACTATCAGTATGAGAGAGGGTGCAAAATATAACCAGTTCTCATATTGTAGCTAATCAAAAATACGTTTGTACTATGACTGATTCGAATACCCACACGAGTTAGTCTGTTCCTGTCGTACTGGTTGAGTTCAACCGCTTTCGTGACTACTAGAGTATAGATTTTAAAATAGACTGGAAGATAAACATTCCCATCTTATTAAGAGATTTTTATACTGGGGGACACATATTATGAATTTTTCTTTAGCTGAATAATTATTTTAACTTTTAAGCATGAGGAAATGAATTGTGTATGTGTATAAAAGATCCAACTACGGTCAACTCGTGCTGTAAAAGACATGCCCCCCTAAAACCCATCAACCAAGCCTGTATCATACTCAGAATTCGATTAAAGATTTTCTAAATAAAAGAAGTCAGCAAGTCATGACAAATAACTCAATATCAAGAAGAGTCGAGGTGAGGAGTGGAGTTCCTCAAGGAATTCTATCGGGCCCAACCTTATTCATAATATTCATAAATGATCTATCTGATGTCGCGAAACTATTGTAGAACTATTTGCAGATGACACTATTTAAAACGTGTTGTGTCTTAAATTTCGCAGAGGACCGAGGAAGACCCCAAAGTTCCACAGACAACTTCTGCGACTGGTCAAATAAGTGGGACTTGGACGTCAATGATAAAAAGTGTAAAAGACTCCACCAATGACCCCACAAATCAAATTTTAGTTATTTCATGAGAAAAGAAAACATACCAAGAGAACAAATAGAAAATGTAGAAGAAAAACGTGTCCTTGCACAAATTGACAAAAAACCTGTTTTGACTGGCATATAAACTCAAAGATAAATACGGCAAACAAGAACCTCGGAATCATCAGAAGAACCTTTCTTCATTTATATAAAACCATGTTTCTACAAATATACAAATCAATAGTGAGACCACATTTGGAATAAACAAGTCCCGTATGGTAACCATTCTTACAGAAATATCAACTTGTCATTGAAAATGTAAAGAGACGGGTCACAGATTTACTACAAATCATCAGCAACTCAAGCTATAAAGAGAGGTTAGTAGTATTTTAAGGACTACCGTCATTTGACTGGGTTACTGCCCCTAGATCTATCGATACTAGGTCTCTCACAGACAGCGGGCTACCAGTTTATACCGTCATTGGAATGCAGGCGCCAAAGAACAGACATTAATCAAGTCTCCAAAATCCTCCATGAATATGACAAAATCTCAAATAAAAACATTCCTCAAGTATAAAATCAGACTAAGATAATTCAAAAGACAGTCCAACGCCCAAATGAAGAAAAACGGTTTTGACATTAGTTTGAATTGGGTTTAACGCCGCTTTTAACAATCTTTCAGTTATATCGCGGCGGCTGGAGCACCTAACAATGGATTCCTGGTATTTCTCGCAACAGTACTACCACTACACCCTTTCCTAGCCTCCAGCTGCTATCCCACATAGGTTTACGATTATCTACCCATTGGTGAGAGACAGATGTCGGAAAGAGTATTGCCGCCGTCGGGAATCGAACCCGGGACCCTTTGAATGAAAGTCCGACGCGCTACCAACTGCGCTATGACGGCGGCTCGGTTTTGACATTAGAGTAGCGGAAACGTGGAACAATCTTCCAAATCAAGTGGTTATGTCGGCAAGCATAAATGCCTGCAAAAGTAATTTAAACAAGCAGTGGAAAAATCACTCCTACAAGTCCACGCCAAGCTTAACGCAAGCAACAAACCACACCCTGAATCATGAAATAAGAGGATCTCAAGAAGCTAAACGCTTAACATTAACCCGGAGGCCGTTAGTTAGCCGTAAGTTAAGTTATAGAATACATTAGGAGGGAACCACCAACTCGTACCGAAGTCATTCTATACCCGTGCCTATTGTGATAAACTCGTACCTTAATTCTGGTCCACTCTTACCCAAATAATTTTACGATCACCTTTGGAATACCTTTTGTAAATCTATACCCGGTTTAAATATTTTTATATGTTTCTTTTTGTTTCAGAAATTGTATGTATTGTTACTTATTTTTGTCTCTAGCTATTGGAAGGATTTATTGAACTTAAAGATAACATTTTGCAGGACACAGTATACTAGAGACCCAAAACATTTCATATTACTAACTGTATCCGGACCGATGTTAGGATTTCAGATTCTAAGGGTCCACCCTTCCTTGATTCATATTACGTACTTGCGCAGAGCAACGGAAAGTAAATTTGTACTGGATGGTTGTCATATTTTCCTATATTTATCTGCAGCTTGGAAGAATTTATACTTGGTCTTAAGATTACGTTATTGAGTTAACTGTTCTGTTGATCTCTCATTCGGTCTTTTTTTTTCGAATTTCTATTATTGATTTTTGTTTAAATAGCTTGATTTCCTCTGGTTCTTGTATAATTTGCACATTCCAAGAGGGTGTATATATATTCATATCATATCAGCTTTGCCTACCGTATTCCAAGGATAGCATTCAGAGATGAAATAGCCTGTCCTTTATATCATGTTTCTGGTTTGGGAAGGGCATTGGTTGTTCTTCTCTGTTCTGAATGGTTACTCTATGCTAGGTCTGCCCTCGTTATAGTACAAAAGATTAAAACAAACAAATATGTCATGTAAACAGAACTGTAATTATGAAACGAAGTGTAAAACATTAAGATCTTTTAGCTGAATTAAAAATAATACAGAGAGGTCCGCTTGCCAAAGAACTTAGCCCGCCTTTGCATATTGATAATAAGACAGATCTTGATTGATTTAGTTTCTAAATAAACCATGAATTGTTTTAATAATTTTACTTTCCTCGGAGACATAATCTGACTTTAAGCGTCTGCCCGACATCTTTGAACCGTAAGAGGACAGCATGTACAAACAACAATCAAGATCGTCACAAAGCTAGCAGCCTAGTTGGAATTCAATAACAGTTAAGTAAAAGGTTTTGTATTTCAAGACCACCGTTGCAAAATGAGAAAAAAGGGGGTGGAAATACCGGCTAAGGTCAGAGTTTTTTTCTAGCAAATGCAGGCTCATGCTGCACAAAGTTTGAAACTTGAAGAAGCTGTACGGAATATTCAGGTGGATAAAAAGAAGAACAACAAAAATTTAGATTCAGATGCAAACTTGGTTTAACTGATACAAAAAGCAAGGTATCATTTCCTTACTTGTTTGTTTTTTTTTTTTTTTTAATTTAAGCCTGAAACTAATAGAAAATAAGGTATCTCGCAGCTTTTTAAATTAAACATGCATACAGTGGCTCTATAAGAACTGAGAGAGTGACCATATTCACGTTTAGGACATCAACCAATATGCGAAAACGTAGCATGTGGCGAGAAAGTTTTATCATTGG
Organism: Fragum fragum; assembly: GCA_946902895.1. NCBI lineage: Eukaryota > Metazoa > Mollusca > Bivalvia > Cardiida > Cardiidae > Fragum > Fragum fragum. Next base: position 33,468,242 of record OX336377.1, on the reverse strand, counting down.
AATTATGAACTGACCTATGGTCAATGCAGTTATTTTACAGGGTACTATTGTAATTTCCTGTCATAATTTCTACGGTTATTTCGTAACATAGCATATTTTACGGACAAGAATTGGACCCACATACCCTCGCACGTACGCACTCGCCCACAGACAGAGGTAACTCTAAATGCCAATTGCCATTATATGACCGGGAATAAAAAGCAAAGTTTGTTTACCGAACCCTGAATACAAAAAGCAACTATGTAGGTTATCAGTGAAAGTTTTGGCAAAGGAAGAACCTTCTATCTAATAAATTTTCCCCCACAATTTTACCTCTTAAATTTCTTTTCCGAAGATATGAGAGTTGTCCGAAAAATTCGTAGACATCTACTTGTAAACTTAAGTAAAATTCTGAGGGTCTGTAACTAATACCTCTGTCTGCTCACAAAAATTTAAGGAGCCCAACGGCAAAAATTGAAATTTAAACATCCCGAGGTTTATTATCCTGTTAATAAAACCTTTTCTTTGGCATTTAAGCTTGGATCTTGTTTTCACCATTTTATTTGCCATGTCCCCAGGTCGGAATTGGCCTTTAATTTGGAAACAGAATTTATATATTAATATCATAAATAGTTCTGTATACTTAAAGAAATTCAGTGCAATCTCCACCATATGCTAAGTTTGGTTAACACTCCCCAAGTAGCCTTTCTTGATATGACACTTTCCTTCGAGGAAGGCTTTCGACTTGGCAGTGCATCTTTCTACATTTTCTATGGGGTCATTTGGTATTAAAACTACGAGTTCTAGATTATCGAGCCGTATTTCATAGTCCTACAAATTCTTTACTGAAGCAACTAAACATAGAATGACATAGAAGATGACGTCTTAGTAATTGATTCCTAAGTTTCTTTTGGTCTTAGTCATAGATAAAACCAAAATCCTTTTCTTCTTTTACTGATTCGATTCTGTGCATTTTCCTTTGTTATGTTTCATGAAAATTTCACATGTTAATTTTTGTTTAAACGCATTTTTATTATGACTGTGTTGAATGTCATTTGCCACTTGACAACCAAATCACAGTCTAACAGTAGGTCGCCTAGTTATTATATAGATGACTTATAAGAGAGTAAATTATTTTTCGGCAAATAACTTGACTTAGATTTTCGTATCATGAGGCAAATGATTTATGAATACATTGTATTGAAAATAGGATTGATCCTGATATATTGCCCCATAGATTCTCCACTAGTTACTACTTTCCTGATAGACAATTGTCCGTTGTCTAAGACTTTTGGTATTTTATATGAAAAGAAATTTTCTATTCAGTCATATAGGGGACTTCTTATACCAATGAATTCACTTTGGTAAAAAATCTCCTTTGTTGGCCTTTCAAAGTCCCGAATTACAAATCACTATACAGTCGATCAAAGGGTTGTCTGACAATATCATAAGCTGATATATTTAATGGATTTTCACACATTCGACTTGTTAATTCGTTTTGACACCTTATTTTCAAACAATGCGCCGTGTGTGATAATAACCTGTTTCGTGAAAAATACCCCTTTTCTATCATTTACGAAAAATTGATTATTATCGAATTCATTAACAAAAAGTACCTAAGAAGGTTATTTCATGGAAAAAAATCATACCTATTCCTAGACCTTCGGAATCTAATGAAAAAATCTTGAGTCATTTAAAGCCGAGGACTTCAACTGCCGATACTCTTAAAAAGAAACTTTATGGCACTCGTTGCGCTTGAAATGCCATCAGCCTTTTCAGATAAGATGAAATATTCTATTCACAAAATAGGTGAAGAATGTTAATGCTCTATGTTAACTGAGGCTGCGTATGTAACCGCGATTTATAGAATGAACATTGAAAACGAAGCGATCACATTAATATGCTTGTTTAGTGCGATTAATCTTTGACAATTTTTTATAAATTCTTGAGGTTTGAAAACATTTATACATATGTTTGATTTTTAAGCGAATTCTAAAGTGTTCAAGTAAGTAAGTGAACGTATTTTCGGACACTTCCTACCTCGGACAAATGGTAGTGACTTATCTGATATTCAGATCAGTCAAACTTCCGTTATCTCGAACTAATTAGCCAGTCCCCGACGTGTTCGGGCCACTGAAGCTTGACAGTAGTATTTTCAGCGTCCTCAGATACCAGCTTGTTCTGTTGCGATAGTTGGTCTGCTTCTTTTTTTAGTAGCAGTATGAGTCTGTAGAGCCTTAGTTTATTGGCTTCCTTACTCAATCTTTAATAAAATAAATACACCACGGAAATAATTTATTTTTCAATTTATTACGGTATGCCATACATATTTAATGAATTGAACACTTTATTTGAATTGGCAATAGTATATAGCAGAAGAAACTAACCACTCTCTTGCACTTATGGTCATGCCTCTGTTCAGGCCCATTAACCCATTCCCACACGACAAGTTTTTAGACATGCCCAATTTGAAAGAAGTTGCAAACGACAATGTACAGCTCATGAAATCTTAAAGATCTTTGTCTTTGGGGGTATAAAATATTGTGGATAATGAAGAAATTGCTTGTTTTTCTTTGGGGCGTCCCAAAAACGTCATTATATGAGAATGAGTTTAATAGCCGTCTATACATCATCATTTCGTCACATGACATCATTTCCACTACGTGTTTTAATTTAAAAACTGGCGTTTTACGCCAGCAATTGAAACAAGTTTAGAAATAAGGAGATCGTTGATTTTAAAATAGATTATCAAGTTTAGTTGCCCATTTTATGTTACCTTGAATTATATTCGTTATATTTCTCGCTAAGCAACAGAATTTTAATATATCTTCTTTTACTTGAATGGATAAGATGTATGATGCGATTCAAGAGAGACCACTTTGCTTTGAGATTGGAAACTAACCTGTTATGCCAGCACCGTTGTTTGTTCTGGTTCAGCGCATGTACTGTGACAGTAATCTAATGACCACACACTGTTGCTTGGCAAGTTTGTCTCCATGTAGTCTACGAGTGTTGAAATTTGTGGAGATTCGTAGATTTTTGTCCGAGTCTTTGGGTTTCTGGAATACTTAATGTGGAAGGTCATCCTTTTCATGTAAAATATAAGAGGAACCACGCGCTCCGCTTCCGCCATATTGTTTACAAACAATCAGTCAGCATATTAGATTCGATGTTTGGGTATACGTCATTAAATACCCATCAGTCAATCTCTTGATGCAGTATTTTGGAATCTATCTGCCGGCTTTGTTAAAATCGACGGCTTTACCGGTCTAGGTTTACTGTGGAATAGAACTATGATCTGCGAACATTGGATTATATATAATTTAACCCATATTTAAAGTCATATCTTACCCCCAAACACACAACTAAGTTAATAGGAAAACATTCTCGAGGCCGTAAAACATGAAGAAATGCAAACAAACCTAGCTCATATCAGTAAGAAAAACGAAAACAAGAGGACCGTTGGCCCTTGGGAGCTCACCTGAGATGTAGGCTTTTTTTCTTTCAACAATCTAATTTCATGTTAAGGTTAGGATTATGAAACAAGTAGGCCACAATAACATATAAAGACTATGAACCTGGGAATCCAAAAGTCTAATTTACAAATTCCAAGGCTTTAGTGCTGATTTGAAAGAAGGAAAAACCTTTTTCCTCCCTCTGGATCCATGGGTTAGAAAGAAGTCTGTGAACTGATGCTTCATGCCTATACCCCCCATCCCCCGGCTCCACCCCTGGAGACCCGAGGATCATGATTTTAGCTATTTTGAAAGAGATATATATATACTGATACTTCATGCAAAATATCAAGGCTCTACGTCTTCCGAGTCAGGAGGAGAAGAATCTTAAAGATTATTTTGAAACTTCACTTTTGTTGCCATGGCAACCAGAATTTTTTAACGGATTTCAATACTTTGAATCATTTTTAAAGGGGACAACATAAGGAACATTTCTGCCAAATTTGGTTCAAATCGGCCCAGTGGTTTGGGAGAAGATGTCATTTGAAAAATTGCTCTTTATTTCTATATAAACCCTACCCCCTGGGGCTCCCCCCCCCGGGGCCCCGAGGATCATGATTTTAGCTATTGTGAAAGGGGTCAATATACTGATGCTTCGTGCAAAACATCAAGGCTCTACGCCTTCTGGGTCAGGAGGAGAAGATTTTTAAAGTTTATTTTAAAATTTCACTTTTGTTGCTATGGCAACCAGAGTTTTTTTTACGGATTTCAATACTTTTAGCTATTTTTGAAGGGGACCACCTAAGGAACATTTCTGCAAAATTTGGTTCAAATCGGCCCTGTGGTTTGGGAGGAGCTTTCATTTAAAAAAAATGCTCTTTATTTCTATATAAACCCCATCCACTGGGACTCCGCCGCTTGGGACCCGAGGATCATGATTTTAGCTAGTTTGAAAGAGGTCAATGTACTGATGCTTCGTGCAAAATATCAAGGCTCTACGCCTTCTGGGTCATTTAAAGATTATTATAAAATTTCACTTTTGTTGCCACGGCAATCAGAGTTTTAAACGGATTTCAATACTTTTAGCTATTTTTGAAGGGGACCACCTAAGGAACATTTCTACCAATTCTGCAAACTGGCCCAGTGGTTTGGGAGGAGATGTCGTTTAAAGAAATTGTTGACGGACGACGCGCGACGCACGACGCACGACGGACGGACGCCGGACGAAAGGTGATCACAATAGCTCACTTGAGCACTCCGTGCTCAGGTGAGCTAAAAACTCTTTCCAGAGAAATTCACTCATACCAACCTTTTGGATATTGACATTAAGAAGGCTCTCGTTTGGTAAAGTGACCAAATGAGCGATGGATTGTTTAACCTACCTTGCTTTCCTCGGAGGTTAGAAATGACTTTAATGAATATAATTATTTATTCAATGAAGGGACTGGAATAATAGGCAATCATTTAATTGTCGATTTTAGGGCAAACACCAAAGTAATCATAATTAAGCAACGAACAATCATTCACCAATCATCAATTAGAGAGGAATATTTGATATTTGCCTACTCGCCGCACAGAATGACATGCAATCTAATTATCAATTTTGATCTTAATTGGTTTATTTTATTTTTGTTTGAAATGGTTCTGTTCTGTTGAGTTCCATAGAATTTTTGAATATGTGGGTGAAGGTATCGTAAAAGACCGTTTGACATCCTAAATTAAATTTTGGACTAATTTCGTCAAGTCCGTTTGACATTAAAAAGTATTTTTGGAATAATTTCGTCTTACCCTTGTGTAGTGGGTCATCTGTCCCATAAATATATTTAATCTAAAACCGGCCTAGTAGGTTGTAGCTGGTAGACGACTCGCTCTGTCAGCGAGGGGACCAGGGTTCGAAACCCGATCGGTCCACTTAATTGTCTCCTCTGGTTACACTTGGTCTTTAACAGTCGCCAGTTCTTAAACAGTTTTATCGCGATTTATATTTGTTGTTAGATTTTAATTTTCTGGATATTGCGCGGGAAGCTTTAAATTATGAAAAAGTGAACAGAATTGTCTGCCTGAACTTTCGGCACCATTTTCAAGTTGCCTATCAATTTTGAGAGCTGTTATACTGCTACTCATCTTGGTTTCAATATTGTTGTATTTTACACAAAAAAAGTTTAGCGTTTGTTTAGATTAAGTAATATAGCCGGGTAGTGTATAAGGGATGCTTATACTATTTTCCCGTATAAGGTAGCTTTTATAGCGGCGTGGTAGAGCGCTAGTGAAAGTGAGGACCCTGGTTAAAATCCCGACGTAGTTAACCCACATGATGTAATGGTTATGTGATAAGGGAGTTGATGATGTTGAACATAGAAGATTCGTGGAAAAAATCTTAAATTGTCAATGGGGGCTGTATGTAGTCGGGTAGTGCCTAAAGGGTGCTTATTCTGCCTTGCCTTTCAAGCTAGTGACGTGTCAGGGCGCTTGCTTCGGGAAGGAGAGGTCCCTGGTTCGAATCCCGTTGAAGACGAATATTTATATGCGGGCTAGAGTAAGAAAAGTAAAGGTTAACGTGATTGGGGTGGCTTTTGTGAACAATTCCAATATACATTCAATGTTGTTGTTGTTGTCCTCCAAGTATCCGGCACACGCTGGAGTATATCTAAAGTCGGTTAAAAGATTTGGTTATTTTATATTATTGTTCTTTTTCTTTTAGTCAGAACATAGTGCTAGTGGTAACTTATTTCCAGTTTGTTTTAACAACCTCAGTCACATTCGATTACGCAAATTATTTTAAGTAGCGCATAATATGGTAATTAGCCTATGTGGGGAATAACTATCTATTCAGTTTATTATTAACATCTTCTGACGATGATTTGGGCGCGTCGTCAAAATGTAGTTAAATAGTATTCTCAGTTCGTTTGTTAGCTTGTTGATCTAAGTTGCAAATTATAACCATTCAGTTTTTTTAACAACTTCCGGGTTAATTCAATTATGCTAACGGTATGTTTTATTGATAAATCTCAGATAACGGCTGTTGGTCTAATTTGTTTATGAAAACTATTTTTTCAGTTTATTAGTAACAACTAAAAGTTGGTTCTATTTGTATTCTCGATCTGAGCAAGGGCCTTTATTCGCCTCAAGTGTATTGTTGAATTGTACTCCCTACTTAACACATTAACACACAATAAAATTCTATACTGGTCTAAATTCGAAGATGTTGAAGACAAAAATTTCTAGTTGGTAAAATTAAAACCTTTTTGTATCTTAAGGTAGAAAACAGTGTGGATGTAAAAAGCAATTTCTTCATTTTCCACAATGTTTTCCAAAGTTTTTTATTGTGGCGTCAGAAAGCGTTTTGTGTGGGAATGGATTAAGAGTTTCGGGGTATGTAAGGTTGTCCTTGTAGTATGCATCGAGATTACTTGCATCTAGAGCTATCTGCGTCAGAATTTCTGGATTGCTGGGGTTTGTTTCACTGCTTTATAAGTAAGGGCAGTTTTTATGCTCCCCGAAAACTTTTTCGGGAGAGCAAATTGTCGCCGGCTTGTGCGTCCGTCCGGCCGACGTCATATTTCAGGAACCCCTGGGCCTAATTGGATGATACTTCATTCATAATCTTCCTAGGAAATTTCCAATTGACCTTTTTTTAATTTTCTCAATTAAAGACTGCGTCATCGAAAAGGGACCTTAATCTAAACATTTTTTGCCAATATCTCCTAGTCTAATTGTCAGAATTTTATGAAATTTAATATTTAAGTAGCAAATCAGATCTTCTTGACCTAAAACAATCGAAAAATTACGTTAATCAAAACGTGTCACGGAAAATGGGGCCTTAATGCTATAAGCTTTATGTGAGCTCTCTTTTTGTCCTGCAAAAACTTTATTTGCCATTACTTTTGTTGGTTACAGACAAAGTCTTCATATATCACATGAGCAAGGCTTGTGACAAACCCTTTTTGTTGGTACTAAGTTCAAGGTCATCAGTCAAGGTCATGTGTCAAGATCATAATTTCGAAAGTCTTAACTTAAACTTTGTCTATAAGTTTACAATGGTAAGTGGTAAAGCCTTCATATTTCACAGGTGCATTGCTTATGACAAAACCTTTCTGTTGGTATTAAGTTAAAGGTGATCTGTTGAGATCAAGGTCAAATTGTAAAGGTCAAAATTTTAAAATTTTAACTTTTACGTTTTCCATAAATTTACAATGGGATATAACCTTCATATTTCACATGTGCATTGCTTATGACAAAACCTTTCTGTTGGTACTAATTTCAAGGTCATCTGTCGAGATCAAGATTATTTGCCAGGTCAAAAGTTCGAACATCTTAACTTTTACATTGTCTTAAAGTTTACAATGGTAAACGATATAGCCTTCATATTTCATTTGTGCATTGCTAATGACATAACCTTTCTGATGGTATTAGGTTCAATGTCAACTGTCAAGGTCAAGGTCATTTCTCAAGGTCGAAATTTCGAAATTTTAACTTTAACATCGCCCATAAGTATACAACGGTAAGTGATATAGCCTTCATATTTCACATGTGCATTGCTTATGACATGGAATTTCTGTTGGTTCTAAGTTTAAGGTATTGGTCAAGGTCAAATTATCAAGGTCATTTATTTTCAAATATACATCCTTTACAAATTACCCAAATTCTTGTTACTTTGCATAAATGGTGTTTATTAAGTAGGTAATGTTTATTTCAATTTTGACCATGTGAACCTTACCAAGCTGAAAGGGGGCTTAATACAATGTAGCTTTACATTTTGTATATTTCCTAGTCTAAGATAAATCAGTCTATTGTTTCTGCAAGACTTCTTAAGTTAGAGTCTTCATTTTTTGTATAGAGACATTTTTCATTGATAACTTTGATTGTCAAGGTAAAATATTTAACTCTTTACCATATAATGATATTGAATTTTACTTTTACTATTTTCTTCTCTCTGTGTTGTAGAATTGATGTTCAGCGATGAAGTGTTGACGGGTGCTTTTTGTATGTTTTCCAGATCGGGTTTACTATAAATTGATAAACTTCGCACAATTTTGCTGAGCATTCTTTCCATTCTAACTTGAATGGGTGTTCCCAATGAGTTTGTAGTCTGACGGTAGGTTGTGGGTGTTAAGCAGATCCTTGATATTTAAAAATAACCCTTTTCTGGATCTTCTTTTATTGCTAGCTGTCTACAAGCAATTTCCCATTCTATGGATTTTTGTTCCCAATAGAGTTTAAGAAGAGGTTTAGTAATGTTTTATGAATAAACATCTTAAGGGTTAGAATGTTAAGATGTGTAAGACAAGCAAAATTCGAAATATTGTCAGGAGTACCCTGCATTTATAATAAACATTGTCCTTGATTTTTTCTAAAAAGAAAATATCGCGTTTACAGGGAGAATCTCCAGACCATATAAGACTGTGGTAATCGCCAAAGTTAGACCAAACATGTCCACACTGATGTGTCAGGAGCCCATTACCATCTGTGACCGTATAAGCCTGTGCCAATCAGAGAATAGGCCGTTTTACGTCCTACTAGTAATTTTGCAAAGATGTCTGCTTGTTGATCTGTTTTAAGTACAGCCGCCGTCATAGCGCAGTCGGTAGCGCGTCAGACTCATAATCTTCAATCGTGGGGTGTCTCCGGGGTGTCTCCTTTCCGACATTTGTCTCTCACCAATGGGTGGATAATCGTAAACCTAAGCGGGATAGCAGCTGGAGGCCAGGAAAGGATGTAGTCGTAGTACTGGGAAATACAGGAATCCATTGTTTGGTGCTCCAGTCGCCGCGAAATGACTGAAAACTGTTGAAAGTGTCGATAATTCAATCAATGTTTAAGTACGATAGCTAGATGGAATGAGTCATTTTAGTAATGACTCCTCCTCCAACGATGGAAGAATTTGCATATTCACGTTTTCCTCGTTTACAGTAAAAAAAAAGTGTACGGCTTTTCTAAGGATATATAGTTTTACTTTCTTTTTGTAAATGGTTTTCTACATTTGGTATGAACTGCATTTCATTTTAAAGATGTGATAAGAGTGCAATTCATCTTCAACTGTCTCATGAGGAATCTTTATGCACCTTTGTAGGATTATTCTTATTATGAAAGTGATAGATTATTAAACGTTTTGTAATGAACCGCAAAGCGTACACATCCTTGCCCTTATCATTGATATTGTTGTGTATTGATAAGGTACAGTGGATAAGGTTCCACTCCTGAGTTGGGACACCATCCATGTTTTGTTCGCGGAGAAGAGATTTTTGGTTAACCATATCAAATGATTTCTGTGTGTCTAGAGTGGTAACATTCAAGTTTTGTTTATGATTTGATGCCCCCAGAGTACATTCAGATAAAACAAATGCTGCATGTAAGGAGGAATAGCCTGATGGGAAGCCTTTTTATACGCCCGTCGAAGACGGGACGCATTATAGGATCACCCGTGGCGTCCGGGCGGTGTCCACTTCTTTGTCCGGAGCATAACTCTGTCACCGTAAGTCCAATTGACTTTAAACTTTGCAGTTATATTCTTCTCATCAATACGGAGTGCAGTGCTCAATAACCATAACTCTACCTGGCCTTTTTCTTTTAGCTATTGCACTTTGTTGTTTTTCATACTTGAATCTTGTCCGGAGTATATCTCTAAAAGTATTATAGCTAGGATGATGAAACTTCATGGGTGTATAGATCTCACCAAGGGGGAGTGCAGTGCACAAGGACTGTAGCCGGGTAGTGATTAAGGGGTGCTTATATTGCCTTGCCGTACAAGCTAGCTTTTACACCCCCTCGACACTTAAGATTCTTCCGCGAATCTTCTATATTCAACATCATCAACTCCCTATTCACATAACCACCATCACATGTGGGTTATTTACGGTGGGCGCCAAATGTAACCCGCAAATAAATATTCGACTCCATCAGGACTCGAACCAGGGACCTCTTTGTCCCGAAGCAAGCGCTCTACCACGTCTGTACATGTAGCCGGGTAGTGTATAAGGGTGCTTATACTGCCTTGCCGTACAAACTAGCTTTTATAGCGACGTGGTAGAGCGCTTGCTTCGGAACAAAGAATCGAATATTTATTTGCGGGTTACAGAACCATAACTCTACCTGGCCTTTTTTTAAGTTATTGCCCTTTGTTGTTTTTCATACTTGAATCTTGTCCGGAGTATATCTCTAAAAGTATAATAGCTAGAATCATGAAATTTCATGGATGGATAGAGCTCACCAAGTGGGAGTGCAGTGAACAAGAACCATAACTCTACCTAGCCTATTTTTGAGTTATTGCCCTTTGTTGATTTTCATACTTGAATCTTGTCCGGAGTATATCTTTAAAAGTATATTAGATAGAATCGTGAAACTTCATGGATGGATAGAGCTCACCAAGTGGGAGTGCAGTGTACAAGAACCATAACTCTACCTAGCGCATACTTCGTTCATACTTGGATCTTGTTCAATGCATATCTCTAAAAGTATATAAGCTATGATAATGAAACTTCATGCGTAGATAGATCTCATCAAAGGAAACGAGTGCACAAGAACTATAACTCTACCTGGCTTATCTTTTGAGTTATTTCCCTTGTTGTTTTTCATACTTAGATCTTGTTCGGAGCATATCTCTGAAAGTATTCAAGCTATGATAATGAAAATTCATGGGTAGATAGATCACATCAAGGGGAAGTGCAGTGCACAAGAACCATAACTCTACCTTTGGCTTATTTGTTGAGTTATTGCCCTAGTGCAGTGCACAAGAACCATAACTCTACCTTTGGCTTATTTTTTTGAGTTATTGCCTTTGTTGTTTTTCATACTTGGATCTTGTTCAGAGCATATCTCTTAAAGTATATAAGTTTTGATAATGAAACTTCAGGGGTAGATAGATCTCATCAAGGATTAGTGTAGTGCTCAAGAACCATAACTCTACCTTTGGCTTATTTGTTGAGTTTTTGCCCTTTGTTGTTTTTCAGACTTTGATCTTGTCCGGAGAAGATCTCTAAAAGTATTCAAGCTATGATCATGAAACTTCATGGTTAGATAGATCTCATCAAGGGGAAATGCAGCTCATTAAAACTATAACTCTACCCTGCTTTTTTTTTTGAGTTATTTCCCTTTGTTGCTTTTCATACTTGGAACTTGTTCAGAGCATATTTCAGAAAGTATATTAGCTATGATCTTGAATCTTCATGGGTAGATAGATCTCATATAGGAGAAGTGCAGTGTACAAGAACTTTAACTCTTCCTAGCATATTTTGAGATTTATTGCCCTTTGTTGTTTTTCAGACTTGGATTTTGTCTGGATTATATTTCTGAAAGTGTAATAGCTATGATCATAAAACTTCATGAGTGGGTAGATATCACCAAGGGGAAGTGCATGTCACAAGAACCATAACTCTACCTGGCATACTTTTTGAATTATTCCCCTTTGTTGTGTTTCACATTTGATTTTGTTTTAAATTTCTCATGGTGTGACATCCTATATGGTTTTCAAAACCTCACGATAACAAGAAAAACACCAGAACCATAAGTTATCATTGTGAATTGTTACTCTTTCTTGAAATTAGACTTAAATTTTAATCCCCTTCCCCAGTCAACAACCAGTAGTGTTACGGGCGTATTTTGTGACAATTTGCCACCTTGTTGTAATTATGTTCATTGGTGTTATATTTGATTTTGTCTGAGATTCAGTATGTGTTGTAATATTTTGAGAAGGACAGATTTTTACTGTGATTCCATTTAATTGTCGTGGTCAGTTTTGTCTCTTTTATGATAAATTGGAGATAGGCATGTTTTAATGCTAATGAGTAATTCACCTGTTACTGGGATATGATCTTGGCTATTTTAACTGATGTCTGTTTCAGTTTTTGATATATGTTAGGATATTTCTAGCACTTTTGTTCATTCGGATGTAGACAATTTCTTCTTTGTCAGTTTTGTTTGGGCGTTGAAAAGTTTCTTTGCCAAATCGGTAGTAGTAAAGATTATTTTCAGAAATGAATCAGCGAAATAAAACGTATAACTCAGTCCCAATTCTATCTTATATCAAATGAATTTTAATAAAGGTAATTTACTAAGTATGATTATTACAAATGCAAAATTATTCAATCATCACGGAATTTCGAAAAATATTAAAGATGAACATAGTAAGATAATACTGCATCATTTGCACAAAATATAAACATATTCTGATACTATAATGGCCGATAGCGCGTCAGAGGCCTAATCTTCAATTATGAGACTCATGGGTTCGATCCCCGGTGGCGGCACACATTCTTTCCGACAATTGTCTCTCACTAATGGGTGGATAATCGTAAACCTAAGTAGGATAGTAGCTGGAGGCTAGGAAAGGATGAAGTGGTAGTACTGGTGTGAGAAATACCAGGAATCCATTGTTATGTGCTGAAAATGACTGAAAATACTGTTGAACGTGTTAAACCCCATTCAATCAATCGATCTAAGAATAATGATATATCATTGATGATAGATTATATATATTTGGCCGAGTTGACCTCTCTCTGTTGACACCCCCCCTTTTTTTTTTCTTCTTCTTTTTCAGAATCTGTATTCTAGTGTAGTTTTTTGGTCGTTCAACATCCATGCATGCATGACAGGTCCCTGTGTGTGCGACAAAATAAATAAACCCGAGTGTCCTCACTGCCTGTGGCAGTGTGGGATTTCCATTCTAAAAAAGCCCGTTAAAAACAGTAGATACTGTAGTCCTTACCGAAGTCGATTAAAGTAATTTTGGTAACTTGTGGAACGCATAATTTCGTTTGAGAATCGGACAAGGTAGGCGTTATAATACCAATAGTATAATTTCATTTTATGACAAACAAATTTGACTGAAAATTTTAGAAACGCTTTATCCCCACAGAGTAGCTTAATTATCCTCGAGTTTCCGCTCCCATACAGTTGTGTCCGGTGATCTTGCGAGTAGGCTCCCATATTCATTAGCTGACCGGGATCATTTGTTTTAATATAATAAGAATAACTCATAAAATGAGATAAAATGAAGACGTTTATCGAAAACTATTAGTCAGGATCCCGCATTTTCACTTCTGAAGGAACTTTGGAAAACTTTGAATGAAAATGAGAATTTGATTAAGTCTTTAAGACAAGCAAATTTAATGTTTTTTTGTTTTTTTTTCTTAGTTTGCTCATCTTTTTGACACTTATTTTCAATCTAAATGTATTTTGATGATTTAGGCTGACCTTTTTTTTCTGACATTAAGATAAATTTTGCTGAGTTTTAGTGACTTGGGATTTCTTAAGACTTTTCAACATTTTGGACTCACAAGTCTCAGCCATTACACTTGCCAACTTTCCATATTGACAGTATTGACTGAACAAGGTCAATTACACATTTTGTCTTCCAGTCCATCACTGCTTGAGGACAAAATTTATGAATTAAATATTGTTTGTCCAAGGTTCATCAAGCAGATCAAGTCATGTTAGTCTATTGACCATGTCCCTCAGGAGAGGTTTCAATGGAGTGCAAAAATAGTCAAGAAAACATTGAATGATGTCTGCCAAGTGTGACTCTTGTTAAGAATATCATCACTGGCTCAAAGATAAACTGTGTCATCTACTAAATTTTGCTTGGCATTTTGTCCGAGTTGACGAGCTCATTACGCATTAGTAGCCTGTAGTCTCCCATATTTAATCACCTTAAGCTCTAAATTTGCGCATGTGAACTTACAAAATGATAATAAGACTCTGTAAACTAAACTGAAAGTAGCATAAATTCAATTAGAATATTGCAGTACATCGAGTGATGCTAGAGTTTTAAGGGATAATTTGTATTTCTTTGATAAATTTCATACACTGACATTGATAAATGATGGTTTCTCACAATTTGCACATTGTTTGTAATACACAACTTAACTGCAAGTTCGCAGATATGAAACTGATAGAATATGGGAGACTGCTCGAATACAGGAATCTCGAGTATTCTGTTGTGAAAGGGAGCTTTGGCACACAATTTTTTGTCATCAGCCACAATCCCTGGTCTGTTAGTAGAAGTGTTCCCGACGGCGGCACTCATCCTTTCCGACTATTTGTCACTCACCAATGGGTTGATAATCGTAGACCTATGTGGGATAGCAGCTGGAGGCTAGGAAAGGATGTAATGGTAGTACTGGTGTGAGAAATACCAGGATTCCATTGTTAGGTGCTCCAGCCGCCGCGATATAACTGAAAGATTGTTGAAATCGGCGTAAAACCCCATTCAAACAAACAAAAAGTGGGTGAAGTTTCAGATTGTGGTCAGACAACTGATAGTTGTTTAGAACAGGTCACTGTGACATGCATGTCACAAAGATTAACCCTGGTCACGCTGTATAAATTACCTTACTGAATTGCTGTAAAATCAAAAGGCTGAAAGCACTGATAGAACTCATTGTTCCAAAATCAATATTTATTTAGAAATCAGTTTCATAAATAACTATGGCAGGAAAAGTACAAGCAGGAGGTGTAAACCATGATCAGACTGCACTTTGGTGCAGGCTGATCTTGGTCTACATCTCCTATTAAAACCAGAATACTCTGGGTTCAACATGACAAGGGTTAAAGGTCTTCTCAACACCAAGTACTATTTTATCATTACAACACAGATTCATCAATTTGGACAATTGCTTGTTCGTGTACATTCGCTATGACAGTTGGTGTTTTTGTACATGTTGCAGCCGTTGTCATAGCACAGTTGGTAGCCATGCTCCTAATCTTAGGTTCGATCCCCGATGGTGGCACACATTCTTTCCAACTATTGTCTCTCACCGATGGTTGGATAATCGTAAACCTTAGTGGGATAGCAGCTGGAGGCTAAGAAAGGATGTAGTGGTAGTACTGGTTTGAGAAATACCAGGAATCCATTGTTAGGCGCTCCAGCCGCCACGATATGACTGAAATACTGTTAAAAGTGGCGTTAAATCCCATTCAATCAATTAATCAATCATGTACATATTGCAATAAACAACAAAGTCATCATGTTTTCTAATAAAATGAAATTTTCAGTGACATTTTTCCAGGTTATCTGATTTTCAGTCTGTTTTTAGCTCTTCTTGCCAAGGGCCACTAGAGCTATTGCAATTGCTTTTTCCCGTCCATGCATCTGTCCATCGTCCATCTGTTAACTTTTCCTTGTTAACACTCTAGAGTCCACAGTTTTCATCAAATTTCCTTCAAACATTCACAGAATGATTGTACCATCATATGGATTGTTCCCTTCGAAATTGGGTATGATCCGTCAAGAAACATGGGAAAAGAGGCCTGATGAAAATTTAATTTAAAATTCCATAAAAATCCTCGTTAACACTCTACAGTTTTCACCGGATTCTCTTCAAACTTTCTCAGAATGATTGTATCATCATAACTAAATATTAAGGATCTTTCCTTTCTAAATTGGGTCAGATTCGCAAAAAAACACTGGAAAAGGAGCCTGATGAAAATTTAATTAAACAATCCTCCTTTACACTCTAGAGTCCACAGTTTTCATCAGATTCAATTCAAACGTTCACAGAATGATTGTACCAACATAAGGATCGTTCCTTTCGTAATTGGGTATGATCCGTCAAGAAACTGGGGAAAAGGGGCCTTAAGAAAATTTATTTGAAAAATTCAATTAAAAATCCTCTTTAACACTCTAGATTCCACAGTTTTCATTGGATTCTCTTCAAACTTTCTCAGAATGATTGTACCATCATATGGATTGTTCCCTTCGAAATTGGGTATGATCCGTCAAGAAACATGGGAAAAGAGGCCTGATGAAAATTTAATTAAAAACATCGTTAACACTCTAGAGTCCACAGTTTTCATCAAATTCTATTCAAACTTTTACAGAATGATTGTACCATCATAAGGATTTTTCCTTTCGGAATCGGATATGATCTGTCAAGAAACACGGGAAAAGGGGCCTTTTATAATTTAATCGAAAAATCTATAAAGAACTCATTAACACTCTAGACTCCACAGTTTTCATCAGATGCAATTCAAACTTTCACAGAATGATGGTACCAACATAAGGATCGTTCCTTTCAAAATTGGGTATGATCCGTCAAGAAACATGGGAAAAGTTGCCTTATGAAAATTTGATTGAAAAATTCCATTAAAAATCCTTCTTAACACTCTAGGTCCATAGTTTTCATTGGATTCTCTTCAAACTTTCTCAGAATGATTGTACCGTCATATTGATTGTTCCTTTCAAAATTGGGTATGATCCGTCAAGAAACATTGGAAAAGAGGCCTGATGAAAAATTTAATTAAAAAACATTGTTAATACTCGAGTCCACGGTTTTCATCAGATTCTATTCAAACTTTCACAGAATGATTGTACCATCATAAGGATTGTCCCTTTTGGAATTGGATATGATCAGTAAAGAAACACAGGAAAAGGGGCCTTTTAAAATTTAATCGAAAAATCTATAAAGAAATCCTTGTTAACACTCTAGACTCCACAGTTTTCATCAGATTCTCTTCAAACTTTCACAGAATGATTGTACTATCACAAGGGTCGATCCTTTCAAAATTTTGTATGATCCGTCAAGAAACACAGGAAAAGGGGACTATGAAAATTAATGAAAAATCCTCATTCATAATCTAGAGTCAACAGTTTTCATGGATTCTCTTCAAACTTTCACAGAATGATTGCACCATCATAAGGACCATTCCTTTAAAATTGGGTATGATCTGTCAAGAAACATGGGAAAAGGGGCCTAATTAAAATTTATTTAAAAAATCTTGGTTAACACTCTAGAGTCTACAGTTTTCATAGGAATCTCTTCAAACTTTCACAGAATGATTGGACCATCATCAGGATTGTTCCTTTAAAAATTGGGCATGATCAGTCAAGTACCACAGGAAAAGGGGGCCTTATGAAAATTTGATCAAAATAATCCTCTTTAACACAATAGAGTCCACAGTTTTCAACAAATTCTCTTCAAACATTCACAGAATGATTATTACATTAAATGGATTGTTCCTATCGGAAGTGGGTTTGATCAATTAAGTTTCATAGGAAAAGGGACCCTATGAAAATTTAATTAAAAAATCTTAGTAAACACATCATGGCCCTAGATTTCACCTGATCTACTTCAAACTTTCACAGAATGATTGTACCATCATAAGGATTGTTCCTTATTTGGGTATGATCCATCGAGAAACATAGGGAAAGGGGCCTTAGGAAAATTCAATTAATGCTTTTAAAGGGCAAATCCATAGGGGTAACATAATTCAAATTTTCAAAATTTCATTAATAAACATGTGCATTGATACTCATTGATTTTTCTTGAGATTGTTTCAAAAACACTTTATTGAAGTTTTTATTTTTACCTTTTCATTTTTACGGCATCGCTTATGTCCCTTACCTATTGGATACATATGCTTAACTCCCCTGAATTGTGACGTCATAGTAGAAGTTTATTAAAAATGGACGTAGAGTATGACAGCGATTTGAGCGATATTCCCGAAGAAGAAATGGATGTTTCTGGTACTTTAAGGCCATATGTGTACGAACCAGTTTGAAGGGCAATTGCTACGGAATCGGAGGATAGTGATGATTATATTCTTCGTCTTC
The DNA here is from genome assembly GCA_946902895.1 of Fragum fragum. Taxonomy (NCBI): domain Eukaryota; kingdom Metazoa; phylum Mollusca; class Bivalvia; order Cardiida; family Cardiidae; genus Fragum; species Fragum fragum. The sequence continues at coordinate 33,450,263 of OX336377.1, read as the reverse complement.
TTTTTGCCCCGATTTTGACGATAATGTTCCTGAGGTGTCAACATGGTGAGTGATCAATATTTGCGGCGAATATTGCCCTTTATAAACATTAGAATCGTAAAAAATTTAACTTACTCCCTTTTTGAACGTTTGAATCTGACTTGAACAACGAATTTAAATGAAGATCCCAATGAAGTGACGTTTGCGAGTGAGACCCCTTTTGAATTATCCCTGGACTATTAACACTGTAACAAAAACTCCTCTGAATTTTCTTCTACCAAAAATTTACGATCAAACATCTCGTTTGTAAATTTAAGACGAGAATAAGAAATTATGTGCATGACATTCCCAGTCTTATTGTCCAAATAGTGCATTAGATGATTATCTGGCTGTCATAAGAAACTTTCAGTCTGTAGCTATCTACTAGGTGCAAAGTGAAGTCTGATCGGACAGGATTATATGCAAATGTCTAACACTGGCTCAAATGGTTTTGGTTGCTTGAATCAGTACTACATTGTCCAATGTTTGAAAACAGTTCTTGGTATATGGTTTACAATTGTGCCCCCATCAGAAAAGTTACAGTAACGTTTGTTTACTCTCTGTAAATATGGACAGTAAATCATTCTCAAATATGAAAATTATAATAAATAATTCAATTTCACAGGTGCCAGTGCAAGATTTGTGTGAATATGCCAACTGTGACAGAATCCAAGTGCTGCAAGACATCAAACAGTATAGATGGGAAGGATGAAGCAGGATTGACACGCATAACAGATCACATTGCATTCCGGGTGAATTGTCTGAACATGCATGTATTGGAAGTTACCTACTATGACCATTCGTTACAGACAGGCCCACTTGAGGAAAACCAAAGAATTCATGAGTAAGTAAAATATTGTTTTGTTATAGTGCTAAATTATTTTTCATAAATGACCTACATTGTTTATAACCCTTTCCCGTTTTCTAAAAATTTAGACCCGTACAATTTCAAAGGACTTGCAGACGAAAATTCAAAGTGGATTCTAGTTGAAAGTAAGCATTCAGTGGGATTTGAAATATTGTGGAAAAAGAAGAAATTGCTTGATATAAGCAATTTCTTCTTTTTCTACAATGTTTCTTCATAAATTTACAGGGATGTAAAATCAGGGATTGAACAGAAAAGGGTTAAGGCAAGGAAATTTACCCCATTACCACACAATCCAATGTTCTGACATACTGAAGCAATGTAGTTTGTAAAAAAAATAGTGGGAAAAGGAGTAATTGCTTGAAACATGCAATTTGTTTTTATACAAAGTTTACTTCCCCATTCAACACTTAAACACTTAAAATTCAGTGATTTACCAATTGTCAGCTGTCAAAGAATTTTTTTTTACGATCAATTCATTCATTTAGACCAAAAGTGAACTTTGGACTGCAATTTTGGACATCTTTTAGGCATTTTTCTTGGTTTGTGGACCTTGACATTGTAACTGCAGCTAATTCAGTCTGTAGTTACAATTTAGATCACCAACCAACCATCTTGGAAACACTGTAGAAAAAGAAGAAAATGCTTGTTATTTGATTCTGTCGTATGTAAGACAAAGGCTGTAAAGATCATCAACTTTATATTGTCATCTGCTACTTTTTGAATTTGGACCATTCCCAACTCTGTTGTCTATCATTAAGTTAAACATCACCAAAAAAATTTTGGTTTAAAAGCTAAGATCTCTTTACATTTTTTTATTCTAGGCTACACAGACACCTGGCCTCTAGACGATTGCGAAAGGAGCGAGGAAAGTGATTCCTTCACATGTGGTGACTGCTATCAGAGACATGATTCCCTCTGTGGACTATTGAAAGAAAGAAATTCTGGTTGTCAACCTTTCAATTCTTTAAATCCATTATAAACCATTTTATGATACACCTAAAGAAATGGCTTTGATTAAAATTGTTGAAAATTTGGAAATTTCTTGTTGCAACCAATTTCTTCATTTCCCACAATGTTTTCTGCCAAGGAAATGTTTTCTGAAAAAAAAAAAATAAGATTAATTCATACATGACATAAATTATGACCTTTTCCAGTATCATCTTAGCTTATTTCCAAAGTCATAGTAAGTTGCAATAGAATAATAAGGACTTTAACAAGGAGTTATACAGTCCTTGGAATAAACATAGATCACGGGTGAAAATCAAGGGTGCCATATACATCACTAGTTTGTCTAACATGAAAGGATGGGATATGCATATATTATGTAATCATTTCCTGTATTGTTTAAAACACTAATTAAGACATGACCATGGCCTAAGTTTACCCTTTACCAAGCAATCAGTAGCTTGTCTTTCCGCTAGTGACTATTGTGATCTTTGAAAAAAATTGAACTTAATGATAGCCACTATTTTCTGTTCAATTATCTGTACCTCCTTTTAACTCATTACAACTAAATCCTCTATTTTTACTCACAGTAGGAGAAAGTTGTGACAAATATTTGGGGAAAAGGAGAAATTGCTTGTGACTAGCAATAGCAAATTTTCTCAAATTTTTGAAGCCTATTTACAATAATTATTCAATTTTGGCACAAATTAAGTTGTCATCTGCAACCTCTTTCAATAAAAAAAAAACATTTTTTTTTAATTTGATCTTAAAATTTTTTGCCCAGTAATAACTCATTCATACGCAATCCTGTCCGTCTAAGCCCAACTTAAAAATAAAAATTCAAAAAAAGATTGTGGAAAATGAAGAAATCGCTTGGTACAAGCAATTTCTTCATTATCCACAATGCTTTCTACAAAGGCAAGCAAACGAAAAATCAGGAGCATTAGTTGATACCTTAAGATCTATTGTACTGGAGAAATATTGAAGGATCCAAATGGAATCTCTAGCCTTGAATTGCTGGGGTCCCTTCCAATTTTAAGGGATCCCGGAACACTGTTAGTGTCGACCCCTTAATGTGTCTAAATGGATTTTTTGGTAATAAAAAAAAGGAAATACCTTCTAACAACCATGTAAAAGGAACATTTTGAAAATTTGTTGGAATTCTAGATAAACAGTATGTTTATGAGGGAAATATGTTCATATCAATAATAAACACAGGTCTAAGTAGTTGATAACAGCAATTAAATTCAAAGCACCTCTCAATTTGGACTAGTCTAAAATTATGTCTTTTTGGAATGGGATCAATGAAAAATTAGAGTATGACTAGAGGAGAAAATGGTGAGAATATGGGGAAATGACTTATAATTATTAATTTCTCATTTTGCCAAACAGTTTTCGTGAATATGTCAAAATTGACCAATGGCTGGCCCGCCCTTTACTTCATAGTCTCCGCTCATGAACTCCAACAGGAAGTTCCGCTTTGATTTTTAACAGCGTTCTTTTGCAAAATTTATGCCAAGTAGCATGTAACAAAAAAGTAAAATGGTTGGCTGATGACCTAAACGTGGTAACTACAGCTTGAAAAGGCTGTAGTTACAATGTTTAAGCCGCCAAAACAAAAATAATAAAAAATAAAGGTAAACAAAAATGACAACCAATGTCGGAGTTGATGAGCTCAGGTCAGGGCTGAATGAATTATTTGATAGGTCGGTATACGCCTCTATTTAAAGTCTCGTTTGGTCAATATATTGGAAGGACAATATCCGAGATGAACAAAATGGGAACCCTTTCAGTTCTGCTGTCTCACGAAAAATCGGTCCATAATGTGATTCGTTCATTGTTTTATATAATCCCAACCCCCACAATATATGGCCGAGATATCAATTTGTTCACCAAATTGATCTAACCGCTGTTGCAGCTTCTTCCTCGAAATTGCCCTAGCTGATGGTCGGCATGTCGGTTCTTCTTCCCGTCGGTTCTCCGAGATCAAGATTGTTGGCACGGCGTCAGGTTTCAATCGGAGTCGAAAGTTCTTAAAAACAACGTCATTTGCTAGTTTCGGGCTGATCAAAAACTTGAAATTAAAGTGTCTCACACAAAGCTTTGCATGACTCGGTGGCTCAAAATTTGTCACTGCTGTCCGCTATGAATTCACAATTTTTTTCTTTTAAAGACCTAGTTTAAGGAATGTTGTGTATGTTGGACCCCTACTGATGAGCTAATTGCCTTATCTGTAAATCACACCAGGGGGTTAATCATCTTGTATATTCCATTGATGACCATGGTCAAAATTTGTCAATAATATGTAATAGCTGCCCCTTAGCTTTATTCTGATGAGAATTTGATAGGAAAAAAAGAAAAGTTATTCTTTTTTAATTTATCTTATAATTTTTTTATGCTTTTAAAATTTCAAATCAATTTCAAATAACTGAATGAAAAGTCACTAAGTTGCAGATTGCTGGATTGAATGTAATTGAAAGGAATTTACATGCATTTCTTTTTTTGTAATTTAATTGATTACACAGTTTCTTCAAACATTGTGGTAAAGTAAGAATTCTGGTAAAATTACTTTTTTTCCATTTTAATTTATATCATGGCCTAGAATATTGAAATATTTCCTGAATGTTATGGCAGTTTTACAAATTAAAAAAGGTCGATTTGATAAGAGAGAAAAAAGGTTGAAATATCGAGACGAAAGGGGAAATCAGAAAAATCAATGTTTTCTCCTCTTTTCTCAATGTTGTCTATCTAAGTAATTCCAGTTGCTACTGATGATATATTATGATAACAATAGCCTTTTATTTTGAATTTTTACTCCTCCCGCACTTTGAAAAAGTCTTAAAAATGAGAATTATTATTTATTAACAATTATAACCAATTAAAATTCAAAATTTATTTCAAAAGACAAATTAGTTACAAAGAAAGTGCAAATATATGCCACATTTTTCTATTGTAATACAGCAGATTTAATCCCTTGTATAATGTATATAGCTTCCTTATCAGATAAGGTCGTTAAATTCTCAGCATGTGGTTAATTGTATATCTCATTTGGGGGGGGTCAAATAAAGAAGGATTAAACTAGGCCTTTAAAATCAATCGGAAACGTAAAAATGCTGATCCTCTGAGTCCCCGATTCAACATTACAACCGTAAGCGGCACAGATCGTCATTATTCTCCTTTAAAATCGATTTTTTACGTATTATCGCCTGTATTTAGTACAGCAACCATTGGACATGTAAAACAGATAGCTTCTACTATGACGTCACAAATGCAGGGGAGATAAGTGGTTTGGGGAATGTACAGGGGAAGTAAGCGATGCGCTGTTTTGGGGCAGTATTAAATCTTGACATTTCGAATTGGTTTTTGTACATGTGCACGGTCTGCAATCGCGAAAATATTGTTTGTGTGTTAAATTAACACCATATACTTGAAAAATAATGAATGAAAAGAAAATATAAAAATTTCTTTGAATTTGACCTTTAAGTCCACAGATTTCATGGGGTTGTCTTTATACTCAAACAGATTAAATATACTTTTGTAAGTATAGTTCCCTTTGGAATTGGTTCAGATCCATCAAGTAACATGGGAAAAGGGGCTATATGAGAATTCAATTGAAAAATCCCTGTTAGCACAATGAAGCCCACAACTTTGATCAGATTTTGTTGAAACTTTCACAGAATGATTGTAAGGTCATAACGATAATTCTTTTCATTACAGAGTTTGAACTGTCAAGAAACACGGGAAAAGGGGCCTTATGAAAATTTCATTTATAAATCCTTGTTACCAAGTCCAGAGCTTTCATTGGATTTTCTTCCAACATTCACAGAATAATTGTACAATAAAAATGATTGTTGATGTTGACATTAGACCTAATCTGTCAAGTATCACAGAAAAAGGAGCATTATGAAATTTAATTGTAAAATCCTTGTACCACAATGAAGTCAACAGTTTTCATCAGATTCTGTTTAAACTTTCACAGTATGATTGTTCCACCATGAGGATTGTTTCTTTTCAAATTAGGCCTGATCTGTCTATTATCATGGGAAAAGGGGCCTTTTGAGAATGTAATCTATAATCCTTGTTACAAAGTCCAGCGTTTCATTAGATTTTCTTCAAACCTTCACACAATTATTGTACAATAATTACAATTGTTGATGCTGACATGAGACCTGACCAAGTATCACAGGAAAAGGAGCCTTATGAAAATTTCATTTTAAAATCTTTACACCAAGATAAAGTCCGCAGTTTTCAGCGGATTCTTTTCAAACTTTCACAGAATGTTTGTACCATCATTAGGATTGTTTCTTTCCAAATTGGGCCTGACCTGTCTAGTATCATAGGAAAAGGGGCTGTATGAAAAATTATTACCAAATCCTCATTAACACAAGAATGTCCTCAGTCTTTATCAGAATCTCTTCAAACTTTAATAGAATGATTGTACTATCATTTGGATTGTTCCTTTGTAAATTGGGTCTGGTCAGTTAAGTGACACAACAAAAGGGACCTTATGAAAATTTAATTACAAAACATCATTATCACAATAAAGTCCTCAGTCTTTATCATTTTCTTCAAACTATCATTAGGATTGTTCCTTTGTACATTGGGTCTGATTTGTTAAGTTTCACCAGAAAAGGGGCCTTATGAAAGTTTTATTACATGTACAAAAAATTTTGACACAACTCAGTCCACTGTTTTCATTAATTCTCTTTAATTTTTAAAGAATGATTGTACCTTAATTAGAATTGTTCCTTTAAAAATTTGTTTTTTTCTGTAAAGTTTCATGGGAAAAGGGGCCCTATGAAGATTTCACTATAAACTCATCAAAACCATAAATTCCACAGATTACACAGATTGATTGTACCATCATTACAATTGTTGATTTTGAAAGTTGATCTGATTATGGCAAGTGTCACATAAAAAAGGGCCTTATGAAAAACTTTCTTAAATATTCTGGTTAACACAATGATGTCCCTTGATTTCACAGGATTCACTTCAAAATTTCACAGAATGATTGTACAATCACTTAAATGGTTCTTTTTCAGAACGCAGTCTGGGTACAATCCATCAAGTATCATGTAAAAAGGGGCATTATGATTTTTTTTTTAAATATTCTAGTAAACATAATGAAGTCCCGATATTTCATCGGATTCACTTTTAACTTTCACAGAATGATAGAACCAACAGTAAAATATCACGAAAAAAGGGGCCCTATGAGAACTTGATTTTAATATCTTTGTTAACACAATAAAGTCAACAGTTTTATCGGATGCTCTTCAAAGATGCATGGAATAATTGTGGCATTCCAAACACAGGAAATGGGGCCTTACAGATTATCATTCAAAACATTCTTGTGTATGTGATGAAAGTCACAATCATTATCAAATTGTCTTTTAAATTTCACAGGACAATTGTAGGGTTGTAAGGAAAGTTCCTTTTGGAATGAAATTGATCCCTCAGAAAACACAGGAAAAAGCCGGTCTTTTGATTTTCATTCAAAACATTCCTGTTTATGTGATAAAGTCCACAATTATTGTCTGATTCTGATGAAAATTTCACGGGATGATTGTAGGGTCATAAGGTAACTTTCCTTTGGATATGGAGTGGATCTGTCATGAAACACTGGAAAAGGGGCCTTGAGGATTGTTGCTCAAAATAATAAAGGGGATAAAGTCCTGTTTTTTTTTCTTGTGCATTCTTCTTTGAGTAATTAACTTCCTTAAATATCAGATTTCTTTAATGGAAAACTTGATAACCAGTAGAGTGTCTCAGGCCCTCATGAGCCTCTTGTTTAAAAGCATATTTTTTCAAATCTCTTATCTAGTTTATAATTTCGTCATACTTGTTTTGTAAAGTTAGGTTAACTTGATGAGGCTAATCATTTCTTCTCAAAGTCGTCTAGCTTTGTCTGACTGGTCTTCGTAAGTATTCCGGTATTTTGATGAGCATTTGCATGGCGAGCTAGTCCTGGATTGATCACATCATTACAATCTAGCTACCAGGAACCAAGTGGACAGTATCAGAGTCCCCATTGTCTTATAAAACTGGGGACATTTGATATTTTTTGTAGACAGGGATAATTCTGGCTCAGAATATCATGCGTAAAAATATCTCAGTTAGCCAACTCTATTGAGAAATTAAGAATTTTTGGTTAGACATTTTGGCAACCCTTCACTAAATTACATTTTGCTCTGAGATTTTTCTCTCATTAAACCAGTTTTAATGAGATTTCTGGCAAAAATGAGATAATCTCTCACCCCAAAATGATCCTCATGGAGACAATGGTGCAAAAACACAGCCCAGATCCATGACCAAAGCTATCTGTAAATTTTTTTTTTTTTGTTCTCACACCTTATTATCAGTCATGAAATATACATTTTTCTTTTTACCTTTTGGTAGAGTATCAACATTGTTAGCTAATAGAATATTGTTGACCCTAGTTTATTTTTAGAATGTCCTGAGCTTTGTCAATATCATTATAGGATTCTTTGAGTAATTCATGGTATTTTTATAGAAAAAATCAAGTATTAATGGGTGGAAAACATTGTGTAAGATGAAAAATTGCTTGTAAGCAATTCCTTCATTTTACACAATGTTTTCTCAACTATTTTTATAAGTATATGCTTTCATAAAAGGCATATTGTAAGAAAAAAACAATTTGCAGCTCAGGGACCCCTAATCCAAATGCTCCACAATGTTTTCCCAAAGTGTTACCATGAGGGGCATCAGTAAGGGGGAATTGTGATAGAAAGGGCTGGCAGCATTGAAACTTAAGTTCATATTTTTTAAACAAAAACTTTAAGCGACAGTGGAGATTGAATTTAGTAAAATGTAATAGCTTCCTTACTATAATATAAAGTTTTGAAAAAAATCTGTGAGCCAGTTGAATCAGTTTGGGCATGTTCAACCTAGAAGATAGGGGGCATACCAAATTGACTACCTTTTACACCAAGTCTAGGCATACTGGATGCACTACAGTACCAGTGATGTGGAAATACAGATTTTCTCTACTTGTCCATGGACAAGTAAAATGTGATTTTCTATATTATGATATTTACTTGTCCATGGACAAGTAGCCTAAAGGAATTAACTTGTCCGCAGGAAGAAAAGCCAAGGTCGGACAAGTTGGGCATGGGAATTCCACACCCCTGCTCTCAATTCCCATGCCCAACTTGTCCAACACGGTCTTTTCTACCTGCGGGCAAGTACATTTTTCGAGGCTACTTGTCCACAGACAAGTAAATATCGGGGCAAATCTTGAAATGGTACTAAATGGATAGAAGAGATTTATGAGCGTAATGTTTGTATCTAAGGCTAGAAAATATTGTTTTTAATGAAGAAAATGCTGAGTTCCAGCATTTTCTTCTTTAAAAATAATGTTTACTCAAAATCTATCTGTTCTTCATCTTTTCACGGGCAAGTCCATTTTGATCCTTGACAAGTAGAAAATCACATTTTACTTGTCCATGGACAAGTAGAGAAAATCCGTATTTCCACATCCCTGCTCTAAAGTCAAAACTTGATGCCAGGAAACAAATTATTATTTAAAGTAAGTGCAGACAACTTTACCAAGCGGCTTGAGATCAACCCATTCCCACACAGTGATGCCTTGAGATGCCCCTCAAGAAAAACAAATCGGAAAACATGGTGTAAAATGAAGAAATTGCTTGCAACAAGCGATTTCTTCATTTCGCACAATGTTTTCTAACCAGAAAGTTGAAAACAATATCTAAAATTTCATTAACTTTAAATGGTCGACTGTAATGGTTTTCAATTTTGACAAGTCTAAAATTTTGCCGTCTGGTAATGGGTTAATTTACAGAAAACAGTGAGAAAAGGAGAAATTGCACATTGCAAGCGATTTTCCTTTTCTCACAATGTTTCCTCGACACAATTTCTCAGTGGCTTCCTTGGTTTCACCAGTATAATGCAATGGCTTTGAAGATCTTACCAAAGGATATGCCCACATGAGAATCGGAATAAATTGATGGCTTAGTGTAAAAACATCATAAGTGTCTATACAAAGTATACACACTTATGATGTTTTTACACTAAGCTATTGAAATGAAATCAGAGCAAAATCAAACCAAAACAATTAGTTTATCATAAAGGGGTAACAGACAGGAATTTGAAATACCTTGATATTGATGGACAAGACTTCAAGTGAAGAAATTATTGTAAGAAAGTGCATTGTTTTTCTAGGATCTCAAAAATGGGGGATTTCAGGGCAAAATCTACACAATTGAGAAATGTTTGTTATTTCATGCTTTTTATTCATAGACAAACATTTCCAACAAATTTTGAAAATATGGGTGTCCCAATTTCCCCTGCCTAGAATAAACTCTGAAAAAGGAGACATTATTTGTTTCAAATAATGTCTCCTTTTCTGACAATATTTTCCATAGCTATTTACGTAAGTGGGTCAAAATTGCTGGATCAGGTGTTGGAATATGTTAATTTATCATGCTAGTCCTGTAGTTTGACTGTTTGAATATTTATTCAGGGGTTGACACTAACTTTGCTTCAGTGGGATCCCACAGGAATCCCTAACTGTTACTTCAGGGTTTCCTCCAGATAATCAGTGATCCCTCCTTGATATAGTTACATTAACACATTCACACGTAATCCTGCCCTTCTAAGCCAAATTAAAAAAAAAAAGATCTTCGGAAAAAATTGTGGAAAATGAAGAAATTGCTTGTTACAAGCAATTCCTTCATTATCCACAATGTTTTCTATAAAAAAAGCTAACAAAAAAATCAGGAGCAATATTTGATACATTTAGGAGAAATATTGAAGGATCCTGACGGAATCCCTAGCCTGAGATTGCTGAGGTCCCTTCCAATTTTCAGGGATCCACAGGATCCAGGGACACCGTTAGTGTGGACCCCTGTTATTATACCTTATCTCTGGCGTCCTGAGTCATAGTGAGACATCTAGAATGGTAAAGGGTGTATATGTCAGCTGATAAGCATTTCCTGGCTTTGTTCACCTGTCAGACTAATGGAAAGGCTTAACATATTTGTGCTTGCATCCATCTTACTTTCAAGTTTGGATATTTTGATTGGTCAACGGAAGGAAATTTTCATCACAGACGAGGGTGAAATTGAATTTATCTCCATTATCTCCTAAATTATCAAAATTCATATTAACCCATTCCCACACAGTACAACATTTTAACTTGAATCAACCCTTGTCAGGCTGAATAAAATCTTTCTTTTGAGAAATGTATTGCAATCAAAGGGCTGAAAGAACTGGAAATCCTTTTTGTAGGTCAGTATTTATTTCAAACATTATTTTTTATATACAAGTCTGGCTTGAATTGGACAAGGCGATTGTGTTAACCCATTCCCACACAATGATGCTTTTAAACACCTCTCAATATAAAACATTTGGAAAACATTGTGGACAACGAAGAAATTGCTTGTTACAAATTGTCGTCTGCAACTTCTTTGAATTTTGACTAGAATTTTGTTGTATGGGAATGGGTTAACTAATATCTGACTGCACAATCACAAGCGTAGACTGATCTTTGTCTAAGCAAATTTGTTGATTTTAGTACAGAATGTTTGTCTCTATTAAATCTTGATCAAGTTCGATATTTGGTCACATGGGGTCAAAAACTAGGTCACTAGGTTAAATCTTAGAAAAACCTTGTGTGCACTCTACAGGCCACATTTATGACTCAAATATCTTTGGTCATAATGTTTGTCTCTATTAAATCTCAGTCAAGTTCGATATGTGTGATACGGGGTCAAAAACTAGGCCAATAGATGAAATCAATTAAAACCTTGTAAGCACTCTAGAAGCATTATTTTGGCTGAAATGTCTTGATATTTAGTTAGAGTGTTTGTCTTGGTTGAGTTCGCTATTGGATATGTAGAGTCAAAAACTACATCACTAGATCAAATCTTAGAAAAACCTTGTTTGCACTCTAGAGGCCATTTTTTTGTCTCAAATGTCTTTATAATTCTTCAGAATGTTTGCGTTCATTAATACTTCTTCAGAATTTATATTTGATCATATCAGGTAAAAAATCTAGATGACTCGGAGGTGAATGCATGCTCTCTAGAGGCAACATATTTAGCTTGTTTGCCTTTGTATTGGTTCAATATGTTTATCCTATTATTTCAGCTCAGAAATTCTGAATCTTTGTAAGAATGTGTTTTCATCTCTGATTACATTTAATTAAGATATTGCTCTCAGGTGACTATTGACCAAAATTAAGTCACATGCGCTTCGAATACTGTGATCAACTCAGGAGAGCAATCAGATTTTTAGGTCCAATGGCCCAATTGTTTCACTTGTTGCCCTTTGTTGGTGTACAGACTTTCTCGTTTTGACTGGAGCGTATCTCTTAAAGTATAGAAGCTATCAATTTAATCATCCTGTGTGGACAAGTCTCAATGAGGAGAGATGCAGTTTTTGAGAACTTGAACTCTGGTTTGCTAAATTTTGTAGTTGCTTAACAGTTTTGATTTTTGACACCTGAAAATTTGCACTTTCCACATCACTTTTTACCTAGAATGACAGATATATTTGAATTTCCAACCAATTGAAATTGTCATTTGCAACTTATTTGAATTTGGGAGTGTCTAAAATTTTGTTGTATTATATACCGGTATATTTAATGGAATGAAGTTTTACTGAGGGGAAGTGCTCCACACACACAAAAAAAAACTAATTCTCAATTGTTTTATTCTTGAGTATTATGTACATGCCTGTTTCTGTCTGAGTTTGTTGGGGCCAATTTTCATACATAAATGGATGGGTTTCAAAACACTTTATTGCAATTGTTAATGATTAGTAGACGCTGCCGTCACGGTGCAGTTGGTGGCCCATCAGACTCCCTATCTTCAATCATGGGTTCTCATGAGTTCAATTCCCTGCCGCGGCACATATCCTTTCCGATATTTGTCTCTCACCTATGGGTGGATAATTGTAAGCCTAAGTGGGGTAGCAGCCTGAGGCTAGCAAAGGATGTAATGGTTGTATCCTAGGAATCCATTGTTAGGTGCTCAAGCCACCTCAATACTTCTGAAAAATTGTTAAAAGTGGCGCTAAACACCATTCAAACAAAAAAATCATAATCAGTAGATGTGCCTTTTGAAGCATTTTCTCTGTATCTCACACGGACATATGTTAGTGTCATCTTGTTAGTTTGTCTGTACATCCTGTGGCCCCAGCTGTAGCAAATACTCTTTCTGACATTTGTCTCCCACAAATGGGCTGATAATTGTTAACCTAAGTGGGATGAGCAACTGGAGGCTTGGAAAGGATGTATGGTAGCACTGTTGTGACAAATACCAGAAATCCATGGTTAGGTGCACGAACCACAGCAATTTGACTGAAATACTGTTGGCATTAAGCACAAACAAACCTCCTGCTGTCTGGCTTTTCGACTATCAATATCTTGATAACACATGTCATCATATGGATTAATGTAAATGAAATTTTCAGAATGTTTCTAGTCATCTTAGCTTTTGCATATTGTCAGGTATTTCTATTCTTGATTAAAGGATATTTATTACACAAGGTAATAAACTAAATCTCTGTACATTTTCATAAATCTGTATTTCATTTTGTTGACTTTTTCCTTGTATTCACATAGAATTCCTGTTTATATCTAGCATTTAGAATGGCTGAGTCTTGCGGTCCACTAAGAGCTTGTGTCTATGTGTAGTCTACTTTTTAATTTAGGTCTGAGTTTTGCAGTGAAGTGTACCATCATTATCATTATACATGGTCATGGTTATTCCTATAGATACAGTGACGCTTTTTGACCCCCCCCTGAAGGGAAACCATTCGGAAAACATTGTGTAAAATGAAGAAATTGCTTGTGACAAGCAATTTCTTCATTTAACACAATATTTTCTACACAGAAACATGAAAAACTTTAGAATTTTATGAACTTTAAATTGTCATCTACAACTCCTTTCAGTTTGGACCTGTCATGTGGGAATGGGTTAAGGAAAGCATAATGTTTTGCAGTATTTTACTCACTTACATTTACACCTGGGATTTATTATTGTTTGTTGTATAATGAAACACGGTGCATTTTAAAATGTTATTACTTCAGTGTATGATCTAACTTTTTGCCTTTTTAGCTTACTCGGAACAAAATTCATGGAAGAGCTATTGTCATGCCCTTTGATGTGGTCTTCAGTGTTGGCTTTGGTGTCTGCGTCAGTGTCTGTACTTGGTTAAAGTGTTTATACATGTATCTCTTTTATAACATAAGTGCTAGGGGGCTATTATTTCACACATGCATTCATCAGGACAATGGCTTTAACTGGAGACAACCTTGATCCTGTGACCTTAACCTTAACCTATTCCCACACAGTGACACCTTTTGATGCCCTTTAAGAAAAGCAATTGGGAAAACATTGTGTAAAATGAAGAAATTGCTTGTGTTTTCTGCCTAGAAAGTTTAAAAAATCTAACATTTTATAAACTTTAAATTTTCGTCTGCGTCTCCTTTCAATTTGGACCAGTCTAAAATTCTGTTGTGTGGGAATGGGTTTAAACCTGTTATAAAAAAAACTTTTACCCAAAACGTGTAACTTTTTCTATCTTTGTCATTTTAGCTAACCTGAGCATGCAGTCCTTGTTCGGCGTCCAACTGCTTACAATTACTAAAAAGTTTTCTCCTCTTCAGCTAACTTTGGCATATCAACTAAACTTCACAGGAATTATCCTTAGGTCATGCTCTTTCAAAATACTGAGATGATTGAAATTGATGAAAAACTTTGGTTGCCATGGCAGCCAAGTGAAAATCTTGAAATATCTTACCATCCCAAACCACAGCTTTGATATTTGGTATATATCATCTACTCAGCCGTAAAAGATCGTAAAAGAATTACTATACTCTGAAAATTAGCCTTTTTCTGTGTAATCTCTGATTTTACATAGGAATGGAAAAGAAAATCTTTGTATATCTTCTCTCAAACCTTAAGGCCTACACCTTTGATATTTAGTATGTGTCAATGCATATTGACCCTATTCAAATGAATAACCATACTCTGAAATCCGTGATTTTTTATACAGGAATAAAAAGAAAGTCTTTTTAAATCTTAATCTCCCAAACCATAAGCTCTAGAATGTTTATATTTGGTATGTATCAATGCCTTTGGACTCTATGGAAAATACTTCATCAGGATTACCATACTCTGAAAAGTATTCCATTTCTGTAAAATCCCTCATTTTACATGGCAATAAAGAATGGTTTACATCTAAGTCAGTGCAAGTTATATAATCTTTGTGACTGTTCAAGATTTTGCATTGAAACTTTACTTATGTGGGTTATATTACAACTCTCTAGGCAAGGATTCATAACTCTGACATTGTATAACTCATGACCGCTTTTTGACTTAAATTTTTTTTATTGAAATTTTACATGCAATGTTTCACTCCCGTAATTACTCAAGGTAATATCAGGTTTGAGACTTATCACATGTTTAGATGCCCCTCTATAAAAAGGCTATGGAAAACATTGTGGATAATGAAGAAATTGCTTGTTACAAGCAATTTCTTCATTATCCATAATGCTTTCTACCCCAAATTATAAAGATTTTTAAAATTTCATAAACGTTGAATTTTCGTCTGCAACTCCTTTCAATTTGGACCAGTCTAAAATTTTGTTGTGTGGGAATGGGCTAATGACATATCAGATCTTTTCGTTACTGTGAAATGAAAAAACGAGGTATTGCTTTGGACAGATTGTTGTCTGTGTCCGCATCTATTTGTTTCGGGTTTTTTCCCTGAAAACTTTGACATTTTGTAATATCGCTGGTATTACAGAACACATTAACCCTTTCCTACATAATGATGCTTTCAGACACCCTTCAAATAAAACAATTTGAAAACACGCAAAATGAAGAAATTGCTTGTAAATAGCAATTTCTTCTTTCTACACCTTGTTTTCTAACAAGACAGTTGAAAATTCTAAAAATTTCAAAAACTTTTGTCGTCTGCAACTCCTTTCAATTTGGACCAGTCTGAAATCTTGCCATCATGTAATGGGTTTAACAAAACTTGATTATTTGCTAAGTTTTGGGACATGGCTATAGGGCAGTGTGTCATGAGGTCGCGGCAAATAACCACATTCAAACAAACAAATTGTTAATTACAGTCAATTGTTGATTTATTTTTTAATTGAATTAATTACTTACTGCAGATAAAAGGCTGCAAGAATATGACAAAAATCTATAGGTCTTTATGTCTTGTCTATTTTCCTCCAAATTTCAAAACACATTTCAAACAGATTTGTGCTTATCATCGAGATCAATTAATTTATTGAAAAAAAAATTCAACTTAAATGGGAGCCTATGAAGACTTACCCATTCCCACACAGTGATGCCTGTTGACGCCCCTCAAGAAAAAAAAATGAGAAAACATTGTGGAAAATGAAGAAGTTGCTTGTAACAAGCAATTTCTTCATTTTCTGCAATGTTTTCTTCCCAGAAAGTTGAAAAAATCCAAAATTTCATAGATTTTCAGTTGTTGTCTGCAACTTCTTTCAAATTGGACTTGTTAAAACTTTTATTGTGTGGGAATGGGTTAAGTTGTACACAAAAGACAGGAGCATCAATCCCCTGGATACCCCCTTGTTCAGAAAAGAAACTACAATTGGCTGCTTGGCCTTAAAATTTCTGTAACTACAGCTGGAGTTAGGATATATTGGTAACTTAAGACAGTATATGGGCAGCACAAACAAAAAAATCAACAATGGAAAAATGTTTGAAAATAACTACTCTTCGAGGATAAATTTGGTGCATGCTAAAAAGGCTGTATTTGCCAATATAGGTGTAACGGCAAATGATTTTCGTAAATTTGTAAGGTGTAAGGCGAAAAGGTATCGCATTTTGATATACGCAGAAAACATAATTATAACCCTTTCCTGTTCAATTCCTGGTTTCTAGGTACTTGTGATTTTATAATTGAGAAAACATTGTAGAAAAAGATGATATTGCTTGAAACAATATTTCCTACCCAAATGAGTGGTTATTTTTGGAATTCTATCCATTTTAAAATTTTGCAAAACAGCAAAGGGTTAACATGGGAGTCAGGTATAATAGAGGTGTGAAAGTTGTCGTGGAGCAGATGATTTGCGGGTGCTGCATGCAATCAATAATCAGTACTTTACATCATTCAGACACTTAAACTATAAGTTTGCCTAATCAAGAACCCTTTGTGTGATGTTTGCTGCCAAAAAATTTCTAGATTTCTTTTTGAAATTTCTGGGACATCTTTGTTAGCCATGAATTTGTAGCTTAAAAGCAGCTCTTTTTTGATTTGATGAAAATTTGATATTGGAAACCTATCGGCTTTTCCAATAGTTATTAATATCATTTTCAAGATATATATTCTTTCTTTGTTTAAATCTTTTAAATTAACTAGAAATTTAATTTATTGAGATATATTCTCTTGGCCCTACTTTGAATGTCAGAATTCATCAAATTAGGTTGTAAGTCTTCAGGTGATGTCAATCTAGACTGAATTACTAGCAGAAGCCAGAGACGCCATTAATACATCATGAAAACTCCAATTAAGGCATTTTTGGTACAACCGACAGATATCGCATTCACCTGAAGAATTACGGCTCGATTCTGGTTGTGCTTTATTTTGGCATTTTATTTTGTGCAGTCTGATATTTGTCTAAACCTCTTGTCCCCTTTAAGCCAGTGCTGTTTAAATAACCAATTTTCAAAAGAAATATTGACCCAAATTAAGACCTTCAATTGCTGTCAGTCTGTCAGTGATTCTATATAGGATTTTGATTCAGCATGACAAGGGTTAATTTAATGAGAATGTGGCAATACATTTTGTACTACAAATGTATAATAGTCTCAAGATGCTACAAAGATACTTCCAGGGATTTTCTCAATAGGAAGTTACTTAAAGCAAAAAGCCCCTGGCCTCAAGGAAAAGACTTTTGGAATCATTGTAGACATTTAAGAAATTTCATCTAACAAGCAATTTCTTTATTTTCGACAATGATTTCTACCATACAAGAAAAAGCGTTTATATTTCACCTACTGGAAATTGTCGTCAGCAACTTCTTTGTATTTGGATGATTGAAAAAATTTGTTATGTGGCAATGGGTCAAAAGATAACTAAAATTGTTTCTATTTCTTTGTTCAAAATATAGGTAAACTTTTTGCGTCATATAGTTTGTAAGCCAAGGAAGATAATTTGTTCCATCAAAGCTTAATACTGTACTATCTGAGTGCCAAGAATTTATTGGATTTACCTGTTCATTACACAAGGCGAATCACATAGAGCAATGTCACTTACTCAATGGGAACTTTTCTTAGCCTTTGTCATGCTGAACTCTGAATATTCCTGGTTTGGCAGGTGGTGTATATTTAGATCAGCCAGATTATGCACATAAGTGCTGTCTGATCTTAGTCTACACCTCCTGTTTGTCCTTTTTTAAGACAGAGTTATTTATGAAATCTATTTTTAAAATAAATATTGAACTGCAACTTTTACTTTCAGTGCTTTTTTCCCTCCTTTGATTTTCATGCGATTTTGAAAGAGAAATTTATTCAATAGAACAAGGGTTAGCATGAAATAGTAGATGGGCTGGTATAGTTTCTTTTTTGTGTGTTAGTCTAGGCCTGGGTTCTACCATTTTTGCTTCTACAATTATGAATGGATTTCAAAAAACTTGGCACAGTTGTTTCTGATCTTTATGAGGACTGGTGTTGTGTAAAAAGTTTAGGTACCCCCAAAGGTTCATCTGACAAAACTGATCTGAATGTATTTCAAAAGTGAGAACTAGTCATTCAAAATATATCTGTTGTGTTACTCTCAAGTTGAGAGGCATCCTTAATACATCTAGTTTAATCCATTCCTATACAATGAGGCTGTTTGATGCCCCCAAGAAAAACAATTGGATAAAGCGTTTGAAATGAAGAAGCAATTTCTTCATTTTCCACAATGTTTTCTACTCTTAACCCTTTCCTGTTTAAACAGGGATTTTACGCCATTGTGATTTTATATTTGAGAAAATATTGTGGAAAAAAAAGAAATTGCACAATATTTTCTACAACATAGGATGGTTTCATTTCAAATTGAACCCAATTTTCATTGTGTGCTGCAACCTCTTTCAATTTGGACAAGTCTAAAATTAAAAAAAAACAGGAAAGGGTTAAAGGAAAAATCAAAGTACTGAAAGTACTGTAAGCTAGCAAAACATAGTTTTGTTAAGTAATGTTATTTGCTTAAGGTTATTATGATAGGAAATCTTTCCCTTGTTGGGTAGAAAACATTGTGGACAATGAAGAAAAGCAACTTCAGATGCTTAAGAAGCGGAATTGAGTTTGAATGGGTAAAAAAACATGCCTTTGAAAAGTTCTCTACAATTTGAATAGAGTTTGCAATATTCCTTAAATACATAAGAACTATTTTTTTGACATAGGCATTCAATGGATTTAGTTGTTAAGCCTCCAGTGGCAGTTTGCACTTGTTGAAATTTGAGAAGACCTCAGAATTTTGTCTGTAAACTTAAGCTATCAAAGCTTACACTTTGCCAGCTAAAAATAAAAAAATTTCATTAACAAGAATTCTTATTCTGCAACATCATTCAATTTAGACCATTCTAATATTAATTCTAAAAATTCTAAAAATGTCTGGTAATGGGTAAAATATGATATTTACCTTGCTCAGAGGACACAAGTGTCCTAGAAGGTTATTTTATGTTTTTGTCTCATATTGTCATTGTGACACAAACTTGTCCTAAAAGCAGAATTCTCAAGCGTCCTTGTGTGTGACTCAGTCTTTGTTTACTTAATAGCATAAACAAGACCTAAACTATTACCTTAAAACAAAATTTTGCACCACTGGATCAGATATACAACATTACAAAAGTTTGTTAACTAAAATCTTAAGGTCATTAAGGGTAGGTAACATTGACATTAGGAACTATCACTATTTCTTCTGTGTAAGTTTTTTTCATTAAATATGAATGAACAAGAAGCAGAAATGGTTGAAATTTAAGCTTCTTTGCAAATCTCTTGTTTGAAATACACCAATGTACCCTGCAAAGTCAGGTGTTGGTTAGAATTTGTTTTATTTTATTTTTAGAACAATGAAGAGGATCTATGGTGTATACAGTTAGAGCTAGTAGTTGGGCTATTTCATTATGGAAGATGATGATGTCAACTTGTCTTACTCTGCTCAACAGATTAACGAACTTTTAAGATGTCCAATTTGCTGGGACAGATTTCGAACACCAAAGCTATTACCATGTCAACACACATTCTGTGAATCACCTTGTTTGGAGCAACTTGTTGATAGGTATATAACATAACGATAAAAGGGAAAATCATGATAACCTTTTTTTTAGCTCACCTGAGCACAACTTGCTCAAGGTGAGCTTTTGGTATCGCCTTTTGTCCGTCATGCGTCATGCGTCGGAAGGCGTCAACAATTCTTTAAACATCTTCTCCTCAGTAACCACTGGGTGGAATTCAACCAAACTTGGTAGGAATGTTCCTTGGGTGACCCTTCTCAAAAGTTGTTCGCAGATTTTTGATTGACCCCCAAATATGGGTGTTGCAGGGCATTGCAGTTTTTGACTTTGAAATCTTTAAACATCTTCTCCTCAGTAACCATTGGACCAATTTCAACCAAACTTGGCATGAATGTTCCTTGGGTGACCCTTTTCAAAAGTTGTTAGAATTTTGATTTATGCCCAAATATGGGTGTGGCAGGGCCTGGCAGTTTTTGACCTAGAAATCTTTAAACATCTTCTCCTCAGTAACCATTAGGCCAATTTCAACCAAACTTGGCATGAATGTTCCTTGGGTGACCTTTCTCAAAAGTTGTTGGTGGAATTTTGATTTATGCCCAAATATGGGCGTGGCAGGGCGTGGCAGTTTTTGACTTAGAAATCTTTAAACATCTTCTCCTCAGTAACCATTGGGCTAATTCTAACCAAACTTGGCATGAATGTCCCTTGGGTGACCCTTTTCAAAAGTTGTTCGTGGAATTTTGATTTATGCCCAAATATGGGCGTGGCATGGCCTTGCAGTTTTTAACTTTGAAATCTTTAAACATCTTCTCCTCAGTAAGCATTGGGCCAATTTCAACCAAATTTGGTATGAATGTTCCTTGGGTGACCCTTTTTAAAAGTTGTTCGCAGAATTTTGATTTATGCCCAAATATGGGCGTGGCAGGGCGTGGCAGTTTTTGACTTTGAAATCTTTAAACATCTTCTCCTCAGTAACTATTGGGCCAATTTCAACCAAACTTTGCATGGATGTTCCTTGGGTGACTCTTTTCAAAACTTGTTCGCGGAAATTTGATTGACCCATAAATATGGGCTTGCAGGGCGTGGCAGTTTTTGTCTTTGAAATCTTTAAACATCTTCTCCTCAGTAACCATTGGGCCAATTTCAACCAAATTTGGTATGAATGTTCCTTGGTGACCCTTTTCAAAAGTTGCTCGCAGAATTTTGTTTCACGCCCAATTATGGGCGTGGCAGTTTTTTACTTTGAAATCTTTAAACATCATCTCCTCAGTAACTCTTGGACCAATTTCAACCAAATTTGGTATGAATGTTCCTTGGGTGACCCTTTTGAAAGTTGTTTGCGAAATTTTGATTAATGCCCAAATATGGGCGTGGCAGTTTTTGACTTAGAAATCTTTAAACATCCTATTCTCAGTAACCTTTGGGCCAATTTCAACCAAACTTGGCATGAATGTTCCTTGGGTGACCGTTTTCAATTCGTGTTTAGGAAATTTGATTGAAGCCCAAATATGGGCGTGGCTGTTTCTTTATTTAGAAATGTTTAAATATCTTCTCCTCAGTAAGCATTGGGCCAATTTCAACCAAACTTGGCATGAATGTTCCTTGGGTGAACCTTTTTCAAAAGTTGTTTGTGAAATTTGATTGACGCCCAAATATGGGCGAAGCAGGGTGGGGCAGTTTTTTATTTAGAAATCTTAAAATATCTTCTCCTCAGTAATCATTGGGCCAATTTCAACAAAACTTGGCATGAATGTTCCTTTGGTGACCTTATTCAAAAGGTGTTTGCAGAATTTTGATTTATGCCCAAATATGGGCGTGGCAGGGCGGGGCAGTTTTTTTACTTTGAACATCTCCTCAGTAACCATTGGGCCAATTTCAACTAAACTTAAATGGATATTCCTTTCATAAGTGTTGGCAAAAATTCGAATCATCTTACATTAGTCAGGTGAGCGATTTTAGGGCCATTCTGGCCCTCTTGTTTAACTTAGCTGAGCATAAAGTGCTTGTCATCTTTCATCTGGGCCAATTTGAACCAAATATGGCAGAAATGTTCAATAGGTGGACCTCTTTCACCTTAGCTAAAAGAATAGAAATACATTGAAATTACTGATTGCCATTGTGACAAAATTTAAAAAGATCTTTAATATCTTGTCCTGCTTAGCCAGAAGGCATAGAGGTTTGATATTTTGCATGAAACATGACTATATTGACCTCTTACACATGTGTACTATTATCTCATGTGAATGCACTAGAGCCCCCAGCCCTCTTGTTTTCAATAGATCTAAGAGCTACTAAAACTAGTTTGCATCCCAGTGGTAAAATAGAACAGTAGACATTGTCTTCGTGGTTTGGGCAGGGGACTCATAATCTGAGAGAAGTCCAGGGTTGTGGGTTCAAATCTCGCCTCTGGTCAAATGGGCAAGTCCTTGGGTAAAAGATTTGAGAGCTACAGCCTTGTACATGTGATACCCAGGAAGTACATGAAGATGTGAAGTTGGCTATGATGTACTGAAAGATTGTTCAAAGAAGAGTTAATCCCCATGTTAACTATATTTGTGTAAACTTAACCCTTGTCATGCTGATCCAGGAATATTCCATCTTTGACAATGGCTTTGGCAGATGCATAGACTAAGATCAGCCTGCACAGACATGCAGTCTGATGATGACAATGGTTAACATGTTGTAACAAAAGTAATTCTCTGTGTTGTTGAAATGAAATATGTAATACACATACCATATGTTATATATTTTGTTTTGTAGATTTCACAGAATCAAATGTCCAGAATGTAGGATAGAACACAGAGTTCCATATGCTGGTGTATCTGCCTTCCCAAACAACAGAACTCTCCTAAACTTCCTCGATCTGTCAGCCCAAACCTCACCATTCCTACCTCAACAGCCATCCAATCAAAATCAAGCAAGCATAAACCCTCCAGCCAATCAGGTACAGGAATTCCAGCATGACTCACCACCACCATTACCCCAGAATCCAACCGGAAATGAAACTCAGCGTTCTGGTTGCTGGGTGTGTGGACGCCATATTCCTCTTGCTCGTTGTGCGCATTGTGATCATGTGATCTGTGATACCTGTAAACGATCTCATATGGACCAGCTACGACTGGATGTGAACAGACTAGTCAGCCAACTGCGACGAGGAATGCCCTCATTTTCACAGGCAATCAGTGTGATAGAAGGAAAATCAGAATCTCTCCATCAAAGGGCTGAGGCTGGTAAAGCAGAAATAACTGAAACAATTGAGAGGTACATTTCAGAACTGAGAAACCGTCAGCGATTACTGCATAGTGAAGTACAAATGTGGTTACTCGGTGAAATACGATCATTGAGAATGTGCCAGGAAAATGTTGAAGTAGAGCTGGCAAGTACAGCCAGTTTTTGTGACTCGACGGAATCTGTTTTATCAAGGCCCAACCAGGTGATTCCAGATCAGGATTTAGTGGATATGAAAAGACACTGTGTGGAACATATGGAGGTCATACGAGCCTATGAAGACGGGACTGGTGTGAGGCTGCCTAGGGAAAGACAAGTATGTTTGTTTGTGTTGTATGGGGTTATAATGTCACTTGGAACATATTGTCAGTTATATCAAAGTGCAGTTCACATTTCTGTCTCATTCCTTTGTGTCATCAGTACTAGACTAAGGATCTGAGTTGGACTGAATGTTGTTTGTACGGTCACCCTCTAAACTCCAGTGCAGTTGTGTTGAAATAGTTTTCTCTACTTGGTCCTGGACAAAAAAAAAGTAAGACCTGAGTTTTTTGCTTGTCCAGAATTGAATGAACTTGTC
Organism: Fragum fragum; assembly: GCA_946902895.1. Lineage (NCBI taxonomy): Eukaryota > Metazoa > Mollusca > Bivalvia > Cardiida > Cardiidae > Fragum > Fragum fragum. The sequence goes on along the minus strand of OX336377.1, from coordinate 33,426,374 downwards.
CACCAAATTAAAGAGATACATTTTGAGAAAAATTGTTGTAATGAAGAAAATGCTGGAACCCTTCAATATAAACATCATGATAGTTTTCCAATATATAATGAGTTTTTTTTGAGGCCACAAAGATTTGCTCTAGTATTTACTTGGCCCTGTACAAGTGGCCTTTGAAAATGCTCTTATCCTCAGGTAAAAGCTCATGTCAGATAAGTTGGGCAATGGAATTTCACACCCCTATTTCTGCGGCAGGGGTTTCTGGTTTGATTCCCTACGACTCTGGTCCTACAGATGAGAGTGTAAATCAAGGCTTTATCTATGTTATGATATCAGATCAGGGCTTATTCTGGCTAAGAATGTTATGTGCAAAAACATCTCATTTAGCCAAATCTAATGAGAAATTAAGAATTTTTGGAGAGATGTTTTACCAAATCCTTCACTAAATTACATATTTCTTTGAGATTTTTCTCTCATTACCCCAGTTTCAATGAGATTTCTGCAGAAAAATGAGAAATCTCAAAATGATCCCTTTCAGTTGTAGAGTGAATACCATGGCTCATATTTTGGGACAAAGGTTCCTTGCATTGATAGGCATCAGATGGTTTAGGTCATCTGTCAAAGTCTATGTCACTTATGGTGACATTTGTAAAAAAAAAAGGCTGTTACAGGAGCATGGTGTTTGAACAACATAACTTGTTTTCTAAATATGTTACTGGCAAAATAAAACCATTTCATATCAGAGTTGACCTTTCTATTGGAGATCAATGGACATGGCAAACAATTTGTTAATGTTTGTACATTCTCTCATAATGTAAATGGGTTTTATTAGCAAGGGTTTTATTTTTGCTCATATTTGCCAGTCAAGGAGCTCATGAATTCGAGAATCTCGCTTTAATTGGACCATTTTGTCCAGAAAAAAGAGGGAGAGGTCCGAAGGAAGCCAGGGACCGACAAAGATCAAATGACAAAATATTTACTTTTTTCCGCATCATCCCACTTTATTTCATTCAAATGGGGATTATCACCTTTCCACACACAAAGAATGAATCAGTTTTGAGAATAGGAAGAACCTTTAGCAAACGACAAAATTTCATAACCTGCCAAATTAGTCCACACAACTATACAAAAGTAATAATGGAAGGCAGATGAGGTGATAAAATTCTAGGCAACAACAATTACATAACAAAGAGCTAAAAAGTTAAAAATGACTTTTTATTGCATAGACTCTTTGAACCTTTCAACAAAATAAGCAGACAATTCGAAATAAATCAATTAAAAAATAACAAATGCCACTGTTTTGACACAGGATATAATTATTTTGCCTTTGACAGTTTGGTAAGACTACTATCATATTGATAAATCGCTAGGTCTGTGCTTTAACCCATTCCAACTCAATCCCTCCTTTTTACGCCCCTCAAGAAAAAAACTTTGGAAAACATTGTGGAAAATGAAGAAATTGCTTGTATCAAGCAATTTCTTCATTATCCAAAATGTTTTCTATCCAAAAAGACGAAAAAAGTCAAAATTCCATCAACTTGAAATTGTCGTCTGCAGCTTCTCTCAATTTGGACCAGTCTAAAATTTTGCTGTGTTGGAATGGGTTAAGGTATAACTATTATACATTAAACCTGTCAGCTCTTTCCAAAATTAAATCAAATTTTCATGCATAATTGAATTTCTTAGAACCATATCAGAAGAGAAATCGTTATACTATGATAATAGAAAATAGGTAAATGTTCTTAAAATGAATTACCAGAAATGATTCTATTCATAGGTTGGTATCGATCAGGATGTAATGGTATATCGATTTTTTCTTTGTTGGTGTATTCCGGGAAATACTTATGGAAATTACCAAAGTACCATATGGCCACTTGCAAATTCATTAACTCACTAATAAGTCTTCTGATACAGCTCACGTGAAAATAAGACTACGCGAAACTTGCCCAATTTATAGTAGTTGAAGATCAACTTTACTTTTATAAGTAGTTTATTAATGTATATATACATTATTGTTGATAACTATATTATAGGTACAGATCCAGTTTGAAGGTAACCGTTTTTCTCAAGCTATTTCCAATTTCGGAGACCTTGTAGTTGTAGAAGGGCCTGAAAGTGTTGCACAAACTCAACCCCCTAGACCCACCTCACCAAGAGAGGCCCTGTCAAGTGTCACTGCTGGAACAACAGCTTCAGGTTCTGTTACAAACAGGTTGACTGAACCAGTAAACAACACTAGAGGTCATCAAAGTAATACACTAGATAGAGCATTAGTAGCTATAGGTTAGTACAGTTTACCATATAACTATAATTTGTCCATATATTCCGACACTCCAAGAATTAGGACACCATTAAGTATTTCATGAAATAATTATACCCAAACAAAACAAATGTTTTAAGGGTTATACTGGAAACAGTCTGTCTGTCCGTCTGTCTATAAACAAAATACTACATACTTTGTGTTGCGACCTCCTTCAGTTTTGCTTCAATACCATTGAAACTTTATACAAAGATTAACCGCATGTTGAAGTTTTGCAATACTCAATTTTGAAGTCTTAATTCCCCCTGGTTCAAGAATAATCTCCCCTTGAACTTAGACATTATTTATGCTTTGTAGATATATACAGCTAATTATACTACCAATTTTGTGTCGCGAACTCCTCCTTTCTAGAAAAGCAAAGTCAGTAGATATTAAAGCTCTCATTACACTGAAAGCACTTGCTGGGGTATTAAGTCACATACTGTGACAAGTTCTAGTTTATTTTGTGCCTCTAATTTCGGATAAATGGGTCTCAAATATATCTATTTTTGGACACCGAATTTTAGAATATAAAATATCAGGATAACTAATACCACATCCATTATCGTCAATTTGGAATTCTAGCATTCAGTATCTCAAAACTGTCTGAGTTAAGTGTCAACAGGTGTATATTGTTTATAACAGTCATGGAGAATAGGCACGCACCTCGGTATCCTTCAGCTACTAACCGTGAAGGTGATACAATTGAAATATCAGCCGCCTTCATAGCGCAGTTGGTAGCCCGTCCGACTGTCAATCTAGAGGTCCCAGGTTCGAACCCCGACGGCGGCACTCATCCTTTCCGACTATTTGTCTCTCACCAATGGGTTGATAATCGTAGACCTATGTGGGATAGTAGCTGGAGGCTAGGAAAGGATGTAATGGTAGTACTGGTGTGAGAAATACCAGGATTCCATTGTTAGGTGCTCCAGCCGCCGCGATATAACTGAAAGATTGTTGAAAGCGGCGTAAAACCCAATTCAAAATCAAATCAAATCAAATTGAAATATCACTTTTATTTTTCTCTAGGCGTCCTTAATTTTCTTTCCCTAGTAGAACCTGCCCTGAAGAGGATCTCCATGATAACATAAGCAAACCATATGAAATTATTCAAATTGACTTGAACCTACTTTCGATTTTACTACACTACCTTCGAGTAACCAGAGCTCATAGAGGGTAATGTCATCGATCGTAACAAATCAAGACAAAGGATTTTATTTGAAAACAGTCGTACTAACAGCGTTTTCAATAAATATGGAAAATGCATGAATTGTTATTGTAATTGTCTCAAAGTTACTAACTTCTCATCCAAAAAGGGGTATGTGATATTGATAGTTTAAGATAAAGTACCGTTATTGTTCCGAGCTTCTTTCATTAATCCAAAATTTAAACTCATGCTGTCTTATCAAACACACAAAAAGAGTCTAGTTTGACAAATATAAACCAAAGGTTTTTCGGGTTCTGTTTATTTTACTACGAGGGAGTAGATGTGATCAAAGGCACCAACGCCAGGATATTCTGCTATATTTGGGAGGGCTTCCGGAGTTGACACCTGGCAGACACGTACCCCATAGGAGTACTAACCCTTGTCATTCTGTCTTTACTTGATTTAACTGACTGCCTGCATTACTGATGTAATTAAAAACAAGAAATGTAAATGTTAGAAGACAGCAATCCTCGACTATTCTGAGTGCTGGATAGTAAGAGCAATTCAATTCCACATTTGACATAATACCATAACAGTAATAGAGGTAAAAAATCTTATATTTAAGTCAAATATAAGAATTTCTAAGTCTTAAAATTTCATTAAAAGGAATGTCTGAATAATGAACCTTTGCCTAGAAGAAGATGTGTTTGTCACAAAGAATTGTGCAAAGTTTCAAAGCAAAAGCATTGGTAGAAAGAGATTTATAAAGATATATAAAAGTTGCATATAAGGTTTAACCAAGAAATAGTAAGTGCTAAAAGGGTTAATACTCCACTGAAGTGAATGTGGGAGTGATGAATCTGTGTCTAGAGGCTGATATTATTGTCTTATAAACGTGCAATGTTTCAAAGCAATAGCAATGGAAGAAAGAGAATAATTGAAGATATATGACAGTTGCACACAAGGTCTAACAAGAATTTCTAACTCCAAAAAAGGGTTAATTCTTCACTATAATAAATATAATTGTAATGAATCTGCATGGAAGATGACATGATGTTCAAAAAAGCATGTGCAAAGTTTCAAAGCAATAGTATTAGTAGAAAGAGAGTTAGTAAAGATGTATGACAGCTTCACCTAATGTTTAAAAACCAAGAATTTCTGAGTCCAAATAGGGTTAAAATTCCACTAAAATGAATGTCAGAGTATTGAATCTCTGTCTGGAGGCTGAGACATGACACCTGCATGTAAGGTTTAACCAAAACATTACGCCAACGCCCGGGTGACTGGAATAGCCCCCATATCCTTCAAAAATTCAAGCTAAAAATGGGATTTGTTTTCTCACAGTAGAAAGGCAATTAACTTTAAATTTGTGGGTGAGGATTTAGGTTAAGCAGACCATAGAAAAACTTGTATTTGACAGACGCTGTGCTTTTAATTGCGACAGTTTTGTTCTAACTGACAAATTACTTCTGATCTCTTGGTAACTTTAATACATGAACAATTAAAGTGCAAAGGCTTTGTTTAACTAACCATATAAGTACTCCCCCTGTTATCAATTTAGCTGACAAGGATTGTACATAATGGCAGAAAACGTATTTACCATCTACTCAATATCAGACCTCGATTACCGAAACGTCGTAACAATTTGCCTGAATATGCTGCAGTTACGATCTTCTTGTATTCTAACGGTGATGTACAGAAGTCTATTCATTGTTAAAAGGAAGAAAAACAACATTTTAGAGAAGGAATTTTTTTTGAATTTTTCCAATAAATGATCATTGATTATACATGGTCTTTGCTGGTATCTTGAGTCTCTCGTTAACTCTTTCCTGTATAATCACTGTTTTTTTACATCCATGCAATTTTATACTTAAGAAAATATTGTGATAAAAGAAGAAATTGCTTGATACAAGCAATTTCTTCTTTTATCAAGATATTTTCTACCACATAGAATGGTTTCGCTTCAAATTGTACTCACTTTTTATTGTCGTCTGCAACATGTTTCAAATTGGGCCTACATCAGGAAAGGGTTAATCCCCATTCAATCAATTAGTCAATTCAGTTTGAATACATAGCAAATGATGAACCCATTTCTGTTTATCAAAATTTTAGACTTGTACTATTTGAGAGAAGTTGCCAAATAATAAGGGCTCATGAGTCCGTGGATAAAAGTAAAAAAAGATATCATTCCAGGAACATAATAACTTAAGTATATTAATCAAAATTTTGATCCTAGGAAGTAGTTTGCCAGTAGCACAGAGTCCTAGGGTGGCATCTCGAAGGGATGATAGGACAGCAGGTCTGATGGGGGCAGGTTTGGGAAGTACAGGTCTGATGGGAGCTGGTGTGGGGAGTGGGGACAGTTCTGACTCGTCATCTAACAGACCTAGTCCAGCTAGGCAAGTGCGGGGCTCCAGATATCCAGCAGCATCAACATCCCCACAGCGGACTGGTCGTCCTACACAGGATACAGATTCAGGTGCAGCTGAATTATATAAACTTTATTTCATTGTTAAAGTGTCCTTGTCCAATATCAAGTCAGGTTACCTTTGTTGTCTCCATTTGTTAATTATACCCCTCCCCTTTACAAAGTAGAGGGGGGAATATTGGTTCCACCATGTTTGTCTGTGGGTAGACTTTTTCATTTCCATGCTCTAACTCAAGAACCAATAAACCTACAACCTGGTAACTTCATACAATTGTTCCTGATGACCCAAGGATGTGCCCTATTATATTTGAGTCAAAGGTCAAGGTCACAATTTCTAAGGCTAATTCCCATATATGAGTGAAAGTTTTGAAAATCTTTTCCTCAGAAACAGAATGATGGATTTCAACCAATCCTTACAGGAATGACCCTTGTTTGACCCATTATCAGATTCCTCAAAGAATTTTGATTAGATGAAAAACAATGTTTAAATGGGCGGGGCTAATTTTCATACATTTGGAAAGCTTTGAAAATATTTTTCTCAGTAAGGAGTTGATATATTCCAACCAAATCTCACAGGAATGATCCTTGATGACTTCATATCAGATTAAAAGACCAAAATATTTTTAATCGGATGGAAAATAAGACTTGATAGGTTGGACTTATTTCCATATATGGTATATGTTATATGCTGAAAACATTAAAAGAAAAGATTCTCAGAAATGAGTAGGTTGGTTTCAATCAACTCTCATATGAAGTATCTTTTAGAGATCCATTATCAGATCTATTCAATGAATTTGATGAAAAACATGGCTTTTGTGGTTGTGGCTTTTATCCATATATGATGTATTCTGAAAACTTTAAAAATCTTCTCAGAAACCAAATTTCACAGCGATGATCCTAATGTGACTCTTTGTCAGATTCCATCTTACAATATTGATTGGTTGGAAAACATTGCTGTATACTGAAAATCTCTGTTAATATCTTTTCATCTTACTAAGTAAATGTATTTTGAATATCTTGACTTTTGTAAAGTTTAAAATGCTTCTCTAGAACTATCTAAAGTATTCAGTGACAAGATTTATTTGTTAGACATGTGGAAAATGATTCAGTCTTTATTGAATTCTTGAAAATACTATTTACTAATCAAAACATGCAGGCCTGTGGAGGAATACAGGCACTCATTAGTGCCTCTAGGTTTTTGTATCTAAAAGTTCCTCTTCAAAATTCATGGATAGAAAGATTGTATTTAGGAAATGTGCGGTGCACTAGAACCCTATCTCTGCACATCTTATTTTTTGAGTTATTGCCCTTTTTAGCTCAACAGAACACTACTCTTCTTCTAAACCTAGAGCTTTGATATTTGGAAAATATCACTAACTATTGACCTTCAACCAAAATACTTCAATAATTACTGTACTCTGAAAATTAGCCCTTTTCTGTGCTATCCCTGAATTTACAAGGGAAATCTTTGAAAATCTTCTCCATACCATTAGGCCTAGAGCTTTGATATTTGGTAGTATAATCACCTAATGACCCGCTACCAAAATGCTTCAAAGAATTTCCATGCAATGAAAATTAGCCCTTTTCTTTACAAAGGAATGAAGAAGGAAAACTGAAATTCTTCTCTTTCCAAGCCATATGGGGTAGAGATTTGATATTTGGTATGTATCAACGTTTATTGACCTTCTCCCAAAATACTTCAATGAATTACTAAAACTTATCCCTTTTCTGTGGGATCCCTGATTTTACAATAAAATAAAGAAGGAAGTCTTTGAAAATCTTCTCCTCCCAAAACCATAAGGCCTAAGGCTTTGATATTTGGAACAAATCATCATCTTTTGATCCTCTACTTTCATGCTTCATAGAACTTTCGTACTCTGAAAATTAGCCCTTTTCTGTGCAATTCCTGTTTTTAGATAGGAAAAAAGAAGGATGTCTTTGAAAATCTTCTCCTAAACCATTAGGCCTAGAGCTTTGATATTTGATATGTATCAATGTCTTTTGACCCTCTAACAAAATACTTCAAAGAATTACAGTACTACTCAGGAAATTGGCACTGTATGACAGGATCATCAACATGCCTCGGATTATCTTCTTCTAAAAAATAATTAGACAGAGGGCTTTTCTATTTTGTATATAGAATAAAGCCAAGAACCATTCTCAGGGGAGCAATATTGGACCATCATGGTCCTCTTGTTTTATTTTCATACTTAATTTTTGTCCAGAACATATCTCAAAATGTATCAGGGGTGAAATCATGAAACTTCAGTAGAATTGGTTTGATAAATAGCAGGAAAGCATTATTTATCCCCCGCTGTTTGGGTGAAGGGGATATAGTTATGGTCTCCATCTGTCAATCTGTCCTTTCGTTATTCCGTCACTAAACTTGTCCAGAGAATATCTCTGAAAGTATAATTGCTATCAACTTAAAACTTCATAGGTCGATAGATCTCATTGAGGAGAAGTACAGTGTACAAGAAACACAACTCTTGCTTGCATAATTTTGGAGTTATTACCCTTTGTTATTTAAAGACTAAGATTTTGTCTTGGGCATATCTCTGAAAGTAAAATAGCTATTAACTTGAAACTTCATAGGTGTATAGATCTCGTTGAGGAGAAGTGCAGTGCACAAGAACCACAACTCTTGCTTGCATAATTTTGAGGTTATTGCCCTTTGTTGTTTTAAAGACTTAGATTTTGTCCTGAGCATATCTCTGAAAGTATAATAGCTATTATCGAACTCATTGAGAAGAAATGCAGTGCACAAGAAGCCTAAATCTAACTGGCTTCAGTTTACTATCAAGCTTTTACGGCGGGGGATGGTAATGTCCGACATGGCTCTTGTTGGATGTTCATGCTGCATCGATCTGATTGAAATACTGTTAAAAGTGGTGTTAAAACCCATTCAATCAATCAGTTATTGGTGGAAAGATATCATTAACAAAAAGTGCAGTGTGCAATCATGATAGTTCACATAAATTATAAGAGCCCAGAAATATTACTTTATCATTTACACAACAAGGTGTGGCAATGACATTTGCAGTGAACAATGAAGTTTGAATATGTTGGGATCATAATTTTAATACCATTGTACAAGATTTTGTAAATATTTGATAAACAGTATGTGTCTTTCAAGACTGATGCCTAAGCTATGGTAAAACTTAAGGTTGTAATTGTAAATTTCCTCATAAAAGTGATACCCACAAAAACACCGAGATGGGAATGTACAAACGTCAACATGTTAGTGTGTCCTAGCAATTTCTTCAGTATTCATAAAGTTTACCAAAGCTGTGGTAGATGTATGCCTGAACAGAACCTGAATATTTACATCTCCTTTATTTGATAGATTAAATAGAGGATAATCAAATGGTTATTCCAGATATGAAAAAAATATTTCACAAGGATGCTTTGTTAGGTGTTGAAAAAACGAGTGCGCACCAGTTGATTATCCTATTTATTATATTCCTTATTATCTTATTTTTCTTTATCAAAATATCGAACTCAATCTTTTTGACAGAGAGAAGGTCTATTGAAAAATTGGGAATGAATACACAAAGACCAAAGCCACGCCCACAAAACTGAAGAAGTTGCTATTTTTAGCTCACCTGAGCACAAGTGAGCTATTGTGATCACCTTTCGTCCAGCGTCCGTCCGTCAACAATTTCTTTAAACGACATCTCCTCCAAAACCACTGGGCCAATTTGAACAAAGTTTGGCAGAAATGTACCTTAGGTGGTCCCCTTTAAAAATAAGCCGCCGTCATAGCGCAGTTGGTAGCGCGTCGGACTGTCAATCTAAAGGTCCCGGGTTCGATCCCCGACGGCGGCACTCATCCTTTCCGACTATTTGTCTCTCACCAATGGGTCGATAATCGTAGACCTATGTGAGATAGCAGCTGGAGGCTAGGAAGGGATGTAATGGTAGTACTGGTGTGAGAAATACCAGGATTCCATTGTTAGGTGCTCCAGCCGCCGCGATATGACTGAAATACTGTTAAAAGCGGCGTTAAACCCCATTCAATCAATCAATCAAACCCTTTAAAAATAGCTAAAAGAATTGAAATCCGTGAAAAACTCTGGTTGCCATAGCAACAAAAGTGAAATTTTAAAATAATCTTTAAAAATCTTCTCCTCCTGACCCAGAAGGAGAAGAGCCTTGATATTTTGCATGAAGCATCAGTATATTGACCTCTTTCAAAATAGCTAAAATCTTGATCCTCGGGTTCCCAGGGGCGGAGCACCAGTTGGGGGGGTTATATAGAAATAAATAACGATTTTTAAATGACATCTCCTTCCAAACCATTGGGCCATTTGATCTAAATTTGGCAGAAATGTTCCTTAGGTGGTCCCCCTTGAAAATAGGTAAAAGAATTGAAATACGTTAAAAACTCTGGTTGCCATGGCAACAAAAGTGAAATTTCAAAAAAATCTTTAAAAATCTTCTCCTCCTGACCCAGAAGGCATAGAGCCTTGATATTTTGCATGAATTATCAGTATATTGATTTCTTACAAAATAGCTAAAATCATGATCCTCGAGTCTCAAGGGACGGAGCCGGGGGGGGTGTTATAGGCATGAAGCATCAGTTCACAGACTTCTTTCTTATTTCTGAAATTTTAACCCATGGATCCAGGGGTATGAAAAAGTTTTTTCCTTCTTTCAAATCAACACTAAAGCCTTGGAATTTGTAATTTAGACTTTTGGATCATCAGGTTCATAGTCTTTATATGTAAGTGTGGCCCACTTGTATTATAATCCTAACCTTAACATGAAATTAGAAAAAGAACCTTTATCTCAGGTGAGTGCCCAAGGGCCAACGACCCTCTTGTTATACTCTAATAGACTCTTTATAATGTCACTGGGTTTTTAAAAAAGTATTTCCTAAAAAACGGCAGAGAGTAAAACTGATAAGTGTTATCATCACTCCAGTGATGAAACCAAAATTTATTACCCTGAGAAATCCCAGGATTTCACAGCAATGTATATAATACAGAATATTTACTATTATCAACATAGATAAGCCCAACTGAAAATAGTTGCAGATGACATTTCAAACTGGGATAAAATTGACGATTAGTGCCAAATATGATAAAAAATATAATGGAAAAAGGAGAAATTGCTTGTTACAATTTTCTTTAACATATTTCTTCAGGAAGTCAAAAAGCTAGGTTTTTGGTTAATGAGTTAATTTTGATTTTTAGGGCCTAGTAGTACAGATGATGTTGACACCACCCCAAGACCAGTCCAAAATTTATCTTGGGAATTACCACTTGATCTTGCCTATCCTCCCAGGAGGAACATACGGGCGGGTAATGTCACTTCTAGTCGCACAAATAGACGATCACTGCAAGAACGACGAAGGCACAATTTATCTGATTCTAGTCTAGTAGAGAGACGACGCGTTGGACAACAGTTGGAAGGCTCTAGGCAGCAAAACCAATCTAGACCAAATGTTTCAAGCAGCACTCAAGAGCCTGTAGCCAGTACAAGTAATTCAGACCCGTCACGACCTACACTACAACGTAGCAGGACATATACACGTGAAGAATTTGAACCAATACGAGAAGAGGAGAATGTGTCTAGAGCTAGCTCAGCTGGAGCAGCCAACAGGGCACGATCTCCTGTCAGGTTTGATATAGATTTGAATGGTACTCTAGATATGGTGGGAGGGAGGTCAGGAGAAATGGGAGGAGAGAGTGTTAGGGTTAATGTGGCCGTCAACAATTATCAAGATAAAGGACGAGCTATTATAAGGTTTGGCGTGAGAGGCAGTGATAACCGAGAGTTTGTGTGGCCAAGAGGTGTAGCTGTATCTAGATCAGATCAGATCTTTGTGGCAGACAGTAGTAATCATAGAGTACAAGTGTTTGATAATATTGGTTCGTTTGTAAAATGTTTCGGTTCCTATGGTCAAAATGATGCTGAGTTTGACTGTCTGGCTGGAGTGGCAATCAATACAATGGGTGATATACTTATCACTGACAGGTATAATCACAGAGTGCAGGTGTTTGACCATCAGTTAAACTTCAAACTACGGTTTGGTGAAGAAGGTCAATCTGATGGGCAGCTGAATTACCCATGGGGTATAGCCACAGATAGTATGGGCTTTATTTATGTCTGTGACAAGGAAAATCACCGTATTCAGGTCTTCCAATCTAACGGAATATTTGCTAGAAAATTTGGTAGCATAGGACGACAACCTGGCTGTTTTGAAAATCCGCACTATCTGGCAATAAGTCCAGGCAATAAAGTATATGTAAGTGACAGCAGTAACCACAGAATACAGGTATTTAGTATGTACGGTGATTTCTTGTTCACATTTGGTTCTATTGGTACAATGCAAGGGCAAATGAAGTATCCTAAAGGTATTGCTATTGACGATCAAGGCTTCGTTGTTGTTGCTGACAGTGGAAATAACAGGATACAAGTGTTCCGTGAAGATGGTCGATTTTACTGTATGTTTGGTGGGTATGGGAGTGACAGTGGACAGTTTAAAGGTTTAGAAGGTTTGGGTCTTTTAAGTAATGGAAATGTTGTTGTCAGTGATAGGGAAAATCATCGAATACAAATATTTTAGATACAGTCCAAAATATATGAATGCCTGAGTGCAAAAACAGTATGTCTGCACATTGTATATACAATAATATGAGCAGCTGAAGACTTGGAAAGAATGTAAAGGTAGTACTGTTGTGAGGAATTCCAGGAATCTATGGTTGGGTTCTTCAGCCGTAACGATATGACTGTCAAACTGTTAAAAGTGACATGAAACTCCAATCAATTTTTTGGAAGCACAGCTTTGTCATTCAGTCATACAAGCAGAATCATATTCTTCAAAATTTTTAACTCTTCATTCAGAATGAGGTTTAGAAACTGAACCCATTACAAGACAACAAAATGCTTGACTTGTCGAAAAATTCTAAAAACTTGCAGACAACTAGTTTAACTATGTACCAGACGACAAAATTTTTGACTGGTCCAAATTGAAAGGATTGGCAAACTATTTAAAGTTTGTATAATTTCAGTTTTTTCAACTTTTTTGAAAGAAAACATTGTGAAAAATGAAGAAATATCTTGGATCAAGTAATTTCTTCATTTTTCACATTCTTTCTGAATTGCTTTTCTTGAGGGGCATCCAAAAGTGTCACTGTGTGGGAATGGGTTAAGTGTATGAAAATCTAAAATCTGTATATTTTAGGGTAGAGAATATTGTAGATTATGAAAATGTTTGCAACAATCAGTTTCATTGTTTTCCACAATATTTTCCAAACTGTTTTTCTTGGGGGCGTGAAAAAACAGGATTATGTGGAATGTGTTAACAATGCTAGCAAATTATATCGCTCAAACGCTTTTACTGTAAATTCATAGGAACATTTGAAACTAAACCCATTGCAAGATGACAAAATTTTAGACTGGTTTAAATTCAAAGAAGTTGCAGATGAAAGTTTAAAGCTTGTGAAATCTTAAATTCTTTGGGTTTTTTGATAGACAAGTATTTTCTTCATTTTCCAAAATGTTTTCCAAAGCTTTTTTTGAGGGACATCAAAAAGTATTGTGTGTGAATGGGTTAATTTGTAACATTGCCAATTCACATCATTCTTGTCATGCTGACTTCATGTATCTTGATTAACTACATGTATCTTGTCCCTCTTAAAGTATGGACTTTCAAAATGTCTGTAATAATATCGCAGAATTTCATTGAAAGAAAGTAACCTTGCAAGTTATATTGTTAATAAAAGGATGAAAGTGCACGCAATTACAGAAATCTTCAGGTCTTCTAGTATAATTAAAAAATTGTGTCATTGAATTATTTTTACAAATATTTTAAATCGATAAAAAATTCTTGATGAACATATATTTCAGAACATGCCATTGATTTCAACCAAATGAGAATTGAATGTTGATAAATGGTTGCACTAGAGGGCATTAGATATAGACTAGTTATTTCAAGGGCATATACTCTCAGACTTCTAAAGCTACACTAAATAAAATTGTTCCTGCAATGTATACAGATTTTTCTAAATTTTCGTGTTTCTTCAATTGCTGTCTGATGAAAATTTGTTCATTATTTGATTATGTTTGGGAAATAAAGAGTTGGTAATAAATGGCAAGAATGAATATAACTATTGTGATCACCAGGGCTAATTAAAAATTTGGAAGAGTTTCAAGTTTTTTCGTAAGATAATCAGTTTACCCTTATGTTTTATGTTCAAACCCTGGTTGTTATGTCCTTGTGATTTTATTATTGAGAAAACATTGTAGAAAAAGAAGAAATTTCTTGTAACAAGCTGTTTCTTCTTTTACTGCAATATTTTCTATCCTACTGAATGGTTATTTTTCAAATTAAATCCACTTTAGTAGTATATTTGAATCTTAGAATCACAATATCAACTTTATGTTTTTAGTTTTATGTTAGAAGTTTTGTCTAGTATATAATTTATCTCTTTGCTGTTTTTCAAGATTCTAGAATTATCCAATTTCAAAATGGTAGCAGATGATATTATAAAGTTAGTACAATTCAAAAAGTAACAATCCAATATGATAGATAATATTTTGGAAAAGAGGCAAGTGCTAAATACAAGCAATTTCTTCATTTTCCACAATTTTTCTCAAGTCTAATATCACAAGGATGTAAAAACAGGGATTGTGCAGAAAAGGGTTAGCCTTTCTAATTCATTATCCATACCTGGAAATAATACATTGTTTTAGTAGTTTGAAGTGTTTTCAAATTGTTGATTCTGTCAGAAACATTCACACACAAAACAATGAAGTAAGCCTGGATGAAAGCCTTTTTGACTTAACCCCTTCCCGTACAAATCAGGAATTTAACGTCACTGTGATTATATTCTAGAGAAAACATTGTGGGAAAAGAAGAAATTGCTTATAACAAGTAATTTCATCTTTTCCCACAATATTTTCTACCACATAGGATGGTTTCATATCAAATTGTCCAATTTTCATTGTCAAATGCAATTTATGCCAACAAGGGGGTCAATTCTAATTGCATTTCTAATGAATTATGTCCCTTGAAAGTTTTACCCAATACAAACACTTAATTAGCTGAGCAGTTACATCTGCATTTGCTGTTTTTGTTTTTGCCTTTCTATTTATTAAACTTGCTGATTTTTTTTTTTTTTTTTTTTTGCATCAATGACCCATTAATCTAAATACAGTTTCTTGAGTTGATAATTTAGTTTGCAAATTTGAAATTAGCTGAGGGATTTTTGGCTCTCTTTTTTTACAACTTGATCCCTCAAAAAAAAAAAAAAGCAGTAACTTTCACCCTTGTTATGCTGAATTAAAAGTCCTTGAATTGCTTTAAAATCAAAGAACTGACAGAACTGGAAGGTCCTGATGCGAGTCAATATTTATTTTGAAAATTGATTATTTAAACAACTCTTTCTGAAAGGGGACAAGTAGTAGATATAGACCAAGATCAGACTGCACTTATGTGCAGGCTGATCTTTGTCTATACTCCTGCCAAAACAGGAATATTCCGGGTTCAGCATGACAAGGGTTAATTTTCAGTCACTTTTTCAATGCAATATTAAAGCAAGTGGTGTGTTATACTATTCTTATTATTTAGAACTGTCTTTAATTATTATTCCAAATCAACAACAGTAACATACAAAGATTTCATCATGCCGTTTGACATGGAATCAAAGATTGAAACAGTTTGTTGTTGTTTATGAATTAGTATCAGAGTTCTTGTAATTATACAAGCTTGATTTAAATTTCTGATCAAGTTCTGGTTATGAATATTTTACTATTAATCATTTTGTAAATAGTCAAGCTGTCTTTATTGAGTCATTTGATAGGGCTGGTTGAGTAATATAATTTTGAAATGCTTTTCAACGCTCATGTTTATTCCGTCCAGTGAAGTTTTATGTATTATAATTGTGCCAAATGTTTTACATTAAATATGTTAACATCTCTTTCGTTTAGTTTTTGTTATTTTGTAATCTTACATTATTTAACCCATTCCAACACAATGACACTTTTAAACGCCTCTCAATATGAGCCTTTTAGAAAACATTGTTGAAAATGAAGAAATTGCTTGTTACAAGCAATTTCTTCATTATCAACATTGTTTTCTACTCCAAATGGCAAAGATTTTAAAGATTTCATCAACTTGAAATTGTCGTCTGCAACTTCTTTGAATTTGGAAATTTTATCGTATCGGAATGGGTTAAGAGCTTTGCACAGAAATTGACTGTTGCTGTAAATGGACTAAACACCATCCATTCTCTTTAAAATTACTCTGAAATTGTCTTCACATTTGTTAGCCCATTCCTTTTATAGACGCCTCCAAAAAAAGGGGCTTTGGAAAGCATTGTGGAAAATGAAGAAGTTCCTTGTTAGCAACACTTTCCTCATTATCCGCAATGGTTTTTCCTGGAAAGGCAAAAATTTTTTTAAATTTCAACTTAAGATGTTTGCAACATCCTTGGAATTCATTTGTTGTGAGTGAGACATAGCTGATTTAATCACAGTTGAGATTTTGCGCGTTACTGGTGTTAGTTTGGTCATCCATCCGTCCGGACCGTAACGTCTACATTTAAGGGTAGATTTCAATTATTTTGAAATACCGTCATCCATTATGAGTGGATATGCCATATTTAACCCATTCCCACACAGTGACGCGTTTGGACACCCCGCAAGAAAAACAATTGGGAAAACATTGTGTAATATGAAGAAATTGCTTGAATAAAGCAATTTCTTCATTTCTAGCTCACCTGAGCACAAAGTGCAAGGAGAGCTATTGTGATTGGCCATTGTCGTCCGTCCTTCCGTCTGTCCATCCGTCCACAATTTCTTTAAAAATCTTCTCCTCCTTAACCAGAAGTCCAATCTAGCTGAAACTTTGCTGGGATGATCCTTGGGTGAAGTTCTTCAAAACTTGTTAAAAGAATTTAATTCCGTCAAAAACTCTGGTTGCTGCCACATTTGAAAATGGGAATTTTTAGTAATTCTTTAAATATCTTTAAAAATCTTCTCCTCGTTGACCAGTAGGCCAACCAAGCTATAACTTTGCAGGGATGTTCCTTTGGTGAAGTTCATCAAAAGCTGTTGAAAGAATTTAATTCGTTCAAAAACTCTGGTTGCCGCAGCATTTAAAAATGGGAATCTTTATTAATTGTTTAAATACATGTATCTTTAAAAATCTTCTCCTCCTAAACCAGTAGGCCAATCAAGCTGACACTTTGTAGGGATGTCCCTTTGGTGTAGTTCTTTAAAAGCTGTTTAAAGAATTTAATTCCGTCAAAAACTCTGGTTTGTGCGGTATTTGAAAATGGGAATCTTTAGTAATTCTTTAAATATCTTTAAAAATCTTCTCCTCCTAAACCAGTAGGCCAATCAAGCTGAAAATTTGCAGGGATGTCCCTTTGGTGTAGTTCTTTAAAAGTTGTTAAAAGAATTTAATTCCGTCAAAAACTGTAGTTGCCGCGGCATTTGAAAATGGGAATCTTCTCTTCCTGAACCAGTAGGCCAATCAAGCTGAAACTTTGCAGGGATGTTCTTTGGGTGAAGCTCTTAAAAATTGTTAAAAGAATTTCATTCTGTGAAAAACTCTTTTAACTGCAGCATATGAATATGGGAAATTTTAGTAAATCTTTGTTTGTTTTTTTATAGAATACAAGGCCAAAAGCCTTCATATTTTGTATAGAGCTTAAACATATGGTTCTCTACCAAGTTTTTAAATATTTAATCTCTGGGGTCAAAAATGGCCTACCCCTGAGATCCAAAGTTCTGAAAAATGCCTAATAAGAGCAATTTCAAAAGACTTCTCCTCTTAAACTATAAGGTCTAGGTTATTCATATTTGGTATGTAGAATAACTAGATACTTTTGTACTATATCACTAAAAGTTGTCCTCCATGGGTCAAAAATGGCCATGCACTAGGGGTCCAAAAATTGGGAAAAACGCAAAATTTGAGTATGTTAAAAAAATCTTCATTTTAAGGCGGAGGGCATTTATATTTCAAGTGAGGCATAGCGTGGCTGTTATCTATCACTTTGATTAAATTATGCCTGTAGGTTAAAAAACACCCCTTCCCTGGGTGTCCAAAATTCGTAAAAATGCTCAATCAGACCATGTTCAACAGTCCTCTCCTCGCAATCTGCATTGTCTAAGGCATTCATATTTGATATATAGCATAACCAGATGGTTCTTTACAATGTTAGCTAAAATCTTAGCCCTAGGATAAAACATGGCACTGCCCCAGAGGTCCAAAATTTTTGAAAACACCCAATTTAAGCAACTTCAAAAGTCTTATCCTTCTGAAATTAAAGGTAAAGGGCATTCATATTTGGTATGTAGCATGACTTAATAATTTTGTACTATGTTACAGGAAAATATGCTCTTAGGATAAAAAACATCTCTGCTCCTGGGGTCAAAAATTGCTTAAATCGCATTGAAAGAATTCTTCTTAAATAGAAATGGAGAAATTGCTTGTCACTCCCTTTCTCACAATGCTTTTTTAAACCTATTTTCCCTGAGGGTGACACATTTTGGAATAGTTTGGTAATGGATTAAGCTATAAAGCCAAAGGCATTCATTTTTAGCTCTACTGGCTGAAGGCCACTAGAGCTATAGCAATGGCTTTTTCCCGTCCGGCGTCCGTCCGTCATCCGTCCGTTAAACTTTTCCTTGTTTACGCGAAAGAGTCCACAGTTTTCATGGGATTCTCTTCAAACTTTCACAGAATGATTGTACCATCATAAGGATCGTTCCTTTCGAAAATGGGTATGATCTGTCAAGAAACACGGGAAAAGGAGCCTTATGAAAATTTACTTAAAAATTCCATTAAAATTCTCGATTACGCTATAGAGTCCACAGTTCCTTTTGGATTCTCTTCAAACTTTCTCAGAATGATTGTACCATCATAAGGATCCTTCCTTTCGAAAATGGGTGTGTTCCGTCAAGAAACATGGGAAAAGGGGCCTTATGAAAATCTAATTAAAAAATCCTCGTTAACACTCTAGAGTCCACAGTTTTCATCAGATTGTATCTAAACTTTCACAGAATGATTGCACCAACATAAGGATCGTTCCTTTCGAAATTTGATATGATCCGTCAAGAAATATGGGAAAAGGGGCCTTGTGGAAATTTAATTTAAAATTTCATTAAAAATCATTGTTTACGCGATAGAGTCCACAGTTCATCGGACTTCTTCAAACTTTCTCAGATTGAAAATTTTATTAAAAAATCTTCGTTAACACTCTAGAGTCCAGAGTTTGCATCCGATTCAATTTAAACTTTCACAGAATGATTGTTCCAACATAAGGATTGTTCCTAGCGAAATTGGGTCAGATCCGTCAAGAAACATGGGAAAAGGGGCCTTATTAAAACTTAATTAAAAAATCCTTATTTACACGATAGATTCCACAGTTTTCATCCGATTCTCTTCAAACGTTCACAGAAGGATTGTTCCTTTCAAAATTGGGTATGATCTGTCAAGAAACATGGGAAAAGGGGCCTTATGAAAATTCAATTAAAGATTCCATTAAATCCTCGTTTACGCAATAAAGTCCACAGTTTTCATCGGATTCTCTTCAAACTTTCTCAGAATGATATTTGGTAAGATCCATCAAGAAACACGGGAAAAGGGGCCTTATGAAAATTTAATTAAAAAATCCTTGTTAACATTCTAGAGTCCACAGGTTTCATCAAATTGTATCTAAAATTTCACAGAATGATTGTACCATCATAAGGATTGTTCCTTTGGATATTTGGTAAGATCCATCAGGAAACATGGGAAATGGGGCCTTATGAAAATTTAATCGAAAAATCTTTTTAGAAATCCTCTTTAACACTCTGGAGTCAACAGTTTTCATCGGATTCCCTTCAAACATTTACAGACTGATTGTACTATCATAAAGATTGTTCCTTTTGAAATTGGGTATGATCTGTCAAGAAACACAGGAAAAAGGGGCCTTATGAAAATTTTAATTAAAAATTCTCATTAACAATCTAGAGCCAACAATTTTCAACAGATTCTCTTCAAACTTTCACAGAATGATTGTACCATCATAAGGATTGTTCCTTTCGGAATCAGATATGATTCCTCAAGAAACATAGGAAAAGGGGCCTTATTAAAATTTAATTCAAAGATTTTTGTTAACACTCTAGAGTCCATAGTTTTCATCTGATTGACTTTCACAGAATGATTGTACCATCGTAAGAATTGTACCTTTCAAAATTTGGTTTGATCAGTCAAGGACCACGGGAAAAAGGGGCCCGATAAAAACTGGATTGAAAAAGTCCTCTTAAACACAATAGAGTCTATAGTTTTCAACAATTTCTCTTCAAACATTCCCAGAACGATTATTACATTAAATGGATTGTTCCTTTTGGAAGTAGGTTTGATCCATCAAGTTTCATGGGAAAAGGGGCCCTATGAAAATTTAATAAGAAAATCTTAGTTAACACATCATGGCCCTAGATTTCACCTGATTGACTTCAAACTTTCACATAATGATTGTACCATCATAAGGATTGTTCCTTTCAAATTGTGTCTCATCCATTGAGAAACATAGGAAAAGGGGCCTTAGGAAAATTCATTTTAAAAAAAAATCTTAATTAATGCTTGTAAGTCCACAGATGAGATGGGACTGTATTTATACTCAAACAGAATAATTATACTTTTGTAAGAAGAGTTCCCTTTGGAATTGGTTCAGATCCATCAAGTAACATGGGAAAAGGGGCTATATGAAAATTCAATTAATAAAAACCTGTTAACACAATGAAGCCCACAGCTTTGATCAGATTTTGTTGAAACTTTCACAGAATATTTGGAAGGTCATAACTATCATTCTTTTCATAACAGGGTTTGAACTGTCAAGAAACACAGGAAAAGGGGCCTTATGAAAATTTCATTTATAAATCCTTGTTACGAAGTCCAGAGCTTTCATCGGATTTTCTTCAAACATTCACAGAATAATTGTACAATAATGATGATTGTTGATGTTTGCATTAGACCTGATCCTTCAAGTATCACAGGAAAAGGAGCATTATGAAATTTAATTTTAAAATCATTGTACCACAATAAAGTCAACAGTTTTCATCAGATTCTGTTAAAAGTTTCACAGAATGATTATTCCATCATGAGGATTCTTTCTTTTCAAATTAGGCATGATCTGTCTAGTATCATGGGAAAAGGGGCCTTTTGAGAATTTTATCTGTATTCCTTGTAACCAAGTCCAGAGCTTTCATTGGATTTTACCAAAATCATTGTCCAGTAATCACGATTGTTGACTCTGACATGAGACCTGATCCTTTAAGTATCACAGGAAAAGGAGCCTTATGAAAATTTTATTTTAAACATTTTACACCAAGATAAAGTCTGCAGTTTTCACCAGATTCTGTTCAAACTTTCACAGAATGTTTGTACCATCATTAGGATTGTTTCTTTCCAAATTGGGCCTGATCTGTCTAGTATCATAGGAAAAGGGACTGTATGAAAACTTATTACCAAATCCTCATAAACACAACAATGTCCTTAGTCTTTATCAGAATCTCTTCAAACTTTAATAGAATGATTGTACCATCATTTGGATTGTTCCTTTGTAAATTAGGTCTGATTGGTTAAGTGACACAAGAAAAGGGACCTTATAAAATTTTTATTACAAAAAATCATTAATACAATAAAGTCCTCAGTCTTTATCATTTTCTTCAAACTATCATTAGGATTGTTCCTTTGTACATTGGGTCTGATTTGTTAAGTTTCACGGAAAAAGGGGCCTAATGAAATTTTTGTTACAAAAATTCTTGACACAATTCAGTCCACTGTTTTCACTGATACTCTTTAACTTTTAAAGAATGATTGTACCTTCATTAGAATTGTTCCTTTTGAAATTTGGTTTGTTCTGTAAAGTATCATGAGAAAAGGGGCCCTATGAAGATTCACAATAAACTCATTAACACAATAAATCCCACAGATTACACAGATTGATTGTACCATCATTACATTTGTTGATTTTGACAGTGGATCTGATTATGGCAAGTGTCACAAAAAAGGGGCCTTATGAAAAACTTCATTAAATATTTTGGTTAACACAATGATGTCCCTTGATTTCACCGGATTCACTTCAAAATTTCACAGAATGATTGTACAATAACTTAAATGGTTCTTTTCAGAACTTGGTACAATCCATCAAGTTTCATGTAAAAAGGGGCCCTATTTTTTTTTTTAAATATTCTAGTAAACATAATGAATTCCCAATATTTCATCGGATTCACTTTTAACTTTCACAGAATGATAAAACCAACAGTAAAATATCACGGGAAAAGGGGCCTAATGAGAACTTAAATTTAATATCTTTGTTAACACAATAAAGTCAGCAGTTTTATTGGATTCTGTTCAAAGATGCATGGAATAATTGTGGCATTCAAAACACAGGAAAAGGGGCCTTACAGATTATCATTCAAAACATTCTTGTGTATGTGATGAAGATCACAATCATTATCAAATTGTCTTTTAAATTTCACAGGACAATTGTAGGGTTGTAAGGAAAGTTCCTTTTGGAATGAAATTGATCCATCAGAAAACACAGGAAAAGGGGTCTTATTGATTTTCATTCAAAACAATCCTGTTTATGTGATAAAGTCCACAATTATTGTCAGATTCTGATGCAATATTCACAGAATGATTGTAGGGTCATAAGGTAACTTTCTTTTGGAAATGGAGTGGATCCGTCATGAAACATGGGAAAAGTGGCCTTGAGGATTGTTGCTTAAAATGATAAAGGGGATAAAGCCCTTTTTTTCCTTATGCATTCTTCTTTGAGCAATTAACTTCCTTAAATATCAGATTTCTTTACCAGAAAACTTGATAACCAGTAGAGCATCTCAGGCCCTCATGGGCCTCTTTTTTTGATTACACTCTAGAGGCCACAAATATGGCTCTATCTTCATGAAACTTTGCCAGAATAATAATTAGGTCATAGACATGAACCCTATTGATTATTAGAAGGATCTTTCTGAAAACACAGGAAAAGGGGCCTTAATGACAATTTCTTTGTTTACACTCTAAAGGCCACAATTTTGGCCCAATCTTCATGAAATATGGTCAGAATAATTGTTTGATCATGAGGATGAACCCTATCGATTATTGGAGGATTCTATTGGAAAACACAGGAATAGGGGCCTTAATGACAATTTCTTTGTTTACACTCTAGAGGCTACAATTTTGGCTCAATCTTCATGAAACTTGGTCTGAATAATTGATAGGTCATAAGGATTAACCCTATTGATTATAGAAAGGTTCTATTGGAAAACACAGGAAAGGGGGCCTTAATGACAATTTCTTTGTTTAAAGTCTTGAGGCCACAATTAAGGCTCAATCTTCATGAAACTAGGCCAGAATAATTATTAGGGCATGAGGATGAAGCCTATTGATTATGGGAAGGTTCTTTTGGAAAACACAAGAAAAGGGCCCTTAATGACAATTTCTTTGTTTATGTTCTAGAGGTCATCATTTCGGCTCAATTGTCATGTTACCTGGTCAGGATACTTGTAAGGTCATAAAGATGAACCTTATAGATTATGGGAAGGTTCTATAGGATAAGACAGGAAAAGGGACCATAATGACCATTTCTTTGTTTACAATATAGAAGTATTGTAACATAATATTCCAGTTAATATATACATGTTTCTAAATTTCTATGAAATAAGTTCGATGAACTAATACGAAAATCTGTATTTCTACAGGTATTCTACCTCACTATTCTGATTCCGTTATGTCGTATTATCTACAGAATGATAACACCGTCATCTTAGAATGCCTTATATGTAACCGTATTTCACACTGTAAGATACGTTTTTAGCTAGCAAAGCGTCAGCTTTGATAGCTTAAGTTAACAGACAAAATATGAGGTCGTCTCACAGTTCAACGAGTGCAAACCGCCGCTGGAGTCTTAACCACTTACAACCGTTAAATGCCTACGCTATAAAAAGTAGTTCTTGTGTATTTAAGGAATATTGTTAACTCTGCCTGCAAGTTCATCTCCTAGGTATTTTTTGCTCACTTGAGCATATCGTGTTAAAAAACGACTCAATCAGAGTCCTTAAAGAAGTTGCAGACGACAATTTCAAATTGTTGTAAATTCTAAAATATATATCTCTCTATGCAGAAAACAGTGTGGAAAATGAAGAAATTGCTTGTAACAAGCAATTTCTTCATTTTCCACATTGTTTTACACAACTATTTTTTTAAGGGGTGTAAAAAGGAGGGATTGTGTGGGAATGAGTTAACTCCTTGGTTACTTTAACCTCGTTTCTTCATCATGCTAACGTTTGACAAAGAAGATTATAAAATAATGCTTTGCTAGCTTACACTACTTTCAGTACTTTGATTTTGCTGACGTGTCCGATTTTGTCTGTTTGGGATAAATATGTTTAACTAGGAATATTGAAAGGAAACAAATATGAAGGATAATTACTTCTCGCCTAAAAACGACATTTTATTCATACCTGTATAGACTTACCCTTGATCAATAACCTCTTCATTATGCGAGAGAGAACAATAAACTTTAAATTTAAATGTCAACCCTTTTGTGTTTTTCAAAATTATAGACTTGTAGCGGACGACCTTATGAAGTAAGTACACTTAAGAAAGGAGCCATCCTATATGATAGAAAATATTGTGGAAAAGAAGAAATTGCTTGTTTATCTTAAAGCAATTTCTTCGTTTTCAACAATGATTATTAAAGCATTATTTCACAGGGACTTAAAAATCTCGGATTTGTACGAGGGAAGGGGGTGTTAAGTGACGACCCATATTGATTTCTTTATAACGTCGTCGGCTAGGGACCAAACTACATTAAGTGCTGTAGTATAAGCAGTAGTTACGACGTTCTCGTCGACCATGGACAATATACTTCCTTGTTTATGAACACTGTGAATGACGAATAGTGACATAGATGATTTATACTCGTGTTTTTATACTGGTTAGTAATTCTATGATTATTTATTTATTTATCTTATTGCATGTTGTTGTTTTACTTCTTAAGGGTTCCTTAAATATGTAACATATATTTGAATTCGAAAGTATAATTAAGGAAGCTACTTTCGGTTTGAATGGAAATACCAAAATTTAACCCACAATATCATAACATAGATTTTAAAACCAGATTGATAATTTTATCCAAGGAGTTCATAATAGTTTCCTTTGTTTAGCCCATTCCCACACAATCCCTCCTTTTTACGCCTCTCAAGAGAAAAGCTTTGGAAAACATTGTGGAAAATGAAGAAATTGCTTGCATCAAGCAATTTCTTCATTATCCACAATGTTTTCTTTCCAAAAAGACAAAATAATTTAAAATTCCATCAACTTTAAATTGTCGTCTGCAACTTCTTTCAATTTGGACAGGTCAAAAATTTCTCTGTGTAGGAATGGGTTAAAACAAAATATCACATAATTAAAAGGTTTTCAATAAACATGTAAAGAGTAGCACGAATATTTATCAACGGTAAACAAAATCTTTGAATTTCATTAAATTATCAAAACGGTCTTATAATTCTTAACCCATTTCTTCGAACTTCAAATGTCATCTAATTCATGACATTATAATTTAATTTTTAGTTTCGTCTATCAAAAAATGTTCGTTCTGATTGGTTGAAAAAAATATTCATAGCTCAGTGAACAAGATTTTAAGCGCGCGGCAGTTTTGTATGCTTCCGCATAAAATAGTCCCATACTAAAAGGTATCAAAATTCGTAAGATATTCTAATATGCTATTAAATTTTAAGAAATGATGAGAATATTTTTTGTTCTCATGGAGGTATGACCCGAAAAACCTTCTCACACTTATGTGTGAATCCGCTTCGCATATTCATACAGTGTGATTAGTTTTTTCGGTTCATACCTCAATGAAAACAAAAATATTCCCTTCATCTCTTAAATTAATAAGTAACTACCTACATTGCGTAAACAGAACTAATATCAATGTTATCACGCGATTATAAAGTTGTATTTCAAATACAATGTACACAAAAATTCGAATTGTGATTGTGAAATTAGGGGTTTTTGAAATCGATCTCTTTTTTATCTGTGTTACTTTCGCAAAGACAAATATCTTTCCAAAGAGCGCTTTGGAACTTCCCGCGTAGGTGGGTATCACCCATAGACTACACGCTGTCACGTGACATTCATTTTTAGCTCTACTGGCTGAAAGCAAGCATGTCTATTGACCAATCACGTCTGCCAATCAAATAACCAGTCGACTAATTAAATCATTCATTCAGACCAGAAGTGAGTTTTGATCTCCAACATTGGCCGCTATTATTGTTCACCTTTTTTCTTGGTTTTGCGACTTAAATGTCGTAACTACAGCTTATGCAAGCTTATTCAAGCTGTAGTCACGACATTGAGGTCGCCAACCAACTATACTACCTTTTTGTTACATGCTAGTGGCCATAAATTTTTCAACATTACGTCGTTTAGAATCAAAGCGGGACTTCCTACTGGAGTCAATAGGCGGGGCTAAAGAAGCAAGTGTGCGGGGCCAGCGATTTGTCAATTATCGTGGCGTCGTGCGTACAGCAAACTCCACAGAATGTTCCTTATTTGCTCATCTTTCATATTCATTCAAAAATCGATCTACATGAACTACTTGGGTTTCAAATGCAACAATAGCAGAAAACCTTAAGTGGGGCTTATTTTCTTTAAAAATAATATTCTGTCATATGTCTAACGCTGAAGGAGTTAAATTGTTATTTTGCAGGTTTTTTCCTCGGCTGAGGGTCTACATTATTCCTTGAATTAATTTTGACTCAGAAAATCAAGGCTTTAATGTTTGGGGTTTATTTTACAAATATGGTGTATAGTGAAATCTTCAAAAAATCTTATCTCAAGCCGGTCCCTGGGTTTCATTTTCCTTTGCGTGGGTCTTCTTCTACACTTATAGATGAAATTGAATGAAATTGAATCAGAATGTTTCTAGTCCTAGTCCTCATCGCTGGCCTCGCCCATAGATTCTAACAGGAAGTTGTACCTCGATTGATACGGCGTTATTTTGCAAAATTAATGGCCAGTAGCCAATAGCAAAAAGTAGAATAGTTGGCTGGCGACCATAACATCGTATCTACAGCTTAGATAATTTGTAGCTACTATATTCAAGTCGCCAGACCACCACCACCACCACCACCAACAACAACAACAAAACTTTATCAAAAATGGCGATTAATGCCGAAGTTCTAAATTGATGGACAGCCGTGATTGGTCAATTAATGATTCGCCTGCGGAACTTTTATTGCCAGTATTAAAAATCAAAGTACTAAAAGTACTGTAAGCTAGCAAAGCATAGTTTTGTTAAGTAATCTTCTTTGCCAAATATTATCATGATAAATAAACTACTAGTAGGTTAAAGTAACCTATGAGTTAACCCATTACAACTAAAGAAGAAAAAAATCCTTGTTAGAAAACATTGTGGGCAATGAAGAAATTGCTTGTCACAAGCATAATAAACATTGAAGAACACCATTCACCCCCCCCCCTTCTGTAAAGTACTTCTATCTTTCAAAAACGCTTTCTTCTAACAATCATATGTATATAATATATGTTGTCATTTATTTAAAATTCAAGTAACCTATTAGAAATGTCAGTTAGTTACGCTATTGAATCACAAATAGGGAGAAGAACATTATAAGCTTATGCTTTCGTTCTAATCCTTTTTGCTTGATTAACATTTATCTGTGTCATACTCATGTGTATATCTTTATAATGAAATTCGTTCAAATAAAATATGTTTAAATTAAACTAAGCAATTTCTTCATTGTCCACAATGTTTTCCAAAGCTTTTTCCTTGAGATGCATAAAAAGCGTAATTAAGTGGGAATGTGTTAAATAGCATGCTTTTTTAAAATTTCACCAAAATTTGAATACAGTTGGCAACATCCCTGAAATACATAAGAACTACTTTTATGGCGTAGGCATCTAACAGATCTAGTGGTTAAGCCTCCAGCGGCAGTTTGTACTCGTTGAACTTTGAGACGACCTCAAAGTTTTGTCTTTTAACTTAAGCTATCAAAGCTGACGCTTTGCTAGCTAAAAAGCTTCATTCGTCGTGTTTTTTTCTTTCTTTTCTAACGACTAGATACCATTACATGGACGAATGTAAATGATGGGGAACATACAGTCGAGTGATGGCTATAGTTCTGATGCTTTCAAAGGTAATCAACCAGCTTATAACCACCAACCGTCTCGCCAACCAGTACAACATCAACCAGCCGACAGACACGGTCATCATGTCCCTGAACGGGGAGCCCACAAAGCAAGGATTCGGGGCTCTCCGGTCCAAGAGCAGGGACAGAATCCAAATGGTAGTCACAGCAATTCTGTCCCTTATATAGGAGCACAAAGGGAATTCAGAATTAAATCCGCTTTAAAGACTATCAATAAGGTACTAAACCAGTGGACGGACATTATAAAAAACATCGGAGGTGGAGAAAATATAGATAAAGAGTTAGAACATTCTTTATGCTTCCAGATCGAAGAGACTAATAAAGAATGGAATAGAATAAGCCAGGTACAAATATGCACGTATTGTAATATGAACTGATAATTCACGAACATTTACCGAAAATCTCAACCAAAGAAGTATAATGAGTGGTATCACGCTTAGTGTCAGGGTAACAAGTATAATTCTGTAGTTCTCACTTTTTTATAGGGATTTTCTTTTAATCAATTCGTCTTTGATTTCTTTAAAGAATTATATTATCTTTGATTTCTTGAAAAAATTATATTATGTTGCCCTTTGAAACATTATATAGTCATAACCTATACTGACTAAAGGATTTGATTTTCAGCTCAAAACAAATAACTTAAAAATAAATTCTTCAATCATTACAGAATAAAGAAATCATATGAAATATATGATACAGTTAAAACTTTTCTTACTTTCTGAGCTATAGTCATAGGAAATCAATTTAGAGAAAACGGTTTATGCCTCGACCTCGTCTATATATCATTCCAAATAGTCACTTGACTTTCCGAAGGTTCCCTAATTTGCATATCACGGCAAATTACCTCCCCTAAAACCGTGGCACTGTAGTGACATTTATGTTTGATTTGAGCCAGTGTTCTAGTGTGAATGTATTTTTAATCGTTGATTCCATACTTAATATACCATTCATATTATCTAATGTTGGTTTCACCCACAGTCCATTTCGAAGCCCGAAGATAGACAGTCCATTCCAGAAAAACGGAGCGATCAATTAATATCCAGCGCAGATGAACAGTTAACATCTATGCAAGACACAATTACAGAGCTGTCTGCGAAACTTGCAGACAAACAAAAACAGATAAAACAACAATCAACGGAAAATGATACTCTTCGTCAAAGGTTGAGTGAACTTGAAGAAAAAAACTTGGAACTTACCACAAGGTCAGGCTAAAATCATAAGTAGTTTGTTGCGCCATTTTGTTACATGGCTATCTAAACGAACATGCCTTATAAAGGTGAAGGTATAATCAGTCATTTATTTATTTTACTTGCGCGTGGTTTAACGCCACGTTTGATAGTATTTTAGTCATTTCGCGCTGGCTGAAGCTCCTAACCATGAATTCTCATACCTGTACTACCACTAAGTCCTTCCCGAACCTCTAGCTACTCAATCCATTTTTGCAGGAAAGACTCGTATTTTGTTACTTTAGCAGTAATTTTCGTAAATTATGCGTCTTCTTTCAAAATGTACAAAATTAAAATCTTGAAAAAGGAAAAGGTCAAGCCCTGTTTGCTTCTAGTACGGTATTAAGGCCGTGCGGTTCATGCGTCCGTCTGATTTTCTTAAAAAAAACTTTCCCGGTATCTTTCCTTATCAGACGAGTAGTTGTAATTCCTATTGAAGGATCGTGACAACAACAACAACTCCGCATATACGGATATCCAAATAGTTAACTTCTTTGATTATCATAAAATGGATTCTAAGTTCAGAGGCTTCTGGTGGATCAATATTTCATTTGCGGACTAAGTTTACAGGCTTCTGATAGATCAATGGATCATTTGCGGACTAAGTTTAGAGGCTTCTGATAAATCAATGGATCAATTGCGGACTAAGTTTACAGGCTTCTGATAAATCAATGGATCATTTGCGGACTAAGTTTACGGGCTTCTGATAAATCCCGTTTATTATGAATAAACTATATATAAATCAATGGATCTTTTACGGACTTAGTTTACGGGCTTCTGGTAAATCAATGGATCATTTACGGACTAAGTTTACGGGCTTCTGATAAATCAACGGATCATTTGCGGACTAAGTTTACAGGCTTCTAATAAATCAATATAAAAATAAACAGTCGAACCAATATTTTACTTGCAGACTGAGCAAGCAAGCTTCTGATAGATTGTTAAAAAGTAACCCAAACATTACTAACCTGAGTGATGTCAACCGACCCAGCAAACTTGGAGAAACTTACTTGGAGCTTTATGATAACGAATACACCGAGGCAATGGTTGCTCTTACAGAAAATGGATATACGGAGAGGGAATCTATTGACATTCTCAGAACCACGCTATTGGTACGAGTTATATCTGGTAAACGCTCTAGATTGCACTAAGAATCATTTCGTCAGTGTGCGAGCAAAACGTCGTATTTACAGCTTGTATGCAGCTGTAGTTACTACATTTTGCTCGCAAACTAATAGTTTAGTAAAGGAATTAGGACCTTTAAAGGTTTCTTTTTACAAACACTGCTTTTTCCTATATTCCTTTTTTAAATGACAAATGGCAAACCGCACTCACTTCAAATGACAGTGACCTGTTTTTTCGTTTAAAATATTAGATTCATCTTTTCGTCACTTAGGACAAAGCAATTAAATGCGAATTGTTGTCTTAAATATATCTGAAATAAGCTGTAGTTATGACGTTTAGATAAACCAAGAGGGTGGAAGGCTCACAAAAGTGTCCACTTCGGACTTAAATAATATTTTGTTCTTGTATTCCAAGGCCCTATGTCAGTATTAACTATAACTTTATTAGCTCATGGGCGATAGATCACTTTTCGTCAATTGGCCGATCGCAGCTGTCAATCAAAGAATCAACCAACCGATCAAATAATTCAATAGGACAGGAATTGAACTTTGAACTTCGACAATGGCTGTCATTTATGTGAAGGAATTTTAGCTCGTCCGGGACGAATACTCCGGATGATCTATTGTCCGAACCTCGATGTCAGCGTCGGCGCCCCTTTTGGTTAAAGATTTTGTATCATAACTAGTGTTAGGAGACTCACACTTTACATTGCACTAAGTAGGTGATAGTGCTTAATCTAGGACCAACTCATATGACATTGATGTCTCGTGACCTTGACCCGTTTAAAAACTTTAACCAAATGCTTTAACCAAAAGTCTTTAAACAGAACCTTTAAACTTACTGTTGTTTACTGAAACTAGGGCGATCATACTTCATACATACACTCACCTGAAAATAGGCTTTCATTTTGACTAAGATTCTAAATCATGTGATATTTACCTTTGACCTGCTTTAAAAACTGTAACTAAAGGCTTTGACCAAAGGCTTTAACCAAAAGATTTAACCTTGCCATTTTTCATTTTAACCTTATCTGGTGAAAGGCTTTCAGTTGTGACCAAGGTCCTTGATCCGACCCACACTATTAACTATTTTTCTATAACAGAATCATAACTATATTTTTTGTCACAAGCACCTAACAGGGCGAGCTATGTTGTCCACGGAAAACTATTGTTGATGCTTTGGTGTCTAATGCTTCGAAGCTATAGATTTTCCAAGCTGTAGCTACGACGTTTAGGTTGTCAACCAACAATTTCACTTTTTGGATAGATATAACTTGCCACAGATTTTGTAAATAATGCCGTTTGATATCGAAATGAGACTTTCTGTTGAAGTCAGTGAGAGTCGCTATCGGAATCAATGGCGGGCCAATCACCCGTCAATTTAAAACCGCTTGATTCTGTTATAATGAATCAACGATTTTGACAATAACGCTTACATTTCAAAATGAACTTCAATTGTTCGACCAAGGAAGTGTTATTAAAAGTGCAGTTGACTGCGTTCTAACAGTTATATACGACTAGTCTTTAAAAATGTTTTACAGATTACCTTAAGGTTAGCTGTCGTTAACTTAAGCTTACAAAAAGGCTATGCTGCGGGTAAATCAGGATATATACAGGTTTTAATCATGTTTGCATCGGATATATGTTTTCTTTAGGATACATACAGGTTCCACCAATGTCCATTTCGTATACAGGTTCTGCTCGCTTACCTCTGGAAACATACAGCACTTATCTAAGGTAACATTCAGGTTCTGCTCGCTTACCACAGGTAACATACATTTTCTGTTCAATTACCTCAGGAAACATACAGGTTCTGCTCGCTTACCTCAGCTTACATTCAGGTTCTGCTCGATTACTTCGGGTTACATACAGATGCTGATCGCTTATTTCAGGTCACATACATGTTCTGCCTCGTTACCTCAGGTTACATTTAGGTTCTGCGACCTAACCTCAAGTTACATTCAGGTTTTGTTCGCTTGCCTCGGGATACTTACAGTTCTGCTCTTTTTTACTGTAGGTAAAATACAGGTTCCACGCGCTTACCTCTGGAAACATACAGGTTCTACCAGATCACCCTTTGATATATGCAGGTTCTGCCCGCTTACCTTTTGATACATACAGGTTCTGCTCGCTTACCGCTGGTTATTTACAGGTTCTGCCCTTTTCTTAAATATTACGTACATAATCTGCTGGCTACCCTAGGACACATACAGGTTCTACTCACTTACCTTAGGATACATACAGTCTACCCGCTTTCCTCAGGATACATACTGGTCCTGCCCTTGTTTACTCAGGATTCGTACAGATTCTGCTTTTGGTAACAAGGGTATCAAACATGTTCTGCTTGATTCCCTCAGGATACATACAGGTTATGTTTAGGTTCTGCTCGCTTACCCCGGGTTACGTAAAGGTTCTGCTCTTGTTAACTTAAGGTTACAAACAGTTTCTGTGTGCTTATCTCTGGTAACATACAGGTTCTGCTCGCTTACCTCAGGATACATACAGGTTCTGCTTGTTTACCTCAGGATACATGCGGGTTCTGCTCGCTTATCTCAGGTAACGTACAGGTTCTTCTCGCTTACCTCAGGACACATGCAGGTTCTACTTGCTTACCTCAGGATACAAACAGGTTCCGCTCGCCTATCTCAGGTAACAAACAGGTTTTGCTCGCTTACCCAAAGATACATACAGGCACTGTTCTTGTTTACTTAAGGTACTAAGCAGGCCGTGTTCTTGTTTACTAACGGTTACACACAGGTTCTGATCGCATGCCTCAGGTTATTTACAGGCTCTTATTGCCTACCTCATGTTCAACCAATGTCCATTTTATATACAGGTTCTGCTCGATTACCTCTGGATACATACAGGTTCTGATAGCTCATCTCAGGTTACATAAAAGTTCTCCTAGTTTTCTTCAGGTTACTTCCAGCTCGCCTACCTCAGGTTACATAAAACTTCTGTTCGCTTATCCAAGTTTCCATACAGGTTTTGCCCGCTTACCTCAGGATACAAATAGTTCTGCTATCTCATCTCAGGTTAGGTACAGGTTCTGCTTACCTCAGGATACAGACAGGTTCTGCTCGCCTACCTCAGGAATCATACAGTTTCTGCGCGCTAATATCATGTTTTATCTAGTTTTTGCTCGCTTTCGTCGGGATACATGCAAGTTCTTCTCTTACAGGTTCTGCTCTTGTTTACATAAGGTTATGTAAAGGTTCTACTCGATTACCTCTGGATACGTACACGTTCTGCTCTTTTTTAATTTAGGTTTCATTTAGGTTCTATTCGGTTACCTCAGGTTACATACAGGTTCTGTTCGGTTACCTCAGGTTACATAAAGGTTCTGCTCTTGTTAACTTACGATTACATACAGGTTCTGCTCGACTACCTCAGGTTAAATACAGGTTGTGCTCTCTCACCTCAGGATAAATACAAGTTTTGCTCGCTAACCTCAGGTTGCATACAGGTTCTGCTCATGTTTACTTAAGGTTATATACAGGTTCTGCTCACTTAACTCAGGTAACATACAGATTCCGCTCGCCTAACCCTGGATACTCACAGGTCCTCCTCGCTTACATCAGGTTACATACAGGTTCTTCTCTTGTTAACTTACGGTTACGTACAGGTTCTGCTTGCTTACCTCAGGATTCGTGCAGGTTCTGCTTGCTTACCTCAGGATAAATACAAGTTCTGCTCCTTAAGGTTGTATACAGGTTCTGCTCTTGTTTACTGAATGTGAAGTACATGATCTGCTCGCTACCTCAGGATACATATAGATACTGATCGCTTACCTCAGGATACATAGAAATTCTGCTCGCTTACCTCAGGATACATACCGGTTCCGCTTTTGTTTAAATTCCGATAAATACAGGTTCTGCTCGTAATTATATTTAGGAAACACACGTTTTTTTTCTCGTGTTTATATTCGGATACACACGGTTTTTGCTCGTGTTTATATCCGGATACACACGGTTTCTGCTCACGTTTATCACAGGATATATACAGGTTCTGTTCGTGTTTACATCTTTATGCACAAGGTCTCTGCTCGTGGTTATATTTCGATAAATACAGGTTCTGCTAGTTTTTACATCTGGATACACACAGTTTCTGCTCCTTTTTATACTTGGGCAACACACGGTTTCTGCTCGTGTCTATATTCGGATACACACGGTTTCGGCTCACGTTTATTAGGTTCTGTTCGTGTTTACATCTTGATGCACAGGGTTTCTGCTCGTGTTTATATTCGGATACACACGGTTTCTGCTCACGTTTATTACAGGATACATACAGGTTCTGTTCTTGTTTATTTTCGGATACACACGGTTTCTGATCACGTTTATTTCAGGATACATACAGGTTCTGCTCCGAAAAGGCGAGCGCCCTCCTTACATCATCGGAAGAAGCCATCAAAACACTCTTTTGTGAAAAGGACACGTCCGAAAATAAGCCTAAAACGGTGAGGATGAGCTTGTTATAAAATTGACTCTCTTTCTGACGACTTTACTTATCTCGATTGACTGCTTATATCGAAATAAATTGTTGGACATGTTTCGTACTTTCAACTTAAACCAAGTAATAAAATTTTAAGTGTTAAAGTTTTTCGAAACTAACAATACATTTATGCATTTGAGACGACGATGTTCCGTGTTCGATCCTTGGCCGGGGAAAATTTCCTTTCCTACATTTTTCTTCCGCCAATGGGTGACTAATCGTAAACCTAATTGGGATGAGCAGCTGGAGGCTAATAAAGGATGTAGTAGTAGTACTGGTGTGAGAAATGTCAGGAATCCATGGTTAGGTGCTCGAGCCTCCGCGATATGACTTGAATACTGTTAAAAATAGCGTAAAACCCGTTAAAACAAAAAACAAAACCAAGCAACCCGAGAAAGATTCTCTTGTTTTCTAATGATTTTAAGAAATATAGAGCTTTTTTTCATTGTGAAATGAACCTTAAAACGTATTCACGTCGTATGAATACCCAAAGCGATGTTCATACCTCAATGAAAGCAAAAATATTCTTTTCATCTCTTATAATTTAATGCAACTTAGCAAAGCAAATAAGATATTCAACGAGTTTAGGAATACAATTTATGGGTCTTCTTTGTGCGTGCTTGTTCTTGGAAGTATGACAAGAAAATTCAGTCAATTAAAACTCCTGAATCTTGATGGACGATACCAAAAAAAAAAAGTATATATAATTATGCGCTTTTTGTGCACAATATGTCGATTATAATGTTTTTCTATTGTCCATCTAATCGTCGATTCAATTGTCTGTCTGTCAAAATTTAACCCATCAACTGAACATTTTCCCGTTTCTTATAAAGAACTGTATTTTTATTTAGTATATTGGTAAGATTACCTTTCATTACTACGTGTCTTGTGTCAAAGGTCTTAAGTCTTAAGCCACAAACAATCTAATGTCAAACATCTCAGACCAACTGTCGTATCGGTACCGGTAAGCGTCACTAGCAATCCGCCAATTGAAAATAAAAGTCCTTTTTAGTTAGCAAAGCGTCAGCTTTGATAGCTTAAGTTAACATACAAAATTTTGAGGTCTTATCAGAGTTCAAACGAGTGCAAACTTCCACTGAAGGCTTAACCACTAAATCCACTGCGTGTCTACACCGAAAAAATAGCCCTTGTGTATACTCGAGCATATTGTGTAAAATGACTGGTCACATGAATAAACTTTATTCAAATTGTAGAGAACACCTTCAGAAGCATGCTATACAACCCATTTCCATTCAATCCCGTTTTTTAAGAATCCCCAAAAAAGGCATTCGAAAACATTGTGGACAATGAAGAAATTGCTTGTAACAAGCAATTTCTTCAGTGTCCACAATGTTTTCTACCCTACAAATGGCAAAGGATATTACATAACAAAACAATGCTTTGCTCGCTTACAATACTTTTAGTAGTATATTTATTTTTTTGCAGGCAGATTATGCTACAGGAAACCATCGTTCTAATGCCAGGACTCTTATGCCGGGGGAGGTACGTATATACTGCATTCTTTAGAAAAAAATATATTGAACATGGAAAAGCTTTAACGACCGGATTCTATAGTCACTTATTTTCTGAAAATTTACTATTTGTTAGGAAATAAGGAAAAGGAAAGAAGGAAAACCCTAAACAATGTCATCTAACCTCAACCATCGTAGAGAAACTTAATGTTTTGCCTACAACTTCTGCATACAAATTCCTAAGCAATTTATGGTATTGAGCAGATTATATTAACTATAGAAATTTATATGAAATTGTCAGAATGAAAATGATTTATAATTTTTTGCACGTGCTAATTGAACACGTCATACGATACCTGCTCTCACACAGATTATTCTTATTCCTGTTTTCGTTTACATTTGATGATAATACCGAACCTGTCTTAGGGTGAATATTCCATTGCCGATCGGTTATACTTGGTGCAAGCACCCTCGGCTTTTTTCTGTCTAATCCATGAACAGTCAGCCGCATTAACGGATTAGACGAATCAGAATCCGTTAGTCTCCATAATACATTTCGAGCAATCTCACACTTTGAGTAAAGGGAGGGGGGGGGGGGGCACTGAAAATCCTAGATATACACAGAGTTCATACAACAATCGAGAAATGGAGCGAATGTTTTCATGATTTTCATAGAGGTATGAACAAAAAAACTGTTTCAATGGCGAAGCAGATTCTTACATTGGTGTGGCTATGTTTTTAAGGTTCTTACCCCAATGGAAGCAAACAATCAAATCAACAAAGCTCTATCCATTTCTTGTAATTAAATGCAAACAATCAAACCAAGCAAATATTTTATGATAAAGTGACAAAAATATAAATCTTACAAAACGATTCAGCTGTTTGGTACCAGTGTAATCTGCCTTACCTCTTTACTATTTTTCAAACTTTTAGACTTGTCTTAATTCAAAGGGGTAGCAAACGACAGTAAAAGTAAGTGAAATTTTTAAAATAAGCATCCTTAACCATAGAAAATATTGTTGGAAAAGAAGAAACTGCTTGTAAGTATAATATCAGCGGGACGATAAAATCCGGGATTGTATAGGAAAGGGTGAACTGTATGCGTCTACGGAACATTGATATATTTGATATCCAACCAGGGACCTCGACTATTACATGCACCTACTAACATAGAGGACTTAAAGTTTGCCCTACGATGGAAACCAAAGAAGAGGACCATTGAAGGCTGTGTTGAAAATCGAGTCTTACAAGAAAGTAAGGTATGGAAGTCACAGACGACTAACGAATTTTATCTAATTAACAGATCGTGATGTAACATTCAAGTAATCTATCGATTTATCAAATCAAACATTTACCCCGTAATTAAACATTAAAGACCGAAGCAATAACGTTGGTTTTGCTACCTTAACGTCGTAACTATAGTTTATTCAATCTGTAGTTATGACGTTGAGGTCGTCAACCAATCATTTTATTTTTTGTTACGTGTTTCTAACCACGAATTTCGCAAAATAACGCCGTTTGGCATCCAAATCGAACTTTCTGCCGGAGCTCAGTGGGCGGTACCAGCGGACTCAGTGGGTGTGGCCTGCGTTCTGTCATTTACAGTTATATCGTGTTGGTCACAGGGAGTAGTTACGTATGCTAGATATTATCTAAAATGACACAAAATTCAAACCTGGCCTTTTAGAAATACTTAATATACAAAGGATACAACTCAGAATTCCTCAGATCCCACTCCTGCATGTTTGAAACGCATCTAAGAAGTACACTTCTTTGTTTACCTCTTTGTTTGTCCAATGTTAAAGCATGGTTAAGAAATGTGCCGCTGACATTTAACTCAAAAGAGGACACCATTTGAAAATCTATAATATGATTATGACAGATCGGCGAAACGGCTCTCACAGGAACGAAATCATGCAATTATTCATAACGAAATGGGAACGATAAAGGTGCAGACCTGCCGAATGGGTCAGAGTTCAGATATGGAAAAAAAATATATATATTTACTGAAAAATTCACGCTATTACGGGGAGATATTATACTGCCATTATGATGCAGAAGCTTCGTGAAACAATCAAGGAGAAAAGAAATTGAAAACTGTCATTAAGTGTGCTCTTCCATCAGGACAATGCTCCAATACTCAAGTCGACTATTGCCATGGCTCCTATTTAGGAAAGTGGTTTCAAACTTATTAAGCATCAACCTTATTCATGTGATTCAGCACCCTTTACTATTATCTGCTCCCCCTCCCCCCCCCCCCCAAAAAAAAAAAAATCAACGACCGCTGTTTACACGCTGATGGTGACCTTCAACAAGCTGTTGACGAAATTGTTTGGGGTGTCAAAAAGACACCTTCTCCAGGGAATATATCTAAATTCTTCAACACCGTTCGACAAAGCGTGTTAGATTTCACTGGGACTACGCTGTAAAATAAATGAACATATAAAGGTCAAACCGCTTCGTTCTTCCGTTACATAAGGACTTTTCAACCACCCCTCGTATTCATTTATTACGGTCAAGGTCGATAACCGTCTAGGTACATTCCGTGTTACTTTAGGCTCGAGCTCACCGTCAGCTAATGTACTAATTGACCAATCGCTGGCCCCGCCCATCTACTCCTTTGGCCACGCCCACAGACTCCAACAGGATGTCCCGCTTCGATTTTTCCAGGCGTTAATTCCCAATGTTTAAGGTCAGTATCATGTAACAAAAGAGTAAAATGTTTGGTTGGCGACCTAAACGTCCTAACTACAGCTTGAATAAGCTGTAGTTACGACGTATAAGTCGCCAAACCAGCAAAAAAAATCACACAAATGGCCGCCAATGTTGGAGTTTAAATCTTATTTCCGGGCTGAATGAATAATTTGATTGGTCGATATATTCCTTGATTGACAGCCGCGATTGGTCAATTAGCATGCCAAAAAAAGGTCTTTAGATAGTCTGATACAGTTGTAAATACTTCTACCATGTTTTGTAAGTAAGACCTTTGGCCAAGGTAAGAAATTGGCATTTAAAGAAATGAATGAATCACTGTTATGGAGACACAATGGCTCTTAGCAAAACGTCAGAAT
Organism: Fragum fragum; assembly: GCA_946902895.1. Classification (NCBI taxonomy): domain Eukaryota; kingdom Metazoa; phylum Mollusca; class Bivalvia; order Cardiida; family Cardiidae; genus Fragum; species Fragum fragum. Next base: position 33,386,949 of record OX336377.1, on the reverse strand, counting down.
ATCTAAAATATTGGCCGAATTTTGGTTCGAACTTTTGACCACAAACTTGAGTATTCATCACGCTATCGATCGAACTTACCGGGTTAGCCATAAGCGTTTATACACAACCGATAAACGTTCAGATTATTTCTCCAGGAGTAACTTGTCCGTATTTTACTATCTTACCGTGCTTTTGATCCGTTAAACATGTATCCGTAAATCATCTGTAATGTTTTAGTAAATTTCATGACTTCGACAGACGAGACCAGACCATCTAAGTATTTTGTAACACAAAGATATATGAGCGCATGTGTGACATTTCCAACCATTACACTTGTGCGCCAAGTAAAGACTCAGATCAACCTGTGCATCCGCACAGTCTGACCAGAGTCTTCACTCTGCGCTCTGCAGATAGGTACTGACCCAAAGCTTCTTTAAATAATCAGCGAATGTTCTAACTGCCCTGAATGGCTGTCCAGGGTGCTCAATGTGAGCTAGTCAAGCACATGCGAAATGGTTGTAAATGTCACGCAAAGGCTCATATGATAAAGCAGAAATTAAACAGATCGTCGTTGGATCGATTAAGATAATGTAACTACGGCTTTATTCAAAACTGTAGTTATGACATTTTGCACGAATAACAACGTGCTCATATTGTATTTCGAAAACAAAAATAAAAAGAAACAATTACAACAACAAGACCTAAAACCACGTAGTAAAGTTTAACAAACGTACGATGTTTTTACGATCTACCGAGAGCAAATAGTTTCGATTCTAATTAGTCTATCTATCTAACCATTGTTTATACTTTTTCACTTATCGAAAGTGTGCCTTTCGTGCGATGGGTCAAGTTTTATTTTTGTTTCAGCATGGAAAAATCCCGACTGTCGGAGATGAAATGAAAGCGATGAGGAAGAGTGTTTCTAGTGCAGTATTTCATTTAGTATATAAGGTATGCCCTGATAACGCGCAATGTTGACAAAAGAGGGATCGCCGACCACGCCCACTGAGCTCCGACAGGAAGATCAACCAATTGACCAATCGCTGGCCCCGTACACCTACCCCGTTGGCCCCGCTCATTTACTTCAACAGGAAGTCTCACTTCGATTTTAAACGGCGTTATATTGTAAAAAAACATGGCCGTGTCATGTGATAAAAAGTATAATTGCTGGTTGGCGACCTTAATGTCGTAGCTTCAACTGCAGTTACGGCGTTTAAGTCGCCAAACTAAACAAAAGAGGTTGACCAAAAAAGTCGGAGCTAAAAACTGATTCCTTGTACAATTGAATGATTTCATTGGTTGACTGATTCTTTGACTGACAGTCGTGATTGGTCAATTAAAATGAAAAAGCGCAGTTAGTGTTTAGAGCAAAGTGTTTGTGTGCGACCAAAGTCTCGTAACTACAGACTGAATAAAGTTATAGTTATAACCTATTGGGCACCATTCGACGAAAAGTGATTTCCTTTTGTCGGGCCTACATATGTCGTATGTAACACAACATTACCACAAGAGCGTATGTCCGCCTGTGTGAGTATTTTGATGATTATATTTTCCAGACTCATAAAGGCGTTTGAAAAATAATTCGGTACAATAGTTTTCACTAGAAGCGCACGGTATGTTGAAATATTCGTTCAAGAAGTTCCGAAGTCAAGATGCAAGTTTACGATCAAATCGATAACTCGTATTTATTGATACAAATTTACACGCCATTATCAGTACATGTTTGAATTTCGGTAAAATATCGTTTTTATGTTAGAAGTTCAAACATTTGCAGACTCGTGGAGAATCATTACAAAATGAAAAAAGATCGATCAAAATCACGTTTATTCTTTTTCTGTTAACTCATTTCTTCTTAAATGATCAACACTCGAAAACTGATTCCTAGTTTACAAACACTGGTCGTTATTCGTAGTTTACAAACACTGATCGTTATTCATAGTTTACAAACACTGATCGTTATTCATAGTTTACAAACACTCATCGGTATTCCTATTTTAGAAACACTGATCGTTATTCATTGTTTACAAACACTGATCATTATTCGTAATTTACAAACACTGATCGGTAGAACACTGAACGTTATTCGTAGTTTACAAACACTCATCGGTATTCCTATTTTACAAACACTGATCGTTATTCCCAGTTAACAATCACTGAACTTTTTTCTTATTTACAAACACTGATCTTCTTTCCTAGTTTACAAGCACTGATCTTCATTCCTAGTTTACAAACACTGATCTTCATTCCTAGTTTACAAGCACTGATCGTTATTCCTTGTTTACAAATACTGATCGTTATTTCTAATTTACAAACACTGATCGTTATTCCTAATCTACAAACACTGATCGTTATTCCTAGTTTACAAGCACTGATCGTTAATCTAGGAATGCATTTGAAGATCTTTAATCGTGTAGGTATAAGAACATTCTTCCCGAAAGGTCGAAGGATGAAAGATGGCAAATAACGGAATACCTTAAACTTTTGGCAAATTGTCCAATTGCGGCTGTCAATCAAATAAGCGGTAGACCAATAAACTCATTCATTTAGACTGAATTCCGAAATTGGCTGCCATTTTAGTGAATCGATTTTGTTGCTTTGGCGACTTAAGAGTCATAACTGCATATTCAAGCTGGAGTTACGACGTTTATATCGCAAACCAACCTTTCTATTTATTTACAACATCCTACTTGCTATAAATGGAAGCGGAACTAACTATCGGAGTCAATGGGCGGGGCCAAGAGAATTAGTGGGCGGAACCAGCGATCAATCAATTGACGGATCGCTGGCCACACCCACTGGACTGGTTCAAGCTGTAGTCACGACATGTATGTTGTCATTTTTTACATGCTACTGGCCATGCATTTTGTAAAATAACCCTGTTAAATATCGAAGTGAAAACTTTCTATCGGAATCTATAGGCCGGGCCGAGGAGTAAGTTGGCGATGTCAGCGATTCGTAAATGATTGATTTAACAAAATTATTCACGAACTTTCGATTCAAGAAAGTTTCGATTGATTTTATACAGGACAGGAGGATTGACGGACGTGCCGCCGTTTTCAATAGAAATCACCTATCTAGACGGAAAGTTCAATGGTAATCTCATAAATGTATGTAATAATTCATTGGTAGGGGCTTAAACGTCGTTTTTATTCAAGCTGCACTTAAAACGTTTAGATCGTCACAAAAGATTTATCTGTCATCGAAATCTCCGTCCACACTACAATTTGTTATCTCAGACCAAATGTCGTGTCGGCGCAGCTACAGCTCCAAAATGTTTCTCAACTGTATGAAACTTCAACTTGTGTTATGCGACCACTCAATGGAAGGTCAAAAAGTGGTCGTTTAATAGATATTTATATGATAAAAAATGACGGATCGATTTGCCTACCTACATGGATAATTTATTGCAGATTTCTCAGTCAATTATTTGTTATTTGAATTCATTCGAGTCACCCCAAAGAGACGATTCTAATGAATTTAAACATCGCAGAATTTGGTTACTTTAATTTTAGTTAATTCTTTAAATTGTCAAAAACTTAAGCATTTTGGAGTGAGAGTTTTAATTATGGTCGCTTAATAAAAGTGGTCGCTTGATAGAGGTGGTTGCTATGAAAGATTGACTGTATGCTTTCTAAAAAATTGGAAATGCAGTCTTGATTTGTACATATTTGTGTATTTGTATTTCATATCCATCATCTTATTTGATTCAGGCTTATCTGAGAACAAGATGGGGACCTGATTGCATCCAAGAACTTAAACCTTTCATAGAATAGATAGATAGATCGTTTATTCAGGAATAAAGGCAATATTGCCTATCAAAACACATATATATTCAAATATTTACAGTGTCTATGGTGGTTAAAGTACATGTAGTTGTTGATTCTTGAATGTTTCGATATTTCGAGAGAAGGTTAGGTGTTATCAATTCATAGTGTTCAAATGACCTCGACTTTGTTTAGTTGAAAGGAATAATAATACTGCGGTCTTCATGTAAGCGAGATACTGTTGTGCGTGTTGCCGGCACGCACAACCCTATCTCGCTATAGTCTTAAACAATGTTTAGTTATTAAGGGGGACAACAAGTATTCTTATCTTCAAAGCTGCGGGCATTGTTATGTCCCTTACACCATGCCAATTTTTGGTTTGTTTCAGAAACCCCGCAACCACAGCTTAACTAAAGCTGTACTCACGGCGTATCTGAATCAATAAACAAATAGTAATTATTAGTCCCCTACGAAATACAAGGTGAGATATATGGAGTAATCATAGTTTAAATAGAAGGCGAAATGATATTGGTGGAAAAGTACATGTATATTTAAATACATGTTTATGACAAATGTGATATCGGCCTATTTCAAGATCTTGAAATGATTATATGAACACTTTAGTCTGATAGGGAGAGAGAGTGCATTCGTGCATCACTCAATATATATGTATTGTATGATACAGAAGTACACAATGACCCCCTTTGTTTGAATTTGTTTGTTTGAATGGGATTTTCCAATGTTTCAGTTATATCGCGGCGGCTGGAGCACCTAACAATGGAATCCTGGTATTTCTCGCACCAGTACTACCATTACATCCTTTCCCAGCCTCCAGCTGCTATCCCACATAGGTGTACGATTATCGACCCATTGGTGAGATACAAATAGTCGGAAAGGACGAGTGCCCCTTTGTTTGAATCCAGATTTATAATTTCTAACATTTAAAAGTCTAAAATATTCTTTCACATTCTTTCAAGGCAGTGGTACTTGAGAATTGTGTATAAATGTGTGTGCGTGTGTGTGTGCGTGTGTATGTGTGTGCGTGCGTGCATGCGTGTATATTTGTTGTTGTTGTTGTTGTCTTCATTACAATGCTTTATCTTTTCAGTATTTCATCAAGGATCAATAACTGAGTTTTGCATGCTTTCCTGTAAGCTGTAATTGTTTCTAATTTCAAATCCTTTATAAATAAAAACTGCTAGATTTTTCATAGTTTTTGGGTTTTTACATGATAATAGATCAACAAATTTAAACATACTAGGTTTTCTCCAAAAAAATTGTTTGATATAAGTTTTTCTTATGTCTTTGTAGAGAGAACATTCAAGTAAAAAATGCATTTCATCCTCTAGTACTTTGCAAAATTTGCATTTTCTGTTTTCAAATGGGATCTTTTGAGGTTTGTGCCATCTTCCTGCCTCTATCTCAAGTCTGTGAGCTGAGACTCTAAATCTTGTTAATGCCTGTCTGAATTTTTCTATGTTAATATCATTTAAGTAAGATTGGAATGAAAATGTACAGAATGATCTATATGTTCTTGCCCTACTGGACTCGGTTAAAGCAGCATTCCATTCTTGTAGGTAGATATCTTGGGCCCTCTGTCTAAAAATAGCTAAAAACAAATTATTGTTATCTACCCCTTGATTTAACCAAACTTCGTTAAAACCATAACCTTCAAGTATGTCTTTAACACACTTAGCCCATGACTTTTTATTTGGGTATTTATCAAGATCATTTAGCATCATATCATACACTTGTTTAGTAATTTTCACCTCATTTGATTTTACAATTTTTAGCCAGTACTTTATTACTCTACAAATGAGTGTTACTTTCAGCGGGAATCTACCCAACTCCCCATAAATAAAAATATTTTGAGTTTGTTGCCTGACCCCTAATAAATTTTTGAAAAATTTTAAATTTAGGCTTTCAAGTTTATGTATTTTATTTACTGCCCATGTCTCGCAGCCATAACTTAAGATTGGTACAATAAGTTTGTCATATAAATCAAGTTTATGAGATACAGTTAGGCCTGGAAATCTGATGAAGTAAGATTTCAATTTATAATTGGCTTTTAAGGCCTGTCCATATAACAGTTCATAGGTATTTTTGAAGGATCCTCCAGTGGTAAAGCTAATGCCGAGGTACTTAAACTCTGTCACGATTTCCAATACGTCATTTTTATACCTAAATTCTATATTATTGTTTGTTCGCCCTTTTTTGAAGATCATTACTTTTGTTTTTTTTATATTAACCTGTAGTTTCCACCTGTCACAATATGTTTCCAAAAGATCTAGTCCATTTTGTAACCCCTTTGCAGATTCAGATAGTAATACAATATCATCTGCATATAGAAGTAAGAATAGTTTTAACATTCCCAGGTCTATGCCGTCAAAACCCTTTGTAATAAAAAATTCTTCTATATCATTTAGATACATGGAAAATAGAAATGGTGACAGGCTCTCTCCTTGTCTTACTCCTAGAGAACAAATGAATGACTCACTTAACTCATTATCTTGTTTTACCTTACAGGTTGTTTTAAACAGTTCATACATTGATTTGATTGTATCAAAAATATGGCCTCTTATCCCTAATTTTAATAGTTTGTACCAAATGATATCCCTAACAATGTAGTCAAATGCTTTTGTGAAATCAATAAAAGCTGCAAATAATTGTTTATTTTCATTTAATAGATGATTAATGATTCCATGTAGTACAAAGATGTTATCTACTGTACCCATGTTTTGTCTAAATCCAGCTTGTGCCTCAATATAAACATTATATTTTTCTGCCCAGTTTGTTAACCTATTGTTCAAAACTTTGGTGAATAACTTTCCAAGGGTACTTAAAAGTGTGATCCCTCTGTAATTACTTGGTTCATCTAAATTTCCTTTTTTGTGTATTGGAATAATAAGTCCCTCAGACCATTTTTGAGGGAAATACCCATTTTGGAATAAGCTGTTAAATAAATCTGTGAGACAATTCATAGAGGGATGTGTCTTCTTGTGCTGGATGATGAACGTACAGTCCCCAGCCATGGCCTTTCTGGACTGGTCTGGTGATCTGGATGAACACTTGGATTGTGGTCGGTATAGAGCATATACACAAACCGGCACTTATATTGATTACGTTGTGTGGCCAACATTGATGCTTACAAAGGATGGACCAATCATAGTTAAGGGTGTGGCTCAGGGGAAACGTTGAAAACCAATCAAAGAGACATACAGAAAACATCGAGGACATTTTGTTTTTCTGTATCTTGACGTATTACGGCTTTGTTTACTTCACGTGTCAGTTGACAGATCGCTAGACACGCCCACTGACTCTGGTAATAGGGGTAACAAACTCCATTATTTTGTAAAATATATAGGGCCATACAATAAAAGGCGTAAATATTTCACTTTAATGTCGACTAATGTCGAAATTCAAATTTCACGTCTTGTCTTATCAATTATTTAATTGGTCGATTGATTCTTTCATTGATGGCCGCGATCGATCAATTGAACAATACCGTAAGAAGAAAGCAAAAAGAAATTTCATATTGACTATTCTTTTGACTACGGATGCTTAAAAATGTTTACGCGCAAGGCATACATTATCAACATTCTTGAATAAAGGGAAAGACCAGTGGAAACAAACTTTTGATTCGTTGTTCATGTTATCAACTATTTCAATTATCAACCAAAGCGCTGAAAGCCTGAGATATGTATACAGGAGATATATAATCTGTGAAGAAAAAGTTTGATGGTCGGAATATCGGAGGTGCCACTTTCTACCCAAATCTACTGTCGATTATGCGCAGATCTGCCAATTTGTTCGCTAGGGGACACAACCTGCCCGCAATAATTTTCACCCCGTTGAGGTATTGTAACGATATATTTACATGTATATCATATTTTTCACCCGATCAAAATGCTTTGAAGGGATCTGATAAAGGCCACCCAAGGATCCTTCCTGTGAATTTTGGTCGAGTTTGGTTGAATTATGTTCAGTACTTTCTGAGAAGAAAATTTTTAAAGTAAAAGTCGATGGACGGACGGACGACGGACACCACATCATGACAAAAGCTCGTTGGATTTCAGCCAGTGGAGCTAGCGAGAGAGAGCTAGAGAGTGAGAGAGATTGGTAGCCAGGTTCGAACTAGGAGGCTCTTGCGTGCGATGTGAGTATTCTACCACACAGACCAATTTCGTTATGTAAATATGCGCTTTATAATCTTCAGATAAAGAGAGCGAGAGAGGGCGGGCGGTCGTTTACCAGGTTAACATGATTATGTACACCTCTCAAAAGCAGTATGTAGACGTTGCATCCTTTGGGTAGAATTCGGAGGTAAAAATATATAGACACAAAGTCCGAGCACGACTAAACTGTTTTCAGACAGTGCGAATATGATAAACAAAACATTCCAATCTTGCGTAAAACCGACAGCTTCGCTTATCAGCTTTATACAGCATTTTCGTCTAACCGGACCGTTTTAACATTGTTAATCTGGAATAAGTAATATTATTTTGGTATGAAACAAACACCTTATTTTTTCTTAACAATATGATATGATTATATATGTTAAATAATTTCCAATGTATTAAATATCTCCTTTCTTTCTTTCCATTCACTCGTCAAGTTTTGATAATTTTGCCAAATTCAGAACACTCACACGAAAGTACTGTACATCGAGCCGACAGCTTTCAATGAGTCATATCTCGCCTTCGTCCTTCTTGTCTCAATCGGGCGTATAAATTAATGGTCAGATCCGATCTATATGGTTGTCAAAAAATTGTGACGAAATGACAATGAATTTCGGTGTTGTTATTGGACATTAAAGTTGGAAGAATTTGTTGTGAAAATTTCAAATTCTGTTGCTTTAATGATTATTTTTATACGCCGCTGAAGATGGAGGTATATTTGTATCATGTTATGTGTTTTTCCGTCCCGACGTCCGTCTGTCCCTACGTCCGTCTGTCCCGACTTCCGTCTGTTCCTACGTCCACATCTTGTTAAGTTGTCATTTAAGGTAGCGTCACAGAAAAGGGGGGATTAATGCATATTTTGTTTTTGCTAACACAACCCCTCCTTCATTTCTGAACGGATGTTCATGAAATATTGCCGAATGTTCCTTGTCACTTGACATTGGGTATATTACCTGGTTTTTACCATTCAAGGCTGTGTCACAGAAAAGGCGGCATATTATGGCAGCATATTTTTGCCTTGGCACTCTTGTTTACAAACTTTATGATTTTGAAATGATGAGGACCAAAAGGATTTTTTGCACATACTTATCTGCGGTATCAATTTTGCATTTTTGGCTCGGTGGTCTCGAAGGTAAATATTTGTTCTTGAACACTAAACCAGTTTACCGACGTTCTGGTGTCACGATGGTCCATAGTTAACGGATCGCTGACCACGCCCTCTGACCTCCAACATTGTAGTTTGAATAAGGTTATAAACGCTGTTATTTTATAATTTAATTTTTTGATTCGTTTATCAAAAACGAGCGTTCTGATTGGTCGAAAAAAAAATCATTCATAACTACATGAACGAAATTTTGAGCGCGCAGCTTTTTTATATGCTTCCACACAAAGTAGTCCCATACAAAAAAGGAAACAAAATTTGAAGTTTTTGTTTTTTTCGCTCGATGCTGTATAATTATACGCAATGAAGAGAGTATTTTTTGTTTTTATGGAGGTATGTAGCGAAAAACCTAATCACACAATGTATGAATCCGCTTCGCGTATTCATACAGTGTGATAAGGTTTTTTGGTTCATACCTCCATGAAAACAAAAAGTATTCTCTTCATCTCTTTAATAAAATATATAAGGCGGCCATGAAATGATAGGTTGGTTGGTAACCTAAACGGTGTAAGTATGTTTTGAATATAATCTAGATACACCGTTTATATCGCTGAACCAAAAACATGTCTTAAACAATAGAGGAGTTACAAGTTAACTTCTGGTCAAAACCAATACTTTGGTTGGTCAACCGATTTTGATTGACCCGGAAATGCGAAAGTAAAAAAAAAGTGAACAAAATACAGAAACCTTGGAAACAGTGCAATGTTTTATGGCATTTTATGGCGAACTGTGACAGAAAGAATCTTCATGTTTGGTTATCTTCGTTCGCCGCAACCTTAAACTTTACAGTGCGTTAAATAGAAAGCAGAAATAAAGTAAAATATCACATTTTGTCATGATGTTCTATCGGTACCAGTTTCACAACCCACCAAGACATTACACAATTTTGGAGATATTCTTTCAGATCCAGATGTGAATTTGTTGAGAACCGTCTTTGAATGTCCGACACCCGAATATGACAACAGACGTTCGATAAGACTTTAGCCCGAACCAGATTTTGAAAGTCTTACACCCGAATTAGACATTCGACATATATGGACGTGTCCTTTTTTGAAATGTCTGATACCAAGATGAGACATAAGATAAGCGACAAGATACTCGTTCAGACTTGTTTGTGAATGTTTAATATCCGTACTGGTCTTTATACGTCAAACCCGCCATGGGTGTGAAAAATCCCGAATAAGACATATGGTTAGGCTAATTTCAGAATGTCTAACACCCGAATTAGACATGAGGCATTCTTGAGTTAGCTGTAGTTACTATGTTTAAGTCTCCAAACCAATAGAAATGGTTCACATGAGTGTCGGCCAATGTAGGAGTTTAAAGCTTACTTCCGGTCTAAATAACGTATTTCATTTGGAAATTGATTCTGTGATTGGCAGTCGCGTTCGTTCAATTGTTCAAAAGTAAAAAATGGTTTTCATAATAATGCAAAACTGAGAAGGGAATTTAAATTAGTTGTAATTCTTGGACCACAGACCATAGGCGAGACCTCTCGCTCCTTTCAGATGATAGGTTCTAATCCGTACACGCCGCCGATATAGCGCAGTTGGTAGCGTATCAGACTCCAAATCTTAAGTCATGGCGTGTAATGAGTTCGATCCCCGACGGCGGCACATATCCTTTCCGACCTTTGTCTCTTAGCAATGGGTGGGTAATCGTAAACCTAAGTGGGGTAGCTGCTGGAGGCTAGGAAAGGATGTAGTGGTAGTACTATAGTGAGAAATACCAGGAATCCATTGTTAGATTATCCAGCCGCCGCGATATGACTGAAAAACTGTTTAAAGCCGCATTAACCCTTTCCTGTATAATCACTGGTTTTTACGTCCATGCAATTTTATACTTAAGAAAGTGTTGTGATAAAAGAAGAAATTGCTTGATACAAACAATTTCTTCTTTTATCACGATATTTTCTACCACATAGAATGATGTGAGGTATATAAGGAATCCATTGTTAGGTGCTCCAGCCGCCACGATATGGCTGAAAAAATTGTTAAAAGCGGCGTTAAACCCATTTTAACAAACACATCTAATCCGTACCCTAGTGTCCTCAAATGACGTATTACAAATATAACAGATGGTGTAAGTTTTGTTTGCTGAAATGTTTTCAGGTAAGATTTGTTTGTTTTCGATTCATGGTTCAGATCAACAGTGACCACCAACGACAAATTACTAAGATTACTGAGTAACAAACATCCCAAATGAAGGCAGATAACTCCGTCATGTTTTATCTATATATGTGAGACGGCCTTCGATGTGCTAGTTAATATTTCCTGTTTTGACGAATTTTAGACCTGTGCAAGTTCAAAGATTTACAGACAGAAATCTAGAATGGATTTAATTTGAAAAATAACAATTCAGTTGGGAAGAAAATATTGTTCAACAAGCAGAAATTGCTTGTAACAAGCAATTTCTTCTTTTCAACATTAGTTTCTCAATTATAAAATCACAGGGGCGTAAAAACTAGGAATTGAATTGGAAAGGGTTAATGCATGTAGAGTTTATGCTTAGTCAGGACTTAATAATGGTCAGTTATAATACGTTTTTGAAAAGCCGCGAGAAAAATTAACAAATATGGAAATAATGAAATTATCAACAATTGTTAGATAAAAATTGCAGATTTACTGATAGTAGAATAGTTATTCTACCTCGAAATATAGTAATACTCATTTACGACATACCGAAGTCGATTGACTGCTAGCGAAACCTTACTATATATTACTAAACTGAATTCTCAAACTTAAAAAAATCTTTCTACTCTTTTCAAAATATTCTCCACCTACGTCTACGCACTTGTGCCATCTTTTGTTTTCCCGCTGTGAACCATGAAGTAGACCTATGTTTTAGGTACTGTGTAACAGATAGATCAAAGCCGCCCAGGTCTTATATTTCTTTCTAGCAAGCATTTTTTTTCAGTTCTAAAACAAATAAAAGTCACAGGGGGGTGAGGTCTTGGCTATAAGGAAGGTGAGCCAACAATTGCCATTTGTAAGAGTTGGTAACCTCCACTGTAGTTGCAGCGGTATTGGAGGGGCGTTATCGTGAGGAATGAGGACATGTTTCTAACCGGGAACGCATTTGCTTGAGCTCTTCCTTGAGGTTTTTTTTCTTAGAATTACTTCGGAATAGTACTTATCAGTGTCAGTTTGACCATTTGGCATGAAATGAGTAAGTATCACTCCTCGTGAATCCCAAAAGGCAACAAGCATGACTTAACCAGCCGAAGAAGACGGCTTAAACCTTTTAGAAGCTGGGGAACCAGCTCGTTTCTAATAATTTTACTGAGCTTTTGTATCAGGTTCGGAATAATGAACCACATAATGAACGCAAGTGATAATGCGGTTCAAAAACTTATCTCCTTCCCGGTTTAAACGACTTAAATCTTCCTTTGAATTGGTTACTCTGGTTGCCTTTTGATCTGCGGACAGCTGTCTAGGCACCCACCATGCACTTACCTTACTAATATCAAGGTGATCGCGTGAAAACTTGTGAGCCGATGCCTTACTGATGCTAAACTAGTGGCTACCTCCTCAAATCTTACTCGACGATTTTTGTTGACAAAAGCCTTAACATTTGCTACCATTGTTGGGGTCACCGCCTCAGCAGCTCGCCCAATCCTAGGCCTGATGAATTTTATGAATACTTTTCAAATTTAGCAGATGATGTGTGCAGGTATCAGAGGCCGATACAGTTTGCAAAACGAATAATTTTGATTCTCCCTATTGCAATATTGAAGAATTAGAACAGCATATAACATTGCAAGAAGTGGAATATGCCATTCAGAGCTTAAATCTAAATAAGGCCATGGGCAACGATAATCTTATGAATGAGTATTTTATTGATAGCTGTGATATTATCATACCGTTACACAAGAAAAACGATCCGGACGATGTAAATAGTTATAGGGGTATTAAGATATCAGTTTTTTGTCCAAGATTTTCACCAGTATTTTAAACCGTACACTTAGTATATTTTGTGAAAATAATGAGATCTTGTCTGATGCCCAGTTTGGTTTCAGACCACAGAGATCTATAACAGATGTATGTTTTGTTCTTCTTTCTCTCATTCTAAACATTGTCACAAAGTAAACGTTTAAACGCCGCTTTCATTAATTTCAAAAATAGTGTTTATAGAAACTGTCTCTGGTATAAATGATTCGGTTTGGGAGTTAAAGGTAAAATGTTAAGAATTATACGTGACATGTACTCAAAGGTAAAATCATTTGTTAAAGTTAACAATATTACTTCCACAACATTCAAGAGTACTGTTGGTCTGAAACAAGGGGAGATAATGGCACCTTTATTATTTTCTCTTTTCATTGAAGATGTTGAACTTTATTTGCAGGGGGACACTAGCTGCGCATTGAATCTTGATGATATAAAAATCCCTCTTTATCTGTTCGCCGACGACCTGGTTATTCTAAGCGAAGTTCCTAAAGATTTCAAAACAGTCTAAATTAATTATTTGATAATTGCAACAAATAGGGCCTCGAAGTAAATACTGACCCCCCCCCAAAAAAAAGAAATAAATGAATAAATAAATAAAATAAAAAGTTGTAGTTTTTAGGAAAAGAGGATCTGTAAGAGCCAACGAAAAATGGTTATATAACTGCGAAGAAATCGAAGATGTTAACAATTTCCCCCATCTTGGAACCACTATTTCTATTATACGGGCTCATTTGGTAAATATACCAGAATTTTAGCGTACAACGCGCTTAAGGCCCTTAGCCTTTTTCGCTAGCAAAGCGTCAGCTTTGATAGCTTAAGTTAACAGACAAAAATTTGAGGTTGTCTTAAAGTTCAACGAGTGCAAACTGCCAGTGGAGGGTTAACTCCTAAATCCATTGAATGCCTACGCCATACAAAGTAGTTCTCATGTTATTATGGAAAATTGCAAACTCTATTCATAAAGTAGAGAACTCTTTTCAAAAGCTTGCTATTTAACACATACCGAATCAATGCCGCTTTTTAAGCATCTCAAGAAAAGGCGTTGGAAAACATTGTGGACAATGAAGAAAATGCTTGTAACAGGCGATTTCTTCAATGTCCACAATGTTTTCTATCCAACAAGGGAAAGATTTTCTAAATCAAACCATGCTTTGCTAGCTTACAGTACTTTCAGTACTTTGATTATTAGTAAAACAAGAAGATTTAACTTCGAAACTTCGTTATTATTGCAGCTATTTGATGCTTTCGTTGGTACAATTTTATCTTAATCGTGTGAATTAAACGGTTTTTGTAAGGCACAATGTTTAGAAAAGAGTCTAATACTATAAAATGTAAAAAAGTATTAAATGTTAAAAACTGCACTTCAAGCGCCGCCGTACATCACGTGTTAGGGGGTTCCAACTTTACATTAACAGATTTTGCAGAATAATTAAATTCTGGGGTAAGGTACATGTGTAAATAAATTTTTATTATTATAGTGTCATGTGTAACAACCAAATTGAATATAGTTCTATAAAATATACATCTAAATTACACCCGGGCTCTTGAGCCTATATGTCACTGTTAAACATGAAAATAAATATTTTATATATATATGAAACGTCAGTTTCGGCGGGTCATTGCTAAATTGGCTGAGTGCAAAATGCTTGTTAGTTTGCAACAATGTGTGTTAACAGATGTATCAGTATATGCTGCCAAACTATACGGATAAAATAAATCACGGGTGAAAGACAAATCACATGGTTGACACCCCATTTTCTAATAAAAAAGATGACAATTCGGCGACTCGTCTTCATTAGGGATGAGCTTGTCAGGGCGGTCAACCGAACATTAACAACTACCTTCAACAATCGGACCCATCACGCCAACCCAGAGGTATTATGTTCCAAAGAATAGGTATTATCCTGAAAATTAGGGGGGATTGTTTTACCGAAACAAAACATAAAACACTCTAGACCGTAAGTGTAATAATTGTAGCATTCTGAAGACTAAATTGTAACCGAAAATAAGGTCTGTAAAGATCAGTGAAACATTTTGGAAAACTCATTAGAACGACATTTTCTGTCACCGAAAGATATCGGCAAAAGAGTATGTTGTAATAACGAATTGTGATACATGGCTATTAAATAAAGCTACCAATAAATTACGAACAAACAAAAAACAAAAAAAAAAAAAAAAAAAAAAAAAAAAAAAAAAAAAAAAACACACAAAAAAACCCCAACAACAACAACAAACAAACAAAGTGGTTCTTGTTCCCATGGGCAATATGCGACTTAACAAAACACATTATTTAATGGTTCTCAAATAATCCTAAAGCCAATATAATCTTAACTGGTGGGTAACCAAAACGCCCCGACCCCAGTTCGTTCAAACTGTAGCTACGATAATTTCGTCACCAATTGACGACATGAGATGAACAATTTCTGTTGTTGTTGTTATCTTGTTATATCAAAGAGTTTGTTGGGCTGTAAATGGCTTTTCTACGTTTAATTAATGTCTTTTACAATGCCTGTACAAAGCTAATTTACGCACATGGCACAATAATAGATGGCATAGTTTTTGTTCTTGTGTCAACTGTTGGTATGAATTACTCATAATAATGTCATGGAAGAGTTCTTGACGTAAATCATGACAAACTCACATTTAGTCACAAAATGTACTTCATTTTCAATCTCCGCGCTTGCAAAAAAAAAAAAAAAAAAAAAATACTAATACGCATATCGATCGTTTCACCAATATACCGCCCAGTCTACATCCTAAGTGATAAATTTCCACGCCTTAATTCGGCAAGGAGGGATCGCTCGTTCTTGTGTAAATTAAGCTTAACATTATGTTCCGTGTTGAATTCTGTTTTGAACAGTTTGTATGTGCGAAGTTTTGGAGTTCTCTCGATAATTAATAACCAGTCTAAACTATATACTTTCTTGATTCTCGTTTCGGCCAAAGCTTTATTTACCTGTTGTTTGCGAGGGAAGTGATCTAATATTACTATTAGATCAAAATACCATTTATTATCACACCGGTTGTAGTAGAACTCGAATATCTTTTTCAGAAGCCTGTTGTCGGGTGTACGGCCTATTCCAATAACGTAGTATGCTTTGCTATTGTCTATATTGCGTTGGTAGCCAGCATGTGTCCCCCAATGCTCCTCTTGCGGCTTTTGACATTTTTCAAAATGCGATGAATATTCTAAATGTTCACTGAATATGACACCAAGATACTTTATATGTGCTGACCATCTCAAGTTTGGTTTCTCCGATTTTGAACTCATATTCTGATTGTTTGTGGCGTCTGGGACGAAAGTGCATACACTTGGATTTTGAGGTATTTACTAGCTAGCGCCTTTTCTTACAATAAGTTGTCAATTTTTCGAGCATTTTTTGTAGATTTATTTCGATGGTGCAATGCAAACTAAATCGTCAGCATACAGCAGGACAGAAATATTTGTTTCTCCGACATTAACTCCTGTGTTGATATCGTTTATTTTAGTGACTAGATCGGTTGTGAAAATATCAAACATTTTCGGAGATATATTGTCTCCTTGTTTGGTTCCGATCAAACAGGGTAACCAGCTAGTTCAACTGTTATTTATATGAACACACGAGTCTGTCGTCGAATACATAAATTTAAGGAAATTGTATTTTTTCCCGTCTATACCATTAATTAGAAGCTAATACAATAAAAGATCCCTGTCCACGAAATCAAAGGCTTTTTTTCAAGTCAATAAATGCTGCAAATTGTATCACGAAGCAGAGTTCGATTTCGATGACATAACAACGTTGATAATTTCTTCACTTGAAATATACTGATTTAACTGTCTTTTTGATGAATATAAAGGGTCTACCTTATTTGAGTCAAGGAGCTGTTTGTGGGATAGTGCGTATTTATAGTGAGTTTCATCGAAATCTTCAAAATTGGCACCATTAAATAATCTTGCGAACTCTTTCTTCCACGTTTCAAAACAACTTGATTATCACTTGAGACCTGACTTTTTTTTTATCGATTGCCTCCATCGGTATGGATGTATTTTTTCGAGGACCTAAATTGTTGATTTTTGACCAAAACTCGTTTGAGATACTGATGACCATTTGCTCAATATTCCTTACTAAAGAGCGACTATAATTACGTTCTGGTGGACGAAGCGCCTTATCAAAAGTTTTTCTGGCATATCTGTAATCATTTCGCTTTCTCGTCTTCAGAGAAAAGTTCCCAATACACTGAAGAAACTGGCGTACCGACCACAACTGTGTTAACTTTTCATTCCTGTAAAGCTTATGATTCTTCTGACGTTTATTTGTTTTATAGAAAGGACTGTACTTTGAAACATTGGTTTCCATTTCTTTGATGGTTGTTTCACACAATTTGGAATAAATAGAGTCGATTTCAGATTGAGTATCTCTGTAGTTGTCAATAGACACTATTATCTCGTGTAAAGCACGGGCCGATAGCTCGCTAGTCATAAAATATCTCAGGACCTGTTTTAATTTATACTTGGTGTTTTATATGGATAGCCGTTAAGTACTTGATCACTGTCGATCGGTCGAGTGCTGTTTATACAATGGCGAGACTTTCAAATAACTTGGTCTGGTACGTGTGATCTTTGTCCGAGTAATCCGTGTAAATCATTTTGATCTATGCTCGGCTGACACTGAATTACCTCAAAATAAAAACAGTCTTTGAAATTGTCGTGAGATACACATATATAGTCGACTATTGACTTGCCCTTTGTGGAAACTGGCGTGAAATCGTCCCTTCCGAATCTACCATTTAGAGTACAAGAACGTGATTCGATTAAGAATTCTATATACTCTAAACCGTGCTGGTTTTTTACTTGGATAAGAATTTCACGATTTGGTAAAAAGTCAGTGTCTGACAAAATATCTTAGAGATTGCCGATCCTAGAGTTAAAGTCACCTGATATAAGCATAAAATCGCAATCACTTCGCATGTGTTTTAAAGTTAGGTGAGCAAAGAAGCGCTTGGTATTAATGTCGTTTAACTTAATTGTAGAACCAACATATGAGGCTTTACTTTCCTGCAATGAGAAAGGCGATAATTGGTGTAGTAATGTTAAACAATTGTTATCAAAACATGGTTTTAGCTATGCATAGAATGGTCCATTTAGCGTTGACCACTAAGTTTTCTATAAATTGTAAAAACAAGAGTTAATAGACGAATTTGGAGAGATTTTGTTCAATGATATTCATAGAAGTACGGTGTTGTGCACATATAAATTCGTTAAGGAATAGAGTCAATTATCTCTTTATTTAAACACCCTCAACATACAAATCAGCGTTTGTGTCTGGCGTGTAATATGAACGAAGTAGAAGATGAATATCACTTTTTACTGGTTTGTCCATTTTTGCAGATATTCGAAAAACATCTATCTATCTATCTATCTATCTATCTATCTATCTATCTATCTATCTATCTATCTATCTATCTATCTATCTATCTATCTATCTATCTATCTATCTATCTATCTATCTATCTATCTATCTATCTATCTATCTATCTATCTATCTATCTATCTATCTATCTATCTATCTATCTATCTATCTATCTATCTATCTATCTATCTATCTATCTATCTATCTATCTATCTATCTATCTATCTATCTATCTATCTATCTATCTATCTATCTATCTATCTATCTATCTATCTATCTATCTATCTATCTATCTATCTATCTATCTATCTATCTATCTATCTATCTATCTATCTATCTATCTATCTATCCTTTCACAAACACTTGTTCTGCCTTCACGAAACCGAGAAACCCAGTTGTAGAAGGTTGGACGTTATACACATATACCAGAAAATCTTTTTTAAGCCTCTTAAAGATATGGCAGGGCTTTTTATCTTCTACAACCAGAAACTTAATTTCAGAGCGTTGTTCCAATAAAACAAAGAGTCCTAGATAGAGGAAACACCTATCGTGCACTGTGTAAACAACTATCAATGAAAATAAACTGACCACGTTAGGGGAACTTCTGAATTTAATGATTAGATTAATATCTTTTTTAAGTTAAAAAGATATTTTAGGTCAAAATCCAAATGGTTTGAATTTTTTAAAAAAAGTGAAAGGATTACATACGTAATATAACTATTTTAAAAAAGAAAACAAGATGTGTTTTTGAAACACAATGCCCCGCCGTAAATGAGTTTTTTTTTTTTCGTTTGACCTTGGTATGTGACCTTGACCTTATCACATGACCTTGATCTTGACATAAGGAGATGCTTATTATGGGGATGTATCATCATGCCAAATATGAGCATTGTATCTTATACAGGCTGGTAGTAATGGCATGTTAAGTTTTTTTGTTTAAGTTTTGCAGACAGACAGACCGACAGACTCAATGGCGGACATACAGACGGACAGACAGATAACGGTAAAATGATGTGCACCCGATGTTTCGATGCGGGGACATAAAAATACAGGAGTTTGTGTCCAATTAAGTGGATTTCTATCTGACAATTTATCCGAATATGGGTTGCAGGCAAAGTGATTCCATTGTCTTCATATATTTTTATACTCTGTGTCCAAAGATAAAACAATTCAAAGGTATTTCAGGTCTAGAAATAAAGGAAGACATTTTTTTCAAAATCACTTATGCTACCACACTTCTTAAGATGAAAGCGGAAAATCATTAATTGCTGTTTTCGGTATTTTAACATTTTCTTCTGAAATTTATGCCCTCTTAAAAGTCAATTTTGATCAAACAAAACTGATATTGAAATATAGTACCTACTCAATTAACTATCTGGAGCGATACATCGTTTGAATTATTTGGCGTTACGTTTAATGTAAATCTAGAAATAACAGTCTGACTAAAATTTTGGGATGAAATGATTGAAATAACTAAGATGATATCATTTTGTGAAAAATGAAAGTTGACGCCGTTAGGAAAAAATAGTCGTTGTCAAATATCCTCTACTTTCAATTTCAAACGATCGTTTTAAAAGTTTTCAAATGCCACAAGATTTTGTTGAAACTATTAATAAGCTTTGTAACAGGTCTAAAATGAATTAAAAAATTCCTATAAAAAGGAAGGGCTCCAAATTGCACAACATTATGTAATGTATGGCAATAAAATGGTAGAAAAACTTCAAGTTATAAAATAGCAAAAGTATTGATTTATGTTCAAAGGCATATTGTACTCGACCTACCTTCTGTGATAAAATAAATAAAGACATTAAAATTGATTTGGGGGCTGATATTTTAAAGCATTTACAACATTTGAAAATTGAAGTCATTTGAATGAATGCGAAGTTAAGCCTTTTTTCTAGAAAATACGGGAATTAATAATCAATTTCAGCTAAAATGTTCAAATGCTGTTCTGGGTTGTCAAAATCGCCTCCTCAAAATTTGATATTTTATCCCTTATTTCAAAACGTTATATATTTACGTTCAATTTGCAAATATAAATCCAAAATTGAACGGTTTTATAAGAAAGTTAGAATAAGCTAAAGAATTACACAAAAAGTCAAAATATTACGAAACAGTTAATGAAATATGGACATTAGTTGAGAGTATAGTAAATGCTAATAGGCTTTTAATTTGAACCCATTTGATGAACTGTTTGGGAATAGACACAACTGACCAATCGCAGCTGTCAATCAAATAATCAGTCGACCAGTGAAATCATTCATTCAGACTGTAATTTAGGCTTGAAATTGGCCGCCAATTTGGTGAATCATTTTTGATGGTTTGGCGACTTAAACGCCTTAGTTACAGCTTATTTCGTTAAGGTCTCCAACATGTTACTGGCCATTTTTGTCTTCAAATCGAAACGGGACTTCCCGTTGGAGTCAATGGGCGGGACCGACGGAGTAAGTTGGTGGGTACAGCATTTTGCCAACTTCCCCCTTCTACACCATGTTTAAATTGTTCTTCATCTCTTTTTCTCTTTTATTTTTTCCGGTAAGATATGTTTATTTATCCATTATCATAATATTCTTTTTTCAAACTGACTGACATTAAAACACATTTAAGCTTATTTGCAATTTCTTTATTTAACGGTATAACGTAGCTTATTTACAGATAGAAATTTTGGGTTTCATTATAAAAACAGTAAACATAAATAACTTGCAATTTGTGAAATTGGTAAAAGAAAACTACCTTAATTTCTGATATCAAATACCATTGCTTAATTTGATTCAACTTAATTTCAGCTCTTTACATAGATTTGATATCATGGAAGGTATTAAAGTAGCGAGAGAAACGGCTCGTGATATGCCGTTTCTCCCGATATCACGATTTTTTTGTGGTGAAATTATTAGTTCAAATCACCAGTTTCTTCTTTTGAAAACAACATGTTGCAATCTTGCAGTCCTAAAAACCGTGGTCCATAATTTCTAGCACGATTTCCAATGTACTACATTGCCGCAGGAAAATCTAATATTACCATAGTTATATACCGTAAAATACAAATCAAAATGATCAATTTAAACGTCACCCAGTTTGATAAAAATGTATGTTACTTAAGAGAGATATTGCCTAAATGAATTTATTCAGAGATAAACATATTTACTATTAAGAATTAACATATTGTGTACCAAATATTGTGACTGTATAAATGTATTATGGACGAAAAGTAATAAGAAAATCGTAGGTGAAGGCAGATAACTTCATGTCGGTTTATTTACATATGTGAGGTGACCATCGACGTGCTAGTAATACATGTAGATTTTATGTATAGTCAGGACTTACTAGAGGTTGGTTTAAATATATTTGTGAATAGACCCTGGGAAAAAGAACATATATTAGGGGAAACTGGGGCACTCTGAGACACGGGGTACTCTTGGACAGATTGGGCATTTCATACTTCGGATACTTTAATTTCATTCCGAAATGCACAGACAGTATTTATCATCCGGATTCTTCAACCACAAAAGTTTTCTGGCGAGAAGTTCACAAATAGTCTCTCACGAGACTGCGTTGTTAGGCGTTGAAAAACGAGTCCGAAGGACGAGTTTTTCAAATGCGTTATAACGTATTCGAGTGAGAACTTTTTATATTACAAATGGTGGATGATTATTCTATTTATTAAATTCAATCAGCTTCAATTTTTAATCCTTACCTATTCATTTCTGTAGTATTCGTCTTACTGGAAACCATGCGCTTTAATATCAACCAATTTTGTTTTCAATAATTTCTGTTTGCCATCCCGGATTCAAGCTGATAAGGGTGTAAAAGGATGATTCGGGAAAATCCGTATCTTAATACACTTAAAGATTTGTAGTGACAGTCTAGTCGAATGACTTGAGCGTACAAATCAAGCTCCTGTGGGTTAGGTATGATTGCTCGTCATTTTAATTGTAATATGACCAGTCTTTTAGTTTTAAGGTTACAGAAAACAATGCTTTTGTTTGATTCAGTCAGGGATAACACAGACACTCAATTCAGTGGGCGTTGCCAGCCATCCGACAATTAAATCATTTCCAAGTAAATGAACATGGAACAGAAGAGATAAAAAGTTATAAATGAACATGGAACCGAAGAGATAAAAAGTTATTACAAATAAACCACATTTGCTCTGCTATAGACCCACAAGTTAAACTGAGTGATCAAAGGTCAGTTCATCTATACCTGTGTTGGCAACATTGACCAATCATCACTCACTATAACTTGTACGTCTATATGTATGTTATATGAGCCTGTGCGTGACATTTCCAACTGTTTCGCATGTGCGTGACTTGCACACATTGAGCACCCTGGACAGCCATTTGGGGCAATTAGAACATTCGCTGATTGTCTAAAGAAGCTTTGGGTTAGTATCTTTCTACAGACCGCAGAGTGAAGACTCTGATCAGACTGTGCGGATGCACAGGCTGATCTGAGTCTTTACTTGGCGCACATGTGAAATGGTTGGAAATGTCACGCACGCGCTCATATCATAACAGTGATTGTAATATCTATTAGTGATCTTTATCTGAGCTCGTATGTATCGATGGCGTCACCACGGTACTGTAGTTACGTCATATTAACGTTATCCCATTTTTGATAATAGTCTGCCTGGTAAAAGATTTTGTAAAATATTATAGGAATACCATATAAATGATTATCAGACTAGGCTACTGTAATACGGATCGAAAGCAATTCGTCAAGATAAATACCATATAAGAACATAGGGAGCAACACCCGAAAATGTAAATTGAGAGTTCTCTACACCAAATAAATATATTTCCTCTTTCAGGCGAGCTAAGGGTATCCGAGGCGTTTTTAAGTACATAAAAAATAAACTGGAACTAGTTTAAGAGAAGAAAAATTGTTCCAAAAAGATCGGTTCTCCAACTCCTACGCAAACTTCTCGACTAATCGAATTGGTCGGAAGTGAAAACGTGAAAGATTGAATTTCTCGTAACTTTTTTGTGATTATAAAATTTCATGTTCAAATTGTCTTATTGAAGATATTCAATTTTTGAAAATACATCACTTGTGAACCCACACAACCAAACATTTGATGTGAGACTTCTTTTACGCAGGATTTCCTAAAAACATGGCAATCAAATGTTGTACATATTTGCCGGGTTCAAACTGGCGATCCGGTCAACTCGACCAAACACAGTCGAACGATCTAGACCTAGATCCCGTTTTATCAAGGGTCAAACGAAACCCAACATTTTAAATTCTCACCGAAACAGTCGTAGTATGCTTGAAAAAATGGATCCGGATCGGAGAGAGAAATCTGGTGATCTATTCTTGGTTCGCATCAATTGACGTTCTCAAGCGAAAATCTTTGGTTCTCACATAGTGATTAAGTATTTGCAGGACATTAGGTTTTAATGTTGAATAATATCGAGTTGATTGAGAATAGTAGGCTCCTATCAAGTCGGAAACCGATAGTGCAGATATCCAGTTTGGTCTGAATGAAAACAGTAGTCCGATATCTGGACAGACCTCAATTCAGAGGTCGCGTGAGGAGTGATCAAGGATGGAAACGATGTCAAGTTGGTCGAGAGGAAACCGTTAATATCATGTAGAGACCGTGAAACGCCCTTTATCATTTATGACTTGATTATTGGTTACTTGGCTGGGCACGTACATTCGAATATTTTTAAACTTGACCGAGGTCAACATTATCGACACGATCAAGTTGCTCTGGTCGGCTGTATAAACCCAACTTTAGGTGACCGAGATCCAAACAGACAGGCAAAAGACTTTATGTACAAAATTACGAGTAAATTATCCGCCCTTCGCGGATCTTCGCGTTCTCTTGCTACGGACACAGATTATTTGTATGTAAATTAGAATTATCTATTCATAGAGTGGTCATGATACATGTACTAGATTTCATCAAACATTATTGAAAGTCGGGATAGAAATATACTGAAGGTATTCTTAATAATTATATCCCTTTCCTAATTTGATCTGGCTAAGCCTTTGCATGTGTGGTTATCAGTGCGTTTATGGTGCTCGTTCTTAAATTTGATTGCAGAACCGCATATATATCTGGTGGGTCACAATTAATAATATCAAAACATATTTCGTGAAACGTTGGCTTAAGGCGGGGAGTTATTTTGATCTTGTAATTTCAATCGTCGTATTTATTATATGTATCCTTCTTTATAAGTTTTAGGCTTTGGAATGTGTCTTAAATAAATAGATAAATCGTAAGATTGGCGGGAAAATATCTCTTGTTCTTTAAAGTCAGATTAACTATTTCGTTAAGGCATTCTTCATTTTTTGTATCGTCATTTAGGAATTTTCACTCTATAAAAAGTTGTTCACAAATGATGCTGGATATATTCTGTCTGATGTACCAAGATATCAGATTGCAATAGATATGTATAAAATTGGAGGCATACCAAGAAAGAGAGCCATAATGGCCCGAATTCGCTCACCTGAGAATGATTTCTCTATGTCTGATAAGGCCAGCCCAGCAATGACATATTTTGCGAATTAAAATTTCATGAATAAGTTTTGAAATGGGTACCCAAGGAGGATTCATGCAAAGTTTAGTTCAATTTGTCTTCGTGATTAAGGAGGAGAAGATTTTACAAGAATGATTTCATGATTTCTCTAAGTCTGATACGCCCCGGCCTGCCAAACCCCCTATTTTTGACATACCAAAATTTCCTGAACGTATTTTGTAAAGGGTCACCAAAGGAACATTCCTGCCAAGTTTGGTTGAAATTGGCCGAAATAGCTACAGAGAAGGTCTTTAAAGAATTGGTGACGACTTCCAACGGACGACGACGGACGACGCACAACGGACACTTGGTGAGGGCTATCTTAAGATGATGGAATTATAAATATTTTCGTCTTTTTGGACAGAAAATATAATGAATAAGAAGAAACTGTTTTATGCAAGCAATTACTTCATTTTCCACAATGTGGGCGTAAAAAGGAGGGATAGAGTGGAAATGTGTTAATTGAATAGACCGAAGAAGATTAGTGTATGAGGTAGTGATAGCACCTAAAAACCGGGAAACGTTAAATTCATTTTTGTTTCGAACAAAATATTCGTTCCTTTCAATACTCGGAAGAGATGTAGACGTATCGGACTGTGTTTCTTTCTGCATTTCTATTTATTTTTTTTTGTCATT
The DNA here is from genome assembly GCA_946902895.1 of Fragum fragum. NCBI lineage: Eukaryota > Metazoa > Mollusca > Bivalvia > Cardiida > Cardiidae > Fragum > Fragum fragum. Next base: position 33,361,362 of record OX336377.1, on the reverse strand, counting down.
GGAAAAGCACTAGAGGATGCTCTATACCAAATATCCCTCGGTCGATAATTTCAAAAATCTTGAAAGTGATACTGTATACCAAATAATATTTTTTTTGTCTTTCTGTTTTGGAAAAGAAGATAATTAATGATTTCTCTAGAAGGGCTCCATGAAAACCTTGTGAACCCTGAAAACGGGTCGATTTTGTCCCGGTCGGCTAAATTTGCCCAATTTTGGTAAAGGTCTACTTGATGATGCCGAATACCAAATTTAAGATCCGTCGGCCTTTTGGTTTGATAGAAGAATGTTTTTTTTTTCAGTTTTCTCTTTCTAGGCTTATGGCCAAACATTTGCTCACAACTCTCGTCAGCGCGGTCATTACCTAACGCTTTTTGTTTGTACAAACCATGTAGTCCTTGCCCTAAGAACTCAAAATAGCGGCTGTTAATCCATTTAAACGGATGGTTCACGACAAAAAGATTTTTTTGTAGATGTACACAATTTTGCCATTTTTTGCCTCCTATTGAGCCACAAGGGGGAATAGCTATGTATTGTCTAGAAAGTTTGAGCGTATTCCATTAGATTTCTTAATGGAAGTAGATTTATCGGTTGAGATCATTTTTGACCTCCAAGTACTAAAACGCTATTGTTTTTTTCCGAACGGCTCTAACCATTTGCGATCAAACGCCTCGACAAAATTCATACATTCCGAAAAATTTTAAAATCCAATTTCAAGCAAAAAAATCGGAAGATCGTGCTAAAAGTAAAGGACTATATATGATACTTTTTTATTTCGTGCACGAAAGCACTAGCTTTAAATATTCAAATCTGTTTACAAAAAAGTCAATTAAAGCGGGCTGATTATCAAATTGCAAGAATGGATAGAAAAAAAGGCATGTGAAATGCTTAAAGCATTGATCCTGGGTAGAATACATATGTTGCGCAAAGTTATTACTTTTCGGGAAAAAGGATAACCAAAAAGATAAATCGAAATAATTACATTTGCATTTCTAAATGGAATTTAAAGCACATGTTCATGTACATGTCTGTCACAAACGCTCCGTATTAAAATGTTTTTGTAAAACTCATATCCAATGTTTGCAGTAATCTGCAGAAAAAGGACACCTGGTTGCACATAAACTTATCAAGTAAAAAAGTATATAGTGGCTGTTAAACCCTGTTGAACCCCAAACCCAGGATTTTATGTCATTGTGATTGTATATTTGAGAAACAATTGTGGAAAAAGAAGAAATTGCTTGAATTAATCAATTTCTTCTTTTCCCACAATATTTTCTACCAAACAGGATTTCGAATTGCACCCAGTTTTAAGTGTCGTCTGTAACCTCTTTCAATTTGGACCAGTCTATAATTTCAAAAAACAGGAAAGGGTTGATTAGTGGTCGTGGAATACCGAGTTCGTTTAGCTAGTCATCTATAAACAGTTAGCCTCGCATTTTTTTTCACGTTTAGATGACGAGCCCAATTCATTCGGTAATTTATGAGCATAAATTTGGTATTCTTTTTATGAAATGACGTTAACGAAAAAGAATTTTCATATGTTTTAGCCCATATACATAGTTATTTCTGTCGTGTAATATCACCAATCATACAAAAAAAATTCAAATGGTTCATTTCAGTCCCTAGTCGTAAGTTATGTTATAAAGAAAAAATATTGAATTTATTTAGATAATGCCAGAGGATAAGGAAAATGGTTTAGAGACAGGAAAGCAGAACAATCAGCTTTTGAAAAAAGACGATGATTTGCAAACCAATGTTAAAATATCTGTGGAGAACCTGGCTAATAGAGCCTTGTTGTATGGTATAAATGACACGCCACCTATACATATAACCATCATATGTGGAATACAGGTAATAAGTAAAATGAGACACTCCAACTATACGAATAACTAGAACATGTGGTGTGAAGGTAATTCGTAACTTGAGACACACCGTGAATAAGCATTGCGGAAATAATCATCAGCTATATTAAGGTAAGTTGTGAAAATTAAGTACGAGGCCTATATACATAACTATCATCTTTTGTATACAAGTAACTAGTAACTTAGACACATTGCATTTTAATTTTTTATTGTCTGAGGTAAACTGGTAACTGGAAAAAATGTAATATAATCTCGGCCTTTTCTCGTGTTTTTTTTTTCAATGTTTCTTCTCAGTGATCGTATAGTGGATAAATAATCAATAACTCCAAACTGCTGTTTACATCATACAATATTTATTACTTCTAAACTACTCTGAGAGCGTAAGTCCCAATAGTCATATACGTGATCTATCCCATTTCAAACTGCCGACTCGTCCCCCGTCTTGCGCATTTGCAATACTATGTCAACAAATCAAATATCTTGTTTCGCATCTTTCTTCAAAAAATGTTCATTCAAGAAAGTATTGGTAACAGATGGGCGTGATAATCTTCGACCCATCAACATAATATTTGGTATTGATTTCATGGATTCGGACCGTGGCTATTCTGCTTATTTCTTCATGAAAGAAATATATGAGCTTCTACAATAAGCTCGAATCATGGATTATGTTACAAATCAAAGGCTTGAAAGTACCGAGAAGTTGAAATGCGCTGAAAGGGTCATAACTGTGGAATTCGGTTTAAATTCATTTATTACTTTCCGAGTAAGCCTCCCTCCTTTAAACGTAAATCAGCATTCCCATTCGCGTACATATGTGCGTGAATAACGCACAAAAACATAAATCCACATACAGAAATAACAAATAAGCACTTCCTTAGCCCATTCCCAGATAGTGACGCTTTTAAATGACCATCATTATGAAAGATTTGGAAAACATTGTGGAAAATGAAGAAATTGCTTGTTACAAGCAATTTCTTCATTATTCACAATGTTTTCTGTCCAAAAAGATCAGGATTTTAAAGATTTCATCAACTTACATTTGTCGTCTGCTACTTCTTTGAATTCGGACAGGTCTAAAATTTTATCGTGTTGGAATGGGTTATAAGCTCATGTCACTCACAGCAAAATTAACGTTATTGTAGTACGGTAGTTTTGCCATTTTCCTAAAAATTCCTATAATATGATGAAGACAGTATCAAATTATCCTCGGCGCCCTGTAGTCCCGCGATTTCCTTATTCGTTTTTCGGCTTTAGAAACGTAAAAAAAAAAAATAAGTAAAAAGGACCAAGCTGAAAGCTAGATGACACTTGTTAGGTTTGATATGTTATTATTGATTTAAACTTGTAAATCACGACATAATAAAGCGTAATTATTTCGTAAATAAGTAGAAACCGGAACTCGATATGTTTACATTCTAATTTTCAAAATATTCGACTTTCGTTTTGCATCTATTTGGTTTTTATTGAGTAAAAGCTTTTAATCGCGTTTGCTTGATGCCTGCGACCCCCCTTAATCGCTCTAGAATGTTTTAAAGCACTAGGCGGCGTGATAATTGTAAAAATGCACTCGCGACCTGAGCCACTTTTGTTAACATTGCCTATCTATGGTCACATGACTACCACATGTCACTTGAGATCATGTGATTACCACATACGGGACTGCGAATCACAAAAAAACAAACAAATTCCTGCGCTGATCATTACCTTACTTTTCAATAATTCAAAGTAAACTAAAGCATGTTTAGAAGTCTCTAAACGAATTTTTTATGTCATCCTTTACATGTGCTATATTATTGTCTTCGGCTACAAGTACCTGTTTGTCCGTGGCAAGTTGAGATGAGAAGTAACTCGAGGTGTATTCATATCTAAGAGATCACGTGATATGTGGTATGAAAAAAAACCGAAATGAAATTGTCATGTGTTCATTTTGCGGTTTTGTTAAAATGCATGGGTTCGATCGCGGTGGCGATTATCCTCTCCGACACTTGTCTCTCACCAGTAGGCGTATAATCATTAACCTAAGTGTGATAGTAGCTGGAGGTTAGGAAAGGATGTAATGGTGGTACTGGTGCAAAATAAACAAGGAATCCAGGTGTCCATCTGTAGTATAAAGGTAACTGGTACGATAAGTCACACCGGCTATGGGCATAGCTATCATTGATTGATTGATTGGGGTTAAACACCACTTTTGAAGTATTTCAGTCAAAAATACTTTAGCGGCTTTAACGCCTAACAGTTGATCCCTAATATTCATACCAGTTTAACCCAATTCAAAATCAATCAACCAAACAATCAATCAATTGGCGACTTAAGCGTCGTAACTACAGCTCATTCAAACTGTAGTTACGACGTTTAAGTCACCAACCAACTTTTTTCCCTTTTTTACTCACCATAAATATTGCAAAACATCGCCGTTAAAAATCGAAGGGGAACTTGCTGTTTGAGTATAAACAATGATAATCGTGACACTACAAGCTCTATTTTTCAGCAAGGACTAATGTCATTATCTGCCCAATTGGCCGTGTCTCTGCTGGTAGCTGAAGCTGTGTGTGCCTCAAACAATGATCTTTTTAAATCCAAACTTCTAAGCTCCACATTGTTTATGAGTGGTATTACTACAGTTGCAATGAATATCATCGGTATACGGTATGTAGTGAGAGATTTTTTAACCTTCTCAATTTAAAACACAAGAAAGATAAATATATATTTTTAATTAGGTAGACTAAAATGAAAAGCTCGTTCCGAGTTTTTTTGTTTGTGGAATTTACCCAACTGCAATTCACTTTACATCGAATCGAGCAGGATTTCTGAATGGCACCTTTAGACAACAAGACCGCGTGCCCGGTGCAAAAGTTGGGCGCAGGAAATGTTTTTTGGCTTTAAGCAAATGGACGACTTTATAGGGACGCCGTTTTAGTGCTTGTACAAGTCAAATTTGAACCGTTTCCCTTGTAAATTATCATAAACCATTTAAACATTGGATGAAGGATATAGGTCTTCCGCCGAATAGGGTGTACTTTAACTGAAACAATGACTTTGATTCACTTATCAATGCTAATATGAAGCCCTGACTGCAATCTGGGACATTAATTTCATGCTTTTTTAAAATATATTTTTTAATGAATTGCTTTATCCACATGTTTTGAATTCTGGTTTTCAAACCTCTGTTCCCTAGATAAATGTTTCATGTTATCAGTTTTAGACCTCTAATTTCCTGAACACTTAAACCAGATTACCCTTCTAAATCTACTTTTCTCTGTTCACTTCTTTCAGATTACCATTTTTTCAAGGTGCCGCTTCGGAGTATGTTGTACCATTATTACTGGTCGGTAACATAGACGGGACATTTTGTTCAAGTTTTACTTCAAATAAAGGTCTGACATTTGCGTTTTTCATCATACTTATTCGTTGATTAGGATGAAGCCGACCTAAACTCCAAGCTTCAGTACATCTTGTAGTCCTTGTTAATTTTAGGACAACGAATTAACTCCAAGTCGACGCATATTAAGGTGGTTCTCGAGTTGTTGTTTTTTCATTGATAATTACTGTTACTCTCCTCTTAGCGATATGGTTCGAATTCAAGAAAGACTATGCCTATTAAATATTTTTGCAAAAGCATAGTTGACTTTGAGTTTTACAGGACACATGGACGATTGCATCCTGACGGACGAATTCAACCAGATTATCACCGATCGCTAGGAAGTATTAAAAGTACTGAAAGTACTCTAAGCTAATAAAGCATGACTTTTTAAGTAATCTTCTTTGTCAAAAGTTATCATTATAAGTAATTTCAAGTTGGTGGAATTAAGAAAATCTCTGCATTGAAGGGTAGAAAATCTTGTGGACATTGAAGAAATTGCTTGTTACCAGCAACTTCTTCAATGTCCACAATGTTTTCCAAAGCTTTTTCTTGAGATGCTAATAGGCGGAATTAAGTGGGAACGGGTTACATAGCATGCTTTTGAAAGAGTTCGCTACAATTTGAATAGAGTTTAGTAGTCCCGAACTACTTTTCATAGTGTAGGCATTCCATGGATTAAGTTGTTACGCCTCCAGTTGCAGTTTGCACTCGTTGAACTTTTTTGTCGCCGTCGTTGCCGTTGATATGGATATTTTCCAAACTTGAGGCTCGCTTGCCAAGCCCACATCGAATGGATACCCCTACAAGCATCTCCAAATGGACATTATTTTGATGTTCCAGACGACGGTTTTTGCCGTCATTTCGTTGACTAGAAAAACCAACAACAATTTAAGCTTTTGTGGACAAAACAAATTTGACCAGTACAGCTCGAACAATATACTATATTTCGGGAGGCTTTATTTCAAGGGAGAAAACAAATATAACGATGCAGTCCCGAAATATCAGAATGGCAAGATATTAGATTATAAATATCCAAAATAAAATATAGACGTAATTAAATTAAAGAATATCCTAAGCTTGAATTCGAACAAAGATTGAAACTTTAAAACTGGAGAGTGCACTTATATCTACCATTGACCTGTTTTAGGGCTACAGGTCAGAGGCGTCCGCCCGTAAACTTTTCCTTATTAACTCAACAGTTAACGTTGAATTCCCCCGAAACTTTTAATCAATTATTGTACCACCATAAAGAATTTTCGATCCGTCAAGAAAACGGGAAAAGGAGCCGTGGAAAAGTTAACGAAAAATCGTTGTTATAAACCGCAATACACCACAGTTTTCATCTGACTGTGTTCATACTTTCACAGAATTATTGTACCAATCTGCAAGCAGAGTTGCGTTCGTTACTCACGCCATACACTTCTGCAATGGGCTAAATGACAAGATTCTTGTAAAAACAAGTAATGGAAGATATATTATTTTTCTAGTTAAAACGATAAACTTATAATTTTCATACGATTTTCTTCAAACTGTCATAGAATGGTTGTACCATTAAAACGATTGTTGATTTAGACAATCTGTATCTATATGAGCATACAAACAACGTCCTCATGAGTTCCAACACTAAGACAAGGGACACTTCATCGTCATGCAGCCCAACTTGCTGGCTGAATATAATGTTGTTGCTCAGTGGAGATATTCACCCATGTCCTGGCCCTGACAGTTCAACACCAGTTTCCAACACAAATAATGAATTTAAAGTGTTCAGTAAACGTGGTCTTCACTTTCTCCATGTAAATACAAGGAGTCTTTTGCCAAAGCTTGATGAAATAAGGATGATTGCTGTTCAGTCAAAAGCTGCTTGTATTGGTATATCTGAGACATGGCTGGACAGTTCAATTTTTGACTCTGAATTAGCAATTAGTAACTACAGTCTTGTTCGTCGTGATAGAGACAGACATGGGGGAGGTGTTTGTCTATACATTCGATCTGATTTGGCTTTCAACACACGCACAGACTTACAACATGAACAACTTGAAGCTGTCTGGATTGAACTCTTGCTTCCAAAGACTAAACCAATTTTGATTGCTGTTGTGTACAGACCACCTAAACAATCTAACTTTTATAGTGTACTAGAAGATGTATGTTCAAAATCTTCACATTTTAATGAATATGAATCTTATATTCTAGGTGATATTAATACAGATGTTTCTAAAAATAGTAAATGTGTTCATCTTAGCACTTTGAAGTCTTTTATAACTATGTTTGATCTTAATCAACTGATAAATGATTTTACCCGTGTCTGTTCCAGTTCTTCAACTACAATTGATTTAATCCTTGCTTCAGATAAAGATAAAGTTTTACAACATGGTATTTTGCAAACTACTTTCAGTGATCATTTCACGATTTATTGTACTAGAAAAGTTCATAAGAATGCAATTGGTAATCATAAAACAGTCAAGATCAGGTCATTAAAGAATTACAGTAAAGAGAACTTGGAAAGAGATTTATTGGCTGTTGACTGGTCTCCTGTTATGCTATGTGATAATGCTTCTGATGCTTGGGTGCAGTTTAAATCTATTTTTCTGACTGTAATTGATAAATTAGCTCCATTGAAAGAAATAAGAACTAAACAGAGAACTGGACCTTGGGTGAATGAAACTGTCCTACTCAATATTAAAGAACGTAATCAGGCTTTTTATAATTTTAAACGACAAAACACAGATGAAAATTATGAGATATTTAAGAACCTCAGAAACAAAACTCAAAGTATTATCAATAAAACAAAACAAGATTATTTTTCACAAATATTAAATGAGCATAACTCGGACTCCAAATCATTATGGAAATATCTTAAGCAGCTTGGAATGCCTTCCAAAAAGTCTGGTTGCTCTGCTGGACAGAGTATTGGTCTTGATGTCAATGGTGATCTCTGTTTCGATAAAATCACAGTAGCCGAAAAGTTCAATGAGTTTTTCACAAATGTGGCATCAGATTTGGTATCAAAGCTCCCTTCCCTGTCGTTTAAATTTGGATATAGCTTTGTTTCTAAATTTTATTCTAACAAAGGTATTAGACCTAATTGTTTTTCTTTTTCACTTGTCAGTGAAAATAAGATCTACCAATATCTTAGTAATATTTGTCCAACAAAAGCTACAGGATTAGATGGTATAAATGCAAAATTCGTTGTCGATGGTTCTGCTTTAATAGCATGTCCTCTTTCACATGTAATTAATTTATCGTTGATTCAGGGAGTAGTTCCAGATGATCTAAAGTCAGCTAGAATTGTCCCTTTGTACAAAAAGAACAACAAAACAGATGTAGGTAACTACAGACCTGTCTCAATTTTGAGTGTCATTTCAAAAGTTTTTGAGCGTGTTGTATATGATCAGCTTGAATCGTATCTTAATCAACAAAATATTTTATATAGCCTCCAGTCTGGTTTTAGAAGAAATTATTCAACAGATACATGTTTAATTCACTTAACTGATTTTATTCGTTTTCAATTAGATAAGGGTAACTTAGTAGGAATGGCTTTATTAGATCTCCAAAAAGCGTTTGATACAGTAGACCACTCCATACTTTTAATGAAACTTGAATGTATAGGCCTCAGTAATAACATTGTCCGATGGTTCAAGTCATATTTGTCATGTAGACAGCAACTTGTTGATATCTCTGGAACTTTTTCAAAACCATCGACTGTTACATGCGGTGTCCCACAAGGTTCAATCTTGGGCCCACTTCTTTTTCTTTTATATGTGAATGATATGCCAGCTGTTATCAAAAATAAACTTTTGTTGTATGCTGATGACTCTGCTATTTTAGTTGCAAATAAATCAAGGGCTTCAATTGAAAGTCAGCTTAGTGAAGATTTGAACTCAATAAGTGAGTGGCTATTAGACAACAAACTATCACTTCATCTTGGAAAAACAGAAACTATTCTTTTCGGTTCAAAACATAAATTGAAATCAAATTCATCTTTAAATGTTTCTTGTAATGGTGTTGAAATACAATCTTCAACCTCAGTTAAATACTTAGGGGTTACTATTGATCAGTCCTTGTCTGGTGACGATATTGCTAGTTCCGTATTGAAGAAAGCTAACGCACGTTTGAAGTTTTTGTACAGAAAACGTAACTTCCTAACTGAACAGACTAAAAAACTTATTGCTACATCTCTTATCCAATGTCATTATGACTATGCGTGTTCATTTTGGTATAATGGTCTCAGCAAATCTTTGAAAACTAAACTCCAAACTACTCAAAACAAATTAATCCGTTTTGTTTTAAACTTAGAGCACAATGCACATATTTGTATTGTACATTTTAAAATGTTGAATTGGCTTCCTGTAGAAAAAGAGTTGAACAGATTATTTTATGCAATGTTTTCAAAACAAAGAATGGCTTAAGTCCTGAATACATGAGTGATAATTTTGTCTCTTTTAATGCAGTTCACTCTTACAATACACGCTCTCATTCCTCGGGCAATTTCATTTTACCCAAGGTTGGCTCTAATGGTAAGAAAACTTTCGCTTTCAGTGGGTCTAAATTATGGAATTCTTTACCAAGTTCTCTTAAGCATGTTTCTAATCTTAACTCTTTTAAGTCTAAAGTAAAACTTTTCTTAATGAAATGAAGTGAAATTTACGTTTTATTGTTTGTCGTCACATTGTGTGTCTTGTCTAGTCATTTATTTATTTTCCTCCAGTCCTTCATTTCCTATATAATTACTTTGTGATTACTATGTAAGATGATGCCTTTCTATGCTTATGCTCCCATTAAAGGACCACAATGGAAATAAGATTTCGCATCTTTTTTGTGTCATCCTTATAATGGATGTATAAACATAGTTTTAAGTAAAAAATCTTATTACATTATTATACATTTTTAACGGATCTAGAAATTTTAAAATTTATCTACTAGTTCAGATATTTAGACACATAACTTTTTATTGTGAAATGTATAAGAACTATGTTGTTACTTTTATTATGAATAAACTATATATTAGACGTTTGGTCGGATCTGTCAAGTATCCTGTGAGGCTTTATGAAAATTGTATTCAAATGTTTAAGTTAATAAAACGAGTCCCCAGATTTCATCTGATTCACTTCACACTTCCACAGAACTATTGTACCATCATAAGGATGGTTCCTTTTGAAATCGGGTACGACCCATCAATATTCACATGAGAGGGGCGTTATCAAAATTCTATTTAAATATTTTGACAAATTGTTCACACATTAAATTCCACAGATTTCATCGGATTCAGATTAAAATTTGACAGAATAATTATACCAACGTAAGGATAGTTCTTTTGAAATTCGGTCTGATCCGTCGCGTATCACGGGAAATGGGACCTTTTGGAAATTTTATAAAGTCAACAGTTTTCATCTGCTTCTTTTGAATTTCACAGAATGAAAGAAGTTGCAGATTACAATTTCAATTTAATGAAATTTAAAAAAATCTCTGTATATCGGGTTAGAAAATATTGTGGGTAATGAAGAAATTTCTTCATTTTGCTATAACATTTTCCAAAGCATTTCTTTTGAGGGGTGTCAAAAAGCGTCACTGTGTGGGAATCGTTAAATAATAAGACCAATAACTATTATTTGACTCTCTGGTATGGTATCTTTCACATGTTGATTGTAGGCAATAAGGACAGTTCCTGATCGATATCGTGTAGATCCTTCCTAAAACATGGGAAAATGGGCCTTTTTAGATTTTTAATCAAATTATTCCCGTTTAGCAATAACTTCGTGATTTTTATCTGAATCACAGGATAATTTTAGAGTTATAGGTTTGGTTTCTTTGTGGTATGGAATGAGTCCGTCGGAAAAGATGGGCTTTTTTTAATTCATCGTTTATGTGAATAAGTCCACAATCATTATTCAATCCTTCTTCAACTTTTGCTGTTTATCATAGAGTCTTAAGGATTATTTCTTCTGATTTTTTTTTTGAAAATGGAGTGGTAAAGTCAGAAAACACAGGAAACAGTGCCTTAAGGATTGTAGCCTAAACTAATTAAAGGGATAAAGACCGTTTTTATTGTCTTTTCATGCATTCTTCTTTAAGCAATTAAGTTCCTGAATTATTAGATTGAATTAAGGGAAAACTTGATAGCAAGTAGAGCTTCTAATGCCCCAAGGACCTCTTGTTTTTATTATCCCATAAAAATACTTCCCTTTACAATAAATGTCTGCTTTACATAAAATATAGAACCTGGTAATCATATTCATAACCTGATTTATTTAGATTCGTCCATGAGTGATATTGGTGGAAACTTGACGACCAACGAGACTCTCTTTGCTGAAGCGTCTATGGACAGAATATTGTTCAACGTTAGGGCGGTAATACAAACTTTATATTCGTAATTTACTATGTCCAGGTGTTTTCCCCACGCCTTTTATTCGTTTGGCAATTACTGGAAACACCGTTTTTACTGGTTCGTTTTCGGATTAAAAACTTTTCTTGCGAACGCAAGTCATCTCTGGTTATCAGATTAAGATTTCCTACAATTGTTACAATAATTGTAGTTCGTACTTTTTGACAAACTTTACATCTGTTGAAAGTTTGGACTATTAGGCCAATCGTTTAGAACTAACCATATTAGTGTACCAAAGCTATTAGCAAGTCGTTTCTCTGTGAGTCTGGCATCTTTCATTAAAAGTTTGTCCTCTGCAACAACATAGTATTGGATAGAAATCCTAGTTTGAACTGGACATAAGCAACATTTTAGCCATGTTTTACCAACTTTGAATGTTTGCGTAACACGAAAACTGATCCTTTTGACACCAAAGAAGTCCCATGTATCTAGAACAATTTATTACATTTTGAAAAAAAGGCTTATATATTCAGACCATCATAAGTATCCCCATGGAGCATTGAACTACATAACACGAACATCTATTTGAAAAAGAAAAAAGAACCATCATCAACAACAACAAAAACAATATCAGCAACAGCAACAACAACAAAAAACAATAATAAATTACAATAATAATAATGATAATAATAACAAATAAATAAACACACAAACACACACACACACACACAAAGAAAAACGCGGGGATATCAAGGTCTCTGGAATTATTTTTTTAATCTAAGAACTGACAAATCAGAGCATATTAATATTTCTACTTGATACCAAATCTATCTGTACAGTTCCAATGAATTGAATACAATTGTTATAGAGGGAAAACGGATGTAAATATTTCAAAGAAGGACTATAACCCTGGAAAATTTCGATGGGCCCTAACAGAAATGCATTATGATTGGGAGGAAACGAAATGCTACAGATGAAACAACTGACAGATCAAAGGAAAAGATTACTCCGATCTATCCCTAAAATACAGTCTTGTAGGCATATATATTAATAAGCGTTTGGTGACCGAAAATATAAGTATGAAACTATTGGATTGTGTTTGGTAGCATAATATTAAATGAAGGGAAGATTTGAATAATTTTTTCTTCTATTTTCAAGGAAGAAATATAATTTAAAGGAAAAATGTTACTTAAAAATTAAGTACACATGTACACATTATCTCATGTGCTGTAAGAAAATGAGAAAAATTACATTACAAGTAGATATCGAACAGATCTTTATTCAGTTGGTGACATACTTGATTGCTTTTGCTGTGAAACAGGAATTAGATATCAGGTAGACCCGAACGCTGCAAGAGACGTACAAGACCCTTGGCTGAAACACCATAAGAAGTGTAAAGATTCTTAGTTGGTAGAAGAAATGTAACTGAAATCAATATTTCACCATGTTAAGACCTAAAATAAAGTAAGGTGAAAACAGGAGACAACTATCAAGAGGATTTAAATTCGGCTAGAGTCATTTAGGACCTCAATTTGATACATCATTCTAGTTCTAATTTTCATAGTTGCTTGGAAAAGTTCGTAGAAATGATTGCATAAACTTGAAATAAGTAAAACTGTAAATAGGAAGTAGTAATGATGCGTACTTGAATTCGATAAGCAATAAAGGACATACGTACTAACAGGTCGAAACAATTGTGAATTATCTTCGAGAACACATAACTATTCTACAAAATAAATGTTTGGAATATCATGAAATATTTTTCAGAGTAAATGTGTAAACTATCCAATGCCTTCCAATTTCCAGCGTGTTAAATAAGTCGGAGCTAGGGATCAAATCTAAGTTGTACATCACTTGTTCATGTTGTTTTAAGGTCGGGGGCCTTGAAGAACGGTATTTGTGGACCTGCTTCTCTTTGTCCATCTTCAAGACTGATCTTTCGATCAAAACCGTTGGTACGACAAAAAGCTCTTTTTCTCATTTTCTCGTTTCCTGTTGTGTGCTTGTGTGTGTTCTTTCCCACTTTTGTCTTTTTACACGGTCGTCTAAAATAGGGGAAGGGGTACTTACTTTAGAAAATGCTCGAGGATCGACATGTGTCTATCGACAATTGGTGGATAATCGTAAACCTAAGTTGGATAGCAGCTGGAGGCTAGGAAAGGGTGTAATGACGGTACTGGTGCAAGGTATACCAGGAATCCATTGTTAGGTGCTCCAGCCACCGCGGTATGACTGAAAAGGGGTTAAAAACGGCGTTAAACCTCATTCAAAACAACAACAAAAATCGAAAGTAATCTCAATAAGAAAGTAAAAAATTGCTCGTTCTGTGCCTCGGTTTTACTTATCCTTCGATGAGGTCGCTTCTCTCAAAAGGTTCCATTTTGCAGTTTCAAATTCATGTAATACATGTAACACAACCAGAAGTTCACTTTGACATGGATTGTAATTCGGAAGGTGCGATGTTAACATTTAAAGATCAATTGTTTTTGTTTATCTTTCAGCTTCAAGGTAGTTTGATGGTTGCTGGTGTACTACACACACTACTTGGAATGACGGGAATGATCGGCGTTTTGGTACGGTTTATCGGACCTCTCACTATTGTACCCACAATGATCCTTATTTGGATATTCATTGCCCGCCCGGTCCTCAAGTTTGTGGAGCCAAACTGGGGCATTGCATGTTCGTGAGTTGTTTTGGAAACTCTCATTTCAGAATATTTTCAGTATTCTTCTCTTTCTTCTCCACTTTCTCAAGAACACTCGTTTGCCATTCGACTTAATCAATTTAATCAGTCCGTTCAGAACGTTCAACAAGTTTATTCACATCAAACGAAAACAATCCGAAATTGCATTGGCTGATATAAGTTTGCAGATTTTTTTAATTGTTCGAGTTGATTAAAAAAATCTGTTTATAAAAGAACAGACAAGTGTATCAGGGGATCTGACTTACCTGTCGTTAATCTGTTTAAATATGATCAGATCCGCCATTTAAATTTATTTATTTCTATAACAAAATCATTCAGTTTTCAAGATGATTATTTTTCTGTAACCAGTTTCCGAGCTCAATGTTTACAGACGACAATCATAGTTTTAAAATAAGTAAATGGTAAATAAAAGAATTTAAAGGTCTTTGGTAGAAATCTTTGTTTGAAATGAAAAAAATAAACGCTCATTTCTAAACAGTAGGATCACTAAGTTTACCGTGTTCCACTATATACTTGCCTTTTATGGGACTATTCGTTGAGACAATAACAAGCTTACGGTTTGGAATGTATGAGATAATATTTCATTATCATTCTCTGTTTGTTGTTTTTCCCAATAAACTCGGAGTTGTTTCTGTAGTTTTAGCAGTGCGTCAGGATTGACATGCTGTTAAGACTTGAATAATATTTAAATCTACATTTGATATAAATGTTAGTTCCATTTTCTTCACATGATTTTACTAAGCCGTGTCTATGTTAACCATTAAGTGGTTATTGATTACAAATGCAGTACTTTAACATGTTCAATCAAGCTAACCATTCTGACATTAATCTTGTACAGTGAAAACATTATCTAACTTATTTATGTAATAACAGTGGTTTAAGATTCGGTTTTTCGATAATTTTTCTGTTTGTCATTTTTTTTTTGTTGAGGGTCAGGGATAAATGCACATTTATGATGATCTTTTTCTTTAGAACTATAGTTGTAGCTGTCATTTTGTTTTTGTATCTCGGGCGATGTAACATGCCAGTTCCCGTCTGGACACCGAAAGGGGGCTTTCGAATTATACGATATCCACTGCATCAAGTGTTTGCTGTGAGTAAATCCACCAAGAGTTTTTTTTTGATTCTGTGTGGGCTGATTTCATTCAGTCATCAACAAAAAATCAAAGTATTGAAAGTACTGTAAGCTAGCAAAGCATGGTTTTGTAAAGTACTCCTTTTTGTCAAAGTTTATCATGATAAATAAACGAGGTTAAAATAATCAAGAAGTTAATCTATTCTGCATTTACGCGCCCTAAGAAAATAGTTCTTGAAAACAATTTGGAAAATAAAGAAACTGCTCGTTACAAGCAATTTCTTCATTTTCCACATTGTTTTCTACCCAAAGAGATGAGTATTTCAGAAATTTTAAAAATAATGAATTTCTTGTCTGTTTTTTTGAAGACTTTGATCCGAGTCATTTGAACACGCTGTGATCAGAGGGGTTAAAATACCTAAGCGATGAATTCGCAGGCAGTGCTTGCAGTAACCGTGAAATACATAAGAACTATATTTTGCAGCAATTACATTCAATGAGTTTAGCGGTTAAGCCTCCAGTGGCAGTTTGCACTCGTTGAACTCTGAAAAGACCTCAAAATTTTGTCTGTTAAATTCAGCTATCAAAGCTAACGCTTTGCTAGCTGAACCTAACGAAAAGCATGAACCAATCTGTGAGTAACTACGAATATTTAATTGAGTGATTAAAGGCTGTTTTCCATTTAAGTCGACAAAACCGACAAAACTACCACTGCGTATGAGTATATGCTTGCATATATCAAGCCTCGCTTTACTGTCATGGTGAATAACGTCCCAATTATTTTCGAGTCTGATTATGGAATACTTGTGGCAGTAATAATTAATAAGATGTGGCTGAGTAATCATCAACACACCCGATCAAATTAACAGAGACCTACTGACAGGCCAAAAACAATCTCGTCAAATTTATTCCTAGTTATGAACTCTTAAAATATTTATTTTATCGTTTTGTGATCACTTTCCCTGAACAGCAGAGTTAAACCAAATTTTTACTATTTCAGATACTCATATCCATACTACTGAACTGGTTGCTTTGTGCAATACTCACTCACGCTGGAGTTCTAACGAACGATAAAAACAACATTGGTTACAGAACACGAACTGACGCAGCTGGAGATTTGATAGCAACAAAACCCTGGTTTACTTTCCCTTATCCAGGTAACGAAAGTAGTTCGCATGTCTCTTCACCTTTGTCTTGATAAACCCGGGATATTTCTGTTTTAGCATGAGGTATCGACAAAAATCAGCCTGCACATATGTGCGGTCTGATCACAGACTACACCTGCTTGTCTCTGTAAAAATTTGTTTATATGATATAACACATATTAACCATCTTTACTGCTTCCAGTGTTTTCGGGCCTTAGATTTCAGAAGCTTTTTATTAAGCTTGACAAGGTCATAAATGGGCTATGACACAAGAATAAATGGACTTCGCTTCGAAACAACAGAAAGATTGTTCAAGGTGTCGTGAAACACAATGCGTTTAATAAACAAATTTAATACTAATCATAGTGGATAGTCTATATATCGTTAGTGTTATCATGTTTCCCTTGCAAGTTGGCTTCCTCGTTATGACATATCTCGACATTTCATGTGCCGTCCTTTTAATTTTTATGTCATGATGACTTAAAAGTTTTAAACTAATAGTAACTTGACTATTCCTACGAACGTATATGCTTTGGCCATACACTACGCCCTAGTATTTTGAAATATTCATTGCTTGTTACATCATTTCAGGTCAGTTTGGTCCTTTTGGATTCTCAGGTCCAGCATTTATCGCATGCCTTATTGCTACCTTTATCTCAGTCCTTGATTCTATTGGAGACTATTACGCATGCGCTAGAGTGTGTCGGGTACCTGCCCCACCTCCCCATGCTGTCAATAGAGGAATCATGATAGAAGGTCTGTGTAGTTTGATATCGGGAGCAGTTGGCTGCGGACATGCCACGTCGACCTACGGTGGAAATATTGGAGCAATTGGTGTCACTAAAGTAAGCGTATTTGCCTAGGACATGCACCAAGGAAGCCATATTGGCATAGTCAACTTCCGTATTTTTGTGCCATATTTAAACATGCACTGGTGGTTAATCATATTCTATTTCTAGATTGACACGTCCGATTTATCTAGTAATAGTTCACTATTTTTCTTAAGAAAGCATTCTCTATCAGATAAAGGAAGAGTCAGAATGATACCTCTTATAAAATGTGACTTTCATATATATCTTGATACAAAAGCAGTGACCTATGAAAATACATCATCAACCTGTTTTATATGGGTAGGACCTACAAAATGTGTTGCTAGCTTTATTGAGTTCACATATTTTGCTGTTGGAAGTGGACATGTAACATCAACTTATAGTGGTAATATCGGATTTAAAGATAGTCAGTAAATTATCGTAAAATGTATATAACATTACCAAATTTACTAATGTTTTTAGTGGCTGTAAGAGTTAATCTACCTGAGATCGGTTATTTTTTTCGCCCGCTATAGCGCTGGTAAGAAGCTGATTATCTTTTTGACATATTCTGTTGCATTAGTAAAGGATGAGACAGAATATATGCCGGTGCCTTAGCAAAAATCAAAGTACTAAAAGTACTGTTAGCTAACAAAGCATAGTTGTGTTAAGTATTCTTCTTTGCCAAAGGTTATCATGATAAATAAACGTAACCCAGGAGTTAACCAATTACAACACGCCAAAATCATAGACTGGTTCAAATTAAAAGAAGTTGCAGACGACAATTTCAAGTTGGTTTAATTTATAAATCTTTCCCTCGTTGGAAAGAAAATATTGTGAATATTGAAGAAATTTCTTGTAACAAGCAATTTCTTCTTTGTCCCCGATGTCTACCAAAGCTATTTCTTGAGATGCTTAAAAAGCGTAATTTATTGGGAAGGGTTAAATAGCATGCTTTTGAAAGATTTATGTACTGTTTATATAGAGTTTGTATCATTCCTGAAATACATGAGAACTACTTTTCATGGCGTAGGAATTCAGTGGATCTAGTGGTTAAGCCTCCAGTGGCAGCTTACACTCGTTGAACTTTGAGAGGAACTCAAAATTTCGTTTGTTAACTTCAGCTATTAAAGCTGACGCTTTGCTAGCTAATCAATAACAATCGTCTAAAGCCGAGCTGATCTCATTCAGTTAATCAATACAAATTATGTCTGATAGGAGTATGTTCATTTAATTAGTAGATTGACCCACTCAATTCCACCCTTTGACATCATCTAGAAATAGAATATAGGAAATGAACGTGGAAACAGTAGGAATTGAAAGCAATTTCTGCAACTGCTTCTGGATTGGTCTACAATCTCGTCATCTGGAAATGGGTTAAGACGAAGAATAGAAAGAAGAAAACTACATCAAAGCATAATATGAAATATAACAGGATAAAATCAAAACGTAGCATATGTCCTGGAGTACAAATGTATTAATCTATCCGTCCAGGTCGCAAGTCGATGGGTTTTTATATGTACCGGAATCATCTACATCATATTTGGAATATTTGGAAAGATCTCGGCCGTGTTTATAACGATACCCTATCCAGTACTTGGTGGAGCAATCATTGTGTTATATGGAATATTTTTTGGTGTTGTCATCTCCAATCTAGAGGTAGAGTATAGCCTGTCTAATCAATTACTATACACCACACATGCAGTACTAGTTTCAAGAGTTAATTCGTAGTCTTTCTTTATGATTCATACTTTGTAGAATAAATTGTCACATCGGTTGAGTGAATAGAAGCTTTACTACAGGTATAAATTTATTAAGGAATTGTTTTCTATTCAAGCTTCCTTAACGTATACTTGTTAGCCGACAATGTCACATAAAAAATTTAAACGCAGGTGTGATTAATTCATGATTCTACATTTGCAATGTCACGACCCAGCGTTATTGAATAATATTTGTACATGCGATCATATTAAATTCGTTCTTATGCATATACAGGGTCCTTTTTCAAATTCAGAGGTCATCTTGTACCCTTACTGTAGTGAAACCTATACGTATACATAGTCACAATTGAAATTCAGATCAGATTCATTTGATCACAGTTGTAATTCATTTGTAGGCGTTAAACTGTCTGTAATGAAAACTTGTAATGTTACACAAATATAACAAAAGGTCCAAGTAAGGGTTAATCGTGTAGCCTACCTTATTAGGTACAACTTCAGAGTTATTGAGTTCCACTAACATTCAGCCTTATGTAATTAATACACTTTCACATCTAGTGTCAAACCTTCGATTCAGCGGTTATAATCTTGCCTTTCTCTTCCTAAATGAAACTTTGATCAAATACAGTGTAAACCTCACATAGCTTTGAACGTGTAGTCTCCCTGTACAATGACTTGTACACATACAGTATCTAGTCTCAAATTTAGTATTTATCGCTGAACGAAAACACACACACACAAACATTGTCGAACAAACAATTTAGCGTTTATCAGGAAGCCTTCAAATGTGACGACTTGAGCACATACATGTAGCTTTCCTAAATGAATACACCCTAGTATATTATGTAACATATTTTTCATTTAAGCACTTATAAGTAATTGTACCACACTATTTTAACCCCAAATCTCGCAATCGCCTGTCTTTTAAATAATTTTTCAAAAACGTTATCAAACATGCAAATTAGTGATTAGAGGGTCGTTCACTTTTACTTATACAGTATCTCATTTTGGACTTTGTTTTAATCTAAATCGGTGAAATTTACTCAAATCACATTGTCAGATTGTCTGTATATTTAAGCGACAATACAGGAGATCCGGCGTAGGCGGTACTGAAAGGAATTTTCATCGCTCTAGCTGTTCAATCAAAAGTCTTTTTGGCCTACTTTCATTCAGATGTCTTGTTATCTGAGTTTACAGGGTATATTCTTAAACTCCATTATTAATAGAACGAAAATTATTGCCTTTGTGGAACGAGGAGGGGGATAATATAACTAGTAACATTTCGGCTCATCTGAGCTCAGAGTGCATAAGGATCTATCAGTGCGTTGTGCAGTGTACGTCGTCAACCTCTTCTTGTCCAAAAATATTTGGCAAACTTGGACCATACCTAGCAAGAATTTCCTAGAGTGACATTTTTCCAACCCTGTTCATGAAATTTCTGTTCTGCTAAAAAAGAGCGTTTGGCAGGACGGGTGAATCAGATTTTGAGAAATCATGAAGACAATTTTCGCTTCCTGATAGCTTGTCCAATTTCGACTAATTGTGGAAGAAATTTCCAAAGGTGACTATTTTCAAATCTTAATTGGTCCTGAAACTTGTAGTCAAAAATTAAAGTTGAAATTGTATGGATGTGATAGTGCTTGTGGCAGAGACTCGTGAATTAACTCTTTAAAAAACTTCTTCTTCTAAACCAATTGGCAATTTGGATCAACCTTAACAGGAATTCTTCTTGGAATGACTTTTTCCAAATTTGTAAAGATGGCGTTGAAGGATAGGCTGACCAGCTTGTGAAAAGCATGAAATAAATCTTCAAAAGTTTCCTTTTTTTTTTAAACCACTCGGCAAATTTGTACCAAACTTGGTAGGTATGATATTATTGCTTAAATTCTCTTGTAAAAATCCCTAATACGATAATCACCCTTTGCTTTTCAATTCGTTTATATTCGTTTTTATCTTTTTCGTGTTCATTTTCAGGTAACAACTATGACGTCACCTAGAAACATGGCAATTCTAGGATTATCCACATTTATTGGACTACTTGTACCGATTTGGGTAGAAAAAGTGGGTACACCAATTACTACTGGTATGTAAATTCCAGCCCGTATCAAACCTATACTTATAGTACCACGTATCACACACCTAATTTCACATCTAATAATCAACCCCGCCGCCGTTATAGGGCAGTCGGTAGCGCATCAGACTCCAAATCTTCAATCATGGAATGTCATGGGATCGATACCCGTTGGCGGCACATATCCTTTCCGACATTTGTCTCTCACCATTCAGTGGAAAATCGTAATTCTAAGTGGGATAGTAGTTAGAGGCTAGAAAAAGATTTAGTGGCAATCCTGGTGTGAGAAATACCAGGAATCCATTATTAGGTGCTCCCATCGCCGCGATATGACTGAAATACTGTTAAAAGCGGCGTTAAACCCCATTCAATCAATCAGCCTTAACAGTCTAACTACTCACAGAATCCTCAAATCTTTCTCTGTGCTACCTTTATATACCAGGCAGAATATTCAAATCTCCTGAATGTAACATTAACTATGTATATGTAAGCATGCATCAGATTCAGCGTATCCGAGGTGGTTCATATAATGATATTCATCTTCAAATAAGTAGCCCAGTCAATGATAGTGTTACGAGGTTACTATGGCTTCGTACTACCCCTAACTTTACTTTAGTTTGTGTACTTATGTTTTTTTTTTTTTAAAAGGATATATACATCCGCGTTCTTACGTGGTTTTGTACGTAGTCAAACTGAATATGGCCCGCTGAGTCCTGAGATTTATTCTATAGCAACATATATTTAAAGAACCTTTACAAATCAGACATTAGACAAAAGTACGTAGAAATCTCAAGGTCTCGTGTTAATTGAATCTTTATTGGGGAAAGAGGGGAGGTAGTTGTGTTATGGATATGAAATAACAGTTAAAATGTGCCCACGTTGGAGGTTAGATTTTGAGGTAATGTTGCCAAAGTTATGTAAAACTCATTCAATTTACATTTGTCGCTAAGTACGGTAGAAAATGATTTATTTTTCCTCTTCAAGAATATGCAAATGTTTACAGTAGTGATCTGTATTTCAAATATTTAATACAACGACAGGCATACGCTCGTTAATCATTTGTAATTCATGTACATAGCCGAGTGAGGAACCTGCATGCGATTCTCCAAATACACAATTGTTGGTAAAGATTTGTAGTCATTGTTATTACTTTTGATGTCATTGTTTCTTTATTATCATCCTTGATTATCATTGTGGTTCAGACTTACTTTCTCCCTACCACTGATTTTGTAATTTTTGTATGTATTTAGCCACTCGTTTATTCTCTTTTTATACGCCCGTCGAAGACGGGACGTATTATGGAATCACCCGTGGTGTCCGGGCGTCCGGGCGTCCGGGCGTCCGGGCGTCCGGGCGTCCGGGCGGTGTCCACTTCTTTGTCCGGAGCATAACTCTGTCACCGTTAGTCCGATTGACTTTAAACTTGGCAGTTATATTCTTCTCATCAATACGGAGTGCAGTGCACAAGAACCATAACTCTACCTGGCCTATTTTTTGGGTTATTGCCCTTTGTTGTTTTTCATACTTGAATCTTGTCCGGAGTATATCTCTAAAAGTATTATAGCTAGAATCATGAAACTTCATGGGTGTATAGAGCTCACCAAGGGGGAGTGCAGTGCACAAGAACCATAACTCTACCTGGCCTATTTTTTGAGTTATTGCCCTTTGTTGTCTTTCATACTTGAATCTTGTACGGAGTATATCTCTAAAAGTATTATAGCTAGGATCATGAAACTTCATGGATGTATAGATCTCACCAAGGGGGAGTGCAACTTGGCAGTTATATTCTTCTCATCAATACGGAGTGCAGTGCACAAGAACCATAACTCTACCTGGCCTATTTTTTTAGTTATTGCCCTTTGTTGTTTTTCATACTTGAATCTTGTCCGGAGTATATCTCTAAAAGTATTATAGCTAGAATCATGAAACTTCATGGGTGTATAGATCTCACCAAGGGGGAGTGCAGTGCACAAGAACCAAAACTCTACCTGGCCTATTTTTTGAGTTATTGCCCTTTGTTGTTTTTCATACTTGAATCTTGTCCGGAGTATATCTCTAAAAGTATTATAGCTAGGATCATGAAACTTCATGGATGTATAGATCTCACCAAGGGGGAGTGCAGTGCACAAGAACCAAAACTCTACCTGGCCTTTTTTTGAGTTATTGCCCTTTGTTGTTTTTCATACTTGAATCTTGTCCGGACTATATCTCTAAAAGTAGTATAGCTAGGATCATTAAACTTCATGGATGTATAGATCTCACCAAGGGGGAGTGCAGTGCACAAGAACCATAACTCTACCTGGCCTATTTTTTGAGTTATTGCCCTTTGTAGTTTTTCCTACTTGAATATTGTCCGGAGTATATCTCTAAAAGTATAATAGCTAGAATAATGAAATTTCATGGATGGATAGAGCTCACCAACTTTTAGTGCAGTGCACAAGAACCATAACCCTACCTGGCCTATTTTTTGAGTTATTGCCCTTTGTTGTTTTCATACTTGAATCTTGTTCGGAGTATATCTCTAAAAGTATTATAGCTAGGATCATGAAACTTCATAGGTGTATAGATTTCACAAAGGGGGAGTGCAGTGCACAAGAACCATAACTCTACCTGGCCTATTTTTTGAGTTATTGCCCTTTGTTGTTTTTCATACTTGAATCTTGTCCTGAGTATATCTCTAAAAGTATAATAGCTAGGATCATGAAACTTCATGGGTGTATAGATCTTACCAAGGGGGAGTGCAGTGCACAAGAACCATAACTCTACCTGGCCTATTTTTTGAGTTATTGCCCTTTGTTGTTTTTCATACTTGAATATTGTCCGGAGTATATCTCTAAAAGAATTATAGCTAGAATCATGAAATTTCATGGATGGATAGAGCTCACCAAGTGGGAGTGCAGTGCACAAGAACCATAACTCTACCTGGCCTATTTTTTGAGTTATTGCCCTTTGTTGTTTTTCATACTTGAATATTGTCCGGAGTATATCTCTAAAAGTATTATAGCTAGAATCAAGAAATTTCATGGATGGATAGAGCTCACCAAGTGGGAGTGCAGTGCACAAGAACCATAACTCTACCTGGCCTATTTTTTGAGTTATTGCCCTTTGTTGTTTTTCATACTTGAATATTGTCCGGAGTATATCTCTAAAAGTATTATAGCTAGAATCATGAAATTTCATGGATGGATATAGCTCACCAAGTAGGAGTACAGTGTACAAGAACTATAACTCTACCTAGCGTATATTTTGAGTTATTGCCCTTTGTTGTTTTTCATACTTGAATCTTGTCCGGAGTATATCTCTAAAAGTATTATAGCTAGAATCAAGAAATTTCATGGATGGATAGAGCTCACCAAGTGGGAGTGCAGTGTACAAGAACCATAACTGTACCTAGCGTATATTTTGAGTTATTTTCCTTTGTTGTTTTTCATACTTTGTTTGACAAAAAATATTCATTCAAAATAACATCAGTTCTATTCAACCCCCCAGTTAATATTAAGCAGTGTGACGGGCGTATCTTGTGACAATTTGGCACCTTGTTATATATTTTGTCAAAACTGATGTTTAACTTGAACGTTTGAATTTCAAATTTGTTTGTTATGTTTATATTTTCTTCGCACAATTTTATAATTATCTTATTTTTTGTACATGTATTTCAGACATATCTTAAACTCTGGTCTAGTATTGGCGGTTACGTTTTACTTGGGCACGATTGTCTGTTTTTCTCAATTTCTTGATGTAGTTTACTGTAATTGCAGAGATCTAGAATAAGCTTTTATAGCTAGAAAATGTATTTCAGTGGTCATAGACATATTTTATGAAGAACTTTAATAGCCGTATACTTTTCTAAATTCTGTTCTTTTGTCAATAGAGAAGTCGCTAATATTATGTTAGAATCTGTGTAAAAAATTCTTTTTCTTGTTTTATTAATGGCAATTTACCTAACTTTAACGAGAAACCATAACGGTAATAAATCAAAGTACTGAAAGTACTGTAAGCTAGCAAAGCATGGTTGAATTTAGAAAATCGTTCCCTTGTTGGGTAGGAAACATTGTGGACATTGAAGAAATTGCTTGTTACAAGCAATTTCTTCATTGTCCACAATATTTTCAAAAGCTTATTTCTTGAGATGCTTGGGTGAGTATGGGTGAAATAGCCTGCTTTTGACAGAGTTCTCTACAATTTGAATAGAGTTTGCAATATTCCTGAAATACATAAGAACTATTTCTTATGGCGTAGGCATTCAACGGATTTAGTAGTTAAGCCTCCAGTGGCAGTTTGCACTCGTTGAACTTTAAGAAGACCTAAAAATTTGTCTGTTAACTTAAGCTATCGAAGCTGACGCTTTGTTAGCTAAAAATAGCGTTATTTTGTTTCTACCAGGTATGGAGGGATTTGACAGAATGATGGCCATGTTACTGGGTAACCCTAACTTAGTCGGTACTATATTGGCGTGTTTACTTGACAACACTGTTTCCGGTATGTATAATCCTTCTTTAGTTGTTACTATATTGGTATTTTATTTGCTAACATTGTACGCTGTACTTACCGTCATAACTTAGTTGGTACTATATTGGCTTGTTAATTTTAGCATACTTATTCCGGCAAGTAAAATCATTAGTTGGTATTTTATTGGCGAGTTTACTCGACAAAACTGGTCTGGAATGTATACAATTAAGTCGGTACTGTATTGGTGTATATATTTTTAAGTTTGGGAAAGCAATGGCAACAGTTGATTGAACACTGGCTACATCCATTAAGCTCTGACTGGAAATTCTACTATGATATTAAATGGCGATGTTTTGCTACATCTTTTGCCAGTTACATGTAACACCAAAGTAAAATGGTTTGTTGTCGACCTAGGCGTCGTAACTACAACTGAAATGAGCCTTTGTCTCAAAATGTCTTCAACCAATTACCCGACAAACTTTTTTAGACTGATCCAAATTCAGTCCAGGTTACAGAAGACAAATTTCGGTTGAGGATTTTTTTAAAAAAATGTCTTTTAGGAAGAAAAACAAAGTGAATAATGAAGAAATTGCTTGTAACTAGCAAGTTATTCATTTTTTCGCTATGTTTCTAAAAGCGTTTACAATGCAATTTGTCTAGAGGCGGCACTTTGGGGGAATGGGTTTAACAGTTAGCGATATTGTAATATAATTTAATTTTTAGTTTCGTCTATCAAAATCGGGCGATCTGATTGGTCGAAAATAATTATTCATAACTCCATGAACAAAATTTTGAGCATGCAGTGATTTTGTATGATTCCGCACAAAATAGTCCCGTACAAAAGGTATCAAAATTTGTAAAGTTTTTGCTTTTTTTTCGCTCGATGCTATTAAATTATAAGAAATGAAGAGAATATTGTTTGTTTTCATGGAGGTATGAACCGAAAAACCTAATCACACAATGTATGAATCCACTTCGTGTATTCATACAGTGTGATTAGGATTTTCGGTACATACCTCCATGAAAACAAAAATATTCTCTTCAATCTCTTATGTACTTTTCTAACGATAAGGTATGTAACTGTACGCACATGTGACGATGTTGAAGAAATCAGGCGTAGACTCATTAGATTATTATACTTTTTTTTCAAAGGTACAAGGGAGGAACGAGGAATAGCCGCATGGCAGCAATCAGACTCAGAAGATGAAGAGATAGATCGAAGTTATTACAATGAGGGATATGAAGTTTACCTCCCTTTAATGCCGAAATCACTTTTAAACAACCGTCTCTTGAAATACATTCCATTTCTACCTTATAGAACAGGGAACCTGACGACGAATCAGCCGGTTTGATTCAGCAGTTTCCTAAATTTTGATGTATTGTTTTTCCCGTTCCGATAACAAAATGCTAAATTGCTATTTTGCATATGAGAGAAAGTCGGTAAAAGCAATCGCAAAATAAATATACGAAAGAATATTATTTATAAGATAATCTACGACCCGGGGTTAAAATAAACCCGTTGAATATTCTAACATTACACCAGTGATATTACACTAGTGTAATAAACATGCAAATGAATTCGATACCTATGGTAATGCATTTTTAAAGACGTCGTAATGCATCTGATTGGTTTAGCAATCGGCGTTATATGTTTCGCAGAATACCATATACCGAGGAATTCTATTGATTTCACATATTTATCATTCTGGTCATATCATAATTATAGTAATATAATAATTAATAAAACTTATCTACAACAGACAGAAGCTCGACACAGCCTCGTTTTTATCTGTTTATAGATGCCTTGTTTAATTTAGTCGGTATTCTAGAATCACTTATTCAATATCCTCTGTTACAGTATCTTTTGCTGCATATCAGTCAGAAAACTAAAAATAAAGATTAATTCGAACTCACGCAAGCATTGTTAAAGAAGCATTATTAAAGATGGATTGTTTATCTCCCATGCTTAACGTACATGTAAATAAATTTGATTCTTATTAAAATCTTATCACATTTTTAGCTAGTGATAGCTTAAGTTAACATACAAACTTTGGAGATCGTCTAAAAGTTTAACGAGTGCAAACTGCCACTGGAGGCTTAACATCTAAATACATTGAATGACTACGCCATAAAAAAATAGTTCTTATGTATTTCAGGAATATTGCAAACTTTTTTCAAATTGTAAAGAACTCTGCCAAAAGCATGCTATTTAACCCATTTCCACTCAATTCTGCTTTTTAAGCATCTCAAGAAAAAGCTTTGGAAAACATTGTGGACAATGAAGAAATTGCTTGTAACATGCAATTTCTTCAATGTCCACAGTGTTTTCTACCCAACAAGGGAAATATTTTCTAAATTCAACCATGCTTTGCTAGCTTACAGTACTTTCAGTACTTTGATTTCATAGTACAGTCACTGTGGCTTTGATAAAACCTGATGGCTTTTAACGTTATGGATGTAGAAATCCTGATATTAAAATAATTCGATTTGATAGATATTTAAGGACGAAAATAGTTTGATAAATTCATATATCTTAAGAAAAACAACCTGTTGTACACGGAGCTAGAGTCTCGATCATAACATGTTAAAACTGACTGACCGCTGGCTACGCTATGTGACCTCCGACATTGTAGTTAAACATGGATAATTAACGGCAACAATTTTTAAAAAATGTGATTAGGTTCATGAAATAAAAGGTAAATCACAACTAATTTTGAATTTGTTTACTACGGTTTGGATACGTTCTCACTGTCTTGCTATCTCGTTTGACAGTTCGTGGCAAATTATGGTATTCTGTAAAATTTTCGCCCTGGATACTACGTGATGAGAGTCGAATTGCTCTTTTGAGATTTCCTCCTCTTTTGAGCGATCCCATCATGGATTTTAAGACCACACTTGGAGATCCAACACGAAATATCCCGCGTTCAAGTATGATCCAATACGTCTTATCGGAATTATTCCGACAAAATCAACGGTCAGACCTTGATCTGACACGAGCATTTCGTTCGGGGTATCTAACCGGGACGACCAGGCTCGATGAGGTTTGGCTACGATCTAGCCACCAAGGGATGTGCGTTTAGCCAGATAGATATGGGTCTTCTATTTCTTGGTCAGAGTTGATGCTCCAGACACAAACCAATTATGATTGCTAATTAACTGACTCTAGAATTTCATCAAATTTACAGTACTCTCAATGGACGGCAAAAAGTGGTCGTTTTAGAGAATAGTCGCTGAATACACCCTTTCGTGTCATATATGAGGGATCGGTTCGACTGAATACATGAATTATTGAAGGATTCTCACTTAATCCTTTGTTTATGGAACTCATTAAAATCGTCTCATTTAGACGATTCCAATAACATCCACCAACAAAGGATTTAGATTTGATAATTTTATTTGAAAAAAAAGCCCGATTGTGAAAAGTTTTGTTTTTGGAACAAGAATTTTGAAAACAGTAGCTTAGTGAAAGTGGTCGCTTAATAGAGGTAGTCGCTTGAGCAAGATTAACTGTATATTGTTGTTACATACATATGTCCTCACAAAACAAGAAGATTGTTATAAAAGTCCGCCACAGACAGACAGGATCTTTAGGTGTGGAGTATCAAGTCTCCAACATGTGTCGGCAGCAGCAAAAGTGCAGCGGTAGCACGTATGGCTCCCAATTATGAGGTCCTGTGTTCGATCCCGATATTTGTCCCCCACCAATAGGTGGATAATCGTAAACCTGATGGGATGAGCAGCTGGAGGCTCGTAAAGAATGTTGCAGTAGTACTTGTGTACGAAATACCAGGAATCCATGGTTAGGTACTCAAGCCTCCGCGAAAAGCAAAAATACTGTTAAAAGTGGGGTTAAACCCAATTCAATCAATCAATCTCGAAGATTTTCGAAAAGAAAATTCTCGATAATTTGCGAAGGTGTAGGTATGGAGATGAAATGTGCAATCTATTCAGGCCTGTTAAACATGGGACAACTAAGCTTTTCGGTTTGAGCTCAAATAAAACATTCCCTACACGAAGCTTTGGGCTACAAACAAATAGATCGATATAAATATTTCCTCATTTACAATGGCTTCTTTTCAATACCACTCCAATGATGGCAGTGACTCCAGTGATCCCGACCATCATGATATCACCCCTAGACCGAGTAACGATTTGATAAGCCAAGGTGCGCTTTATTGCGAAGAAATACGATCCCGTGCGATGATAACGATTGAAATTCAATCGTAGGAAAGTTTTTTGGCAGCCCAGAGTTTTATACAATCAATGGCGGCCAATGTCGGAGTTAAAATCTTAATCCTGGTCTTCATGAATGATTTCATTGGTCGACTGGTGCTTTGAATGACCGCCGCGATTGGTCATATCTGTAGTTATATTTTCCCACATTCAAATAAATAATTTGATAATCGTTCATATTCGGAAACCCTAAAGTGAAATTCTAGCCTTGTGCAAATTATCCAAAATTTTTCATAACTACGAAATAGTATTTTGTAGTTAAGAAATAATTTTGATATTTTGCATATTACAAAAGTATCTAATGTCGTAAATTTATATGTTTTTTTTTTTTCACAAACACTTATCTGGATACTTGCCAGTATCAATAAATTCTTGTAATATATGATAGAAAATATATTATGTTCGAGTAACTAACAATTCTTAGCATAAAACCTAGACTAGAACAAATGCCGTCAAATGATAACAAACTGAAGAGAAATAAGCTTGTTGTTACACAGTTCCCGACCAGTCGACAAAAGTGACAAATTACGGCTGTCAATCAAAAAATCAATCGACCTATCAAATAATTAAATCATCCTGGAATTGAGCTTTGCATTCCGGTATTGGCCGCAATTGTAGTTGAACAATTTGTTGGTTTGGCGACTTATATGTAATAATAAAGCTTCAAGCTGCAGTTACGACGATTAGGTCGCCAATCAACCAATTAACTTTTTTTAACATGCTACTGGCCATACATTTTGCAAAATAAAGCCGATGAAAATCGAAGCGGAACTTCCTGTTGGAGTCGATGGGCGGGGCCAGTGAATAGTCAGTTGTTCGGAAAAGAAGTTTGTGTTTGTCCGTTTCAAACTCTTTCGGAAACCGTGAACAATAACTGACCCAGAGCGAATACCGAATATGAAGACATGAAGACGCATTTGTTCCAAACACAGTCTATGCTTAACAATATATGTGAGCAACATTTGCTGCCATATAGGCCTTTTGTAAACACAACCGACCGGAAGAATCTAATCTATTTCTATGCAGACCACCTTTAATCAATCAAAAGAATGTGCCAGGTGACTAACAACTTTTCAAAGTCATTGTTTGACTTGTTTGTTTGAAATTTAAACTGCTTTTCTTGAGGTATATAAAAACATCACCCTAGCTCATATTGAACACAAGAATTTCATCTTTTCAGACTTAGCAGCCTATCGTGTGCCTTCCTATGACTATACGTTTTAGTACTTTGTCTTGAAAATTTAACAATCGTTTGCCCCGCCAACTTACTCAATATACAACGCACATCGACTCCGACAGAAAGTCCGCTTCGATTATAGACGGCGTTGTTTTGCAAATTTATGGTAAATAGCATGTAAATAAAAGATAGATTAGCTGGTTGGCAACCTAAACGTCGTAACTACAGACGTTAACCGACAAATAAGGTTTACCTAAATGGCGGTTAAAAATCTTTTTTCTTGTGTAAATGAATGATTTAATTGGTCATTTGATTGAAAGTCTCGATTAGTTATTAGGTCAAGAGGTATTTGACTACGATACAAGTAAAAGTTCGATATAGGATAACATGGGGTAGAATTTGAAGTCACCACGCGGGGTTAAATCTAAGTCAATAGGTAGTGACTTAGAATCCCTCACAGTGCCTTAGATTTGATCCTAGGTTATCCTTTACCCAAATTTTACATTTTAGCTCATATTTCTTGAAACTCGGACCTACTGTTTGTCTGAAACAAATTACATATTGTTTGATTAGAGTTTGCTTTTTTCAACCCATTTTTCAACCCACAACTAATTTAAAACTTAGTTATTCCTTCACTCCAATCCACAATCTCAGATTTGTTGTTTCTTTTTCAAACAAGAAAGAATGTCGGGGAAAATAAGAACTTTCAAATAGAGCACATTTTTAATTGCATATGCCTTCCAGTTCGCTATTCTTTTATAAGAATGGCAAAGATATGGATATGCCCCAACTACTGTTTCAATTTTTAAGAGCATAACTATCACTATGCATAGTACGCACAAGCGTAATAAGAAGATAATCCTCTCAAAGAATATCGCTGATCCATGGGTGATCATAGCACAGTAGCTTCAGTTTATTTAAACTGCGGTTGCGATGTTTTGAGCACCCACCGACATTCAATTTATTGAATTAGAAATTCTATAGAAATCAGGTTATATAAGCATATCTGCATCCCTTTATCTACTTTTTCTTTAAAACAATATAGGTTGGCGAGTTATTGAAAGAGAAAGGATGTGAGAGAGATGAGAGAGGGAGAGAAGGCAACATTGTAAAAAAGACGTTTTTTTATTCATTGTAAATTGAAAATGCTGTCTTAATGTTTTACCTTCTTAAAATTAAATTATTATTATTGTAATTATTATTATTGAATGAGAGTTTTTTAAGAAATAATTCATTTGCTTTTGTCCAAACTCTCTATTTCTCTCCTGTATTTCTAAATAACGACCGCTGTTTTCCTTATTTTGTAAACAATTTTGTATCCTTACAACTGTAGTTATTATGCATCTGTGCATGAAAGACACGACCTCAAATAGAGTTTTAAACTTTTGCTCTATCGCTCGATATCTCTCAGAACCATCAGTCCCTTGGTTTTTAAGACTATTATTTCATTGCCAACCGGTAAAATTTTAAACTCGGATAGAGTCAAAGAAGTTGCAGATGACAATTTTGACTTCATGGTATTTTATGAATATATGTCTTTTGGAATAGAAAATATTGTAAACAAAAAGTGTTTACTTGTAGCTAGCAACTTCTTGTTTTCCGCAACGTTTTTCAAAGGTTATTTTCTTACTGGCGTCAGATAGCGAGATTGTGTGGGAATGGGTTAGTGACAAAAATGTATTTTCCCTTTTTAAAATTCTAGAATAAGCTATCTTCCTGAAGCACAAAAATGTATTTTCCCTTTTTAAAATTCTAGAATAAGCTATCTTCCTGAAGCACAAAAATGTATTTTCCCATTTTAAAATTCTAGAATAAGCTATCTTCCTGAAGCACAAAAATGTATTTTCCCTTTTTAAAATTCTAGAATAAGCTATCTTCCTGAAGCACAAAAATGTATTTTCCCTTTTTAAAATTCTAGAATAAGTTATCTTCCTGAAGCACAAAAATGTATTTTCCCTTTTTAAAATTCTAGAATAAGTTATCTTCCTGAAGCACAAAAATGTATTTTCCCTTTTTAAAATTCTAGAATAAGTTATCTTCCTGAAGCACAAAAATGTATTTTCCCTTTTTAAAATTCTAGAATAAGCTATCTTCCTGAAGCACAAAAATGTATTTTCCCTTTTTAAAATTCTAGAATAAGCTATCTTCCTGAAGCACAAAAATGTATTTTCCCTTTTTAAAATTCTAGAATAAGCTATCTTCCTGAAGCACAAAAATGTATATTCCCTTTTTAAAATTCTAGAATAAGCTATCTTCCTGAAGCACAAAAATGTATTTTCCCTTTTTAAAAATTCTAGAATAAGCTATCTTCCTGAAGCACAAAAATGTATTTTCCCTTTTTAAAATTCTAGAATAAGCTATCTTCCTGAAGCACAAAAATGTATTTTCCCTTTTTAAAATTCTAGAAGAAGCTATCTTCCTGAAGCACAAAAATGTACAAAGTATCGATATCTTAAAAAGTGACAAAGTAAGAAATAGACTTGTATTTTTACCTTTTACCAGACAACAAGAATTAGACTGGTCAACACTTAACCCCTTCCTACACAGTGACGCTTTTAAACGCCTCCCCAATATAAAGCTTTGGAAAACATTGAGGAAAATGAAGAAATTGCTTCATTATCCACAATGTTTTCTATATAAATAAACAACAACAAAAAACAAACAAAAAAAAAAACCCAAAAAAAACCCAAACAACAACAACAACCCCCCCCCAAAAAAACCAAAAAAAACAAAAAACAAAAAAAAAAAAAAAAAAAAAACACAAAAAACACACACACACAAAACAAAAAACAAACAGAAAAAAAAAAGAATTCCAACAACTTAGAATTGTCGTCTGCAACTACTTTAAATTTGGACCAGTCTAAAGAATGTTCGTATGGAAATGGGTTAAAGGAGTTGCACACGACACTATGCAGTGGATGCTATTTTAAATATCAGTATTTCGGCGTAGTAATAATAAATAAAAAAAAACCCAAACACTTTGGCTAATGAAGAACTTGTTTGTAACAATTGCTTCATTTCCCACAATGTTATCTAAATATTTTTTCTTGAAGAAAGTAGCAATGATCAGACGATTGGGGCGACGAATGAAATTTTCTATTTCGATCAAGTAACATCATTCAGACAAGTTGTCCTAGTTAATGGACCACCTCGTTCTCTATTAACCAACTGCCTGATGACACAACTTTAAACGGGTCCAAATTCAAAAGGGTTGCAGACGACAATTGAAATTATATGAAATTCAACTTTCATTAGAAAATATTGTGAAAAATGAAGAAATTGCTTGTTGCAAGTAACTTCTTCATTTTACACAATGTTTTCCTAACTCCTTTTCTTGGGGGGCGTCATTTAGTGGAAATGTGTTAAACAGCTCATCGCAGAGCAGCAATTACTCACAGTAGATGCTTTTGTGTGACTCCAAACGTCATCGTGTGTAACTCACTTAACCATTCTAAGTAAAACAATGAATAAATATATTTAAGAGACGAAGAGAATATTTTTTGTATTCATGGAGGTATGAACCGAAAAAACTAATCACACTGTATGAATACGCGGATTCATACATAAGTGTGATTAGTTTTTACGGTTCATACCTCAATGAAAACAAAAATATTCCCTTCATTTCTCAAAATCAAAACGCATGGAGTGAACAAGGCAAAACTTTACAAATTTTGATACTTTTTGTATGAAACCTTTTTGTGTGGAAGCATACAAATTCGCTGCGTGCTCAAAAGTTTGTTCATGGAGTTATGAATTAAATTTTTCGACCGATCAGAAGGCTCGTTTTTGATAGACGAAACTAACAATTAAATTATTGCGTAATGTGAGCAATCGTTTATATTGTAGTCCTTTTTCACAAAAACAATCTAATCAAGGTAATACCCCCACCCCCTTAATGAAAGCAGTTTATTTTGTTATGTTCGTATATCATGTGTATTTGTATGATCTGAACAAAAAACGATTTGTATTTGTATTATTTGCTAGTAATACCATCCTTGCTAAGTCCTTTATTGTTGGAACCAATAAGAATCGTCTCTCTGAGCCAATTGTTCGGAGTTCGATCAATATAGGATTAATCTATTCCTACACAGTCACGCCTTTTACGCACGCCAAGGAAATACCTTAGGAAAACATTGTGAAAAAAATGAAGAAATCTCTCGTCACAAGCAATTTCTTAATTACCCATGATGTTTTCTACCATAAAAAAAACAAATAATTTAAAAGTTCTACCAACTTGAAATTGTCGTCTGCAGTATCTTTCAATTTGGGCCTCATGTGGGAATGGGTAAAGTTTGATTACTGCAATATTTAATGTGTGCAATCGATTCATTTTTTCATAAAAGTCACAAAAAGTGTATGTTCACCTAGTACAAGTTCTACCGTACGTATATTTAATCATGAATACAAGTCAAACTATAATGTTTTATTTATAACATGATATCGATTAAACAGTTATTATAAGTCATATATGCTTTGTCATTCTAAAACCTCGTAACCACGGCTTGAATCAAGCTTTAGAATGACAACGATAGCATACTGTCAGGAACACCCACAGCTTCTGTATTGGTAGACTTTTATAACATCCGACGGAAAAGTAATTAATTAACCCATTCCCAAACAGTGACGCTTTTGGACGCCCCTCAAGAAAAATAATTGGGAAAACATTGTGTGAAATTAAGAAATTGCTGGTTCCAAGCAACTTCTTCATTTTACGCAATGTTTTCTATCGAGAAATTTGAACAAATCTTAAATTTCATAAACTTAAAATTATCGTCTGAAACTTCTTTCAATTTGGACCAGTCTAAGATTTTACTCTGTGGGAATGGGTTAATGGGTTAGAAGTCGCAGATTAATGCTAAATATGATGGCAGACATATTTTTTTCAAGTTCACAGGTAATGGGGGTCGTGGGCATCCCTTTACACAGCGTACAATTGATACGTTAGTAAAGCGGCTAGTGACATAACTAAACATGAATATGGCACAATTGTTATTATTGTATTTCATTAACTGTTCTTGCCATGATGGAAGACATTGTAGTGAAAAGAGAAACTTCTAGTTTATAAGAATCCACCATCTATACGCGGTTTCTCCTTTTCCCAAAATATTCAAAGATCGAATGAACTCTAGGCCATAAAACAAACAAACAAAACAACCAAAAACACACACAAAACAAAGAACTATACAATAACAACAACTAAAAACTAAAGCACCCCCCCCAAAAAAAAAAAAACAAAAAAAAAAAAAAAAACCACGCGATTTTGCTGCAATTATTAATTAAAACTCTGTGTTTTCCGTGGCAGCCGATTTCACTGATCTTTTTGTAGTTGAGGTTTATTGAAGATATCGGGCTCCGGGACGGTACTTCCAAACTGCACGAGAAAGGAACAACAAACGAGCATCAGTTCGTAGATTTGGAGGGTCTTTAGAGAAGCAGCTGAAATATATTTGTAAATGAACCCTTGTCATGCTGAATTAAATTCGTTTCAAAACTGCATGAAAACTAAAGGACTGAAAGCACTGAAAATACCAGTTGTTGGAAAACATTTACTTCAAAATTTGTAAACAACTCTGACTTAAAGGGGGAAACAGGAGGTGTAGACTAAGACCTGACTGCACTTATGTGTAGGCTTAACTTTGTCTATATCACCAGCAGAATCAGAAAAATTACGTACTCAGCATGACAAGAATTAATAGCAGCGACCGTTTAGAAGATTTGTTAATAATATTTGAAAAATAATCTTTGCGAATGCACGTCTCACTACCCAAAAGGTTGGAGAAAATAAAATTTCCCTACCATATAATTAGTATGGTAGATGTGGAAGTTCCATTTAAAACCGAAATAAAAAGGGAATCAGCTCACTTCTATTGATCATGTTCAAGCTAAAATCGTTTAACGAACTCGTTATGTATAAAGATACGCAATGTTTGTCCCACCTTTTGTAAGCTGTGTTCTTCGTTTGGCGCATATATTGGTGACGCAGCGTTTGTGACGTCATAAACGATCGCTGCAATGTATGCACAGTCCTTTTATATTGCGTCGACTTGCTCATATAACCCTTTATATAGTTGTGCAATTCTTGGTCCGCTCAAAAAACACAGTAAAACAATCACAACGAAAACATAATGGAGAAAGGAGAGAAATGTCTTTAAAAATCTATTCCGTTTTATCTTTAAAGGGAGGTATCGATGTTTCTGAACCATTGATAAGAAAAATATGCCAAAATTGCCTAAATATGCTAGAGTGGACACCTATACAATTGGATATGAGTCAGATATAGTCTTCGCAGTAATCTGACAAGCTTAAAGTGGTTTTTGGGGATTATATAAGAAAGACTCAGCGGAATTCAAGGTTACTTTTAGAGGTTGTCGACCCCGAATGACCTCATTTGCATATGGCCAAAATTTAACGGAAGGTAACAAATTGACATCCGAAACAATCATGTCCCACCTGACGGTTAGCGCAATGATACGGTAAGTGTCTGTATTCGTATCGACGCTTACTACAGTTTTGAACTGATCCATACAGAATTGAAGATCGTACACAACTCCTGATGACGTAACGATGACGTGAGTTTGAGGATATTCTAATTGAATGCGGAATTCCAACGATTATACGTAGGCTATCCCCAGAGTTAGACAATATTCTTTGCTACTGTCTCGGCTTAATCGTAAAATAGATTAACAGCTAACGTAGGCTTTTAGGGAAATACCCTGGTTTATTCTGATAAACGACCTCTAATTTTCTCAAAACTACTTTTAAGAATATTGTATTGAAAAAGTGAATGAGAGGGGAAAAGAATAATCAAAATCTTTACATGAAAAAACATCGATACCTACCTTTACATCCCTGATGACTGCAACGTTTTTATGCAAACATTATCCAAACAACAAATTTAGACCGGTCGATATTGAAAGAGGTTGCAGACGACTATTCCAAGTAGTTGAAATTCTAATTTTAAGAGCAAAATATTGTAATAAATATTATGGACCAAGAAGACCTTGTCGTAAATACCCAGTATTCAATTGTTAGGTTTGTACATCGTGCTTTTGTTAAATGTTTGTTTTTCTAAACATAATGTGTTATAGAAAAAAGTTTTCAGTACATTTATATCTAGGAATTGACAGATATTGACAGAAGTTGTGTGATGGAAACTATGTGGTTTCTCAAAAAGCACATAGTCAAAACCCTTTTTAAGTTGGAATGCTCCGCATTCCAACTTAGATTTAATAAAACCGCAAAATGAACACAAGACAATTTCATTTCGGGTTTCTTGATAACACACATCACGTGATTTCCGAGATATGAATACAACACGGGTTACTTCTCATCTCAACTTGCCACGGACAATCAGTTAGTTATAGCCGAAGACAATAATATGGCACATGTGAAGGATGATATAAAAAATCATTTAGAGACTTCTAAACATGCTTTAGTTTGCGTTAAATTATTGAAAATAAGGTAATAATCAGCCCGGTTATTTGTTTTTTGTGATTCGCCTTCCCGTGTTTGGTAATCACGTGATCTCAAGTGACATGTGGTAGTCATGTGACCATAGATAGGCAATGATTGCAAATATGGCTGAGGTCGCAAATGCATTTTTACAATAATCACGCCGCCCAGTGCTTTAAAACATTCTAGAGCGATTAAGGGGGATTGTAGGCATCAAGCAAACTCGATTATTGTTGGATTTACAGCTTTTACTCAATAAAAATCAAATAAATGCAAAACGAAAGTAGAAGATTTTGAAAATTGGAATGAAACTTATCAACTTCTGGTTTCTACTTATTTACTAAATAATCACCCTTTATTATGTCGTTATTTACAAGTTTAAATCCATAATAACACATCAAACCTTATACAAGTGTCACCTAGCTGAACCGAATTCCACAATTATGACCCTTTCAGCGCATTCCAACTTCTTAGAACTTTCAGTCTTTTGATTTATAATTATAACGAACACACCTTGAACTTTATAATGACACTTATTTATTTGCATTGTGTTTAACACCGCTTTTAATGCCACTATTTCAGTCATATCGCGGTTTCTAGGACACCTACCATAGATTTCTGCTATTTCTCGCACCAGTACCACCACTGTGCTCACTGTAATGGGCTCTCCAAATAGTCTGCTAATAAGTCATCACTCTCACCATACACTTTAGCCCATTGCAGAGTTGTTTGGTAAGAGTAACGAACGACAACTATTCTTGGAGATAGCCAATCTTCAAGCAGAGTTGTCGTTCCTTTCTCCCGCATAACATCTCTGCAATGGGCTTAATGACAAGATTCTTGTAAAACCAAGTGGTGGAAGGATATGTTATTTTTCTTTATATCGCGAGAAATAAAACGGTTTGGACATAATGAATATGATTCAAGACACATTATATGTGCATTAAAACTTGACAATTTACATGTAACCCAACGAAATTCATGCGACGTTGAGGAATACGAAGTCATGTGACAAAATGACGTTACGGCGGACTATTTACCGAGCCCATTACAGAGGAGAATGGGAATGAAGCGAGTGTAAGTGTGAGTCTTGTTAATTAGAAAGGTAATTGTTACGGGAAAGTTCTAACGATGACAAAGGTCAAGAATAGTATATGTCCTTATATAAAGGGAACCTTTCAGCACCCTTGGTTCACTGGTAAGAAGTACTTTAGTTTCGTTCGTTAGTTTAAATGCGGTTGTCAGACTACAAGGGGATTATTGCGTTAGCGCTTTATTCTTAATTTAGATTATTATGGACAATGAACTAAGATTAATAATGTTATTTACTAAAGAAATCAACGTCTAAGGTTTTGTTTTGTTTAATTGTCTCCGTTGTTAATTTTTATTACAAATTATTG
Source organism: Fragum fragum (assembly GCA_946902895.1). Classification (NCBI taxonomy): domain Eukaryota; kingdom Metazoa; phylum Mollusca; class Bivalvia; order Cardiida; family Cardiidae; genus Fragum; species Fragum fragum. The sequence goes on along the minus strand of OX336377.1, from coordinate 33,321,590 downwards.
TTAATAGATCGTGTTAAAGTTTGTTGTTGGCTTCTTCTGTCTAGTTACACGTTTGACCTGTCATAATCTTACGATACACCAATATCGGAGAGCAGCGTTGATGAGACAGGTACACCAGTCTAACTACACTTTTGACAAGGGATCCTATCTTAATCTTAGATACACCAATATTTGAGAGCAGCGTTGATGGGACATGTTCACAAGTCTAGCTACACTTTAGACTGTCGAGCCTGTCCTAATCTTATGATACGCCAATATCGGAGAGCATGCGTCGATGGGACAGGTTCAAAAGTCTAGTTACACTTAAGTCTGGTGAGCCTGTCCTAATCTCAAGATAGGTCAACTCCACTCCGGAATTACTTCCGGGTGGTTGTACTCCACTCCGGAATTACTTCCGGGTGGTTGTACCCTAAAGTAGTCCAATAAGAAAATTTTATCTCCTCCTTTTGTCATGCTGTTTTAACGTTTAATCAACAGCAAGTTGCTTGATGTTAGGTTCTGCAGAGTGAGAGTCATGCATGTGATTCAAGGTATTTATCTGGGAACTATTTCCTTGTAGAAACTGACATTTGAAGATGGTACCCTACAAGACTTTCACTTCCGAGCCTAAAGAATTTCATGGGTTGATGTGCAGACTGAAGATTTGCGAAAAAAAAAAAAAAAAATAAAAATAACCCTAATAATACCATTTTCCTGGCCTGTAATTCAAGACCAAAGACTGCTCTTTAAGACGGACTAAGATTTAAGGCCCAACGAAACATTTGGGAGGAGCTACAGATTGTGAAAATGGCCCCCTTTTTGCTCCTTATTCAATGAGGCAAAAACGGACAGGAGGGTAACCTGATACACCAATATCGGAGTGCAGCGTAGATGGGACAGGCTCTCCAGTCTAGCTTCACTTCGTTTGTAACAATTCTTAATTACACTCAAAGTACTGAGAGTACTGTAAGCCATCACAGTAAGGTATTGTAAAGTTATCTTCTATGTCAATTGTTACCATGATCAATAAACGGAGTTACCTAAAATAACTAGGAGATTAATTTTCAGGCAGAGTTTTTAACATACCTGAAATACATACGAAATACCTCTTTTATGGCACAGGAATTCAATGGATTTAGTGGTTAAGCCTCCAGCGGCAGTTTGCACCCATTTTCACCTAAACTATATCAAAGCGGACGCTTCGATAACTAAAACCACGTAAATTACCTGCAATAAAAAGCCGACACTGCAAAACACTTTCCTGGTTTGTGTGTGTTTGGCGTCGCACATTCCATTGTCCAATCACACGGTAAACGACATTTTTCAGCAACAATATGTACGACTTCACCAACAATTACACCAATAAACACGTTGGTCCAAAATGTCGTGTAGTTCATCCTGAAAATAGAACACAACCATTATGCTGGGCCCGTCGAGGAGGGGAAAGGGATGGGAGCCAAAGATCAGGGGCGGGAACATTGGGGTTAAGCAGGAAAATGGGTCAGATGGTGGGGGGAAGGATTAGGGTGTATCGGAGCCTGGATGCAGTAAGTGTTTCTAAATTTTGAACTATTCCAATTCAAAATATTTTTGTTTGTTTGTTTGTTTAAATGGGGTTTTACGCCGCTTTCAACAATCTTTCAGTTATATCGCGGCGTCTGGAGCACCTAACAATAGAATCCTGGTATTTCTCACATCAGTACTACCATAACATTCTTTTCTAGCCCCCAGCTGCTATCCCACATAGGTCTACGATTATCGACCAATTGGTTAGAGACAAATAGTCGGAAAGGATGAGTGCCGCCGTCGGGACAAAATCTAATTTAAAATCAACAGCACTTGCAAAGGTATTTCATTTTCAAAAATGGTAAATAATCATTTTTTATGTTTGAATACATTGTGTGAGACGAAGAAATTTCGTGGATTTGTGATAGATGTTTCCTCTTTTTCGACATTGGAAATCTCGTCATGAAAACCTGGCTTCGTTTAATACCTTTTTGATAGAGAACAACCCACTTGTCAACTCGAAATATCACTTTCTCACAACTTATTACTAGACTGCAAAACGTTAGGCTGGTCCGAACGAGTTGCATACGACAATTCAAAGTTTATGAAATTTTAGATTTGTCAACTTTCTGGATAGAAAACATTGTTTAAAATGAAGAAACTGCTTATCATAAGCATAGTGGTAGGTTGTTTTTTTCATCTTTTTCGAAAGAAAACATCGTGGATAATGAATAAATTGCATTAGGGACAGTGCAGTGCCATATAACAAAAATGTAAGATAGTTAGTTTGCGAACTACGCACGTTGCCTAATCAAATTGCCGTAGGCACTGTAATTGGTCGTCACTGAGAAATTGGACATATCGTTGCATTCCGACTTTAGAATTAGGGTAAAACAACTTGATATCTATTACTTTTAAACACTTAGGTTCTATCCTAGTGTATGATATTTCCGTGAATGTTAATTAGAACTAATATTATTTTACACGAACGTAAGACCTTGATGCAACATGGGTACCGACAAAAAAGCAACTTTTTGTGAAAACTAAATATTTAAAAATTCTCGATTGTTAAATAGCCATGGTTAGATCATCCCTGTAAGCTTTTTTTATGCAGCCAAAACAGAAAAATTATAGAAATATGATAACTTAAGTTTAAGAGGAAATGCTGACAGCACGTTCATGAAATTTCAAAACCCTCTCTTTTTCTGGGCAGAAATTAACAAGTTCCTAAACAGCGCTGATTATAAACAAAGGAAAAAACAATAGATACTATTCTTTGGACGAATTCTTTAGACAGCTTGAAAGCATAATAATCAAATTTGCTCTCCAGAAGAACTTTCAGTACTTTGATTAACTTATGGCTGGAAAATAATTGAGTGGCAGTATCATCTTTGTTTACACCTCGATATGATTGAAAGAAAGGGTTGGTTAGACGCGTTCATCACTAGCGGAATATCCTTGAAGCATTCATCTTTAAAGCGTGTGACCGTCCAGTTTTCCTTTACTCCTTTTGATAATTCTTAACTTGTAAAATGAAATGATTTTTTTTCTGTTTTCCCGTCAGATTATACGTCCAGTTGGGCTTAAGGCAGTTTTGGTAAATTGCAGCGACACAATCTCGAGTTTATGGTTATATAAATTGGTCTACGAACAATTAAAAAACCAAACTCCGTGTCTTATTGAACATAGTATAATAGTAACCCGTTAAGACATTATTTCGTAAGAGATAACCAAAGATGAAATAGTTGGTAAACTATAGGGTCGCCTTCTAAAGTTTTAGCTCGTCCAGTCAAGATTCACGGCGAAGCTATGTGAACCTTATTTGAATTTGTCGTTGTTGGATATGTTTTAGAATTGGTGTTCCTTGGGAAGTAGTCTTGAATGAATAAAACCTGAGTGATGATTAGCATTGCAAAAATGACCAATCATGGCTGTCAACATCTTCGCTAGCCTTTATATATTTCGTAAAAAATGTAAAAAGCTTTCATACTATGAAACGTCAAAATTTGGCTGTGCTTTGAGTGGTCACCTAATACAAGTTTTAATTTATAATTCTACCAGCTTGACTGTCTCACATAACGAACTGATCGAGTGATAAATTGAACCGGATTAAGAATAATAAAAGTAAATAATGATAAGAAAACAAATAAAAACATTTACTCTTTCTTACCTTTTTCTTTTCAATCCTCTGGAACTTGTACTATGACAAATTAACCTTTTATCAAGATGATGACTTTTAACAAAGCCATTCCATGCAAAAAGCGGCTATCTGGGAAACGGAAAACATTTATCGCTATAAAACGTGAAGTTATATCGTGTCAATCGTACTCAAACGCATAGAGACGGCATTTACTATTACGTAAAATAGTAGTAATAAGAAATAAAGAAACTTTTTAAAAATCTCTACATTATTAACACTGTTTTCTACCTCGAAAGACGACGATTTTAAGTTTCTTTTGATCTAGAATTGTCGCCCATAACTACTTTTAATTTGGAACAGTCTAAAATTGCATTGTGTGGGAATGTGTTACACACTAACCGTTCATTCATTCATATACCACATGGTATATAGTCCATGTTCTGAATATTATTACGCTGTGGAAACTGTGATACTTGACTCAGGTAGTACTTTTGTATTTTGAATGTAGTTTAACGCCACTTTTAACGCTATTTCAGTCATATCGCGGCGGCTGAAGCACCTAACAAATGATTCCTGGTATTGCTCACACCAGTATAACAACTACACTATTTACGCGCATGCAGCTGCTCATCTTATTTAGGTTTACGATTACCCACCCATTGGTGGGAAACATATCGAGGGGTTAGAGCAAAAACCTAGTATGGCTCTATACAATGTATAGAGCCATACTATGTATTTGCTCTAAACCATCGATATGTTGGAAAGGATATTTGCAGCGACCGTGGATCGAACCCGGGACCCCATGATTAGGAGTCCGACCGACTCGCTACCAACTGCGCTATTGCCGCGGCTACTCGGGTTAAAGGTTATTCCTTCCTATATGACAGGTCATGAGTGTTCTAAAGAGCATGAAATATTTTGATTACTCATATTCAAAGGGTAAGAAAAAACTGGTTATTCTAACACTACTCTTCTGTATAGCCATCTTAACCTTTGACATGCTGTATAAAAACCCTTTTGGAATTGCATTAAAATCAAAGGGCTGAAAGTACCGTGGTAGCACTTGTTCATTATCAATTTTTCTTTCGAAAATTAATATCATTAAAAGCTCTTGCAGGAAAAGTACAAGCAGGAGGTGTAGACTAAGAACAGACTGCACTTATGTACAGGCTGATCTTTGTCTACATCTCCTGCCAAAATCCGAATATTCCGGGTTCAGCATGACAAGGGTTAATTTACAACTTGTCTCCTGAAATCTTAACCCATTACCTGCAACCGACAATTTTTTAGTTTTTTTCCTCTATGTCCACAACATTTTTTACCCTTAAACACAAGGCTTTTCTAAATTCCACCAGCTTGAAACTATGGTATGCATCTTCTTTCAGTTTGGACGATTATAAAATTTTATAATTTGGTAGTTGGAAAAAAGGTTGCTTGGCGATTTTTTTATAATGAAAATTCGTATTTAGTAACCATTTAATAAAGTAGATGTCTTAGACCGGACGAAACTTTTAGAGGTATTACAAGATAGAAGAAACTATGTACCCATAAAAAAAGATTCCAAAGTATATGAATCATTTATTGGAAATAAAGAAAGTTAAGAGTAAAAGGAATTCTCACAGAAAATATCGCTGAGAAAGAAAGAGTTACTTGTAATAATACTTTCTTACTTTTGAATTTTACATCAACTTATTTTAACCATACTGTTTTTCAAAATCTTAGACCTGTCCAAATTCAAAGGTTTTGCAGACAATCAGAAGTTAATTTTATATGAAAAATGATCATTCAGTAGGGTAGAAAATAATTCGAAAAAAAAAAAAAAAAAAGAAAGAAAATGATAGTTACGAAAATTATTAAGTCAAAGAAAAATAAATCGTTTATCTAGAACATAACTTTATGGTCACTTTATAACCTTTTTTTGAACTAACAGAGGATATCACATCAAAATCAAAGGAAAACTTTTTTTCAAATGGTCATAAATTTTTGGCATTTTTTCCTTCAATCTCTTTTATTCAACCGAAATTGAATTCACCTATTGAAATCTGTACCGATCGGCCATCCTGCTGGTGCCTAACAAACAGTGATGGTACACGACACGACATGAATAAGCTGTAATTACGGCGTTTAAGCTTCAAAACTTAAGAAGAAAAATCTTCACATAATTGTCGATAATTGTCTTAACATTTGAGCCCATGCATGACATTTCCTACCATTACAAATGTGCGCCTAGTAAAGACTCAGATCAGCCTGTGCATCCGCACAGTCTGATCAGAGTCTTCACCATGCGCTTCGTAGATAGATACTGACCCAAAGCTTCTTTAGACAATCAGCGAATATTCTAATTGCCCCGAAATGGCTGTCCAGGGTGCTCAATGTGTGCGAGTCACGTACCTGCGAAATTGTTGGAAATGTCATTCACGGGCTCTTATTATTTGATTGGTCGATCGTTTTTCTGATTGATATACGCGATCCGCACATTTAAGAGATTAAGAGAATATTTTGTTTTCATAGAGGTATGAACCGCAAAAACCATATTACGCAATGTATGAATCCGCTTCGCGTATTCATACATTGTGATTAGGTTTTTCGGTTCATACCTCCATGAAAACAAAAAATAATCTCTTCATTTTTTATAATTTAATAGCATCGAGCGACTTCAAAAAACAAACACAAAACAAAACAAAACAACAACAACAACAATAACAAAAAAAAAAAAAAAAAAAAAAAAAAAAAAAAAAAAAAAACACAAAAGATTTACAAATGTTGATTCCTTTTTGTATGGGACTATTTTGTGCGGAAGCATACAACATCGCTGCGTGCTCAAAATTTTGTTCATGGAGTTATGATTAATTTTTTTCGACCAATCAGAACGCTCGTTTTTGATAGACGAAACTAAAAATTAAATTATTCTACAGTAGAAAGACTGACATTTTTGAAGGAAACGTCACACGGAAATTTCCACAGGTTGGCCATGATAAGACTCTTAAGCTTTGTGTTAAGGGCCATTGAAGTATACAAAGACAAACAGGACATTTGAAAAACAACACATTTTCACCGTGTGATCAGGCTGAACAAGAGCCGACTCATGTTGCTGTTCTCTATTTTTCTAAAATGCCTATAAGACAGAGCACATCGTCACCAGTTTTAACCCTTGTCATGCTGAATAAATTTCTTGTTCAGAATTGCCTCAAAACGAAAGGTTTAAAGTACTGAATGGTCCTAATTGAGAGTCATTTCTTCTTTTGTTAATAAGTAATCTTATTAACTTGTCTGACTTAAAAAGCCAACAGGTGGTGTAGACTGAGATCAAAAATCCGCAACCTGGATCCTAATTAGTCTGTTACAATAAAACAGAGAAAAAAGATACAATGCATTCGTAAAGTTTTGATATGTTTGAAAATTAAAATTAACAACCCAAAGAAAACGACAAAAATTAAAACCCTATAAGATCTGTTCGGTTTGTACTGTCAGTTCTGCTTAACCCATTCCCAAACAGTGAAATTTTAGACTGGCTCAAATACAAAGGAGTTGCAGGCGACAATTTAAAGTTAATGAAATTTTGGATTTTTTCAATTTTCTGGGTAGAAAACATTGTAGAAAAAGAAGAAATTGTCGTCCCTGGAATGGTTCCTGGATTCAAATGGGGATGGCAAAAAGTGGTCGCCTAAGATAATGGAAGCTTGAAACACATTTTTGTGAATTATATAAAGGATTGATTCGATTGAATATACGAATTATAACATAATTCTCACTAAATCCTATGTTTTTGGAACTCATTAGAATCGTCTCAGTGAGACGATTTTAATGAGTTCCAAAAACACTGGGTTTAGGTATTATATGTTTTTTAGCATATTCCCTTCTGTGTGAGAACTTTTGATCTTGAAAGGGGGATTTCAATTCTGGCCACTTAGTAAAGTGTTCGCTTAATAGAGGTCGAACGAACAAGATTGACTGCATTTCAAAAATGAATGTATGGTAAGAATTGGGTGGTAGAATGATCGTTCTCCTTGAACATAAAACCAAGGGGAAATAGTGTGTCTAGTCATTCTGCGCAGGTTTTGACTAATGACTAATTTAAATGCTATTCAGAATTAAGGGAGAATCGATTGTCTCGTGACAGGTGATAGAAATTGACGAATCGCGACTGCCAATTAAAAAAACAACAACAAAACAAAACAAAAAAAAACAAACCCAAAAACGATCGACCAACTGAATCATTCATTTTGATCGGAAATTAACTTTGAACTCCGTCATTGGTCGACATTCGTTTTTAAGCTTTTTGTTTGTTTGTTGATTCAAATGTCATAAATATAGATTGTTTCAGCTAGAGTTACTACGTTTAGGTCACCAACCACCCGTTTTACTTTTTGTTACATACAACTGACCATTATTATTATACAATTATGCATCCTTTCCGACTATTTGTCTCTAACCAATTGTTTGTTTGAATGGGTTTTACACCACTTTCAACAATCTTTCAGTTATATCGCGGCGGCTGTAGCACCTATCAATGGATTCCTAGTATTTCTAACACCAGTACTACCATTACATCCTTTCCTAGCCTCCAGCTGCTGTCCCACATAGGTCTACGAATTGAACAATCACTTGCCCCGCCCTCTTACTCCGTTGACTCCACACACTAACTCAATCAGGAAGTTACACTTTGATTATAAACGGCGTTAATTTGCTAAAATCAGGGCCATGGCCCGTACCACGTATCAAAGAAGTGAAATGGATGTTTGGCGACCTAAAAGTCATACCTACAGCCTGAATAAGCTGTAGGTACGACGTGTAAGTCGCACATTAACAAAATGGCTAAGCAAAAATGGCTGCCAAACTCGTGGCTCAAAGCTCAATCCCGAGCCGAATGAATGATTTGATTGGTAGACTGATTTCTTGATAATTGACAGCCGCGATTAATTATTGGTTAATTATCCTTTGTCGGAGAAACTTTATCACCGATCGCTATGAAGAACATCGTCGTTCTCAGTAGGGGTGAGGAGGTGGAAAAAATCTATTACATTTATGCTGGTTTCTACAGAACATTGTTAAAGCATGATAGTATAGTGATATCGTTTGTAACAAGCACAAAAGAAAGGGAATGAGAAAACAAAACCAATGCATGATCTTGGCGAATTCGAACCCTCGATATTTGCTTCAGACCTTTACATACCATACGACTTGACCACATATATATTGAACACGACTTTCTCGGGGGGGGGGGGGAGGATTTAGCCATAGGTAATTTATTCATTGTTTAAAACTCAAGTCATGCCAATAATTTCGTGATATTTCCATACCTAGCTGAAATCCAAAACATTAGATGAAGATAAAGGGAAGTATGGTAAACTTTATAGATATTATTAAAGCCAGCACCTCCCTCCATATAACCCGTCTGTCAGGTCCTCACACGCGAATAGAATAATATTAAAGTCAACATCTCCCTCTTTATACCTCGTCTCTCAGGTCAGCATCAGCGAATTGATGATATTAAAGCAAACATCTCCCTCTCTATACCCTGTCTCTCAAGTCCCCTCACGCGAATAGATATTATTACAACCAATACCTACCTCTCTTTACCCTATCTCTCAGGTTCTCGCTTTTGAATAGAAGTGTTACTTACACCTCACTCTCTATACCCGCGCCTGTGTTAGGTCCACAAACGCGAATAGATATTATAAAAACCAACACCTCCCTCTCTATACCCCATGCAGTTGGTAGAACACTTTACTTCAAACCTTAAGATCATGGGTTCGAGCCCTGGGCTGACCATACCAATTAACGAACTTATTGAATAACCGAAGCCCAGTGTGACGGTGCTATCCACCGAGAACGTTAAAGAACCAGGCGGAGCTCTCAGCAGTTTCGTCATGTACCCTTGCACTATCCCCCGTAACAATTCAACGTCTTCTAGGGGCGTCGCTCATATGGGCATGTGCTACGGTAGCGATGATAAACAAACGACATAACTAAAATCTATACCCTGTCTCTCAAGTCCCCACACGCGCAAAACCAATACCCCCTTCTCTATACCCAGTCTCTCAGGTCCAAAAACGTGAATATATAATATAAAAGCCAACATCTCCCTCACTGTACGACGTCTCTCAGGTCAACACACGCGAATGGATAATATTAAAAACCAACACCTCTCTCTCTATACCCCGTCACTCAGATCAACGCACGTAAATATTTATCATATTAACACAAACACATCCCTCTCTATACCCAGTCTCCCTGGTCCAAACACGTGAACAGATAATATAAAAGCCAACATCTCCCTCTCTATACCCCGTTTCTTAGGTGCACAAACGCCAACAGATAATATTAAAATCAACCCCTCTCTCTCTTTACCCCTTCTGTCAGGTCGACACACGGGAAAAGATAATATTAAAGCCAACACCTTCCTCTCTTTATCCCGTCTCGCAGGTCCACACACGCGGATTTATAATATTAAAGCCAACATCTCCCTCTCTAAACCCGTCTCTCAAGTCTGGATACGCGAATAGATATTATTGAAATCAACACCTCTCTCTATTTACCTCGTCTCCTAGGTCCACAACCGCGAATAGATAATAACATATCAATACCCCCCTCTTTATCCCCGAGGCGCAGGTCTACACACGGGAAAAGATATTATCAAAACCAAATTCTCCCTCACTATACCCCGTCTCTTAGGTTCACACACGGGAAAAGATAATATTTAAACCAACACTTCCTTCTCTATACCCCGTCTCTCAGGTCCACACACGTGAATAGATAATATTAAAACAAATACCTCCATCTCTATAGCCCGTCTCTCAGATTCAAACACAATAATAGATAATATTAAAACCTTTACCTCCTTCTCTTTACCAAGCCTCGCAGGTCCACACACGGGAATAGATAATATTAAAACCAACTTATCCCTCACTATATATCGCCTCTCAGGTCCACACACAAGATTAGATAGTATTTAAACCAATACCTTCCTCTCTATACCCACTTGTCAGCCCGATTAGCTCAGTTGGTAGATCATGTGTCTTCAAACCTCAAGATCACGGGTTCGAGCCCTCGGCTGACCATATCAACTAACAAAACTAATTGTCGGCTTTCGGATGAGACGTTAAACCGAGGCCCCGTGTGACGATGCTATCCATTGAGCACGTTAAAGAACAAGGCGGAGCTCTCAGCAGTTTCGTCCTGTATCCTTGCTCTATCCCCCGTAACAACTCAACGTCTTCTGGGGGCGTCGTTCATATGGACATGTGCTACGGTAGCGACGATAAATAAACGGAAAAAGCGTCTATACCCCGTCACTCAGATAAAGCGCACATGAATAAATCGTATTAAAACCATCACCTCCCTCTCTATACCCAGTCTCTCAGGTCCACACATGAGAATAGATAATATAAAATCCAACAGTTTCATCTCTATACCCCGTCTCGCAGGTAAACACACGCGAATAGATAATATTTAAACCAACAATTCACTCCCTATACCACGTTTATCAGGTTCACACACGTGAATAGAAATATTTAAACCAACTCCCCATTCTCTATACCCCGTCTCTCAGATATACAAGTGAATAGATAATATTAAAACCAACACCTCCCTCTCTATACCCCGTCTCTCAAGTTCAAACACGCTAATAGATAATATTTAACCCACTAACTCCCTCTCTATACACCGTCTCGCAGGTCCACACACGGGAATAGATGATATCAAAACCAACCTCTCCCTCTTTACCCCGTCTCTCAAGTCCACACATGCGAATTGATAATGTTAAAGCTAACACCCCCTCTCTATGCTTAATCTCTCAGGTCCTCGCACGCGAATAGAACGGAACAATACTAGATTGATGATCAGGAAAAAAGTATGTTTAGTCGCAGGGCAACAGAAACATCGTACAGTAACTATGGTCCCCAAGCTGCTGCTATGAGTTTTAGCTTGGTGTCAATACTGTCGTTTAAAATGACAAGAAGAAAAGAATGGCGTTAGTATTTTTCAATAACTTATTTTAGCGTAAGGCAATATTTAACTCCTGTACATAGCAAAGGTTGGACATTTCTGTCAAAATTAAACTCAAACTTTATCACGACCAATAAAATTGATCATTCATGCAGTGGCGACCGAGTAATGACAATACCTTAATATTGTGCGCTAAATTGTACAAAACTTTGTATTGTGACACTCCACTCATCAGTCATCACGAATCCGGTACAAAGCTGTAGCAAAACTGACAAAATTGTTCAACGGCTATGAGTTTTTTTTTTTTTACACATATTGCAACAAAATGGCAAATGAATCATTAATGGTAAACACATAGCCGAGTTAAATTCATGATTTATTTCTATTCTAATGGATAAAAACGAACAGAATGGAATTTCAATTTTTTCCTACGCATTAGATGGAACTGCCTTTATCCGTAAGCAGAAATATACAACAGACTAAAGATATTCACCCGTGCAGTATGTTATTTAACGTTATAAAGACATTGGCATTACTCACTCTTGGATTATATCGATGGATTAATATAAAAACATCGTAATTTTCTTTACAATCTTTAGACAATTACGACGTTTTTTTTTTTCACTAAGCCATCGATATAGAGGATGTCACATATCAAGTTAGCACGAAACTTATAATTATTGAAAGGTTTTCGTATCACTCGTGAGTTGCCAACTCATAGGGTTGGTCTTAGAATCTTTTTTAGAGTTAAATGAAAAAGTCCAGTTGTTAAAGTTACTTGTTTCAGACATTGTTTAAAAGTTGTTAGATATAAATTATGAAACCTTTTAAAGACACCAAGGCTTCTTGATACAGAATACTTCTCCCTGGGGTGCGAAAAAAGTTCTATTCAATATTTCTACTTCGCTCTACAGTTTAAAAATCACAAATTGCCCCATACATACGAAGAGTATCTGGATGGAAGCAGAGAATGGATAGGGGGTAATTGCTGAACTCGTGTCGCATGAACCATTAGATTGTGAAACTTTATAGGTTTCCGGGAAAATCCTTGTCCAAAAATTCAAAGCCTGAAGCCGAGGATTTTGACGAGCAGGGTGTTGCGTAATTTCTTCTGTTATTTCTAAGAACTGCCGCGATGACGTATATTCTGGCCAAGATGTGTAAAGATACTTTGTGATGTCCATCGGTGAATTTGGGTCTCTGAAATAACAAAAACATCAGAACGTATTGAAAGTCTTTGATTGCATTTTAAACAGCATTTTTATATATGTGTATATATATGTAAACAAAAGAACACGATTTTTGCAAAAATATACCTTACTTTAGCTCACGGCAAAATATATTCCCACACAATCGAACATTTTAACGACCATAATAAAATTGGTTATGCAAAATATTGTGAGAAAAAGAAGATAAATTGCTTTAAACAATTTCTCATTTTCTCACAAAGTTTCTATTTTATTTGGCCCTCGGTGTGAGACAAATGCTCATGTCAAAGACTATTATAAAATGTTGGGAAGTACAATTTATAACGGTCGATCTTGCGTTATAAGTCACGGCCCTGGGACTGAGAGTAAAGCCGTGTTTTATCACAGTCGAATTTTCCGTGGGTTGACATGTTTCAGTAAGTGACCTCGATGGGCGGAGTCAGAAGTCGACCAATTAAGTAATTGGTCGACTTCTGACTCACCCAATCGTCCTCCGACGGAAAATTCGACTCTGATTAAAAAAACGGCTTTATTTTTCAAAGTCTCTGGTAAGTAACATGTAAAAAACGACAACACGAGGCCAAAGAGGGCATGTGTCGCTCCTCTGACTGAAACAAATCAACCCATAGGATGTAGTTACTTTTTTATGTTGACCTTTACACATTAAGACAAACTTATTTGAAATTTCATAAGCTAGAATTACCATCTGGGGCACCAATCAATTTCAAAATTTCACTAATAAAATATTGGTGTCAATTTATGGGTTAAATGGATCGAATTTCCTTTTATCTTTTGTAATCAACCAATTGTGCAACAAGCCTGATATCTAACTTAAACCCTTTCCGATGCAATCCCTTATTTTTACGTCCCTGTGATTTTATACTTGAGAAAATATTGTGGGAAAAGAAAACATTGCTTTAACAAGCAATTTCTTCTTTTCCCACATTTTTTTCTAACCTTTATGTTCCTTACTTTTCAAATTGCACCCACCTTAAATTGTCAACTTCTTCCAAATTGGACCAGTCTAAAATTTTGAAAAACGGAAAAGGGTTAAATCTGGGGTATAAGGGACTTAATCCATTTGCATAACATGTAAACCAAATAGTAAATTGTCCCTCTTACATCATGAATCAAGCATAATCCAACAACGACAAATACTTGCCATATATGGACAAACGCCCATAATAGCTTTCTTTCGTTCGTTTTCCATAATGTTTTCTATCAAGTTATTAAGTTTGATCATCTTAAATCATCTCCGCCAACAGTTTTCCATTAGGACAAGTCTATCATTTGTTGACTGGTAATGGGTTAACCAATTTCCATACAATCCTGTTTTTTAAAGCCCCCAAAACAACTTTGAAAAAAATGGTTGAAGATGAAGAATTTGCTTGACACATAAATTTTCTCATTTTCAACATTTTTCCTATCCAAAACGCAATGCTTTTTAAAATGTTTTCTATTTAATATTACTGTTTTCATCTTCTTTGAATTCGGACCAGCCAAAATTGTGTTGTGTGGTATTGGGTTAAATACTTTCCCAACATTAACTAATTGTTCAATTTTAACAATTCTTTTTCCTACCAATATGGAAGATACAAGGGAGGTAATTTACTAATCAACTGTTTTACTAAATAATATGTGTTGTCTCCCATCCCCCTATACCATGCTACAACAGACCTATAAAAGACGTGTTTTTTGACGAAACCGAATACTTAAATAATTGACCAATCGCGATTGTCAATAAAGGAATCACTTGATCTATCAAATAATGCATTCACCCAGGAATTCAGATTTCAACCATTTTTATGAAATACTTTGTTCGTTTGGCGACTTAAACGTCGTAACAACAGCTTATTCAAGCTGTTTTTACGATGTTTAAGTCGCCAAACAAACCACTTCACTGTCTTTTTACATGCTACTGGCTATGAAGTTTGCAAAATAACGCCGTTTTAAAATCAAAGCGGGACTTCCTGTTGGAGTAATTGGGCAGGGCCAATAGAGTTTGTCGGCGGGGCCAGCGATTGGTTAGTTTCATTGAATATGGTAAACTATGAGGCAAGGAAGATTTTCTACAAAAGAACAACGAAATAAGGAGAAAATGATTCTTAAAAGATTTTACTCTGTTTTTTAAGTTGCCTTCAAAGAATTTCGATCAGATAAAAAACATGGCTTTCATGAATTGGCCTAATTTCCATTTATGGTGAAAACTTTGAAAATCTTCTTTCAAAACACCAGTGGATGGATTTCAACCAAAATTTACAAGAAAGGTCCTTCGATGACCCTTAATCAGATTCCTTTAGTGAAATTTGATGGGATCGGCTCATGGCTTTGATTTACCATATATGGTACATGTACCTTTATGATAGGCCGGTGGAGCGAATCAGGCGCTCAAGTGCCTCTAGATAAGTTTTGCGCAGTGTCTATATTACTAGTTATAAGGTTTCTTGTCAGGATATCTAACGATTTATTCCCGGCTGGAAAAAATATTTCGCCGTCGTTTTCATTCATCATACCACTGAGTTTGAAATTAAATTTTCATCGTGTTGCCCATTTAGGATCTCAAGGGATAGCAATTTTACCCAATATAGCAATTCACCCTAAGGCGCCTTTTATTAAAGCTTGTGGCGTCATTTATTCCACGAAACAGGTTGATAGTTTATGATAGTTTCGGGTCTAACATAAAAGGCAACCATTTTTATTTGTGTTGAAAGTTAAGTTGAATGCACTTCGAGAACAATTCAATAATTTTAATTAAAGCATATCTTTATTGATGAGATTAATAGAGCTTTGGGATCACATTTGAGTCATCACTACCTGAAGTTCATTGGCTAATACTCACTGCATTAGTGAGGGGCTTGGATTCAATTACCAGCAGAGAATGTCTTACAAGTGTGATGACCAGCTTGATTTAAATTATACTGATAATTAGGATTCAAAAACCGTTGGTGGAATGTTGACAGCGATCTTCGGTAATCTGCAAATTCTTTTTGAAAACAAGCAAAATTATTGGCTGGCGGCTTAAACGTCGTAACTACAGTCTCAATTAGTTGAGTAACGACGTTTAATTCGTCAAACCAACACAAATGTCTCATAATAATGGCGCCTAATTTCCTAGTTCAAACATCAATTCCGGGCTGAATGAATGATTTGATTGGTCGACTGGTAACTTGATGGATAGCCGCGATTGGTCAATTAATTGCAGGTATTCATCATTCATGTAGAAATCACACAAGGGAAAAATACAACATAAAATACGTTCGTTATTTGAAAAAAACCAACCTTTTTACATAAAACTTTTTATCATATGCCTATAAAAGGTATGGATTAAAATCGGGCTATCTAATACAACTCGCCAAAAGAAAAATCAATATTCGGCGTGTACCAAAAAACCGTATTCGTCGAGTACCGTATAATACGGACTACTTTTTTGTGTATTGACGTTCGGGTTTTTCGGAAAGCTGGTCATTTCTACATCATTTAAGAGAATTTTCTTAATGTAATATCCGAAAAGGTATATAATAAAAGGAATATTACAACAGTGTGTTTTCTATTTCTTAATATCGTGTTCTCGGATCGTGTGTAGGTATTTTTATTGGATTCGACCTTCGGTCTCATCCAATAAAAGATACCTACACACCATTCTCGAACACGATAACAACAAATGGAAAAACACACTGTTGTAATATTCCCTATATAGATTTATCAATATTTACTCGCTTTACTGCTTGAAAACTAATTTTTGCAGATAGACAAGTAAGTCGACCGATCGCCGTAAAAAAATGTGTTCATATTACTGGTGAGGTTCCTTTAGGAAAATACGTGATGTAATACCGCAGTGCAGTCTGTGCATATGACTTTACATCAGGTGTTCATTAACCTATCAAATTGTGAATATTTCTATGTAGCATAATTAGATTAGTATTCTAGGAAAATTACCTAAATTACAAAAAATGATTGTTTTCTAATTTCTTTCGCGTTTTAGAATAAACTATCTTTCTGCTCACACACAAAAATGTTAAAAACTCGGTATAATTAAAGCTGATAAGGTTATAACTGCTTTTGTACACTACCCAATCATGAAACGACGAAATTGTAGACTAGTACAAATTAAGGAAAGATGAAGACTACAATATTTACTAAATCATGTTTTTTTTAAATCTGTTTTTGCGGTAAAAACATTATGGACAATGAAGAAATGAGAACGATTGAAAAAAGCAATTTCGTCCTTTCCAAAATGTTTTCTATTTTTTATTGACAGTGTAGTAGTAATTAGAATGATATATTCTATCAGTCTCTTCTCATGTTAAGTTATCAGGTAATATGTTCATGTATACCACGAAACCATATCGATGATACAGTGCGAAACAGTTGTAACTGCCTATAGACATATATGCATTGTAACTGCCTATAGACATTTAGGCAGTTACATCTGTTTCGCGATGAACCATCGATATGAAATAAGGAGTGATTCTACCATCTTCGTGATAAATATTCTATGTAAATTTTGCCATAGGTTTCTGAATTTTACCGATCTTGGTCGAAGTCATACAACCCACCGATTTCTAATATCTCATTTTTCACTTAACCCTTGGACCAGATTCCCTGAATTGATACAACGGAGTAATAAAAGTGAAGTAAACAATACGCACCCAGACTTAGCAAAGTTTGCCCACATCGTCATGGTAACTAAGGATATCCTCAAATGATATTGATAGTCATCTCTGTCTGTTATATTGGTTATAAAGTTACCCATCACATATGGTATTTCCTCAACATGATTCATCACCCCGGGTCCATCAAACAGGTCAGGTAAAGGTGAAAATCGGACGAATGGACGGACAGAAAACTGGTACAAGTATGTATTTTTAGTTGTACCACTAGCAGCGTGCAGATCCGCTGTTCGGATACTTGGTACGGCAAAATTATAATCCGTATACAGGTCTACAAGTTGTTTAGCTCGCTTTGTCTCTAACTCTGGATCGGACCAGTCCGTATATTCGTGTATAACGAGGTTTTTCGCTGCTTGTATTGATAGATCGCTGATATCACGGAAATTAAACATGCGAGGTACCATGATATCCTCAAAATCTAACCTTGATAGGGTTAGCCCCTTTAAGTCTTTCTGAGAGAGAAACATTGGAAACTGTGGAGCAAGAAGGAGTCCATCAGCACTCGTAAACCCTATCATAAGATCTACGCTATGAAACAAATCAAGGGCGGCTGTAGCTTGTGTCTCTCCACTTAACATTCTATCCGGGTGATCTAGAATGAAATCATTGTCCCGTAGGGGTATTGTTGTTGAGAGAGGTATCATGTTCAAAGCGTTCTGGAGATCTTCGATAGACATTGACTGAAGGCATTCCAGGAAAAGGCGAGTAGTAGTGAGTGGACAACCTGTAACAGCGGAGAAATCTCTCGTGTTTTGAATACTCCGTTGGATATCGGAAATAGCCCAAGGACTTCCATTTGTACCACTCTGTGCTATTGCCCGTTGAAACAAGCCTCTATTTCCGGGGTAAAATGTTTGATAAATCACGCTAGCGGACCCGGCTGATTCACCAGATATGGTTATACGACTGTTGTCTCCACCAAACGCTCGTATATTATCATGTACCCATTGAATGGCCAAGTGTTGGTCCCATAACCCTATGTTACTAGGTATAACTGTGTCCCCTGTTGTAAGGAACCCTAATTGACCTACTCTATAGTTAATGGTTACCACTATCACGTCGCTATAACCCGCCAACACCTTGGGGTCATAGTCATTCGATCCTCCCACAGAAAATCGACCACCATGGATCCATATCACCACTGCCTTATTGTTAACAAGGACAGTTCCAAGTTTCGGGACAAACACGTTTAAAACTAGACAATCTTCTGCCATCGATACTGGCGTAGATCTTGAATTTGGAACAGCTACTTGATAACATGAAGGGCCAGGTTTACTACCATCAAAAGGTTCCGAAAAGGGTTCTTTAGGTCTAGGCTTTTGGAATCGTAGATTTCCCGTTGGTGGTTTGGCGTATGGTATACCTTGATAGCTCTGGACTCTGAAACCGCAATCTGCACTATAGGGGACGTAACTCTCAATGCCTATTACTTCTCCAAGCGGAGTAGTCACCCTAACTGTTTCATTTTGTCGGGATGTGTTACTTTGAATCGCAACATCAATTAAACCTGGGATAACGTTTGTCCAAAAGTTTACAGCTCGTGGTCTCGGGTTGGTTTTAACAGATTCTGGTGACATGTTTGTTGTAATCTTCAGGTAGTTTTTCTCTGTTGCGTATTGAGGCCATGTTGTGTTGATTAGATCGGACACGGGTTCTGGTGTGTTTGGATTTCTGAAATCATAAACAACACACGGTATGTCACAATTGCGTGTTTCGTATTTGTTGCCTTCAACCAACAAAATAACAAAGTTATATGAGGTTTAATTGCGGCGTTTATTTGATACAAAAGATGGTTTAAGTTATAGGTATATCTTTGCAGTGGGGGGGGGGGGGAATAAAAATTGTGAATATTAAACGGCATAAAGTATAAAATAAGTATAAAGTACGATGGACCTTCAAAGATATTTGAACTTACAATACTATCGTTCGAAAAAATTCGGGGAATTACTTTATGAGAGCATGCATAAAATTTCCAACCATTACACATGTGCGCCAAGTAAAGACTCAGATCAGCCTGTGCATTCGCACAGTCTGATCAGAGTCTTTACTCTGCGCTCTGTAGATAGATACTGACCAAAAGCTTCTTTTAAAGCTTCTAATTGCCCCGAGTGGCTGTCCAGGGTGCTCAATATGTGCGAGGCACGCATATGCGAAATGGTTGGAAATGTCAACCATATACTCATCTATAGTCACCCCTGTCAATAGCAGCGATCGTCTATGGTGAAAGCGTGGTACACAAATCAAACAAGAGGACCACGATGGTCCTTAAACGCTAACCTGAGGCATCTGCAAATTACAGTACTTTTTGTATTAGCCCTTTCCTACACAATCCCTTGTTTTTACGTCCCTGTGTTTTTTTATTTTAGAAAAAAATGTGGGAAAAGAAGAAATTGCTTGTTACAGGCAATTTCCTCTTTTCCCACAATATTTTCTAAACAAAAGGTTGGTTACTTTTCAAATTGCACCCGCTTTTGAATGTCGTCTGCAACTTCTTTCGAATTGTACCAGTCTAAAATTAAAAAAACCCCAAAAAACAGGAAAGCGTTAAAAGACACAGCTTGAGTCAAATAAATAAAACAAATATAAGATTTTTGGTATAGTTCAAAACTATCCAGTAATGCTATACAATAAATATGAATGCCTATGGTTTTATGATATAATGCATTACCAAACTATCCAATATTTTGATGCCCTGAAGGAAAATAGGTATAAAAATACATTGTGAGAAAGGGAGAAATTACTAGTTACAAGAATTTCAACATTCCTCACAATGTTTTCTACCCTAAAAATTCCCCAATCAAACTTTAACACAGAAAGAATTCTCATGGGAGATCATATGAAAAATACCTGCACGTAATTATCCTCTATATCTTCTCTTGCAAGAAAACCATAGCATATCGTCAATATCATTCTAAAATCTCGTAACTACAGCTTGAATCAAGCTGTAGTTACGAGGTTGTAGTACGACATCGACGATATGCTAAACAATATGATGCCTTGCCTATTTCGACCGAAAAGGAAGTTCTACTTAGATTTAAAGTGCAAAATTAATAAACTGTTACATAAAACAAAAAAGTACAAGAAGGATGGTAGATTTCTCTTTCTTGTTATAATCTAAAAGCACAACCAATCTTAACAAATTTCATTGCAGTATACCGTGAAATGGTTCTTTTTCAGATATACTGCAAGACTTGGAGGTCATTAACACAACGTAACCGCTGTACACTGTCGAATAGCGCTGTCTGACATAGAATACTGCTAACCTCAAATAGAAGCAATATATATGTAATGGGCCCTTACCGATATACCGATTGCCCTTTAATTAACTCCCTTGACTTGACTGGGTAGTTACTATGTAGAGAATATAGGGGCTGAGACTAAATGCTCCTATTTTGCGTAGTATCAGATATTTTTTCAGAATTTGATACAGAGGAATGTTGAGTACTCTTAAAATACTCTTAGAATATGGAATTGTTGTGGTAGATTATATAAACGTTGACACGTTTTAACCGTTTTTCTCTCCCGACCTATAGGAACCAGTTTCATTCTCGTCCAGTTTTCATATTTTACTTCTCATTTTCGAAACAAAATTAGCAAAGGCGTCCTTTGTGGGAAATCATTGCGTTTACTTCTTTAACTTGAAAAGACTTATTAGAACAAGAAAACCACACAACAACAACAACAACAACAACAACCAAGAATAACAATATTGCGATAAAGAGTACTTTTTACGCCGATTTTCTCCGCATTTAAAAGATCCATTATTTTCGGTACACATGGCTATTAAAATATCGTTCGTATCTTCTTTCGTTCTGAGTTTTTTCCTGTAAAGGGTTAAATAATAAATCAATTTAAAAGTTAACGATGTCCTCTCATAAACTGCTGTTTTAATCCAAGTAACTTACACGCTTCTGATCGGTATCTCTGATTGCGTAATAGACCACGGGTAGTATTTTGGATATACACTGGATATATCTCATAATGATTGGCTATTTGCTTTTGATTTTCACCCGATACCCCCTTATTACAAGTAACAAAGCAAGTCGTTTGCTTTTCCCTTTAAAGGGAGGTATCGATGTTTCTGAAACCTAGATAAGAAAAATTACCAAATGCCGAAAAATAGACTCAACTGAACATTTAATACTTTAAGTTAAGTGAGTTAAGTTAGTTGTATCTAATAGACCTAAAGTGGCTTCGGAAAGGTTCAGCGGAATTCCAGGTTATTTTAGATATTACGGAATTCGGCTGTCGACATCGGATGACCTCATTTGCAGATAACCCAGTCAACTGAAGGTAACAAATTTACTAGCGATATAGCCAACGTCCTAAGTCATGTCACATGAAAGGACTTATTTTTACAGACCGGCTAGCGAACATTACTCCTGATGACGTAACGACGACGTTGGTTTGATGTAATTTGAACTAAATGCAAGTTCTAACGATTATTCGCGGATTAATATAAAAATAGATTGATAGCCTACGTAGGCTATAAGGGAAATACCCTGCTTTTTTCTGATAAGCGACCTCATATTTTTGCAAAACTACTTTTCGGCATATTCAAATACTTTATAAGATGAAATCAAAATACTTCAAATCTGTGACATGAAAAAACTATCGATACCTACCTTTAATTCTAAGGAAATTACGAGTTTGTACATTTTAAATAGGATTATAAATGCACGAGGTAAAGGAAATCATTTTTAAAACGTTTCTCATTTAGAAAAATTGGAAAAATGATTAAGTAAGAAAAATCTGAACAAACAAACAAACAACAACATGCTTAATATCACTTTTTTACAACAAACAGATTTGAATTTTAGTAATATACATTGCATCATATATGTCATTGCATGCTATATCTCAATATAGTAATAAGAATTTGGTAAATGGACTTACACGTTCAAAAAGATTGTCTTAGTTTGATCTTTGTAACACTTCTTACGGTCATCTCTTTTATATATTTCACTTTTATTTCTCACTTTTTCTCAAATACTTAAATACACGAAATGATAGTTAAAACAATAAATAAATAAATAACAAAGAAAAAAAATCAGTTGGGTAGAATTAATGTGGAAAAGGAAAAAAAATGCTTGCAACAAGCATATTCTTTTTCTACATTGCATTCTCAATTTGCATATTCTTTTTCTACAATGCATTTTCAATTTGCATATTCTTTTTCTACAATGCATTCTCAATTTGAAAGCCACGGGGACGTAAAAACCACGGTTAACCAGAATAAATTTTACATAAAAAATATAAATTTGTACACACATCTAATATCAGATGCTAAAGCTAGTGCAGGTTGATCGATTTAAATTGGTTTACCAATTCCCACACAATATTGCTTTTAGGCGCCACTTATGAAAAAATAATTGGGAAAACATTGTGTAAAATGACAAAACTGCTTGTAAGAAGCAATTTCTTCATTTTGCCGAATGTTTTCTGTCCATAAAGATGAAAATATCTACAAATTCATAAACTTAAAGTTGTCGTGTGCAACTCCTTTAAATTTGGCACAGTCTAATACTTTCAACATTAACCCATTCCAACTCAATCCCTCCTTTTTACGCCCCTCGAGAAAAAAGCTTTGGAAAACATTGTGGAAAATGAAGAAATTGCTTGTATCAAGCAATTTCTTCATTATCCCCAAAGTTTTCTATCCAAAAAGACAAAAAAATTCAAAATTCCATCAACTTGAAATTGCCATCTGCAGCTTCTTTCAATTTGGACCAGTCTAAAATTTTGCTGTGTTGGAATGGGTTAAAACAGTAACTAAGCATAAGTGACATTTATCTGAGTCACCAGCTGCTCACCCTAATTAGACCTTATCATTTGCCGATTGGTAAGAAATTAATGATATATCTTACTTGCCATTGGTAAGAAACGAATGATATATCTTGGGAGGATCTACAGAGGCAACAATCATTTCCACAAGCCTTCAGAGACTTTACGAAGCTTGTTGAGGATCATGCAGTGAAATTCTGGTTAAATTTATTTCATATTCATCAATGAAAAGGGTATTTAGTTAATTCCCATGGTCATGAAATGAAGAAGTATGGAGAGCTTCTTTGTAACACTTCCCGTTTGTAAAATGACAGATAATTTATAAATTCAAAGCCCCGCAATTCAGTCGCCAAACCATAAAAAATTTCGGCAAATGCCATATTTCAATCTACCTAAATGAACTATTCTTTGATTTACAATCGCGAATCGTTTATTATTATAACACGAAAACGTGCTATTAGTTTCTTAGTCAAGGGAAAGTTATAGCGTGGTCTCAATGAAGACTATCATCTGCAAAGTAATTGACACCAATCAATTCCGATCCATCCTGGTCTAGGATCGGCAGAATTCCGCTTGCGCCCTTCCTCCTTGTGAACGTTGGTTCTACTAGCGAATTTCGAAACAGGGAAACCTTTTACAAACATATTTGAACTTTTGTTTAAGAACAGAAACCTTTTAAAATATCACGATTGAAGAGGATTAAATCAACAATGCCCTCCCAAAATGTAAACGTAGAGGTCATACAATGTAAATATAATTACACATCGTGACCTTTTAAAAAGTGGTCAGGGTCGGCTTAGTTCGACTAAAATTGTTAGAAAAATGAATTAAAAAGGCCGCGGTTGATAAAATAGGTCGATTTCTTAATAACTAAACGATTAAATAACGATCGAAATAAACTAAAGGTAACAATTCTATTAATGAATAATAAATTATTTTCTTACTTATTGTTATCTCTAATTATGATCACAACAAATTTAACGCATCCTAATAATCAGTTGATTGATCTCTGAGCTCCGCAAGGAAGTTCCGATTTGATATTAAACGGTGTTATGTTGCGGCCTTAATGGTTAGGAAAATGTAACACCTCCCAGGGTGCAAACGCTCGGCTGCAGGTGCTAGATGATGCAAAAATTCTAAGTCGAAAAGGGACATAAGTCTTACAGAAACGCTTTTAGAGTTATCCCCTTAATAGTCTAGATAGCTCTTGTGAGGGTCAATACACATTCCAAGTTTCACGAGGATATCTTCAATAACAACAGAGATATGACCAAGATTAAAGATTGTCAGGCAAACGCCAACACACGACGCACACGACGCCAAGGTGATGGCAATACCTCGGGGTTTCACCGAAAACAACTGACCAATTAAATGGTTTATGGCGCCCTAAACGTCATAACTACAGCTTCAATAAGCTGTAGTTACGACGTTTAAGTCGCCAAACCAATAAAGAACCTTCACATAAATGTCGACCACTGTCGAAGTTCAAAGTTCACCTCCGGTCTGAATGAATGATTTGATTGGTGGAATGATTCTTTGCTTGACGACAGCGATTAGTCCGTTGTGAGATATATACAGAACAAAACATCGAACTAAAGCTATTATTGGGAAAAAGCAATTACCAGTTGAAATATATTTTGATATCCATGAATAATGAAATTAAAAGAAAACACGGTAGGAAAAGGAGAGCGAAATCTAAGACTAGTATTTATCTTCAACATAATTATGCAAATGTGGGATAAAAAAATAATGTCTTTTCCATTCGATATAGAATTTTAACGGCGAAATATTTGTTTTTATCTGATCCAGACCCTATTAAAATCTGTATATACACTTTCTATGGACAGTGTTTTGAAAATGTTACAACTGCGGGTTGCAAGATCACCTTGATCATATTTACTCGTACATTTTATTTTCAAAAAAATCATCGTTCGTCTACTTTAAAATGTAAACAGAAGATTGATTGATTCAATTCCTATTTGGCTAGGTAGTTTTAAACCTCTTTAAAACAAATTTGCAATTCAGGAGAGGACTTTATAAATAATACGAAGAGCTTTCGCGTAAAATGTACCATTTTTTGACACGACGATTTTATACATTAAAATTGGACTTTCGTAACTGACCTCAGCATTGTAATACCGAATTGTATAGCCGCATATTGACATTTATAAAACTGACCGAGTGTAACCCCTTCTTGAAAAGTAATCAGGGTGTGAACAAACAGAGTCTTTTAGATTCTGTGGTGAAGTCAATCTCTCTTTAACCATTTCCCATTCTTTTTTTTAAATTTAGGACTGGTTTGAATTGAAGGATGCTGCAGAGGATAATGGATGCAATTCCAAAGGAAACCATCCTATGCAGAAGAAAATATTGAGGGAAAAGAAGACACTGCTTGTTACAAGCAATTTCTTCTTTTTCCAAAATGTTTTCTCGAGAACACTTTCCCTTACAATCTCGCTGTTTACGACTTTCAAAAAATGAAGACTTTGGAAAACATTGTTGATAATGAAGAAAGTGCTTGTAAACACCAGAAATTTCTTCATTTTCCACAATATTTTCCACCGGAAATGACAACAAATTTTATGGTTCCATCAACTCATCTTCTGCAACTTATTTAAATTTGGGTAAGACTATTCAATTTTTCCCAAAATTAAATTTGCATGAAAAAATATGGTTGAAAACAGTAATGATTGAAATTGTTTGAACCAGTGTTTTCTCACTTTTACCACTATGAACTCTACAAGTAAAACACTCGCCTGTAGGATTTATCGAGATGAAATTATTCTTTCCCTCCCATTGAAAGACAATGTGCATCTAAAAGAATAACAGTCATGAATCGCCTCCAAATTTAAAGATCGCGTCATCGCGTCTGTCAATCAAATTATTCCTTTAGTCCGGAGGTAGACTTTCAAGTGCAACATTTACCGACATTTATATGAAGTATTTTTGTTGTTTTGGAGACTCAAACGTAGTAACTACAGCTTATTCAAGCTGTATGACGACATTTAGGTCACTAACAAACCATTTTGTTTTTGCCTTGAAAATGTCTGACTTTCGACAGAATAGCTTAACTTCTTATCTTCCCCCAAAACGCACAACAAAACTAGTAGTAAAACCATACTTCATGCTCAAAAGCATAAATAAACATGATGATTGAAGATCAAAAATATTCTACGCGATAGGCCTACAGTTCAAGTAAGAAGTTTCAATAATTTGAATTGTGTCCCACCACAATTTAAGATTTGTTTACATAAAACTATTACGTCAGTGATGACGTTTTAACTTTCGCTAGTCCTTCAATCAACCTTTTCGGTAGCAGAGATTTACGAAATCGTATTTACAGATTTACATATTCTTTCCGACATCTGTCTCTCACCAATGTGTGGGTAATCGTAAACCTTAGTGGGATAGCAACTATTATTGCGACGTTAAGTTCGGTAATTATCGAATTATTATTTTTTTTGTTGTTTTTGTTTCCCCCTTTTTGGTATCAACCGTTTAACTTCGTTTGGTTTATTAGAAAAACTGCTATATCAGGCCGCTGTCATAGGGCAGTTGGTAGCGCCTCGGACTGTCAATCTAGAGGTCCCGGGTTCGATCCCCGACGGCGGCACTCATCCTTTCCGACTATTTGTCTCTGACCAATGGGTCGATAATCGTAGACCTATGTGGGATAGCAGCTGGAGGCCAGGAAAGGATGAAATGGTAGTACTGGTGTGAGAAATACAAGGATTCAATTGTTAGGTGCTCCAGCCGCCGCGATATAACTGAAAGATTGTTGTAAGCGGCGTAATACCCAATTCAAACAGAATGCAATATCAGAGTGCCGTTGAAATGGGGATGACTAGAGCGGACTCGTTAATCGTTATTGATCTAAAGAGAAAGAATAAAATCTAGATACCCGGTTTTAGCAAAGTTGGTCCAGAGCGTCATTGTTGCTAGATATGTGTTGAATAAATAAGAGTATGCTGGCTCCGTCAGCGTCTTATCAATATCGCCCCCAAACACAAATATGATGTCATCTGCGTGATTCATGACGTCATCACCTTCTAGATTAGGCGGAATTGGTATTGCGCGTTTGATGGGTCTGACAGCAAATTCATACACATATGTAGAGGAAGGCTGTGTCGAATGTAAGTTAGCTGCTTCTACAGTAGGTACTAGGAATAAAGAGTCTGTCAAAAAGTCGACAAATTGTTGACCTCTGTATGAAACCGACATTGGGTCTCGCCAGTCCGTGTATTCATTAATCGAAAGCATCCTTGCAACCTGGCTATAATCTTCTCCTAGATAATAATTCAGGTAGAACGGAATCAAAGTGTCTTCCCAGTCTGTCTTAGAAATGAGAAAATCGTCTCCAATCGACATATTCAAGAGCAGCATTGCTTTGCCGACGTCTACCAATCCATCAGCATTTGTGTAGCCGATCATTAAATCGATGCTATTAAACACGGTGTAGACATCCGAGGCCATTGACTGTCCGGTAACTATGCGTTTTGGTGTATCGAGAACAAACTCTCCGTCATAGACTGGTGTCAGAGGCACTGGTGTTTGGAGTATATTAGTGATTAAGCTGACTGGCACTTTTCTCAGGCAGTTTAGAATTATAGCTGTCGTCGACTTGTCACAATTAAATTGATCAGCTAGAAAATACAGATTTTGTGAAGCAACTTGTTGATCAACTTCCGCAAATGGCGATGTTATTGAACCACTTTGAGCAATGGCTCTGTGAAATAAACCCCTGTTACCTGGATAGAAGCATTGATAAACGACGCTGGCCGAACCGGCAGACTCTCCGAATATTGTTACTGAAGTTGAGTCTCCGCCAAAACTCTCTATGTGTTCATGTACCCACTGGAGGGCTAGTTGCTGATCCCATAAACCAAGGTTGCCAGGTAGCGATGAATCCCCGGAGGTCAGAAACCCGAGAATACCGAGTCTGTAATTGATAGTTACAACAATCACATCACCAGACACGCTCAACAAGGAGCCGTCATACGTGTTGGACTCTCCGACAATAAATCCGCCACCATAGATCCAAACCATCACTGGTTTTTTGAGTCCAGGATCTCGAGACATGTTGTAAGGAACATAGATATTCAGAAGGAGACAATCCTCGGATCTCTCTGCTAGGGTAACATTCTCATTGTAGCCGTCCTCAATTTGGGAGCACGCTACACCTTCACGGATTGCACTAAATCCTGTATTATTAAATCTCCCTTTCTTTACAGGTTTCCGAAATCTGAGATCACCGACGGGTGGTTCAGCAAAGGGGATTCCTAGAAATTTGGTGACAGTAGTTTGTTGATCAATCATGGGCTCTATCTTTCCTGTAATAGATCCAACCTTGGTAGACACTGTATAAAGTTCCTCACACCCAACAAAATAACCAAAACCAAAACTTATCAACAGAATCAAGCACAACATTTTTGTAAAGTACGTTATATCTATAATATTTAAACGTCAATCATGTCCTATTCAAACAAATTTTACACCGTCTCTCGAAGTTCAACAAATACTACCCCGACTCTTAATTTTAATTTTATACAACCGGCAAACATGCAGATGGCAGTAAACTTGCTCAATACAGTAGTATACTATTATAGATCGTTACGGTAAAAGGGGTCGTCTTGGATATCCCTAAACCAGGAAAATTAAAACAAACAAAATAATAAACAAACAGAAGATAATAGGTCAATCGGTTCGGTATCTTAACAAGCGAATATGAATGGTTCTATATCGCCCACCTGAGTAACAATATCAAACATTGAAAGGGTCACCTGAATGACCTATGTCTAAGTGAAATAAGGTGTGCCTATGCAGAGCTCAAATGTAACCCTAGGGGCATTCCTTTGATAAAACTTTGAAGGGGCACCAAATGATTCATCATGCAAAAGATCAAAGCTCGATGCTTTACATTTGAAAGGAGAATAGTTTTTTTTAATCCCTTTTTGAATATAAAATAAGGTGTGCTCGGGCAGAGTCCATATATTAACAAAATTTGTCGAGTCACTAGCCAGGTTATGCCACGTACAAAATATCAAACATCTATGACTTATTAGGACAATTAGTCATTTCCTTCTTTGTTTTTGAAATGAAATAGTTTCGTTCTATCTGTTGTGATATTAAACAGAGTTTCTCACGAAATTTCATTCTTTTAAAATCATTTGAGAAAATAACTCAAGGAAACTCCACAAAAATTAGCGAAACTGGCCATGCGGATTGGGAGGAGGGTAGAAAGTATGGAAGGACGGCGAGAGATCATAATAGCTAACCTTGAACTAAAGATCTTAAGATGGTAGAATTGAGGTATCGCGGTGTCAATCAAAAGTTTTATCATATTCCTATAAATGATATGAATTAAAATCTGGCTATCCAATACAACTCGACAGAAAAAAAAAAAAAAAAAATCAATATTCTACGTGTACTAAAAAACCGTATTTGTCGAGTACTCCTTTTTGTGTATTGACGTTCGGGTGTTTTTTTTTCCAGAAAGTTGCTTTTTCTTAATCATTTAAAATAATTTTCTTAATATCTAGTCCTAAAGGTATATAATAAAAGGAATATTACATCAATGTGTTTTTTCTAGTAGTTGTTATCGTGTTCTCGAAACGTGTGTAGTTTTTTTTTATTGGAAAAAAATACCTACACACGATTCTCGAACACGATAACAACAAATAGAAAAAACACACTGATTTAATATTCCTTATTGATTAACCAAGTATAACATAAATTAATATCGGGAATAAACGTTGAACTCCGACATTAATCTACATGTATGTGAAGCATTTTTGTTGGTTTTGCGACATAAGCATCGTAACTACTCTTAGGTGGCCAATCGAGCAATTAGTTCCTTAATTTTTAAAAATTAGGGTGTGGAACTTCAGCTTACCGTCAGTTTTTAATCTTTGATTTGTTTCATTTAATTTTAAGTTTCATCTGTCAGAAACGAGTCTTCTGATGATCAAACTTCAATGAACAAATTTTTGAACGCTTAACAATTTTGTATTTTTGCGGACAAAATAGTTAAAACTGTATCAAAATTTGTTAATTATTTGCTTTTTTCGCTTCATGTCATTAAACTATAAGAAGTGAAGAGAATATATATTTTTTTGTTTTCGTGTAGGTATGAAACGAAAACAACAACAACAAAACATCAACAATAAGACAACAACAACAACAATAACAACAACAACCACCGCCCCCCCAAAAAGAACCCCAAAAAACAAAAAAACAAACACACACAAAAAAAAAAAAACCCTACAAAAAAACCCAAAAACAAAAACAACAACAAAAAAAAAAAAAAAAAAAAAAGAAAAAACCCAAACAATTAATTACATTTATGTATGAATCCGCTTCGAGTATTCATACAGTGTGATTAGTTTTTAGGTCGTGCGTTAACCTTTTAATTTTTCGACTTATTCTTAAGAACCCTTGTACGGATTTCAACCCCAAACTTGGCATCACCATGGGATGGCGCTCCAGATTTATACACGTTATGAATTTATCTCCACAGGGGGCCGCATAATGGGCAAAACTGGGCCATCTTTGCCCATTATGGTTACATCTTTAAAATCTTCTTTTCATGAACTGGCTGTTGGATTGGATTTGAATTTGGTATTTAGAGTCGTTATAGGACAAACACCATATAATATGTATAAGAAAAAAAAAAGCTGTAAAGAAATGGTCGTGACCTGGGGGTGGGGGCAAAGTTTTTTTTTTGAGGGGGGGGGGCATAAGCTTACATAGCGACAACTTTGTAAATCTTGTTCTTCAAAACCAAAATACCAATATATATATTATTTTTTGGGTCATATTTCACTGACCATAATTTTGAAAAAAATAGCGGCGTTTAATGTCTAATTGGAACATCATGTCAGATGCAGTGGACCAGGCCAGTTAACCGTCCGTTTAAACTCTATGAGTAAATATTCTCATGTATTCTGAAAATGTACCTAAATCGAAATAGTTCGCCAAGATCAGCTTTTCTCTTCGTAGTCTTAACAGGGTCATACTTTTCGCGCTCTCAATCAACGTAACTCAGATATGAGTAAGATTGAAAACTTCAACATTTAGTAGTACAAGACCGTCAAGAGATTCACCATAAGAACTAGATCAGGACATGTACGAATCTCTAGTCGGGCTTCACCCCCTTTTCTTCATTTATTGATAAGAGAAATTGATGTCCGCCATAAAATGCTAAATCTTCCCAGCGATGTCTTACTTAAAACCTACACAATTCTTGTCATTTTCGAAGCAAACGATGATATAAAAAGAGGAATTGTTTCAAGAATTCTACAGAAGTACAATAATTCGCTATACATAAACACTCTAGTTTTCAATATTTCCGTAAAAACTGCTTTATCAAGAAATAGATAATAAATAATTTTTTCCATTTTGAAAAAACAGCTATATTGAGTGACCATAAAGTCATTTTCTAAAAAACAATAGTTCACTTAATATAGCCTCCGCCCCGCCATGTCAACAAATTCATTATTATAAAAATTAAAAAAAAAAAAAAAAAAAAAAAATCACGCACAAAAGTGATTAGCCATAAAAAGGTCGTTTTCTAGATATAAGATGGATCTATTTTTTCTTGATAAAGGGAATTTTGCCGAAATATTGAAAATGGGGAATTGATGTATAGAGACTAGTGTGATATTTGGCAAAGTATGTATTCGCATATTACCATTCCCGCATCAGTTTTAACAAATTTCAGTGTAAAAATATGTTCGACTTTGCTATTAAAGGCCATGAATCTGATACCTGAAACGAAGAATGGCATGCATTCTTAATTTCTATGGATTTATATTTAACGTTTTGAAGTGAGACCTTGTGTTTTGTACGAATCGTACAAATATCCCGTTTATACAAAGATTCTACGTTTTCTATAAAATATTTGGGTATCATTTCCACATCCATTACCATCAAATTGTCCTTCTATGTACAATACATGTATTTGATGTGAACGAAACAAAACATGTCATTTGCGAATATCCGCTTACAGCGGAATTAATTCAATTGCTTAAAATAAAGACGCGCGCTGGAAACAGAGCCACAAGAGAACTACAGTCCGATACTACCGATGAATTTCTCTTAACCCTACCCATACAAGCTTTTTAAAGCCCCTCTAGAAAAGGGTTTGTTACAAGCAATTTCTTCTTTAAATGGAGGTATCGATGTTTCAAAATCACTGATAAGAAAAAAAGGTAAAAATATGCTCAAACGGACGCTCAACACTTAGGTCAGATAATGCCTTCGCGGTTATCAGACAGGCTTAAAGTGGCTTTTCTTTTGTCCTATAGGAAAGGTTGAGTGGAATTCCTGGTTATTTTTAGATATCATGGAATCCGGCTGTCGACACCGCATGACCTCATTTGCATATGACCAAAAGTCAACGAAAGGTAACAAGTCGACATACGAAACAACCAACGTCCCAAATCATGTCACACCAAATGGTAAGCGCAAAACTACGACAAGTGTGTATATTCGTATTGACACTTACGGCAATTTTGGATTGACCTTCATAGAATTGAAGACCGGCTAGCGAACACAACTACTTATGACGTAACAATGACATTGATTTAAGCAATTTCAAACTGAATGCGGTATAACATCGGTTATTCGCACCGCGTGATTTACCCAATATTCTTTGCAGCTGTCTCGGCGTATACTAGAAATAGATTAACAGCCTAAGTTGGCTATTAGGGAAATACCCTGGTTTTTTCTGATAAACGATCCCTGATTTTGTAAAACTACTTTTTAGATTATTGTATTGAAGTAGTATTTGAGAGGAAATAAGAATAGCCAAAATCTGTGCCATGAAAAACCATCGATACCTATCTTTACGCACAAGCTTTTCTTCCCCAAAATATTTGAACAAACGAAACAAAAAACAAAACAAAACAACCTTTCATCAACTGCATTTTGCAATTTAGACCGACAGAAGTTGAGACGACAATTGTTTAGATTACGCAACTTATCTAATTTTCATTCTTTTGTCTCATAGAAAATATTGTAGATAATGAAGATATTTCTTGTAACAAGCAATGTTTCCTGGTGCATCAAAAATGGTCATTGTATGGAAAAGGCTTAATAGCCTTTTTGAGCTCCAAAAGTCTTCCATTTTGATATGAATTTATATGTATTTGGTTGTATGTTTCTTCTTTGTGTTGGTTCTGTAAACTTAATTCATTAGTGTATTTGTTTATCTCCACTCGGAGGGATTAAACTGGACAAATACTAAAATGATTTTGAAACACCTGCATATATAACGAAAGAATCTTTATACTTTTTCGCCTGAGTAACTTTTAGTTTAAAATGTTGTAAGATTTGCTAGAGAGTAAAGTGAATCTATAATTTAGCGACTTCACATTTCGATGGGTTATTACAACACTTTAGTAATTTCCGTTAAGTCAATACAACACTATCGTGAGTGGTTAGTTGTCGTAATTGATAGTATTAAAGGTAGGTATCGATGTTTTTTTCATGTCACAGATTTTAATTATTTCTATTTCCTCTAATAAACTTTTTGAAAACAAAATGCCGAAAAGTAAATTTGCAAAAATATGAGGTCGCTTATCAGAAAAAAGCAGGGTATTTCACTAATAGCCTACGTAGGCTATCAATCTATTTTTAGATTAATCAGAGACAGTTACGAAGATTATAGGGCATTCACGTGTCGCGAATAACCGTTATAACCTTGCATCTAGTTCAAATTACATCAAACCAACGTCATCGTTACGACATCAGGAGTAATGATCGCTAGCCGGTCTGTAAAGATCAGTCCTTACATGTGACATGATTTAGGACGTTGGCTGTTTCGCTAGTAAATTTGTTACCTTCTTTTAACTGGGTCATATGCAAATGAGGTCATCCGAAGTCGACAGCCGAATTCCGTGATATCTAAAAATAACCTGGAATTCCGCTGAACCTTTTCGATATAACCAGAAAAAGCCACTTTAGGTCTATTAGATAACCACCAAGACAATACCTGACCTAACTTAAAGTATTAAATGTTCGTTTGAGTCTATTTTTCGGCACTTGGTAATTTTCTTATCTAGGTTTCAGACACATCGATACCTCCCTTTAATATAGACAATTACGACAGTATTGCACTAAACCTTAGATTTGAGTAAGATTACGTTGACCAACATTCTAGAATTAAACAAAACAAAACAAAAAACAACACAAAAAAGAGAACAACAAACCAACAACTAAATATATGACCAGAAGCATGCAACAAAAAATAATACTGTTGTTTTGTGACCTTAACCTCCTATCTTTAGCTTTAGTCGCCAAAACAACAAAAAAGTTAACAAAATTTCCGCCATTGTCGGAATTCAAAACCAATTTCTGGTCTAAATGAATAATTTCATTGGTCGACTGGTTATTTAAATGAGAGTCGCGATTGCTTAATTTCACCGACAAAAAGTGAAATTTTCTAAATGAGCAACTCATTGCTTTGACAAAAATAGCTCCACTGAAAGCATTTCTGAACGCTTTTTCAGCGGGGTAAAAAATCCTTACATCGTTATCATTGTGTCATGTAATACACTTGCGAAATGGCGCTCTTCAAGATATTTTGTCTAATTTTTGCAGTAGAACAAGAATAGTCGTTCGTTTCAGTTTTCATGAGCAGTAAACGCTGTATATTCATCTGTATGTCGACAACCATAGCTTCTGATTTTCATTTATTCCTTTCCTGGATAAACCCGGGATTTTACGTCACTGTGATTTTATACTTGAGAAAACATTGTGGAAAAAGGAGAAATTGCTTATAATAAGCAATTTCTCCTTTTCCCACAATGTTTTCTACCACATAGGATGGTTTTATTTGGAATTGCATCCAATTTTCATTGTCGTCTGCATCCTCTTTCAATTTGGACCAGTCTTAAATTTCAAAAACCAGGAAAAGGTTAAGAAAAGAAGGACAAAATTTGACGGATTGCGGTTGTCAATCAAAAAATCGACCGACCAATCAAATAATTCATTTAAATCAAAAGTGACATTTGAATTCTAACTTTGGTCGACATTCATGTTTAGCAGTGGTGTTGGTTTGTTGACTTAAACGACGTAACTACAGATTATACAAGTTGTAGTTACTACGATTTGGTCACCGACCAATTATTCTACTTTTTTGTTACATGTTCTGGACATCAATTTCGCAAAACAGCGCATTTTTTTTAAATTTCTATGTTTAACATCCTGTCGGAGTTAAGTGGGCATGGTCAGTAATGTGTTAATTGACCAATCGCCGGCCCCGTCCACTTACACCATTGGCCCCGCCCATCGACAAATTACAATTTGTAAATTATTGTTAATATTAATATTCATATGTACTCATCAAGGAGAAGAACTTTATAAGCTTTGCTTTCGTTCTAATCCTTTTTGAATGACACTGTTAAGTATTGTAAATTATTATGTACATTTCTGATATACATGTGCAAATAAAATATGTTTAAACTAAACTAAGACTAAGCTACCTGACTGCACAACAAATTCACCTTTTCAGGCGCATATGTTTTACGGTTATAGATGGATTTGAATTATCTTGACATGCTTGTTTACCTTTCTGGCGTAAATTGCACTGCAAGAAAATATTAGAGATATAAATGATTATAGTAAGGTCATGGTTTGTGCCTATATAACTGACCAATCGCGGCTGTCAATCAAATAACCAGTCGACCAATCAAATCATTCAAGTAGAACATAATTGAGTTTTAAAATCCGTCTTTTGCCGCCTTTATTGTTTACCTTTTTTTCAATCTGTAGTTACAACGTTTAGGTCTCCAACTAACTGTTCTACTATTTGTTGCATTCTACTGGCCATAAATTTTGCCCCCCCCCAAATAAAAGCCGTTTAAAATTGAAGCGGGACTTTCTGTTAGAGTCAATGGGCGTTGCAAACGGACTAATTGGGTGGGGCCAGCGATTGGTCAGTTGTGTTTACGAAGGTAGCTATAGAGGAATAAGAGCCAGTAATCATTTACACATAATATAGAGAACAACTATCTAAGACAAGAAATTTCGTATGAAGTCCATCTTTTCTGAAATGAAGTATAAGATAGCAAAACCGACTAGAAACATAAAGTGAAATATTCATTCGAATTCGTCCATAAATGTAGGAGAAGATGTATTAACCCTTGTCATGCTGAACCCGGAATATTCCGGCTTTGGCAGGAGGTGTAGACCAAGATCAGCCTGCACATAAGTGCAGTCTGATCTTGGTCTACACCTCCTGCTTGTACTTTTCCTGCCAGAGTTGTTTATGAAATTGATTTCTAAAAGAAATATTGATTTTGAAGAAGAAGTGCCGTCAGCCCTTTTATTTTACAGCGACTCATTGAGGAAATTTATACAGCGTGACAAGGGTTAAAAGGACTCTTGCAATAAGTCTGCTTTTCTGTGATGGCAAAAGCCCGGACATTTGTGCAAAATCAGGTGTCTATAAACATTTTGTGAAAATTTAATTTAATTTTGTTCATAGATGTACGGAGATGTGTTAAAAAGAAGTAGACAGTTCGATGTCGGGACGGACGGACATACGGAGAGGATAATACCAATATATGTCACCCTTGGCGGCGTATAGAAATTCCAGTAGTGGGGGAATAGTGATGTATTTCAGAGAATCTTGACATCATTTATTATTATTAAACGTTTTTAACATGCAGATGCTGTATTTTTGTTAAGTTGTCTATAATTTCATTACTCATCACTGTAGAAAAATAATTTCTCTAATCTAAAACGATAACTTCCAAAAGAGTTTATAAATAATAAAAGAACGTAGACTAGAAAGTGTGTAAAAATGGAGACATTTTTAAACAGAGCAATTTCTTCCTTTTCGTGACTTTACTTCGATACGGTTCTTTAAGGTCATTAAATTCCAACTTCCTGCAAAAAAAAAAACTGGTTTGATTGGTCAATCTATTCAGTGAATGACAGTCGCGTATCGTACTTGAGTTATGGTGATATTCAGCTTCAAATGTAAGGATCTTTGTCAAACGTGTTATACGTGAAAACGATCCGCATTGAACATTTTCCGTCTCAAATCAGAACACAAGATAACACAACTTTTAATTACATCCAAGTACATGTACAACACTGTACAATATGGACCAATTTACACAAAATACACGAAATAAACAATTTAACACTTCCGGCTTTCCATAATAAATGAAATGAGTAAAGTTATAGTTAATGAAGGGAAAATAAAAATATACTATACATTTATCTTTTAGGCTTTTATAACATGTTTTTATTGACATGACGGACAGTGAACTTTAATTTTTTTTCAACAATAGAAAATAGCTCGTCCTCTACCAAAAACCATACCACGTGATGTATGTTTAATATGTTTTTAAATATGTTTTGTATTGACAATGTACTTTGTGCACGTCTTGAATAAATGTTCTGTTCTGTTCTGTTATATTTTACATAATTACGCGCGTGATTTACTGTCTTCGGGGTTTCTCGTTTTATTTGAATATTTGTTAAATACACGAATTAATAAACCGAAATGTCTACGAGTGAGACAGAGTGAGTTCCACTGCCCTTAAAGTTGGGAGTTCGAGGCTAGAGCGATCTTTTCTTTTTATGTATGACTTTATTCGTTTACTTTTAAAAGTGGCGTTAAGCCCCAAACAATCAACCAGTCTGCTTTTTAAAATAATAATAATAATAATAATAAAAAAATACAAAATAACAGAGAATAACAGGCTTATTGGTACTCGGCACTGTGCATAAAACAATATCGTCGTTCCTTCATTTCTTCACGTATTCTTGATACTGTATTGCTGTTCTCCGAATTCGCTTCATCTGTTATTGGAAGATATGACAATGGTCTCTCAGTATCTCAAAAATATGTTAGAACGATGCAGTCCG
Source organism: Fragum fragum (assembly GCA_946902895.1). Classification (NCBI taxonomy): domain Eukaryota; kingdom Metazoa; phylum Mollusca; class Bivalvia; order Cardiida; family Cardiidae; genus Fragum; species Fragum fragum. The sequence goes on along the minus strand of OX336377.1, from coordinate 33,283,473 downwards.
TTTATTGTTGACTATTGTCTTTCTTTAGAACATGTTTTGGGGCTATCGCACATTATACTATACAAAAAGAAGCCACTTTATCGCAACGGGGAGGGGGGTTAGTACTCGGGAATTATATTACATCGAAAGGTGTTCATTGTAACTGTTTATGCGCTGACAGATTGTATCAATGTAATGCAAATTTCACTTTCTTTCACACGCACTTTGAAAAAAAATCAACAAATTATGGTTTCTTTACAGTTTCGAACCCGTGTTGACTGCTTCAGGCCTGTGCGTACTATACCAGTCGACCACTTATCTCTTAAGAAATTCGGTCGATATACAAACATTAGATTTTTTAAATGTACATCGATTGTCTCCAGGTATTGTTTGTTTGTTTGAATGGGGTTTTACGCCGCTTTCAACAGTCTTTCAGTTATATCGCGGCGGCTGGAGCACCTAACAATGGATTCCTGGTATTTCTCACACCAGTACTACCATTACATCCTTTCCTAGCCTCCAGCTGCTATCCCACATAGGTCTACGATTTTCGACCCATTGGTGAGAGACAAATAGTCGGAAAGGATGAGTGCCGCCGTCGGGGATCGAACCCGGGACCTCTAGATTGACAGTCCGACGCGCTACCAACTGCGCTATGACGGCGGCTGTCTCCAGGTATGGACGAAATAACTCATAAACGCACGACTTTCTTCGAGTTTTCTTCATAGTTTATTTATTGCATAAAGGTCATGTCAACAATTGCAAGCAATACAATATATAGATTGGTCTTATTATAGGCCAAATGAGTCGGGCTTTTTTCCCCATAAGTGGAACTGTGCTGAATCGTTTCAAATGAAAAGCTGTAATTACTCTAAATTATAATTGCGTCATATCAACGCCTTACCTCTTAAACAATCAAACAAAGCTTAAGACAAGCTATAGTTTAAGGTTTCCGACGAAAAACTGTGTTATAATTGGCATGTCTAAGGTTTTGTTGAACTATCTATTTAAGAGATGAAAAGAATATTTTTTGTTTTCATGGAGGTATGAACCTATAAAAAACTAACCACACTGTATGAATACGCGAAGCATCGGGCTAAAAAACAAAAGCTTTACAAATTTTGACACCCGTTTGTATGGGACTATTTTGTGCGGAAGCATACAAAATCGCTGCGTGCTCAAAATTTTGTTCATGGAGTTTTGAATATTTTTTTCGACCAATCAGAACGCTCGTAAAAACGAAACTAAAAATTAAATTATTTAATCATTAAAAAGAATGTTAGATGAAATAAAACTAGGAATTGTCACAAAGCGGACTAATACCCCCCCCCCCCCCCCAACAGCGCTTGTCCATATACAAGTGCTATCCGCCAAGCACCGAAACAAAACATGGACTTTTTAATAAAAGGGCCATAAATCAGTAAAAAATACATGGACCAAAACCCAAATAGGATTTGCACATGTCTGACTTATACCGAGTCTTTCTGTGAAATTTGAATCAAATCCGTCCAACGGTTGCTGAGAAATTGAGCCGACACAATTTTTCACCAAAGGCCATAACTCCGTCAAAATCAATGGGCCGTAACCAAAAAGAATATGCAAATATCTGTTTGATACTGATTATATCAGTGAAGTTTAAACAAAATCCATCCAGTAGTTGCAAGTCACAAGTAGCCCCAAACATACGAAGAGTATCTGGATGGAGGCCGAGAATGGATGGGTGGTAATTGCTAAACTCGTATCGCATGAACCATCAAATTGTGAACCTTTATAAGATTCTGGGAAAATCCTTGTCCAAAAATTTAAAGCCTTTAGCCGGGGATTATGACGAGCAGGGTGTTGCATAATTTCTTCTGTTATTTCTAAAAACTGCCTCGATGACGTATATTTGGGCCAAGACGTGTAGAGATACTTTGTGATGTCCATCGGTGAATTTGGGTCTCTGAAATAGTACAAACATTAGTGTGTTAAAAGCGTGAAAATTCGATTATTTTGTTGTTGTTATTTGATATTTCTATGTATTTCACGCCCTTCTTTTTCACCAATTTGCACACAATCAAAGAAAAAACTCATGGCAAATACTGTGAAAAAAATAAAAATTGATTTCTGTCCCAGTAGACCTTTTTTTTTAAATTTCAAGACACGCCCTTGAATTTTTGTCCGAAACATGTTTAAATTTGGACTTCATTAAAAAATCTGGCAAAAGCAAAAATAGTTTCGAACACACACATTGGCAGACATGTTATGTGAAACAATTTTGTTCGTTTGGCAACTTAAACGTCATTAGTGACGAGGTTTATGTCGTCAACCAACCATTATACTTCTTTGTAACGTGCTACTGGTCTTGTATTTTGTAAAATAGCGCCGTAAAAATCGAAGCTGAGCTTCCTATATCGGAGTCAATGGGCAGGGCAAAAGAGTCTTTAGGCGGGGTCAGCGATTTGTCATTTGACGTGCAAACGATATACTTTTCAATATTTGTACGAATCTCTCCCCCACTCTCTCTCACGCCACCCCCCCCGGGCACGGACACACACACATGCGCGCTAAAGAAATGAAAAAATCGTTCGCTGTGCGCGTATTCGCTTCATGAATAACGAAAGCTATATTTTTCCTCTTGGCTCAGCCTTTCAAAAAGATATGGATTTCGTTGTTTGTTTTGAAACAATCTAGCACAGTAAAAGCAACAGCTATCCTTTATTTAATTAGGGTTTTGGTCAACGTTCTAACCGCATACAAAGAATGAATACTTATACAATTTGAGGAAACAAAGAGTTTTGTTAATTGTAAGTTATGAGATCCCACAAATTTTACCCTCTCATCAGAATTTGAGTATTTCAATAATCAATATAATCAATCACGCTGGGTGTACATAATAATTATAAATAAAATTAGTCCCTTCTTGACGAGTTTTAAAGTTATCAATAAGGATTGTTTTTGGCACTCAAAACTTATAATTTATATTCAACCCTTGGACAGATTTGGTATTTAATGCATGGATAAAAAAGACTGCTTTACGTATGCGAAGTGAAGTAAACAATACGCACCCAGACTTGGCAAAGTTTGCCCACATTGTCATGGTAACTAGGTAGATCCTCAGCTGGTGTTGATAGTCATCTCTGTCTGTTATATTGGTTATAAAGTTACCCATCACATATGATATTTCATCAGCATGATTCATCACCCCGGGTCCATCAAACAGGTCAGGTATAGGTAACAGTCGGACGAATGGACGGACTGAAAACTGGTACAAGTATGTATTTTTAGTTGTACCGCTAGCGGCGTGTAGATCGGCTGTTTGGATACTGGGTACCGCAAACCAATAATCCGTATACAGGTCTACAAGTTGATTAGCTCGCTTTGTCTCTAACTCTGGGTCGGACCAGTCCGTATATTCGTGTATAACGAGGTTTTTGGCTTGCATAGAGAGATCGTTGATACCTGTGTAATTGAACATGCGAGGTACCAAAATATCCTCATATCCTGACCTCGGTAGGGTTAACCTCTTAAAGTCTGCCTGGGAGAGAAACATTGGAAACTGTGAAGCAATGACCAGTCCATCAGCACTTGTAAACCCTATCATAAGATCCACGCTATGAAACATATCAAGGGCGGCTTTAGCTTGTGTCTCTCCACTGAACATTCTATCCGGGTGATCTAGAATGAAATCGTTGTCCCGTACCGGCAGTGTTGTAGGGTTAGGTATCATGTTCAAAGCGTTCTGGAGATCTTCGATAGACATTGACTGAAGGCATTCCAGGAAAAGGCGAGTAGTAGTGAGTGGACAACCTGTAATACGAGAGAAATCTCTCGTGTTTTGAATACTCCGTTGGATATCGGAAATAGCCCAAGGACTGCCATTTGAACCACTCTGTGCTATTGCCCTCTGAAACAAGCCTCTGTTTCCGGGATAAAATGTTTGATAGATCACACTAGCGGACCCAGCTGATTCACCAAATATGGTTATGCGACTGTTGTCTCCACCAAACGCTCGTATATTATCATGTACCCATTGAATGGCCAAGTGTTGGTCCCATAACCCTATGTTACTAGGTATAACTGTGTCCCCTGTGGTAAGGAACCCTAATTGACCTACTCTATAGTTAATGGTAACCACTATTACGTCGCTATAACCAGCCAACACTTTGGGGTCATAGACATTCGATTCTCCCATAGAAAACCCACCACCATGGATCCAGATCATCACCGCCTTATTGTTAACAGGGACAGTTCCAAGTTTCGGGACAAACACGTTTAAAACTAAACAATCCTCTGACATCGATACTGGCGTAGCAACTCCTAAATCTGGAACAGCTACTTGATAACATGATGGGCCAGGTTTACTGCCATCAAAAGGTTCCGAAAATGGTTCTTTTGGTCTAGGCTTTTGGAATCGTAGATTTCCCCTTGGTGGTTTGGCGTATGGTATGCCTTGATAGCTCTGGACTCTGAATCCGCAATCTGCGCTATAGGGGACGTAACTCTCAATACCAATTACATCTCCAAGCGGAGTAGTCACTCTTACCTTTACACTTTGTCTGGCTGTGTTACTTGGAATCGCAGCGTCAATTAAGCCTGGGATAACATTAGTCCAATAATTTACAGCTCGTGGTCTCGGGTTGGTTTTAACAGATTCTGGTGACATGTTTGTTGTAATTTTCAGGAAGTTTTTATCTGTTGCGTATTGAGGCCATGTTGTGTTGATTAGATCGGACACGGGTTCCGGTGTGTTTGGATTTCTGAAATGATAAATAACACATGGTATGTCAAAATTGCGTGTTTCGTATTTGTTGCCTTCATCCAACAAAATAACAAAGTTATATGGAGTTCAAGTCCAGAGCATATCTGATACAAAACAGGTTTTAAGATATAGGAATATTTGAGTTGTATGGTGGAATATAGGAGAACAACATTTTGAATATCAAACGGCATAAAGTATTAAATAAGTATGAAATACGATAGACCTTCGAATATATTTGTACTCACAATACTATTTTTCAAATGTTTTAGAAGAATAACATTTATAGTTACTCCTGTCAACAGCAACGATTGTCTATAGCGTAAACGTAGTACTAAACAAATCCAAAAAGGAAGGACAAACGATACACATATCTATACATTAAAGCGATCTTGATTTGTTTGTTTGTTTGAATGGGGTTTTACGCCGCTTTCAACAATCTTTCAGTTTATCGCGGCGGCTGGAGCACGTAACAATGGAATCCTGGTATTTCTCACACCAGTACTACCATTACATTCTTTCCTAGCCTCCAGCTGCTATCCCACATAGGTCTACGATTATCGACCCATTGGTGAGAGACAAATAGTCGAAAAGGATGAGTGCCGCCGTCGGGAATCGAACCCGGGACCTCCAGATTGACAGTCCGACGCACTACCAACTGCGTAGGGCGGCGGCTTAAACGTAGTACTACACAAATTCAAAAAGAAAGGACAAACAATACACATATCTATACATTAAAGCGATCTTGATTTGTTTGTTTGTTTGAATGGGGCTTTACGCCGCTTTCAACAATCTTTCAGTTTATCGCGGCGGCTGGAGCACCTAACAATGGAATCTTGGTTTTTCTCACACCAGTACTACCATTACATTCTTTCCTAGCCCCAGCTGCTATCCCACATAGGTCTACGATTATTGACCCATTGGTGACAGACAAATAGTCGAAAAGGATGAGTGCCGCCGTCGGGGATCGAACCCGGGACCACTACATTGACAGTCCGACGCGCTAACAACTGCGCTATGACGGCGGCTTAAAGCGATCGTGAAAACGGCTTTAGCTTGAACATTATCAATAGAAGCGAGCATTTCCCTTTTTATTCGATTTTAACGGAACTTCACAGCACAATATCTATTTGTTCTACAGTTTTTGAATAGAGGCATGCGTGCGTCAAGATTGTTTCTAATATTAGTAACAGTCTTTAACATGATCGATGCTATAAAATGCATTTCATAAAAATCATTCCCGATTTATAATTACATTTTACAAACACACACGCAGCGTCTTTGTGTAAAATAACAATAACCATAATAATAATAACCATAAAGAAATCCGTAGTTCGTTAGACGTACTACTCGATCATCGATCAGATTTTGAGCCGACCCACTTTACCCCTGTTGGCAACTCGTTCGCTCCCAATCCTTTGTTTGACTTCAAACCCCAGCGCATCCGTCATTAGTTTAGATAATTATCAAAAATCGACACGCGTCATTTGTATCTCACCTATTGACGGCTAATTGTTGTATGAAGACGCAAAGTATGATTAGTTTTTCGTTTTATACTTCAATAACAACAAAAATATTCTTTTCATTTCATATAATTTCATATAATTTAATGACATCAAGAATATATATATATTTGATACCTTTTTTATTGAACTATTCTGTGTGCATAAATACAAAAAAGTTGAGTGTTAATAAACTTTGTTCATGGAGGTGTTGTGAAATAAAGCCATTTTTAGGAAGTCGACTGACTTACGATAGTGTAAAATGACATACTGAACAATGGACATAAATGTATCTAAGAAATATATATAGCATGACATAGCTTTTGCCAAGCTTCTTGTAGAAAATAAACCAAAACGAAAACAAACAAATCAAGATACACACACATAGAGACATACCGCTTTCAAACCATTTTTAGCAAAGTAAATGTGGGTTTTCGATAATCTTTGATAATCTTTGGAAGACAAAAAATGCTTTGAAACTGGAGGTTTATTAAACATTACAAGTATTATATAGGTTTATTTTATTCATAGCAGTTCCCAGAGTAATACATATTAATATCAACCTTCACTACATTCCCCAAAATAGCCGGTTAGCTCCTAGTTAATATTCATAGCTTAAATTGTCAAATTTACATCTAAAAAGAAATGAGCTTTTGACTAAATCCTCAAGATAAAAAGAGAAAAGAATCACCCGTAATAAGTTTTAACCTTTGTCATGCTGTACCTGGAATATATTTGTCATGCTGAACCTGGAATATGTTTGTCATGCTGAACCTGGAATATGTTTGTCATGCTGAACCCTGTTTTGGCAAGAGGTTTAGACAAAGATCAGCCTGCACATAAGTACAGTCTGATTCTTGTCGCCGTTAAGTCAGGCTCGTGTATAAAATCTAATGCTCAAAATAAATAAAGACACGTAACTAGTCCCTTCAGTGCTTTCAGCAGTTTGTTATACTGTTTTGAAAGGATTTTATCCAGCATGACAAGGGTTTAAAAAAGTTGGAAATAATGGTACGGGGTAGGGGGGAGAGCGGAAATGCACGGTGGCCAAATATTAAACTTCTTAACGCTACAAATCGTTTCAAAATCAGTAGCCGTTTTGTTTACAACTTGTTTAAAACAATACCGAAACTAAATGTCTTTGTCACCGCTGACAGACTTAAACGATTGTGCAATTTTCTGTAACGCGTAGCCTAATATACTGATTATATTTGAAGTAAAAGCAACAAGCACTTAAACCATACCCGCATGAGCTTGTTATGTATGCTCAATTCAGTAGACAAAACGATCGCAGAGTGCCTATACTATGATTCTGTCCAAGTCAAAGTCTTGAATGTCAATCATGTACGAGTTATCGCCGTTTTTCTGTTTGTTTTCTTTTGGTTTTTAGTCGAAGATAAGGTTGTGTTCTTAGACACAGTATATGTTTCGTTCAGATTTCCGAAAAAAGGTTCTTTTGCAGATATACTGCAATACTTAGAGGTCATAAACACATCGTAACCGCTATACCTCGTCGAATATCGCTGTCTGACCTAGAATACTGCCAACCTTCTTGAATAACCTCTTTTGTATAAATCATGCTTATTGCGAATTATTTGGAAAAAAAGGAGAAATACGCCAAACCAACAAAAAGACTTCAAATTGATTTCGGCAAATGTTATAGTTAAATGTTCATTTCTGACTTAAATGAATTATTCTTTGATTGACAATTGCAGAACGTTTAATATTGCAATAAGGAAACATGTTATTGGTTTCTTAGTCGAGGGAAAGTTTAAGCGTGGTCTTATTGAAGAAGTTTATCTGAAAAATGTTCGACTTTGACGTAAATCAATTCCGAACCAGCCTCACAATGGATCGGCGTGATTGCGACCGGGTCCTTACTCTGTGCGAAAGTTGGTTCTACTAGCAAATTTCGAAACAGAGAAACTTTTACAAACACGTTTGAGAATTTGTTTAAGAACAGAAACCTTTTAAAAGATCACGATTGGAGAAGATTAAATCAACAATGCCCTCCCAATATGTAAACGTAGAAGTCTTGCAATTTACCTCCAAGTGTAAATATATCTACACATCGTGACCTTTTAAAAAGTGGTCAGGGCCGGCTTTGTTCGGCTTAAATTGTTAAAAAATCAATTAGAAAGACCGCGGTTGATAAAAATGGGACGATTTTCTTCATAACCATGTGAATAAAAAACAATCAGAAATAAATTATAAGTAACAATCCGATTAATGATTAATACATTCTTATCTACTTATTGATATTTCCAATCATGATCATAGCAAATTACACCCACCCATTTACCCCATTACTAAACGGTAAAAATTAGACTGGTCCAAATTGAAAGAAGTTGCAGACGACAATTTAAAGTGAATGAAGCTTTCATTTTTTTCGCATTCCTGGGTAGAGAACATTGTGGAAAGTGAAGAAATTGCTTGTGACAAGCCATTTCTTTATTTCCCACAATATTTCCCAAAGACTATTTCCTTGGGGGCGTCTAAAGGCGTCACTGAGTGGGAATGGGATAACCAATAGTTAGTTTTATATCTATTCGAATGATCGCAGATCACGCCCACTTACCTCCTACAGGAAGTTCCATTTATATACCAAGCGGTGTTAAATTTCCAAGTTCATGGTCACTTACATTTAACAAAATGTATAATTGTTAGTTGGCGACCTAAACGTCGTAACTACAGCTTGAATAAGCTATAGTCACGACGTTTAAGTCGCCAAACCAATAAAGAACCTTCACATCAATGTCGGCTTATGTCAATGTTTAAAGTTCACCTCCGGTATAAATGAATGATTTGATTGGTGGAATGATTCTTTGCTTGATGAAAACGATAAGTCTTATGTGAGATATATCCAGAAAATGTCCAAGTTAAACTCTTATTTTGATTAAACAATTAACAAACAATACATATTTTGATATCCATGAATAATGACATTCAAAGAAAACACGGTTGGAAAAGGAGAGCGAAATCTAAGACTAGTGTTTATCTTCACTATATGCCATTGTGCGTCTACTCGTATAAAATAGTGTCTTTTCCCTTCAATCAACAATTTTTACGTGGTATTTTTTTCATCTGATCCGGACCCTAGTTAGATCAGTATATAGGGAAAATCAAATATATACTATCTTTAGGCAGTATTTGAAAATGCTACAAGGCCACCTTGGTCATTTCCCAATATCATTGTTCTTGTACAAAAATTTAGAGTGTTTGATTAATTCAATTCATATTTGTCTAGTAAGTTTTAAACTACTTTAAAGGAAAATTAGCAATTTGGGAGAGTATTTTCAAAAATTTAACGAAGAGGTTAAATGTAGAATGTACCATTTTCTGACACCTCGTCGTATATATTAAAAACTGACCTTAGCGTTGTATAGCCGCATATTGACGCATATAAAATTGACCGAGTGTAACGCCTTCTGCACAAAGTAATCAATGGTTTTATGGAATGAGCCTATGCGTGCCATTTCAACCATATCGCATGTCCGTGACTCTAACACATTGAGCACCCTGGACAGCCATTCGAGGCAGTTAGAATATTCGCTGATTGTTTAAAGAAGCTTTGGGTCAGTATCTATCTACAGAGCGCAGAGTGAAGACCCTGATCAGACTGTTCGGATGCACAGGCTGATCTGAGTCTTTATTGTGCGCACATGTGTAATGGTTGGAAATGTCACGCATTCGCTCAAATCTTTTAGATCCCACGTTGAAGTCTAACTTTTTAAATATCTAAAATATAAGTCGAATATTTGCCTTATTTAAGTATATATTCGAATCTAACGAAATAAACTTTTTTTACCCATTCCAAAAAAATCTCGCATTTTAACAAAGCTTTGGAAACTAATGTGGAAAAGGGGGAATTACTTGTAGCAAGAAATTTCTTCATTATCTACAACGTTATCCAACCCGAAAAGGCAACACTTTTTACATTTCCATCAAAATTAAATTGTTTCTGCAACCCCTTTCAATTTGGACCTGCCTAATTTTTGACCGTATAGTAATAGGTTAAATTCATTCTAGAATTATAGTTCCCGGACAATATTTAGCTGAAGTCATTGTGGTTGAAGGAGAAATCGTTTGAAAAAGACCGTTTCTCCTTTAAACACCATGAATCCTACCGTTAAAACTCGTGCCTTTCAACCGACGTTCCATTTTCAATCTGACATTAACCCCAACCCCAAGAAAAGAAAAGAAAAAAGCGTGTTTAAAAGACTCACAGCCATGCATTGCCTCCAAATTTTGCACATATATGACAGATTGCCTTGAAAATTTCTTTATATTATCCTAATTCTATTCCTCTCTGGTCCAAAATTAAGATCTTCATTATTTCTATTTTAAAAGAAAACCTCATTTCTTGTGAAAAAAAGGATCGCCGCAGAAACGATACCAAACTACCACTGTCAAAAATAGATTGACCAATCAAATTACTTCTTCCGACTGTTATAACCAATAATATCTCAGCTTATATAAGACAATAACAAAGTTTATGTCGCATATCAACGCATTTTTTTCGTACTCTTCTTTGCAGTCAGCCGTTTAAAGTCGTTTTGTTTATCTGACAAACTGTAATACCAGGGTGTCTTTAATGCGTGGATGTTTTCAGCGGACCCATAAATTGGTATTGGTCTAAAGAGAAAAGAATAAAAGAGTCTAGATACCCGGTTTTAGCAAAGTTGGTCCAGAGCGTCATTGTAACTAGATATGTGTTGAATAAATAGAAGTATGCTGGCTCCATCAGCGTCTTATCAATATCGTCCCCAAACACAAATATGATGTCATCTGCGTGATTCATGACGTCATCACCATCTAAATTAGGTGGAATTGGTATTGCGCGTTTGATGGGTCTAACAGCAAATTCATACACATATGTAGAGGAAGGCTGTGTCGAATGTAAGTCAGCTGCTTCTACAGTAGGTACTAGGAATAAAGAGTCTGTCAAAAAGTCGACAAATTGTTGACCTCTGTAAGAAACCGACATTGGATCTCGCCAGTCCGTGTATTCATTAATCGAGAGCATCCTTGCAACCTGGCTATAATCTTCTCCTAGAAAATAACTCAAGTAGAACGGAATTAAAGTGTCTTCCCAGTCTGTCTTAGAAATGAGAAAATCATCTCCAATCGACTTATTCAAGAGCAGCATTGCATTGCCGACGTCTACTAATCCATCAGCATTTGTGTAGCCGATCATTAGATCGATGCTATTAAACACGGTGTAGACATCCAAGGCCATGGACTGTCCGGTAATTATGCGTGCGGGTGCATCGAGAACAAACTCTCCGTCATAGACCGGTGTCAGAGGCACTGGTGTTTGGAGAATACTAGTGATAGAGTTGACTGGAACTTTTCTAAGGCAGTCTAGAATTATATCTGATGTCGATTTGTCACAATTGAATTGATCAGCTAGAAAATACAGATTTTGTGAAGCAACTTGTTGATCAACTACCGCAAATGGCGATGTAATTGAACCACTTTGAGCAATGGCTCTGTGAAATAAACCACTGTTACCTGGAAAGAAGCATTGATAAACGACGCTGGCCGAACCGGCAGACTCTCCGAATATTGTTACTGAAGTTGAGTCTCCGCCAAAACTATTTATGTGTTCATGTACCCACTGGAGGGCTAGTTGCTGATCCCATAAACCAAGATTGCCAGGTAGCCATGAATCCCCGGAGGTCAGAAACCCGAGAATACCGAGTCTGTAGTTGATGGTTACAACAATCACATCCCCAGACACGCTCAACAAGGAGCCGTCATAGGTGTTGGACTCTCCGACAATAAATCCGCCACCATAGATCCAAACCATCACTGGCTTCTTGAGTCCCGGATCTCTAGACATGTTGTATGGAACATAAATATTCAAGAGGAGACAATCCTCGGATCTCTCTGCTAGAGTAACATTCTCATCGTAGCCGTTCTCAATTTGAGAGCAGGCTACGCCTTCACGGATTGCACTAAATCCTGTATTATTAAATCTCCCTTTTTTCACAGGTTTCCTAAATCTTAGATCACCGACGGGTGGTTCAGCAAAGGGGATCCCTAGAAATTTGGTGACAGTTTGTTGATCAAACATGGGCTCTATCTTTCCTGTAATAGATCCAACCTGGGTAGACACCGTATAGGGTTCCTCACATCCAACAAAATAACCAAAACCAAAACTTATAAACAGAATCAAGCACAACATTTTTGTAAAGTACGTTATTTCTTTAAAATTTAAACGTCAATCATGTCCTATTCAAACTAATTTTACACCGTCTCTCGAAGTTCAACAAATACTACCCCGACTCTTAATTTTAATTTTATACAATCGGCAAACATGGAGATGGCAGTGAACTAGCTTAATACAGTATTAAACTATTATAAACCGTTACGGTAAAAGGGGTCGTCTTGGATACCCTTAAACCAAGAATATTAAAACAAACAAGCAGAAAAGATATAACGAGAATAGGTCAATCGGTTCGGTATCTTAACAAGCGAGTTATAATGGTCCTAAATCGCTCACCTAACAATATCAAACATTGAAAGGGTCACCTAAATAATCATAGTTGTGCCTGGGTTGAACCAAAATGGAACCTCAGGATCATAATGTAAATATCGTTTGAAGACTGTAGTGCCACATGCATAATTGAAAACCGTTAGCTAAATAGTTTATCAAGATAAATTTTAAAAAGATTTTTGATCTTGTTTAGAACTATCCAAAAAGGATGTTCCTGGGCGAACCCCAATCGAGACCTCAGGATAATTCTTTAGTTATTTTGTACAGAGTCACAAAGTGATGATACATAGACATATCAAATATCTATACCGTTTTGTTTATCATAAGAAATTTTATAGAATTCATTCTTTATGTCTAGGTGAAATAAGGTGTGCCTATGCAGAGCTCAAATGTGAACCTAGGGACATATCAAAATGCCATTTCGTTTGTCAAGAGAAGAGTTTAAAGGCTTCCTTCTTTATTTCTTTGTAAGAAAAGAGTATGCTCGGGCAGAGCCTAAATGGAACCCTAGGGGCGATATGTAAACATCTGTGAAAGAGGGTAACCAGGTGATTCCACATACATCATATCACACCTCTGTGACCTATAGTTTAATGTGGGAAAATGCTTAGAATTCCTTCTTTACTTCTATATAAAATAGGGTGTGCCCGGCAGAGATAAAATTGGAACCCCAGGGGGGAATATTTTAAAGGTTACCAAATGACGCGACATGCCAAATATCAAAATTAAATTATCGTTTTTTAAAAGACGATTTTTTTAAAAAAGGATTATTTCTTGTTTCAATGTAAATATAGGTGTGTCCGGCAAAAGCCCAAATGCGATCCTTGGGGTATTCTTTTAACTATTTTTGTTGGGGCAACAAGGTAATGCCACGTGCAAAAAATCAAACATGCATGACTTTTTATTTATTTTTTCGAAATTACGGTGACGAATTTCTAGAGGTCTAGGTCAGGTAACCGCCAGTTTTTATTCAAAGAATAAATATTCTCACGTATTCTGAATTTTACCATTAGCAGAGTTCTAGTTACGACGTAAAGGAAGCCAACCAAACAGTTTAATTTTTTGGTCTAATTTTACTGACCATAATTTTACACAATAACGGGGTTTTAATATCTAACTGGAAGATCAGGTCGGAGACAGTGGTTTAAGCCACCTTACCGTCAGTTTAAACTCTACAGTTAGATATTCTAATGTATTCTAAAAATGTCCCTAAATCGAACTATTTCACCATGATCACCCTATCCAGTGTCCGCAGTCTTAACAGAATCGATACTTTCGCGTTCCCCAGCTGTCTCATTGACCAATCGCTGACTCGCCCACTTACTCCTGCCTCGCTCATCGACTCCGACACGAAGTCCAGCTTCGATTGTAAACGGCGTTATTTGGCAAGTAGTGTGTAAGAAAAAAAGTAGTTTAGTTTGTTAGCGGCCTAAACGTCGTAACTACAGCTTGAAAAGCTGTAGTTACGACGTTTAAGACGCTAAACCAACAAAAAAGGTTAACAAAAACAAAAGATCAAAACTAATTTCTTGTCTCAATACATGATTTCATTGGTCGACTGGTTATTTGAATGACAACCGCCATTTTCATTTTTGAAAAACGGATGTATTAGGTGATCTTAAAGTTATGTTCTTGATAAAGACAGTTTTGCCGAAATATTGTAAATTAGAGAGTTTATGTATATAGTTAAACCAGTTCCAAACATTATTGTGATATTTTGCAAAGTATGTACTCGTTAATTACCAACCCCCGCATATGTATTCAACAAATGTCAGAGAAATACATGTTTAATTTTGCATTACAAGCCACGAAACCGATACCTGAAACGTAGAATGAATGACAAGCGATCCGAGTTTCAATGGATTTATATTACTACGTTTAGAAGTGAGACCTTGTGTTTTGTACGAATTGTACAAATATCCCGTCAATACAAAGATTTTACGCGTTATATCATATCTGAAATCTTTGTATTGACGGGATATTTTGGAATCATTATCACACCCATTGCCGTCATATATATTGTCCTCTTGGTAAATACATGTATTCGATGTGGACGAAATAAAACATGTTATCTGCGAATATCCGCATTTTCCTAACGGCGGAATTAATTTAGCTGATGAAATAAAAGCGCACGCTGGAATTAAAGCCACAAGATAACTACAGTCCTATTCACCCAATGAATTTCTCTTAACCCATTCCCACATGGCAAAGTTTTCGACTGGTCCAAATTGAAAGAAGCTGCAGACGACAACTTAAAGTTAATGAAATTTTAAAAATACTTGTCTTTTAGGGTAGAAAACATTGTGGATAATGAAGAAATTGCTTGTGACAAGCAATTTCTTCATTTTCCACGATGTTTTCTAAAGCTGTTTTTATTGAAGGGCGTAAAAAGGAGGGATTGAGTGGGAATGGGTTAACCCAGCCAATACAAGCTTTATAATGCCACTCAAGAAACGGGATTACAAGCAATTTCTTCTTTATGCACAATTTGTTCTTACCAAAAAATATTAAAACAAAACAAATAGCTTTCATCAGCTGCATTATTCTTTTAGACTGACAGAATTTGCAGTCGACAATTTTTTAGAATAAACATTTCAGTTAAATAATTATCATTATTTTTGTCTTTTGAAGTAGAAAAAATTGTAGATAATGAATAAATTTCTTGTAACAAGTAAATTCTCATTGTCCACGATGTTGTCCAAAGCTGTTTTCTTGGGCGTCAAAAATCGTCATTGTGTATAATGGGTTAATAGCCGTTTTAGATCCAATATTTTTCTATTTAGATGTAAGTTTTTATATATGGGAGACCAGGACTATTCCAGCCCCTTTTTAAAAATGTACAAAATTTCAGTGGTAATTGCAGGGTAATTGCAAATTCGAACTTAATATGTTTATATTTATGTAGGGCGTGATTGGGCGGAACTAGCACAGCATACCCAGTCCCGTATCTCTTTTAATTAAGAGATAATATTCAGTCAAAGAGGCCGGGTAGTAAAGGCCTAGCTTGCCCCTCAGTGGGGCTAGTCCGGTCGACCCCCGTGGTATGTTCGACGGTTTTTAGACTCCTAAGAGCTACTGTCATATTTTCTACACTTTAACTGAAGGGAAGACATAAATGAAAGAAGCAACGAATTTGCGTGAATCCAACAACATTTTAATTCTTAGTCGAGACAATTCGATCGAGTTTGATATTTTCATTTTTTACATAGTCTTGAAGGGACGGTAACCAAGTCAACACTTGACTATTTTTTCGTATTGTTTTACTGACCCCTGTCGAAGCGGGAAGGGATTATAGAAATGCCTCCGCCTGTCAGTCTGCCCGCTCTGTATCTACTAAGTGTTTTATCATTTTGTTGAAGTATTTTTAAAAACATGTATCTTGATGAGTGCAGTACATGGTGACATGTCTTTAAGATCAAGGTCACTGTTCGCGGTAAAAAGGCAAATCCACTTGTTCCGGAGCATGTCTTTGATATTTATTAGCTAGATTTAAAAATAAATTGACATACTTGTACAACTTTTTTATGCGGTGTGCAGATTGGCAGATTCTTTGACATACATTCAAGGTCAAAGTCACAGTTTAAGATCTAACGACCAAATTTAAATTGACCTGGGAATGTATTTCAAAAGAGTTTGTAAGTTACAAAAGAAGATAGACTAGAAAATGCATAAGAATAAAAAATAATATATTTTTGAAACAAATCGATTTCTTTCTTTTCATTGGTTTTACAATTTAATGCGTTAAGGTCATTAAATTACAACTTCCTGTAAAAATATCTGATTTGATTGGTCAATCGATATAGTGATTGACAGTAGCGACCCGTCTCTTGCTAAAGGTGATATTAAATCTCAAATTTAAGGATATTATTGTCGAAATGTTGGTCTGGACATGATAACGATCATTGTTAAATATGTTCCATCTCAAAACAGAACTGAACAGAACAGAATACATCGTTTAATTACATACATGTACATTACTGATCAAAATGGACAAATCTACAATAAATACATGTAATAAACAATTAAACACTCAAGGCTATCAAAAATGAATGAGATAAGTAAGGTTATAGTTAATGAATGGAAATATAAAATATATTAGACATTATTCTTTTACGCTTTTACGAGGGATAGATTAGTCTTATTATAGGCCTAATGTTTTGTGTAAATATTTTCGAAGGTGGACCTGTGCTGAATTGTTTCAAATAAACAACTGTAGTTTCTCTAAATAACAGCTACGTCATATTGTTGCCTTCCCTCTTAAAATCAGCAACCACACCTTAAAACAAACAGTAGTTACAGGTTTCCGACGAAAACCGGGGTAAGGATTGATTATATTTATCTATCTTATTATTTTGTCCGGTCTACAATTGCCTTTGTAGTTGGCTCTACAATAGTCACTATATAGCCGATATTTGTCCATATTTACTAAAATATTTGTATTGTAATAACACTGGTTTCAACTGACCGCTGGTCACGCCAACTGAACTCCAACATGGTATTTACCGAGGTTACAAACGGCATCATTGTGTAATACGTGTTGTCTCGTACATTAAAATAAAAGGAAAATTTTGTGTGGCGACCTAAACGTCGTAACAACTGCATGAATGAGCTGTATTTTCGATGTCTTAGTCACCAAATCAACAGATATACTTAACATAAATGTTGGTGTCCAAAATCCACGATCAGTACAAATGAAGGATTGGTCAATCTTTTTATTTTCTGATTGCAATCGCGATCCCTCAATCTTAACGATGAGACCCACCTGAATATCAGAGGAAAAGGGGCACAATTTGTGTTTCCTCTAAACATTTGGTTCAGTATTTGTCAAACACGCTGAAAACGTTAGAAGTAAACTACTGAACATGCGACATCCCATCCCAAACCTGTCAAAATAGATTTTAGTAACGATTTTAGTAATTATTAGCCGGAGAAATTTTAGTTTTTGGTAGAAACTCCTGGTCTTCCTAAAGTCCTAGCTTTGTTTGAATTTTCTATGTTTGAATATTGTGGTGCATATTTTTTTACTTAAAATTTGTAGAGTAGATCTTGTGTAAGGCGACCACTCAATGGACGAACAAAAAGTGGTTGCTGAAAAGAATGGTCGCTTAAGACATTTGGTGAAATATATGCAGGATTGATACGATGTAATACAGAATTCTCGCGAAATCCTATGTTGTTGTGACTGACTTGAATCGTTTTTGTAAGACAGTTTGAATGAGTTCCAACAACATTGGATCGGGTACGATATGGTTTATTACATGATCATTTGACCAATCGCTGGCCCCGCCCCTTACTTCTTTGGCCCCTCCCATTGACTCCGACAGGAAGGTCCGCTTCGATTTTTAACAGCGTTATTTTGCAAATGTATGGCCAGTAGAATGCAACAAAAAAGTAAAATGGTTGCTTGGTGTCCTAAACGTCGTAACTACAGCTTGAATAAGCTGTAGTTACGACGTTTAAGTCGCCAAACCAACAAAAAAGGTATACAAAAATAGCGCCAATGTCGGAGTTGATAGGCTCAGGTCTGGGATGAATAAATCATTTGATTGATCGGTTTATAACTTGATTGACAGCCGCGTTTGGTAAATTCTTTTTGAGAGTTTTCGATTTTGAAAAAAAAGGTATTTCGATTGTTATCGCTGAATTGAAGTGGTAGCCTAACAGTGGTGGCCGCTCGAGCAAGATAGACCGTATCGAATACTTGGTATATGGACAATAACAGCCATCAAGAAAAATTACTCTTAATTTGTAATTGTATAAATTAAGCTCCCTTTTCGACTTCAATATTGGTTTTCTGTCAAGTGTTTCAAAACCGAATACCAGACTTCTATAGGGATGGCTCTATATTAAGATTTATATAATATATGAGTCTATGCGTGACATTTCCAACCATTTCGCATTTGCGTGACTCGCACACATTGAGCATCATTCGGGGCAAATAGAATATTCGCTGTTTGTTTAAAGAAGCTTTGGGTCAGTATTTATCTACAGAGCGCAGAGTAAAGACTCTGATCAGACTGTGCAAAAGCACAGACTGATCTCAGTTTTTACTTGGCGCACATGTGTTATGGTTAGAAATGTTATGGGCTCTTATATATAAATATATAATATTTACGGACAAATTTAGTCTTGGCAAAATAGAAAGAAGTTGACGACAGTTTAAAATTGATTGAAGATCAAATATATAGTCTTTCTTGATCGAAAATTTTTTTAAAAAATTAAGAAATAGCTTGTTAGAAGCAAAATCTTCATTTTCCAACTTGTTTTCTCGAAGTTCTTTCTTAAGGTCATAAAAAAAGACTGGATTGTGTGGGTATTGGTAAAACGATAAAAATAATGTTAGATGAAATGAAATGATTCTAAGAAATAGCTTCTGATTAAGAAATACTTCACAAAGTGGTTCTGGATCATTTTCTATTTACAGTCCATGCTTTGCTCTACATTTTGACAGTCACAACTTGCCCCAAACATACGATGAGTATCTGCATGGAAGCCGAGAATGGATTCGTTGTGATTGCTGAACTCGTGTCGCAGGAACCATCAAATTGCGAAGTTTTGTAGGCTTCCGGGAAAATCCTTGTCCAAAAATTCAAAGCCTGAAGCCGAGGATTTTGACGAGCAGGGTGTTGCGTAATTTCTTCTGTTATTTCTAAAAACTGCCGCGATGACGTATATTCAGGCCAAGATGTGTGAAGATACTTTGTGATGTCCAGCGGTGCATTTGGATCTCTAAAATAGTAAAATCATACGTATATGTTAAAAGTGCGAATATGACGTTATTTTCATTTATTTCGCGCTTTTTTTTTCCCTTCAAATCTTTAAGGCGCTTTAAGAAAATCTGACAAAAAAAAAAAAAAAAAAAAATCCTTGACAACTGTCGTTACTTTACTGAATGACGAAACCGACATACTAGTTTTCCTTCATCACAACTGAGAGACGTAACGTCATCAGGCTACAATCTCCAAGCAGAGTTGTCGTTCGTTACTCTCACCATACACATTTGCAATGGGCTAGGTAACAAGATTATTGTCAAACCATGTTATCGAAGATATATTATTTTTCTTTTGATTAATGAGGAATAAAACAGTTTGGACATAACTAGAACTGTCGCCTGTAAGGGCTGACGAATACCCCCCCACTCCCGCATCTTTTTAAACGAGGCCAAATTGTAACCATTGAAATGTTGGCCATTCATGATTTATCAAGTGGACATATTTTTTTTACAAATTTTGAGTCAATAAGGGGCAATGACTGTGTAAAAAATCGGGATTTTGTTCAACATTGAAGATGGAAATTATGGATTTCGTGCATGGCGTTTATGTTCTGGAATAAACATGTGAACCACTTTTATTTTTTTAATCTGTCAACCTGTTCAAAAGTTATGATTTATTCTCTATATATTGTTTATAAGAAAATAATTGAAAGGGGCATAACTACTGAAACAGTTAATTAATCATTATGAAAATTGCAGGTGCACAAGTGTCCATTGCAAGGAAGATTTCGGTAAAGTATCAGCAAAATTGGTCTGGAAATGTGGGAGGGGATGAGGACACAAAATTATGTCCACGGACGGACAAACAGACGGACGGACAGACGGAGAGACAGACGGACAAACTGATTCAAGTACATCCCCCCATAACATTGTACATGTGAACCATTTTTATTTTGTTAATCTGTCAACCTGTTCAGGAGTTATGATTTATTCTCTATATACCGTATACTAGTAGATGGTCAATAACCAAAAATCAAAGCTCTAGGCCTAATGGTATGGGAACCAAAGATTTTCAAAGATTTTCCTTCTTTATTCCCTTGTAAAAATTTTGGCATCGCACGGTAGAGGGCTAATTTTCAGAGTGCAGTAATTCTTTGAAGTATTTTGGTAGAAGGTCAATAGGTGATGATATTTACAAATATAAAAGCTCTAGGCCAAATGGTATAGGAGCAGAATATTTTCTTCTTTATTCCTTTGTTAAATCAGGGATCGCAAAGAAAAGGGCTACTTTTCAAAGTGTAGTAATTCTTTGAAGTATTTTGGTAGAAGGTCTATAGGTGATGAGTTTTACCAAGTATCGAAGCTCTATGCCTAATGGTTAAGGACAAGAAGATTTTTTGATAATTTTTTGACGGACAGCCGGACAGGGATAGGGACCTTAGGCGATCCTTAAGGTGTTTAGGCGACCCCTAAGATTTGTTTATGGGATCCCCTAAAGTGATTTTAGGCGATGCCTAAAGTGATAAAGGCGATACCTAAAGGTGTCATGCCGTCGCCGAGAGCTTGATTTTGTTTGTTTAATTGGGTTTTACGTCGCTTTCAACAATCTTTCAGTTATATCGCGGCGGCTTGAGCACCTAACAATGGATTCCTGGTATTTCTAACACCAGTACCGCCATCACATCCTTTCCTAGCCTCCAGCTGCTATCCCACATAGGTCTATGATTATCGTCCCGTTTTTGGGACCTCGAGAACTTGACATACACTTATTACCCTATATTGTATTACCTTTATCTTAGTTTTTATCTACTTATATAATGTCTTAAGGCCTGTCAGTTTTATTTTCTCCCGTTTGTTTTTGTCATTGTCTATATCAACCCATCCCTCTTCGGCCCTGTTGTTGTTTTAATGTTACAAGGATCAATACCTAGTTTTTACGCCCCTTTGATTTTATAATCGAGAAAACTTTGTAGAAAAAGAAGAAATTATTTGTAGCAAGGAATATTCCTTTTTTCCTCAATATTTCTACTCTACTGAGTAATTATATTTAATATATTAAATTCACTTAAAACCTTTGAATTTGGACAGTTCTTAAGTCTTGCAAAACGGGAAATGGATAACACATGTTTTACCGTAGTTTGTCGATCAAAACTTTTAATCAGCTGTATTTCCTATGTTTTGGTAGGTCACCGCCGATACAGACAGAAATAATAATAGAAAATCCTGGAAAAGCCGTGTTGAGAGTTTCGTCAGTCACCGGCAATGTATTTTTTTGTTCAACGTCAATTGTTTCATCTACCTTAATTACTCGTTCTCAGAAGATAAAATCTAAGTTTAAGCGATCCCTAAAGTGATTTAAGGCGATGCCTAAAGTGATAAAGGCGATACCTAAAGGTGACTTGTCGTCGTCGAGAGCTTGATACACACTTATTACCGTTTATTGTATTACCTTTATCTTTGTTTTCATCTACTTTTATAATGTCTTAAGGCCTTTCAGTTTTATTTACGTCCGTGTGTCTGTGTCAACCCATCCCTCGTCGGCACTGTTGTTGTTATCATGGCCGACAGAATGTATCAAGAAGCGATCTGATTCGGTGTTTGAATTAGTTTTAACCCTTTCCGGATTAATCCCTAGTTTGTTTGTTTTTTTTGTTTTTTTTTTGTTTTTTTTCGCCCCTTTGATTTTATAATTGAAAAAAACATTTGCAGAAAATGAAAAAATTGCTTGTAGCAAGCAATATTCCTTTTTCCACAATATCTCCTACTCTACTAAGAGGTTATTTTTCATGTATTAAATTCACTTAAAACCTTTGAATTTGAACAATTCTTAAGTTTTGCAAAACAGGAAATGGATATCGCATGTTTATACCGTAGTTTTGCGATCAAAACTTTTAATCAGCTGTATTTCCTATGTTTTGGTAGGTCACCGCCGATACAGACAGAAATAACAATAGAGAATCCTGGATAAGCTATAGTGACAGTTTGGTCAGTCACAAGCAATATTTCATTTTGTTCAATGTGAATTGTTTCATCTTCTTATTTTACTCGTTACCAGAAGACAAAATCTAAGATGCAATAATGTTCTAAAGAAGCAGCAAAAGAGGTAAATCAGAACGTAAATAATTTAAGAATGAAGTAAACAAAAATAGTAGAAGAATGACGTTATCTTCAGCTGTTTACGGTAATTTTACTAGCCGTTTTAAACGTTGCCTTCGTATGTTACGCATTCTAAATTTCTTCGATGTCTTACATAATGCACCTTGAACCTTTTTCCCTTTTCTTGAAATTTTAGACTGATCCAAATTTAAAGAAGTTGCAGCCAATAGAAGTTGGGTGCAATTTGAAATCGAATCATCCTCTGCGGTAGAATATGTTGCGGGAAAAGGAGAAATTGTTTGTTACAATCATTTTTTTCTCTTCTCAAGATGTTTTCTCAAGTATAAAATCGTAGCAACGTAAAATCCGGTTCGTACAGGAATGGGTTAAATCATAAAAAACTATTATATTACAGAATTGAAATATTTCTCTTCAATACTTTGTTAAGTCGGAATTCAAAATCCATTGACTTTGAAAAAAAGGACTACCTAAGATAACATGGTGGAAAAAGAAAGAACTGCTTGTAAATAGCAATTTCTTCTTTTCCCACAATATTTCATACTCTGTCGGATGGTTACTTTTCAAAATAATCCCACTTTTAATTGAAGTCTACAAATTCTTTGAATTTATCTAAAACACGAAAAGGTATAAACAAATTCTGTGCATTACTGTGTTAAGCAAATTTCAAATTGTGTGAACTATTTGTAAGTATTATCATGCTACACTAAGACCAAAATGGTCATATATTATAATTAAAACAAACCTTTTAAAAATCCACATTTTCTTTCAATGAATTCAGCAAATCATACAACCAAACGAAAGATTTTCAAATAATTTGTCATTAACACACTCGTAAATACAATTATTTACGGTTGCACAATACCAGATGTCCAATATGGCTTTTTATGGTCATAAATCCCCGCGGCGATTACATCAATCGAGTGGTTTACCGCATACGACAAAACTTTAGAACCCCTTCACAATTAAAAAAGCTTGATAATTTTTCAAACATTTCCTTGAAAAATAATAATTTGAAATGTTAGCAGATTTAATCATGTATATTGTGCCTTTATCCGTTTCTTTTCCTTTTTTTAGGGGAGGGGGGGGGTTATATTTTGAAGGCTAACTAAATATGTGTCTGCTACATTTTCTAAAATCTTATCGTTCTTTTAACGACTAAAACATTCCAAGTCTGAAAATGTAGCATGTATTTAATCAGACGGATAAGTTTTAGACTGACCCAAATTGAAAGAAGTTGCAGACGAAATTTTAAAGTTTATGAAATTTTTGATTTTTCAACGTCCTGGGTAGCAAATATTTTGGAAAATGGAGAAATTGCGTTTTGTCCAGGACGTTTTGGCCACAATATCTTTCAAGGTAGGACCTTTTGACATAAATGAATAAAATTGTAAGAGAAAAGGGTGGTGGTGGTGGTGGAATTTGTTTTAAAATTTATAAACTTTTGACCAAATACTTGATTAATGTTTATATATGGATTGCCTTCAAATTTTCTCTTTAACTATAAGATTAACCTTTTTATCCTGATTAATATTAAAATTTCGATATTTTGAACTTATTCTTTTTCCTTTTTACAGTAAGGATACAGTATAGGGGGACTGGATAATCCTCTTTAGATTATTATGTTGTTTGTTATTTACCAATAAAAGGTTTAATCATAGATTTTGCAAATTAACTTTGATCTTCATTTACCAATCTTAGAACAAGCTGGGTGAATTGCATTTTTCTAGGATTTCTTCACTGTCTACATTGCTTTCTTCCCAAAAAGTAAAAAAAATAAAATAGAATGTCATCAAATGTCGTCTGCAAGTACTTTGAAATTGGACGAATCGTAAACTTTGTCGTCTGGTAAAGATGAAAAAAAATCCTTTTTATTTATATTTTTAATGACTTGGAAGATACTATTTTATTTAATGGTGAAACAGATCATCTATTATCCCATTCTTTATACATAATTACGCCAAAAGGGAAGGTCTTTTTGAATATATTGAGTGAATATAAACATCAAATTAAATGAAAAAATCATAATAAGATATCAATTTCATTATCAAAATGATTGAAATGACATCTTTTATTATCAAATCAGATTAAAATTACAGCTACGAAATAGTTTGAATTGGTTCAAGTCTTTTTTTCTTATAATGTTTTTTCCCCCTCCAAAAAAGGCCCCACCTTGTAAAATATTGGGGCTAAATCGTCCGTGGTCAAAACGTCCTAGCCAAAACGTCCGTCCACCAGTCATACGATACGGAAAATGCGGCTATTAACCCTTTCCCGTTTTTTTTTAAATTTTAGACTGTTCAAAATTGAAAGTGGTTGCATACGACAATGAAAATTTTATACAATTCGAATACATGATTGAATGGGGTTTAACGCCGCTTTTAACAGTATTTCAGTCATATCGCGGCGGCTGGAGCACCTCGAATACAACCATCCTGTGTGGTAGCAAAATATTGTGGGAAAAGGAGAAATATCTTTTTATTTGGTTTTGCAAATAATCGAGGGAGGTTCCTTTCCGCCTAAATTTTCACTATTATTTCATAATTAAAAGACATATTCATGGCTTAACCCATTCCAACACAGCAAAATTTTAGACTGGTCCAAATTGAAAGAAGCTGCAGACGACAATTTCAAGTTGATGGAATTTTGAACTTTTTCGTCATTTTGGGTAGAAAACATTGTGGATAATGAAGAAATTGCTTGATACAAGCAATTTCTTCATTTTCCACAATGTTTTCAAACGCTTTTTTCTTGGGGGCGTAAAAAGGAGGGATTGAGTTGTAATGGGTTAAAACATGCTAAATTTGATGCCTTAATCCATTACCAGACGGCAAAACTCAAAGATGGTGCAGACGACAATTCAAGCTTTTTTTTTTAATCTTTCTTTATTTTTCGGGATGAAAACATTGTGGACAATGTGTAACAAGCAATTTCTTCATTTCCCACACTGTTTATCTTGGGGGCGTCTAAAAGCGTCATTGAGTGGAAATGGGATAAGTCATTTAGGAAACTCTACATCACAGGTACTCCATAGGTGGAGCTAAAATTAACTGCCCAAAGAATTTACCTATCATTGGTCATTTTGGATATTGTAGGCGGTCGTAAGCGACATAACTGACCAATTAGCCACGTAAAATAGGCGGGACAAAGAAGCAATAAAATAATGTCATTCGACAGGTCTGTAACTACAGGGCACACTTTATCTGAATGTGTTGATATTCTATTCTTATATTTCAGTTTTCTGTTTTCCTTTCTCCTTCCTTTCAAATAATATAACCTTTCTTTTAATATTTACCTTCTAATGTACCAATACAAAATACACAATCCCATCGATCATACTTCTGCTCTGTGACTATTCAGAAGGCTAAACAACTACAATGTTTTATCTTCTTTTACACAAAGATATGATGAGAAATGGTGGTCTTTGTTTCTTTGTCTCTAATTGATAAATCGATTTTTGATTGTCACGCAGGCGGGGTCAGCATATAAACTTTTATCAAAACGAGACAAGCAAGTAACTTACAAAACAACAACAACAAAAATAGAAAAAAAACCAAGAAACCTTGGTTGTATGTTGAGAAGTAAGCATATTAAATTATTTAAAGATAGAAAATCAAAAAGAAATTGGTCATTTAATAAATTAGATCCGACATTTACTATAGGCACCGCCTAAATTTCTGTCATGGAGCTGTGGCCTGTGGAAAATCAGACAAGTAGAAAAACCTTCAATGTTACTTCTTCTTTAATGCGAATCGGGCATGATATTAGGTGAAAAGAATAAGAAAATAATAAATAAATTTGGATCAGTCTAAGCAAGACCTAAACGTTTTCTAGGAGGTCAGGTCCTAGCTTCAACCCTGATTATCAAATTTCCCGAAAAAGTAATTTTTTAACTTCATTTTTTAAGATTATGAAATTATGAGAAAAAACATTAATATGGTCAATGTACGTAAACCTTCTTTGACATTGACTTTAATCAATGTCCAATTTTGATCATGTCGGCCTCATATGCACACTTACTTAACTTATATAACAAATGATAAAAAAGGCATTTATTTATCGCGTCCATAATGTTAACATAATGTTGGATGAAGTGACGGTAGATAATCATAAACATTTTGATCGTTCAGCCTATACAGTGCAAAATTATCTGACATGAAGGCCAAGACCGTTATTGAATTTTACGGAAAAATGAGCAACACCGAGCTATCGATAATTGTTCATTTTTAATTGAATATCGGAATTAACATCCACAAATCCATGAATTTATGTAATGATCTTTCAATGGTCAATAAACAATAGTCCTCTCCGACAGTTACCGTTATAAGTGTCTAATATCTGTCATGTCAGCTAACTATGTGCATGTACTCGTTCAAAACAACACAAACTTATAAACTTTATTGCATTTTACTTAATATATTCGATGGATGTTGGAAAACGAAACATCAACTTCAAGAGGTCAATCAATATGTGTTATCTTTAAAGCTACCCTAAGCAACGCCTAAACTTCTGTCACGGAGGTAAGGACTACGAATAAAACGAGAAAAATAAAGAATTCTTTATGTATCCTCCTTTTTTATAATGCGACGTACATTTGTTATCCAGTAAAATATAGAGAAAAAGAAAGCAAAAGGCCTGGTCAACTATTGAATGCTTGCTTTAAAAATTACTCTAAGCAACGCCTAAACTTCTGTCACGAAGGCATCATGGGGTGTCATGGGATCCACCCCTGGCGGAGGCACATATCCTTTCCGACATTTGTCTCTCACCAATCGTCCGTGTGCCTTTGGCAATCGTCCATCCCTCGTCGGCTCTGTTGTTGTTATTATGGCCGACAGAATGTATCAAGAAGCGATCTGATTCGGTGTTTGAATTAGTTTTACCCCTATCTGGATTAATCCCTAGTTTTTTTCGCCCCTTTGATTTTATAATAGAAAAAACATTTTCAGAAAAAGAAAAAATTGCTTGTAGCAAGCAATACTCCTTTTTCCTCAATATCTCCTATTCTACTAAGGGGTTATTTTTCGTGTATTAAATTCACTTAAAACCTTTGAATTTGGACAGTTCTTAAGTTTTGCAAAACAGGAAATGGATAATGCATGTTTATATCGTAGTTTTGCTGAACTTCTGTCATGGAGGCGTGCGCTTCAAACTTGTATCAAAACGAGACAGAATCTTTGAAACACATTCAGTTGTATTTTGTGAAGTGAGCATATCAAAATCTTTTAAAGATAGAAAATCATAAAAAAAATGATCAAGCAATATATTAGATCTGACGTTTACTCTAAGCATCGCCTAAATTTCTGTCATGGAGGTCAGTCTCTTATATTTTGGATCCGTCTAAGTTAACCTTAACTTGGTCTAGGAAGTCAAATCACTTTATCTGAATGTACTGGTATTCTATTCTTATATTTCAGATTTCTGTTTTCCTTTCTCCTTCCTTCCAAATAATATAACCTTTCTTTTAATATTTACCGTTTTATATACCAATAGAAAATACACAATCCCATCGATCATACTTCTGCTCTTAGACTACTCAGAAGGCTAAACAACTACAAAGTATTATCTTCTTTTGCACAAAGATATGATGCGAAATGATCTTTGTTTCTTTGTCTCTAATTGATCGATCGATTTTTGACTGTCACGCAGGCGGGGTCAGCATATAAACTTTTATCAAAACGAGACAAGCAAATAACTAACAAAACAACAACAACAAAAAAAACAACAACAAAAGAAAAACAACAACAAAAAAAACCACCCTTGGTTGTATGTTGAGAAGTAAGCATATTAAAGTCTTTAAAGATAGAAAATCAGAAAGAAATTGGTCATATAATAAATTAGATCCGACTTTTACTCTAGGCACCGCCTAAATTTGTCATGGAGCTCTGGCCTGTGGAAAAATCAGACAAGTAGAAAAACCTTCAATGTAACTTCTTCTGTAATGCGAATCGGGCATGATATTAGGTGAAAAGAATAAGAAAAGAATAAATAAATTTGGATCGGTCTAAGAAACTAAACATTTACTAGGAGGTCGGATCCTAGCTTGAACCCTCATTTTTGAAATTCCCGGAAAAGTATTTTTTTAACTTCATTTTTAAAGACTATGAAAAATGAGAAAAAACATTAATATGGTCAATGTACGTAAACCTTCTTTGACATTGACTTTAATCCATGTCCAATTTTCATCATGTCGGCCTTATATGCACCATTACTTAACTCCGAAAACAAATTATAAAAAAGCCTTTATTTATCGCGTTCTTAATGTTAACATAATGTTGGATGAAGTGACGGAAGATAATCATAAACATTTTGATAGTTCAGCCTAATTTATCTGACATGAAGGCCAAGACCGATATTGAATTTATCGGAAAAATGAGCAACACCGAGCTATCGATAATTGTTCATTTTTAATTGAATATCGGAATTAAAATCCACAAATCCATGAATTTATGTAATGATCTTTCAATGGTCAATAAACAATAGTCCTCTCCGACAGTTACCGTTATAAGTGTCTAATATCTGTCATGTCAGCTTACTATGTGCCTGTACTTGTTCAAAACGTTATAAGTTTGTGTTGTTTTGAACAAGTACAAGCACAAAGTAAGCTGACAGGGCAGATAGACACTTATAAGAGTAACTGTCAGGGGACTATTGTTTATTGACCATTGAAAAGATCCTTACATAAATTCATTGCCATATTCCATTAAAAATAAAAAAAAATATCGATAGCTTGGTGTTGCGCTGAATAGACTGAACAAACAAATGTTTATGCCTATCTTCCGTCATTTCAACAAATATTAAGTTTATGTCTCATAAACTCGATATATAAAGGCTTTTTAGCTCACCTGAGCACGAAGTGCTCAAGTGAGCTATTGTGATCACCTTTCGTCAGTCGTCCGTTCGTCAACAATTTCTTTAAACAACATCTCCTCCCAAACTACTGGTCCAATTTGAACCAAATTTGGCAGAAATGTTCCTTAGGTGGTCCCCTTTACAAATTGCTATAAAATGAAATCCGTTAAAAGCTCTGCTTGCCATGGCAACAAAACTGAAGACTTAAATAATCTTTAAAAATCTTCTCCTGACGCAGAAGGTGTAGATCCTTGATATTTTGCATGAAGCATCTGTACATTGACCTCTTTCAAAGTAGCTAAAATCGTGATCTTTGGGTCCAAAGGGGCTGAGCCCCAGGGGGGTGGAGTTTATACAGAAATAAAGAACGTTTTTTAAATGACATCTCCTCCTAAACAACTTAGCCAATTTGAACCAATTTTGGCAGAAATGTACCTTAGGTGGTCCCCTTTAAAAATTGCTAAAAAATGAAATCCGTTTAAAACTCTGGTTGCCATGGCAACAAAAGTGAAATTTTAAAATAATCTTTTAAAATCTTCTCCTCCTGACCCAGAAGTTGTAGAGCCTGGATATTTTGCATGAAACATCAGTATATTGACCTCTTTCAACTCTTTCAAAATAGCTTAAATCATGATCCTCGTGTCGCTAGGGGGGAGCCCGTTGGAGGGGGGTTATAGGCATGAAGTGCAGTTCACATACTTCTTTCTTATTTCTGAAATTATATCCCATGGATCCATGGGAAGACAAAAGTTTATTCCTTCTTTCAAATTTGCCAAAAAGCCTTGAGTTTGTTATTTAGACTTTTGGAACCCAGGTACATAGTCTATATATGTAAGTATGGCCCACTTGTATCATAATCCTAACCGTAACATGAAATTAGACTGTTGAAAGAAAAAGTGCCTTCATCTCAGGTGAACGGCCCTCTTGTTTATCATTTGTTTTCAAAATTAAGTAATAATGCATATGAGGCCGACATGATCGAAATTGGAGTCGCATCAAAGAAGTAGTCACATTGAAAGTTTTCATTGGGCCTGAGCTCCATGACAGAAATTTAGGCTTCGCCTAGAGTATAAGTCAGATCTAATTGATTAGATGCCCAATTTCTTTCTGATCTTTTTTCAATTTCAAGTGATTGCGTTTATGAAAACCAGAGATATCACAAAAAGTTTAAGACGACGACGACAATGACGGCACCATTGCTATAGCAATACCTTGTGTTTTCTAAAAAAAAGCTGAGCTAAAAATGGTCAAATCTTTGGTGTTATATGCCAGTTACTCTAAGCACCGTCTAGACTTCAAGTGTGTGAAGTTGGCAGGACATAAGGAATTAAACATCAACTGAATGCTTACGGGAAAATTAGACATTCAAATATGGTGTCTAACTGCCGAATAAATCATTAGACATTCGATTGGACATTCGACCAAGCCCGTTTTTGAATGTCTAACTGCCCCAAAAGACATTAGACATTCGATTAGACATTCGACCAAGCTCGTTTTTGAATGTCTAACTGCCAAATTAGACATTAGACATTCGACAAGACATTCGACCAAGCCCGTTTTTTAATGTCTTACTGCCAAATTAGACATTAGACATTCGATGAGACATTCGACCAAGCCAAATTTTTATGTCTAACTACCCAATTAGACATAAGACATTCGATGAGACATTCGACCAAACCCATTTTTGAATGTCTTACATAAACCCGTTTTTGAATGTCTAAATGCCAAAATAGACATTAGACATTCCATTAGACATTCAACCAAGCCCGTATTTGAATGTCTAACTGACCATTAGACATTCGATTTGACATTCAACCAAGCCCTTTTTTGAATGTCTAACTGACCAATTAGATATGAGACATTCGAGTAGACATTCGACGAAACCCATTTTGAATGTATAACTGCCCAATTAGACATAAGACATTCGAGTTGACATTTGTTCAACCCGGTTTTGAATGTCTAACTGCCAAATAATCATTAGAAATTCGTTTAGACATTCGACCAAAACCGTTTTTGAATGGCTAACTGCTCAATTAGACATATGTCATTTGATTACACATTAGACCAGACCCGTTTTTGAATGTCTAACCGCCCAATTAGGCATAAGACATTCGATGAGACATTCGACCAAGCCCTTTTTTAATGTCTAACTGCCCAATTAGAAATTAGACATTCGATCAGACACTTTATCAAACCTTTTTCCCTGCAGCAAGCGGAGCAGGGGCCAGATGCTCGTTTCCGAAGAAGTTCCTGGGGACCAGTGTCTCATTCCCGTGACAAGTGTATAATGCCGTGACAAGGCTTCTAGTGCGCCCGTGACACTCGACACCGAGGCGCAGTCAGAACTGCTTACTGGACAGGGGCCTGGGCTGCCTGCCACACCAGGCCCGGAGCGGTCTTCCCTGAAGTGGGCAGATCTCGGGCGGGCCGCTACTGCCCAGGGTAATTCAACTGTTAAAGGGTTCTCATTCCCGTGACACGGCCAAAACCGCACCAGCGGAGCTAAACACTGAGGCTTGTCAGCACTGTCCTTTCCGAGGTAGTTCTACGGGACCAGTGTCTCACTCGCATGACAAGTGTCTTATTCAAATGACAAGGTTTCTAACGCGCCCGTGGCACTCGAAGGCCAGGCACGGCTAGCACTGCTAACTGGGCCGGAGCTTGGGCTGCCTACCGCGCCAGGCACGGAGCGGTCTTCCCTGAAGTGGGCGGAGCTGTTGCATGCCGCTAATGTCTAAGGTAAATCAACCGGAAAAGTGTCTCATTCCCGTGACACGGCCCTTACCGCGCAAGCTGAACTCGACACCGAGGCGTAGCCAGCACAGTCTCCAGGGACCGGCCACCGGCCACACAAAGCCCCGAGCAGCATTTTTTGCAGTGAGCAGAGCAGGGGCCTGCCATTCGTTTCCGAGGTTGATCAAAGGGACCAGTGTCTCATTAACACGGCAAGTGTCTCATTCCAAAGACACGGCTTCTAGTGCGCCCCTGGTACTCGACGGCATCGCTGCATGAATTGCTTACTGGGCCGGGGCCCTTACTGCCTGCTGCACCAGGCCTGCAGCGGTCCTCCCCTGAACGGGCAGAGCTGGGGCGGGCCGCTTCTGCCCAGGGTACATCAACTTGGAAAAGTGTCTCATTCCCGTGACACAGCATCTATCTGGCCATCGGAGCTCGACACTGAGGGGCAGACTGTTGACTTGGCCAAGTTACCGGCTTCCTGGCGCATCAGGCCCCGAGTGGTGTCCTCTGCAGCGAGCTGAGCTGGCGTCTGCCGCAAGTGCCCGGGGCAAATGCACGGGAGAAGTGTCTCATTCCCGTGACAAATGTTTCATTCCCGTGACTCGGCCCCTATCTCGTCCATGGCACTCGATACCGAAGCGCGACCAGCACTCATAACTGGACCAGGGCCAGGTCTGCCTGCAGTACCAGATCAACAGCGGTCTTCCTCGAATTCGGCGGGGCTTGGGCGGGCGACTTCTGCTCGGGGTAAATCCACGGGACCAGTGTCTCATTCCTGTGAAAAGTGTCTTATTCCCTTTAAATGTTGCAAGCGCGCCCCTGGCACTCGACAGCGAAGCGCGGCCAGCACTGCTTACTGGGCCGGAGCCTAGGCTGCCTGCCGCACCAGGCCCGGAGCGGTCTTCCCTGAAGTGGCGGAGCTGTTGATGGCCGCTACTGCCTAGAGGGAATCAACCGGAAAAGTGTCTCGTTCCCGTGACACGGCCCCTACTGCGAAAGTTGAGCTCGACACCGAGGCGTGGCCAGCACAGTCTACTGGGACAGTACCAGGCCCCGAGTGGTCTCCTCTGCAGCAAGTGGAGTTGGTATCTGCCACTATTGCATGGAGTAAATCCACTTGTAAAGTATCTCATACTCGTGACACGGCAATGAAAGTGAGGCGAGGACAGCACTGCTTACTGCGCCGGGGCCCGTCCTGCCTGCCGCACCAGGCCAAGAGCGTTTTTCCCCAAAGCTACTGCCCTGGGTTAATCCTCTGGAAAAGCATCTCATTCCCGTAACGGCCCCTACCACGCACATTCAGTTCGTCTGCGAGTTCGTCTGCGGGGCGCAGCCAGCACTGTTTCCTGGGCTGGGGTCCAGTCGCCTGCCTCCTCAGGCACCAAGTGGTCGTCTCTGCAGCGAGCGGAGCCGGCGTCTGCCGCTAGTGCCCCGGCAAATCCACGGGAGAGTGTCTCTTTCGAGTTACAAATGTCTCGTTCTCATGCAAGGCCCCTATCTCGCCTGTTGAACTCGACAGCAAGGCCAGGCTTCCACTATCTACTGGGCCGGGGTCCCGTCACCCGTCGCGCAAGGCCCTGAGTGGTCTCCTCTGCAGCGAGCTGAGCTGGCGTCTGCCGCTAGTGCCAGGGCAAATGGACGGGAGAAGTCAATCATTACCGTGACAGGTGTCTCATTACCGTTGCACGGCCCCTATCTCGCCCATGGCTCTTGATACCGAAACGCGACCAGCACTCATACTTGGAAAAGGGCCCGGTCTTCCAGCAGCACCAGGCCCAGAGCGGTTTTCCCAAAGTCGGCGGGGCTTGGGCGGGCGACTACTACTTGGGATAAATCAACGGGACCAGTGTCTCATTCCTGTGACAAGTGTCTTATTCCCTTGACAAGGTTTCAAGTGAGCCCCTGGCACTCGACAGCGAAGCGCGGCCAACACTGCTTACTGGGCCGGAGCCTGAGCTGCCTGCCGAACCAGGCCCGGAGCGGTCTTCCCTGATGTGGCGGAGCTGTTTCGGGCTGCTACTGCCTAGAGTAAATCCTTCGGAAAAGTGTCTCATTCCCGTGACACGGCCCCTACAGCGCAAGCTGAGCTCGACACCGAGGCGTGGCCAGCACTGTCTCCAGAGACGGTTTCCGGGCCACCGGCCATAGAAAGCCATGAGCGGCATTTTCTGCAGCAAGCGGAGCAGGGCCTGTCACTCGTTTCCGAGGTTGATCAAAGGGACCTGTGTCTTATTTGTGTGACAAGTGTCTCTTTCCCAAGACACAGCTTCTATCACGCCCCTGGCGCTTGACGGCGAGGCCTGGCGCGCTCTGCTTACTGCCTGCTGCACCAGGCCCGCAGCGGTCCTCCCTGAAGCGGGCAGAGCTTGGTGGGCCCCTTCTGCCAGGGTATATCAACTTTGAAAAGTGTCTCATTCCCGTGACAAGGCACCTATCTGGCCCACGGAGTTCGACACCAAGGGGCAGACTGTTGACTATCCCGTGTTCCCGGCTTCCTGCCGCACCAGGTCCCGAGCGGTCTTCTTTGCAGCAAGTTGAGTCGGTGTCTTCCTCTATTGCCAAGCGAAAATCCACTGGAAAAGTGTCTGTCTCATTCCCGTGACACGGCCGTGACAGTGAGGCGAGGACAGCTCTGCTTACTGCAATGGGGACCGTCCTGCCTGCCGCACCAGACCCAGAGAGTTTTTTCCCAAAGCATGCTGAGCCGGGGCGGGTCGCTACTGCCCTGGGTAAATCCACTGAAAAATATCTCATTCTTGTGACATCGCTCCTATAGCGCACATTGGGTTCGTCTGCTAGGCGTGGCGCCCAGCACTGTTTACTGGGCCGGGGTCCCGTCGCCTGTTGCTCCAGGCCCTGAGCAGTATCCTCTGCAGTGAGCGGAGCTGGCTTCTGCCGCTCGTGCCCGGGGCAAATGCACGGGAGAAGCGTCTCATTCTTGTGACAAGTGTCTCATTCCCGTGACAAGGCCCCTATCTCGCCCGTGGAACTCGATACCGAAGCGCAACCAGCACTGCTAACTGGACCAGGGCCCGGTTCGCCTGCAGCACCAGGCCGAAAGCGGTCTTCCCCCAAGTCGGCGGGGCTGGGGCTGGCCGCTACTGCTCCGTGTTAATCCACGGGACTAGTATCTTATTCCTGAGACAAGTGTCTTATTCCCTTTACAAGGTTTTAAGCGCGCCCCTGGCACTCGACAGCTACTGCACCAGGCCCAGAGCGGTCTTTCCTAAAGTGAGTAGAGCTGTTGCAGGCCGCTACTGCCTAGAGTAAATCCACCAGAAAAGTGTCTCATTCCGGTGACACGACCCCTACCGCACGAGCGGAGCTCGACACCGAGGCATGGCCAGCACAGTCTACTGGGACAGTTACCGGGCCACCGGCCATACAAAGCCCCGAGCGGCATTTTCTGCAGCAAGCAGAGCAGGGGCCTGAGGTTGATCCAAGACCCGTCCTGCCTCCTTCACCAGGCCCAAAGCGTTTTTCTCCAAAGCAGGCGGAGCCGGGGCGGGTTGCTACTGTCCTTGGTTAATCCACTGGAAAAGCATCTCATTTCCGTGACACGGTTCCTACTGCGCACATTGAGTTTGTCTGCGAGGTGTGACCAGCACTGTTTACTGGGCCTTGGTCCCGTCATCTTTGGCGCTAGGCCCTGAGCGGTCTCCCCTGCTGCGAGCCGAGCTCGGGGTAAAGGCACGGGAGAAGTGTCTTATTCTTGTGACAAGTGTCTCATTCCCGTGACATAGCCCCTATTTCCCCCATTGCACTTGATACCGAAGCGCGACCAGCACTCATAACTGGACCAGGGCCCGGTTTTCATGCAGCACCAGGCCCAGAGCAGTCTTCCCTGAAGTCGGCGGGGCTCGGACAGAACGCTACTGCTCGGGGTAAATCCACAGGACCAGTGTCTTATTCCTTTGACAAGTGTCTTATTCCCTTGATAAGGTTTCTAGCGCGCCCCTGACACTCGACATCGAGGAGCAGCCAGCACTGCTTACTGGGCAGGAGCCCGGGCTGCCTGCCGCACCAGGCCGAGAGCGGTCTGCCTTGTAGTTGGCGGAGCTGTTGTGACCGCTACTGCCTATAGTACATCCACGAGAAAAGTGTCTCATTCCCGTGACACGACCCCTACCATGCAAGCGGAGCTCGACACCGAGGCGTGCCCAGCACAGTCTACTGGGACAGTTTCCAGACCACGGGCCATTCAAAGCCCCGAGCGGCATTTTCTGCAGCGAGCGGAGCAGGGGCCTGTCACTCGTTTCCGAGGTTGATCAAAGGGACCAGTGTCTCATTTGCGTGACAAGTGTCTCATTCCCAAGACAAGGCTTCTAACGCGCCCCTGGCATTCGACGGCAAGCAAGGCGCGGCACGCACTGCTTACTGGGCCGGGTTCCCGGCTGCCTGCCGCACCGGGCCCCGAGCGGTCTTCTATGCAGCATGCGGAGTCGGTGTCTGACACTATTGCCCGTAGTAAATCCACTGGAAAAGTGTCTCATTCCCGTGACACGGCCGTGACAGTGAGTCGAGGAAAGCTCTGCTTACTGCGCCGGGGCCCGTCCTGCCTGCCGCACCAGGCCAAGAGCGTTTTTCCCCAAAGCAAGCGGAGCCTGGGCGGGTCGCTACTGCCCTCGGTTAATCCACTGGAAAAGCATCTCATTCCCATGACACGGCTCCTACTGCGCACATTGAGTTGGTCTGCGAGGCGTCGCCAGCACTGTTTTCTGGGCCGGGGTCCCGTCGCCTGCCTCACCAGGCACCGAGCAGTCGTATCTGCAGCGAGCCGAGCCGGCGTCTGCCGCTAGTGCCCCGGAAAAATCCATTGGAGAAGTGTCTCTTTCCAGTGACAAATGTCTCGTTCACGTGTCAAGGCCCCTATCTCGCCCATGGAACTCCACAGCCGTGCCTCAATGTCCAGTGCCGCAGGAGGGCTAGGGGTCGTGTCTGGGAAATGAGACACTTGTCCCGTGGTTTTCTCCGTGGGCCGTGGTTTCCCCGTGTAGGAGATATTCAAGAAGTGGTCGTACAGACGGACGGACGTCTGGACGGACAGACGGAGATGATGATTTAAATATGCCATGAGGGTGTTTAAAAAAGACAGACCGGAATTCCAAGATTTATGTTAGGATCGGGGAGCTCCTAATGCTCGATTTTCATAATGCAATTTTGCAGACAGTGGTCCGCTTCCAAAAAAAAAAAAAAAATATATGTGATTTTGCTTAGTCTTTCACGTAAAATATTGGT
Source organism: Fragum fragum (assembly GCA_946902895.1). Classification (NCBI taxonomy): domain Eukaryota; kingdom Metazoa; phylum Mollusca; class Bivalvia; order Cardiida; family Cardiidae; genus Fragum; species Fragum fragum. The sequence continues at coordinate 33,246,097 of OX336377.1, read as the reverse complement.
AACCTAGTCCTTAAAATTGTGTTAAAATATTAATTCGAAATCTTGAATGATTTCAGATTTTTTATAAAAAAAAACATTTGTCTGTCAGTGTCTGCTGTCTGAAATTGTCTGTATTTGTCTGTCAGTCAAAAAGTGAATGACAAAAAATCGATTAATTCCAAAAGTGCTCAAAAGATTTTTGTGAAATATTGGCAAAGTATTAACCTGTATTAAAGTGTTCTTCATGGTAAAAATCGTAATAAAATATTCATTAGTTGATAAGAAAATCGGAGTTGAAATTTTGAGTTTAGTTTAAGCATCGCCTAAGTAGTTTAGGAATCCCCTAAAGTTGTCTGTCAATCCGATGACCGTCTGTCTAAATTTCTGAGAAATTGAAATTAAGATAATTCCCAAATCTTTTGATATTTTTCAATGAAATGATAGGGACACATTGTTTGAATAATAATTTAGTAATTTGTAAAGTTTTGTCGATTTCAAAGAAGCCGTTTATGAGAAAAAGCATAAATCTTTTTTCAGATTGTTTAGGCGATGCTTAGACCAGGACAAAATTCACCCCGGGTAACATGGGTTAAGGACCAAAAATTTTAAAATTTTAAAGTGTTAAAATTACCCAAAACATGTAAAAAAAATTCAAAAAAAACGAAAAAAAGTATCGAAAATTCCCGTCCCGAGGTCAACTGGTCTCGTCCCGAAGCAGACAGATAGACAGGCGGAGAGACGGATGCCGGACATTTACCGATCACAATAGCTGACCTTCAGCACGTTGTTCTCAGAAGAGGTAACAACAGGCGAAAAGTAACAATCATCAGTGATTCTATAGCAAAATATGTATCTGGCATAACATAGGTGTGTTATACAAGCATTTAGGGGATATACTATCGCTCAATTGACACATAGATTGCAAACACAGGAGGTAAATGATCTTGTGATAATTCACGTCGTTACGAATGATATTGGTAACAAAAGATAGGTCAAACAAATTTTGTCGGATTATGGTAATTTGATTGGTATATGTAGAATGATGAACAATACGATTCAGATTGTAATGTCAGCAATTCTTCCTAGGTCTGTAGATCACGAAATATGTGTAGTAAATATGAGACAAAATAACAATTACATGCATAGGAAGATAAAGTAAAGAGATGAATTTGAAGTTTTTTGGCACTTTCAAACCTTTTATCTCTGCAAATGAAGTCAACGTTGAACATTTTGCGAAGAAAGACGATGGTTTACACCTTAACTCAGCTGATACCATTAGGCGTGTAAAGCTTTTGGTTTTTTTTTTTTTTGCTCGATGCTATTAAATTATAAGAAATGTATTTCTTAAATATAACAGCAGCAGAACTTGATTAGCCGTCACGACTGCCTGTATGATGATTTTCTGTTTTTGTCGAAATTCTTTGAACTAGTTTTAGGAAGACTCTGAATCGTTAATTATAAGATTCATATTGGATAGTTAATGACAAAATTTGGAATAGGAGAGTGACCCCAGTAATTTGTTACTTTAATTGTTTAACTACAGTTTTCGTTTTTAAAGTCTTCAATTTTGTTGACCTTGTTTTATATTACATTGTGTATGCTTTTGGTCGCTTTTCATGTTTTGTTTTGTTTTGAGCTCACCTGAGCACGAAGTGTTCATGTGAGTTATTGTGATCACCTTTTGTTCGGCGTCCGTCCGTCGTGCGTCGTTCGTAGCCAGTCGTCCGTCAACAATTTCTTTAAACGACATCTCCTCCCAAACCACTGGGCCAATTTCAACTAAATTTTGCAGAAAGGTTCCTTATGTGGCCCCCTTTAAAAAAGCTAAAAGAATTGAAATCTGTTGAAAACTCTGGTTACCATGGCAACAAAAGTGAATTTTTGAAATAATATTAAAAAATCTCCTGTCCTAGAAGAGGTAGAGCCTTGATATTTTGCATGAAACACCAGTATACTGACCGCTTTCAGATTAGCTAAAACCATGACCCTGGGGTCCCTAGGGGATGGAGTTTATACAGAAATAAAGAAAGATTTTTAAATAACGCTTCCTCCCAAACGATTGGGCCAATTTCAACCAAATTTTGACAAAAATGTTCCCTAGGTGGCTCTGTATGAAAATAGATAAAACAATTGAAATCTTGAAATCCGTTGAAAACCCTTGTTACCATGGTAACAAAAGTGAACTTTTAAAATAATCTTAAAAAATCCTCTTCTCCTGACTCAAAAAGTGTAAAGCCTTGATATTTTGCATGGAATATCAGTATAATCATCTCTGTCAAAATTGCTTAAATCGCCCCCCTCGGGTCCCCAGGGGGTGGGATTTATATAGAAATAAAGAATAATTTTTAAACAACATCTCCTCCTAAATCAGTTGGCCAATTTGAACCAAATTGGACTGAAAAGTTCTTTATGTAGCCCTCTTTCACTGTAACTGAAATGGTACAAATTTAGTAGACAAACTATGTTTGCCATGGCAATGGATGTTAAATCTTTAAGAATCTTCTCCAGGCCTGACCCAGTCGGCCCTTAGCCTTGATATTTAACATGAAACTTCAGTTCATTGACTTCTTTCTTATGTCTAAAATGATTACCCATGAATTCAGAGAGAGTGAAAAAAATTCTCCTTTCATATTAGTTCTAAAATCTTCGAATTTGTCATTTAGACTTAGGCATCCCCAGGTGCAGAGCCTATATATGTGTATAGTATGGTCAGTCCCACTTATATTATAGTCCTGACCCTAACATAAAATTACACAATGAAAAAGAGCCTTTATCTCTAGTGAGCGCCCCAGGGCCAACGGCTCTCTTGTTATTATTTGCTTTTCTTTATCGTTGGTCTGTTGGTTGGCAGTATTGAAATTAAAATATCAACTTTTTTTGATGTATTAGAAAATTTAGATACTTCTTAGTTCTATACTGTATAAGGTGCGTACTAGAGCTATTATGTTCACAAAGTAAAAATCTAGATTGCCTAGAGTTTAGAAACACATTATTTGTTTGATTCAAATCTGAATCGACTAGAACTATTTAACAAAAATTAAATCATTGTTATAATTGAAGTTTCTTGTTTGAGAGTTTGCATTTCCCCAAATTTAAGCGAGGAATAATTTAATATCGATGCTGGAATCAGTTAGCGGGGCACAATTTAGCAATCGATGCCAAACGATTTGCTTTTTCGAGATTTTGTACGAATAAATTCCTCTCTCTTTCTCCCTCTCTCACACACGTAAACAGGGCGCACAAAAGAAATAGAATCATAGTTCGCTTTACGTGCAAAATTGATAAAACACTCCCTTCCCCAATTGATAAACATCTCGAAAAAAAGCAGTTTTTGTTCACAGTGAAAGTAAAAACTATCCTCTACTTCATCAGGATTTTGGTCAACGTTCTAACGGCATACAAAGAATGAATGCTTATATAATTTGAGAGAAGGAAATAAACAAACAGTTTTGTTGATATTAAGTTATGAGATCCTACAAATTTGACCCTTTCATCAGTATTTTAATATTTCTATTATCAATCACGCTAGGTGTACATGATAATTATAAACAAGACCAAGCCTTTCTTAGAGGACCCTGGATCCTTGAGTAATTAAAGGGAAGTAAACAATACGCACCCAGACTTGGCAAAGTTTGCCCACATTGTCATGGTAACTAAGGATATCCTCAAATGATATTGATAGTCATCTCTGTCTGTTATATTGCTTATAAAGTTACCCAACACATATAATATATCGCCACCATGATTCATCACCCCGGGTCCATCAAACATGTCAGGTACAGGTAAATATCGGACGAATGGGCGGACAGAAAACTTGTATAAGTATGTATTTTTAGTAGTACCACTAGCAGCGTGCAGATCCGCTGTTCGGATACTGGGTATTGCAATCAAATAATCCGTATAAAGGTCTACAAGTTGTTTAGCTCGCTTTGTCTCTAACTCTGGATCGGACCAGTCCGTATATTCGTGTATAACGAGGTTTTTGGCTTGCATTGATAGATCATTGATACCTGTGTAATTAAATATGCGAGATACCATGATATCCTCATATCCTGACCTTGGTAGGGTCAAACTCTTTAAGTCTGTCTGAGATAGCCACAGCGGAAATAGAGAAGCAACATACAAGCCATCTGCACTCGTAAAACCTATCATAAGATCGACGCTATGAAACATATCAATGGCGGCTGTAGCTTGTGTCTCTCCACTTAACATTCTATCCGGGTGATCTAGAATGAAATCGTTGTCCCGTACCGGTAGTGTTGTTGGGTTAGGTATCATGTTCAAAGCGTTATGGAGATCTTCGATAGACATTGACTGAAGGCATTCCAGGAAAAGGCGATTAGTAGTGAGTGGACAGCCTGTAACACCGGAGAAATCTCTAGTGTTTTGAATGCTCCGCTGGATATCGGAAGAAGCCCAAGGACTGCCATTTGAACCACTCTCTGCTATTGCCCGTTGAAACAGACCTCTGTTTCCGGGATAAAATGTTTGAAAGATCACGCTAGCGGACCCGGCTGAATCACCGAGGATTGTTATACGACTGTTGTCACCGCCAAACGCTCGTATATTATTATGTACCCATTGAATGGCCAAGCGTTGGTCCCATAACCCTATGTTACTAGGTATAACTGTGTCCCCTGTTGTAAGGAACCCTAATTGACCTACTCTATAGTTAATGGTAACCACTATCACGTCGCTATAACCCGCCAACACTTTTGGATCATAGGCATTCGATTCTCCCATTGAAAATCCACCACCATGGATCCAGATCATCACTGGCTTATTGTTAACTTGGACAGTTCCAAGTTTCGGTACAAACACGTTTAAAACTAGACAATCTTCTGACATTGATGCGGGTGGAGAACCTCCTAAACCAGGTATAGCTGTTTGATAACATGATGGGCCAGGTTTACTGCCATCAAAAGGTTCAGTAAAGGGCTCTTTAGGTCTAGGCTTTTGAAATCGCAGATTTCCTGTAGGGGGTTGGGCAAATGGTATTCCCAGGTAGCTCTGAACTCGGTATCCGCAATCTGCGCTATAGGGGATGTAACTCTCAACGCCTATGACATCTCCCAACGCAGTAGTCACCCTTACCCTGATTTTATGTCGCGATGTATTATTAGGAATCAGAGCGTCGACCAAACCCGTGATAACATTAGTCCAATAATTTACAGCTCTTGGTCTCGGGCTGATTTTGACAGATTCTTGTGACATGTTTGTTGTAATTTTCAGGTACTTTTTCTCTGTTGCGTATTGAGGCCATGTTGTGTTGATTAGACCGGACACGGGTTCTGGTGTGTTTGGATTTCTGAAATCACACATACCAAGTTGTTAATCAATAACGTGTATGTCGCAGCTGCAACCTTCGATAAACAAAATATATATTCTATATAAATATGTAACAATGAATTAACGATCGAATGGATAAAAAATGTATGAACTCATGAATAAATGAAGGAATGAAAGGATGAATAAATAAATGAACAAATCAATAAGTCAGTTGATCAATCAATAATTGCAGTACACGAAATTCACAAAAAATGCCCTTCATTAGATCATAAAAGTTAATAGTGTGGTGAAAAGTGTACAGCCGAAAGCTTTATCACAACGAAATATAAATCTAGCAGATTGGACTGCATGAAGTAGTTATGAGATATGATTTGTTGGAAATGTAGAGCAATAGCAAACTGCACATTTTGCCCTTTTTACTCTCAACACACCATTTGAAAAAGGCTTGATCACATTTATTCTTTGTCATATTTCGTATATATTGTTTTCGTGTTTCCAATCATATTCTTTTTGGCTTGAGATTGCGTTTGCAATCTGAAGGCCAGAGTCAATACGGTTAATTCAAACCAACGTAGATTTTAATAATGTGATAACATACAACACAATTAATACAATTTTCTGTCGCATAAAGGTAGATCGGACTGGATTACACGACCTTGTGTATATAATTATATTTAAGAGATGAAGAGATTATTTTTTGTTTTCATGGAGGTATGAACCGAAAAAACTAATCACACTTATGTTCGCGTATTCATACAGTGTGAGTAGATTTTTCGGTTCATACCTCCGTGAAAACAATAAATATTCTCTTCATTTCTTATAATTTAATAGTATCGAGCGAATACTACAACTTTACAAATTTTGATACCTTTTTGTATGGAACTATTTTATGCGGAAGCATACAAAATGGCTGCGTGCTGAAAATTTTGTTCATGGAGGTATGAATACAATTTTTCGACCAATCAGATCCCTCATTTTTGATAGACGAAACTAACAATTAAATTATGTCCGATTGAAAGGCGGCGTTTGACGCTGGCTTTCAGTGTGAAATCTATTTCATCATGCATATTGAATGAGTCATCCATTAAAATCTCTTGAGAACATTTAGATAATACTTTGCTACTTTATAGTAAAATATACTCATCTATTTAAAAATCTGTCTGGATGGTTGTAGAAATATGAATATTGATATCGCTTTTGAGAGGTGTTAATTATTGCTCATACCTATCTGACCTCGCCTTCTCTCTCCCCCCCCCCCCCTCTCTCCCTCCCCTTTAAGCAGTCGGAGGCTCGGAAAGGATGTAGTGGTAGTACTGGAGAGAGAAATACCAGGAGTCCATGGTTAGGTGCTCCAACCGTCGCGATATGACTAAAATACTTAAATTACTTGTAATAGTTTAGTGCATTGATAAAGAGCGTCATATTTGACGATTAATACCAAATTCTGACATTTTATGAATTAAACCATTGTGCCATACGCGGTCAAAGACCTGTCTCGCGTTCCGGAAACAGATGTACAAATGGCTTTTCTTTCGTGCGAGTAATCTATACACTCTCTAAGGACTTATGGCACCATAAGGCTACCATAGTTTTCTGAACCCCATCTTGTTGTAGATCACTTTGATATAGTAACTGGTTTTCAACCCTTTGTAATAATATGCCCTCTTACTGCCATCTTTCGTAATTCAGGTTATGTGTCAAAAGGAATGTTATATCAAATTTCGCCTATCTTAACAAATTATTAGACCGTAGTTCATTAACACAACGCATCTAGTTTAAAATAAGGTTTTATAATCACAAGGGGACTGGGTTCGATCCCCTGCCGTTGCGGATATCCTCAAACCAAGGGGAAGATAATCGTAAAACTAAGTGCCTGGGCTGGGCTATCATGATCAGCTGGGGGCTCGGAAAGCATGTAGTGGTATAACTCGTTTCAAAAATACAAGTTATCCTAGGTTAGGTGCTCCAGTCGACGCGATATGACTGATATATTGGTAAAAGTGGCGTTATACATCATTAAATCAATCAAAAGTCACAGGTGCAGCGTCTCAAGGATAAATTTATGACGTCGTGAACGTTAGACGCAATCTTCATTCACATTGTACGCTGGCTTTTTTCCCCGCAAAGTGGTCGACATTCTTCTACAAACACACTGCCTACGAGGGGTGTTTAGCTTTGACTTATAGGAAATTGTATGAAATATAGTCCATCACATCCAGCGTGCCCCTGAGAATCTGCATCCCATAGAATTTAAACGTTTGTCTTGCAAGGTTTAATTTAATCTTCATTCAATCTGTTCCTCTTGTTAAAAAAGGAAATTATGGAAAGAAATGACGAATAACTGCCGTCATTAAAATACCAATTATCCGATCAAATCACTGCTCCCACCCGGAGCTATCAACTTTATATAAGCTAATGTAAAACGATTGTTTTAGTTGATGACCAAGACATTGTTACCGTGGCGTCTTCAAATTAGTATTACGAGGTTTAGTTCAACGCTCAACGGATTATTATGAAAAATTAACATTTATGTCTGGGTTTAATTCTACTTGCGGTCTAAATGAATTTGATTGGTCGATCGATCTTGTCATAAGATCCATCAGCTGTTATAGGTCTGGGAAATAAAGAAACAAATCTAGATACCCGGTTTTTGCAAAGTTTGTCCAGAGTGCCATTGTTTCCCGATATGTGTTGAATAAATAAGAGTATGCTGGCTCCGTCAGCGTTCTATCAATATCGCCCCCAAACACGAATTTGGTGTCATCCCCATGATTCATAAAGTCATCACGATCAAGATTAGGCGGCACTGCCTTTACGTGTTTGATTGGTCTGACAGCAAATTCATACACATATGTAGAGGAAGACTGTGTCGAATGTAAGTCAGCAGTTTCTACAGTAGGTACTAGGAATAAAGAGTCTGTCAAAAAATCGACAAATTGTTGACCTCTGAATGAAGCCGACATCGGATCTCGCCAGTCCGTGTATTCATTAATCGAAAACATCCTTGCAACCTGGCTATAATCTTTTCCTAGATAAAAATTCAGATACAACGGAATCAAGGTGTCTTCCCAGTCCGTCTTCGAAATTAGAAAATCATCTCCAATAGACATATTTAAGAGTGGCATTGCAATACCGAGATACACAAACCCATCAGCGTTTGTGTAGCCGATCATTAAATCGATGCTATTAAACACGGTGTAAACATTCGAGACCATGGACTGTCCGGTAATTATGCGTTTTGGTGTATCGAGAACAAACTCTCCGTCATAGACTGGTGTCAGCGGCACTGGAGTTTGGAGTACATTAGTGATTGAGTTGACTGGTATTTTTCTCAGGCAGTCTAAAATTATATCTGTCGTCGATTTGTCACAATTAAATTGGTCAGCTAGAAAATACAGATTTTGTGAAGCAACTTGTTGATCCGCACCCGAAAATGGAGATGTAATTGAACCACTTTGAGCAATGGCTCTTTGGAATAAGCCGCCGTTACCTGGATAGAAGCATTGATAAACGACGCTGGCCGAGCCGAATATTGTTACTAGTGTTTGGTCTCCGCCAAAACTCTCTATATGTTCATGTACCCACTGGATGGCTAGTTGCTGATCCCATAAACCCAGATTGCCAGGTAGCGATGAATCCCCGGAGGTCAGAAACCCAAGAATACCGAGTCTGTAGTTGATGGTTACAACAATCACATCCCCAGACACGCTCAACAATGAGCCGTCATAGGTGTTGGACTCACCGACAAGAAATCCGCCACCATAGATCCAAACCATCACTGGCTTCTTGAGTCCCGGTTCTCTAGACATGTTGTAGGGAACATAAATATTCAGGAGGAGACAATCCTCGGATCTCTCTGCTAGGGTAACATTCTCATCGTAGCCGTTCTCAATTTGAGAGCAGGCTACGCCTTCACGGATTGCACTAAATCCTGTATTATTAAATCTCCCTTTCTTTACCGGTTTCCGAAATCTGAGGTCACCGACGGGTGGTTCAGCAAAGGGGATTCCTAGAAATTTGGTGACAGCAGTATGTTGATCAATCATGGGCTCTATCTTTCCTGTAATAGATCCAACCTGGGTAGACACCGTATAGAGTTCCTCACATCCAACAAAATAACCAAAACCCAAACTTATGAACAGAATCAGGCACAGCATTTTGTAAAATACGTTATATCTTTAACATTCAAAGGTCAATCATGTTCTATTAAAACGAATTCTACACCGACTCTCGAAGTTCAATAAATACTACCCTAAACCTTAACATTAACTTTTTTATGCAATCGGCAAACATGCAGACGTTAGTTAAATAGCATATGGCAGTATTATTTACAGTAAACGGAAACCTCTTAAGGGGTAGTATGAATCAAGTCTATATTTAAAAAGTTGTCGATAGACAGAAATTTTAATCTACTAAATGTAGTCATTCTTCAGGGTATCAGCGTGCAAAATAATACATAGGGAATATTACCACAGTGTTGTTTTCTATGCGTTGTTATCGTGTTCGAGAATCGTGTGTAGGTATTTTTATTGGATGAGACCGAAGGTCGAATCCAATAAAAATACCTACACACGATTCGAGAACACGATAACAACAAATAGAAAATCACACTGTTGTAATATTCCTTTTATTATATACCTTTTAGGAAATGACATTTAAATGGCTAAGAAATAACCAACTTTACGAAAAACCCGGAACGTCAATACACAAAGTAGTAGTCCGTGTTTAACGGTACTCGACGAATACGGTTTTTTGCTACACGCCGAATATTGATTTTTTTTCTGACGAGTTGTATTTGATAGCCAGGTTTTACTCCATATCTTTTATAGGTATATAATAAATAGGTCTATAAATAAGAAATACAGAAAGCTATGGTACATACATATTATTTTCGCTAATTTAATCATTGTTATTTTGAGACTAGATCATGCAAGTGTGCTACATACATGCCGAGATATAATTGTTCAAGTACAAGAAACGCCCATTAGATTTAATCGTAGGTTAGAATTGAGGGCGATTACACCTACGTTTTTCTCAAAAATTAAGGTCATATCGCCGGTAGGCCAAAGAAACCATTTACTACTTAAGCCATTGTTTCGACGTTTTCATTACAAACTGGCGATATGGCGTTGAATCTCATCCGAGGGATTGGAAGAGCGAAGAATCGAACCAGGGAACACTGCCTGTTGTTTAAACAGTTACCGCTTCACCAATTCAACTACGTTAAGCACGTCGGGTGTACCAAGAGATATCATTTTCTCCCATTTGAACATGTGTGAAATTTGTGCTAGTCACACGTCTACCCCAACTTTGAGATACCTTGTGCAGAGGTGTACGAGATGAAATGTCATATTTGTAAAATGTAAAATTACCCCCCGGAGACTGTGTTACACTTACCTGTCATGTTACAGCTATAAAGTGTATTTGTCAGACGGTAAATTCGGTCCCCAATTTATTTATTAAAACCGAATAGGAATAGAATAACAGCATCTCTTGTTGTAACATAATTCTCGGAAGACGAAATGCAACCTTCAGAAATTTAATAATTACGACTTTATCTTTTCTTCCAATTATTCAATATCAAATACGTTCGAACCATTCCCAAACAATTCCTTGTTTTTACGCCGCCAAGAAATGTTTCCATAAACATTGTGGAAGATGAAGAAAATCCTCTTTACAAGCAATTTCCTCATTATCCACAACGTTTTTTTTTTAATCAAAAGCTAAAGAAATTGAAGATTTCACATACTAAAATTTCTATATGCACCTTGCTTGAATTAGGACCAGTCTAAAATCTTCTCGAGTGGTAATACCAGTCATGAAAACTTTGGACTGATCCAGTTTCAAAGATGTTGCAGACGACAATGAGTTGATGAGATTTTAAATTATTATCATTTTATCATTATTTATTATTCTTTTTTAGGTAGAAAACATTGTGGATAATGGAGAAAATGCATGTATTGATTGATTGAATGGGGTTTAAAGCCGCTTTTAACAGTATTTGAGTCATATCGCGGCGGCTATAGCACCTAACAATGGATTCCTGATATTTCTCACACCTGTACTACCACTACATCCTTTCCTAGCCTCCAGCTGTTATCCCACATAGGCTTGTAACAAATGTCTTTATTTTCTATAGTGATATCCAAGGCTTTCCTTCCTGGTACGTTATAAAGCATTTAGTGCAAGTAATAAACAAGTTTTATTAATCTAAACGAATTTATCAAAAAATATGAAAACCTATTTCTTTAATGCTTTCAGGTGGATTATCGAGAAATAGAGGTAGATTATCGTTTGATAAACTCACCGCCTATCCAGTGAAATTATCAAAACTTATGCCCCGCTTTCGTTCATTTCACCCTTTCTGACGTTATCTAAGCAGAGCCAAATAAGTGACGTCATCATAAGCGTTGAATAGTAGTCACGTGCAAAATGACGCGCTTTAAGAAAATTTGTCATATAATTTTCGCATTTTGTCTAATTTGTGCATTAAAGAAATAGAACAATCGTTTGTTTTTCGAGTAAGATCGATTTATATTACATTGAGTGAACAACAAAAGCTTTATTTTCACGAGTGGCGAAGCCACTCGTGAAAATAAAGCTTTTGTTGTTCACTCAATGAAATATAAATCGATCTTACACTGAAACAAACGATTATCCTCTATATAATTAATATTGTATTAAGCGACCACTCGAGGGACGGCCAAAATGTGGTCGTTTAATAAAATGAGCCTATGCGTGACATTTCCAACAATATCGCGTGTGCGTGACTCGCACACATTGAGCACCCTGGACAGCCATTCGGGGCAATGAGAACATTCGCTGATTTTTTAAAGAAGCTTTGGGTCAGTATCTATCTACAGAGCGCAGAGTGAAGACTCTGATCAGACGGTGCGGATGCACAGGCTGATCTGAGTCTTAACTTGGCGCACATGTGTAATGGTTGGAAATATCACGCATGCGCTCAAATGATCGCTTAGTACTCTTATTTGTGACCTATATGAAGGATAGGGTCGTCTGCATACATAAGTTATTGCAGAATTCTTGCTTAATCCTATGTAGATGGAACTCATTCGAGTTGTCACAATGATACGATTCTAATGAGGTCCAACATTGTACTTAGTTTTGATAATTTCATTAGCAAAATGTTTGATTATGAAGATCTTTTTTTTTGGGGGGGGTGTTTCGATGCTTGTCGCTAAACGAAAATAGTAAGTTGAGATAGATTGACAGTACATAAATCAAATTGTCCGTTGATTATATTCATTATTTCAGTTACTAAAAGAAGACCATGATTGTATTTGAAATGGTTAAAGATATCCTCTAATTTAGTTACTAAAAAAAGACCATTGTACTTGAAATGCTTAAAGATATCCTCTAATTTAGTTACTAAAAGAAGATCATGGTATTTGAAATGGTTAAAGATATCCTCTAATTTAGTTACTAAAAGAGGATCATTGTATTCGAAATGGTTTAAGATACCCTCTAATTTGGTTACTTAAAGAAGATTATTGTATTCGAAATGGTTAAAGATATCCTTTAATTTGGTTACTTAAAGAAAATTTTTGTATTCGAAATGGTTACCAAAAGAAGATCATTGTATTCGAAATGATTAAAGATATCCTCTAATTTAGTTCACTGTATTTTATATGACTAATTGTCATGATGAATATCCCGTTGATTTTTTTAAAAAGTCTCCGCATCGACAAAATGTATTTGGTCTTATTATATACCTATCAATATTACTGTAGATATATTCAGAGTCAAATACGGTTCCAAATAAGGTAGTTTAATATTACCCCGTTTTATTCAGTAGATATTGTCATAATTCGAATAGAGGTAATCAAAGTGGTAAGGAAAAGGTAAATACCTGTGGAGATACAGATTTTGTTCGCCGAATTCATTTAATAAATTAAATAGGTTTAAATAACCCACTCGAACTTTGGTCTCGTTAAATATCAAAATTTTCCTCCGCAGCTCAAAGCAAATACAAGATGGTGTATCGCTATCGCAACATGATATTCCTTTTTTGTTGTTTATCCTGTAACTGTAAATCTTCCTGTCCGACGGGCTGTAAGTTAACGGGTCATGGAAGTCTATCAAAGAATCATTGATCCATTAAATCCCTCATTTAGATTGGAAATGAACTTTGAACTTCCACATTGGCCGAAATTAATGTAAGCATCTTTGTTGGTTTGGCATCTTAAACGTCGCAAATGTAGTTTGAATAGTTTAGGTCCCCAAAAAGCCATTTTACATTTTACAAGCTAATGCCTATAGACGGGCCGCTGAAGAGAGCCCACTGCTCTACACCAGGAAGTTTCACTTCGATTTAAAACGCTGTTATTTTGCGAAATTAATGTCAAGTAGCATGTATCAAAATAGGTAAAATTGTTAGTGGACGTAATATCGTAACTATAGTTCGAATACACTGTAGCTACGTTGTTTAAGTCGTCAAACCAACCGAAATGCTTAACAAAAAAGTCGGCCAATGTTGAATTTCAAAGTTAGTTTCCGGTATAAATCAATGAATCGATTGGTCGATTGATTCTTTGAATGACGTTGCGATCCGTAAATTTGAGGTACTGGAAGGACTGTAATGATTATATCGCTTACCTGATGTCTTTCTATAAATTCTTTATATAAATGATAGTAATTTCCTTAACATGTACACAGGTGAAGGAAGATTTGAAAAGGGTTCTTTGATGTTTCCGTCTGTTTATATAGACTTATAAATAAATACGCCGCAGTAATGGTTTAGTTACCCACTTACGGTGCGGCGACGGGACTCGGTAAAAAAAGTCACTCGATGGACTGAATGAGGGGCGAATTGACCTACGGAACACTAACTGTCAGTTATGACCACTTCAAATCCACATCCTTACATTTGTATATGCACGAAGAGATTACTTTTACCATTTTAAACATAAATGAATAAGTGGTGCAATCAATATCGTAAATTTAAGAGAGAATGATTTTGGAATAATTCTGGAATGGAATGAGAGGAATGGGCGGAATTTTAACTAAATGGGCGATTGAATGAAATAATCGATGTGTTTTTATGTGTTTATGTTTCCGTTTATTTATCGTAGCTACCGTAGCGACGCACCCCCCCCCCCACACACAGGAAAGACAATAAATTGTTTCGGAGGATAGTTGAAGGATACAAGGCGAAACTGCTGAAAGCCCCGCTTGGCTCTTTAACGTGATCGATGGCTATCACCGTCACACGAGGCCTCGGTTTAACAGTTCTTCCGACAGACTATATATTGTTAGTTGATATGGTCTTGAGGTTTGAAGTGAAGTGCACCAACAGCTTATCAGGCTTACCAAACGATACATAAATACGACGCTAGAATAAATTTGCACATTTATCTATGAATAGATTTGTATTTTTACTAACATCTTATTCCTGATCAGTCAAAGAAATCGCGGAATGGTTTGAGTGATGTAATGGACGTTGCTGAATGTTTTAAACGATCTGAGAGAGTGATTTGAAGACAGAAAAGGAACATTGAGCGACATTTATTGAAATTAAGAGGGATGGGCATAAATTTCACGATATTTTAACTAAAGTTACACATCTACCCCACGCGGCCATGACCACATCGGGCTCACTGTGAGGTCCAGGGTTCGATCTCCAATCGCGACAAATATCCTTTCTCACATGTGTCTCTTACAAATGAGTAGATAATTCTATACCTACGTGGTTTGAGTTGCTGGGGGCTTGGTAAGGATGTAGTGGTTATATTTGCATAAGAAATACCAGGAACCCATGGTTAGATACTCCAGCAGTACGATATGATAAAGATACCGTTAAAAGTGGGCGTAAACAAACAAACAAACAAATACACAAACACATCTACCCAAACGATAAAAACATAATCTAGAGTAATGAAATACCATCTAATTAAAATGTTATAATAGTTATCGACAATTACGTTGCGGCACCCGCCATGTTACGGCGATTAGGTGCGTCTTCAACATTCATGTACTTATTGCATTGGAAATGTATATCTTTCCTTTGATAATTCGATTGCAGTTTCGTTATATAAATTATTAACCCACCAACAGACGACAAGATTTTAGCCTGGCTCAAAATCAAAGATGGATAAGATTCAAGCACAAACCGATTAAAAGATGTGTTAAATATGCAATTCCATAGAGAGGAACTGAGATAATTAGCAATCCACGAATTAACATTTCAATGTTTAAATATCATCTAATCATTTAAACAATGAAAAATCGTTTGATTAATTGATTGAACGGGGTTTAACGCCGCTTTTACCAGTATTTCAGTCATATCGCGGCAGCTGGAGCACCAAACAATTCCTGGTATGTCTCACACCAGTACTACCATTATATCCTTTCCTAGCCTCCAGCTGCTATCTTGCTTAGGTTTATGATTATCCACCCATTGGTGAGAGACAAAGAAAAGTCGTTTGAAGAACACTGAAAGATTACGCTTCGAACACACTTTATAATACATTTTGTGCTAGTTACGAACCTAGTTTGCTTTCAAAGAAGCATGTTTCCACCAAAAAGAATACTTTAAATGTATTGAATCAAAAGTTTTGTAGAAAACATATCCACCTATTGAGTTAGTAAAATAAAAGTAATGTATTTTACTCTTACTATTTTTAAACTGTTGAATATCAGCCGCCGTGTTGGAAGAACTATAAAACTTCGGCAGTGCCTCGACTACGCAATCAGTATCCCTTGTATAATATGACGTCATTTACATGCGTTGTGACGGCAGAAACAAAACGCGTATTACGAAAGGCTTCAAATTTGTTAACCTTGTGTTATAACGGCAATCCAATATATATAACAAATATTCAGTAGGTTTATTTCACTTCCGAGTTTGATTTATATGTGCATGTATCTGGTAATCAATATGTCTGGCGGGCTATTAATACGCATCTATAGATGGTAAAATGTTGAAGACAGATGGCAACTTGTCAGATCGAGACTATCAATCAAAAAACCAATCAACTTATTCATTTAGATGACAGAAAATTTTAAGCACTGACATTGGCCAAATTTTTTGTGAAACATTTTCGTTGGTTTGGCGGCACGAACGTCGTTACTATGGTTTAGCTCGCCAACAAATCATGGCGCTTTTTTGTTACATGTAACTGTCATAAATTTTGCTATATAACGCTTTTTATATCGAAGTGGAATTTCCTGTTGGAGCTCAGTGGGCGTAGCCAGCGATCCGCTATCTGACTTGCCCTCATTAAAAAAAAAAAAAAAAAAAAAAAAAAAAAAGAAAAAAAAGAAAAAAAAAAAAAAAAATAGAATAATCTCTAAACTATAAAATCATGGCGCTTTTTTGTTACATGTAACTGTCATAAATTTTGCTATATAACGCTTTTTATATCGAAGTGGAATTTCCTGTTGGAGCTCAGTGGGCGTAGCCAGCGATCCGCTATCTGACTTGCCCTCATTAAAAAAAAAAAAAAAAAAAAAAAAAAAAAAAGAAAAAAAAAAAAAAAAAAAAAATAGAATAATCTCTAAACTATATGTTTTCAGATAACCGCAATGCTTTTCAAGTTTTATTATCTATATTTCGTGCATATACATTTACAAAGTGATATCGATTATATTCATTTGTTCTAGTCAATGCCCCGCATTCTTACTATTTTGGTCCATATGGGTAGGCTTTTGAGGGTCCTATATCGAAAATTTAGCTTATGTTGGACACATAAAGGACCCGCATTAAAAAAAAAAAAAAAAAAAAGATAATAATGGTACAACGGAGCCAGCGACAAAATTTATAAATTTCAATACGTCCAACGTATGATTTTAAGTTAGCAAAGCGTCAGCTTTGAAAGATTTAGTTAGCAGACTCAATTTTGAGGTATTTTCAAAGTTTAATGGGTGCAAACTGCCACTGGAGGCTTGAACACTAAAACAATTGAATGCCTACGTCATAACAAGTAGTTCTTATTTATGTCAAGAACAGTGCAAACTTTATTCAAATTGTAGATAAATATCTCAAAATGATGCAGTTTAAACGATTCCCACTCCATTCGCTTTTTAATCATTTCAAGATAAAAACTGAAAAAATCGGATAATGAAGAAGCAATTTGTTACAAGCAATTTCTTCATTCTCCACGAGGTTTTCTACTCTTCATGGGGAAGATTTTCTAAATTTAACCAACTTGAAATTGTCGTCTGCAACATCTTTTGTCAAGTTGTGATTGGTTAACTCCTAGGTGACTTTAACCTCGTTTATCTATCTTGATATCCTTTAGCAAAGCAGAATACCTTACCCAATCACGCTTTGCTAGCTTACAATACTTTCAGTACTTTGATCCCACTCTAATTTACAGATCAAATTTGAGTAACGCTTCGGCCAACTGATGTTTTTATGTTTGTGTACGTTTGCTGGACCTATGAGTTTTCTCCCTTTTTTCTAAAGGCTGGTATATAATGGTGAGTGAGTTGATAATTGTAAGTTGCAGCTCATGTTAAAGTTTTGATTTATTTGAAATTTTGACTTGGACAGATGGACAGAAAAAAGGCTTATTTTACAAGTGGTAGGGACTTAAAGTTTCTGAATGTTAAGTGTTTGTTTCCATGCTCTTATTTTTCAATTCATTTTAATGTCAGGTATCTGTGTTATTCAATAATTAAATGAAAGACTCTCCCAATTACCAATCGAGGCTATAAATCATTTAATCAATAAGCCAATGAAATAATTTATTGATACAAGTTGGGTTTTGAATTCCTATATTGGTCACCAATTTTTTTAAGTTTCTTTTGCTGGTTTGGTGAGTTATACGTGTTAACTTCAGCTTTTTGGGGGGGGGGGGCTACGACCTCAGGTATGGCGTTTAGGTCACCAACCAACCATTCTACTTTTTTCTTAATGTCACTGGCCATAAATAGTGCAAAGGAATATTTAGAATGGAAGAGAAACTTCCTGTTGGAGTCAATGTACAGGGTAAACGGAGTAAGTCCGCGGGACCAGCGATTGGTCGATTGTTTAAATCTATTTCATTTCTAGACCGTTCACTAAAAATGTCAATATTTTCATTTCTGATATGTTGTCGATAGAAGATACAAATGTATATGTGTACTTGGTTTGGCATATTGATGCCTGTCCCGAAACTTATATGGGTCCCCGGTGGAGATGGAAATATTTGTCGGCGATGGACATACCATTGCCTGTTTTGGGGTTCCCATATGGGAATCATATAGATTAACCATATGGTTCTAAGGCTTACCTGTTGCACATCCCATCTTGGGCCAAACGGGCTACCCATATTGAATGCAAAAAGCCTCTCCATTTCAATAATTTTGATAGATGTATAATCCCGGTAGGATAAACTGAATGAAAATCATTTTTTGTATATTGTCCGACTATATCAATCGAAATTGAATTTTCATCGGGAATGTTATCTAATTTGATCAATATGAGGTAATCATTGATGCATAAAGCTATCATTTTATTTGCTCATATGGAGTATTATTGAAGTTTTCTGTCAAACAAAGAGTATTTATTACAAATGGAAAGTTCGCGCTATTGTTTGAATTACCTGAATCACAAATAATTGGTTCTCCAATACATCGCTGTATGGCAACCACACTTTCGTCACTAGAGCATGAATAAGCTATAGTTTGCGACATTTTGGATCATCCATCGACAAATTATTTTATCGATCCTGAGCCCCATCGCAACCTCAATTATAACAATGCGACAATTATTTAATTATTACAGTTTATGAGGACTTCATACGTGTGATAATTAGCTCTGGTGAAGAGTGTAAGAAAGTTTGGGTTTATAAATGTTTCTGCGTGTTTTTTCTGTAACATTAAGAAGAAATGTGTTTCATTTATTATACAATAATTATTATCAGGTAACTTGAGTTATATATTCGAATAGAGTAACCATTTCCTGTCATTCACATCTCTTACAAGTAATACTGACTGGAACACGCGTACAAAAAGATCGGATGCGGCATAGCTCAAAATAGTTAGAATGTTGAAAATATATGAACATGTATTAAACAAGAACCGCATTTTTGCCGCTCCTGGAATCTTTCGCACAAGACTTTAAACCGAGACAAAGCCCCATATAAATTCGATTGTCGAATGGGGCGTAATCTACAATCTAATACAAATGTAAGCATTTTCTTTCAAAAGTTTTGACTTGTCCACATTCAAAGGGGTTGCGGAAGATATTACAATGTAAGTTGAATTAAAAAAGTACCACGGTACATAATAGAAAATATTGTGTGGAGAGAAGAAATCGCTTGTCACAAGCAATTTCTTCTTTTTCCACAATGTTTTTGAAGATTAATATCACATGGACGTTAAATCTGGGATTGTACGGGAAAGGATTAAACAACGAATCAGTTTATTGTCTGATCAAGCATTTTGGAGCAGATTTACAATAGAGTAGCACCCATTTCGAATGTCCGCGCGTAATATGAATTGTAATTGCCCAAGAATTTATACATCGTTGCTGGGTAATCATAACTGCGTTTCTGCAGCTTGAATACAAGTATAGTTACAATATTTTTTCCACCAATAAACAGCATTAGAATTTTCTTTGGAGAGGCCTTCATCTTACAATATGGTGAACCAGTCTCAATGGTCCCCCTCCTATCTCCGGGGGCTTGTGTGCACCCTTCATCTGCATATACTGGATGCACAGAGGTAGATGTTTTGTTAACATATCAAGTTATTGCTTTTACATTTGGCTTTTTTTAAACCTCATCGTTGAAAAGAACTGAACACGATGAACATTTCAAAAGAACACTTTTGTGCTGGTCCATTTAAGAGTTGAAGAGAATATCTTTTGTTTTCAATGAGGTATGAACCGAAAAAACTAATCACACTATGAATACGCGAAGCGGATTCATACATAAGTGTGATTAGGTTTTTCGGTTCATACCTTCATGAAAACAAAAAATATTCCCTTCATTTCTTATAATTTAATAGCACCGAGCGAAAAAGGCAACAACTTTACAAATTTTGATACCTTTTTGTTTGGGACTATTTTGTGCGGAAGCAAACAAAATCGCTGCGTGCTGAAATTTTTGTTCATGGAGTTATGAATATTTTTTTCAATCAATCAGAACGCCCGTTATAGATAGACAAAACAAAAATTAAATTATTATCAGTTGACGGATCTCTGGCCACGCCCACTGGCTCCGACGAGAAGTTCCGTTTCGATATTAAACGGCGTTATCTTGCAAAGTTATGGTCGGTAACTTTTAACCATATTGTAAAATTTTTGCATGGTTGGTGACCTGAACGTCGTAATTGTTTTTAGAAAAACCGTCCTTATACCGTTTAAGTCGCCAAACCAACAATATTTAACACAAATGTGTGCAAATGTTGGATTCGAAAGTTCACTGATGACTGATTTGATTGGCCGATTGATTCTTCGACTGATAGCTGTTCAGGACTCTCATTGTGGTGACTTCGGGTGTGTAGCCCCCATCAAATAATTATTCGTGTGTTATTTACATGCATCGCAAATCATAAAACTGACGTAACAATATCCCAGAACAAACCAAACGGTTAGATCATACGAACACAAGATAGTAAACTCGTTTTAGACATGATTGCGGATTTATTGAGCCGACCGTATGTAGGAATCATGCCTATTGAACTAGTGGTACTGTTGTATATAACAGTGGACTCTGTTCGGACATTTTCACACACGGAAGGAACATTCGAAGTGATCTATAATACAAGGATTAAAACTGAATATGTGCTGGAAGCATCTAATGCCAAATCGAGTAGTCATTGCACCTATAAATGTTTGAGGGGTTCAGCATGTCGGGGTGTTTCATACCATAGTCTTACTTCACAGTGTGAACACTGGTCAGATGGCGAGAAGAATATAACTCAAATTACTGAATTTGATACGGCTTGGGAAAGTTGGAGTTTATTGTCAAGTAAGTACTTTCTAAAGAATTAAATATACTACATATTTGACAGCAACAGCATAAACAAAATATTCATAATATCAACCTTTTCTTTTTATATGGTAACCAGACGCCTTTATATATATATATTGACTCCGCCATGAAGTTCCGCTTCAGTTTTAAACGGCGTTAATTTGCAAAAACTATGGCAAGTAGCATCTAACAAAAAGTAAAATGGTTTGTTGATGACCTAAACGTCGTAACTACAGTTGGACAAATGTTGGAGTTGAAAGGCTCCTATATATATATATATATTATATCGCGGCTGCTTATCAAGGACATAACCGACCAATCGAATAATTCATTTAGCCCCGACTTGAGCCTTTCAACTCAAACATTTGCCGCCATTTTTGTTAACCCTTTTTGTTTGTTTCAAGCTGTAGTTACGATGTCAAGGTCATCAACCAACCATTTTACTTTTTTGTTACATGCTACTGGCGATAGTTTTTGCAAATTAACGCCGTTTAAAACTGAAGCGGAACTTCCTGACGGAGTCAATTGGAGGGGCCAAAGAAATAAGTGGGCAGGATCAGCGATTGGTCAATTGTTCAAACTTTTAGTATAGATACAATGAAAGAAGGTGCACGCTAACTTTCAGTCAGATTGACCTAGTATTTGAGAAAGAAATTGTTTTTAAAGATAGACGAATATTAAGGAAAGACAAAATAGTTCATTAATAAATGATAAACTAATAGTAATAGATAAACTAATAGTAATAGCTGATTTTTTTTCTTAACATGCATATTTTTTTCTCATTAAGTATTGTACATTTACTCAGGTTTAAAGTCATCATTTTTTTTCAACAATATAAACCTGGTGTTAAACATGATTTTGTTTATGCTATCGTTGTTTATACCATTGGCTTTTTTTCGTAAACTCGTGTTCAAACTCAAGCTGAGGTTTAATCAAGGATTTTGTAACGTGTCCATTTTAACCCTTTCCTGTTTTACAAAATTTTAGATTTGTCGAAATTCAAAGGTTTTGCAGACGACAAATTAATTTTGATTTTATTTGAAATATAATCATTCAGGAGGGTAGAAAATATTGTGGAAAAAGTAGAAATTGCTTTGTTACAAGCAATTTCTACTTTTTCCACACTGTTTTCTCAAGTATAGAAACACAGGGACGTAAACCAGGGATCGTACTCGATGGGGTTAAATAAAACATTAAAAAAAAACAAAAAAACAGAACCACCACATTTTTTGTTCTGGTGATGATGTTTGCTGGTATAATGAAGGAACTAAACATTTAGTATCTAAGAACATCGAAATATTTCAGTTGAAATTATACTTCATAGCTTTATCGGACTTCGAAATGATCCCTTACCAAAAGAAATGATATAACAAAGTGGTTATCACCAAAAATTGAGATATATATGGTACTAGCGATATATAATCACAGAAAAGTTAAAAGTCATAATATCCGATGAAATGCTTCATTCAAAATGACTTAGTTGGATTTCGTAATCCGTAAATATTCAGTCAGAGATGAAAATCGCGGAGACATAACAAGTCATACTGTCATACTTTGTGTTTTTAGCTAGCAAAGCGTCAGCTTTGATAGCTTAAGTTAATAGACAAAATTTTGAGGTCTTCTCGAAATTCAACGAGTGTAAACTGCCACTGGAAGCTTAACCATTATATCTATTGAATCCCTACGCAATAAAAGTAGTTCTTATGTATTTCATGAATATTACAAACTCTGTTCAAACTGTAGAGAACTCCTTTAAAGGCATGCTATTTATACCATTCCAACTCCACTCCGTTTTTTAAGCATCCCAAGAAAAAAAGCTTTGGAAAACATTGTTTACAAAGAAGAGATTGCTTGTAACAAGCAATTTCTTCATTGTCGACAATGTTTTCTACCCAACATGGGTAAATTCAACCAAATTGAAATTGTCGTCTGCAACTTCTTTCAATTTGAACTAGTCTAAGGTTTTGTCATGTTGTAATGAGTTTACTCCTTGGTTACTGTAACCTCGTTTCTTTATCATGATAACATTTGACAGAGAAGATTTTTTTAAAATCATGCTGTGCTAGCTTACAGTACTTTCAGTACTTTGGTTGTGTACGAGCGAGCAAGTCAGTAAAGCTGGCGAAGTGCTACATGTTATAGCTGTATATGTATTATTAATAACTGTCGGACAGTCAACGTGCACTTTTTTATTCCTTATACTTAACTTGACTTCTTATTTCATTTTGCAGCCCCTGTCGATTGTTTAGATATTAAAGTAAGGTTCCCGATCTATTCTAGCGATGTATTCTATATAAGAGTCAATGAAGGTTGGATACCCGTGTTTTGTGATTTAGACTATGATGCTGGAGGCTGGACGGTAGGTCTTCATATGAAACTCACGTGTTATCTGTAACATATTCCCACACAATCCCTCCTTTTTGCACTCCCTCAAGAAAGAAGTATAGGAAAGGATTGCTGAAAATGAAGAAACTGCTTGTATCAAGCAACTTCTTCATTATCCACTATGATTCCTATCCAAAAAGACAAAAACAAATCCATCAACTTGAAAGTGTCGTCCACAGCTTCTTTCAATTTGAATCAGTTTGAAATTTTGTCATTAAGCAACGGGTCACAGGATATATCTAGAAACTTTAATATTTTGTATTAGCTGTAGAGGTACCTCGAACAGAAGGAAAATTCCACACGAAAGCATGCATTGCTACCTATTCTAAACATTTTAAGAGTATACATTAACGTATGTGGCGTTTTAAGGTCCTTTGATTTTATCCTCTATTTTTATTTGAACCTCATGCTAGAGATGATTTCAAACATTTTGGGCTTAAGCGGTCGAGATCCATTTGTGACTTCCTCTAGAATTAAAAAAGCAAACTTTGTTGCTAGAAATTATGTTTAACTTAAAGAATAATGTCGAGACCCGATCAAAACCTCAGCTAAATCAAGTCTTTGTTTCGAAGTTTTTGCCACACTGTTCACGAAAATATGTTCCAAATTAGAATCATTTTGAAATTCCACAACAAAGTTAGTGTTTATTCTAAACTATATTCTCTTCTTGTTAGGAAAAAATCGTAGAAATTAATAAATGTTTGTAATTGACAATTCTTTCCTTCCTAATGGAAAGTAGCAAAAGTAATATTATAACATTCTTAACTTAATATTTACGAGAACATGAATGGGGTTATGACTTCGTGCCTTTATCACCTTAAAAATATAAAAAAGTAAACGGAATAAGGAGACAAATCAGACTATCCTTTTTTTATTCTTTTGCAATTAAGTCCCATTATCTCCTTCTTCTTTCTATATATGTCCATGTATCACACAACTTCGATGTATTTTGCGAATTAGAGGATTGAAAGGATATGGACGAATGATATTATCAGTCGACACGTGCTTAATTGGACTGCAAAAAACAACGTGGTTTAACCCAAGGTCGAATATAGTATACAGTCCCGATTGTGCTTTTTACGCGCCAAAGAAAAAATATTCGAAAAACATTGTGAAAATAAAGAAATTGGCTGTGAGTAGCAAAAATTCTTTATTCACAATTTTCTACCACAAAAGAAAAATAATTTTAAGATTTCTTTAACTACAAATTGTCTTCTGCAATGTTTGTAAATTTGAGCCAGTCTGTAATTTTGAGGTTTCGGAATGGGTTAATGCATATCATTAACTATATAAAAAAAGGAAACATATGCAATAATGGGTGAAGGCTAACTCCTGCTCTTTATCGGAAGCTACAACCATTTGATTTCCGTAAGACCGGGTAGAATATGTAGGACTTGATATAATAGTCCTGATATCGGATGAACGGATTTTTTTTCTTGTCGTGCAGGTTTTCCAACATCGTTTCAATGGAACAACGAGCTTTTATAGAGGTATTGAAGACTACATTGGTGGGTTTGGTGATATACAGGAAGAGTTCTGGCTCGGTAATACTTCCGCTTTTTATATGTAACACATTCCAACTCAAGCGGCCGCAGTAAGAGCGAAGTTGGTAGCGCATTAGACTCCGAATCTTCAATCATGGGGTGTGATGTGTTCAATCCCCGTCAGCGGCACTTACCCTTTCCGACATTTGTCTTTTACCAAGGGTAGATAATCGTGAACATAAGTGGGATAGTAGCTGGAGGCTAGGAAAGGGTGTAAGGGTAGTACTGGTGCGAGATGTACAAATAATCCATTGTTAGGTGCTCCAGCCGCCACGATATAAAATTGTTAAAAGCGCCGTTAAACCACATTCAATCAAACAAAACCAAAACAAGGACAGACCACACAGTATGGTCGAATAATCTTCTCGGGACATAAATACATAACAGTATGGGATGGATACGTATGAACAATGCTTAATATGATCCTGTAGCCCACCAGATATATTTGTATGTATTTATGATCTTTCTGTGAAATATTAAAACAGATCAGTGTAGTACAATTGACCAATCGCGGCTGTCAATCAAGGAATCAATCGACCAATTAAATAATTCATTTACCTCGAAATTGATCTTTCAACTCCAACATTGGTCGCAATTTTTGTTAATCTTTTTTTGTTGGTTTGGCGACAGTAAGTGGACGGGGCCAGCGATTGGTCTCGCTTTACTACATCGCTTAGAACTGACAGCAAACGTCAGATGATTTCATTATTAAATATGATATGACTATTACGATTGTCAAATAAACTCAGTATGAGAATTTTGAAGGGTTCCCTTTCTCACAGTTAGCCATAAGGACAGATCGATATTGTACATGTAAAATGATCTCAATATTATAACCTAGGGCAGATCTCGGCCTGAGATTATAATACTTTCTCGTACTCAGTTGAGATTTTACTCAAAATTCGATTCGGAATTAAAGATAAATATTGTTAAATTCTACTGTAAATGCGTGGAAATGAAACATTATTTTGGTAAATTATAACTTACAACACAAAATCTGCAGTTAATCTAGAAATATAACGTTTATTTAGAATTGATTTGTGAGAACATTCTCACTTGAGTACGAAAATAGTTTTATAATATCGGGCTCAGAAAGGCATAATGGTCTAAATATCTGACATTAAGATAGTTTAGTGATGCCCTATAACCGAGACATTAGGACGCATCAAAATTAATTGTCCTCGATGTTAGCATATTTGTCTATTAGATGTTATAACAATAGGATACTTTTTGCCTCTCTGCTTTATTTATTATGTCACTCACTGATGTTCGACTTTGTTAATTTGATACCGTGATGATAATGTACAGTGCACTACCAACACTTTTTATGACAGTGTTCTTCGAGAAACGCAGTTATGTCGCTATCAGACATTAGGACAGAAAAGTTTGTCAATGTAGGGGACGCTGCTAGAAATAAGGACACGCTCGCAGTGTTTAATAGCTCCATTATATAGGGTATATTACAACAGTGTGTTTTTCCATGTGTTGTAATCGTGGTCGAGAATCGTGTGGTACTACACACGATTCGAGAATACGATAACAACAGATGGAAAAACCCGCAGTTGTTATATTCCTTTTATTGCATAATATTAGGACATGACATTAAAAAAAATTCTTTTAAATGATTAAGAAATAACCAACTTTCCGAAAAACCCGAACATCAATACACCAAAATGTAGTGCGTGTTTAACGGTACTCGACGAATAGGTTTTTTTGGTACACGCCTAATACGGATTTTTTTTCTGTCGTGTTGTATTAGATAGCCAGATTTCAATCAATATCTTTTATAGGTATATAATGAAAGGCATTAGGACATGTTATTATAGATCATTGATTCCACTAACATATGGTAAACAAAATGAAGAAAATATTTGTTTGTTTGTTTGTTTTGTTTTCATTTAGGTATGAACTTTACCAAACTGGATTCATACAGCAGCGTGATTAAGTTTTCTGGTTGATAGACATAGCTAAAATTAAATCATATCAGCACGGTTAACATATAGCACAATATCGTTTCGTTATGTCTAGAACAATTCTTTTTAATCCATTCCCACACAGTGACGCTTTTAAACGCGTCTCCATTCCCACACAGTGACGCTTTTAAACGCGTCTCAATAAGAAATTTGTCGGAAAATATTCTGGAAAATGAAGAAAATGCTTGTTAAAAGCAACTTCTTCATTATCCACAATGTTTTTTTATCAAAAAGACAAAGATTTAGATATATATATATATATATATATAAATTTAAAATAGGTGTCTGCAACTTCTTTGAATTTGGACTCGTCTTAAACTTTGTTGTGTGGTAATGGGTTAAAACTTTTTGTTTATCCTATAATGATTGATTTCCGCCTGTTGTACTATAATATTTTTTATTTACTACAGGTTTAGAGCTGCTTCACCTCCTTACAATTAACTCCACAAACACTTTGTACGTTGGGTTCACGGATTTCGATGATAATACGGTATACGAACTGTACGAAGATTTTAAAGTTGGCGAGGGTCCAGGTTATATGTTATTATTAGGAGAATTGCTGTCACACAACACAACAAACACCACAACGAGCGGTGAGTAGAATGAGGGACATTCCTGTGTTATCTTCCCTTTGACCCGTGACCATTAAATCAGAGGTGCGCATAATTGTACATTGGTCCTTTCACTTCATTACCTTTGTTTTTATCCTTGTTCAGTATGGGGAAGTTGCGATTTTTTATTTTCCTTTTCTAGTTTTATTATAAATACAAATCTCTCGATGGTGTTAGTTTATGGTTCAGAAATAACATAGAAATGTATTTTCATGATGAAACGAATTTTCAAGCTCTAAAGTTTGCATTAAACAGCTGATCTTAAAACCAAACAGAGACAAAGAAACTGACGATAAAGTCCAAGTAAAACACTGATAGGGACCAATGTATTTCTGGAGAGTATTCAAGAGAGATAACCCAAGAATGTCCCTCATTGATGGTTCGTTTGGACCAGTTCATCGACCAGTGATATGGTGGTTTAAAAAGGTATCATTTGTAAAATAAATAGTAAGGCACATTAAGAAAAAATTTAAATCGTTAGTTTGCGACTTAAAAGTCGGAACTACAATTTGAATACGCTGAAGTAAGCAAGTTTTGGTAGCAAAATCAACAAAAGTGCTTAACACAAACGTCACTTCCGGTCTGAATTGATTCGTCAATTGACCAACTGATTTTTAATTGACTAAAGCAATCCATCAATTCATCTATTAGTTCAACCGAAAGTCCAACAAGCTAATTCATAGTAGATTGCTTGCTGAGCACGAAACGATCGCCATTCCTTTGATTTTGATCGGAAAGAGATAAACGAGAACTTTGTAATAATTGACAAATATTAAGGTTAATCGGTTTATCCAATTTCAAAAAGAAAAACAACTGGGAAGAATGGCTTGTTACAAGAAATTTAAAAGTTCAATATAATAATGCCAATTACCTCTGACTTTTTGCAAAGACTTAATTTGTTTTTAATGTTTAGAGTAGCCAGACTGAAAGAAAGATAAACCGATTACCTTCTCATGCTCATGATTGCTTTAGGGAACCATTAATTGTATTTTCCGTTTTAACCCATTCCCATACAACCCTTCCTTTTTACGCCTCTCAAGAAAAAAGCTTGGGAAAACACAGTGAAAGTGAAGAATTTGCTTGTATCAAGCTATTCTTTTTTTTTTCTTTTTCCACAATGTTTTCTATCCTAAAGATGAAAATAAAATCCCATCATCTTGAAACTGTTGTCCTCAGCTTGTTTCAGTTTGGACCAGTCTAAAATGTTGTTGTGTGGGAATGGGTTAAATGAAAATGTCTTTCTGTAAGACACGCCAGAACCTCATTCTATTACCGACGACGTCAAGCCTTATGATCATTATAAATCAAAGTACTGAAAGTACTGTAAGCTAGCAAAGCATGGTTTTGTTTAGTTATCTTCTTTGTCAAACGTTATCATGATAAAGAAAGGAGGTTAAAGTAACCAAGGAGTCAATCCATTCCTACAAAATCGCTGAAGAAAATAGCTTGTTACAAGCCATTTCTTCACTTTCCACATTGTTTTCTACCTAAATAGATAAATATTTTAGAACTTTCAACAAATTCAAATTCTCGTCTGCAACCTCTTTGAAGACTCTGATTGAAGAGTCATTTTGAACAGGATATACTCAAGTGAGCTAAAAATACCCAGGAGATGAAATTGCATGCAGAATTTGCAATATTCCTGAAATGCACAAGAACTACTTTTTATGGCGAAGGCATTTAATTGATTTAGTGGTGAAGCCTCCAGTGGCAATTTGCACTCGTTGAACTTTAAGACGACCTCAAAATTTTGTCTGCTAACTTAAGCTATCAAAGCTGACGCTTTGCTAGCTAGAGATCAGCCATGAATACCGTTTAATCTGTTACTATTTTTCAGATGCTTCCAGCATGACGCAGATATGCCAGTTTGTAAGCGAGGTCATCGGATTTTCCTCGGAATATGGCGGCTCGTGAGTTTTCATAAATTGCTTCTAAATTTATTACGAAAGAGGCATAGTTCAGGCGAGATAGCTGTTGATGGCAAAAATCTTAAGTGTGTTTGGATTATTTGCTCGTTTTTATGATATATGTACTGAACAAAAAGACTTTAGTACTTTCGACTGTTAAGTAATTTTTTTAAGATTCATATCTTACGAATGTGTTATCATATTATTCTCTAGAACCCATTATCAAATAAATTCAATCGACTTAGCGATAAAGGTCGCTTGTATGCAAATTCTTTTCAACAGACTTGTCAAAAGGGAGTGCGACTTTTAGATTAAGTATATTAAAGGCATGTTTTCTCATCTTTTTCAGTTTCGACATTGATTTTTATACTTGTCGCAATCATTAGTACATCGTCGTAGGGTGAGTAAAATGTCCTATCTGCAGCTTTAACAAAGCTGTAGTTATGACATACGGCTCCCGCGCCGACTACATGTACTAATCGAGTTTTTGTCGATATAGCATTCAGTCGTCCTTATCATTTAGTATGTACAGTTTTTTTGTTCTATCAATGCACAATGTATGTGACGTGTACATGTAATATATGTGACGTGTACATGTAATGTATGTGACGTGTACATGTAATGTATTTGACGTGTACATGTAATATATGTGACTTGTACATGTAATATTTAAAAGTAATTCTTTATATCAACGATGACTGTATGTCGTTTACAGTTGGTCAGCTGATCAAGTAATAGGGGAGCCGGACGTGTACCCACGATACGGTGATATATCGGGGGCCTGGACACCGTCATCTGTTGGTAATGGATATGAGCATTTACAGGTAAGAAGTTTGACAACATGTCAAACAATCTGAAACAGAACTTCGTCAGAACGTAGTAAATTTGAAGTTACAATTAATTGATCGATGGCCACGCCCACTGATTCCGCCAGCAACGCCCACTGATTCCGCCAGCCACGCCAAGTGATTCCGCCAGCCACGCCCACTGAGCTCCAACAGAAAGTTTTACCTGGAAATTAAACGGAAGTGAACTTTAAAATCCAACATGCAACAAAATTTATGTGAAATACTTTTCTTGTTTTGGCGACTGATACGTCGTAAGTACAACTTTACTTTTTTGCTACATGTTATTTTTTGCACAATAACGCCGTTTGATATTTTACCGGAACTTCCTTTTTGAGTCGGCATGCTTTGCCTGCGGAGTCAGTAGGCGGTGCTCGAGAGATCCTGCGTTTTGTTGCCAAGTCTTTTAGTCTAAATGTAAAGGTCTCTTTTAATAACTGGTATTCCGGGGAATTGACCAATCGACTAATCGCGTATATCAATCAAAGAATCAATCTACCAATCAAATTATTCATTTAGACCGGGATTGAAGTTTGAACTCCAACTCGTAGCGCCATTTTTGTTAACTTTTTTGTTGGAGTAGCGACTTAAACGTCGCAGCTACAGCTTATTCAAGCTGTAGTTACGGCGATTTAGTCACCAACAAAGCGCCGTCGTCATAGCGCAGTTGGTAGCGCGTCGGACTGTCAATCTAGAGGTTCCGGGTTCGATCCCCGACGGCGGCACTATTCCTTTGCGACTATTTGTCTCCCACCAAAGGGTCGATAATCGTAGACCTATGTGGTATAGCAGCTGGAGGCTAGGAAGAGATGTGATGGCGGTTCTTGTGTGAGAAATACCAGGAATCCATTGTTAGGTGCTTCAGCCGCGGCGATGTAACCGACAGGTTGTAGAAAGCGGCGTAAAACCCAATTCAAACAAACAAAAGTCACCGTCAAACAATTCTAGCCATGCTACTGGCCATAACTTTTGCAAAATAACGGCGTCAAATATCGAAACGGAACTTCATGTCGGAGATAATGGACATGACCAAAGGAATAAGAGGGCGGGGCCAGGGATTGGTCAATTTTGGTAACAATCTAACATTTTATACATACTTCTCCGCCAGAATACATGCCTAGAAAATGATTCATTCTTAAACCATTAGCAAAAATCTTTGAAATTTGAAAAATATCTGATTTTTTTACCAATTAACGGTGGGATATTTTTCCTTTCAGTTGAGATATAACCGGTCTATAGAGATCATTAACATAACTGTATACGAGACATATAATAGTGGGGCGGTAAAGACGATCTCTGTTCTTACCTCGTCCGATACATGGACTACTATCTGGTCTACCAGTACTGTAACTAGAATAACCAGCTCCAGAGCTTTCTCTCCCTCTATACAGGTCAGTATGACTTCATAATATCTTGACGTAAACTATTCCCACACAGTGACGCTTTTAACACCCCCCCTCCCCCAAGACAAAAAACTTTGGAAAACATTATGGGCATGACGAAATTCCTTGTAACAAGGAATTTATTCTTTATCCACAAAGTAAATGATTTTTAAAATTTCGTATATTAACAAATTGTTGTCAGCAGCTTCCTTTGAGATTTGATCAGACTAAAGTTGTGTCGTGTGTTAATGGGTTAATTTTTATCGAGCTACAAAGGCAAATTCAGATCTGATCTGATCAGTGGCTGACGGGAGAGCGCCATTGAGAGAACGTTATCTGACTCTAATTAATGAGTCAAAGTAGGGAAATTACTTAGATTGAACACATTCCGTCCTCTGCCGACCATATTTCCCAATATATCTTCAGGATTCTAACACAGAAGAAAAAATTAATTCTGCATCAAACATATGACTCTTTCAGTAAAAAAGTATCGACCATGTTCAATTTGCACACTTTCCATGGAAACGTTTTGATTTTGGAAGATTTTTCGATTTTGAAATTACTATTATTAATCTCTATATCTTTATATTTGATGTCCTATTGATTGACTACCGCTGTATCTGACTATTTTTAGAAAATGTTTGTTTTTACTGAGTTTGTTGAATCTAAAAAATATAATTTCAATGACATTTATCCCCAACAGCCTATACAAGATGCGGTGTCAGATGTTAGAATCGAATTCGATACTTCCATGGCCTCAAGTTACTATGAGGTAGACGCTATCCAGGTGTGTGGACAAACGAATACAGGTAAATGGTGTTGTTCATGAGAAAAGGGAATCTTAGGTCAAGGATAAGAATGGATCGACGATACTGTTGGCCATCGATACATATTCAGTATGCCAATGCTAAAGGTTAAATAGTTCAAGTCACAGATAAAATAGGTTAACGATATAAGTAAAATAACGATACAGTTAGAACCGGTCACAAATGCAAGTAAAATAGGTCAATGATACAGGTAAATAGGTCAACAAAACAAGTAAAATAGGTCAATGATACAGGTAAATAGGTCAGCAATACAAGTGAAATAGGTCAATGATACAGTTAAATGGGTCAACGACACAAGTAAAATGACAACGATGCAGACAAAATAGGTCAACTAAACATGGAAAAATACATCAATTTCACAATTTTGATATGGCGAACAACACCTTGGCTGTTAACGATGATCGCTACAGTATAACTCAATCAAAATACGTAGTTACAATCAAGACAAATCGGACATAATCATGTGGTCCAATTTGTTATACGTAGTAAATATGGATCCGCTCGAACGTGTGAATCTCGAGAAACTTTATATCCCACCATTTTCATTACAAAACAGACGTTCGATCGCCCACTCGTGCTTGTAAATCATTGCTAGGGCTGAGCTAATACAAACTAGGTGGATGTTGTTTATAAAACCTTAATCTTATGTCAGATCAAAATGAAATTCACAGATATGTCCTTGGCGTACGTCACAAAGTGTTGTTATCCATTCCTGCCAGCAATTTACATCATCTTAAAGAGGTTCTAGTCTATTTAAAGGAATACGCACCATCTTCACACAACGATTCATAACCTGCAGTTATTCCGCACTTTTTCTGTATACACTTTCATAGTTCAAGCGGACTATGTCAGAATGAGGGACAATCTTGAGTAATCTCTCTTGAATACTCTCCACAAATACGTTGGTCCCTATCAGTATTTTACTTGGATTTTATCCTAGGTTTCTTTCACTGTCTGGTTTTAAGATCAGCTGTTTAATGCAAATTTTAGAGCTGGAAAATTCGTTTCATCTTAAAAATACATTTCTATGTTATTTCTGAACCATAAACTAACACCATCGAGAGATTTGTATTTATGATAAAACTAGAAAAGGTAAATAAAAAATCGCTACTTCCCCATACTGAACAAGGATAAAAACAAAGGTAATGAAGTGAAAGGACCAATGTACAATTTGGCACACCTTTGATTTAATGGTCACAGGACAAAGGGAAGATAACACAGGAATGTCCCTTATTGACAAAGACTGTTATGGCAAAGGGCATTTCAACTACTGCTTAAACTACCAGTTTTCCCTGGTACTTTTTGTACACATATCGTTTTGAACTTGATTTCTAAATATATTTAAGAAAGTTTGTAATTTTAATTACACGATTAGGTTTGTGAAACTTTGGATGATTTGAAAAGTGTGATTTTGAGATAATGCTTGCCAGCATGGACAAGCCTGCAGTGACGTTATGGGATGCTCCGCGTAGGAAAACCTTGCGTTTTAAGTTTAAGTTGATGAAAAAATATTTCTGTCCAGATATTGTCAAGAAATTAGTTAAAAGACATCGATGCAAAAATGGAAATTTGAAGACGAGCGGTCGTCGGGAAAAAAATGAATGAAGCAATTCAAAGAACCTTTTGCTCAGTCCTTGTAGTTTTATCATCCTTTAAAATTTAAGATACAGAGGTAAGCAATCTATAATAAGATAGATAATCGACTTTTGAAGCATTTAGCTATCACGGTAAACATTCTAGTATAAAATATATAAGAATACTATTTTTATACTATCACGGTGAACAGACTAGTATTAGATAGATAATCGTCCTTTACAGTATTAAACTTTCACGGTAAACAGAGTAATAACAAATAGATGATCATCCTTTAAAGTAGCAAACTATCACGATAAACAGTCTAGTATCATATATATATAATCGTCCTTTTAAGTATTTAAATATCACGGTGAACAGTCTAGTATCAGATAGATAATCGTCATTTAAAGTTTTTAACCATCACGGTAAACAGTCTAGTAACAAATAGATAATCGTTCTTTAAAGTACTTAATTATCACGGTAAACAGTCTAGTATCAGATAGATAATCGTCCTTTAATGTATTTAACTACCATGGTAAACAGTCAAGTATCAAATAGATAATCGTCCTTTAAAGTATTTAACTATCATGGTAAACCGTCTAGTATCAGATGCATAGTCATCCCTTAGTGTATTTAACTATCACGGTAAACAAACTAGTATCAGATATATAATCGTCCTGTAAAGTATTAAACTATCACGGTAAACAGTCTAGTATAAAGTAGATAATCGCCCTTTAAAGTTATTAATTATCAGGGTAAACAGACTAGTATCAGATAGATAATAGTCCTTCAAAGTATTTAACTATCATAGTAACCAGTCTAGTATAAGCTAGATAATCGTCCTCAAAAGTATTTAACTATTACGGGAAACAGTCTGGTTTAAAGAAGATAATCGTCTTTTGAAAAAACTAATATCAGATGGCCAATCGTCCTTTAAAGTATTTAATTATCACGATTAACAGTTAAGTATCAGATGGCAAATCATCCTTAAAGTTATTAACTGTCGCGGTAAACAGTTTGTTATCAAAGAGCTTATCTGCCTTTGAATTATAAACTATTACGGTAAAAAGACTTGTATTCGTCCTTTAACTTATGAACTATCAAAGTAAACAATCTAGTATCAGATAGCTAAAACTATAAACTATTACGGTAAACAGACTGGTATTCGTCCTTTAACCTGTGAACTATCACGATAAACAGTCTAATATCAGGTGTCTTATCATCCTTAAAAATATAAACTATCGCGGGAAACAGGTTGGTATCACGCAAATCATGCCATATTGCTTATGACTAAATCCTCAATTGAAAATCAGCATCATCCCAGATGTGATATAACGTCTAATTTGATAGCCCAATAACCTCTCCGAGGCGATTAGAAAATGCTAAAAAATCTAGTATATCTTGTCTTGTTGGCTAAATTTGTATTGCATTTATCTATTATGATTTCAAGCTAAACATGTCAGAAAAGAAATACTTGGAGATAAACAGTCGCCTTTTTACAAAGTGATGGGATGACATCCATCCGCAAGGCCGCTTATGGATTTTCTTCAACATTAGTCCTAATGGATTTTTCTGCAATATTAGTCCTATTGGTCAAGCATCACCATGTAAAGCTTTTTATACGAATATCCATCACGATGAATTGCGATGGTGTACCATCCGATACCAGATTGATAAAGTGCGCTTATTCACGTGTTTCCTGATTATCATATCTAGATAGTTATTTACTCCGCGATACCTTTACATTTCAAAATGTCGTTTGCTTTAGGTCCAATAGCTCTCTCGTTTATGTGTTGACTGTAGTTTTGTAATGTATCGTAATCATACCCATGATCGGAAAAATAAGAATGAAAGCCTGAAGCACAAAAACAGAATGCCTTGTACGTGGCCGCGTATTAATTAGCCGATCACTGACCCCGACAACTGACTCCGACACGTGACTCTTACAAGTGACTCCGCTGGTCCCACCCACTGAGTCCGATAGCAAACTCCATGTCCAGTAACATGCTACAAAAAAGGTGAAATTATTGGTTGCCGATCTAAATGTTATAACTACAGTTACGGCTTAAAAATCTTTACGATAAACCTTCAGCTTATATGACCTTTCAATGACAAATCTATTAGCACACAAAATGCATATTCGCAATTGAAAAATAAAACTTTTTAAAATATTTACTTATCCGCTGTGTCGTGAGTTTATCCGTGTCTCTCTTTGTTTAATCTAATGTATTTTTGTTTGATTAGCACGAAAGCTTTAAGCTATTAGAATAGCTCTCGAATATACAATCTAGATATTTTCACGTCCCCGAAGAGATTCAGTGGCCTAAACCCACTGCTACCCAATTTCACAGCTTGGTAGGCTAGGGCTGGCTATCAAGGGTGTTGCCTTAACACACCCAAGTGACGGTGGGGCTCGAATCTGTGACCTTCAGATCACGAGTCAAGCACCTATACTCGAGGCTGTCAACTTATCGACCGTTTTCTAATATCGACAGGGGAAGCGACAGACCTGACGAAAACTGAAGTAAGTTTTAAGTAGAGCGAGTGTAAAGCAATCCATTGGGAAAAAATGTTTGTTTGTATTGGGTTTAACGCCGCTTCTAACAATTTTGCAGTCATATCGCGGCGACTGGAGCACCTAACAATGGATTCCTAGTATTTCTCACTCCAGTACTACCACTACATCCTTTCCTAGCCTCCAGCTGCTATCCTACATAGGTTTACGATTAACCACCCATTGGTGAGAGACAAATGACGGAAAGGATATGTGCCGCCTCCGGGGATCGAACCCACCATTGAAAAAAATAAAGATCCCCAAAGGGTACAAATCGGTACGATATTGAAGTATTGCATATAAACATAATCTCATGTCAATAGTTAGGTCTATTTACTACTGTTCAGAACGTCCTCAAAATCTGACTGTTAAAGCTCGGGTTTACAGGGTGCGCGTACCCTCGATGTTTTGTTAATGCGTGACGTGTTAGGATGACATTCCACTCTATCGTGACCTCATCTCAAGTTTCTATAGAATATCGACAATAGTTCAATTTCATACAAAAGTGTAAATATTCAATGATATCGGTATTATTGTGTTTGTTGTCATTAAGAGATCGAATTTAAGGAGAGTAAATACGGAGTGGTACAGTCTGACAGACAATTCAAATAATGTGACTACGAACCCTTATGGGTATATCGCAGACAGGCAAAAATATCTTACACCAAATAAACGTTAACCAGTTATCAGACGACAACGTTTTTGACTGGCCCAAATTGAAAGATTTTTTGTTTGTTTGTTAAACGCCACTTTTAATAGTATTTCAGTCATATTGAAAGATGCTGTTGTTGACAATTAAATGTTCACGAATTAAAAAATAAAGAGATAGATAAATGACATTCGGGGAAGAAAACATTATTGGAAATCTTCATTTTCCACAATATTTTCCAAAGTTTATTCTTGGTGGTTAAATAAATGTTCAACTCGATTTGTCTTTATATCCGTTGGACACAAAGCCTT
Source organism: Fragum fragum (assembly GCA_946902895.1). Lineage (NCBI taxonomy): Eukaryota > Metazoa > Mollusca > Bivalvia > Cardiida > Cardiidae > Fragum > Fragum fragum. The sequence goes on along the minus strand of OX336377.1, from coordinate 33,208,343 downwards.
GCATTTTAACAAAAAATGTTTAACCCATTCCCGCACATTATGATTTATAAAGTATTGCTTGCAACAAGCAATTTTTTGTCATTTTCTACTATGTTTTCTTCACAGAGAGTAGAAAAAAATAATATTACATAAACTTAAACTATCGTCTGCAACTCCTTTCAATTTGGACCATTCTAAAATTTTGCCGTCTAGAATGGGTTTTATCGAAATGGAAACACGATGCAAAATGTGACAGTACATGGTGCTTGATTTGATAACCATATGAATTTTGAAACTTCAAATTGACTATATCTGTAAAGCAATAAGAAAGAATCAGCTGTATTCAAACAAATTATTCATTATTTAACTGATAGAACGAAAATGTCCTTTTAGCTAGCAAATTGTCAGCTATATGATAGCTTAAGTTAACAGACAAAATTTTGGGGTCGTCTTAAAGTTCAACGAGTGCAAACTGTCACTGGGGGCTTAACCACTAAAGGCATTAAATACCTGCGTAATAAAAGTAGTTCTTATGTATTTAAGGAATATTGCAAACTCCGCCTGCAAGGTATTTTGCGCTCACTTGAGCGCATCGTGTTAAAATGACTCTGATCAGAGTCTTCAAGGAAGTTGCAGACGACAATTTCAAATTGTTGAAAATTCTAAAATAGTTATCTATCTAGGTAGAAAACAATTTGAAAATTGAAGAAATTGATTGTAACAAGCAATTTCTTCATATTCCATATTCTCCCCACGGCGGCTAGAGCACCTAACAATGGATTCCTGATTTTTCTCAGACCAGTACAACCACTACATCCTTTCCTAGCCTCCAGCTGCTATACCTCTTAGGTTTCCGATTATCCACCCATTGGGTGAGAAACAAATGTAGGAGAGGATATGTGCCTCCGCCGGGGATCAAACCCATCACATTAGGAGTCTAATGCGCTACTGACTGCGCTATGACGACAGCTAAAGATTCTTTAGATGCACAGGGAGGCTCAGCCAATATTCTAATGTATCCAGTTCTTGTCTAGACTGCTCAGAGTTTGCTATCACTCACATGTGACAGTCATCCTTTCCTTTTTTAAAAGTTTTAGACTGGTCCAAATTGAAAGGGGTTGCAGGCGACAATGAACAATTGATGTAATTCTAAATTAAACCATCCTATGTGGTAGAAAACATGTTGGGAAAAGAAGAATTTGTTTTTTTACAAGTAATTTCTTCATTCCCCACAATGTTTTCCCAAGTATAAAATCACAGCTACCTAATATCCCGGGTTTTTACGGGAAAGGGTTAACCAATCGCTCGTCACGCTGACTGAGCTCAAACAGGACATTCATTTTCGATACTAAACGACAGTATTTCTCGAAACTTATGTCCAGAAATATTTACAAAAAGTAGAATGGTTTGTTGGCGCCCTAAGCGTAGTAACTAAACCTTGAATAAGCTTTGGTCACAACAATCAAGTCGCAAACCTATATATATATAAATGCCTAACATTTATGTCGGGGTTCAATGTTCACCTCCGGTCTAACTATATGTTTTAATCGGTCGATCAATAAATGATTGACCATCGCGATCTATAGATGTACAAGTTATTATGGTCGATCAAAGGTCAATTTTTGTCTATACAGGTATACACAAAATGGCCTTTGATTACTCACTATAACTTGTTCTTCAAGACATTTCTCATTTATCTTTTTTTTTATGAACTTGTCACATAGCGATGTTTGGCGTGGAAAATGTCGTAACTACAGCTTTATCAATGCTTTAGTTACGGTAATTTTGCACGCCCAACCACGACAGTCCAAAACTGGTGTTTTTTATGACAGTGGATCCAAACACGTTTCAATACAGTCATGGAGCACAGTTTAGCACGTTGGACCGTGACGTCGATGACTCCACAAGTCACTGTGCTGATCTTCATAGAGCAGGTTGGTGGTTCAAGGACTGTACAGGCATCAACCCAAATGGTGACTACTCGACAGACGGCCGGGTATCCGTGTACAACAGCGGTTATGGAGGCGTTATCGTGCCCGGGTGGAAGGGTGTCCAGCCTATCAAGACAACTAGATTAATGTTTAGACGAAAACATAGCTTAAATTTATAGACAATATATTTTATTAACACGGCTATATCCGGAGAAAAGGCGAGGTATTTCTATGGCTAGGACGTCGTCTGTGTCTACGTCGTCGTCAGAACACTTTGAGATTTTGTAATATCCCTGGTATTCCTAAACGCATTTACCTGAAACTCGTAATATATGTTCACTATCACTGGTAGGGCAATTGATATCTCTTAATTCATTTTTAAGACTTATTTTTTTACCACATTCTTATTTCGTTATGTCGATATCTGGAGAAACCTGTTGAAATAATTTGAGTAATCCACAAACATACCGTCAGAAAATGAAATAGGAAGCAATTGAAGATACATATTCGCTAGCCAAGGGTTCTAACTCCACCTTGTTCCTTACGAATGTTCGTAAGGAACAAGGTGGAGTTAGAACCCTTGGCTAGCAAAGATGTTGAAGATGTTATTTCTATTATGATATATCGAGTGCTTGGTGCCAAACGTTCGTAAGGGCAACATTAATATAAACGAAGGAATCCATCATGGTCACGAGTCTGTTCGAAGTCGACACTTCTCCCCTTTATAGCATGGTATCTGATCACCACATGGGTCATACATCCGTACTCGAATTCCAAGGATGTCCGTATGATGTACCTGTTCATCTCAACGGTCAAATATCCGTACTCGAAACCCAAGGATGTCCGTATGATGTACCTGTTCACCTCATCGGTCACATATCCGTACTCGAATCCCAAGGATGTCCGTATGATGTACCTGTTCACCTCATCGGTCAACTATCCGTACTCGAATCCCAAGGATGTCCGTATGATGTACCTGTTCACCTCATCGGTCACATATCCGTACTCGAATCCCAAGGATGTCCGTATGGTGTACCTGTTCACCTCAACGGTCAAATATCCGTACTCGAATCCCAAGGATGTCCGAATGATGTACCTGTTCATCTCAACGGTCAACTATCCGTACTCGAATCCCAAGGATGTCCGTATGAGGTATATGTTCACCACATGGGTCACATATCCGTACTCGAGATCTTAGGATGTCCCTCTGTACGACAATCAATGACAAATTAGATTTACAGATGTAAAAGTTATAGTGAGTGATCAAAGGTCAATTTCAGGTATAGATTGAATTTGCCTATGATCACTCACTATAACTTGTACATCTGTACGTTGTCCGTTCGTGTTTGTGTTGTTTAAATGTAATTCATCCTCTTTTTGTATTTCAAAGGAACGCATGAATTATGTCGTTTTTACTAAACATGATTGCATTTTCTCAACTCCAACAACTAAATCTAATGTCTTTGGCTTCAAATAGTTCTCTTATTGGTTAAAAAGGGCAAGAAAAATGCTATGGTCTTCATAATTATTCGTTTTTGCCAATAGAATTATCAAAACTAAATCCTATTAGAACTCACCAGAATCGTCTTAATGAGATGATCCTACTCAGTTCCATTAAAACAGGATTGAGGGAGATTTTGCAACAATTTATATATGAACCTTAGAATCGTAAAAGCTCGGAGTTCGTAAAGAAATCGATTTAAAAAGGGAGATCATCCTTCTGTACTTGCGACACTGTTTGAATGAGACCAAAGGGAGTTAACCCGATCGCCTCACGGTCCCTATACCAAAAATTAGTTATATCGACTACCTTACATGGCTTTGAAGTATGGTCAAATATATTGTGGTAAAATATAACCAAGACCATCCACGTCAATCCCGGTCGATAATGACAGACTTTATGTTCGGGCTATAACCACCACACACTGCCATAGATGGCAGCAATTTGGGCTTCTTTCGAGAAACTTATATCCCCACCGCCGACCTCTGCCGTCAAACGAATATTTCTAAAACGATTTATTTGCCGATAGTGAAAGGTCACTATCATGCCGTGGTTTTTGGCTCCGGGTATCTATAAATTCCTTATAAATTATAGTTAACGAGAAGAAATACAATCGTAGTAAACATTAAAACCTTTTGTATCAAAAGACAATGGAAAATAAATGTATAGAATCCAATATTTGCGCACGAAAATAATAAATTACAACAAATATTCGAAAACATCACCGGCTTATAGAGATTCCGTACCCTCCAAACATGTATAAAGTAAGTCATGGTCTGGAAAGTCGCCAACACTACGTATGAATTACACAAGGCGTATATAGTTTCAAAGTTGTGTTTAAAACCACCTATGTACATCATTAAAATTGAATGAACCTTGTGTAACTATAGTATTAGCACTGAATCCCTGATCCACTGGCTAACTTCCTGCTTTAACGAAACAACTTTCTCCGATCCATATTTAAAATGAGCTATTGAACGTACAAGGTAGGGAAAGTGTATATCAGAAACTTCTCACAAGATCTCCGAAATTTTGGTTATCCTCACTATGACATTCTATCAAATATGCCATACTTATATTGCAAAAATTTATGGAAATTATAACATGATTAGATAAACAATACAAAAGAAAATAAAGAATAATAAAACATTAGTATGGATCTAGAACCTCGTAACTACAGCTTGATTAAAGCTGTGGTTGCGAGGTTTTGGCAAACAACGACAAAAAGTAATATCTAGATTCGAATACATAATCAAAAGGTAATAAAATACAGATGTATAAAATACACTTGCTATAAAATTGATTTAAAAGATAATGATAATAAGTTAAGATGTCGTCGATGGGCGACCGAATGTCGAAAGTACACTTTGAATACAGCGCTGTCTATACACATGAATATGGACTTTGCTTAACGTTATATACACATATTGTTTGTTTGCTTGTTTTTGTTATTTGTTTATATGTGTCTATTTCTGTGCTTGTTTGAATATGCTTGTTCGTTTATTAATCTTCGCCTAGTCGGGGGAACTTAAATAAATGAATGAATAAAATGAACCGATCCCCAATATGTGACAAAAAGTGTATTAAGCAACCATTCTCTTAAATGACCACATTTTGGTAGTCGTTTTAGTGATCAATTTGGAAAATGAATCTGGATGCTGATCGTCTTATGAAAGTAGTCGTTTAAAAGAGGATGTTGCTTGAGGAAAATTGACTGTAACTCAGTTGTAAGTTTTTTTTTAAATAAGATGCTTTAATTGAAAATAAAAAATGTTCATGTCGAAAGAAAGTAGACTTTGTAGCTTACCGTTTTTCGGTCACAAAAACTGATCACAGATATCCGAGAGGATATGCATGCATGGAACTGACATTGATTTTATATTAAATGTTTTCCGCCCTACAGCCTAGAAACTTTTTAATTATGGTTAAAGATCAGCTGTCACGATGTTTCAACTCTTATTTAGATCAACACACTTTGTTTTGTAATAATATTTTGATAGTGATAGATTAGCCCTAGACGCTAATCTGAGCTACTTGTTGGACCTTTGACAGTTCTTCTTTTCTATTTCAAATCTAGACGAATGCGGCTAGTCACGCGAATAGGGTCCGTTTGGAAAAGTGAAAATATAGACAAAATCAAATGTGGCAGGTGACTAGATCAAAAACATTTTGTTATTTTTTGTCTAAGTTCCAGTTTACCTCTCCTTTTAATGATTTTGGGTTTACCGTTAGTGACACCATTCCGTTTTCAAACATTTGTTGGGTTTACCCATTCCCATACAATGACGCTTTTGGTCGCCCTCAAGAAAAACAAGTGGGAAAACATTGTGTAAAATGAAGAAATTGCTTGTACCAAGCAATTTCTTCATTGCTTGTACCAAGCAATTTCTTCATTTTACACGTTTTCTTTGAAGAAAGTTGAAAAAATCTAAATTTTCATACATTTTAAATTGTCATCTGCAACTCATTAAATTTGGATTAGTCTAAAATTTTGTCGTCTAGTAATTGGGTAACGGTATAATGAAATTGTCCTTCCTCGCATGTCGAGTCGCATATTAAGAAACAGTTGGTAAACAGAGAAATATATTATTATATGTAGTAAACAAAAACAATAATTTCTGCACCATCTATGCTTTGTGTGTTTAATCGGTCCTAGTGTTATTAGTTTCGTTCTTAGTACGACAATCATTCTCTCCGACATTTGATCTTGAATTGTGCATCAGTGTAATAGGTAAAATCAAAGATCGTCAGGGAAATTCCACTCATATGTTCTAAGGTACCGCGGCTCAGTGGATGGGATAGCGGACTAGTAGACTAGTACCAGCAGTCGACAGATATACCTCACTGCAAGAAATTTTGGCTTCACAATTACGTTACCTTTAATGTGATTTGTAAAACTGATTTTTTATGAATTAAAAGTACCAGGCTGGCGAACTTGTGGTCATGTTGTAGATAAGTTGTTGGATTGTTTTGATTTTCGGTCGCGCACGATCTTATATTATCCATACACAACACACACAAGGACCTTTTTCACTTCGAACTTTTAAATGTCGTCTCTTATCTGCGGCACGTTTCAATTGACAAAATGCAGCTACCGATCAAGGAATCTATTGATCAATCAAATCTTTCCTTCAGTCTGGAATCGAGCTTTGAACTCAAACATTGACCGCCATTTGTGTCAAACTTTTTGCTGGTTTTGGCAACATAAACGTAGTAACTGCAGTCTATACAAGTTGTAGTTACGCCGACTAAATCGCCAACCAACCATTCTACTTTTTTGTTTCATGTTACTAGCCAAAAAACTTTGCAAAGTAACGCCGTTTGAATCTTCCAGTCGGAGTCAAAGAAGCCAACGGTCCATTAGATAAAACTGTAGGAATGGTTCTTATTTGGCCAATTGCGGCTGTCAATCGAATAACCAGTCGACCAATGAATCATTCATAGAAACAAGACATAAGTTTTGATCTCAGATATTGGCCGCAATTTTGTGAACCTTTTTTGTTGGTTTGGCGTCTTAAATGTCGTAACTACAGATTATTCGCCGTGGGACTACCTGTCGGAGGCAACATGTGGGGCTAACGAAGTAAGTAGATGGGGCCAGCGAGTGGCAAATTCAGCCTCTCATATCAATTGTCTACCAAATAAAAAGGAGACCAGACTTTTCTTTTAAAAGAGGCTAAACCCTTTCCTGATAAAACACGGGATTTTACATTCCTGTGATTTTATACCAGAGAAAACACCGTGGAAAAAGAAGAAATTGCTTGTAACAAGCAATTTCTCCTTTTTCCACAATATTTTCTAACACATAGGATGGTTTCATTTCTAAAGGCAGAGGTAATATTTACAGTTCAGTTCATTGACTTATTTTGTACATCAAAAATAAAAACCAAAATCCTAGAACGCCTTACTCTTTTTTAAACTTGTGGATCATAAGTAACACATCAAGTTCTTGGATAATTTTGGTCCTTTATAATGTGAAGACAGTACGGATGTTAGCTTTATATTTATAGAGAATTTTTTTTACGGCCGCAGGGAGACTTGTCATTGATATATTATACTTCGAATAGTTGTTTTTCTTATTATCTTTACTTTTTATTTATTTACATCTCATTGTTTTATGACATTATCGGGGACCCTTGAAATCTCGTTTTTCAAGAATAAGAGAAAAAAGAAAAAATACAATTCAAGAATTAAAACAAGAGGACCATGATGGTCCTAAATCGCTCACCTGAGGCATCTGCAAATTACAGTACTTTTTAGTATAAAAAAGACACAACTTGAGCAAAATAAATGAAACAAATATAAGATTCTGGGCTTTGTATAAAATAATCCAGTAATGCTTTACAATAAGAATGTTTAATCCATTACCAAACTATCCATGAATTTGTCACCCCCAGGGAAAATAAGTTTGAAAAAAAAAAACATAGTGAGAAAGGGAGTGACAAGCAATTTATCCATTTCTCAGTGTTTTCTACCTGAAATTCTTTGTATTTAGATTTCAAACAAACTCTAATTACTGTCTGATACTTCAATGGGTGTAATTTTAGCAACCTTGGTAGAGAACAATCTGGATGTACCATAAATCAAAATGTGAATGCATTACAACTTATACATGAGGAGTGGAAGATATTTGAACATGCTCTTATTGAGCGTTTTTCGTATCTTTGGATGCCTTGGGAAGGGCCATGTTTGTCCAAACGATATAAACATGGTAGATAACAATAATGTTACCTTATGTTTTTAATGTAAATGCTCCAGAACCTATATTTAAGAAGAATTCTTACAATGCGATTTACGCAACTTTCGACCCCAGGAGCAGAGACATTTTTTATCCTAAGAGCATATTTTCCTGTTACATAGTACAAAATTATTTAGTCATGATACATACCAATTATGTATGCCCATCACCTTATATTTCAGAAGGAGATGACTTTTGATGTTGCTCTAATTGGGTGTTTTCCAAAATTTTTGACCTCTGGGGCAGTGCCATGTTTTATCCAAGGGCTAAGATTTTAGCTAACATGGTAGGAACCATCTTGATATGCTGTATACAAAATATGAGTTCCTTAGACTTTGTAGATTGGGAGGAAAAGACTTTTGAACATGGTCTAACTATGCATTTTTACAAACTTTGGACACCCAGGGAAGAGGTGTTTATTAACCTACAGGCATAATTTAATCAAAACTGATAGATAACAGGCAGGCTATGGTACACTCAAAATATAAATGCCCTCCTCCTTAAAGTGAAGAATTTTTGTTCTAGCATACTCAAATTTTGCGTTTTTTCCCAATTTTGGACCCCTAGTGTAGGGCAGTTTTTGATAAGAGGTAGACAACTTTTAGTGATATAGTACAAAACCATCTAGTTATGCTATATACCAAATATGAATATCCTAGACTTAATAGTTTAAGAGGAGAAGTCTTTTGAAATTGCTCTAATTAATCATTTTTCCAAACTTCAGACCTCAGGGGCGGGGCCATTTTTGCCCCCAGAGATTGAATATTTAAAAACTTGGTAGAGAACCATATGATTAAGCTCTATATAAAATATAAATGCCTTTGGCCTTGTAGTCTGTGAAAAAAAGACAACAAAGATTTTCTGAAATTTCCAATTTTCATATGCCTCGGTTACAAGAGTTTTTCACAGAATGAAATTCTTTTAACAACTTTTGAAGAGCTTCACCCAAGGAACACTCCTGCAAAGTCTCAACTTGATTGGCATACTGGTTTAGGAGGAGAAGATTTTTACTTAAGATTCCCATTTTTTAAAGGCCGCGACAACCAGAGTTTTTGACGGAACTAAATTCTTTTAACAACTTTTGTAGAACTTCACCCAAGGAACATCCCTGCAAAGTTTCAGCTTGATTGGCCTACTTGTTTAGGAGAAAAAGATTTTTAAAGAAATTGTGGACGGACGGACAGACGGACAGACAGACAGCGGACGACGGACAACGACCGATCACAGTAGCTCATCTCGCACTTTTTGCTCAGGTAAGCTAAAAATAAGAAAAGAGTCCCGAAAAATGACAGTGTATATAAAGATATGGTAAAAAAACCTCTTTCAAATACCTTGCTAGTTAGATGTGCAAATGCATCGAATGTAACATCGTTTGTGCGCGGGAAAATGTCGTAACTTTACCTTTATTAAAGTTGTAGTAACGACAAATTGTTCGTGCATCGAAGATTAAAGAGCTCAGGTTTAGTAGGTATCAATCCCAAGGATAATTGAGATATTTTTATTCAGATTGGAAATGAAATTGATGTGGGTGCATGAAGCATGATCTTTCACTTTGAACAGAAAATAAAATGATAGGTTTGCGACGAAACGTCGTAACTACAACTTATTGAAGCTTACCAAAAATGCTCGGTACTTGAATGATCAATCTACTTTTTTCGACACATACTGTCCGTCAGATAATTAGTACGTATGACAAACATCGTCTAGTGGCCGGATAATCCGATTAGAAGACTAATTGTGATGGCGTTATGATGTATAATACACCTGTCAGTTATGGTAATTAGAATAAATCACAGTTAGTCAAAGATTGATTACAAATGAACCCATGTCTGTCATCTGAAGATCAAGATAAACTTTGATCTGTCAAGTTCTATCAAGTTCATATCGATATATATACAGACTCTATGATGTGCTTAAAAATCATTCTTGTTATAGACCGTAGTTGTGAAGCTTCTGAGAATCATTCTGTACATCTAATCATCAACTGAGCGTTATCTTGTGTATTTATATTTGTAACCACGTGGACGTTAGACCTACCATTCCGTATCTATACATTACGACGTTAACGTTAGACGTTTATCAGTCACATTATGGATACATCTATTACTATGCTACTGGGGTGTGATGACGATTCTATAGCCTTCTATAATGGAGCTACGGAAGACAGAGACGGTAAATATAAATATATTTATAAACGTATTTACTTGCAGCTATCCGAAAATGGTTCCATCTTTGTAATCGTTGGCATCCATAATCAAAAAGCGCTCACGGATTCTCTAAACGATAATATAAAGAAAAAAAACTATGTCACTGTCCAGACGGCTTAGTTATTTCGTTTAGAATTGCTTGAAAGATCATGCAAAGACTGTTTTTTGTATTTCGTCGTTGTGCGGGCATAATATCGTCACTACAACTTTATTCAATGAGTAGTTACGACATTTTGCACACCCAACGATAATTTGTTGTCTATACCATTTCCTTATCAGATACAATAAGAATTTTAAGATTACGATATGCTTTTTATTCAAACTGTATTTGAATGCAAGATTTCTGTGAAAAAAATCCTTGCCATATGTTAAATATTGTATATTTTGTCAACTGTTAGATTCATCAGACCCATTTATATATTTTACTAGAATAGAATTTAAAACCTAGTTCATGTTTAAGGGTTTATGTGATAATGCAACTTAAGTATGAATCAATAAAAGAGTCGGTCATTGTGGGATGTCCTCAAACTAAAGAATTAAAACTGAGCTCCAACCCGAAGTTACACTGATATATTATGCGGCGTTATTTTATAAATAGATAGCCATTAACAAGAAACGAACAAGAAAAACGATTGGTCTATGACGTAATAGTTGTAACTGCATATTCAATAAGCTTTTAATACGACGCTCAGGTCGCAAAACAAATAATAATGATATAAAAAAAGAATCAAATGGCGGCTAATATTGGAGTTCTCTTCCGAGCAAATGAATGCTTTTATTCGTCGATTGATGCTTAGATTAACAGAAACGACCTGTCAAATCTAATGAGCGTACACGAGTTAACTAAGTCAATTTAATGAATAAACAAATGTTAATATTTCAGATTCGTCATCCGGTTACGATTCTTCTGACAGCCATGAGGACGATAAAAAACTCATACATTCACATGTGTACGAATCTTCATCACCAAGCAGACCATGCACTAACAGAAAACGTTTCCATGGAGACAAATCTTTCAAATTTAAAAGTACCCGCCTATTGTGTGAAGACCTGATGCTGATTCTAGACATGCCGGAAATGTGTGACGTCACTTTTCTTGTTGGTCCTCAGGAAGTTCCGGTACATGGTGTCCGTGCTATTCTCGCCACCAGAAGCAGGTACGTTTTTAGACTGGATTATTGCACCCAATTTTATACATACTAGTCAATCTTCCAAGTGGAATAGCTGGTTGGCGTCTTAAACGTCGTACCTACAGCGTGGATATGCTATAGTAACGTCGTTTAAGTCGCCAAGCAACATGAAGGCTAACAAAATTTGCCAATGTTGGTGTTGAAAACTCGTTTCTAGTCTAAATTAATGATTTCATTGATCGAGTAGTGATTTGATTGACGGCCAGGATTGGTCTATTATATCCCAACATCGGAATACGTTGTCCAATACTACTGGTAAAGAAATTTAGGAAAACCTTTCGACTTTTATCCTATGATATTTTTTGTAGAATGAATTATGTCAGAGTAAAATAACATGGCCCCGTAGAAATAATGATGTCTTTTTTTTGTAACAGTCCTACATATGAATGAATAAATGTATTTATCGTTTCAGGGTATTTTATCAACTTATTCTACAACATTCTCAAACAACAAAGGACACAAAAGATGACAAGAAAATGCGTTCACCAACAAACAGATTTTATATCCCTGTCACAAAGTACGACCCCGAGGTGTTTCGATCGTTGGTAAAGTACGTCCATTGTGGGACAGTAACGATTACTCTTGATAACGTCACGGGTAGGTTGATCTCGTATTATTTCTCTTTATCTTCTACATTTAACGACGATCAATAAATACCCTAAATGGTTTGTGTGAATAAATGCCAATACTTATCAGCTTACAGGTAAATTGTTTAGAATATCATACAGAAGGTAAAAAATCCCATTACTCATATCATAAAAGGATATCTTACAAATACATTTATGTGCATTATTCAATATGCGCATTTCGGACTGTGATTTCAAATGAGAAGTTAAATCATAACAAGTTGAGCACGGTGTTATAACTGACAGCGTGATGTTGTCCGTCACGGGGCGACCCGAAAAGGCTCTACCCTCACCTAAAATAAGCCTGCTATAGTTACGAGGTTTCGGAGAATTAAGATTTTAACAATTTATTTCCACAGTGAACATAACTGACTGATCTCTGGACCCACTCACTGACCTCTGACATAGAATTTCGGATTTGGTAATTAACAGACAGAATTGTCTGGTCCCAAAGGTACCCCGAAGCAAGAACGTATCGCCAATTTGTTTATTCGCTTACAGATGGCCTGTTAAATTTTATGGCCACTCCCTGAATATCTTCTTTTTTCTGCAGGACTGTTGTGTGGAGCGACTCAGTTTAAGCTCGGTGATCTGGAAGATGTTTGCTGGGACTTTATCAGACAGTGTGTGCTATCAGGGGACGCCCAGAGATTACTGAGCCCTACACGAGGTTACAAACATTTCCGGGTCGTACAGGTGGTTTTAAATGAGGTATGTTAATCTTATATTACAACTTTCTCTACAGATCAATATCGGTATCAATCCTGCTCGATTATCTTTATTTTGTTTGTTTGTTTGTTTGGTTGGTTGGTTGGGTATGCCACTTTTTAAAGTACAACGTATTTAAATCATACCGCTGGAGCACCTTACCATAGATTCCTGGTATTTCTCACAACAGTATTATCACTACAACCTTCTGAGCATACAGCTGCTCAGTCCAGTAAGGTTTCCGAATACCTACCCTTTGGTGGGAGATAAACGTCGGAAAGGATATTCGCCACTTCCGGAAGTCGAACACTGAACCTAATGGTTGAGAGTCTGACGTGCTACCAAATACGCTGTGGATGCGGCCTTCCTCTTTTACGAAAGGATTATAGATTCAATGTATCTTCCATTTCTAGATATAAATCTATGACTGTTCATTATAACAAGTAATGCTTAGAATCAAGATTTTACTTTTTTATATCTAGGTTTGACCCCATAGTAAATTGTGCGTGTTGATATACTGTAGGAACGTTCAGACTTGGGAGCGTCTTTGTTTAATACTCACGGAAACCGCTCCTTAATGCTTGTACAATGCTTTTAATTGACCAATCGCGACTGTCAATCAAATAGCCAGACAACTAACAAAACCATTTATCTAGACGAGCAATGAGTTTTGAACATTGGCCGCCATTTTTGTTAACATCGTTGAATATCGAAGTGGAACTTCCTGTTGGAGTCAATGGGCGGCGGAATAGGTTGGCTGGGCCAGCGATTGGATAGTTGTATCAGATACTGCAATCAGTAGATCTACGAAAGGTTATCAAAATGAGGTAGCTAGAGCTTACAAAATCTATAGACTCTATTGCCAAAGCAATTGATTATGATGTTACCAGCGGTCATCGCAAGACTTGTTGTTTTTATAATTTCCGTATGGGTGTGTTATCAAAAACTTTCAAGAAGTTTAAACATTGTCCATATAGATCTTTTTACTTTCCACAGATTTATTCATATTTGGACAAACAATTCGATGCCCCTTTAGAATCAACTGTTTGACCATAGAAACTGCCCAATAATTCAGAAATATCCGGATGATAATCCAGACGAATTCCAGGGGATGTCCCAGGAAAATTCGAAAGAGAAACTAAGAAAGATTACGGAGGAGATATCTAGGTATTCCACACTGGAAATTACGTTAGTGCTACCGTGATTTTGTGTAATTTGAAACTGTGCGAGAGAACTATAACGAAAACCCAAGAGTACGAGGAAACGATGGTAACACGGTGAGAATAAGAGATCATGACGACACGATCACGAGATTATGACAGCGTCATCGGACTATTGTTTTCGTGTTCTAGTGTGCTTGTAGTCGCACTGTTGTGTTATCGCTGTGTTTATCTCGTTATTTTTCAATCCTGTTCTAGTAATCCCGTGTTCACGCCGTCGTACTCCCGCGCCCCGAGTCCCAATTTTTTCACAGAAAATGGTCTGGTGGCATTACATATGAAATAGAGACGACATTTGAATACACGCTAGAACAGAACTTCATAATAAATATATGCATGGTGCTACTTATAGCTTAGTGATTTCTTCATGTGAAAAAAACTTCTTGAACTACAAGCATGAGAGAAGCAAATCTGCATAAGAGACGAACATTGTTTTTTCTGTGTTTTACAGATTCTAATTGATTATGTCTTTTTTTTCATCTATATGTACATGTATTCTCAATCTTTCTTCAACTTTGTTAACCCTTTCCATCACAATCCCGATTTTTGACGCCTCAAATTGAAAAAAAATGTGTAAATAAATGTGGAAAATGAAAAAAAAATGCTTGTGCAATCAATTTCTTCATTATCCACAATATTTTTCACCACAAAAGATACGTTATTCTCAATTTAATCAACGAAATATTGTTGTCGTTTGAACATTTTACTGAAATTTGACAAGTCTATTTTTAATTGTCTGGTAAAAGGTTAACTCACCTCTCTTCTTCTGCCTCTAGTCTCTTCTTTCTTATGTAACATAAATGTATTACCAATTAAAAGAATGTATGAGAAATGAAAGACTGTGTTTGTGTTGATCCCCCATTATCCTGTTTTTGTTGTGTTATAATTGGTTAATATTGTCCGTAGGCGAAAAAAATATCATAGTTACAGCTTTGTTGAAGCTGCAGTTACGACACTCCTGGCGTACTGACGATATAGACTAGGTTTCTTCAACTCTTTATCTCTATTTTCTCTTTTCTACCTTTTTCTCTTACTCCTGTCTATACCACAATTGACCGTTTGTGGCTGTCAATCAAAGAACAGATCTATCATTCAAATCCTTCAATAAGACAAGTAGTAAACTTTGGGTTTCAACATTGGCTGATATCCATGTAAAGTGTTTTAGTTGGTTTGGTGACTTTTACAAGCTGCAGTTACAAAGTTTAGGGCACCAATTAAAATTTTTATTGTTTTGTTATATTCAACTGGCCACAATGTTTGCAAATTAACGGCTTTGACTATCGAAGTCAAAATTTAAGTCGGAGCCAGTGAGTGTGACAAGTGGATATGTGGGGGGCAGCGATTTGTCAATTGACCAATCACTGACCCGCTCTCTAACTCCTTCGGCCCCGCCTACTAACTAAAAATGGAGGCCATAGTTGGAGTTCCAAACTGATTTCTGGTATAAATGATTTATTTCATTTGGTTACTGGTTGACTTCAAACCTCAAGATCACGGGTTCGAGCCCTGGGCTGACCATATCAACTAACTTACTAATTGTCTTTCGGATGAGACGGTAAACCGAGGCCCCGTGTGACGATGCTATCCATCGAGCACGTTAAAGAACCAGGCGGGACTCTCAGTAGTTTCGTCCTGTATCCTTGCACTATCCCCCGTAACAACTAACCGTCTTCTGGGGGCGTCGCTCATATGGGCATGTGCTACGGTAGCGACGATAAATAAACGGAAATACACACGTTACTGGTTACTGGTTATTTGATTGACAGCCGCGATTGGTCAATTACACCAAAACGAACGAAATACAGGAGGTGTGGCCGTGTCACTTTGTCCATCTGTCCGTCCGTGTTCCCGACTGGTTGTCAGTATGTATGCCTGTCTGTCTGTCCTTTAACGTTATAGCAATAACTGTCGTACCAAGGGCGGCGAACATTCTACTTGATAATGGTATCAGAGAAAAAGATGATTTCAATATCCCTTCTAATAACGTAAGACAACTGTCAACTTATGGTGGTACTAGTGATAGTTCGTTACTAGGAAAAGTTATAAGAACCATTCTACTCTTCTATTCTTACTTTGACAGTTTTGGCCCTTGATTATTTTTTCCAATTTCTCAATTTCATTTCCGTCATAATCCGTCATAATCTCCACTGTAAGACAACTTTTGATTTTTTCAGCTGATAAAACATGAGAATTATAGGAACCATCACCCTGCTCTTCCCACTTGTCGAACTTATGCCCCTTCTTCGTCCCTCGGAGCAGTATGCCTACAATGCTGCATGCTCTGAACTCAAATTAAACCACATGGTTAGTGTGTAATTTACATGACTCTACTACTTTCTATTCTAAATTATCTTCCCTTCAACTTTGATCCCCCCTTTTTGCTAAATTACTGTGAATTACTTACGACATTTAAGTCGCCAATAAAGCGTCACGTGTCATAAATTTTACAATATAACGCACATGATATCTCGGTCGAACTTCCGGTTGGAGCTCAGTGAGCCGGATCAGCGACCATGTCTCTGTAAGCTGAAATATTACGAATTGCCTCACTTTGAACAAAATCTAATATTGACCCGGAGTCTTACCGAATAAAAGCAGTTGTTGATTAACAATGGCTATGTGTAACCGTTGAGCTCAGTTGACCGATCGTACATGACAATCAAAGAATCAATCGACCAATCAAATCGTTCATTTAAAGTGGAAGTAAACTTTCAACTCGAACTTTTCCCGATATTAATGTAAAGCATTTTTGCTGGTTTGGCAATTTAAACCTATTCAAGCTGAATTCACGACCTTAAGTACGTCCACCAACAGTTTTTCTTAATTGTTATATGTTACTGGCCCTAACTCTTTCAAAATAGTGTATTTTGACATAGAAGTGGAACTTTCTATCGGATTCGGTGGGCGTTGCTCGCGGAGGCAGTGGGTGGAGTAAGTGATCTATCAAAAAGGACTTGTAAAAAGGGACCATCTGGTCAGAGCGAAAACTGATACACCTAATCCCAAAATCTTGCCATGTAAATGTAGGTTCGTTTTACCCAGGTACATCAAAGCTTAAATCAGTCACCGTCTTCACTTCTTGCCGTACACACAAAATGATGACGTCACCAAAAATCACTCGCAATATTGTGGGGATCAGACACCATGACAGTTGCTGTAATTCGACTCTCGTCTTTGCTATATAACATACGTAAAGCATTCTTTTTACAAAACGTAGAAAGATATTTGCAGCTACCGATTAAGGAATCTATTGATCAATCAAATCATTCCTTCAGTCTGGAATTGAGCTTTGAACTCAAACATTTGCAGCTACCGATTAAGGAATCTATTGATCAATCAAACCATTCCTTCAGTCTGGAATTGAGCTTTGAACTCAAACATTGACCGCCATTTGTGTCAAACTTTTTGCTAGTTTTGGCAACATAAACGTAGTAACTGCAGTCTATTCAAGTTGTAGTTACGACGACTAAATCACCAACCAAACATTCTACTTTTTTGTTTCATGCTATTGGTCAAAAACTTTGCAAAGTAACGCCGTTTGAAATCCAAGAGTAACTTCCAGTCGGAGACAAAGAAGCCAACGGTCCATTAGATAAAACTGTAGAAATGGTTCTTTATTGACCAATCGCGGCTCTCAATCGAATAACCAGTCGAGCAATGAAACATTCATAGAAACAAGACATAAGTTTTCATCTCAGATATTGGCCGCCATTTTGTGAACCTTTTTTGTTGGTTTGGCGTCTTAAATGTCGTAACTACAGATTTTTCGCCTTGGGACTACCTGTCGGCGGCAACGTGTGTGGCTAAGGAAGTAAGAGAGTGGGACCAGCGAGTGGCAAAGTCAGCCTCTCATATCAATTGTCTACAAAATGAAAACGGGACCAGACTTTTCTTATTAAGGAGGCTTAACCCTTTCCTGTTTAAACACGGGATTTTACGTTCCTGTGATTTTATACTAGAGAAAACACCGTGAAAAAAATTGCTTGTAACAAGCAATCTCTCCTTTTTCCACAATATTTTCTACCACATAGGATGGTTTCATTTCTAATGGCATCCAGTTTTCATTGCCGTGTGCATCCTCTTTCAATTTGGACCAGTCTAAAATTTCAAAAAAAGCAGGAAAGGGTTAAGACTTGCCTTCCATCAGTCTGTTTGTTATTTCCTAGGGCCTGTTTCTATTTGAGGTAACATTTGCAGTTCGGTTCATTGACTTATTTTGTACCTCAAAAATAAAAACTAAAATCCTAGGACTCCTTACTTTTAAAGGAGGCTGAAGACTTGCCTTCCATCACTCTGTATATTATTTCCTAGGGCCTGTTACCTTTTGAGGTAATATTTACAGTTCAGTTCATTGACTTATTTTGTACCTCGAAAATAAAAACTAAAATCCTAGAACTCCTTACTCATTTTTAAACTTGTGAAGCATAAGTAAAACATCAAGTTCTAGGATTATTTTGGTCCTTTGAAATGTGACGACAGTACGGATGTTAGCCTTATATTTATAGAGAAAATATTTTAACGGTCGCAGGGAGAGTTGGCACTAATATATAATACTTCAAATAGTTGTTTTTCTTATTATTTTTACTTTTATTTATTTCTCATTGTTTTATGACATTATCGAGGACCCTTGAAAACACCTTTTTCAAGAAATTAGAAAAATACTGTTCAAGAATTAATAAAATAAAAAAAGTAAAGTGTCCCGAAAATATGACAGCGTATAAAAAGAGAGTTAAAAATCTCCTTCAAATACCTTACTAGATAAATGTTCAATTGCGTCGAATGTAACATCGTTTGTATGCGGGAAATGTCGTAACTTTACCTTTATTTAAGATGTAGTTACGACATTTTGCTCGTGCAACGAAGATTTAAGAGCTCGGGTTTAGCAGGTATCAGTCCTATGGATAATTTTGATTTAATTCATATTGGAAATGAAATGGTGGGGGTGCATGAAGCATGATCTTTCACATTGTCAGAAAAATAAAATGATAGGTTTGCGACGAAACGGCGTAACTACAAATTAATGAGGCTTACCGAAAAATGCTCGGTACTTGAATGATCAATCGACTTTTTTGACACAGACTGTACGTCAATTAATTAGAACGTATGACAAACATCGTCTAGTGGCCGGATAATCCGAGTAGAAGCCTAATTGTGGTGTTTATTACACCTGCCAGGTAAGGTAAATAGAGAAAAAAATCAAAGTTTGTCAAACATTGATTACAAATGAACCCATGTCTGTCATCTTAACACCATGATAAACTTTGATCTGTCAAGTTCTATCAAGTTCATATGAATATATATAAATCCTATCTGGTGTACCTGGAAATCATTCTTGTAATAGACCTTAGTTGTGAAGCTTCTGAGAATCATTCTGTAAATTTAATCATCATCTGAGCGTTATCTTGTGTATATATATATATGTAACCACGTGGACGTTAGACCTACCATTCCGTATCTAAACATTACGACGTTAACGTAAGCCGTTCATCAGACACATTATGGATACATCTATTACTATGCTACTGGGGTGTGATGAAGATTCTATAGCCTTTTATAATGGAGCTACGGACGACAGACACGGTAAATATCAATATATTTATAGACGTTTTTACTTGCCGCTATTTGAAAATGGGTCCATCTTTGTAATCGTTGGCATCCATAATCCAAAAGCGCTCACGGTTTCATAAAAATATTCTCTACACGACTCACTGAGCTCCAACCGGAAGTTACACTGATATATTATACGGCGTTATTTTGTAAAATTAATAGCCAGTAACAAGAAACGAACTAGTAAAAACATTGGTCTGTGACGTAATCGTTGTAACTGCAGCTTTAATAAGCTTTTAATACGACGCGTAGGTCGCAAAACAAATAATTATAATAATATAAAAAAGAATCAAATGGCGGCTAATATTGGAGTTCTCTTCCGACAAAATGAATGATTTTATTCGTCGATTGATGCTTTGATTAACAGAAACGACCTGTCAAATCTAATGGGCATACACGAGTAAACTAAGTCAATTAAACGAAAAAACAAATGTTAATATTTCAGATTCTTCATCCGGTTACGATTCTTCTGACAGCCATGAGGACGATAAACAACTCATACATTCACATGTGTACGAATCTTCATCATCAAGCAGACCATGCACTAACAGAAAACGTTTCCATGGAGACAAATCTTTCAAGTTTAAAAGTACCCGCCTATTGTGTGAAGACCTGATGCTGATTCTAGACATGCCGGAAATGTGTGACGTCACTTTTCTTGTTGGTCCCCAGGAAGTTCCGGTACATGGTGTCCGTGCTATTCTCGCCACCAGAAGCAGGTACGTCTTTAGACTGGATTACTGCACTCAATTTTATATATACTAGTCAATCTTCCAAGTGGAATAGCTGGTTGGCGTCTTAAACGTCGTACCTACAGCGTGAATAAACTATAGTTACGTCGTTTAAGTCGCCAAGCAACATGAAGGTTAACAAAATTGGCCAATGTTGGAGTTAAAAACTCATTTCTAGTCTAAATTAATTATTTCATTGATTTGATTGACGACCGCGATTGGTAAATCATAACCCAACTATGGAATTCATTGTCCAATACCACTGGTAAAGGACGAAAACAGCGTTATTTAGGAAAACTTTTCGGCTTTTATCCTATGATATTTTTCTGTAGAATAAATTATGTTAGGTTAAATAGCATGGCTCCGTAGAAATTAAGATGTCTTGATTTTGTAGCAGTCCTATATATGAATGAATAAATGTATTCACCATTTCAGAGTATTTTATTAGCTTATTCTACAACATTCACAAACAACAAAAAACTCAAAAGATTACAAGAAAATGAGTTCACCAACAAACAGACTTTACATTCCTGTCACAAAGTACGACCCCGAGGTGTTCCGATCGTTGGTACAGTACGTCCATTGTGGGACAGTAACGATAACTCTTGATAATGTCACGGGTAGGTTAATCTCGTATTATTTCTCTTTATTCCGATCAATAAAGTATTCTAAATGCGCTGTGTGAATAAATGCCAATACTTATCATCTAACAGGTAAAATGTTTAGAATATAATGCGGAATTTGATAATGTCCCGGCACTCACATCGAGTTATACCAAACCAGCCCTATTAAGATAGGATATCTTACATTTGCACTATGCGATTTGTGCCCTTCGGATGGCGTTTTTCGAATTTGAAATTTAATCGTAAAAAGTACAGCACGGTGTTAAAGCTGACCGCGGGATATCGTGATTCATGGGGCGATCCGAAAAAGGCTCTACCCACATACATAAACCTGCTATAGTTACGAGGTTTCGCTCGCCCGAGGGGTAGAGAATTAAGATTTAAACAAACATTTTTAACGGTGAACATAACTAAATGATCGCTGGACCCGCCCACTGACCTCCAACATAGAAGTTTGACTTAGCCAATTAACAGATAGACAGACAATTAATGACACTACTTTAAAAGATTTTACACATTCCCACACTGTGACGCTTTTGGACGCCCCTCAGAAAAAAACAATTGAGAAAACATTGTGTATAATGAAGAAATTGCTTGTTACAAGCAATTTCTTCATTTTACAGAATGTTTTCTACCAAGAAAGTTGAAAAATCTGACATTTCATTTACTATAGATTGTCGTCTGCAACTCCTTTCAAATTGGACCAGTCTAAAATTTTGCCATGTGGAAATGGGTGAAAACATCGTCTGGTCCCAAAGCTACCCTGAAGTATGAACCTATCGCTTTTTTCTTTATTCGATTGTAGATGACCTGTAAGATTTCATGGCCACTCACTGAATAACCTCTTTTTCTACAGGTCTATTGTGTGGAGCGACTCAGTTTAAGCTCGGTGATCTGGAAGATGTTTGCTGGACTTTATCAGAAAGTGTGTGTTATCAGGGGACGCCCAGAGATTACTGAGCCCTACACGAGGTTACAAACATTTCCGGGTCGCACAGGTCGTTTTAAATGAGGTATGTGCATCTTATCTCACAACTTTCACGACAGATCAATATCGTTATTCATCCTGCTCGATTATGTGTACTTGTTTGTATGGGGTTTAACGCCACTTTTAATAGTATTCAAGTCAAATCGCTCGAGCACTTATCCGTAGATTCCTGGTATTTCTCGCACCAGTACTACCACTACGTCCTTCTGAGCCTCCAGCTGCTCAGCCTAATTAGATTTACGGTTATCTACCCATTGGTGGGAGATAGATATCGGATAGGATATAAGCCGCTACCGGAAGTCGAACCCTGAACCTCATGTTTGAAAGTCCGATGGGCTACCAAATGCGCCATGGCCGCGGTCCTTTATTATGAAAGCCTAATATATGTATCTTTCCGTTTATAGTAATAACTCTTTGACTATTCAATACAACAAGTTATGCTGATAATCAATTTTTCACTTGTTTTATATCTACGTTTGACCCTTCTTATTATATTACTTCACACTTCAAACTTCCGACTTCATACTTCCAACTTCACATTTCATACTTCCAACTTCACACTTCATACTTCCAACTTCATACTTCCAACTTCACCCTTCAAACTTCCAACTTCATACTTCCAACTTCACACTTCAAACTTCCGACTTCATACTTCCAACTTCATACTTCCAACTTCACACTTCAAACTTCCGACTTCCAACTTCCGACTTCATACTTCATACTTCCATCTTCACACTTCAAACTTCCGACTTCCAACTTCATACTTCAATCTTCACACTTCAAACTTCCGACTACCAACTTCACACTTCACACTTCAAATTTTCGACTTCCAACTTCACACTTCATACTTCATACTACCAACTTCACACTTCAAACTTCCGACTTCCAACTTCATACTTCCAACTTCACACTTCAAACTTCCGACTTCCAACTTCATACTTCAACATTCACACTTCAAACTTCCGACTTCATACTTCCGACTTCATACTTCCA
Organism: Fragum fragum; assembly: GCA_946902895.1. Classification (NCBI taxonomy): domain Eukaryota; kingdom Metazoa; phylum Mollusca; class Bivalvia; order Cardiida; family Cardiidae; genus Fragum; species Fragum fragum. The sequence continues at coordinate 33,185,301 of OX336377.1, read as the reverse complement.
ACTTCACACTTCAAACTTCCGACTTCATACTTCCAACTTCATACTTCGAACTTCACACTTCAAACTTCCGACTTCATACTTCCAACTTCACACTTTCTCTTCACCCTTCAAACTTCCAACTTCACACTTCAAACTTCCTACTTCATACTTCCAACTTCACACTTCTAACTTCCGACTTCATACTTCCAACTTCTCACTTCAAACTTCCGACTTTATACTTCCAACTTCTTACTTCAAACTTCCGACTTCAAACTTCCAACTTCTCACTTCCAACTTCAAACTTCCGACTTCACACTTCAGAGTTACTATGTATGAAGTCTGAACTGTGAATTCTTGATGTCTCCTACGAAAGACCGGTGGTGACATCATGTATTCACAGTTCACACTTCAAACTTCAAACATATAAAGTCTGAAGTGGGAAGTGTGAAATGTGAATTATGAGACCCGTGGTGACTTCTTAAATTCACAGTACATAATCAAACCAAATTAAATATGAAGTTTGAAGTGTGAAATTGGAAGCATGAAGTGTGAAGTTTGAAGTGTGAAGTTTGAAGTGTGAAGTTGGAACTTTGAAGTGTGAAGTTGGAAGTGTGAAGTTGGAAGTTTGAAGTTGGAAGTATGAAGTGTGGAGTCGGAAGTTGGAAGTATGAAGTGTGAAGTTGGAAGTATGAAGTGTGAAGTGTGAAGTTGGAAGTTTGGAGTGTGAAGTGTGAAGTGTGAAGTTGAAAGTATGAAGTGTGAAGTGTGAAGTTGGAAGTTTGAAGTGTGAAGTTGGAAGTTGGAAATATGTGTGTGAAGTTGGAAGTTTCGAGTGTGAAGTTGGAAGTTTGAAGTGTGAAGTTGGAAGTTGGAAGTTTGAAGTCGGAAGTAGGGAGTTTGAAGTGTGAAGTTGGAAGTATGAAGTGTGAAGTGTGAAGTGTGAAGTGTGAAGTGTGAAGTTAGAAGTTGGAAGTGTTGAGTGTGAAGTGGCAAGTATGTGTGTGAAGTTGGAAGTTTGAAGTGTGAAGTGTGAAGTTGGAAGTTTGAAGTGTGAAGTTGGAAGTTGGAAGTATGTGTGTGAAGTTGGAAGTTTGGAGTGTGAAGTTGGATTTGTTTGTTTGTTTGTTTGAATGGGGTTTTACGCCGCTTTCAACAATCTTTCAGTTATATCGCGGCGGCTGGAGCACCTAACAATGGAATCCTGGTATTTCTCACACCAGTACTACCATTACATCCTTTCCTAGCCCCCAGCTGCTATCCCACATAGGTCTACGATTATCGACCCATTGGTGAGAGACAAATAGTCGGAAAGGATGAGTGCCGCCGTCGGGGATCGAACCCGGGACCTCTAGATTGACAGTCCGACGCGCTACCAACTGCGCTATGACGGCGGCCGTGAAGTTGGAAGTTTGAAGTGTGAAGTTGGAAGTATGAAGTCGGAAGTAGGGAGTTTAAAGTGTGAAGTTGGAAGTATGAAGTGTGAAGTGTGAAGTCTGAAGTGTGAAGTGTGAAGTTAGAAGTTGGAAGTGTTGAGTGTGAAGTGGCAAGTATGTGTGTGAAGTTGGAAGTTTGAAGTGTGAAGTTGGAAGTTTGAAGTGTGAAGTTGGAAGTGTGAAGTGTGAAGTGTGAAGTGTGAAGTTGGAAGTATGAAGTGTGAAGTGTGAAGTTGGAAGTATGAAGTTTGAAGTGTGAAGTGTGAAGTTGGAAGGTCCAACATACTTCCAACTTCACACTTCAAACTTCCGACTTCACACTTCAAACTTCCGACTTCAAACTTCCAACTTCACACTTCATACTTCCAACTTCACACATCATACTTCCAACGTCATACTTCCAACTTCACACTTCAAACTTCCGACTTCCAACTTCATACTTCCAACCTCACACTTCAAACTTCCGACTTCATACTTCCAACTTCATACTTCCAACTTAACACTTCCTACTTCATACTTCAAAATTCACACTTCATACTTCCAACTTCACTCTTCTCACTTCAAACTTCCAACTTCACACTTCAAACTTCCGACTTCATACTTCCAACTTCATACTTCCAACCTCACACTTCAAACTTCAAACTTCACTATTCCAACTTCACACTTCATACTTCCAACTTCATACTTCCAACTTCACACTTCACACTTCAAACTTCCAACTTCACACTTCAAACTTCCGACTTCATACTTCCAACTTCATACTTCCAACTTCACACTTCAAACTTCCAACTAAACACTTCCTACTTCACACTTCATACTTCCGACTTCACACTTCAAACTTCCTAATTCATACTTCCAACTTCACACTTCAAACTTCCGACTTCATACTTCTAACTTCACACTTCAAACTTTCGACTTCATACTTCCAACTTCTCACTTCAAACTTCCGACTTAATACTTCCAACTTCATACTTCAAACTTCCGACTTCATACTTCCAACTTCTCACTTCCAACTTCAAACTTCCGACTTCACACTTCAGAGTTACTATGTATGAAGTGTGAACTGTGAATTCTTGATGTCACCACCGGTCTTTCGTAGTCTCCACCGGTCTTTCGTACTCTCGAGCCCGAGTCCCAATTTTACACAGAAAATGGCCTGGTTGCATTACATATAAAATAGAGACGACATTTGAATATACGTCTGAACAGAACTTCATAATAAATATATACATGGTGCTGCTTATAGCTAAGTGTTTCTTCTTGTGAAAAAACTTCCTTAACTACAAGCATGAGAGAAGCAAATCTGCATGAGACACGAGAGTTGTTTTTTCCCTGTTTTACAGATTCTACTTGATTGTGTCTTTTTTTCTCGACTTATTCATATACATGTATTCTATATCATTCTTCAACTTTGTTGACCCTTTCCATCACAATCCCGATTTTTGACGTCTCACATTAAAAAAAACTGTGTAAATAAATGTGTAAAATGAAAAAAAATGCTTGTGCAATCAAATTCTTCGTTATCCACAATATTTTTCACCACAAAAGACACGTTATTTTCAATTTAATCAACGTTTGTTGTCGTTTGAACATTATTCTGAAAATTGACAAGTCTATTTTTAGTTGTCTGGTAATAGGTTAACTCACCTCTCTTCTTCTGCCTCAAGTCTTTTCTTGTCTAAGTTATATAAATGTATTGCCTATTAAAGAATGTATGAGAAATGAAAGACTGTGTTTGTGTTGATCCCACATTATCCTGTTTTTGTTGTGTTATAATTGGTTAATATTGTCCGTAGGCGAAAAAAATATCATAATTACAGCTTTGTTGAAGCTGCAGTTACGACACTCCTGGCGTACTGACGCTATAGACTAGGTTTCTTCAACTTTTTATCTTTATTTTCACTTTTTTACCATTTTCTCTTACTCCTGTCTTTACCACAATTGACCGTTTGTGGCTGTCAATCAAAGAACAGATCTATCATTCAAATCCTTCAATAAGACAAGTAGTAAACTTTGGGTTTCAACATTGCCTGATATCCATGTAAAGTATTTTAGTTGGTTTGGTGACTTAAACGTCGTAAAGCTTTTACAAGCTGTAGTTGCAAAGTTTAGGTCACCAATTAAATTTTTTATTGTTTTGTTACATTTAACTGGCCACAATGTTTGCAAATTAACGGCTTTGACTATCGAAGTCGAACTTTAAGTTGGAGCAAGTGAGTGTGACAAGTGGATTTGTGGGTACAGCGATTTGTCAATTGACCAATCACTGACCCCGCTCTCTAACTCATTTGGCCGCGCCCATTGCCTCCAACAGGAAGTCCCACTTCGATTTTAAACGACGTTATCTTGCAAAATATATGGCCAGTAGCATGTAACAAAAATATGATAGTTGGTTAGTGCCATAAACATCGTACGACGTTGAGGTCGTCATACAAACTAAAAGTTTAAACGAAAAATGGAGTTCTAAACTGATTTCTGGTATAAATTAATTATTTCCTTTGGTGACTGGTTATTTGATTGACAGCCGCGATTGGTCAATTACACCAAAACCAACGAAATATGTTCATCTGTCCGTCCTTGTGTTCGACTGCCCGTCTGTTAGTCAGTTTGTATGCCTGTCTGTCTGTCCATTAACGTTTTAGCAATAGCTGTCATAACAAGGGCGGCGAATATTCTACTTGATAATGGTATCAGAGAAAAAGATGATCTCAATATCCCTTCTAATAACGTAAGACAACTGTCAACTTTAAATGTTACTAGTGATAGTTCGTGACTAGGAAAAGTTATTTATACTCTTCTATTCTTACTATTATTGAATCCGGGCGCTATGACGGAACCCCCCTAGAATATGTTTATTGTGTGACTCGAATTCAATAGGTTCTGAAAAACACTACCTTTTCGATTGCTCCCTTTTCAATGATAAACGTGAACAATACTTGCTGAGAAATTTCGATCGTCATGAGCTTAACGCAAACATAATTTTCAATGTTAAATCAACTGAGAAACTGAAATACCTATCAAAATATACCATTTTGATCATGAAACATTTTTCGGGATAATTTTAACACGATGTCTCCTTAAATCCCATTTTATCCTTGTCATACAACGTTTCTCTCTGCCTTCCCCCATTAATTTTTGGACGCTGATTCAGTGATCAAATAATTACATATTGGTCATACGATGTTTGCCTGTGAGGTGGAATTCTTCGGTTACAGGTACTTCTGGCTGTTGTTGCGACATTTGACATTGACCTACTAGTTCAGCCGAAATGTGTCCATTTTTGGTTTGATTCATGTCACGTACACCAAAAAACTGGGGTTTAATCATTCCCTGTGAGCCATCTCTTAGATTCGACTCTCCGTATTTCAGAAATAAATCACATAGATAGAAAATAACATTTCTACTTACCCTTTTCCTTGTTCTCCATCCGAAATGTTTACATGTTTCTATTTTCACAGCTGGACACTACCCGTGCATCCATTGACCCAATGTAATTACACGGCGTATCGGATGAGTAATTTCTATGAATGACTGGTCGTGGACTGGGTCAGTTTTACGCAATGTCTTGGCTGTACCTTTATTTAGTAATTTACTCATGCGTACATTGCAACTCGTCTGACAGTCTTGTGATGTTTTCATAAGATGTTAAGTGAATCCGTAAACTCGTCGGGTTATTTTCTGGGATTGTAAATACAGCTTAAACTAGCTGTGGTTACGAGGTTTGGAAAATTAGCCGACTGTAACTTTTCTTTTTGTCTTTACTGCATCTTTCTCTCAAACACTAATACATGTATGCATATCTGCATAAAGGCCTGTGTAAACGAATATTCTTGGTTATGAAGTGTACCTTAATTTAACTTTGTAAAACAAATTTAGACAGACAACTATTAAAATAAAAAATGTATGATGAACGATCAATAGTTAGTGATAACAGACTTTATAAAGCTGTAGTCACGGGCTTTTGTTCGCTCATCAATAAAAGCTATAATTCGTTTCCTTTCTCAACATAAAACCACATGAACTGTACGCTTTGCACACACTAGACATTATATGAATTTGCCTATCCTCCAAACATGATACGGCTGAATAAATCAGGAATAATCCTTCCTAAATTTCATGATCTTATAAGTTGCTCCCCCCTCTCTATCGCTCTCCCCTCCGCCTCTACTAATCTATCTTTCTACAAAAATCATACATAAACGGAAGTAAAATGTATATGAACATGTATATATTAATTTAATTTTCATATTGCCCTTGTTGTATACGTGTTATACATGGGAGTAAATAAAAGATATGTTGTTGTAAAAAAAAAAAAAAAAAAAAAAAATAAGTTAAGATGTCGTCGATGGGGGACCGACTGTCGTAAGTACAGCTTGAATACAGCGCTGTCTGTACGCATTACGCGCACATGAATATGGACTTTGCTTAAAGTCATATACAAAAATTGTTTGTTTTTGTTGTTTGTTTATATGTGTTTATTTCTGTGCTTATTTGAATATGCTTGTTCGTTTTTTAATCTTCGCACAGAATGAATGAAATTCACAGATCCCCAATATATGTCACAAAAAGTGTATCAACAACCATTCTTTTAAACAACAACATTTTGATAGTCTTTTTAGTGATCGCTTTGAAAAATGAATTTTGATTTTGATCGTCTTATGAAAGCAGTCGTTTAAAAGAGGGTGTTGCTTGAGGAAAATTGACTTTAAATCAGTAATAATTCTTTTTTTAAATATGATTCTTTAACTGAAACAAAAATGTTCACTCGAATGTAAATAGATTCTGTGGCCTACCGTTTTTCTGTCACAGAAACTTGATCGCAGATATCCGAGATATATATGCATGGAACTGACACGGATTTGTTATCACAATTTTTCCGACGTACAGCCTTGAAACAGTCCGACTAGGTTGTCGTTGGTAAAAGAGCAGCTGTCATAATGTTTTAACAGTTGATTTCTAATAGTCAAATTCATGAGCATCTTATCAAGATCAACACACAGATTTTGTTTTGTAATAATATTTTGATAGTGATAGTTCAGGCCTAGGCGTTAATCTAAGCTATTTGTTCGACCTTTGACAGTTCTTCTTTTTTATTTCAAATCCAGACGAATGTGGCTAGTAACCCGTATAGGGTCCATTTGGAAAAAGTGAAAATATAGACAAAATCAAATGTGGCAGGTGACTAGATCAAAAACCTTTTGTTATTTTTTGTCTAAGTGCCAGTTTACCTTTCCTTTTATTGATTTTGGCTTAACCGTCAGTGATTGACCTCTGCTGGACATCATTCCGTAATCAAAGAGTTGTAGGGTTTATCCATTCCCATACAGTGACGCTTTTGGTCGCCCTCAAGAAAAACAAGTGGGAAAACATTGTGTAAAAAGAAGAAATTGCTTGTACCAAGCAATTTCTTCACTTTACATGTTATCTGTGCAGAAAGTTGAACAAATCTAAATTTTCATACATTTTAAATTGCCATCTGCAACTCATTAAATTTGGATTAGTCTAAAATTTTGTCATCTAGTAATGGGTTAACGGTATAATGAAATTGTCCTTCCTCGCATATCGAGTCGCATATTCAGAATCAGTTGGTAAACAGAGGAATACACGTTTATATGAAGAAAACATTAAAACAATTATTTCTGCACCATCTAGTCTTTGTCTGTTAAATCGGTCCTAGTGTTATTAGTTTTGTTCTTAGTACAACAAACAATTCAGCCAGCCCGATCAGCTCAGCAATTGACTTCAAACCTCAAGATCACGGGTTCGAGCCATGGGCTGACCATATCAACTAACACAACTAATTGCCTTTCGGATGGCCTCGTGTGACGGTGCTATCCATCGAGCACGTAAAAGAACCAGGCGGGGCTCTCAGCAGTTTCGTCCTGTATCCTTGCAGTATCCCCCGTAACGTCTTCTTGGGGTGTGGCGCATATGGGCATGTGCTACGGTAGCGACGATAAATAAACGGAAATACACACACACACGACAAACATTCTCTCCGACATGTGTGTACCAGTGTAATAGGTGTAATCAAAGATCGTCTGGAAAATACAACTCATAGGTTCATAGGTCCCGTTTCTCAGTGGTTAGGATAGCGGACTAGAAGACTAGTACCAGCAGTCGACAGAGCTACCTCACTGCAAGAAATTTTGGCTTTACGATTACGTTACCTCTACTGTGTTTTGTAAAACCGATTTTTTATAAATTTAAAGTACCAGGCTGGCGAACTTGTGATCGTGATGTAGATGAGCCTTTGGATTGTTTTTATTTCCGGTCGCGCACGATCTTATATTATCCATACACAACACACACAAGGACCTTTTTCACTTCGAACTTTTAAATGTCGTCTCTTATCTGCGGCACGTTTCAATTGACAAAATGCAGCTACCGATCAAGGAATCTATTGATCAATCAAATCATTCCTTCAGTCTGGAATTGAGCTTTTAACTCAAACAATGACCGCCATTTGTGTCAAACTTTTTGCTGGTTTTGGCAAAATAAACGTAGTAACTGCAGTCTATACAAGTTGTAGTAACGACGACTAAATCGCCAACCAACCATTCTACTTTTTTGTTTCATGCTACTGGTCAAAAACTTTGCAAAGTAACGCCGTTTGAAATCGAAGAGGAACTTCCAGTCGGAGACAAAGAAGCCAACGGAGTTTTGATCTCCGACGTTGGTCGCCATGTATGTGATTTTTTTGTTGGTTTTGCGTCTTAGATGTCGTAACTACAGATTATTCGCCGTGGGACTACCTGATGGATTCAACGTGTGGGGCTAACGAAGTAAGTTGGTGCGGCCAGCGAGTCGCAAAATCAGCCTCTCATATCAAGTGTCTACCAAATAAAAACGAGACCAGACTTTTCTTATTAAGGAGGCTAAACCCATTCCTGTGTAAACACGGGATTTTGCGTTCCAGTGATTTTATACTAGAGAAAACACCGAGGAATAAGAAGAAATTGCTTTTGGGTTGTCGAGCGAGCGTCCTTCACAAAATACACGCCTACAAAATTCGAGACTGTAGACCATCACGAACCATCAGTATATATTACTCACATTGACTGGATGTGAGTTAAATGGAGTATAATCGTAATCCAGGATTGAATTGATTATTATAATCAATTCCTATGCACTTCCGCTGTTTGATCCCATGGGGATATTTCTTCGAAAAACATTGTGGAAAATGAAGAAGTCGCTTTTTACCAGCAATCTCGGCATTATACAGAATGCTCTCTACTCCCATTTAATGAATTTCATCTAAAGAACTCGACATTTGCAATTTTTTTGAATTTGGACAGGTCTAAATTTTTGTCGGTTAGAGATAGCTGGTTAAATCGTTATGCGGTTGTTAAACTCATGACGGTCGCAACCACGTAGAGGTGGTTCATCTGTTTACGATGATTTTCCACCGATCACACGACATGGTATTCTACAAGGTAAATATCTAATTATTTACATATATACATTCAATTAATAAAATTATCATAAATTTGATGTATGGAATTTCTCGGGCAACAAGGACAGAAGATAATTTAGCACACATCCTAATGGGATTAGCAGTGAAGAATGCTCTTTCAAATATCTTACTAGTTAGATGTTCAAATGCGTCGAATATAGCATCGTTTGTATGCGGGAAAATGGCGTAACTTTACCATTATTAAAGATGTAGTTACGACATTTTTCTCGTGCACCGAAGATTTAAGAGCTCGGGTTTAGCAGGTATCAGGTATGTTTTTGATTTTTTTATTCAGATTGGAAATGAAATGTTGAGGGTGCATGAAGCATGATCATTCACGTTGAACAGAAACATTAAATGATAGGTTTGCAACGAAACGTCGTAACTACAAATTAATGAAGCTTACAAAAAAAAATGCTCGGTACTTGAATGATCAATCTACTTTTTTGACACAGACTGTCCGTCAATTAATTAGAACGTATGACAAACATCGTCTAGTGGCCGGATAATAGAACACTAATGCTGATGGCGTTATGATGTTAATATCACCTGTCAGGTACGGTAATTAGAAAAAAAAATTCACAGTTTGTCAAACATTGATTACAAATGAACCCATGTCTGTCATCTTAAAATCAGGATAAACTTTGATCTGTCAAGTTCTATCAAGTTCATATAGATATATACAGGCTCCATGATGTGCTTGAAAATCATTCTTGTAATAGACCTTAGTTGTGAAGCTTCTGAGAATCATTCTGTACATCTAATCATCAACTGAGCGTTATCTTGTGTATTTATATTTGTAACCACGTGGACGTTATACCTACCATTCCGTATCTAAACATTACGACGTAAGCCGTTCATCAGACACATTATGGATACATCAATTACTATGCTACTGGGGTGTGAGGACGATTCTATAGCCTCTTATAATGGAGTTACGGACGACAGAGACGGTAAATATCAATATATAATTTGTTGTCTACACCGTTTTCTTATCAGATACAATAAGAATTTTAAGATTATGATATGCTATTATTCAAACTGTATTTGAATGCAAGGTTTCTGTGAAAAAATCCTTGCCATATATTAAATATGGTAATATTTTTGTCAACTGTTAGATTCACCAGACCCATTTATATATTTTACTAGAAAATAGTTTAAAACCTAGTTCATGTTTACGGATTTATGGGATAATGCAACTTAAGTATGAAGCAATAAAAGAGTCGGTCATTGTGAGATGTTCTCAAAACTAAAGAATTATAAATAATGTCAACGTTGACGAACTCCATCGCCCTCGCCCACTGAGCTCCAACAGGAAGTTACACTGATCTATCAAATCTCATGGGCGTACAGTCAGTCAAACGAATAAACAAATGTTAATATTTCAGATTCTTCATCCGGTTACGATTCTTCTGACAGCCATGAGGACGATAAACAACTTTTACATTCACATGTGTACGAATCTTCATCATCAAGCAGACCATGCACTTACAGAAAACATTTCCGCGGAGACAAATCTTTCAAGTTTAAAAGTACCCGCCGACTGTGTGAAGACCTGATGCTGATTCTAGACATGCCGGAAATGTGTGACGTCACTTTTCTTGTTGGTCCCCAGGAAGTTCAGGTACATGGTGTCCGTGCTATTCTCGCCACCAGAAGCAGGTACGTCATTAGACTGGATAACTGCACCCAATTTTATGTATACTAGTCAATCTTCCAAGTAGAATAGCTTGTTGGCGTCTTAAACGTCGTACCTACAGCATGAATAAACTATAGTTACGTCGTTTAAGTCGCCAAGAAACATGAGGGTTAACAAAATTGGCCAATGTTGGAGTTGAAAACTCATTTCTAGTCTAAATGAATGATTACATTGATCAAGTAGTAATTTGATTGACGGTCGCGATTGGTAAATTATAACCCAACGTAGGAATACGATGTCCAATACCACTGGTAAAGAAAGAAAACATCGTTATTTAGGAAAACTTTTCGGCTTTTATCCTATGATATTTTTCTGTTGAATAAATTATGTTAGATTAATTAGCATGGCTCCGTAGGAATTATGATGTCTTGTTTTTGTAACAGCCCTACATATGAATGAATAAATGTATCTATCATTTCAGGGTATTTTATCAGCTTATTCTACAACATTCACAAACAACAAAATACTTAAAAGATGACAAGAAAATGCGTTCACCAACAAACAGATTTAATATCCCTGTCACAAAGTACGACCCCAAGGTGTTCCGATCGTTGGTACAGTTGGTCCATTGTGGGACAGTAACGATAACTCTTGATAATGTCACAGGTAGGTTAATCTCGTATTATTTCTCTTTATTCCGATCAATAAAGTATTCTAAATGCCCTGTGTGAATAAATGCCAATACTTATCAGCTTATAGGTAAAATGTTATGAATATCATACAGAATTTGAAAATGTCCCAACACTCATGTCGAGTTATACCAAATCAGCCCTATTAAGAAAGGATATCTTGCATTTGCATCTCCGACATAGAATTTCGACATAGGTGATTTGCAGATAGTCAGACAATTAACGACAACACTTTAAAAGATTTAAAGCATTGTCTGGTCCCAAAGCTACCCTGAAGTAAGCAACTATCGCCATTTTCTTTATTCGATTATAGATGACCTGTAAAATTTCATGGCCACTCACTGAATAACCTTTTTTTCTACAGGTCTATTGTGTGGAGCGACTCAGTTTAAGCTCGGTGATCTGGAAGATGTTTGCTGGGACTTCATCAGAAAGTGTGTGTTGTCAGGGGACGCCCAGAGATTACTGAGCCCTACACGAGGTTACAAACATTTCCGGGTCGCACAAGTCGTTTTAAATGAGGTATGTGCATCTTATATCACACCTTTCACGACAGATCAATATCGGTATTTATGTATGTATGGGTTTAACGCCACTTTTAAAAGTATTTTTATAGTATTTAAGTCATATCGCTTGAGCATTTATCCGTATATTCCTGGTATTCTCGCACCAGTATTGGGAGCGTCTTGGTTTAATACACGTTGAAAACCGCTTTTATTGACCATATGACCTGTCAATAAAATAACCAGTCAACCGATGAAACCATTTATTTAGTTATGAGCTTTGAACTCCAACATTGGCCTCTTTTGTTGGTTTGGCGAATTAAACGACGTACATGTAATTACAATTCATTCAAGATGAGCTTCAACCATTTTACTTTTTGTTACATGGTACTGCCCATCTATTTTGCAAAATAACGTCGTTAAATATTGAAGATGGAACTTTCTATCGGAGTCAATGGTCGAGGCCAACGAAATAAGTGGGCGGGCAAACGATTGGCCAGTTGTATCTGATACTGCAATCAGTAGATCTACAATACGTTATCAAAATGAGGTACCTAGAGCTTATAAAATCTATAGACTCTACTGCCAAAGCAATTGATTATGAGGTGACCAACAAAGATCATCGCAAGACTGGTTGTTCTATCATGTCAGTATAGTTAAGTGTTATAAAAACTTCAAAGCATTTTGAATATTATGCATATAGATCTATTTACTTTCCACAGATTTATTCATATTTGGACAAACAATTCGATGTCCCGTTAGAATCAACTGTTTGACCATAGAAACTGCCCAATAATTCAGAAATATCCAGATGATAAACCAGACGAATTCCGGGCGATGTGCTAGGAAAATTCTACAGAGAAACTAAGAGAGATTACGGAGGAGAAATCCAGGTATTCCACACTGGAAATTCCGTTAGTGCTACCGTGATTTGTGTAACTTGACACTGCGCGAGAGAACACGAGATTACGATAACGAAAACCTAGGAGTACGAGGAAACGATGGTACGACGGTGAGAATAAGAGATCATGACGACACGATCACGAGATTATGACAGCGTCATCGTACTTTTGTATTCGTGTTCTAGTGTTTTTGAAGTCGCACTGTTGTGTTATCGCTGTGTTATCTTTCCATCCTATTCTCGTAAACTCGTGTTCAAGCCGTCGTACTCTCGCGCCCCGAGTCCCAATTTTACGTAGAAAATGGACTGATGGCACTACATATGAAATAAAGACGACATTCAAATACACGCTAGAACAGAACTTCAAAATAAATATACACGTGGTGCTACTTATAGCTTAGTGTTATTTCATGTGACACAAGAAACTTCTTGAAACTACAAGCATGAGAGAAGCTTAACTCTGCATGAGAGATGAACATTGTTTTTTTTCGTGTTTTACAGATTCTAATTGATTATGCATGTCTTTTTTCTCGACTTATTCATATACATGTACACGTATTCTCTTCAACTTTGTTTACTCTTTCCATCACAATCCCGATTTTTGACGCCTCAAATTGAAAAAAAAAAAACACTTTGTAAATAGATGTGGAAAATGAAAAAAGATGCATGTGCAATCAATTTCTTCATTATCTACAATTGTTTACCCTAATAGACATGTTGTTTTCAATTTAATCATCGAAAGATTATCGTTTGACAAATTTTCTGAAATTTGACAAGTCTATTTTTTAGTTGTCTGATAATAGGTTAACTCAACTCTCTTCTTCTGCCTCTAGTCTTTTCTTTTCTATGTTATATTTATGTATGACCAATTAAAGAATGTATGAGAACTGAAAGACTCTGTTTGTGTTGATCCCAAATTATCCTGTTTTTGTAGTGTTATAATTACATGTAGTTAATATCGTCGGTAGGCAAACAAAATACCATAGTTACAGCTTTGTTGAAGCTGCAGTTACGACACTTTTCTGGCGTACTGACGATATAGACTAGGTTTCTTCAACTTTTTATCTCTATTTTCCCTTTTCTACCTTTTTCTCTTACTCCTGTCTATACCACAATTGACCGTTTGTGGCTGTTAATCAAAGAACAGATCTATCATTCAAATCCTTCAATAGGACAAGTAGTAAACTTTGGGTTTTTAACATTGGCTGATATCCATGTAAAGTATTTTAGTTTGTGTGGTGACTTAAACGTCGTAAAGCTCTAAAGCTTTTACAAGCTGTAGTTACAAAGTTTAGGTCACCAATCAAAAATTTTATCGTTTTGTTACTTTTAACTGGCCACAATTTTTTGCAAATTAACGGCTTTAATATCGAAGTCGAACTTAAAGTTGGTACCAGTGCGTGTGATAAGTGGATTTGTGGGCGGGGACAGCGATTTGTCAATTGACCAATCGCTGGCCCCGCTCTCTAACTCCTTCGACCCCGCCCACTGCCTCCAACAGGAAGTCCCACTTCGATTTTAAAAGACGTTATCTTTCAAAATATATGACCAGTAGCATGTAAAAAAATATAATAGTTGGTTAGTGACATAAACATTCAACGACGTTGAGGTCGCCATACTAACTAAAAGGTTAAACGAAAAATGGCGGCCATTGTTGGAGTTCCAAACTGATTTCTGGTATAAATGCTTTATTTCATTTGGTGACTGGTTATTTGATTGACAGCCGCGATTGGTCAATTTCACCAAAACGAACGAAATAAAAGAGGTTTGGCCGTGGCACTATGTCCATCTGTCAGTCCTTGTGTTCGACTGCCCGTCTGTTAGTCAGTATGTATGCCTGTCTGTCTGTCCGTGAACGTTATGGACGGCGAACGTTCTACTTGATACCTGTATCAGAGAAAAAGATGATCTCAGTATCCCTTCATCCGTGAGGATGTAACTTCTAATAACGTAAGACAACTGTCAACTTGTAATGTTACTAGTGATAGTACAATAATAGGAAAAGTAATATATAATAACCATTCTATTCCACTATTCTTACTTTGAGAGTTTTGGCCCTTATTTTTTTTTCAATTTCTTAATTTCATTTCCGTCATAATCTCTACTGTAAGAAAACTTTTGATTGTTACTTTTCCAATGATTAAACAGGAGAATAACACAATATTGTAACCATCAGTCTGCTCTTCCCACTTTTCGATCTTACGCCCCTTCTTAGTCCCTCGGACCTACAATGCTGCATGCTCTGAACTCAGATTAAACCACATGGTTATTTTGGGGATATAATTCACATGACTCTACTACTATCTATTCTAAATTATCTTCCCTTCAACTTTGTTTTTTTCCTAATTTTGCTAAATTACTGTGAACTGAACTTCAACCCAATGATATTTTTTGACGACTTAAACGTTGTAAATACAGCTTGCTTAGTGGTACTTACGACATTAAGGTCGCCAAAAACCGCCAAGTGTCATAAATTTCACAAAATAACGCACTTGATATCTCGGTCGAACTTCCGGTTGGAGCTCAGTGTCCCGGGTCAGCGACCATGTGACGATATATATATGAAGACGGCTATCCCCATAACACTATGTTTCAGAACAAACTTTAGTGTTCGTGTTCATACAGAGGATTCCAATAAATCTGGTGAAACGATACTCAAATATCATAATTCTCCTCGAAGCCATGAATGATCTAGGGGCAGTGACCATGTCTCTGTCAGCTGAAATATCAAGAGATACCTCACTTTGACCCAAATCTAATATTTACCCGAATTCTTACCGGATAATAACAGTTGTTTATTAACAACTGCTATTGTGCAACCGTTGAGCTCAATTGACCGATCGTACATGTCAATCAAAGAATCAATCGACCAACCAAATCGTTCAATTAAAGTTGAAGTAAACTTTCAACTCGAACTTTGGCCGATATTAATGTACATCATTTTTGTTAGTTTGGCAACTTAAACGTATCCAAGCTGAATTCACAACCTTTAGTACGTCCACCAACATTTTTTCTTTATTGTTATATGTTACCGGCCCTAACTTTAGTGTATTTTAATATAGCAGTGGACTTCCTATCGGATTTGGTGGGCGTTGCTAGCGAAGGCAGTGGGTGTTGCCAGTGATCTATCAAATTATACTTGTAATAAGGGACCATCTAGTCAGAGCGAAAACTTATGCACCTAATCGTAAAATCTTGTTAATTAAAATTTTAACTCCGACATTTTTGTTCAGTATCTTTTATTTATTTGTTTACCATTAACATAGCATGACATTCAAGGAAGATGGATCTTCTATGTGTATTCCGTTTTATTTATCGTCGCTACAGTAGCACATATGAGCGACGCCCCAAGAAGACGACTGAATTGTTCAAGGGTACATGATGAAACAAACTGCTGACAGATCCGCTGTGGGGCTTCGGTTTAACGTCTCACCCGAAAGACAATTAGTTTTGTAGTTGGTATGGCCAGCCTAGGGCTTGAACCCGTGATCATGAGCTTCGAGCTATACCGACTGACTAATCGGGCTGACTATTAACGCTCTTTAAGATGAACCCGGGTTATAATGCCAACGAAACTTGTGACACTTATGGTGTTTTTACACTTATCTTACGTGAAGTAAGTTTTTAGCTCCAACGTTGGCCGCCATTTTTGTAAGCCTTTAGTTGGCTTGGCGACTTAAACGTTGTAACTAAAGCTGCAGTAATGATTTTTATATCGTCAACCAACCATTCTACTTTTCTGTATTTCGTGCTACTGGCTATACATTTTGGAAAGTAACGTCATTTAAAATCGAATTGGAACTTCATATAGGAGTTATTTGGTGGGCCTAACGGACCTCCGCCCACTGTGTCCAACATGAAGTCCCGCTGCGATTTTAAACGACGTTATCTTGCAGAATCTATGGCCAGTAGCATGAAACAAAAATAATATAAAGGTTGGTTGTTGACATAAACATCGTAACTGCAGCTTGAATAAGCTGTAGTTACGACGTTTAGGTCGTTTATCTAACTAACAAGTTGAAAGAAAGATGGCGGTCAGTGTTGGAGTTCAAAACTGATTTATTATCTAATTGAAATATATCATCGGTCGACTGCTTATTTGATTGACAGTCGCGATTACTCAAAAACGAACGAAATAAAGGAGATGTGGCCGTGTCATGTCCATCTGTCCATCCGTGTGTCCGACTTCCCGTCTGCTAGTCAGTATGTATGTCTGTCTGTCTGTCCGTTAACGTTATAGCAATTTCTTCTACATCTTGTCGTACCAAGGGCGCCCTTAAGAAAAACAAGTGGGAAAACATTGTGTAAAATGAAGATATTGCTTTTACCGGGCAATTTCTTCATTTTACACGTTTTCTGTGCAGAAGGTTGAAAAATCTAAATTTTCATAAAGTGTAAATTGTCATCTGCAACTCCTTTAAATTTGGATTAGTCTTAAATTTTGTCGTTTAGTAATGGGTTAACGATATAATCAAATTGTCTTTTCTCGCATATCGAGTCGCATAAAGAATTAGTTGGTAAACAGAGGAATATATGTTTATATGTAGAAAACAATAAAACATTAATTTCTGCACCATTTATTCTTTGTCTGTTATATCGGTCCTGGTTTTATTAGTTTTGTTCTTAGCGCGACAAACATTCTCCCCGACATTTGATCTTGAATGGCGTACCAGTGTAATAGGTAAAATCAAAGATAGTCAGAGAAATACCATTCATAGGTTCTTAGGTCCCGTTTCTCAGTGGTTAGGATAGCGGACTAGTAGACTAGTACCAGCAGTCTACATATCTACCTCACTGCAAGAAATTTTGGCTTCACAATTACGTTACCTTTAATGTGATTTGTAAGACCAATTCTTTATAAATTAAAAGTACCAGGCTGGCGAACTTGTGGTCGTGATGTAGATGAGCCGTTGGATTGTTTTGATTTCCGGCCGCGCACGATCTTATATTATCCATACACAACACACACAAGGACCTTTTTCACTTCGAACTTTTAAACGTCGTCTCTTATCTTCGGCACGTTTCAATTGACAAAGGAATCTATTGATCAATCAAATCATTCTTTCAGTCTGGAATTGAGCTATGAACTCAAACATTGACCGCCATTTGTGTCAAACTTTTGGCTGGTTTTGGCAACATAAACGTAGTAACTGCAGTCTATACAAGTTGTAGTTACGACGACTAAATCGCCAACCAACCATTTTACTTTTTTGCTTCATGCTACTGACTAAAAACCTTTGCAAAGTAACGCCGTTTGAAATCGAAGAGGAACTTACAGTCGGAGACAAAAAAGCCAACGTGCCATTTAGATAAAACAGTAGAAATGGTTCTCAATCGAATAACCATTCGACCAATATCATTCATAGAGACAAGACATAAGTTTTGATCTCCGACATTGGTCGCCTTGTTTGTGATTTTTTTTGTTGGATTGGCGTCTTAAATGTCGTAACTACAGATTATTCGCCGTGGGACTACCTGTCGGAGGCAACGTGTGTGGCTAAGGAACTAAGAGAGTGGGGCCACTGAGTGGCAAAGTCAGCCTCTCATATCAATTGTCTACCAAATAAAAACGAGACCAGACTTTTCTTATTAAGGAGGCTTAAGACTTGCCTTCCATCAGTCTGTTTGTTATTTCCTAGGGCCTGTTTCTATTTGAGGTAACATTTACAGTTCAGTGCATTGACTTATTTTGTACCTCGAAAATAAAAACTAAAATCCTAGAACTCCTTACTTTTAAAGGAGGCTGGAGACTTGCCTTCCATCAGTCTGTTTGTTATTTCCTAGGGCCTGTTATTTTTTGAGTTAATATTTACAGTTCAGTTCATTGACTTATTTTGTACCTCGAAAATAAAAACTAAAATCCTAGAACTCCTTACTCATTTTTAAATTTGTGAGTCACAAGTAAAACATCAATTTCTAGGATTACTTTGGTCCTTTGAAATTTGGCGACAATAGGGATGTTAGCCTTATATTTATAGAGAAAATATTTTTACGGAGAGTTGGCATTAATATATAATACTTCAAATAGTTGTTTTTCTTATTATTTTTGATTTTCATTTATCTATTTCTCATTGTTTTATGACATTATCGGGGACCCTTGAAAACTCGTTTTTCAAGAATTAGAAAAATACTGTTCAAGAACTAATAAAATGAAATAAGATAAAGTGTCCCGAAAATATGACAGTGTATATAATGAGAGTTAAAAAACTCTTTCAAATACCTTGCCTGTTAGATGTTCAAATGCGTCGAATGTAACATCGTTTGTGTGCGCGAAAATGTCGTAACTTTAAGAGCTCGGATTTAGCAGGTATCAATCCTAGGGATAATTTTTATTTTTTTTTAATTCATATTGGAAATCAAATGGTGGGGGTGCATGAAGCATGATCATACACATTGAACAGAAAAATAAAATGATAGGTTTGCAACGAAACGTCGTAACTACAACTTAATGAAGCTTACCAAAGAAAAAAAAGCTCGGTGCATGAATGATCAATCGACTTTTTTTGACATAGACTATCCGTAAATTAATTAGAACGTATGACAAACATCGTCTAGTGGCCGGATAATCCGAGTAGGAGACTAATTATTATGGCGTTGTTATGTTTATTTCACCTGTCAGGTATGGTACATAGAAAAAAATCACAGTTTGTCAAACATTGATTACAAATGAACCCATGTCTGTCATCTGAAAATCAAGATAAACTTTTATCTGTCAAGTTCTATCAAGTTCATATATATAAATCCTCTCTAGTGTGCTTGCAAATCATTCTTGTAATAGACCTTAGTTGTGAAGCTTCTGAGAATCATTCTGTAAATTTAATAATCAACTGAGCGTTATCTTGTGTATTTATATTTGTAATCACGTGAACGTTAGACCTTCCATTACGACGTTAACGTAAGCCGTTCATCAGACACATTATGGATACATCTATTACTATGCTACTGGGGTGTGGTGACGATTCTATAGCCTTTTATAATGGAGCTACGGTCGACAGAGACGGTAAATAAAAAATTATTTATAGACGTATTTACTTACCGCTATTCGAAAATGGGTCCATCTTTGTAATCGTTGGCATCCATAATATAACAGCGCTCACGGTTTCATTAAATATCGTCACTACAACTTTATTCAAACAGTAGTTACGACATTTTGCACGCCCAACAATAATTTGTTGTCTACACCATTTGCTTATCAGATACAAATATGTTTTTGTCAACATTTGATTCATCAGACCCATTTATATATTTTACTAGAATATAATTCAAAACCATGTTTCGGATTTATTGGATAATGCAACTTAAGTATGAATCAATAAAAGAGTCGGTCATTGTGTGATGTTCTCAAAACTAAAGAATTAAAATTAATGTCAACGTCGACGTACTCCTTTGCCCTCGTCCACTGAGCTCCAACAGGAAGTTACACTGATATATTATACGGCGTTATTTTGTAAAATTGATAGCCAGTAACAAGAAACGAACAAGAAAAACGATTGGTCTATGACGTAATAGTTGTAACTGCATATTCAATAAGCTTTTAATACGACGCTCAGGTCGCAAAACAAATAATAATGATATAAAAAAAGAATCAAATGGCGGCTAATATTGGAGTTCTCTTCCGAGCAAATGAATGCTTTTATTCGTCGATTGATGCTTAGATTAACAGAAACGACCTGTCAAATCTAATGAGCGTACACGAGTTAACTAAGTCAATTAAACAATTAAACAAATAGTAATATTTCAGATTCTTCATCCGGTTACGATTCTTCTGACAGCCATGAGGACGATAAACAACTCATACATTCATATGTGTACGAATCTTCATCACCAAGCAGACCATGCACTTACAGAAAACGTTTCCATGGAGACAAATCTTTCAAGTTTAAAAGTACCCGCCTATTGTGTGAAGACTTGATGCTGATTCTAGACATGCCGGAAATGTGTGACGTCACTTTTCTTGTTGGTCCCCAGGAAGTTCCGGTACATGGTGTCCGTGCTATTCTCGCCACCAGAAGCAGGTACGTCTTTAGACTGGATTACTGCACTCAATTTTATATATACTAGTCAATCTTCCAAGTAGAATAGATGGTTGGCGTATTAAACGTCATACCTATAGCGTTAATATGCTATAGTTACGTCGTTTAAGTCGCCAGAGCAACATGAAGGTTACCAAAATTGGCCAATGTTGGAGTTGAAAACTCATTTCTGGTCTAAATGAATGATTTCATTGATCGAGTACTAATTTGAATGACGGCCGCGATTGGTAAATTATAACCCAACATCGGAATACGTTGTCCAATACCACTGGTAAAGAAAGAAAACAACTTTATTTTTTCTGTAGAATAAATTATGTTAGAGTAAAATAACATGGCTCCGTAGGAATTATCATGTCTTGTTTTTGTAACAGTCCTACATATGAATGAATAAATGTATTTATGGTTTCAGGGTATTTTATCAGCTTATTCTACAACATTCACAAACAACAAAGAACACAAAAGATAACAAGAAAATGCGTTCACCAACAAACAGACTTTATATCCCTGTCACAAAGTACGACCCCGAGGTGTTCCGATCGTTGGTACAGTACGTCCATTGTGGGACAGTAACGATAACTCTTGATAATGTCACGGGTAGGTTAATCTCGTATTATTTCTCTTTATTCCGATCAATAAAGTATTCTAAATGCGCTGTGTGAATAAATGCCAATACTTATCAGCTAACAGGTAAAATGTTTAGAATATAATGCGGAATTTGATAATGTCCCGACACTCACATCGAGTTATACCAAACCAGCCCTATTAAGATAGGATTCTTACATTTGCACTATTCGATTTGTGCCCTTCGGATGGCGTTTTTCGAATTTGAAATTTAATCGTAAAAAGAACAGCACGGTGTTAAAGCTGACCACGGGATATCATGATTCATGGGGCGATCCGAAAAAGGCTCTACCCTCAGCTTACATGAACCTGCTATAGTAACGAGGTTTCGCTCGCCCGAGGGGTAGAGAATTAAGATTTAAACAAACATTTTTAACGGTGAACATAACTAAATGATCACTGGACCCGCCCACTGACCTCCGACATAGAAGTTTGACTTAGCCAATTAACAGATAGACAGACAATTAATGACACTACTTTAAAAGATTTTACACATTCCCACACTGTGACGCTTTTGGACGCCCCTCAGAAAAAAAAACAATTGAGAAAACATTGTGTATAATGAAGAAATTGCTTGTTACAAGCAATTTCTTCATTTTACACAATGTTTTCTACCAAGAAAGTTGAAAAATCTGACATTTCATTTACTATAGATTGTCGTCTGCAACTCCTTTCAAATTGGACTAGTCTAAAATTTTGCCATGTGGAAATGGGTGAAAACATCGTCTGGTCCCAAAGCTACCCTGAAGTAAGAACCTATCACCATTTGCTTTATTCGCTTACAGATGACCTGTAAAATTTCATGGCCACTCACTGAATAACCTCTTTTTCTACAGGTCTATTGTGTGGAGCGACTCAGTTTACGCTCGGTGATCTGGAAGATGTTTGCTGGGACTTTATCAGGCAGTGTGTGTTATCAGGAGACGCCCAGAGATTACTGAGCCCTACGCGAGGTTACAAACATTTCCGGGTCGCACAGGTCGTTTTAAATGAGGTATGTGCATCTTATATCACAACTTTCACGACAGATCAATATCGGTATTTATCCTGCTCGATTATGATTGTTTGTAAGGGGTTTAACGCCACTTTTAATAGTATTCAAGTCATATCGCCCGAGCACTTAACCGTAGATTACTGGTATTTCTCGCACCAGTACTACCACTACGTCCCTCTGAGCCTCCAGCTACTCAGCTTACTTAGATTTAAGGTTATATACCTATTGGTGGGAGATAAATGTTGGATATATGCCGCTACCGGAAGTTGAACACTTAACCTCATGGTTGAAAGTCCGATGCGTTACCAAATGCGCTATTGCCGCGACCTTGCTCGATTATTAAAGGATAATACATTTAATGTATCTTTCCATTTATAGATATAACCTTTTGACTATTCATTATAACAAGTTATGCTGATAATCAATACTTCACTTTTTTATATCTACGTTTGACCCCGCTTGTTAATTGCACGTAGTGATATACCTCAAGAATGTTCAGACTTGGGAGCGTCTTGGTTTAATACACGTGGAAAACCGCTTTAATTGACCATTCGCGACTGTCAATTAAATAACCAGTCAACCACTGAAAACATTTATTTAGACAAGTAATGAGCTTTGATCTCCAACATTGGCCGCCATTTTTTTAAACCTTTGTTGGTTTGGCGACTTAAACGACGCACATGTCGACGCACAATTAATTCAATATGAGTAACAACCATTTTACTTTTCGTAACATGGTACTGCCCATTTATTTTTCCGTTAAATATTGAAGGTGGAACTTCCTATCAGAGTCAACGGGCGAGGCCAACGGAATAAGTGGGCGGGGCAAACGATTGGTTAGTTGTATCAGATACTGCAATCAGTAGATCTACAATAGGTTATCAAAATGAGGTAGGTAGAGCTTACAAAATCTATAGAATCTATCGCCAAAGCAATTGATTATGAGGTGACCAACAAAGATCATTGCAAGACGTGTTGTTTCTACCATATCCATATAGTTGTGTGTTATCAAAAACTTCCAAGCATTTAAATATTATACACATAGATCTATTTACTTTCCACAGATATATTCATATTTGGACAAACAATTCGATGTCCCTTTAGAATCAACTGTTTGATCATAGAAACTGCACAGTAATCCAGAAATGTCCGGATGAAAATAAAGATGAATTCCGAGCGATGTCCTAGGAAAATTCAACAGAGAAACTAAAAGGATTACGGAGGAGAAGTCAAAGAATTCCACACTGGAAATTCCGTTAGTGCTACCGTGATTTTGTGTTATTTGAAACTTTTTGCGAGAGAACACGAGATTACGATAACGAAAACACAAGAGTACGAGGAAACAAGTGGTACAATAAGAGAATAAGATATCACAAGAATATGACAAGCTCATCGTACTATTGTATTCGTGTTCTAGTGTTCTTGTAGACGCACTGTTGTGGTATCGCTGTGTTGATCTCGTTATTTTTCAATCCTATTCTCGTAAACTCGTGTTCACGCCGTCGTACTCTCGCGCCGCGAGTCCTAATTTTATACAGAAAATGGCCTGATGGCATTACTTAGGAAATGGAGAGACATTCAAATACACGCTAGAACAGAACTTCGAAATATACACATGTTGCTACTTATAGCTTAGTGTTTCTTCATGTGAAAAAAACTTCTTGAAACTACAAGCAAATCTGCATGAGAGACGAACGTTGTTTTTTCTGTGTTTTACAGATTCTCATTAATTGTGTCTATTTCCCGTCTTATTTATATACATGTATTCTCAATCTTTCTTTAACTTTGTTAACCCTTTCTATCACAATCCCGATTTTTGACGCCTCAAGTTGAAAAAAAAACAACTTAGTAGATGAATGTGGAAAATGAAAAAAAGAAAGATGCTTGCGCAATCAATTTCTTCATTATCCACAATATTTTTCACCACAAAAGACACGTTGTTTTCAATTTAATCAACGAAAGATTGTCGTTTAAAAACATTTTTCTGAAATTTGACAAGTCTCTTTTTTGTTGTCTGGTAAAATATTAACTCACTTCTCTTCTTCTGTCTCAAGTCTTTTCTTTCTTATGTATAACCAATTAAAGTATGTATGAGAAATGAAAGACTGTCTTTGTGTTGATCCCACATTGTCCTGTTCTTGTTGTGTTATAATTGGTTAATATCGTCGGTAGATCTACCGAACAAAACACCATAGTTACAGCTTTATTGAAACTGTAGTTACGACACTTTCCTGGCGCACTGACGATATTTACTAGGTTTCTTCAACTCTATCTCTTTTTCCCCTTTTCTACCCTTTTCTCTAACGCCTGTCATTACCATAGTTGACCGTTTCAAATGCTTCGTTTAGACAAGAAGTAGACATTGGCCGAAATCTATGTGAAGCATTTTTGTTGGTATGGTGACTTAAAGCTCTAGAGCTTTTTCAAGCTGTAGTTACGAAGTTTAGGTCCCCAATCAAGAATCTTATTGTTTTGTTACATATAACTGGCCACAATTTTTGCAAATTAACGACTTTAAATATCGAAGTTGAAATTTAAGACGGAACCAATGCGTGTGACAATTGGATTTGTGGGCGGGGCCAGCGATTTTTCAAGCTGTAGTTACGACGTTTAGGTCGTTTAGCTAACTAACAAGTTAAAAGAAAGATGGCGGCCAGTGTTGGAGTTCAAAACTGATTTATGATCTAATTGAATGATATCATTGGTCGACTGCTTATTTGATTGACAGCCGCGATTGGTCAATTACCCCAAAACGATCGAAATAAAGGAGGTGTGGCCTAGTCATGTCCACCCGTGTGTCCGACTGCCCGTCTGTTAGTCAGTATGTATGTCTGTCTGTATGTCTGTCCGTTAACGTTATAGCAATAACTTCTACATCTAGTCGTACCAAGGGCGGCGAACGTTCTACTTGATAATGGTGTTAGAGAAAAAGATCATCTCGATATCCCTTGACTCGTGAGGATGTTACTTCTAATATCGTAAGACAACCGTCAAAGTATAATGTTAATAGTGATAGTACGTGAATAGGAAAAGTTATTTATAATAACCATTCTATTCTACTATTCTTACTTTGAGAGTTTTGGCCCTTGATTTTTTTTTCAATTTCTCGATTTCGTTTCCGTAATAATCTCCACTGTAAGAAAACTTCTGATTTTTACTGATAAAACAGGAAAATTATAGGAACCATCACTCTGCTCTTCCCCCTTTTCGAACTTATGTCCCTTCTTCGTCCCTCAGAGCAGTATGCCTACAATTCTGCATGCTCTGAACTCAAATTAAATCACGGTGTTATTTTAAGTGTGTTATTTACGTGGAGGCTAGGAAAGGATGTAGTGGTAATACTGGTGTGAGAAATACCAGGAATCCATTGTTAGGTGCTCCAGCTGCCGCGACATGACTGAAATATTGTTAAAAGCGGCGCTAAACCCAATTCAATCAATCAATCTAAATTATTTCCCTTCAACTTTGATTCCCCTCCCTCCCCCCCCTTTTTTTTTTTTGCTGAATAACTGTCAATTATTTACATTCAGGTCGCCAATAAAGTGTCAAGTGTCATAAATTTCTCAAAATATCGCACATGATATCTCGGGTCGAACTTCCGGTTGGAGCTCAGTGAGCGGGGTCAGCGACCATGTGATGATGTATATAGTGAGGGCGACTTTCTTGTTACCCTTGTATCGCTATGCTTCAGAAAGAACTTCAGTGTTCGTGTTCATGCAGAGGATTCCAATAAATCTGGTGAAATGATACTCAAATGTCATAATGTCTCTCTAAGATGAAATATCAAGAGTTACCTCACTTTGCCAAAAATCTAATATTGACCCGGATTCTTACCGAATAATAACAGTTGTTGATTAACAATTGCTATTGTGCAATCGTTGAGCTCAATTGACCGATCGTATATGTCAATCAAAGAATCAATCGACCAACCAAATCGTTCATCAAACTGGAAGTAAACTTTCAACTCGAACATTGGCCGATATTAATGTACAGCATTTTTGTTTGTTTGCCACCTTAAACGTATCCAAGCTGAATTCATGACCTTTAGATCGCCCACCAACATTTTTTCTTTATTGGTATATGTTACTGGCCCCAACTCTTGCAAAATGGTGTATTTTAATATAGCAGTGGAGCTTCCTATCGGATTCGGTGGGCGTTGCTCGCGGAGGCAGTGGGTGTGGCCAGTGATCTATCAAATTTGACTTGTAAAAAGGGGCCCATCTGGTCAGAGCAAAACTTATGCATCTAATCGTAAAATCGTGTCAATTAAACTTTGAACTCCTACATTTTTGTTCAGTATCTTTTATTTATTTGTTTACCATTAACATAGCATGACATTCAAGGCAGATGGATCTTCTATGTGTATTCCGTTTTATTTATCGTCGCTACAGTAGCACATATGAGCGACGCCCCCAGAAGACGATGGAATTGTTCAAGGGTACATGATGAAACAAACTGCTGACAGATCCGCTGTGGGGCTTCGGTTTAACGTCTCACCCGAAGGACAATTAGTAGTTGAAATGGTCAGCCTAGGTCATGAACCCGTGATCCTGAGCTTCGAGCCATACCGACTGAGCTAATCGGGCTGACTATGAACGCTCTTTAAGATGAACCCGGGTTATAATGCCAACGAAACTTGTGAAAAGATCTATTCACTGCTAAAACTGACCTTTTTACTCTATTTTTAATTAGTCCAAATCGGACAGGAGTGTAATCATAACAACAAAGCGCAAGGGTGAGAGGAGGAGGGGGAGGGGACTGTGCGCCAATAGAAGTAGTGTTTAAAGCATTGCCACGCTTTCTGACGCCCTGAATAAATATGATCTCTTGGGAAAAGTTTGCGGAAAAGTGAGAAATTGTTTGTAACAAGCACTTTCCCATTTTCTCAATGATTTCTATTTGATTTGGCATTTATTTTCCAATTTAAAGCATAGTTTAAACTGTCGTCTTCAACTTCTTTTAATTTGGATCAGTCTCCATTTTTATTTTATGTTAATTGCCCAATCGCGACAGTAATCCAAATAATCAGTCGACATATGAAATAATTCATTTAGAATAGAACGGTGGCTAAGTACAAAAACATCATAAGTTTCTATACAAAGTATAGACACTTATGATGTTTTTACACTTATCTAACGTGAAGTAAGTTTTGAGCTCCAACGTTGGCCGCCGTTTTTGTAAGCCTTTAGTTGGCTTGGCGACTTTAACGTTGTAACTAAGGCTGCAGTTACGACTTTTATTTCGTCAACCAACCATTCTACTTTTCTGTATTTCGTGCTACTGGCTATACATTTTGGAAATTAACGTCATTTAAAATCGAATTGGAACTTCCTATTGGAGTTATTTGGTGGGCCTAACGGAGTAAGTGGGTTGGGCCATTGTTTGGTCATTTGGTTAAGCAAAACTCTTTGAGTAGGATTGGTAATGTATTTTCCCTTGTCATGCTGAACCCGGAATATCCCGGTTTTGGCAGTAGGTATAGACCAAGATCAGCCTGCACATAAGTGCAGTCTGATCTTGGTCTACACCCCCTTCTTGTACTTTTCCTGCCAGAGTTGTTTATGATATTGATTATTAGAACAAATGTTGATTTTTCAACAACAAGTTCTATCAGTGCTTTCAGCACTTTGATTAACAGCAATTCTGTAAGGTAATTTTACAGTATGACAAGGGTTAAAATCAAAGCTAAAGAATTAACACAGTATCATTCATTATCTTGTTTATTACAACTAATGTTTATAAAAATAGAATTTAAACATTATTTGACAAACATGTAAGTTCGTTTTACCCAGGTACATCAAAGCTTAAATCAGTCACCGTCTTCACTTCTTGCCGTACACACAAAATGATGACGTCACCTAAAATCACTCGCAATATTGTGGGGATCAGACACCATGACAGTTGCTGTAATTCGACTTTCATCTTTGCTATATAACATACGTAAAGCATTCTATTTACAAAAACGTAGAAAGATATTTACAAGGTTTACTTTTTTTCTAAAAGATGTACAAAATTTCTGCATATCTAAAGTTCTTGTAGAATCTAGACTATATTTCAAAATTACCAGACGCTAACCTACAATTAGTTAATGAGTGTCCGATTTTGTGAAAGAAAAAATGACTTCGTTTCGTCGATAGGCAACCAAAACGTCATAACTACAACTATTAATGCCATAATTACAATATAAAGGTATCCCATAGACGATTCGTTATTTACGAACAGAGTAGTACAAAGCTAAACTAAAGAAAAAAATCTTTATTTATTAAGAAATGAAGCTAAACTTTACTTGAAATCATAACATCAAACTTTAGAATGTCTTCAAAATTCTTCCAATATCACCACAAATAAAAACACTGTTCTTGTAAAAGATATGTCGATTTATTTACAAAAACAAAACACTTTTCCTGTAAAACGTGGGATTATTTCAAGTTTTTTTTTTGGCATTTGAATATCATGTCTGATATATTTTTACAAGTTCGTTGAGGCTTTTGTCTGTCTAAAATCGTCGTTTTCCTCATCCACAAAGAATACCGGTTTCTTTTTCTCCGAAATGATGTGGACACCGTTAGATCCGTTGGCTATTGCGTCGTCGAAATAATTCAGCTGTAAAAACCATCAATAAACGAGTTTAAAATATTTCCGTTTACACGCACTATTCTGATGAAATGATTTTCTTTAGTAGTACCTTTTGCGGATCGTGACTGTAATTCAAATAAGGTTAAACCAACCAAATCTTACAAATAAACAGGAAGTGAACTTAGAACTCCAACATTGGTTGGCATTTCTGTGAAGGGTTTTTGCTGGTTTGGTGACTGTTAATCAACTTATCGAATCAATCATTTCTACAGGAAGTCCAACATTGGTCGATATTTTTGTCTAGCACTTTACTTACTTTGATGACTTAAACTTCGTAAGAACAACTTGAATAAGCTGTACTTACTACCTTTAGGTCACCAAACAAATAACTATTTCTTAAATGTTACTGGCCATAAATCTTGCAAAATTGCATCGCTTAATATCGAAGTGGACCTTCCTGTTGGCGTCAGTTGGTGTTGACAATGGAGTTAGTTGACGGGGCCAGTGCTCCGCCATTTACGTTTAAATTCCGATATTATAGACATGAAATAGAAAAAGCGAGGTCCGCCTTAGTTTTAGTTTTAGCTCGACACAAGCAGTAATTTGAGATGAGTAAAGTCGACATAACCGGAGATTGTTTTGTTTGTTTGAATGGGGTAATATGCAACTTTAACAGTATTACAGTCATATCTCGGCGGCTGAAGCACCTTACCATGGATTCCTTGTATTTTTCACAACAGTACTACCTCTACATCCTTTCCAAGCCTCAAGCAGCTCATCCAACATAGGTTTACGATTATCCACCAATTGGTTGGAAACAAATGTCGGAAAGGATATTTTTGCGACCGGAGATCGAAACCGAGACCCCGTGACTTGGAATCCACTACGCTATGGCCGCGGCATATATACAATTATAGAATAGAGCCGAAAAAGAATGAACTTAATTGTCTTGTTTTGTCGACATGATTGTATATGTGTTCTTAATTCTGTGTAAAGACTATTTGTATTATCAGATTGTTTCAGTTTCACAGACAATACAAACATCAAGTAATGTTTTAAATTTTACATGTAAGCGCCATTCGCGAATTTTCGTCATGCTTATTTCGACATTCGATTCGTTTACCGTTTGCAGAGCTAGTCCTCACAACGCACGCCCAATCACTCCCTCTTTAGATGACGCCATGAGCATCGCTAATAATCCCGACTTACCTTTCCCAAAATCTCCTCTTTTTCATTTGGATTTTCAGCGTGTTTCCCTGGTAACAGATCGTCTAACCATTTCAGTTCGTACTGGGTGAATTTACATTCCATCATCTTACGCACTAAGCCAGTAGCTAACACCTGCAATATATGTTTGTTGGTTAATCTATGATGAATTATACTGTAACAAAGGTGCGTAGGAGACGTAAACCATTTAATCCTTTCCCCTTGAATACCTGGGTTTTATGCCCATGTAATTACAGAATTGAGAAAATATTGTAGAAAAAAAAAAGAATTTGCCTATAACAAGCAATTTCTTCTTTTTCCACAATATTTTCTTCCCAACGAATGTGTTTTTTTTTCAAATTAAATCCACTCTAAATATCGCCTGTAAAACCATTGAATTTCGACAGGTCTAAAATTTTGCAAAACTGGAAAAGGTTATAATAATATTTAAACTTTCACCACCATTGTAACCAGAGTCTTTCCATTGGCTTGGTATAATCTAAGCTATTTGTAAAAGAGTACTACCTAAGTATCATCTTTTGCAATAAGTTTACAAATAGGGTAACGTGTAAGCTTTACGTAATTCGAATCTATTTACATGAATTCATGCACTGCAGGAATTCCTATACGTCCTTTCACAAACGGCGTTAAATATTTGGTTCAATATTATGAACGGATAAAATCCAGAGATTCTGTATGTATTATAATTATTATTATCATGTATTAAGACTGATAAAACGAGTTATGTCATATAAATTGACGAATCGTCATTTATCATAAAAATTCGATTTCCTTATTCAACCACTACTGCCACCTGGAGTGAACATGTTTACAAAACTTTTCAGCAGGAAGGCGACCATCCTAGTCATCCATCAACGATTGACCATTTGTTTTGACCCCTGATACTATAACAAACTAAATTCGTCCTGTATCTCAGACTGACGGTCGTGGCGTGATGTGCCTAGCGAGTAATCCATGAATAATCAAATAAAAGTAAATAAACAAGGTTTACCATCAACGGGAAGCCAATGGAGATGAGTTTGATAGATTTGACGGCCCATAAGATTCCCAAACATACAATCTGGACAAGTGTAAAGATATGGACTCTGTATAGTTGTACATGTCGGAGATAGGGCAAATCTGGCTGATACTTCACTGGCTGGATAAACAGGTACAAACGGTCAACAAACTGAAAATATACATATCAACAAATTGAAAATATACATATCAACAAATTGAAAATATACACATCAACTAACTGAAAATATACACAGCAACAAATTGAAAATATACACATCAACAAACTGATAATATACACATCAACAAACTGAAAATATACACATCAACAAACTGAAAATATACATGTAAAAAACTGAATTACACAGGTCAATAAATTGAAAGTATATTGATCAACAGACATAAAACGGACAGGTCAACTAAAATTTAATACTCAGAACTATCATCTGAAGTATACACGCCGAAAGGTTGAGAGATATAGGAAAATAGACTGAATATATACAGTTCAACAAACTAAAAATGTATAAAAGTAAAGAAAAACTTAAATGACATGATTTGAGGGCGTAAGACGTTTATATCATTGTATATTCAACATCTTCATGAACACTATTTACACTATCTTAATGAAAATTCAAATGAAGATCTACCACTCTTTATAATTCATCTGTCAAAATATCTGTCCGTCAAATACATGGTTTGTATTCTGTAAACTTTATTCCTTGTTTCAAGTCATATTTACTTATATTCATTTATTAATAAATATCAGAAGACAAGACATTTCCGAAACAGACTCAAAAATGTATCTTTGAGTATAATGTAGCTGGGAAATAGTGATTGACAATGAACTTCAATCTTGATAAGGAAAACTTGGTAAAAAAGAAGAAGTCATTTTGGACTCACCTGCATGCCTCTCATAGCTGAGTATCCCATATACAAGAATACACCGTACAGTACCGGCATAGGTATGACCTGTCGAGAATAAAAAAGAAAAATTAACATGAGTTACAAGAATTCACGGATAGCTGGCCACGCCTACTGACCTCCGATAAGACAGTTTGACGGATATATCAAACACGGTTAGTCTGCAATTATATGAATTATATGAGCATAATTATAGCATAATATTGACTCGATTCGGTCTAAGTTCTCTGTTGATTTTTGCGCGGATATACTATATCGCCTCATACATGTATTAAAGTTCTTATGAAGACAAAATTATTTAAGTGAATATTTTCTTTTGGGAATTATGAAATTTGGTAGAAGTAACTGATGCTCAAAAATAATGATTTTGCTCGTGATTAAAGTGAAAGATAGTAAAAGCGTCATTACCAACGTTACAAACAAACAAGCACCACAAGGGACAATTGATATTTTGATTACCTTTAAAATATTTGTGATGAATACAGCAGCTCCAGACAATACACCAATGGCAAGGGCGGTCACTCTTTGTTCTCTGGAAAAGAAAAACGATTATTTATGCCATCTTTAGCACAACATAACGTTCACTCGTGCGGTCTTTTTGCACAGAAGAGACTGTCACTTATTAGTAGAGCTCAAGAACCAACGACTGTTTGAAATATTTTTCAGTTGAATACTTACTTAAGGGATAACACTCTTTTAGAAATTGCTCCCGTATCGCATTGTCATTTTCGAAATTGTGTTTCAATTTTCTTTTTTTTTCCTTTCATCAGCCAT
Source organism: Fragum fragum (assembly GCA_946902895.1). Lineage (NCBI taxonomy): Eukaryota > Metazoa > Mollusca > Bivalvia > Cardiida > Cardiidae > Fragum > Fragum fragum. Next base: position 33,152,559 of record OX336377.1, on the reverse strand, counting down.
CGAGTTGCAGCCAAATGCCTTTCTAACCTAGCCATCGTCCTCGACCGATGGCATTATAATTTGATTCATGACGAGATAGCAACTCAATCCATGGAAGCTTTAATATCTCCATAACTCAATGAAAAAGAAAATATTTCTCCTTGTTTCTCATGATCTAATGACACCAAGCGAAAAAAAAAAAACACATATATCTCAGAAATTTGGATGCATTTTTATGCATCTATCTTGTGCGCAAGCGTAAAAAAATAGCTGCATAGAAATAATTGATGCTCAATCGTACGTACCTGACTCCGAGGAAAGTTGGTTTCTCTCCGGGAGCCGTACATTCGGATTCCTTCTTCAAACTGTTGATGTGAGCCAGGGCAGATACAGTGGCAGCCACATACCAGGGTAGACCGAGTAAGGAGTGGGCAGCAACAGTGATAGATACCACAAACATGTCCAAATGGTAACCAACCCCTTTCTGTAAAACAGGATTATAGTGTTAAATATGGATATGGCCGCCGTCCAATAATGAGTGAGTGGCGTAGCTATAGATGTCAAAACATATTTGAGTAGTTCTTGTAACAAATTCTTTTCTGTGAAAAAGAAAATTATCTTATTACTATATATAGATTTATTGCTAGATTTTAAGCTGTACGTTTAAGTGCATACCGCTAGAAAAATGAGCAGCCATATACAATGAAAGTCGGGTGTTTGTCTTTAAAACAATAATTAAATTCGTCACGAACAAAGCTAGCTACGCCATACCAAGTTGAGTACCAGGTAGGTAGTTTCAAATTACAGTTTGAAGGTATGAAGTAATTTGTTTGAATCTTTATGCAGATGTTAACCTTGAGATGATATTTATACTTGAAGTCTCTTGTAAAATACCTTTAGTTTATTTTCCTTCCTGTTTACGATGACAGCTGTGATTTGTTGATCCAAGAAAATCAAGATGACACACAATAGAGCTGGAACAGCGGAGGCGATGGCGATCCACCAGGGGTTCTTGTCACTGACGGGGCTGATAAACCAACCACGGTCATCACGAGTCGGCTGTCAATTGTACAATAATTTAATGGTTAGTTTCATCTATTAAAAAAGATCTTTCTGGTTGGTAGAAGAATAATATTCATACCTCTATGTACAAAGTTCTGAGCACGCACCTATTTCGTATACCTGCGGTTCCTTAAAAATGTATCAAAATTTTAAATCTTTTGTGTTTTTTTTCTCTGTTGTTTTTGTTGTTGTTGTTTGTTTGTTCGTTTGATTTTTATTTTTATATATGATGTCATTAAATCATAAAAAATGAGAGAATATTTTTTTCGTTTTTTTGGAGTAGTGAACGGATAAAACTAATGACTCTTATTTATAATTCCGCTCTGCATATTCATATAATGTGTTTTTTTCCCGTTTCATACATGAAAACAAAAGATATTCTCTTCATGACTTAAATATTACATATAGCATCCAGTCCGAGGGGGCGTCATTTTCGCTGTTTAGATTGAATTATATTTGTTGTCGAAGGCTAAAAAGTGAAATTATGTATTATTTAGAATACCTAGTAAACGCTGAAACAGTAATATTGTATATATTTGTGAAATTGCAAATATTATTATAATCTTTTTTATGTAACAGCACAAATTGAAATTTGAACGAGGAAGTTAGTGCAGAAGTAAAAAAAATCGATATTCACATTTCATTTAAAGAGGTTCCGAATTCATATTTAATACATTAATTTAGTTAGAATATCTTATATATATTTTAATGCAAAAGCATATTATTTACGACTCTGTTAGCGATGGTTTCAACTGGTGAATACCGGATTTGAGTTTACCTTGAATTCTGTGGGTACGATGAGTTTTGGTGTCGGTAGTCCGAGGACGATGTCGACAACAACAAACACGATGATGGAGATGAGTACAGCGAAGTCACTGATCAATGATCGGGCAAATGTCGGGAAGATGCTGGACAGCTTGAAATCCTTCAGGGCCACGGCAACACCAAATGTACCCAGGAACAGTAGAATGGACAGGAAGAACACGTCAGCAACGTAGTTAGGAACGAAGCATCCGTCTCCTATAGCCTCACCAAGCCAGGATTGACATTCAGCTCCAGATAGGGTCTCCCACTCGATAGGAACAGCAAGACTGGAGATGTTAGCACACATGGCGGTTAGGTTGTGAGTCTCTGTAGTCGCTGTAACAAGAAAAATGGGGCGCATGAGGAATAGACATCTAATAATCTGCTGACTTCAGAAAGTTACGCTCCTTCCAATATTTGAACTCATTACCAAATGACAGGATTTCAGACTGGATTAAGTTCAACGATTTTGCAGAACATAATTTCAAGTTGATCGATTTTTAATTTCATTTGGATTTTGGGGTAGAAAGCATTGTGGAAATTGAAGAATTAGCTTGACATGTGGCAAGCCATTTCTTCATTCTCCACAACTTGATAATTTTTTCAAACGAATTTTTCTTCGGGGGTGGGGGGGGTCAAAACGTGTGGAAATGGGTTAATCAAAATACGTTGACTTATTTCGATCATTGGTAAATTCTTCCCACCTGCTTTTTTCATGGCTCCACGAAAAAAAAATACGGCATTGTTCTGCATTGTTTTACAAGCAATTTCTTCAGTTTCCAAAATATATTGTTTCTATTTTTTCACATATCCCTTCAATCTAAGAGACTACATTCATACCTCATAATAACCACCTCAAGAATGCAAGACCTATACGTGAAACCCTTACCCTCGAGGACGGCTGTCGCGTTAGAACATGACGGTGGTAGGCAGGTACAGTTTGTTGGGATGGGCTTATCAGGTTCAAAGTTGACAGGGTTGTCATCCTCAATACTGAACATCTTCTTGAACGATTCCACGATAAAGATAACAGCAATCAGCGTGGCGAAGCTTTCTTCAGTGAATCGAGTAATGTACTTGACGAGGGCGCTCAGATTAAAGATCACAATCAATAGAATAAGCCCAGAGGTCCAGAGTCCGATCCACACACGGGTCGCCATGAAGTCCCAGTCGTTATCTCTGCAATAATAATAATAATAACAATCTCTGTAATAAGGTATGAAATGGGCACAACTTGACAATACAATTAGTTATACATTTGTTGTAAGTATAGACTAATATCAGACTCCGTAGACGAGAAGCTTAACCCATTACAAGACGGTAAAACTTTAGACTGGTCCAAATTGAAAGGAGTTGCAGATGACAATTTAAAGTTAATGATATTTTAGATTTTTTCAAATTTTGCACGCCCCAAAGAAAAACAATTGGGAATCATTGTGTAAACTTAAGAAATTGCTTGTAGTAAGCATTTTCTTCATTTTAGTTTTTACTAAATTATTTTAGTTCGATTGCGACGAAAGCTTTAAGCTTATAGAGTCGCTCTCGAAACCCACAATCCAGATGTTTTCACGTCCCTTAAGGAGAGGCAGTGGCTAAATTCTCTTTCTAAACTACCCAATTCTACAGCTGGGTAGACTTGGGCTGGCTATAAAGTGTCTTGCCCATGAACACACCACGGTGACGGTGGGGCTCGAGCCAGTGACCTTCAGATCACGAGTCAAGCACCTATACCACCCGGCCATCGAGGTAGTCTTCATTTTCGGACCACTCACTGAAATATCTTCTATATGATAAGGCCTCTTGTTTATTGAATGTGACTTACTTGCAGAGATTGTAGATAATGGTCTCAAGTACCAACATAGGGCCTGTACTACCCAGAATATTGAGTGGTTGTCCGGCAAATAGAGCAAACATGATACCAGTCACAGCCGCAGCAAAGATACATTCCATCACACCCTGCAAATCAAGTCATATGAACCAGTTTTAATGATATTCAGACATTTTTCGGATCGTGGCTTTCAATAAAAGAATCAATCGACCACTCAATTATTCATTTATACCCGTAGTATACTTTAAACTTTGTGTGACGAATTGTTGCTGGTTTGGCTGCTTATATATCGCAACTACAGCTTATTCAAGCTGTAGTTATGATAGTTAGATCGCCAACCAATCATTCTTTTTTATTTTGTTACGTGTTAAATTTTACATGTTAGAAGTTACTGACAATGCAATTTAATAATCAAAGTACTGAAAGTACTGTAAGCTAGCAAAGCATTGTTTTGTTATGTAATCTTCTTTGCCATTTGAAGGGTAGAAAACATTTTGGACAATGAAGAAATTGCTTGTTACAATGTTTTCCAAAGCCCTTTTGGGGGGATTCCTAAAAAGCTAGATTAAATTGGAATAGGTTGTATAGCATGCTTTTGAAGGTGTTCTCTTAAATTTGAATAAAGTTAATTCATGTTGCCAGTCATTTTGAACACAATATGCTCGAGTATACACTAGAACCACTCTTTTGGCGTAGACGTTCAGTGGATTTAGTAGTTAAGCCTCCAGTGGCAGTTTGCACTCGTTTGAACTCTGAGAAGACCTCAAAATTTTGTCTGTTAACCTAAGTTATCAAAGCTGACGCTTTGCTAGCTAAAAAATAACGCCGTTATATCGAAGCAGAACCTCATATTAGATCTATTTGGGCAGGGCCAGTGATTCGTCAATGTCGCATGTTTTTGTATGAAATTAGATTTTAGATCACACAGTGTTTGTAATGTCCAGGTTGCCCAGTATGTTCGTTTTATACAATATGTATGTTTAACTGTTAGAAATATTAATCTCTGATCCTTATTTCAGTCATCTAGTCTTAATTCTTTAATTACGGACATATCAAACGAAAGATCAAATTCATGTTTGGATATTCTTGAGATCAAAGATGTCAAAGAAAAGTTCAAAAGAAACATTCTTAAACAGTTATTCATTAACAAGAGTATGAATACCTTGTGCATTTAGCTCGCGTTCAAATGACAAAATATATCTGAACAACATTTTTATAATAAACATGCACATCTACAAAATGTTTACCATATACTGGTCAGTTGCCTGTCCAAGAAGTCCACCAAATGTCACGTTAGGAGTGAATGTTCCTAAAAACACGTAGACGAAGGCCGCCAGGCACTGTATGTGTAGAGCGTCTCGATAGTCAGACAGATAGAAAGGAACTTTTCTCTTGATATCGGCTATCAAACCGGCACACGGTCTAAAAATAGAATGACAAACATTGCAGGATTGAGCTGACTATCAAATAATCAGTAGACCGATGAAATCTTTCACCTAAGGAAACCTTGAACTCCTACACTGGCCGTCATTATTAGGTGAACAATATTTGTTGGTTTTTCGACATAAACGGTTAGGTCGCCAACCAACCATTTTACATTTTTGCTACGTGTAACTTGGCCATAATTTTGCAAAATAATGCTGTTCAATATAGAAGTGGAAGTTCCTGTCGGAGGTAAGTGGGCGTGGCTAGCGATCCTTCAATTGAGAAAAGCTGGTTTGAATAAATCTTTGAATTATCTAAATGTCTGGTATTACAAAACAATCAGATGTTATTGTGATACACTTCGTGCATAAAGTTATGAAAAACCATCGCGTTAGAAAAACCAAAGAAGACTCTGTGACAGATTTGGAAGCACCTATTTAGGATTACTCACACTTTAGTGAATTGCAACGAGGGATCGTCTCCATGACCACCATCATCTTCCTCGTCATTTAGTTTGTAGAGTTCTAATGCAGCTGATGACATCTTTCTGTGTTTCTTTAAAAAAATCGAAGAGTGTAAGTCGTCGTTAACAGGTATTCTTCATTAAACATGGGTCAGTATCTTTTGTTTGTTTGGGTGTTGTTGTTATTGTTGTTGTTGCTTGGAACAAAACATTACACCAAATGCACTTTTTTTAGGATTGATCAATACACCCATACTCAAGATAAATTTGTCGTAATTTGGCCCTTTTTTAGATTCTGTTTTTATGTTCATGAATGCGTGTTTTCATTTTCTACCGATGGTACATAATTATATGATTCTGTAGCAAGGAAAACCTATAAGACGTTCAAAAATTTCAATGTTTTGACTACGCCACAATTCACCAATCGCAGCTCTCAATCAAGGAATCAAACGACCAAACAAATTAATCATTCATCGCGAAATTGAGCTTTGAACTCCATCAATAGTCGCCCTTTTTTGTTTTTTTTTTCTGTTAAGGTTTTTTGTTGGTTTGTAGACATAAACGTCCTAACTATAGCTTGTTCAAGCTGTAATTACGGCGTTTAGGCCGCCAACTAATCATATCATATTTATTGTTCCGTGCAACTGGCTATAGACTTTGCAAGATAACGCCGTTTAAAATCAAAACGGGTCTTCCTGTTGGAGTAAGTAAACGGAATAGGTGGGCGGGGCCAGTGATTGGTCAGTTGTTCGATTATTACTGTGCCCCTCGAGAAAAAAAGACTGTTAAAACATTATTAAAAAGAAGGCATTTATTCATACAAGCAATTTTTTCATTATCCACGACGTTTCAACCCCAAATTACAGCTTTTGAAAATTCTATCATCTAAGAATTGACCTCTTAAACTTCTTTAGTTTTTGAAAGTCGTCTGAAAAATGGACAAATGGTTAATGTACAATTGTATTTTATCAGTTTTGTAGATCGGAAAGATAGTTTATTCAAACATGTGGAAAAGATTTGTCATTTGGGCATGTTTTCCTTAATCACGGATCATTTCAGCATAGAATGCCATGAATCAGAGGGATACATCCGTTCAGTCAGTGTAATCAGCCACTTTCATTTTAAATACTAGAACTTTGAGTAAAAGCCATTCCCTCACCTGTGATTGTACTTTTTGGGGTGGTTCTATTCTGATCTTCGGGTCCCATTCAGCTGGTGGAAGAACGGTCACCTGTTCTACAAACTCATCTAAACCTGCAATTAGCTCATCAAGGGCACGTGACTTGTAGGCGATTTCCCGGAACACCTGAACATAATATAAAAACAAACCATGAATAAGGGAATGGCGACTATACCAAATTAATATATTAGTATCTACTGAATGAGTATGTGACGAATATATATTTTACCTGTTCGGAGTGTCAGTGCTGAAAGTCTTTGTGTGAAAATTCATATTTCATTGGATGGCCAGCAAAGTGACACAAAAACAGGTTTAATAAAGCAGTATTTACGACATTTTGCTCGCCCGTCGACGATTTCTTGTAAAAGTTTCATTACATTTAAGGTTTTCATTACTGATCGTATATTTGTATTATTTTATAGATCTAGTGCAAGGATTGATAAGACATTTAAGAGTTGAAGAAAATCTTTCCTGTTTCCATGGAAGTATGAACCGAAAAAAAAACTTATCACACTGTATGAATACGCGAATCGGATTCATACATCAGTGTGATTAGATTTTTTTCGTTCATACCTCAATGAAAACAAAAAAAAAACATTCTCTTCAATTCTTATAATTCAATAGCGAAGAGCAAAAAAAAAAAAAAAAATCAAAACATTGGCATTTCTATTTTATACTTTTTCGTATGGGACTATTGTGTGGAAGCATACAAAATAGCTGCGTGTTCAAAATTTTGTTCATTGAGGTATGGATATTTTTTTTTCGACCAATCAAAACGCACGATTTTGATAGATGATCGAAAAATTAAACTAATAATAATTTAACTATTGACGTTTCGAACAGAGTCAACCCTTTCCTGTTTCGCAAAATTTTAGACCTCCCCAAATTCAAAAGTTTGCAGCCGAAAGTTTAAAGTGAATTTAATTTGAAAAATAACCATTGAGTAGGGTAGAAAAAATGCTTGCCACAAGCCAGTTGTTCTCTTTCAAAAATATTTCCCCAATTATAAAACACAGGGACGTAAAAACAGGGATTGAAACGGAAAGTATTAAGTAACCTTTATTATCTTCATTTTAGTTAACTAACATCAATGTATATAGCATACCCTGAAAAACATCGCCAATTTCGCTTCGTTTAAGATCGACGTTAATTTATCTTTTTACGCTTTACCCATAAACCTGTATTGTTGGTTATAGTACATAAGATATTCTGTTCCGATTAATTTTATTACGTTAATCCATCTCGGATGAAAAATTCAACAAAATCTATGTATATAATTTTTACTCTCCCCTTATACAAACAACGTCATATTGGATTATAATCGCTAGCAATTCAGGAGTCGATTTTTGGAGCCTAGAACATATTTTCTTCTTTAGTTTATTAGAATAAAGAAAAGAAAAAGTGTTCACTCGTGAAAGACTATGATATCTGATGGTTTTGTCAAACCTTGGGGTTTCCCCCTCCTCATAAATGACGGACGCAGCTGTCAATCAAACATCGATAAACCAGTCAACTCGTATATTTAGACCCGAAGTGAACAACTAACTCCATTATTGACCGACATTTCTGCTAAGAAATATTTTGGAGCCTTAAACGTCGTAACTAAAGCTTTTTTAAGTTGCCAACCAACCATTTTACTTTTTTGTTCCATGTTACTGGCCATAAATGTTGTAAAATAATGCAGTTTAATATCAAATCTAAACTTTCTTTAAGAGTCTAGGGGGCTTGGCCAACGATCTGTTAATTGTGAACATTGAAACCACATTTCGTGAAATCTCGATATTTGGCCGAAATATGTGGTGACGTTGACTTCTTTTTCTTTAATCTTTTTTCAAAACAAGATAGATTTCAAGTTACCGTCTTAAATAAAAAAAAAAAAATAAAAATAAAAAGATACCCGATTTCTCTCCCCAAAAGCTTAAGTTTTAGATCGATTTCATAGAGCGGACAAAGATACATAGACGTTACGTGGATAATATAGTTCTAATGGTTCACTTGATAAGAGTGAAATCTATTAAAAATAAATGGTGTGTCCTATTTACAAATATTGGTGATAACGAAACAATTAATATCAAGAAAAATGACGTCATCACTGACCTCATCTATCATCATGGAGGCGATACATCTTCCGATTTCTCTTACATTGACTTGTCCCTTTGGACTGAATATAAACACAACAAATCTGAAAAGAAAACGCAAATACTGAAGCTGTATGAATGTAAAAGAAGGACAACAGCAAACATGCACAAGAATGTCTGTTGAAACAGTTTGAAAGATTTTTTTAATGTGTTATGAGACAACGGCCAGATAATTAACAAGCTGACTAAAGTTGTTACCATTTCCTATCTCGAATACCCTTTATTTGCCATGAATTAAAATACTAGGGAAATGAAACCAAATATGGGCGACGCATTCGGGTAATCAACACATGACTTACAGGTTGCGAAATATTCAGAATATTTAATAGGCTACAGATTATGGTTCTATCCTCTAAACAAAAAGTAATCAAGACAAAATACAACTCAGTGCGCGAATTCGGTGCGGCATTTGACTATGATTAATCAGAGCAATACGTCTAACTTTTCTATGTATACGAAAACGCTTTGCAAAAAAAGAGAAAAAAATCGGTTTTATTTTTTTACAGTTGTCATTTTGGATAAAACGAAACCGGCTATAATCGAGTATAACCCAATTACCAGACGGCAAAATTCCAGACTGGTTCAAATTGAAAGGAGTTGCTGACGACAATTTCAAGTTTAAGATGTTTCATATTTTTCAACTTTATGGGTAGATAACATTGTGGGAAATGAAGATAATGCTTGTTTCAAATAATTTCTTCATTTACCACAATATTTTCTCATTTGTTTTCCTTGATGGCGTCCACAAGCGTCATAGCGTGGGAATGGGTTTAGCTGATCTATGTGATTCTCCGTGTAGACTGTAATATTTACCTTGTGGGTAGTTTCACCTCGGAAAGCCCCTCCATCAGTCTAGCTTCCTTCAGTCTGATTAGGGCCAACACTGGCTTCTCTAGATCCTCCACCTCTCCTACCATTATATTACACACTTCTGAACCTTTTGGGATCTTCTTCATGAAAGCACTGTTCGGCTGAATTTTAAAGGCAAAGCGTTATACATATGTTTATAGTTGTCATTAAAACTTCTTGCTTTTGATTGAGTTAAGTATGAAATGTTGATATTGAACGACGCCGATTGAAGAGTAAAATTTAAGTTTTTTACCGCAAAGTGAAGAAACTTTTACAAGATTTCGCATTTCGGGCATTAAATCGAATTCTATTAACACTTTACAAACCTACAACATTTTATTATTCAATGTAAAATTTTAGCCTGATAATAATATTCTACTACGATCCTTAAATGCTCTTTTTCGTGGTGACTCCATTTTGCAAGAAAAAATGCCATTCAACTCTCGAAGCATCAGACATTACCCGCAGTCTCGAAAGTTTTGAAAGAATTAGGCATATAAAAAAGAAACTTGTTACGTATTAATTAGAATTGAATAAAGATCAAATACATAAATTCGTATGTGCTGTCTAAACATTATAACTGCAGTATGGTTGGTAGTTTTATTATTTAACGTTATTTGACAAACTAAAAAGACGTCTTGTAAAATCGCCCAATACCTTATAGTCTTGTGACACCAATCCTTCCAGATCTCCAGAACTGCCATGGGAATCTGTCAAACTTGTCTGGCTGTTTGAGGTTACTGAAATAATTACAGTACGTCGTTATTGAAATAAATACTTCAATACTTGATTGTTTACGCAGTATTTCGTTTGATACATCAGCACGGAAATATATACGGTACTCGAGAATTGCAATGTGTATACAGTACTTCATTACCCAAATAGTAACAGTGCTTCATTGTAGAAATACATGTATACACGATTCTTTATTACAGAAAGATATACGAGTCATTTCGAAAATATATACTACCGATGAGGATACTAGTACACATTAATTGTTAATGTATCTGCTCTTGTAAGAGATTTCATAAATCTATCAAAAACAAAAAAAATAGGTCACATTATAAATAAAGTCTCATGATAATGTTTATGAAATAATGAAATAGTAAAACTCGTCGTCGGCAATAGGTGCACCTGTCTTTATATATCGTCAATTTATATACAGCTTGAATAAAGCTGTAGTTACGACGTTTTGCGTGCTAAACGACGATACATTTCATGACAGCTTACTCAATAGCCACTTAGTTAAAGCTGCAAGAATACGATTTTATGGCGATATTTATTTGGAAATTATCTAAAAAGATTCTGAACTCGATATATTCGTATGAAATCAAAATGGAAAAGCCATAAAAAAAATCGTACTAAGAGTATTGAATCATTTATAATTTATTTTGAAATAAAAGTATTTTTATTCATGTTGTTTTCGTTGAAGCCATGCTAATGAAATAAACAAAATCAAATTAGATATCACCTTTACCATATCATTTCTAAGAAAAGCGTATACGCGGTCAGCCCAATCATTCATTTCTAATTGTTCCAACTATATATTTAACCCATTTCCACACAATCCGGTTTTTCTACGGAAGATTAAAGCTTGAGAAAACACTGTGGAAAATGAAGACGTTGCTTGTTATAAGCAATTTCTTCATTATCCACAATATTTTCTGACCCAAAAGACAAAGATTTTTTATGATTCAATTAACTTGAAATTATCGTCTGCAATTACTTTCAATTCGGACCAGTCCGAAACTCTCTCGTGTGGTAATGGTTGAAAGTATCCCTAAGCATTGATACCCTTCCCTACAAATTGTATACCAAGCTCTATGTACCTCAACAGTACGTGACAAAGCAGACAGTAAATAGCTGTAATGTGATCAACGTGCGGATTCTAGCTCTAACTTAAACAACTATAAGCAAATACAAAATGTAGCAACATGCACAATGGGGTGTTACAAACTTTCACAACGTTCACAACTTTCACATTTACCCAGGACTCATTAAAACTATATATGCACAAGATTTGGTCATTTTCTATTACATGTACCATATATCTCCAGGCCACTGGTTACAGCGCTTGACTTAAAATTTTACTCTGTCTGTACTTTGTACCAAGCGTCGTATATAAGACGACAGAAAATGTGTCTAAAAACAGAGCATTGTGGGATCTCCAAATATTTATGCGTAGGAATATTGAAAATGTAGTTCAGAAGTGATGACATCGGTAGATTTGAACGAGTCTATTCCTAATGATAAGACATGCATTACCCGCCCCATACTCATAATATATGGAATGGATCACTACAAAGGATTTAAGCTAAAGGACAGCCGTTCATCAAAATAAAATCAACTGACCAATCAAATAATTAATTTCGACCGAAAGTGAACATTTATGTAGTGCAATTTTTCTTAGTTTTGATACTTGTTCGAGCTGCAGTTACGACGTGTAGGTCGCTAAACAACCATTTGATACATTTCACTGACCATGAATTTTCAAATGAATGTCGCTTAATACCTCGGTTTAAATCCCCGTTGGAAGTAAGTGGGCATAGCTAGCATTCTCTTAAGTGTCCTACAAATATTGGTTATTGCCCTTGAGAGATAACATAAAACACGGCTTACTGTCCAGGTTTTATTGTGTACAATACCCAAGCAATTGTTTCTTGTTTGTAGCATTTCAGACATGGGATTTTCGTCCTCGAAAAATAACATATAAGAAATGGGATTTTTGTCCTTGAAAGATAACAAATAAGAGATGCGATTCTGTACTTGAAAGGTAACATATAAGAAATGGGATAACGTCCGTGAAAGATATAATACACTATTATGATACATTGGATTCTTTTCTTGAAAGATAACATATGAAACATGGGATTCTTTCCGTGAAAGGTATCACGTAAGGCATGAGATAATGTCCGTGAAAATATAAAACGTTGAAAGATAAATAAAAAGTTACAAGATTCTGTCCCATTGATTTATACTTTATAAGTTTTATCCAACAGGAATAATGAAAAGAAGAAGAATATAATCCCAGCATTCTTTCCAAATGATGAAACGTATTTAGAGCCCATGCACTTTCTAAGTGTGAAAATGAAAGTAAATAGCGAACTATAAAGCGAGGATCATGCTATATAATGTGCCAGGCTGGACCTTATTGATGTCTAAACACCTTACGTTTGAGTCGACGTTGTGGTGTAAAGTAGAGAGAGTTGGGAACCGTGCTACTTCTTTTCATGGCCGAGCCGTTTTGTAGGAAACTGACGGAATTGGATACTGTATTCAGATGTAGTTAAAATTGTGGTATTTAAATTTGTGATCTTTCAGCAGCCTTTTAAACTATTAGCATAAAACTGTTACTCAAACCTCTATTTTTACAAAATGTTAGTGGAACTCGTTGGACATAACCATAAACAAATATCATAATGAAACAATGATACTAGAGCCCGCGCATTACTTCACAAATGACAGCATGTGAACATCAGATCAGACTGCACCTCCGCAAAGTCTGATTTGAGTATTTACCATGCGATCTATAGAAAAGCACAGGCTCGGCATTTCTACAGACGATAAACAAATGGTCTAAAGTTCGTCGGTGCGCGAGCAAAATGTCGTAACTACAGCTTTATCAAAGCTGTAGTTACGACATTTTGCACGCACACCGACGATATGCTGTGTGAATACCATGGCTCCTAAATTTTTTAGTGTTACGAACATGAACATGAAAATTGTTGAAAAAGTCATGTAAAAGTTCGAAATTTGCCCTTTTGAAAATAAGAATTTACTTTAACCATCGGCTTAATTTCTACGTTTTACAATTTTTACTAATTTCTTCACAGTTTTTATTGTTGTCAGAGATAAAAAAAAAACCTTGACCCGTGTTGGTTACTTTAAGACTAAAATAGGACCGTATCTATAATGTTTGGGTCATAAACAGTACGAAAAAATATGATATTTTCAAATCTTAGTTTGCTTAAATAAAGTTCTCATGGCTATACATGAATCACTTTGAATTTAAAGAAACCGAGAATAAGTTTTAAAAAATCAAAGCACTGAAAGTACTGTAAGATAGCAAAGCATCCAGTAATCGTCTTTGTCAAATGTTATCATGATAACGAAATCATGATAAAGGATCGAGGTCAAAGTAACAAAGGAGTTAACCCATTCCCACACAATCCCTCATTCTTACGCCCCATAAGAAAATAGTTATGGAAAACAATGTGGAAAATGAAGAAATTGCTTGTTACATGCAATTTCTTCATTTTCCAAATTGTTTTCTACCGAGAGAGATAAATATTTAAGAATTTTTCAACAGTTTTAAAATGTTGTTTTCAACTTCTTCGAAGAGATCTGATCAGAGGCATTTTAGCGAAAAATACCTAGGTGGTGAATTGCAGGCAGAGTTTGCAATATTCCTTAAATACACAAGAACTACTTTTAATGGCGTAGGTATTTAACGGATTTATTAGTTGAGCCTCAAGTGGCGGTTTGCACTCGTTGAACTTTGAGACGACCTCAAAATCTTGTCTGTTAACTTAAGCATTTAACAAGCAAAAATATATTTTGAAAATTTGACGTCAAGTAGAAAGTGACGAAAAGTGTGAGTACTTTACTCGGCCCGCGAAAATTGTAAAAAACGAAATTACCTTTCTTTTCCTCTCTGAATTCTCATAATTTGCAATTCATAAAGATGAATAGGCCCAGAATTTTGATGGATTTAATCTGTTTTACCTGATGATGGATATGACCATAATTTTTAAAAATAGCAAATTTATTTAATAAAATCCCCATTAACGCTTTCATCTGGCTAAATTTGGACTGTTATTAAAAACATTTTAAATGTAAATCAAAAACAGGAAAAATACAATACAAAACAAATAAAAACAAAACAATAGAATCAACAAATACATGCAAAACTTACTCTGGATCAACTCCTTTATCTTTCTAAAACATCAAAATTTGGTGTTGGATTTTATCAACAAAGAACCACTATTCCTTTCCTGTTTTGCGACAATTTTAGACCTGTCCGAATTCAAAGGTTTTGAAAACGAAAATTTGAAGTGGATTTGAATTAGAATACAACAATTTAAAAGGGTAGAAAATATTGGAAAAAGAAGAAATTGCATGATAAAAGCATTTTTTCTTTTCTCAATTATAAAATCACAGGAAAGTAAAAACCAGGGATTGAACAGGAAAGGGCTATTTAAGTTTACGTACCTTTCTTAACCCATTTCAAGACGACAAAATCGTGTCCAAATCTGAGTTCATAAGGATGCAGGCGACAATTCATTTTTTTTTAAATATTTGGCTAAATGTGTTAAAAATCATTCGAAGAACGCGAGTCTTTGTATGTGTACGTGGGGGGGGCGTCTCTGTTTTTTCCCAATGATGTTTTCGAAAATAATATTGAAGGATCTTTCCAAATATGGAATTGTGCGATAATTGGTTGATATACTATACACACAGTTATACTTATGATATTCCATAGATAAAACTCGTTGTTGTTTTACAACATAAAAAGATGATTCCTAAATGACCAATATAGCTACAAGAGATCGTTTTACATCCCTTTTTACTCGAATTGTTTTCAGTTGATATAATTTTGTTATTAAGCCTGACTAAGTTAACAATTTACTTTTGCTAGTTTTTGTTTTCAAAATTTTAGACAAGTCCCATTGGAAAGGGTAGCAGACGAAGATAAGTACAATTAAAATGTAGCCATCCTGTATGATTGAAAATATTGCGGGAAAAGAAGAAATTGCTTGTTGCAAGTAATTTCCTCTTTATCCACAATGTTTACTCAAGTATAATATCACAGGGACGTAAAAAGCAGGTATTGTACAGGCAACGGTTCAACTATAAATAGAAATCGTGACGTCATTATTATACATACCGAGACTCTCTCTCCTTCGGTTGAGGTCCTTCTCTGACTTGGGCCTGGGCACGTGACTATGTTTGTGTTTACGTAACGTGATATCACGTAAACGTGGACGTAGCCGGCTGTCTAACATGTCTGAATCAACCCACTGGTCCAACAGGGCGTCTGTAAGTAGAGCAATGAAAGGAATGAATAATTTTGTCTCTGTTAGACTCATTCATAACGAAATGATTTACGTCATGTAATTCGGAATATATCCGAATGTTATGAATGTAATGTGGTCTCTAATGGAAACCCAATTTACGTTTCCATGTCGTCGTTGTTTCTAGGAAAAATCGTTTCTTCAAATATCGTATTGGGACAGAAATTACGCTGCCTCTGACTGATTTCAACGTTATAGGCAAATTAATTATTCATTTTACTTTGTAATTTCATTGACGAAGCCTGAATCATTTGACGCTCAAAAGAAAAGAAAAAAATAATAATGACTCAGCGCAAAACTTGAATTGAGAATCATGACCTTACGTACAGAAATCTCCGAAAATGGCGACGTCACAGTTGAAATATAGATGAGCATCGTTTGTTTAAGCCTTGCCAAACGAATATCTCGAATTTTATAAAGTGAAAAAATTATATTATAAAGTGTAAGGAGAGTTCTAAAATTGTTTTTTAAAAAGATTTACGATTTGGCTTTTTATTGTTATATGTTTTTAATTGAAATCACAATTGTTTTGCTTTTAAGACAACTTTCTAGCCTGTAAAACCAATTTTAGCGAAAAACATTTTGAATAAGCCTATTCATGTAAATTAACCGATCGCCGTTTTCAATAAAAAACCGATTAACCATACCAATCATACTTAGACCGAAAGTAAACTTTTAACTCCGACATTGGTCGACATTTAAGTGAATGATTGAGTTGTGTCAGTTTGACACCTTTAACGTCGTAGTAACGGCTTTTAGGGTACCAACCAACCAACTCTCTCTTTTGTTAAATTTTACTGACCATGAATTTTGCAAATTGGTGCTGTTTAACCCTCGTCATGCTAAATAAAATCCTTTGACAAAATTACATTTAAATCAAAGTTTTGAAAGTTCTGAAATCACTAGATGTGGGTTAATATTTTGTTTGAAAATTAATTCTACAGACAACTCTCGCTTGAAAAGGATAGACAGGTAGTATAGAACAAGGTCAGACTGCGCATATGTGCAGGCTGATCTTTGTCTGTACCACCTGCCAAAACAGGAATATTCCTGGTTCAGCATGACAAGGGTTAATAACAAAGAGGGACTTGCTGTCGGAGTTAAGTGGGGGGTAGCTAGCGATCCTTTAGTGGTATGGGGTTTTGGACTTTTATTTGCGTCTAAATCAAGAGAGTTAGGGAATGCATAGACTTTTTGGTTGCGAGTGTGTTCGAACCTGCGCATGGAGTACTGTATGTGGACATTTTCACCCGTTTTCGTACCAATCTATCGTAATAAAATTTAGGCTGGTTTCGTTAAAAGTAAATTGTGTTTGCAAACCAAATTAATTGCCAAAATGAATCTCAGTTTACTCTCTTCTTTTTTTTCATAACGTTTTTATTTTATCTATTTGTCTTATTCTTCTTGTATTCTTTAGAATGAAACTCTATGTCATCGTCTACGAATCCCTTAACCCATTCCAACACAGTGGAATTTTAGACCGGTCCAAATTGAAAGGAGCTGCAGACGACAAGTTCAAGTTGGTGGATTTTTTTTTTTTTTTTTTTTTTTTGTCTTTTTTGGATAGAAAACATTGTGGATAATGAAGAAATTGCTTGATCCAAGCAATTTCTTCATTTTCCACAATGTTTTTCAAGGCTTTTTTGTTGAGGGGCGTAAAAAGGAGGGATTGAGTGGGAATGGGTTAACCCATTACCAAACCTAGATTTAAGACTGGGACTTATTGAATATGTTACGAGATTTCAAAGGACAATTAATTATTATTTGAAAAATGCTGCCACACTGGGTAGTAAACATTACAAGAAAGGGGGGTGCTGTTTGTGACATGCGTTTTGCCCTTTTTCCATAATGTTCCCATAAAATCATCTTTCTTTCAGTGCGTAAAATACGTGATTTAATGGTAATGTGTTAACGTATTGCAGATCTAATCAAATGTTCACAAAAACACCAAATTACGGCCAAATGGATTCTTTTTACAGATGGTATATTTAAAAAAATCCCTAACGATCCTATCATTTTTCTTACATATAAAGCATTTCAGACATAGCCATTACTGCAAATATATTTATGCTAATTTAAATTTAGATAGCTTAAAATGTAATGGCAAAAAAAAGGAAATTTTCAGCTCTAAAAACCACTTCAATTGTATCTCAAAAAAATTATCACAAATGTCATTACTGTTTCACCAGTTTCATTTTCTTTACATCAAGTTTAAGGCCGCCGTCATAGCGCAGTCGGTAGCGCGTCAGACTCCTAATCTTCAATCATGGAATGTCATGGGTTCGATCCCCGGCGGCGTCACACATCCCTTCCGATATTTGTCTCTCACCAATGGGTGGATAATCGTTAACCTAAGTCGGATAGTAGCTTGAGGCTAGGAAAGGATGTTTGTTTGTTTGAATGCGGTTTTACGCCGCTTTCAACAATCTTTCAGTCATATCTCGGCGACTCGAGCACCTAACAATGGATTCCTGGTATTTCTCACACCAGTACTACCATTAGATCCTTTCCTAGCCACCAGCTGCTATCCCACATAGGTCTATGATTATCGACCCATTGGTGAGAGACAAATAGTCGGAAATGATGAATGCCTCCGTCGGGGATCGAACCCGGGACCTCTAGATTGACAGTCCGACGCGCTACCAACTGCGCTATGTTGTGGTAGTACTAGTGTGAGAAATACCAGGAATACATTTTTGGTGCTCCAGCCGCCGAGATATGACTGAAATACTGTTAAAGGCGGCGTTAACCCCCATTCAATCGATCAATCTACATAAAGTTTATAGAACATTTAACCAGTTACATTTTCTCCGCATGCAGTTTATAGGACATTCAACCTGTATATTTTTACTACAAGCATTTTATAGGACAAAGAATAAAATATAAAGTAGCAAAAAGAAAAAAAATCCGAACAAAGACATTCAACCAGACAGTCCTTGTGTGTGGAAACAGAAAGATATTTCACCATTTATCTATTTATTAATTTTTTTTCTATCGTTGTTTTGATTATTTTCCTCCTGACCACCGACCTTATCAGATTTTAACGATCCTTTAAATCTGTAAAATAATTTCCGAAAACGTAGTGAAAGCCGAAGGTGACCCCGCTGTACTAAAGTAGAATGTAATATACTCACATAAATCTAACTGGGGTGAAATTAAGCCATTCCTACACAGTTCCGCTTTTTGACGTTCAAAAGAAAATAATCTTTAAAAAACATTGTGGTAAACGAAGAAAAATCATTTTTCATTATCCACAACGTTTTGTTCCCAAAAAGATAAAGATTTTTTTTTATTTCATCAACTAAGAATTGTCGACGGCAATTTCTTTCAGTTTTTGATCACTTTAGAATTGTGTCATCTGGTAACGGGTTTAAAGGTTCGAACTCTTGTTTTACTTTACCTGAGAGCTCGGCCATGCTATACACATCCAGGTCTAGTAACACAGCTCCTTCCATCAGCATCTTTCGTGTCTCCAAGATGGCGTGCATCGATAAGGATGCTACATGAGGTTTGGACCATCTCTTACCACCTTCTTCAACAACTTCTTCAAACTTGACCCATCTACAAGGGAGGTAATTCGACTTTATGAAATATATATAGTGAGGCAAGTTGACATGTATAGCGCGTCAGGAAAAGAAGTGAAGAATCGAGTTATCGACAACATCACATTTTCAGTGAACCATGATACTTAAAACAATGCGATTTTTTTGTGCGTCTTTTGTGCTGGTTTTTTTTGTTTATTTGTTTCGTGTTTTCTTTCATGAAAGTCATTTTTAATTCTTTACATAGAAAACATCTGTATGTTTTGTAATGGGTTGTTGTTGTTGTTGTTGTTGCTTTGTGTTTTTGTTTTTCCCTTCTTGTACAATTATAGTTAATCTTCATGGCTGACCTTGCTGTTTCTCTCCATTCCCATTCGTTATATTTTTTCAGTGTGTCCAATTGACAGAAGACGTTATGACTCTTGTGTGCTGTGTCTCGAACATTATTGAGCACGTGCTGGACCACATCCTGTGGAAAATACTCGCTGTCCAGCGGACTCTGGAACTCTTCGGCTGGTGCTATAAATATATTTTAAATCAGCATAAAGCAATAAAACAAATAAATGTCTTTTCTATTTCTTAAATGCTATTACATCGTATAAATAAAATGTGAAAAACAATTTCAACAAAACTGTCAAATAAAGAATCAGTCGACTAATCATATCATTCGTTTACACTTGAAGTTAATTTTGAACTCCAAATTGTCCAAAATTAATTTATATTATTTTCGTTGGCTTTGGCGACAAAACCTTCGTAACTACAGCTTGATAATAACCTGTACTTACGAGCATGGTTTTCTGACAGTAAAACCGCAACATTCAATCTCTGCTGATGATTCCTTTTAGGCGCACTTATTATTTTCTTATGAGATAAAGAGAATATGTTTTCATGGAGGTACTAAACAAAAAACTAATTACACTCTATGTATACTTCAAGCGAAATCCCACATAAGTGTGCTTTTTCGTTAAATACCTCCACGAAAACAAAAAATCTCTTCATTTTTCTTGTAATTTTATGATATTAAGCGAAAACAATTTTTTTACAAATTTTGAAACATTTTTGTGGAAATATTTTGTGTGCAAGAAAAATTTTGTCCATTGGTTGTATATTTTTGGCCAATCTAACGCCCGTATTTGATAGACGATACTAACAATTCAACCACATGTATACACAGGTAAATGGCGAATGGCAGGATGTCTCGATGCATTTTTATCAACTTTCAAAAAAAAAAAAAAAAAAAAAAGATCACAAAGTAGTGGGATCGATTTGTGCCAGTAAATGATATGCATGTACTTTACAAATGAATCAAACAGAAATGTTCTCACCATCTCCGGGAAGAGTTGGTCTCTTTGGTCGGTTTGGGAGTTGAAGATTGGCGTACAAACTTCCTCGTCTGTGCCCACCTGCTGTGTAAAAAGAGATAATCCGTAATTATGGTACACATTACATTCCCACTCAATGAAACTTTTAGACACCCAAAGAAATAAAGGCATCGGAAAACACTGTGGAAATTCAAGAAATAGCTTTTAATACAGCTCCTTCCATCAGCATCTTTCGTGTCTCCAAGATGGTGTGCATCGATAAGAAGGCTACATGGGGTTTGGACCATCTCTTACCACCTTCCTTGCAGGCAATTTCTTCAATATCTACACTGTTTTCTACCCAAAAGTTAAAAGGAATCCAAAATTTCGTCTTTGAATTTTCGTCTCCATCTCCTCTCAGGGCCGCCGTCATAGCGCAGTCGGTAGCGCTATCCAAAATTTCAAAAGGTTTGAATTTTCGTCTCCATCCCCTCTCAGGGCCGCCGTCATAGCGCAGTCGGTAGCGCGTCAGACTCCTAATCTTCAATCATGGGATGTCATGGGTTCGGTCCCCGGCGGCGGTACATAGCCTTTCCGACATTTGTCATTCACCAATGGGTGGATAATCGTAAACATAATTGGGATAGCAGCTGGAGGCTAGGAAAGTGGTAGTGGTGGTAGTGGTATTGTAGTACTGGTGTGAGAAATACCAGGAATCCATTGTTAGGTGCTCCAGTCGCTGCGATATGACTGAAATACTGTTGAAAGTGGCGTAAAACCCCATTCAATCCATCAATTAATTCATCTCCTCTCAATTTGGTCCAGTCTTAAATTTGTCCGTCTTGTAATGGGTTAAAGAGAATCTAAAATTCAACGTACGCTCAGATTATTCTTTGTAAAAGAAATTCTGGTCCATGTATGTTATTTAATGTAGATTTAACGGTCATGCACAGACATAGTATACAAGAAAGGTGTTACAATGAACTATAAAGATGGAATAATTTGTTAACTGTCAAGAATGGTGTTAGCTTTAGTGCATCATAAGTGAGTCGACGGAACACAAGAGCTGTGGTCCCCCAAAAGGGAAGAATTGGCATCGCATTTGGATGTATAGTTCAGATTCTGATACGCCTTGCTTCATTTGACTCAGAATGTATAGTTACCTGTTCAGATTGGAATAAACCTGTACACAAATTGTGAAATAATGTTTGTAAATATATAGTTTTATCAAAAATGTTTTAAGTGTTAAGAAAACATAAAGAAAACAGATGGAATTTGATAATTTGTATGATTGTAGTTAATTTGAGATGTTTTCATAAAAAAAGCACATATTATTTTTCTACTTTTTGTTCAATTTTAAATTCATCCTACAAGACAAATATACATAAATTCTTGGGTTAAATGTTCATAATAACAAATCCAATAACAAATTATTTTGATAAGTCTTGTTGTCATATGAAGTTCTAGTTGGTGAAGTATCTACATGTCAAGGTCCTGGCAGGGAACAGATTTAAACTATGGTGTATCAAATGGGTCCAAAGTATAATGTCGACTAAGAGTTTAAGGAAGGGTGCATATGTATGATTCATGCGGGCACGCTTTGAATTTATGCATGCTTTTACATGTATATTTTTTCATGTATATCTTTACATGCATACTTTTACGTGTATACTTTCACATTTATATGCATAAATTCTGCAAGTGCATTCTTACGACATACGGTTACATGTATGAAAAATAACAATTGCATGTTTATATTTAACGAAAACGGTATTACATTTAGCACCTGTATTTCAAGCGCGCACTTAAATTGTTGCAGGCACACAAATGTAATTAATTTTCGCACCTGATACTTTTTGCGCGCAGTTGTAATTATGTTAGTTCACTCCTTTTTAGACACTTTTGACCGCTTCGGTACACTTTAAAATCGGTTTTATCGCATTGCTCCCCCTTGTACAATACACACATAGATCAGAACTGGTCAATTAAGTTTCATTTCAAATATGATAGGGGAAAAAACACGCACAAAAACGGCAGATTTCAAACCATTGCACGTTTTGATATAGAGTGAGTTGAATGCAAAGTTATCAAGGATAATATACGACATGTATTGGCACCTCGAAAAACAAGAGGACCGGATGACCCTAAATTGCTCACCTAAAATTAATCTTGCCAAGACAAGAAATCTAAAGCATATTATTTTCAGAAAAAAACTCATAAACTGTTATCCCCCTCACATCGGTCAAGGGAAATCCTTAGTAATTTCTTAGAAGGCTCGTCTCAGTATACATTAATAGAAATAACGAGGGAAAAAATCGCACCACATCAGTAATTTCTAAAATTTCTCAACAAAGTTTTGAGTATAGACAATCATTCACTATTCTTACCATGTTTGATTAAGAGATGTGCCTTGAGTTTTAGAGAGGAAAAAAAACATTCAAAAATTAAAATGAAAAGGATGCCCTGTTGAAGGGGTTCAAATAGAATAAAAATGTCCCACCCCATCACTCCAATCTTATCCCTCTCTCTCTATATATATTTAAATATATAAAGAAATTTAATTAACAATTCTTGTAGAGGGTCACAAGCATGATAATTCTTAAAAAATCAAGTGGTCCAATTTAAAAGAAGCTGCAGACGACAATTTCAAATTAAATATTTTTTTTCGATAGAAAACATTGTGGATAATGAAGATATTGCTTTTTTTCAAATGTTTTTATTTGGGGGCGTAAAGAGGGGGGGGGGGGTAACTAAATAGTTGACGTCACGCACGACTGAAATGGCGATCCTCAAAGCTTACCCTGTACTCGGCTGAATTTAAAGCGGGTATCAAATCTTTAGTGGTATAAAACAAAGAGTGTAGGCCTACAATTCTAAACTTCGAACAGAAATTTAATTATTTTTAGAGGTTGTAGGTATTTTAAATACCGCCAAAATATTGAGCAGAAAAGTTAATGTGGTGCGAAAGTTGGCTGTACATTAAGGTGAAACACCAAACAAGTTTGAATTTGTTTTCTTTGGCTATTTAGGTATAAATATTGGAAGATCGACTGGCAGATATACCACGAAAGACATGCAATAAATGTGTCTGAAAATATCATAAAGTAACGTAGAAGGAGATAACGAGGGGATTATACTCTGATATAGTGTGTTTAGAGTATATATATTGTTCAGTTAGTGAACACAAATACACACAGACATTTAATGTTCCGAATCTTTTACAAGTTACATAATTCCATCTCTGTATGTAATAACATGAACGAAGGTTTCCCAAACGCAATGTTCTAATCCGTTCTTGTTTTAACCCATTCCAACTCAAGCCCACCTTTTTACGCCCCTCAAGAAAATCTTTGGAAAACATTGTGGAAAATGAAGAAATTGCTTGTATAAAGCAATTTCTTCATTATCCACAATGTTTTCTACCCCAAAATACTGGCAAATTTAAAATTCCATCAAATTTAAATTGTCGTCTGCAGCTTCTTTCAATTTGGACCAGTCTAAAATTTTCTTGTGTTGGAATGGGTTAATAGTGTGGGTATCGCTCTCGTAAAACATTGGAAATTGCACGAGGAAATCGTTGCCTTGTAAAAAGTTCCATTGGCTTAAAATATTGCACACGCGAAACCTTTTCTAAAATCACCACATACAGAGAAAAAATTGCAAGTTGTCAAATGATAGGGGAACCAAATGCCTGTGAACACACTGGTTACATATGGTGCTATATGCCAGGACCCTGTTATATGGAGTACTTACCGAACTTTGATTCCGAGTTCGATTTTAAAATACCTGTTTAACAAAAACAGATGTATGAACATTTCACCCGATATCAGTCCCAAAAACTTTCAAAAAAATCAAGAAAGGCTTTCAAAATTTAATAAAGCAGTGACTGAATACTTGTGTGGACAGCTTAAGAACAATGTACAGAATTGCACATTTAGCTCGTTCCAACACAATCCAATCTTTTGACGCACCTGTAGAAATAAAGCTTCGGAATACATTGCTGAATTGCCACAAGTAATTCATTCAATACCCATAACTCTTTCTATGTCAAACAGCAAAAACATTAAAAAAAAATATGAATTAGAATTGCCGTCTGCAACATCTTAGAATTTTAACAATTCTAAAATTTTATCGTCTGGTAATGGTTTAAATAAACTTCAACGACGTCTTTCCAAAGGTCTTAACGCCTTCCCACACAATCTAGATTTTTACGCCCATCAAGAAAAAAGCTGGAAAAAACAGTGTGGAAAATGAAGAAATTGCTTGTGGCAAGCAATTTCTTCATTATCTTCACTGTTTTCTACCAAATATGCAATGATTCATAGAATTTCGTTATCTAATTATTGTCGACAGCAACTTATTCAAATTTGGACCAGACTAAAATTTTGTCGTCTAGTAATGTGTTAAATGAACTGCAAAGACCTCCTTTCCAAATGTTTTAAATAAAGATATGAACCGTTAACCCATTCCCACTTGACAAAATTTTAGACTGGTCCAAATTGGAAGAAGATGCAGACGACAATTTCAAGTTGATGGATTTTTTTTTCCACCTTTATGGACAGAAAACATTGTGGATAATGAAGAAATTGCTTGATACAAGCAATTTCTTCATTTTCCACAATGTTTTCCAAAGCTATTTTTCCTGAAGGGCGTAAAAAGGAGGGATTGAGTTGGAACGGGTTAAAGCCCCAAGGTTGGGACCATGCAGACGTGACATACAATGTTGTTTTATCTGATCCCGACGGCAAAGAATTTAAAGTGGTCTGGCGAGCCAATTTTTATTGAGCCCTCGGTCTTTGTATGACCTAATTATGACGTAATATTGTCGCTGGTTAAACGGTCTAAAACGCTTATATACAAATATGTGTCGATGAAAATCAGATCAATTGGATTTTTCACTGGAGGCCATTTTTGGTGTATTGTGCATATTTTTACGTGGCGTTACAAAACTGGGCGTCTATCGAAACAGTAACTTTGTACGGGTATAAGAAGAACATTTGGACTGAACGGCCACGTGCTGCATAATACATGTATGTTGTTTGTTGGAATGTAGATTTCTAACTCTTACCTAAAACTTTCAGAATATCTTTTGTTTTATTTTTTATTTGTTTATTTATTTATTTTTTTATTTTATTTCTTTTTTACGTCTATCTAAATATTACGTCTTCTAGATGTCACGTAGTTAAGCGACAGGACTCGAACCACCCCCACCCCCACCGAGCTTTGGCAGCTCGGAGACCTGGACACCGTCTTCCTAATTGAAGGATAGTCATTTGTCAATCAAAGAAGCAATCGACCAATTAAATAATTTTTAACACCTAAATTGTTCTTTGAACTCCATCATTTATGTGAATCATTTTTATTGGAATAAGGACTTAATCGTCGTAACTACAGCTTAAATAAGCTGTAGCTAAGACGATTAGGTCGCCAAGCAAAAATTTCGCTTTCCTGTTTTTTGATTTATGACCACATATTTTACCAAATAAAGCATTTGATATCAATGTTGAACTTCTTGTTATGAGTTCGGAGGGCGAGTCCAGCGATCCGTAAACTACTGAGCTAAACAAACAAATTCTGGTTAGACTATCTTTACGGGGAGAACTGTACTGTGTAAGCTGTGTGAAAGCTGTTCAGGTATCGAAGGTTCACACAACGGCCATCGTGCGTGTGGGCCTCTATGTTGGAAAGAGTTCGCATAATATCGTTAGATGGAAATGTCAAACTGAACGCAATACACTTGTGGTTTAGTTCTAATTGTACATATCATTCAAAAACAATTAGACGGATTTCACAAAAATTTGAAATCCATCAAAATTTGACGAATATACTAATTATTCATCGTTCACATTAAATATTTCCCTATATTCATTAAAATGCGTTGCTAGGCAATGTATCATGCATGTTGAGTTGTTTGCGCATGCGTAGTGACGTCATCTTACCTTGTTTTCTGTATTCTTCCGCTTGGTCATCCATGGCTGAAATGATAAAAAATAGGCGGTTAGTTTATGCATTTGGTGAATATGGTTAGTCACTTACCGACGAGTTGATTTAACATTATGTTTGCGAGAAACGTTGATTTCATTGGCCAGTCGATGATTTGATCGATTGATAACGGTGATTCCTCAGTTGTTGAGAAACATCGCCGGTGTGCGAACAAATTCACGTAAATACAGCAGTATTCAAGCCATAATCAAGCTTTATTCAAGCTGTATTTACGATATTTTGGACGCCCATTGACGATATGTAATCATTTGGTATAAAAAGCGTTCAAGAACGTCTTCGGCTTTATATGTGTACGTTCATACCTCATATGAACCTTTTCATCTAAACAGAACAATTGTAAAATTTCTATGCGGGAAAGTTAAAAGCAATATGAAGTTAAACTAGCCAGGCAACAGCAACTTATGGGAAAATATGTCCAGTTTATGTGCTTTCTCATGAACCTTATACGCGTTTTTTTTATTTTTTTATTATTATTTTTTTTTCTAAGCAATTGCGTGAGCATCACGGATATAAGATCAGCGCAAGTTGCGATATTAATATAAAACGACAAAGAGGTTAAAAATATATAAATATCGACCCATGGTAGACTGCAAGAACTACGTTTGATGACAAATGTTGAACGTTCCTATTTTTACAGAATTTCTGAATTTACAGTGTTTTTTATGCAATGAAATATATCAATGTTTGAAGTAAACTAATTACTGACGTATCGCTTGCCACGCCTACTTTCGACAAAAAGTTCTACCTAGATATTATACTGTGTTATTTTGCAACATATATGACCAGTAATATGTTACAGAACAGTTCAATGATCGGCTGGCGACATGAACGTCGAAACTACAGTTTGATTATACTGTAATCTCGACGTTTAGGTCGACAAACCTACAAATTTTTATTCACATTTATGTCGGCCAATGTTGGCATTAAAAATTCACTTCTTGTCTAAATGAATGATTTGATTGGTCTATCTATTCTTTGACACCGCGATCCATCAAATGACCTGTAGTTAATTTGACCTCTTTTACAACTATCTGTTTTATTTAGTTTCCAAATGGCTCCATTTCGAATGACGGGTTCCTTTGATTTGATTTGATTTGATTTAATTTGTCGAATATATTGCATCCTTACAATCCGCTCCTCTGTATTTTCAATCTATTCAATGCCAGCTAATTTTGGTTTGATGGCGTTTTAAGATTTAAACTTTAAAGTAATAAAGTTGATAATTTTTCTTAACCAACATGTTTATATTATATTGCTGGATTGGTCGTTTTTAACCCATTCCCTATCAGAGACGTTGACGTCCTAAGGGAAAAAAAGCTTTGGAAAACAATGTGGAAAAATGAAGAAATTGCTTGTGACAAGCAATTTCTTCATTTTCCACAATGTTTTGTACTTCGAAAGTTGAAAAAAGTCAAAATTTCATTAACTTTAAAGTGTCGTCTGCAGCTTCTTTCAATTTTGGCCAGTCTAAAATTCGGTCATCTGGAAATGGGTTAAGGTACCGATTTCTGAATGTATTTGTTATTGGGCTTTTATGCGTATTAACTGATCGCGCGCGTAAATCAAAGAATCAGTCGGCCAATCAAATCATCCACTTAGACCGAGAGTGAACTTTGAACTCCTACATAAGTCGACATTTATGAGAAGTATTTTGTTGGTTTGGCGACTTAAACGTCGTAACTACAGCTTGAATAAGCTGTAGTTACGGCATTTTAAGACGCAAATACACCATTTTACGTTTTTGTAACAGATTAATTGGCTATTGATTTTGCAAAATAACACCGTATAATATCGAAAAGGAACTTCCTGTAGGAGATCAGGGGGCGTGGCTATCAAACGGTCCAAAAATCGGGCGGGTGAATAGGGTTGGCTTTCAGCGCTCTCCTCGTCTGACAATATTTCTGCTCATATTGTTGGCGTTTATTTTAAAGCACAATTTCTCTATATCTTATTACATGCCCCCATGCGACTCTCACATTTTTTGGGCGGATTGTTTTACTTGAGAGTGGGAGATCGGTTTTGCATTACGTGAATACTATTAACCTATGACGTTTGTCATTAGCATATAGAAAGATTCATTTTAATCACAAATGAGTGAATGTGTTATCGAACAATGGTACAACATGCACAACCACGAGTGAATCGATGGCTACCAAAACATCGTAACTACAGCCTTTGAAGACCATATCTTGGTGTCTCCCATAATGAATAATATGATAACAAACTTAATATACACAAACATGGAGGCGCTGTGGATGCGCTATCAAATCGTTCATTAAGAGAGGATGAGAATCTTTAACTCCGATACTTATGTGAAGTATTTCTGTTGGTTTGGTGACTTAAACGTCGTAACTAGAGCTTAATCAAGCTGAAGTTACGACGTTTAGGTCGCCATCCGACGATTTTTTTATTTTTTTTTAACAATATTACTTTATGTTCTGGCCACAAAGTTTGAAAAAAAAAAAAAAATAACGCCGTTACATGCCGAAGCAGAACTTCCTGTCGGAGTCTATGGGCGTGGCCAGCGGAGTCAGTGGGCGGTGCCAGTGACCCGTCGATTAGTTAGTATATTGTTTATTGACAGCGACAATAAGTCTACCGTTACCAGGTTATTGAGAAAGAGAGCGATCGTACCTGTGGGGAATAACTAATCATGATTGACATTTTAAATTGTTCGGAGTCTTGTTTTTTATAATCATCATGTATTTTGCACGAACACATTCAAACTTTTAAAACGGTCAAATCATTATCATTTCTAACTCTCGGAAAAAAAAATTGCGGATTTTTTTTTCTCATTTTTTGAAAGATAAAATTCACTCTCAGAGCTATCGTTCTTTAAACGTTTTTTTTTAACTGTTGTATAATTTATCACTTACTTACATATCTGTATTGATTGCATTCTGAAATAATTGAACGTGAATTTTTTTCCGTTTATATTCTGGCATAATTTCGCCTTTTTTTTTTTTTTTTTTTTTTTTACTTTAAGACTTCCGAGGACCCTTCACCTTTGCCAGTCGCAAAGCTTGTAGAGTACAGTGTTTCTAAATGATACCAAGATAGTGCATTTAGTGTGATATACCTAGTAACGAAATTAACCTATTGTCATACAACTCAATTTAAGAGTAGCCAAAATTCAAAGAAATTACAGACGACAATTGTTAGTTAGTGTTATTAAAATAAGAGCTTTGTCCTATGGGATAGAAAACATTGTGGATAGTGAAGAAATTGCTTGTCACGAGCAATTCATTTATTTCTAACAACGTTTTCCTAGCAGCCACAGCACATTCGCTTACAACCCTTACAGATACCCATTTATACACATAGGTGGATAGAAGTTTGAAAAATTCTCACGGTTAGGCGGGATTCGAACCCGGGACCCTCCGATCCCGAAGTCTACGTCTTACCAACAGACTTCAGACTCCATTTGGCGGCGTCAAGAAGTCCGATTGTGTGGGAATGGATAAAATTGAGAAGACTGTGAATCGATGATCTATAATCACGAGACAAGGGAACAGTAACATGATGTTATGATTTGTTTTAAGTTGTTATGATGCATGGTTTACATCGTTTTGATGTAGTTAATTCATGTCGGGCCCGATTTCAAATAACGAGTTGATCACGTGGGATAAGAAATGTTTACGTTATTGAAGGAAATATCGATCATAGGAGATAATGCTTCTGATATATCTAATGGGCCAAGTGAAGTATCGTAATCGACCAATCTACCAGCCCACCAACCAATCTACCAGCCCACCAACCAATCTACCAGCCAACCAACCAATCTATCAGCCCACCAACCAATCGACCAAACAACCAATCGAACATAGAAAAAATAAATCAGTTACTTTCCAATTTGCAACGAAGGATATTAAAAAAAAACTAATTTGAAAAAAATATCACGGCTTATGTTAATGAAATGATGAGGTATCTTTAAGATTGCACAATTAGAATTAAAGCTAAGTGAAAGAGGCGGTTCATTCGGAGCAGAGTAACTTCAGTTATATGGAGTATTTAGGTATTACAGGGAAGATGTAACAACCCCTCAATACCCCATTCCTGCGGATCAGGAGTAAAACAGTCAATGTTGCTTGGCCTGCTACCCATGACGAATGGCGTAATGTTAAATTTATTTATTGACTGATAGTCGTTTACACCACTTCAGAAAGTATTGATCAAATATCGCGGCTGTTGCTACACCTAACCGCGTCTTCTTGTGGTATATCATACCGGAAACAAATAAGATTACATAAAAGCCACCGGCTGCTCTTTCTATCAAAGCTCTTGTCTTGAAAGGTTGGGTAGTTTACATTTTTTATTAATGTCGATATGCCTTTCGGGTCATTTCGGAAAGTGTGACATTTTTGTCCTCGACATTCTCAGAGCTAATGATGATAAAACGGGCTTGTGTTTTGAATGGCGAAGGGATTGGTAACATTCGTAAATGTTATTCCGCTTTCTGTATACAGCTACGAAAAAAAAAAAAAAAAAAAACACCTTCCAACTTTCTACAATCCCTAACCCTGCTCTGTACGATCTATGATTGTATTTATTATTACACAAACTATACAGTTTAAGTCCAATAGAGTCCAATAGAGTATGTGTATCTTAGCAAGCCTCACACCCCTAACCTGATCAATTGATAGGACTTGAAAAGTGAATTATTGCATTTTATCTGTCATTTTTATTTGCGAGCACAGATAGAACGGCGTTTGAACAAAACTCTTTCAATTAGTTTGATGTAGACTAACAACATTTCGCAAAATTACAAAAAAATATTTATAATTTTTGGACATGCTTCATTTGTACTTTTGACTTGGTGACATATGAGCCTGCACGTGACATTTCCAACCATTTCACATGTGCGTGACTTGCACACATTGAGCATCCTGGACAGCCTTTCGGGGCAATTAGAATATTCGCTGAGCGTTTAAAGAAGCTTTGGGTCAGTATCTATCTACAGAGAGCACAGTGAAGACTCTGATCAGACTGTTCGGATGCACAGGCTGATCTGAGTCTTTACTTGGCGCACATGTGTAATGTTTGGAAATACCACGCATGCGCTCATATATAGAATATATATAATGTCAAAGAATTCTACTATGCTAATGTTCAAATAGTGAAACAAGAAAAACATTAATATAAATAGAATTAACTTTGAAGTTATCTACCAAAATTCAAGAGTTTGGGAAGGCTGATTTTTCATATTTTATTATTATTATTATCATCATTACTTTTTTACAATATTTTGAGCACGCAACTATTTTGCATACTAGAGCATAAAATAGTTATGTGAAATTTACTGAAAACTATTGATTTACTTACTTAGTTTTGTTTGGTGGCACTAAACTATATGCACTGGGGAGATTTTTTTGTTTTGTTTTGGATTTGTTTTCATTTGGGTATGAACCGAAAAACGGCTGCGTTAGTCCGCTTCGCATATTCTGATTTCATATAATATGATTAAGCTTTTAGATTCAAACCTCAATGAAAACATAAACTATTTTCTTCGTTTCTGAAGTTCATAATAAACAGAATGATAATAATAATTATATTGATAATGAAAGTGAGAGTAAGAAGAGGAAAATAGAATTTAATAATTTGGTAACTATTCTATAAAAACGCCAATGAAATATGATAATAATTGAGTAAAGATTATATAATAACGCGATTACTTTACGCATCTTAACCGCTTCCCTCCTTTTACGCCCCTAAGAGAAGGCTTTGGAAAACATTGTGGATGATGAAGAAATTGCATGTAAAAAGCAATTTCTTTACTGTCAACAATGTCTTATATCCTAAAAGACGAAAAAATGTGAAATTCCATCAACTTAAAATTATCGTCTGCAACCTCTTTCAATTTGGACCAGTCATTAGGGAATGAGTTATTGCTGATAATAATAAACAATTCTGACTTACGTACAACGAAACTCAATTCCTCCCAAGTTCAGATATTTAAAACTTTTAAAGCTCCTTGTGCGAAATAACGTTAAAGGCACAGTAATTATGTCGAGATAAATACATTCAATAAACAAACGTAATGTTACAGATTCAATATAGACAGGTGTAGAGTTAGTTTAAAGGTAATCGCTTTTTATACATTAAAACAATTGAAATCATTCCATTTTAGATTGGACTCTTCACATAATAAGAGACCATCCAGCCCTACACAAAAAGATTATTTGGAAAAGATGTCAGAATCAGCGTAGGTCAATCAGGATCGGTATTTACTTATTTTGTTTTATTCAGTGGGGTAGAAGGAACTGTCTTTATTTCTAAAACCTGCTTAAAGTGACAAGTGTTTCTACCCAGAATAGTTTGAGCATTGCGCGCAGTTTGATCAGAGTCGATACATGGCAGAATCAGATAATTGACCAATCGCTGGCCCCGCCCACTTAGACATTGGTCCCGCCCATTGACTCCGACGGGAAACCAATTCGATTCTAAACGGCTTTATTTTGAAGAATCCATGGGCAGTGGTATGTTACAAAGATGTAGAATGGTTGTTGGCGACTTAAACGTCGTAACGACACTTTGAGTAAGCTGTAGTGACGACGTATAAGTAGGCAAACCAACAAAGTGCTTAACATAAATGACGTCCAAATTCGGATTCAAAGTTAATTCCAGTCAAAATGAATGATTTCATTGGTCGACTGATTATTTGATTTACAGTCGCAATTGGTCAATTCAGATATATACGAGACAACTCAAAATATTTCGGTCGACACTACAGTAGTGAGCTTACAGGCTCCTATTATCAAATCATTTTTAAGTTAGTATACGACAAAAGTGACCAAAGAAACCGCAATAGAATTGTTTCGAGATATCTTGAGACAAGAAAATTAGAAAAGAGAAACATATGGACAGTTGTATTGACGATTTCTACTCTGTAAGTTAGTAAAGCCTTTCCAGACAGTGAAAATCTTCGTGGAAACAGAACATTTCAACTCGTTACCAGAAGACACAATTTTGGACTGGTCTAAATTCAAAGATGTTGCAGACGACTAATTTAGATTAATTTAAAGTATTTTTGGATTTCTTTACGTAGGAGGTAGAAAACATTGTGGATAATGAAGACATTGCTTGTTACAAGCAATTTCATAATTTTCCACAATGTTTTCCAATTTCTTTTCCTGAGGGGGCGTCAAAAAGCGTCATTGAGAAGGAATGGGTTAACCCTACTCAGTATGATTAACTCTGGATCGTCGTCCATACTTCAAGAAATTCAAATCATTAATAGTTTAAGAAAATATCTTCAAATCCTGAAATTTGAAAACCAGTCTTAAACAAAAACGTTTTCAAAACACAAATCTATTACATTTGAATACAACAAGTTTACGTATATGATTCAAAATACATATTTGAAGGTTTTCAATCATTTAGCGAGATATACTGTACTCTACAGGTATTTAATCGTGATTATTTCGCTTACAATATGAAAACAATTAAAGGTGATTTACTATACAGCCCTATACATAAAGGTTACATGGACAACTGAAATATCGTAAACACGGCTTCTTCTGATTTCCAGTAGTCCAACGATCATATATACGTTTATATACGCCATTTCAGACAACACCTTTTGGTAAACTTTGTGAAAAATGAATAAATTGCTTGTTGCAAGCAATTTCTTCATTATCCACAATGTTTACTTCCCGAAATCATTAAAAATTAAAATATTTATCAAAAAAGTAAAAAGTACAATAGAAGCTCTGAGACGCGCTGGTTCTTTTCTGTTTTATTTTACTAGTTTTATACTTCACTTATTTATCAATTTATCCTGTCTATTTATCTTTGTTTAAAATTATTTTACTTATTTATCACTTTTTGTACATTTGTTGGTTGTGTTTGAAAGACAGTCTCAAAATCAATTCCTTCTATAATTTATCCTTAGATTTGAAAATAAAAATACTACCGAAAGACGTTTTGTGCTTTAGAGCAATTCGTAAGATTTTGATAGTTGTTCTGTTTAACTTCAATATATATTTCACAACTATAATATTTTTACATACACTTGGTAACAAAGTATACTTTATTTAATGACTCTCATTGCGGGTAAAAAAAATTTAAATTTTTATCTCAACGTAAATGTTGACAATTTTGTAGTTGGTACATTCTTAAACATCAAACATTTTAGAAATTTAAGATTTTTTTATAAGAAGTAAAGAACAAATTATTAGCTTAACTTTTAAACTTATTTTTCTTATTTCATCTTCTTTCTATTTTATCAAATCATTTATGATTTGATAAAATAGAAAGAAAATGAAATAAGAAAAATAATAACAATACTAATGTTTCTCACCTAATTTTACAGTCGGACTTGTAAAATAATTCCACGTCTACTCAACTGCCGGCTCTGTCAGCTACTGGACCTGAGCGCGGCTTACCCAGTATACATAAACCTGGCGGTGATTCGGTCCATCCGGTCGTCATACCTCAGTTGTTCCTGTGCGCAGTAACACGTGACCTGGTATCAATGGGAGAGGACTATTTTATTAAATGTTACATCCCTTAGTTCAAACTTAAGTTTGACATTGTAAAGCAAATCTACCACTGTTGTGCTTTCCTCGTCTCTCTCTCTCCTTTTCTCTCTCTCTCTCTCTCTCTCTTTCTCTCTCTCTCTCTCTCCCTCTCTCTCTCTCTCTCTCTCCGTCCCTCTCACACTGTCTCGCAATCTCTTGCTTTCTCTTCGTGTATGCATGCGTGTGTGTGTGCAATCGTATGTGTTGATCTTTTACTTCAATTCAAATCCTCTTACAATGGATAACATATTTCGAAGTAATTTCAAAAAAGCGCTTCTCAAAAAGCCTAATCATATTTCAGAAAATCGTGGTGAATAGGAAGGGGAAAAACAATGCTAAAAAGTTTCAAAACAGATTGTTGTTGTTGTTGCTGCTGCTACTGCTAACAAACAACTGACCCGTCCAGCGATAAGAAACCGCCTGAGAAATCTATACAGTACATATTAAACAAAAAACAAAAAACACCACCAACAACATAATAAACCCAGTCAGTTCCAACTCAGATCATTTAGGGTTAGAATTTCAAAACTAAATATACAGTTAACCTTTTCCCACGCAACATGTTTTTTAGATTTCAAATTGAAAGAAGTTGCAGATGACAATTTTTAATTTGTCTTTGGGGTAGAAAACATTGTGGATAATGAAGGAATTGCTTGTAGCAAGCAATTCCTTCATTATCCACAATGTTTCCGAAGCTTTTTCATGAGGGGCGTAAAAGGTGGGATTGTGTAGAAATGGGTTTAAGTTAGTAAAATGTATTTCCAGCGTTATTTTTGACAGAATTATGGTCCGTAACATGTTAAAAAATAGTAAACTGTTTGATTCGCGACCTAAACGTAGTAACTCCAGCTTTAAAAAGCTGTGGTTTCAACGATTAAGCATTCAAACCTTCTTAAAATAAATATCGGTCAAGGTCGGAGATCACATTTCACAGTTCACTTCTCGTCTAAATGAAAGATTTGATTTGTCGGGTTTTTTGTTGTTGTTGTTGTTGTTGTTGTTGTTGTTGTTGTTTTTATCGAAAGTCGCGATCTTTAAATTCTTACAAATCCTGCGTGGTAGTTAAATGTTCTCCTCTGACCATAATTACGTCACCCGTTAAACAGTTGTTGGTATATATTAAATTGAACTTTAATCGAAATATTTGATGATAAACACGTTTTGAAAGCACCTTCTTTTAACCCCAATAATTCTGTTTTGTAGGCCCTTCAAGAAAAACTCGTTGGAAGTAATTGTTAAATTAAAAAAAATATGAAAAAAAATCTTGCTACGAGTAATTTCTTCATTCATCTCAAAGTTTTTTTAATAAAAAAGAAAACGATTTAAAAAATATGTATATTAATTAACTGTCTTCTGAAACTTCTAGCGTTTTTACCTTTCCTAAATTTTGTCGTCTGGTAATGTGTTAACAGTAAACAGAAATTATATAGCTCAGTATATCGTCGATGGGCGGCCAAAGCATCGTGACTACAACTTGAATAAGCTGTGGTTACGACAACTTAAAGTGTCGGTTTCAAAAAAAGAGCACGTTAATTCATTACCCCAAAGTCCCATCTTTTGACAATCCTGAATAAATATGCTTGAAACAAGATTTTTTTTTTCATTTTCCTCGAAGCTTCCTTTCCTTTCCTGCTTCTTTCAACTTGGACGAATCAATTTTTTGTGGTTTGATGAATTAACCCATTCCCACACGATAAAATTTTAGACTGGTCTAAATTGAAAGGAGCTGCAGACGACAATTTAAAGTTTATGAAATTCTAGGTTTTTTCAAGTTTCTTGGTAGAAAACATTGTGGAAAATGAAGAAATTGCTTGTAACAAGCATTTTCTTCATTCTCCACAATGTTTACCAAAGCTCTCATATTGAGGGGCGTTTAATAGCGTCATTGTGTGAGAATGGGTTAAACCTAGACCAGGTTAGTGTATCGGACAAGATCTTACATAACATTACGAAGCTAATTTTTAATTTATAGACCGTCTATAGGGGCTTTTATAAACATTTACTTAACATAAAAATCCTCTTTCACACTCTAATAACCAGAGTTTGTTCTCTATGTAAAAACTACCAATGGTCGTTTGTCCAATCAGTGAAGTGCTAGTAATTGGTCGTTATTTTAGCGTCTCGAGTTTTACTTCTTGAAAAAAAAAAAAAAAAAACGCCAAAAAGGAAAATATCAACTTCTATCTTGTGTAATCCTAGCATTACTAATTAGTTTTGTAAAAATTGAAAAATGCTCCCCGACTTTCAAATCGATTGACTAATCAAACCATCCATTTCGACCCAAAGCGTACGTTGAGTTCCGACACTTATTCAAGCTGTAGTTACTACGTTTAAGGTCGCCTTTTATTTAATGTCCCTAAGCAAAAATTTTATTTTTTATTTACCCTCGTCATGCTGAACCCGGAATATTCCGGTTTTGGCAGGGGTGTAGACCAAGATCAGCCTGCACATAAGTGCAGGCTGATCTTGGTCTTCACCCCATGCTTGTACTTTTCCTGCTAGAGCTAATCATGAAACTGATTTCTAAAAGAAATACTGATTATTGAACAACAAGTTATATCAGTGCTTTCAGCCCTTTGATTTTAAAGCAATTCAGTATGGTAATTTATACAGCATGACAAGGGTTAAATGTCGTTTATTAGATCAGTCGAACTCGCGTGTCAGAGGTCAGTGACCCGTTAAGTGACCAATCGCTGCTATTGAATAAAGAATCAATCGGCCAATCAAATCCTTCATTTAGATCCGAAGTGAACTTTTAACTCCAACATTTGTCGACATTTTTGTCAAGCATTTTAGTCGGTATGGAGATTTACGGTAGCTTATTTAACCCCTTCCCGCCGCCGTCTTAGCGCAGTTGGTAGCGCGTCGGACTATCATTCAAAGGGTCCCGGGTTCGATCCCCGACGGCGGCAATACACTTTCCGACATTTGTCTACCACCAATGGGCAGACAATCGTAAGCCTATGTGGGATAGCAGCTGGAGGCTAGGAAAGGGTGTAGTGGTAGTACTGGTGCGAGAAATACCAGGAATCAATTGTTAGGTGCTCCAGCCGCCGCGATATAACTGAAAGATTGTTAAAAGCGGCGTTAAACCCCATTCAAACAAACAAACAATTTAACCCATTCCCACAAAACAAAAATCTACACTGGCCCAAATTGAAAGAAGCTGCAGATGACATTTTCAAGATTGAATTGTAATGTTTTTCATGTTTTGGGGTAGAAAACATTGTAGCAAATGAAGAAATTGCTTGAAACAAGCAATTTCTTCATTTTCAACTATGTTTTCCAACGCTATCTTCTTTAGGGTGTTTAAAAGCGTCACTGAGAGGAAATGGGTTAAAGTGTGGCCGCTAATTATCCGTTTCACTGTTTGTTACATGTACGTGTTACATAA
Source organism: Fragum fragum (assembly GCA_946902895.1). Classification (NCBI taxonomy): domain Eukaryota; kingdom Metazoa; phylum Mollusca; class Bivalvia; order Cardiida; family Cardiidae; genus Fragum; species Fragum fragum. The sequence continues at coordinate 33,113,998 of OX336377.1, read as the reverse complement.
ATGTGGCAAAATAACGCTGTTTGGTATCGAAAAGGCACTTCCTGTCTGAGTCAGTGAGTGTGGCCAGAAAAGTCAGAGAGCGGGGACAGCTGCGACGAAAGGTTTCATTAATGTTGTACTTTTGCTCTCGATCACTTTATACATATATTAACGCTGTTTGGTATCGAAAAGGAACTTCCTGTATGAGTCAGTGGGCGTGGCCTTGAAAAGTCAGAGGGCGGGGACAACTGCGACGAAAGGTTTAAGGTTGTACTTTTGCTCTCGATCACTAAATCCATATATGATCTCACCTTGAAGATATGCAACTGCCATGAACCAAGTACTCAAAACAATTCCTTTGAAATATGTTCAAGTCGTCAAATGACACTGGATTCAATAAATAAAAGAAAAAAATATAAAAAGAAATCGTAGTAAAAGCGGACGACATTTCTCATAGAATTTCTCATTTGGTTTACACATAATTGTTGCACAATGAAATCGCCAATACACGAGAAGTTCCGGTTAACACAGTTTGAAAAACTGTGATCCAAGATCAGGCCTTTCCTCTATATTTTGCAAGATGAGTACAGTATTCCGAGTCGCCTGATTGCCTAACCAATCAGGCTCTTGTCGTACTTGATTGTGGAGATGTTTCTGGACAATAACAAAATTTCTGATTTAAAATTATTCAGTAGTAATTTTTCTTCAAAGATATGTGCTCGTTTTTTTTTTAATTGGTTACTGAGAAAAATATTTTTAAAAAAGGTGGTAAAATCTTCTCAAATTATAATTTTACAATACTTGTACACGTCTAAAAGTGGGAAATCCAATCAATTAGACGAGACGCTATCATTTTAACAAGGCCTGCCGAGTAAATGAGAACGGACCCGAGTAATAACTTGACTGCTTTGCCACATACTTACGATTAGACAATGCTGAAGTTACATCACTATGCTTAGTGGAATTAGAAAACTGTTTTATTGTAGGACAGAAAACAGTGTGGACAATGAAGAAATTGCTTGTTACAAGCAATTTCTTCATTGCCCACAATGTTTTCCAAATCTATTTTCTTGAAGTGTTTCTAAAGCAAGATTGAGTGGAATTGGGTAAAAAAGCATGCTTTTATAGGAGTTGTCTAAATTTGAATAAAGTAATTTCACGTCGCAATAAAAAGCAGTTGCAGAGTTAGCAGTATTTCTGATATAAGAACTACTTTTGTATGGCGTAAGCACTCAATTTATTTAGTGGTTAAGCCTCCAGTGGCAGTTAGCACTCGGTGAACTCTGAGAAGACCTCAAAATTTTGTCTGTTTACCTAAGCTATCAAAGCTGACGATTTGCTAGCTAATAAAATCAGAGAAAATACTAGATCGGGATTGAATTGACGGATAGCTGGTCCCGCCCAATGACTCCGCTGACCACGCCCACTTACTCTGACAGGAATTACCGCTTCGATATTAAACGGCGTTATGTTACGAAGTCTGTGGCCAGTAACATACATCATAAATAAACTAGTTAGTTGGCGATCTAAAAGTCGTAAGAACAGCTTGAATATGCTATAGTTATGACGTCTAATTTGCCAAACCAACACAAATGTTTCACATAAGTGTCGGCTAATGTCAGAATTAAAGTTTACTTTCGGTCCGAATAAATGATTTGATTGGTAGATTTAATATTTGATTGACAGCTGCGATCCGTCAATTGGATAATATCGGGGGTTTATAATCTAGCAGGTTTTTTTAAGTGTAGTATTTATCAGGGCCGTACTACGACGCTCTTGCGTCCAATGTGCTGCTAGGACGATTTTATAACGATGCTTTACAGACCAACACTGATCAGCGACCATGATTGATACATTTAAACTATGCTACTGGCGCGTTTCTATATACGATTTTGGAATATGTATAGCAAACTTTATTTTTTCATTTACTTCACAAATCTTTATGAATGTACATATAGATGCTTATTTGATACAACTGGCTTTACTACAACAACAACAACTGTTAATTGTAATAAAATGGACACTCTTAGAAGGCGGGGAACCAATAAATAGGTTACGTCTTATCATTTATAGCAGTTTTGAAACAAGTTCTTGAGGTTTAGACATATCTTTCTCTCATCGGCTTCCTTGATAATAGAAAAATATTCATACCGAATGTATGTTAAAGAAATGTCAGAGATACATAACTCTACATGTAGGGAACGACCTATTTAACAACTGATTGTAACGTAAAAGCAAATTAAAAATCAAAAGGGCAATGGGTACGGCAATAACTGTCTTTGGACATCCTTGCTGAGAGAACTTTGAATACTTTCTCTCGATGTTTCAAAGAGCTTTTTATTTTGGGTCGTAAAAACGGGGTTTTGGGGGAATGGGTTAAAAAAAGAATAAAATATCGCGATTTTCAGAGTCAAGACTTTTGGTTTAACAAAACATGTCTGTAAGAGGATTTCATACTACTTAACTGTGCAGTTTGTTATCAACAATAGATCCGAAATCTGGTAAAACAGATTATGTTTGTGTGACTTAACACCATCTCTGTCGCCATCCTATAGCAGTTGGTAGCGCGTAAACCCACAATCTTAAATCATGGGGTGTCATTGGTTGGATCCCCGGCGGCGGCGCATATCCTTTCCGACATTTGTCTCTCACTAATGGGTAGATAATCGCAAACCTAAGTGGGATAACAGCTGGAGGCTAGGAAAGAGTGTAGCCGTAGTACTGATGCGAGATATACCATTGTTAGATGCTCCAGCCGCCGCGATATGACTGACAAATTGTTAAAAGCGGCGTTATGCGGATGCAGATTGGTGAAATCTAATGTATCAGACAGTACGACAAAAAATAAGGATCTTTGGTTTTTCGATCTATTCTCAAATAACACGGGTTCATACATGGACATTCTATCGCAGAAAAACATTGTAGTAAAATAGAGAAACCTTTTTATAATCTGCACAAGTATCACCTGTACATGGCTGAAGATCTGAGATTTCTCACGAAAGGGAAACTTTTATAAGCCATCCTCCGAATTTGACGTCTTAATCTCTGGATCAACCAAGGCCCTGCCTCTGGGTGTTCGAAATATATTTCAGTAGAAATAAACTCGGACATTAGGGACACCAGATCGTTCAAATAGAATTTTTCGTAAAGTCAAGGTTTTGTACTGAATATGCCATGAATAGTTTGGTATGTTTTTATATCTTATTAACAAGTGATGTTAAAGTAAAGGTGTGAAATATGATACAACTATCATTATTTCACTATTAAAGTATTTATTTGTGAGGTGACATCGTGAAAAATGTGTAGTAAACGTAGTTTGTAGCATTGTTGAGAAGAGGCAACGAACTGATATGTACAGGAACTCTGGTGGCAATGTGTTGATTGATTGGAGTTTTACGCCGTTCTTAGCAGTATTTCAGTCATATTGCGACGGCTTGAGCACCAAACAATGACTTCCTGTTATTTCTCGCACCGGTTCTACCCCTACACCCTTTCCTAGCCTCCAGCTACTATCCCACTTAGGTTTACGATTATCCACCCATTGGTAAGAGACAACTGTTAGAAAGGATATGTGCCGCCGCTGGAGATCGAACGCATGATATCCCATAGTTGAAGTTTGGCAGTCTGATGCGCTACCGACTGCGCTATGACGGCGGTTTGGTGACAATGTGTGCCCTGATCCTAAACACACAAAACAGTAATACTATCCACTAATTTCATAATCATATGAACTATTCACGAAAAATAATTCAAGTGACAAAGAAAACGTTATACGAAATACGTCACACCAAGAGGTTAAAACAAAACTGCTGTAAGTGCTAATATAAATAAAACAATCTTAAGACAGTTTTTAATTGACCTAATACTGTATAGAACATCGGGTATCAATATAACTCCAGGTGACATCATAGTGACGTAGATGTTGAGGTGCGAGCGAGAGGTTTGACGTTCACCAGACTGCGCTAATTGAATACCAAAGTTCCACGCGAAATCTTAACCCTTGTCATGCTGTACCTGGAATATTCTGGTTTTGGCAGGAGGTGTAGACCAAGAGCAGTCTGCACAAAAGTGCAGTCTGATCTTGATTACATCTCATGCTTGTACTTTTCCTGCCAGAGTTGTTTATGAAATTGATTTCTAAAAGAAATATTGAAACAGCATGTTATATCATTGCTTTCAGCCTTTTGATTTTACAGCAATTTAGTAAGGTTGTTTATACAGCATGACAAGGGTTAAAATAGACTAACTGAAATCGTATTCAGTTAAGAAAATAACATATTTTATTTTGATAATCGGTCTCTAATTTTTCTTTGAAAATCTACTTGACAGAATATTGTATTCAAAACTTAACTCAATAAACCCACGAATGTTCTTCTTATAATCATATTCATGATTCCGTTTACACTGTGATAAAGCTTACTTTCATTTTCATTTTAGGACGGCGATCTGACGACAGTTTACTGATAGGACAATGGAATCTGTAGCGTTCTAGTTAAAGAGCAATTGCATCGCCCTTTCCGTAGTAACGTTTTGATTGACAGAGTTCGTAAAATTCAAAAATATGACTGTTATTTTAAGTAGACACAAAACGAATACAGCAGCCTGGCTTTTCGGAAGTAGAATTTGAACCCCCACATTGGCCGCTTATGTCAGTATTTGTAAAATAGGATAGATCAGTTTGGTATACTTATCTAAGCATTTGTAATCAGAACAGATCAGTTTGGTATACAGATCTCAGTATTTGTAAGCAGGAAAAGTCACTTTAGTATACTAATCTCAGTATTTGTAAGCAAGAAAGATCAATTTGGTATACTGATCTCAGTATTTTTAAGCAGGACAGACTAATCTAAGCATTTAAGCATCTAAGCAGGAAAGATCAGTTTAAAACAATGGTCGTTTTTATTAGTACATATTGGCCAACATAAATGTGAAGTATTTGTGTGGATTTGGCGATTTATACGTCGTGACTAAAGCTTATTCAAGCAGCAGTTACGACGTTTAACTGGCCAACCAACCGTTCTACTTTTTAGATACATGCTACAGGCTATACTGTTTGCAAAATAACACTGGTTTAATTCAAAGTGTCGCAGTCAATGGGCGAGGCCAATGGTGTAAGAGGGTGGGGCCAGTGATCTGTCAATCATCATTCAACTCTATATCTCAGCCAATGCTTTTCATTCTCTTGAAAAAAAATGTTAACTGTAAATTTCGAACTTAACCCTGAATCCCGGCTCCGCAAAGACACTTTCAAGCATTTGAAAATAATCCCAACATGATTCAAATGTCTCTCTCCAATTCGAGATGAAAAGTAGTTCAGCTTCGTGAAATAAGCAGCTGGTGGCTTTGAATAAATGGTGGTTATGTAAGAAATTACAGGAAGTCACAGTCAGATACGACAGGTTATTGTAGCATTAAGCATTTAACCAAACAAAGTCAATCAAATCTGTTAAAATGATATATTTTTAGAGTTTAACCAACATTAAATTTTGTCGCATGATAAAGAGTTAGGTCCATTGGACTGGAAAGTAAGTTTCATTTGGGATTTTAATGTACAGTGTTCCACCCAATAAACTATGTCTGGAAAGTTAGATAATTTGACAAATTTAACATCTCTTTAAAAGTGCGATGATCCCCTAACCTTGAAATTAGTCCCCTTTAGCCACACCAGACATTTTCTATTAGAGGCCCTATTGGAGAATTATTGATTATTACGTCATCTAGACATAGAAAAGATCGCCATCTTGATGACATCACCACTATCTGTCTGGATATTCGGATGACATCGGATTACATCATTCAATTCAATAAACTTTTATTGGCAATATTTTTTAGTACTATTTGTTTTGTCGTTCAGCTCTACAACCACAAGCGACCGGGAAGTGACACAGGTAAACTTGCGTAAAACGATCATAAAACCCGGTCGCTTAACGCATTCACATATGACAGAAATTTAGCCTGGTCCAAATTCAAACAAGTTGTAGATAGCTTTTTTTGTGGAATTCTAAAAGTATTTTTTTAGGACAGAAAACAGTGTGGACGATGAAGACAATGATTGTGACAAGTAATGTCTTCATTATCCGCAATGTTTTCTTAAGATATTTTCTTAGAGAGCGTGAAAAGCGTAACTGTGTCGGAATTGGTTAGGGAAAATAGTCTCTTGGCATTCGTCTTGAATACTAAGGCATTTAGATAAGAATTCTTTCAACTTACATATTTAAACTTTTAAACTATTCTCATACCTACATTGTAGTAGTCACCGAGCTGATTCTACTGACTGACAATGATTTGAATGGGGTTTTACGCCGCTTTCAACAATCTCTCAGTTATAGATATGATATCCTCGTAGTTTAATGAAAATGGTCGTTGGTGGCGAAGATGAAATTAACTGTGTGAGGTAATTAGAAGATGAAGTTGCATATTAATCATAAACTTATAATTAAGATATTTATCCACTTGTCTGTAAAAATTTAAATGACCCGTGATCTAGGCATCAATATTAAGGAAACAAGCAAACAAACTCAAAGTGTATTTAGAATATTCGAAAACTGAGTCAGTGCCTGCTTACAGAATACGTAGTGTAGCCGTAGTGTAGACGGGCCGATAAGAAGGCCAATCATAGCTATTGTTTAGACATACATGCCAGTTTACTTAACCCTATACTGGTTTTCAAAATTATGGACTTGTCCAAATTCAAAGGGGTAATAGACCACATCATAAAGTAAGTACAATTCAAAAAGTAACCACCATATTTGATAAAAAAAAACATTGTGAAAAAAGAAGAAATTGCTTGTCACAAGCAATTTCTTCTTTTTCCACAATGTTGTCTCAAGTATGATATCGCAGGGACGAAAAAACAGAGATTGTACAGGAAAGGGTTAAACACATGATCATAATAGGTGCCTGCAAGCGGGAATAGATAGTGGAGTAACAAAGACTATCCCCAAATGTTCCTCTATCATACCAAATATGGTTTTATAACGTAGATTTGATACACAATTTCTTGGCCTTACCTTTAGGCTTAGATATTAGCCTGATTTTATCATAAACAAATTGCATAGACCGGTATGTGCCCCTGCCCTGGGGGATGTGGGTCAGAGAGCTGTATAAGTTGATATATTGTTTTTTGATTTGTATCACCGATTTGTTGATCGAATTAAAGCATATGATGTCAACCTCAGCTTTTTACTACTGAGTACGTAGATGTTTATTTTCAGTGTGCGAGCAAAATATCGTAACTGCAGCCTTATCAAAGCTGTAGTTACGGCATTTTCCTCGCGGAAATTCGATGTATCGTCAAATGAGTTTTGCCTATTTCAAAGAACTTTTATAAAGTTTATTTTTACAGACACTACTTCTAAATCAATTCATATATGAATAATACTGAAATTAATAAGATCTTTTTATTGAATCCCAGGAAAATATCGAGAAAACTTCTCAATAGAATTTCAGATATTCAGTCATTTATCCGTTAATTTTATTTTATTTCATACTGTTGGAGATAAACAAACATGATACATAACATGGTATAAATTACAAACAGTGAACAGATGAACATACATATAAGACAACATACAAGACAAAATCGGACTATGCAACAAAGCATAGATTGATATGTGTACATATGTTGTTGGTATTAGAGTACGGTTCTTAGACAGTTATATGAACATTAGGTTGAAAGCTGTAGCAAACTTCTCCGCCATGGATCGATTTAACGAATTTGGGCCCTTGATTAACTATCGCCAATATTTTAAAATGAATCGAGAACATCTTCCAATATCTTCACATTTGATTACACATTACTTGAATTGCTCGAAAGCCTACTAAAGGCCTTCACATTGCAATCAGATTTTCATAATTGGCAAAAACGGGTAGCTATACGTCATTTGCAAGAAAGTAAAGGAGGCTGTCTAGTGAGGAGACATTCAGAATTTCGTTGGAGGATAGACAATCATGACTTTCTCGCTATTCCCAGTCTATCGAAAGATAATGAAACATGGGAGGATTTAGTCTGAAATTTCTTTAACCTATTTCAAGTCAAGCCTGGTTTTTACGCCCATCGAGACATGTTTTTGAAGGGCATAGTAAATAATGAGCAAATACAAGAATCTTCGTTATATACAATAGTTTGTCCCCTGAAAAGGTTGCATACTTTTTATTTATTTATTTATTCAACCATAAATTCTTTGAAATTTGACCAGTCTTAAATTGTTTTTCTGGTAATTGGTTAACCGGTGTTGTCATTCCTGCATGAAATCTGTGATTAACATTATTTTCTTACAAGAACCCAAATAATATAAATTCAAAAAGAGAGAAAACAACAACAAAACAACACGCACCATTCATACAAATAATTCATTAGCCACAACTTTCAGCTCAAATAGCTTATTGTGCCTATTTAGCTTGATATAACGGATTGTGACTGACAATAAAACAAATCTACCTTCAGATCAAAAGAGAGCTTTGAATTCCATGAAGTTTTAGATTCTTTTATGGTTTTGTGTACAAAACATTACATAAAATGGAGAAAGTGCTTTTAACCTTCATTTTATTAAAACAATGTTTTCCCAATTGTCTTTCTTGAGGGGCGTCTAAAAGCCTAATTGTGTGTTGAAGGGTTAACTGACCATAATTTTACAAACACAATAGACATTATTTCATTGACGTAAACTTTACAGATTCCAGTCATACAAAATAACAACATGGTATCACATGAAAAAGTTACAATGAAAAATAAATCTGAATAACATAATAGGTTACAAAGTTTTGGTAAAATATTCTATAGACTTATATCTGAGAATATTGATTAAAACAAACTTGGTATTCAAGAAAAAAGAAAATGTGGAAGTAAGCAAGTGCCAAATGTATACAAATTGGACTGCTGAAATTAAGAAAATGAAAATATCAATTAATCCTCATTAATATAACTCATTACACATTACACAAGAAGGGGATGAGGAGAAGACAAAGTCTTTTGTTTTTATAGAGTTATTTATACATATAATCCTAATCACACACTTCCTGGTAGATTGATATTGATAAGAGCCCCTCTCATTTTACGCATTTTTTGGTGAAGACATCGAAGTCGAAAAATGATTTAATTCTTAGATAAACACTATATGAATTACTTCTTTTGGTATGGTAGGAGCTATATATAAAGTTAAAAGTTACATGTAATCCAACCCCACACAACCCGGCTTTTCACGACCCCTAAGAAAAAAGTTGTTGAAAACAATCTGTCAAATGAACAAGTTGCTTTTCACAAGCAATTTCGTCGTTTTGCAGATTGTTTTCTACCCCAAAAAGACAAAGTTTGTTTTAAATTTAACAAACTATAACTTGTTGTGTGCAACCTCTTTGAATTTAGATCATTGTAAAATATTGTCGTTGTGTTGTAATGGGCTAATTTCTTTCATTTTAACCCTTTCCTGTTTTTTTTTTTAATTTAAGATTTGTCCAATTTGAAAGAAGATGCAGACAACAATTAAAAGTGACTGCAATTTGAAAAGTAACCAACCTTTAGGGTAGAAAATATTGTTAGATAAGAAGAAATTGCTTGTTACAAGCAATTTCTTCTTATCCCACATTATTTGCTCTAGTATAAAAACCCAGGGACGTAAAATCCAGGGTTTAACCAGGAAAGGGTTAACAGAGTTATTGGGACACCAATAGTGACAGCACACGTCTTTATTGATTTATCAATTCTTTTTGGACAGCAATAGATTTCTGCCTCAAATAATGTAATGCATAATTGGGCCGGGGCCATAGCGCAGTGGAAGCGCGTAGGATTCCTAGACATGGGATCCCGGGTTCGATCCTCGACCGCGGTGAATAACCTTTCCGACAGTTGTCTGCCACCAATTGGTGGATAACCATAAACCTAAGTGGGATGAGCAACTTGAATACTAGGAAGCCGTGGTTAGGTGCTCCTGCCACCGCGATATGACTGCAATACTGTTAAAAGTTACGTTGTACCCCATTTAATCAAACAATCAACGGGGATAACTATTTCATTTCAACGGAGATGATCCGTTACCTAACGCAGACCGACTTGCATCTACATTCACATAATGTAGGTTATAAAGTAAGAGTTTTATACCTTATAAACCAAGAACATTTAATAAGTAACCGATATACTCTAATTAGTCATAAAAAATAGCCGCCAGTATTGTTATTTTAAAGGTTTCTGTTTATAAACAAGTATCATGCTATCCTCAGCGAAGTATATGTGCTATTTGGTACGAATTCGGAAAAAGAGTCAGCCAGCCATTAGATCTATAAAACATTACGATTTCAATACATGTAACAGCTACAAATTAGGTCGAAAGTTTCCAATTGGACCCTCCCCAGTAATGTTTACGATGTCTTATTCATTTTCATAATAATATTTATGTACGTCGACATACTTTCATATAGTTTCTTCTTCACCGAACCGTTGTTTTAAACACTAAGCAATTTGACATTTCGCTGGCCCCGCCTACTGACACCCTAGGTACCGCACATTAACTCCGACAGGAAGTCCGCTTCGATTTTTATCGGCATTATTTTGCAAAATTCATCGTCAGTAGCATGTAACAAAAAAGTGAAATGGTTGGTTGGCGACCTAGTCGTCGAAACTACAGCTTCTTCAAGCTGTAGTTACTACGTTTATGTAGCCAAATCAACAAAAAATGTTAACAAAAATGGCGGCCATTTTCTGAGTTGAAAGCTCAGGTCGTTTGATTCCTTGATTGACAGTCGCGATTGGTCAATTGTGGGTTAGAGGGCGTTACTGAGACTACGTTCATTGTTCACCGATGGAGTGAGTGAAGCCCTGAATATGCACAACTTATCGCAAGTTTAGCACTTCAATTCTTCCCTATTAAATGTAGTCAATTTGAGATCACATACCAATGCTCTTTACAAAGTGCTCTCTTATTTTTCAGACATATGGAACATAATTATCTGCCTTAAAGGATGAATGAGAAGTAACCAGGGAAAAAGTATGCAGTTTCCCTTCAGTAGCCAAAACCTGAATTCTATTTTTTTTTATCAGACGCAAAAGTTCACACCCGATATATAATCACCCATCATAAATGTTTATCACGTGATTTCCTGTTGCCCTGGAGACCTAGATTTTGGCGAAATCATTGAATTAATCAAAATATGGTATCTCATTATTTGGGTTTTACCTTGTTCTTTAACGTAAAACAGTTCATTTCTTCATTCTTTGAAATTAAATTAACAAAAAGAAACACGAGTGCTTTTTGACCCTGTAATGTAATATTGCTTGAAAGGTTGAAAGATCGTCCTACAAGAAATTGGACGAGAGAAAGACAAAAAATTAAATCTTTTTCATTATATATTTCGATTTCATAAAATTGCACAAAAGCAGAAATTGAGACAAACACAAGTTCTGATAACTTAGGCTCGATCATTGACTATTCAATATAGACTGCTGGTAGGTATGCCAGTACATTTGACAGTATATTCTCTGACAGTATATTCTCTGACAGTATATTCTCTGACAGTATATTCTCACCAAGTAAATAATAATTGACCAATCACTGCCCCCACTTATCTCTTTAGCCCCGCCCATTGACTCAGACAGGAAGCCTCGTGTCGATTTTAAACGGCGTTATTTTGCAAAGTTTAAAGCTAGTAGCATGAAAGAGTAAAAGCAAATCGGCTGTTCGGCGACTAAAACGACTTATCCAAGCTGTAGTTACGACATTTAAGTCACTAAACCACCAAAAATTATTAATAAAAATGGCGGCCAATTTTGGAGTTAAAACAATGTTTATCAGAATTTCTTTTTTTTTTTTTTTTTTCAATTTTTTGTTGATTTGTTGATTTAGTGGCGGTACTTAAAAAATCTGTATTGTGTGGGAAAAGGTTAATGGGCATTATTATGTACGTCTTAAAAACACTGTGTCGATACCTTTCTACAAAGCACAAACCATGCCTTGCAAAGGCTAATTCTTTTTTTTTTTTTTTCTTCTTCTTCTCAAGCACATGCGAATTGTTGGAAGTGCAATGTGAAAAGCTTCAAAGTAACCAAGGGTCCCTGACCTTTCAAAATCACGTTGTGACTCCTCTCTGTTAACTGATAGAAATCTGTAAGGTAAGTATAGAATTTATAAGTCTTCAATAAAAAATTACCCGGATGTTCTTTGTGAGATTTCGTCTGCGCAGAAGTATTATGTTGCTGCATTATGTCGAACATGACAGGAAATAGGCATGTGTCAGCCTGACAAACACGTGACATGCCGCTGTAAACACGTGGTCACGTTTAGAATATTTGACTGAGTTTTTTAAGACATCTTGAAAAATATTAAAACTAATATACCTTGGTAAAAATGTTATAGTGAAAGTTTTATTCGGTATTGAAAAAATAACACCATTCAATTGCTAAAGAAACTATTTTGAGGTGACAATCACAGACCTTATCATTAGATGGCTTTTAAGCACAAAAAAGAACATTACAAAATCTTGTTTTATGATCAGCCGAATTTCTGGTAAAGAGGGTTATAAACCATTGCTCACTTCTTTTGGCTAGTTGTGTCTAGGAAGAAACAGTTCCAAACTATCTCCTGTCTGAATAACTGAAAAGATTTTGGTGCAAAGACAGATAATGCTTGTAAAGCCAACTGTTCGTCTGTTGGACTGTAACAACACACACACACACACACATGCATGTATACATATCTACATATAGTTATTTCTTGTTACCAATTACTTATTTCTTATCATGCATTTTTTATTAACCCATTCCCACACAACAGAATTTTAGACTGGTCCAAATCGAAAAAAGTTGCAGGCGACAATTAAAAGTTTATGAAATTTTGGATTTTATCAAATTTCTGGGTAGAAAACATTGTATAAAATGAAGAAATTGCTTGTCACAAGCAATGTCATCATTTTACACAATGTTTTTCCAAATGTTTTCCTTAGAGGGGCGTTCAAAAGCGTCACTGAGTGGGAATGGGTTTATACAATGAGCTTTACGTCGAAATAAACAAAGTTATGTTATGTTATGTTATGTCATGTCAAATTATGTTATGTCATGTTATGTTATGTTATGTTTGTCAAGTTAGGATAAGATCAGTCTGCTCAGTCCGAACATAGCTTCCCTATTCTTTTTTTAGACAATTTCTGCCCAAATAGTTTGCAGATAATCACCAAAAACTCCAAAAGTACAAGATAGATGCTCGCTGTCCTCGATTTATTGATACGTACAGTTGACGGGTCGCTGGTTCAATCCACTAAGCTCCAACAACAAGTTTTACTTCGATATTTAGCGGCGTTATTTTGCAACATTTATTGCCATTATCGTGTAACAAAAATGGTTATCTGGGGACCTCAACGGCATAACTGCTTAATGAGCTGTAGTTACGACGTTTACGTCGCAAAACCAACATAAATGCTACAAATGAATGTCGGCAAATGTTGGAGTTAACAGTTCACTTCCGGTCTAAATGAATGATTTTGGTTGGTCGATGGAATCTTTGAATGACAACGCGATCCGTTAATTGTTAGAAATGGACGAATTTTTTCTTCTGGGAATTATTCTACAAAGTGTTCTTTTTTGTGTCAGGTAAATAACGTTGCTCAAGCAAACAAATTAATAAACGAAATTTAGAATGTTACCAGGTTACCATAAACATATTATCAAAAGTTCCGTCTTACCCTGAAAATTAAGTATTTAATATTAATTGAAAGTAGAACAACATTATTTAAGTATAATCAGAGAAGATGTGTTTCAAAAAATAAGTGATCTCTTTGTCTATGATTGTCTATGATATTAATTCAATTTGTATTTTTGTATAATCTTATTCTTCTTATCATGTTTAAGTTGGGTAGATGAAAGTGTCACTAACCCGAATTCTCTTTTCAAAGAAGCTCTAACCACAATTTCATCTATCTTACGTCAATTTATACAATGAATGTATACTAATAAAGGAAGTACGGTGTCTTGTTAAATTCATAAACTTCGTATAATTTACCAAAGGAGCCGGGGTTTTGAATTCGTTGTCATTTTATATTAATCAAGTTCTTTGCTTTCAGAAGAAAAAAATACATCACTTAAAAAACGAAAATTCTGTCACAATATTGCAACTTTGCAAAGAATATTAAATTACTTTTTGGCCTTTTTTTCGTTCACGATTTCATGATATTTGATAAGAAGAATTAACGGACGCTAGCCCCGCCAACTGACTCCGCAATCCCATCCACCGAATCCGCTGGTCCCGCCAACAGAATCCTACGCCATCGGACTCCAACAGCAAGTTCAACTTCGATTATAAATAGCAGGTTTTATGGCCACTAATATGTAAAAAAAAAATTTGTTAGTTTATACGTCGTAGCTACAGCTTGAATAAGCTGCAGGTACGACCTTAACGAAAATGCTTCACATAAAAAGCGGCCAATGTTGGAGTTCAAAGTAAACTTCCAATCTAATGAATGATTGTATTGGTCTCTTTATTAATAAATAGGCAGTCGCGAAAGGTCTTTTTTCAAGATATATGATAAGTAGAATTAATATCATATAACTGAAATGTGTAATATACTAAACAACAGACTAGTTCTCTCACACGCCTTTTACTTTCCATATACAAACATTAACATAAGTCTTACTGGTACGTTTTTTTTACTCGCTGGCTTGATTAATTAGCCGATCGCGACTGCCAATCAAAGAATAAATCGAAAAATCAAATCATTTATTTAGACCAGTAGTAAACTTTAGACTCCAACATTAACCGACATTTATGTATATATTTTTTGTTGGTTTGGCGACAAAAGCGTCGTAACTGTAGCTCATTCTAGGTGACGTTTAGGACGCCAACCAACTAATTCACCTTTTGTTATATGTAACTTGTCATGATATTTTTTAAGCTGTTTAATCTAAGAAATCAAAGGTTAGAAACATGTAAAAAAAACTAAAATGGTTTAATTTCGACCAAAGCGTCGTAAACACAACATGAATAAGCTTTATTTCCGACGTTAAGGTCGCAAAACCAACGCAAATGCGTCAAATGTTGGAGTTCAAAGTTCACTTCCGGTTATTATGGACAATTTGATGGTTCTGTTGATTTTCTGACTGACAGTCGCTTGCCGTCAATAAACCCTTTCCTGTTTTTAAAAATTTTACTCCAGTCCAAATTGACAAAAAAGTTGCAGACAACAAATAAAAATGAATGTTATTTGAGAAGCAACCGACCTATAGGATAGAAAATATTGTGGGAAAAGAAGAAATTGCTTGTTACAAGCAATTTCTTCTTTACCCACAATATTTTCTTATGTTTAAAATCAATAGGACGTAAAAACAAGTGATTGTGCAGGAAAGGGTTAACGGGCAAATCTTATTGCAAATTGTGTCTTGGTACTTGGTAAGAAATGAGAGTTAACAGTTCACATTACCCGTTGTCTGCGCATGTCATATTCTCATAAGATTGACAGTATTTGAAAAATGCCACCTATCGGAAGATAACGCACATTACCTGAAAGGAAAAGTCTAGCCCAAAATCAAGTAAGTTGTAGATGACAATTGACTGCTGATTTTTTTTTTTTTATCTTTTTTTAAATCTTTGTCTCTTCGGATAGTAAACATTGTCGATAATGAAGAAACTGCTTATAATAAGCAATTTCTTCTTTTTCCACAATGGTTTTTTTTAAATTCTTTTTAATAGACCATTCCCACGCAATGACGCCTTTTGACGTCCCTTAAAAAACAAATTGTAAAAACATTGACATTGCTTGTAACAGGAATTTCTTCATTTCAACAATGTTTTTCAAAGCTATTTATTATTGTTATTATTAAACCATTCCCAAAATGTGTCTACATTTTCAAAAACAATTCCCATCGTGAAGCTTGAAATGAAACGAGGGACATAAAAAGGGGATCGTGGGGGATAGGTTAAAGTCAGATAGTCGGCAGAGCAAATAAAAAAAATCACGTAAATTCAAATTTTAAGAAACTGGGCCTATTTGCTGTTCAAAGACTGACAAGAGTCACGTTCGCGATGCAATTCCAAACGTTTAATATTCAAACCATCAAAGTTTTTGGGTGTAAGTATGTACTTTTCCATTATTAATATTCAAGCAGTAAAATAGTTTTTTTAAACTCCGGATGTTAGATATCGTATGACTTCCGGCAATTTTTTATCAAGTTGGATACTTCTAACCATCTTTATTTGCGTCGTCATTTCCAATGTATTGTTGATTAGATTTGGTGATTATTTTTCAAAAAGTTCACTTTCTTACCCGTTACCAGAAGACAAAATTTTAGTCTATTCAAAACTGGTGGATGCAGACGACAATTCAAAGTTTATGAAATTTCAGATTTTTCAACTTTCTGGCCAGAAAATGAAAAAAAATGCTTGATTTAAGCATTTCTTTTTTTCATTTCACACAAATTTTCCGAATTCTTTTTCTTGGTGGGAGTCAAAATAACGTCATTGTGTGTGAATGGGTTAACAGTCCCTTCCTCCTTGCTCGTCGTTTCTCTAAAACATTTAGTTATCATATTTATAACTTTCAGTTCAAAAGCTTTACAGAGACAGACTCTGTATCAATCTATTTTACCATATCCTTTGTTACTTTTTTCAAAACGATCTCACTCAGAACACAATCAAAATCGATATTAACGTTTATTACACGGATGAATTCTCGTAGATACATTTCCCGTTAAGTCGACTATATCTATCTCGAACAATTGAGAATGTAGAAGTGAAATTTCGCTCATTTTTATTACCATATAACCAAATACTATGTAGAGATTTAATGATAGAAAATAAATGGACAAAATGATTCTCTTCCTGTGACAACCCCGGCTGCAGAATATACTTTTTCTATCTCATAAGTTGAAGTACGGATGTACCGAAATATTGTAGGAGGTCCCTATGATCTGTTTATACCGTGAACCGTCATCGTGTACAGGGGTCGACACAAACTATACTTCAATAGGATCCCACGGGAATCCCTACCTATTACTTCAGGGTTTCCCCAAGATTATCAAGGATCCCTCCTTGATATACATTAACTTAACACGCAATCCTGACCTTCTAAGCCCAACTTGAAAAAAATATCTTTGGAAAACATTGTGGAAAATGAAGAAATTGCTTGTTACAAGCAATTTCTTCATTATCCACAATGTTTTCTACAAAAAAAGCAAACAAAAATCAGATGAATTAGTTGATACAATAAGATATATTGTACTGGGGAAATATTGAAGGATCCTGACGGAATCCCTAGCCTTAGATTGCTGGGGTCCCTTCCAATTTTCAGGGATCCTGGGGATCCCGGGACACTGTTAGTGTCGACCCCTGGTGTAATGTGTATATGTAACATAATAAATCGATCACTGGTCACGCCCACTAAACCCCGACAAGGTAGTTTGTCTGAGATATGAAACGTCGTTACGTGGGAAAGTATAAGGCCAGGACACAACATAAAAAAACTCATAGTTTGTGGGTAGCTTGAACGACTAAGCCGCCTACCAAGGAAAATGCATTACACAAATGTGGTCAATTCTCTCTTCCGCACGAAATGAATAATCGGTCGCTATTTGACTGGAAGCGGCGATAACCGTCCATTTATAAATGATACAAACATACAAATAGTAAATTTAACGAAAGGCTCCGCCGGCATCTTCTAGTCTTTAAAACATCGAAAAGTCGTATCTCTAGCTTGTTGAAACTGTAAATATGATCGTCGTTAAACTTTATTTTCTTAAGTATTGAATAAGTTGTGCTAGCAGTCGTTCGTTTAAGTAATATGTGCATGTAATTTGGTAATGTGCACGGTTTCCTCAAATATCTAGGACTCAAACAATTCTGTCAAAACTTCTGTAAAAAGATGGTTAAAATTTACTGTCGACAATTACACTCACTTCGAAAGTTGAAAGTTTTACTTGAGGCAAAAAATAGTAATTTTGTCCATTCTCTCCAATGGTAACTTCTTCCTTGAAAAAAAGTCAGCTTTCGATATCACTTGAACAGCCATAATTTTGTGAACCATTTCCTGTCTTGCAAAATTTTAGACCTGTCCAAATTCAAAGGATTTGCTGACGAAAATTTAATATGGATTTAATTCGAAAAATGACCATCCAGTAGGTTAGAAAATATTGCGGAAAAGAAGAAATTGCTTGTTACAAGCATTTTTTATTTCTTTTTTTCTACAATGTTTTCCCCAATCATAATTTCACAGGGACGTAAAAAATGGGGATTAAATAGGAAGGGGTTAAAGTCCTTGGGACTTTTCAAAATGAAAGAGTTACCATTCCTAGCAATATGCGAACCATTAAACGTTTCTTACATTGATTTAAGTTCTGAAGCTATCTTTTTAAATATTTCGAATTCGAAATTTTATACCAATCAGTAAAATAAAAATCCACCTATTTCTTTAGCCAACCTTATAAAATATTTGGTCTTTATTCTGCCTTTAAAATAATGACATAACTACCAAGAAATCTTTAAGTCAAAACTAACTGAGCCTACCCCTGCTTGCACTACCAAGTAAATTACAGCAAAAACACATTTTACCTCAATGGAAGATTAACCTCACCAAATTGAAACTCCATACCAAGTTTCAAGTCAGTGCTTTAAAAACTTGCGGAGAGAAATGCAACGAAAATTTACAACTATACCAGGCAATGTAAAAAAAGTCATAAAGCTGAAAGTAGATATCTTGCGTAACTAAATTAAGTAAGCACCACGTAGGACATCTAGCTGAAACATCATATCAAGTTGCGAGAAGTTGCGACAAAATATTACCACTATACCAGGCAATGTCCGGGATTAAACTAATTCTTGAAGTTGGAAGTAAAAAAATGCGTAAGCGCTATATAGGACCCCTAACTGAAACGTCATACAAAATTCAAATTCAGTGCTTTTAATAGTTGCAAAAATTCGATGGAATATACCACTATACCAGGAAAACTAAATCGTAAAACAGGAAGAAGGTACATTGCGGACATAAATTCTGTAAACCTTGTGCAAAATCTTTAGCCGAACCGACATACCAAGTTCTGAGTCAATACTAATACAGTTGCTGACAAAGATACGACGAAAGCTTCGCGTATTCAAACATTGTGATTATTATTATTATTTTTTTTTTTTTTGGTTCATACCTCCATGAAAACAAAAAATATTCCCCTCATCTCTTAAATGGCCATGCTGCCTTTTTCGTTCGCGTCTTAACTAAAATGTGTGACTGGTCCTACTGAGGCAATCGGCCATCTGGGAATTCCGTAAAACAATTCTTTAAAGAGATCAAATCCAACAATGGTCATTAAAGATATATATTCAAAATATTTATTTAGTAAGGAAGAGTTGAAAACGCAAAAAAAGCTTTATTCTGATCAGATGGGGTTTTTTTGCGTGACGGACCAGATGCTAATGATGACCAAGTTATATAAAAACACAAAGACTCAACTAAGTTTCATTGGCTAAAATGTGCTACCAGTGTCCACGACATTAATCAATGGCTGTTTTCTTGACCGAGGGATCTGTTACGTCACTCGTCCTGTCAAGCCGTTTTTACATAATTAGCCCCAGAAGAGATTTGGTAGACTCGCCCCCAGCCTCACTGATATTTAATAGTTAGAGATGTACGATTTTAGCTGAAAAGTATCTATTCTCAAGCTGCCATATCCCTGTTTTGCTGATTAGTGTCAGTTTGTGAGATGTAAGGGAAGTAATTTAGGGGATTGAAATGTAAAACGAGAGTAATGTACCTTAGCTACTTTCAAACCCACATTTACTGACAGTCTGGGAGATAATTTCAGGGACTGAAATGTAAAACAAGAGTAATGTACCTTAGTTACTTTCAAACCCACATTTACTGACAGTCTGGGAGACAGGCTAGAGATTTGGGTTCCTGTCCACTTTTATGAATGAAGGTGAATAATGCCTGTATGGTCACACTATCTCAAACGTGATTTATAATCTACTGATCTAGATGGCCAAATGTTTGCCGTAGGCCTAGAAAAATACGATTTGATATACGTCATAAAGCTAGATAGCGGATAGGTAGATAGGGAATTTGATGAGATTGCAAACAGATTCTCGGAGAAAATCTATATTGGTGCAAAGCTACATATTGTCAGCCTGCCAGTGTTGACGGATCGCTGGTCAAACCTTCTAAGCTCCAACAGGAAATACAAATTAAATATCAAACGTCGTTATTTGCAAAATTTATGACCAGCATCATAACAAAAAAAAGTATAATCGTTGGTTGGCGACCTACACGTTGTAACTACCGCTTGAAAAAGCGGTAGTTACGACGTTTAAGTTGCCAAGCCAACACAACTATTTTATATAAATGTCGGCCAATATCGCAGTTCGAAGTTCACTTCCTGTCTAAATGAAAAGTTTGATTGGTCGATTTTATTCTTTGATTTATAGACACGATCGGTCAATTCGCTGGTTAAATATCACTTTTTAATTATCAATTGATATTTTTACTAAGAGATCAGTGAAAAATTATCAGTGATAACATGACAGATTTTGATTACTTTTATCTGATCTTGGGTGATTTTAGCAATCCATTGTTAGATGCTCCAGTCGCCGCAATATGACTGAAATACTGTTAAGAGTGGCGTTAAACCCAATTCATTCAACCAATCAATAACAATGATTAAATCAAAAGTTTCTTAAGACGAACAGCAAACACATGTGCACTATGTCCAGTCGGTGGACGTCCGAGCTGATAAGTGTCTGCGCCTTAAAAACTTGTTGAAATGTATATTATTTACTTCTAAACACGCAAAAAGGACAATCATTTTGTCAACAAACCGTTTACAGAGTCAAAAGCAACAGCTTTTGTCTCAATGCATGGCGCCGCACTTCGCGATGTTAATTCTTTCGCTGTTCAGTTAATGAAAGATAAATTGATCTTAAGCTGGAACCAATAGTCTATGCAGTTTCTTTGTTGTGAAGTAACTATCTATGGCAATTGAAATATGTAGGGTTTTTCTCACAGAGTTCCCAACATTTCTTGGAATCGTTTATTTTCAATGACAGAACAAAGAATTCTTGGAAGAGGACTTGTCAAATACATGTGTTTCTCACAAAGTTCCCAACATTTCTTGGAATCGTTTATTTTCAATGACAGAACAAATAATGCTTGGAAGATGACTTGTCAAATACATGTGTTTGTACAAGTACACAGAGACGGGTTGGGATGGTTTTAAGTAAACTTACAGTTGTTTAACTTATTACCAGACGGCAAAATTTTAGACAGGCCCGATTTCAAATGAATTGCAGACGACAATTTAACGGTCGTGAAATTTTAGATTTTTCAGCTTCCTTGGTAGAAAACATTCTGTTAAATAAAGAAACTGCTTGTACAAGCAATTTCTTCATTTTACAGAATGTTTTCCCAATTATTTTTCTTGGGGGGCGTAAAAAATGTCACTGTGTGAGAATGGGTTGAATTACTATAATGTATTTAGAACTTTTGAGCCTCAAATCTCATAGTTATCTACATTAAGATAACCAAAAATCTTAAAGTACTCTATAATGTTTGACCCACGTTTCGAATATCCGTCCTTGGGTAAAATATCAGAATGAATATGCAAATACAGCGTGATGGCCACAGGTCAATGGTGGCCTGTAGGAGTTCTAGATAGTTCAGGTCACTGGGTCATTATATATTGATATGGTTAAATAGGATCTGAGTTTTTGGACAAACACTTCTCTATGAGAAAATAAAGGTTGTACATCTGACTTACCGTTAGCAGTAGAACATTGAAATATCCACAGATATGCATCTAAAATAATGCTTTTCAAAATTTAGGAAAAATATCTTACGAGTATTGTGATGGCTGAAAGACGATAAGCGGAAGCGATCGATGGCACATGCAAAGTAAAATGACGCTGTTGGGGGGTGTGATTTTGTCACGTGTTTACCCAACGAGTTTGTTAACACTGTTTTCGCTAAATCTGTCCCTCAAAACGATATCCCCCCCATTCTTATTCCCTCTCTGTGTTTTCTCTCTGTCACTCTCTCGCCTTATACAAAACAACCGGATTGTCTTTTTAAACCATACTTGTAAATTGTTTATTTGTAATGTTGCCAGTATTGTTTTTTGTAAATATTTGGGTGAAATAAAAAGTCTATTCTGTTCTTCTGTACTGTTGAACGGTAGATATACATGTCTTCATTTGTAAATCTTAAGCATGCCGAATAACAACCGCAATTACTGACAAAGCGTCAGGACAAATTCTAGTTGTGCTGCTTGGATGGAGCCCTATGGTGGAATCTCAAACATTGTTTGTATTAAGGAATGTTGTTGGTTTTTATGGAGAAGTTTGAGTTTCGGAGAGCATCAGTTGATGATACACCAGTTGATAATGCAGAAGAGAATATGAAACCTCTTTGTCTTGTGGTTTGTCCGCAGAGCTTTTCAAAGTAGAATAGGGAGTGCTAGGGCTTGTCCAAAATGGGATCCATAAAGATTATTTCAACAATACAGTTAAACCTGAATTAAGCTACCACTCAAGGCACGACCAAATGCAGTCGTTTAAGAAAGTGGTCGCTTAATGCACTTTTTTTATGCCATGTATGACGGATCGGTTCGAATGCATAAATAATTTTTGAAGGGATATCATGTAATCCTATGTTGACGGAACTCATTAGAATCGTCTCAATGAGACGATTCTAATGAGTTCCTCCAACATAGGATTGAGTTTTAATAATATCATTAACGGAAATGTCAAACTATGAAAACACGTTGTTTTTAGAAAGGGAATTCTGATGCTGGTCGCTCAATGAAAGTAGTCGCTTCATAGAGGCGATGTCTTGAGCAAGGTTGACAGCATTGAAAAGGGTCACAAGGTGATGCTACTTGCAAATTATGAAGAATCCACACCTTGTTGTATGTCCAGCGAATATTCTACGGATTTCCTTCTTTGTTTCTATATGAAATCATTAAAACATTTTTGTTGTTATGCCAACAGGATATTAAGATGGAATATTTTTTTTCAACAATTTGTAAAGCTTCTACTAAGGAACAATACTGCTAAGTTTCAACCTGGTTGGCTAAGGAGAATGTGAGAGGTCCCAATAGCCAACCTAGGGCATCTTGTGCTCGATTGGGATAAAAAGAATTACCTCCCAAATTCATTTTTGAAATTTCATCTCAGTATGCACTAGAAATATATACAGTCCTATCTTCTTTATTCTATAAAAGGTCGTGCAATATGTTAGATATATATTTTGACTTTATCAATTTAGGTACACGCATTCGTGGACAGTTTCTATCCGTATGGCAATTTATGCGACTTATTAAATGTTTACACTAAATTTATGCAATCAGCTCAACATGGAACGAGGGCGTCAACAACAAACTATAAATGTTTATGCTTTGAAGACGGCAAAAAATGTATCACTTAACAGATCCTTTGTATACATTTTGTCCTTATATAGACCTGTGTCTCTTCCTCTCTTGGTGCGTATTTTTGTTTTACTTTTGTAAGTTGTTATAAACGTATAATTTATTAATGTGATGTCGTATAGATACGGGCTCTATTTTTGCACTAAGCCGTTGATATGTAGTTAAGGCTTTGTTTATTATAGTATTATTCCTGTCAACCCTTTCCCATACAATCCCTGATTTTCACGTTCCTGCGATATATTGCTAACGAAAACATTGTGGAAAAAGAAGAAATTGCTTGTAACAAGCAATATCTAATTTACCACAATTTTTTCTATCATACGATATTGTTGCTTTTTGAATTCTACCTTCTTTATAACATCGCCTTCTACCCCTTTGAATTTGGACAAGTCTAAAATTAAAAAAAAACAGTAAAGGGCTAAAAGGGCCAGGCAGTTTGGGCTAAGGAAAGACTATAGAGCATAAACAACGTCCCGAATCCATTCTCTTTGTTGCCAGGCGCATGATTAAGATGGGCCTTTGGTTACCCTTGGTTCTACTAGATGACAACTCACCAACCGATCGCGTAAGTTCTAGCCAAGTGAACCGACTTCCACCGGGATTTGAACCTTCCACCTTTCACTTACAAGTGGACGCCTAAATCACTTGGTGATAGAAGCGGATGATAATTAGCCTATATTCCAAACAATAACAGATATTCGCCAGATGTCAGCCCGATTAGCTCAGTTGGTAGAGCACTTGACTTCAAACCTCAAGATCACGGGTTCGAGCCCTTGGCTGACCATATCAACTAACACAACTAATTGTCTTTCGGATTAGACGTTAAACCGAGGCCCCGTGTGACGGTGCTATCCATCGAACACGTAAAAGAACTGGGCTGGGCTCTCAGCAGTTTCGTCCTGTAACCTTGCACTTTCCCCCGTAACAACTAACCGTCTTCTTGGGGCGTTGCTCATATGGGCATGTGCTACGGTAGCGACGATAAATAAACGGAAATACACATATTCACTAGATATTGCCTTATGTCAGCCTGCTCATCCGAACAGGGTGATCGGGGTCTTCCCTTTAATCTCTTTACGTGTATCCAATGACTCAAAGATTTTTGGACGGTCAGTGGATATTATCTTTCCCTGTATGGATCTCTAGGAGCAAGGTTTTAGAATCTCCTTAAATACTAATCACCAATGTCAGTTAAAGAAGGAATCTACCTATCCAATCATTCAAACCGGAAGTTAATTTTGAATTCCGACATTGTCAAACATTTTGTGAAACATTTTAGTTGGTTTGTTGAATAAGCTGTAGTTACGACATTTAGGTCGCAAACCAACCAATCTACTTTTTTGTTACTTGACATAGGTTTTGACGACGTTTAATGTCGGAGTGTAAATTCCTGTCGGTGCAAGAGTGTGTGACCAGCGGAATCCATGGGTAGGCCAACGATCCGTCCATTTCGACTTGATGCTTTGTGGTATGTCACTTGAAAGTCAAGCAAGAGATACTATAAAAGATTTGGGGTGATTTCGATCCGATTTGCTTTGGTGATTAAATAAATAATCAGGGTGAGATAATCGGTTACAACATTTAGTTACATAAGTCTGATGCAAAAGAAAATGATTTCGTATCTCCTAAGGGCATGATGTCGTGGTGTCAATTTTTGCTGCCCACTCAGTGTAAGTAACTGTTTTCTAAACTGTCAAAGATATGCGACATTTCCGTGCGACAGTGAATCAATAGAATGGACGCGTTGACATATAGGCTAGTGCAGACGTAAGTTTTATATAGCGGTCTCTAATTAGATGATATGGAACACAGACATTTTCAATAAAATTCGCTATTAAAGAACCGTTGACATTCCTCCCAAACAAGATAAAAATGTCTGGTCGCCATTATCTACGCCATGATCACGTGGCCTCTGGGCATGCGTATTGAAAATTTGAAATGAAGCAGTATTAACTTCCATGTAATATATAAGTAAAGGTTGATAGTATCAAGATATTATGAGGTTTAATCGTAATTTTAAAACTGAACCCGGAGGTTTTTCGGTAAATAATAATCTGTTAAAGGCTGATATAGGCTAATATCGTCTTTCAGATTTGATGTTTCTGCATGTATGTACCATGCAGTCAATATTCTCCAAAGATTTTTTCTGTACATCAATAAAAGAATAAAATCCTGTTTAGAATTGCACTTCAATCAGACTGAAATCATCGGAAGCCCTAAATTCAGGCCAAAATTTCATTTGAAAATTGATTTCATATACAGTTCTGGTTTGAACTCGATGACAAGGGTTAATATTAGATTTTATCTGCCCATTTGCCAGAAAATGCAAGTAAGTAGAATTGCTATAGCAAGGAAGAAAAAAATAATTCACAATTAAAATTCTGTTTAATTAATGGAATGGATTAAAATTGCAAAAGGCCTTTCAATCATAAACAAATGAATTTACAACCTATTATTATTTATGATAAGATAAAGAATAATTTAAATTCCTAAATAAGTTTTAAGGGGATAGGTCGACATAGCATTAGAATCTGTTATTTTTTTTTTTTTTTTAGTTTGTGGAATGAGATAGTTTTTATCCTAAGTATATGATTCGTGCTGTATTGGTCTATCAACTATTCCTTTCTGACCCGTCAAACAATCATTTTGAGTGTTTAAATAAGTACATGTAGTATGTTGTATATTACAATGATTTGATTTTTAGGTTCGTCTTTCAAAAACTGACGTTTCTGATTGGTCGAACAAGATTATTTATGCCTCCATGAACACAATTTTTAGTACGCAGCCATTTTGTATGCTACCGCACAAAATAGTTCCATACAAAAAAATATCAAAATTTGAAATGTTTTTGCTTTTTTCGCTCGATGCTATTAAATTATTAGTAGTGAAGAAAATATTTTTTTTTTTTTGTCTTCACGGAGGTATGAATCGAAAAACCTAGTCACACTTGCTTCGCGTATTCATACAGCGTGATTAGTTTGTTCGGTTCATACCTCTATGAAAAAAAAAGTATTCTCTTATTCTCTAAAAAATATTCTTTGCAGGGCAAGGTATTTTGCCCACTGAATAAACATAGCAACGAGTTAGTACAATATATACTTATGCAGCTATTGTCTTCTAATTATATGTTAGTTCTGCAGAAATTAGCCTGTCATTCATTGGCTTACTTATTTACGATGAGGCATAGTAAAAAAAAACCTGACCACAACGTATGGATCCTCTTCGCGGCTTCACAAAGGCTCTTTAGATTTTTTGTTTATGTGAAAACCAAACAAAAATCATCATTATTTGTATACAATTAATATCATCAAGTAATATACATCAACTATGCATGAAAACTTCATCAGCGTGGGACTGTTTCTTTTGGCATTATTTTTAACGTAAGAATACAAATTCTCTTTTTTACTATTTTTTTTCTAAAAATAATTCTTATAAAGATTTGAACTTTCCTTTTCAACCAAACAGAATTTAACAGATATCTAAGTCAAATCATAAATTTGAAACGCTAATTTCGGAGAAACCACTCACTAACAGATTTAGCAACTAAAGTGATTTCTTCTATCTCAACGTCTGAAGGTTAATCATTTAATTCCAAGTTTGACTTTTTCGGAAGAAATCGAAAGATGTTTTTCAAGTTTTGTATATATTTTAAAAACAAACTTTGACAAATCGCAGTAGATCGTCCCAAATCTCAATGGATGACTGTCAAAATGATTGACGGGTCTCTAGCGATGGCGACTGCATCGGACAGGAAGTTCCACTTAGATATTAAACGTCATTATCTTACAAAACGTATTTGTCAGTAACATGGCACAAAAACAATCCGTTGGTTCTGTGAATATGAAAAATAATTTAAAGTTTTTTAGCTAGCAAAGCGTCAGCTTTGATAGCTTAATTTAATAGACACAATTTTGAGGTCTTCTCAGAGTTCAACGAGTGCAAACTGCCACTGGGGGCTTAAACACCCAATCCATGGAATACCTATGCCATAAAAATAGTTCTTATATATTTATATAAGGAATATTGCAAACTCTATTCAAATTGTAGAGAACTCTGTAAAAAGCATGCTATTTAAGCCATTCCCACTCAAACCCGCTTTTTAAGCATCTCAAGAAAAAAGCTTTGGAAAACATTGTGGACAATGAAGAAATTGCTTGTAAAAAGCAATTTCTTAAATGTTCACAATATTTTCTACCCAACAAGGGAAAGATTTTCTAAATTCAACTATGCTTTGCTAGCTTATAGTACTTTCAGTGTTTTGATTTATATATAGGTTCATCACCAAAGTAGTTACATTAACAACAGTTTTATAGCAGTTTTATTACATATTTTGTAAGGTAGTTGCGCATGTTTGCGTTCATGTTAGGCTCAAACGTCTGGCTCGTTAGCCGAGGATCTTGCTCATTTGCCGCGAGGTTAGCGTGCAAGCCTCGTAATCAAATTGTAGCATGTTCGATTTTCATCGAGGACCGGTTGTCTCTTTGGGGAAGACCATGTTCAGTCGGAGCCCTAAATCACCCAGTAGGTATAAAAGTTGGTAACAGTAGCTAAAATCCATCACCTCTTTATCTGGCGTGAGTAAGATGGAAGTGAGAGTTCTTCTTTGAATCGTGTTGTCCTAAATCCAAGGATCTTTGTACAAGGGCGTAGTCTAACGGTGGTCTGGCGAGTATTGAGACCCGTTAACCGCTTTCCGCACATTGTCGCTTTCAGGCGCATCTCCACCCACACCTCGAAAAAAAATCTTCTGAAAACATTGGGAAAAATGAAAATAAATGCTTGTTACGAGTAATATTTGCATTATACACAATATTTGCTATCAAAAAGAAAAATATTTTATAAAAATTCATCATCTTACATTGTAGTTGGCAACTTCTTTAAATTTGGACCAGCCTAAGATTTTGTAGTCTGGTAATGGATTAACCCATTTCTGTTTTCATAATTTTAGACTTGACCAATTTGAAAGAGGTTGCAGACGACAACTATAAGTGGGTGCAATTTGAAAACTAACCACCCTACAGGGTAGAAATATTGCGGGAAAAGAATGAAACTGCTTGTTCCAATCTATCTATCTATCTATTTATCTCTATCTATCTATCTATTTATATATCTATCTACCTATCGATCCATCTATCCACCCATCCATCCATCCATTCATTCATTCATTCATTCATTTATTCATTTATCAGTCAATCGATCTATCACACCGTCTGTCTCTCTCTCTCTTTCTTTCTCTCACTTTTTTTCTCTCTCCCGATCTTCCGGTCTAAACGACTTTTAGTCAATCGATTTTTTGGTTGATACCGGCGATCAGTTCATCGATATTAAAACCAAAACTGATCGCTTTTATCATTTTTCCCACTGGGTTACAGAAAGGAGACAATTTATTTGAATTACCGTGGAAAGGGTGTCACGAAAAATACAACAGAACAGAACAATTTATTTTTCATATGGTCCGAACAAGGTTCATTGATTATAAAACATACAAAGATGTTAAAAAAACACACACAAACATTCATTATGTTCAATGTGATTTAAAGGTACAGCTTACGATATACATTAAGTCCATTCCATTATATTTATTATTATTATCAGTATCAAATATTTAGCATCATCGACCCGTGCTTTTTCAGAGGTAAATAAATTAGCTACGTAAACCGCTCTTATTATAAAGAGCATATAGAGAGAACATATATTCTGTTATCATATTTTCTATTATCATAGCTTCAAATAATGGAGTTTCTGATATCATAACTTTTCTTTTGAAAAAAAATGTGCATTTGATTTTGTAGAAAAAAAGACCTGTAATTGTTATGTTCGTATTCTGAAGTCACGTGTTATATGAGATTAGTCCTCGTGAAGGGAAGTATCCAATTCTACTGAATATGAAATCAGCAGTCATTTACACACCAATCTACTAGAATATACCCTCACAATTTATGATAGTGGATATTTCCTGTCACAATTTTTATGCTAATTCTTTAGAAAATGTTTTTTAAAAAAGTAACTGCATTAATACATTTCCCTTTATTATATATATATTTTTTTTTTCACCTCTCTTTTTTATGTGCACGCGTGTCTCGGGCGTCAAATGGTGATCTTATACAATCAATTGACCGATCGCGATTATCACTCAAGGAATCAACCGACCAATTAATTCATTTATTCAGCCCAGACCTGAACTTTCAACTCCGACATTGGCCGCAATTTTTGTTAACCTTTGTTGTTGTTGTTGTTGTTGTTGTTGTCTGGCGACGTAAACGTCGTAACTTCAGCTTATTTTAGCTGTAGTTACAACGTTTAGGTCGCCAAACAAACATTTTACTGTTTTGTTACATCTTCCTTTCAATAAAATTATGCAAAGTATCGAAGTGAAACTCTCTGTCGGAGCTTAGTGCACATGGCAAGCGGAGTCAGTGGGCGGGGTATTGATCTATGAAATTAAGAACCCAAATATATATATTCTGCAGGCGTGCGAAATGTCTTGAGTTAAAGATTGATCGATTTAATGGGGTTTAACGCCGCTTTAAACAGTATTTCAGTCATATCGCGGCGGCTGTAGCACCTAACAATGGATTCCTGGTATTTCTCAAACCAGTACTACCACTACATCGTTTCCTAGCCTCCACCTGCTATCCCACTTAGGTTTAAGATTATCCACCCATTGGTAAGAGACAAATGTCGGAAATGATTAGTGCCGCCGCCGGTGATCGAATCTATGTCATCCCATAATTGAAGATTAGGAGTCTGATGTGCTACCGACTACGCTATAACGGTGACTTCTTGAGAGTACCAGCCAAAAATATACAAACACACAATTGACTGTTTCCTTTTTCTTGAGAAAAAACAAACCAGTCAATTGTGTGTTTGTATATATTTTTTGGCTGGTACTCTGTTATGATTACTGGCATATCAACTTGATGAGTTGGGCGGCCGGGCTTCAAACCTGCAATCTTCGGTTCTCTCGAATTACGAATTTGTATTTCTAGGCTCGGGCAAATAAGAACAATCGAAACAAACTGAGCTGTATTGTCTAAAATACAATTGACCAATCGCAGCTGTCAATCAAAGAATCAACCGACAAATCAGATCATTTATTCAGCCCGGATCTGAGCTTTAAACTCCAATATTGGCTGCTATTTTTGTTAACTTTTTGTCGGTTTGTCGACTTAAACGTGACAATGGCGACAATGTACAGCTTATTCAAGCTGTAGTTACGACGTTTACATCAACAAACAAACCATTTTACTTTTGTGTTACACGCTACTGGCCATAAATTTTGCAAAATAGCGCCGTTAAAAATCGAAGCGGAACTTCCTATTGGTGTCAATGGGCGGGGTCTAGGGAGTAAGTTCGCGAGGCCAGAATTTGTCAGTTTAGTTTAATTGTTACTTTCAGTAGTTTTATTTTACAGAAGATAGGACAGGACAAAGCTGTATGTGGAGAATTCTGCCTGGTTTTATAAACGCATACCATCACATGGTTCCCCGGTTAGCAGTCTCATTCGAAAGACAAATAGTTCTTTAGCGGGGTCAGCTCTGGGTGCAAACTCGTTTAAAGTGAAGTGCTGTACCAACGGATATTATTCGACTGAGTCTACTCCACCCGTTTACCTATTGTCGGTGCGCGAGAAAAAACTATGATAAAGCTCAGTTACGACATTTTGCTCGCGGACCGACGATATTTTTTTTTGTCCTTTTGTTCGAATCTATTGAACTCTTTTCTGTTTTACAAAATGTTAGGCCTGTCTAAATTCAAAGCTTTTGCAGCAGACAACTAAAAGTGGATTCTATTTGAAAGATAATAATTCAGTAGGGTAGAAATATTGTGAAAAAAGAAGAAATTAAAAAAGGGGCGTAAAAAACAGGGGTTTGACAGGAAAGGGTTAAAAAAACAAATAGTAAAATTCGTCATTTATTTCATTCTATAGAAAATTTCGTGTAGAATGATTAACGGTAGTTTTCGTCCATACGAGTCATTTTTTTTTTTTTTTGAATTATGGATCGCCGCTCTCAATCAAAGACTCGATTCACCTATCAGATCATTCGACCTGAAATGCAATGTGGACCCCCGATATCTATTTCAACCATTTTCGTACGTGGGAAACTTATTCAAGCTGTTAAAAAGAGCAGATCATCCACAAGTGATTCGATTTTTGTTTATGTCCTGGACCAATATAAAGTAGTTTTGTGGCCTCAGTCAAACTTTGTTGGAAGTCAGAAGGCGTCTATCGCGACCCGTCAATTAAAATTTTATCTATTTCTGACCTGTCATGTGGTCATCCATGTAAGCTCAGTTTGCAGAACATTCGACTTCAAACCTTATAACCGCGGGTTGGATCCCTGGGTTGACGGGGCTAACAAACAAATTGTCTCCGGACGAATCGTTAAACCGAGGCTCCGTGTGACAAAGAGGTCCATCGTGCACGCTAATAACAAGGCGGGCCTCTCAGTAGCTTCGCCCTGTATTCTAGAACCATGCATCTAACAACTAAACGTCCTCTGGGGCGTCGCTCATATAGACCAATGTTACGAATGCGCAAATAAATAAGCGACCATGCCGTCACATATTCTACCTAGGAGATATTGACCTCGGTTAAACTGGTCATTCTTTCTCACTGTATTCATTATCTAATACCGACATTAAGTGACATGTGATTGGCCCAATCTTTCCATTTTTTTTCCTTTTTTTAATTTTCTGGATTTCTCACGGATAGCATTTCCCAAATTTTACTATACTCATGAAATCGTCAGCCTCTTTGTCTCATTTTCAACTGTTTATTAAGATTGGTTCTAATACTAACTTAAATATTAAACATTTTCTAGATCGTATATATATATTTTCTTTTTCAAACTATTAAAGCTCAAAGTACAGCCAAGTTCTACAGAAATATAAGTTTTCGGACCCGTATGTGATGACAGGGATAAAGCGAGTCAATAAAGGGAAGTCAATCTTATCGAACAACAGTCACAATATTCTTAGTTGTTTCCCTTACTCTATTGGCATTCAAGTAATGTATCGGAAATCTCATTATCGATAACTGAACAACGCTCTGATGTTGGTTGAAATACCATATGACATCAGTTTGTTGTTCATTCAAAACAGCTTGAATACACTGTAGATAAGACGTTTAAGTTGCTGCTAGACGAAATGGATTATATATTATCCGTGGGTGGCAGTAGAATTGGAAGATAAATGAGACACTTTTGAATTTTTTGGATTATGACTGGAACATTATTTGGAACATTCCCTTATTTCACTAAAGAACCTTCGTCCTGTCATTTCAACTAACGACATCGTCAAATTGATGATTTCCAATCAAAGAATCAATCGACCAATTAAATAATATATTTAGACCAAAAGTAAACTTTAAACTCAAATGTCCTATTGATATATACGCGCATGAACTAATTTATCACGACAAATTACGAACTCCTGAACATTTATGAATTCATGTACTATTAACTCCGTCCCAGCGGTTTTGTTATTTTGTGCTTTCTGATTTTTGTGCATTGAAATCGCGCAAGCATCAAAAAGCTTAACCCATTCCAAAGCAACAATACTTGGACTGTTCAATAGAAAGAGTTTGCAGACGACAAAAAGTTTTTTTGATATTGGGACCATATGGGGTATAAAACTATGTGGGAAAAGAAGAAATAGCTTTTTACAAACATTTTTTTTTTCTTTTCTCGCAGTGTTTCCCGTGGTAATACTTCTTCAGCGCTTTGACAAACCGATGTCGTGTGGTATTGGGTAAATACATCTGATTTTTGTTTTGTCGACACCACAAATAAATACTTGTGTGGACATGAAGTATTGGTGACGTCCCTTGTATGGTTATTTAAGTGCTGAACATGATGTTTTTGTGAAACAAATATGACCCCCAAACGAGAATTTTGTCAGATGCTTGACCCTGGCAGATAACCATAACCCTTTCTGTTGACCTTGACATTGAAAATGACAGATGAAAGTTACCTTTATACAAACTATTAATATTGTACCTTAAATACTTTCTAAATAACAGAAATGAACTGTAAGATTTAGTTGTAGCAGACAAATGGGTGGATTTAAAGACGAACGGACGTTCTAAATTTTTTGTACTTTTTTCCTTTGATATTTTGGACATTTTAAGCCACTAATTCTAAGATCAGTATGCCAAAAACACTATATTGTCAATTTAAACGTAATGAATCCCACAATGTATGTCTGGACATAAACACGCGTTAACCCCATATTGGTCGTACGGACAGATCGATAACACTAAAATAAAATAATATTTTATCGATTTTATCGACACAGGAGCAATATATCAGGTCAACATTTTAACCCTTTCCTGTTCAATACCGGGTTTTTACGTCCCTGTGATTTCATACGAAAGAAAACATTGTGGATAAGGAAGAAATTGCTTGTCACAAGCAGTTTGTTCTTTTTCCACAATTTTTTCTACCCTACAGAATAATTATTTTTTCACATAAAACTGAGTTGAATTTTCGTCTGCAAAAACTTTGAAGTTGGACAGGTCAAAAACTTTGAAAAATAGAAAAGGGTTAACCAATTCCCACACAATTCCTCCTTCTAACGTCCCCAAGAATTTTTTTTTAGAAAAATTGATGATTCAGAAGAAATTGTTTCTCTCAAGCGATTTCTTCAATGTCCACAATGTTTTCTAACCAAAAAGACAAAGAATTATAAAATTTCACCGACCTAATGTTGTCGTCTGCATCTTCTTTCAATTTGGACCAGTCTAGATTTTGTAACGAAGGGATAGAATACATAAGAAACAAGATATCGTATATTGTTTATTATTTCACAGAGCTGCGGTTACAGATATGGAATTTTTTCCGAATCAATGGTTTGATTTTCATTTTATCATGAGAATTATTTTCAATTTTTGCCATTTTGGTCTTAAAACACTGGATAATGAGTTTTTTATTTGCCTCCAAACCAGTACCAACACCACATATCTAATGAAGATAAATGGCGGTTTTAATTTTATCACTTCCTTTTATCAAAACCTCTTTTTTTCTATTTTCTTTTGATATGTATATGTATATGTATCGTGCGAAAATGTCCTTATCGGGAGTCCGATATGTATCGACCCAAATGAGACAACGCATATTGTACAGGATATCCAGAGTTCAAACTTGTCCCTTTCCAATGAGCGCATGCGTGACATTTCCAACCATTACACATGTGCGCCAAGTAAAGACTCAGATCAGCCTGTGCATCCGCACAGTCTGATTAGAGTCTTCACTCTGCGCTCTGTAGATAGATACTGACCCTAAGCTTCTTTAAACAATCAGAGTATATTGTAATTGCCCCCGAATGACTGTCCAGGGTGCTCAATGTGTGCGAGTCACGCACAGGCTCAAATATTTTACTGAATGCTGGTTATGTTTCACTACTATTCCTATTTCATATACTAACTGCGATTGACCTATGCTTAATTCGATCTCTGTTTCAAATATATACATTTTAACGGTGCATCCCGAAGGTCTTTTTATTATCACGAAAAGTCACCTAGTTATATTCATATAAAATAAATAATTATTGCACATGTTTGTAAGTTATTGCACTCAAAACTTAAAATTTCACGGATAGCAGACTACGCCCACTGACTTCTTACTGGAATTACCACTTCGATATTAAAATGCATATTTTAGCCAGTAACTTTTACAAAAAAAGTAATATGACGGGGTTGTAACCTAAACGTTGTAAAAAAAGCTTGAAAAAGCTGTAGTTAGGACCTTGCAAACCCACAGACGCAGTTCACATAATTGTCGGACAATGTAAGAGATCAAACTTCACTTCCGGTAAAATGAATGTTTTAATTGGTCGATTGAATTTTTGACTGACCAATGCGATCCGTCGATGTACATGAATATATGAAATAAAAATATAGTGCCTATTACTACAAAAGAACTCGACACACGGGATTTCCGTATAAATAGATCAAAGTAATTCTGAGGTTCGGTTTCATTCTACACCTTTAAACTTTAAACCATTGCTACATAATCACGCATATTTACGCATCACATCTATAAAGCTTGGGAAAATACTGTCACTAGCAATTTCTTCATTATCCACAATGTTTTCTAGTCTAAAAGACAATGATTTTTTAAAAATTCACCAGCTTAAAACTGTCTGCAACTTCTATGAATTTGGACAAGTCTAACATTTTCTTGTGTGGGAAAGGGCTTTGGAACGTCAATTCATGCTTCTCGTCCAATCAGAGCCACGTGTTCAGGTAGCAAAACGCTCGCCAATATGTTAAGAATAGTACGACGCTCTGCATATAAAGTTTAATGAAAGACGGATTCCAAGCGGTATGAAATCAAAACAACATCTTGTATGTTAGACATCTTAGCATTTTGGAACTGTTGGTGTATTCTTTATGAATATCTCCTCTCAAATTGTTCGTGTTTTGTTGGTTCTTTTGTTTAATTTCGCAAAAAGTACAATCGAGGACTGTTTGTATCGACATTGGTATCAGACAATATGTAAGAACGCCATTCGGTCTACCTCGTGTCAATAGTTTTCACTGCTACATGAGGCACCTTGAACTTACTCTATATTATTAAAAACAGAAAAGCATAAAAAACATGGGCTTTGCAGTTTAACATGGGTCAAGATTATTTCGCTGGTCGCAAATTTCCTGACCCTAAAATGGTTATTAAATTTTACCTTTTTGTTTGGATGTTTTCTGTTTGTAAAACTTATTTCGTATTCGATCCGAAATTTACTCTAAATTCGAGTTGAGTTGTAAATGCATAAAAAGAAACGAAAATATTAATGAATTGTTATTCATTACTATTGAACTCCCAAATAGAATTTATAGAATAAAATTAATTCAAATTTAAAGTTTAGTAAATTCCCAATTTGGCACGAAAAGATGTTTTGTAATCTCGGCACGTAATGTCTTCACTAAATAGTTCCATGACATAGATGTCGAATCTAGTATCATGTTAATCTAAACCTTAATACTTGGATATTTGTCAAATTTATAACATCTTACAATGTGCTAATGTATGAATGTAATCTGCCTCTCAATGACACCCAGTAATCTGGTCGAATAAGTTCGCGTGCCCTCCAATAATTCCAAGATCCCCGTCTACCACGTGATCTCTGATGTCATCTATCATGGCGCATGGGTCACATTCTGTCATCTGGTCCACCTGACCGCGGTGGAAGCTCAGTTGTTGAGGAGGGAAGTTGGTCTGAAAAGAGTCCGAGGACTGTTCTCCGCGCATGAAGTTTGTTGACGTCATGGCGTCTACATGTAGACTCGTGTCAGCAGTATAACCTTGTAAAGGGCTCAATATACGAGGGGTTCCGAAACTTGATATTGGACTGTGAATGTTTGCAAGAGGCACTTGATTGACTGAAGGCACTACGTAACAACCGCTCGTCTGACCTTGATGAGGGAACGTGTCGTAACCATGGTAACAAGATGTATTTAAATGTGGAGATCGAATGGTGGACGGCTGATATTCAAATGTATGTTCATACAAAAACTGATATGGTTTAGAATAGCTGGGATTATCAGGAAGAAGAGTTCGCGGGTTAAGTTGTAAACATCCCGCTACTAGATTCATCGTATTTTGTGATAAACCTTTCGACAAAGACTTTGCAAATGTGACGCCATCTGGTCGTACTCCGCTCTTAAGTATATTTGACAAAGCACCGATATAATTACACGCAAGTCGCAAAGTCTCAATTTTGGATAATTTTTGTGTCTTAGAATAGCAAGGCACATGTTTTCTAAGAACATCTAAGGCATCATTTAATCCATGCATCCTGGTCCTCTCTCTAGTGTTGGCTTTCACACGTCGAATTCTTAATTTTAAAAGTCTAGCTTTTGTCATCTTTTTCTTTTTCGGTCCTCGCTTCTTTGGCACTTTAGGTTCTCCAGTATCATTATTGGGCTTTGTAATTTCTTGTTCTGTTTGTGTATCAATTTGCTCCTCGCATAATGTCGGTTCGAGCTTTTCGTCGATCTCCGAGAATAGTTCGTCCTCAGTCGGAAAATCTGAATCATCTTCGCATGCGATATCATCATGTAGAATGGAACGTATAGGCATTCTCTCATCTGAAGGTAAAATAAAAATATATCGATGGGTCAGCGGGAAACAGTTGTAACTGCCAAGGCAGTTACAGCTGTTTCGCGCTGAACCATCGATTTGAGCCTGTGGGTAACATTTCCAACTATTACGACTGTGCGTGAAGAACACACACACTAGTCTAGACAGCCACAAAGTTCATATAGAAAATTCGTTGATCGTCTAAAGAAGCTTTGAGTTAGTGTCCATCTATACAGACCATAGTAAAGACCTTGATCGGACTGTGGATGCACGGGCTGATCTTAGTCTTTACCTTGCGCACATGCGTAATGGTTTGTAATCTTACGTTAATACTCAAACATTTACTAATTTCAGTCTTACATCAATATACAGGCAAGCTCTAGCATAGAAACACTGTAGACTATAAAACTAGCGATTTTGATATGCATTATCTAGTCTAATTTTGAACGATAAAACAGCATTTTTTGTATGAGAAACAAGCAAAAAATCTTAAGTACAAAGAAGACAAATAACCAGGAATACACATTCTCCGGCCAAAGGACCCTCCCCTCCTCTTCCGAAAGAGTTTACAATGTACATATATAAGTGCGCTGGTCAGACAGTGAACTGGTTACGGAAGAAGGAATAGTGATATCATTAAGAAACATTTTTCGTTGTAGCGCATTTCTCGGGGACCGAAGATGGAATTAAAAAAAGGCTATTGAATCCAATGATCATACTTTATTTTAGATATTAGCAAATAATTACGAGTCTGTTCTCTGGCAAAATTCAACGAGGAAATATTTTTCGATTTGAAGTTTGATACGATTAGATTTGATTAATTTGCGGTCAAATTTTAAAGGCCTGTTTAATTTTGTTTCACCTGACAGAACCTCGTTTTAAATGCCAAATTCAGTTATACAACAGACTGTTTAAAAAAATAGATATCTCAACGAATTCTCATGGTTGTACAGAAGATGTGGTTTAATTTAGAAAAAAATCTGCTTTAGAATACGATAATTTTGATTTTAAATTATTATTGATCTGATTATTTTTTCTCCTTATTAATACTATTATGAATCAGACGGCCTTTCAAAAAATTCAAAATTCCGTCAATATTGCCTGTTTGTCATATTCGACCTAGCAAAGGATTAAAACGTGCTAAAGTCGGAAAATCAACAATCAACATCCTCTCGTTTGATGGGCAATTATTTATTAATACGCAGTGAAGCATTTCACCCGTTATAAATATCACATCTCACGCATAGCGGCCATTTCAACCTTCTTTGTATCGCGTAATTCAATTCTCTAATGGCGGACAGCCAAATGTGCAGTTTGAGCATGCGCAGTGAAGGTACTTTCGTTTTATTGGCAGAACAGTGAAGTTGCTGAACATATTTGATATTGTTCCATGAAAATCGATTAAGTTGTTTTATGTCAAGTGGAACACTAAAAGATCTTGACGTCAAAGAGAAACCTTCTGTCATAAGTTGATAGAAAAGATAATTCTTCCAATCTGTTCGCGAATTTGATATTGCAAAGCCTGGAATCGATAACTTTGATAACGGTAAAATATAACGGGTTTGTGTAAATACAGTCATTCCTGTTCCTTAATCATGATTAAATTTATTGCACTGGCTAATCAATTTAGCACTGGCTAAAATCTGAATTTGAAAATTATCTCTGCCTTTGTTTCGCCCTCTTTTTCAGATTCAGTTTGACTAATGCAATAATATCTGAGAGAAAAGCTTACGTCATACGGATGTCAAAAATCATATCGAAAAACGCTAGTCAAAGTTTCAAAGATGGTTCATCATCGGAAAAAAATATAAAAACCTAAAAACCTAAAACATTTTATTTCGTAGTTAACCGTAGAGTTTCCTTTGATATCAAATAACACGTACAATTTGCATTACTGTTTTATTAACATTATTCTTATCAGATTTATTTCTATTCTTATCATCGTTATTATTGATGGTGTTGTCGTTGAAGTTGATATTGTTTTTCATTTGTATCTATTACCTTTTTAGAAGAAATTACTGAATTATTTAATTATCATCATAGTCATCATTATTATGATCCTTATTGTTGTTGTTGTTGTTGTTTCCCTTGTCCCTGGTGTATATAATCGTTTGTCGATTAAAACCTCGTAACTACAGCTTAATCAAGCTGTAGTTACGAGGTTTCGATCGCCCAACGACGATATAGTGTCTGAATATAGGTACAAAGACCAATTTTGATACTGAATTATTTAATTAGATAAACATACAGTCCTTTTATTTCAATAACTCAACTCAAAACAGTTTCTCGATACAGAAAGAGATTATATCAACATGAAAGTTCAACAACCGCAAGTACATTATCCAAACATAATGTATAAATCATATTTGATTAATGACATTTTTTTTAACATAACATTCTTTAATTTCGACTTAAAGGGAGGTATCGATGTTTCTGAAACCTAGACAAGAAAAAATTACCAAGTGCCGAAAAATACACTCAAACGAACATTTAATACTTTAAGTTCAGTTGGGTATTGTCTTGGTGGTAATCTAATAGGGGCAAAGTGGCTTTTTGTGGTTATAGCGGAAAGGTTCAGCGAAATTCCAGGTTATTTTTAGATATCACGGAGTTTGGCTGACGACATCGAATGACCTCATTTGCATATGACCTAAAGTCAACTGAAGTTAACAAATTTACTAGCGAAACAGCCAACGTCCTAATTCAGGTCACATGAAAGGGTAAGCGCAAAACTACGGTTAGTGTATATATTCCTAATAACACTTACGACAGTTTTGGCCTGATCTTTACAGAAAATAAAGTCCGGCTAGCGAACATAACTCCTGATGACGTAACGATGACGTTTGTTTGATGTAATTTAAACTAAATTCAAGGTTCCAACGGTTATTCGCACCACGTGATTGATCATATAATCTTCGCAACTGTC
The DNA here is from genome assembly GCA_946902895.1 of Fragum fragum. Classification (NCBI taxonomy): domain Eukaryota; kingdom Metazoa; phylum Mollusca; class Bivalvia; order Cardiida; family Cardiidae; genus Fragum; species Fragum fragum. The sequence goes on along the minus strand of OX336377.1, from coordinate 33,073,638 downwards.
TCGGATTAATCTAAAACTAGATTAATAGCCTACGTAGGCTATATAGGAAATTCCCTGCTTTTTTCTGATAAGCGACCTCAGATTTTAGCAAAATTTCTTTTCGGCATATTGTATTCAAATAGTATACGAGAAGAAATAAAAATAACTAAAATCTGTGACATGAAAAAAACAGCGATACCTACCTTTAAAGCACCCACGGTTTAGTTAAAGGACCAAGACACGGGTGTTATGAAAATAGATAATTTGGTGTCAAATATCGCATATCTATCCGTCTAAAAATGTGGTTACCGCAATATGTTGGTCCAGGCATTGGAGATTTTAAAGATTTTTTGAATTATCAGACTAAATCTAAAAAGATCTTTATGTGAACCTTTTATATTACATACTACCGGCCATGAATTTTTGCAGAGCAACGCCTTTTGGTAAATCGAAATACCTTCGGAGGTCAGTAGCCGGGGTCAGCGATCCGTTAATTGTCATGTTATAATCTAATTTTTATTTTCGTCTATCAAAAAGGGGCCATCTGATTGGTAGGAAAAATTAATTCATACCTCCATGAACAAAATTTTGAGCACGCAGCTTTTTTGTATGTCCGCACAAAATAGTCCCATACAAAAGGGTACCCAAATTTGTAAAATTTTTGTTTTTTTTTTTTTTCGCTCGATTCTATTAAATTATAAGAAATGAAGAGAATACTTTTTTGTTTTCATGAAGGTATGAACTGATAAACCTAATCACACAAAGTATGAACCCGCTTACGTATTTATACAGTGTGATTAGGTTTTTCGGTTAATACCTCCATGAAAACTTAAAATACCCTCTTCATCTCTTAAATAGAAAAATATTAAAATTTCTATAAAAAGGAAGGTCTCCTTTGTCGAAAAGAAGATTTCAAAACTATCTGTCGCTGTTGATGCTGAGCGTTCTTCTGAACAACAGACAATTGAAAGCGTTATTATGTTATATCACTCATTTTTTTTCTGATTTTGTTTATTTTGGATTTTTTTCCCGGAAAGTTGGTCATTTCTTAATTATGTAAGAGAATTTTCTTAATGTCATGTCCTAAAGGTATATAATAAAAGGAATATTACAACAGTTTGGTTTTTCTATATGTTGTTATCGTGTTCTCGAAACGTGTGTAGGGATTTTTTTATTGGATGAGACTGAAGGTCTCGAACACGATAACAACAAATAGAAAAAAAAACACTGTTGTTATATTCCCTATTTATCCTGACTGTCCATAATACTAGTGTATTCATGCATGTATAGTGTTTCATCAGGGTTGAAAATTGACCGTTCGCTCCTGTCAACCAAAGCATCAATCGACCAATACGAATAATTCATGGCGAACGGAAGTGAACTTTAAGCTCCAACATTGACCCTTTTGTTGGTTTAGCGACTTAAACGTCGAAACTGCAGCTTATTCAAGCCAGCGATAAGTCACTTACCATGTGTCCTAGTGATATGATCTTTTTCGATTCGGATTGTTTTTTAGTGTCCTTTTTTACCCCGCCTACTTAATCAAACATAAAGTCCTGTTTCGATTTTAAACGGCTTTATTTTGCTAAATTGTATGACCAGTAGCTTGTAACAAAAAAGAATACGCTTGAATAAGCTGTATTTGCGACGTTTAAGTCCCCAAAACCAACAAAAAATTTACACAAAATGACGACAAAGATCGGAGTTCAAAACTCATTTCTGGACTAAGTGAATGATTCAATTAGTCGTCAGGTTATTTGATTGACAGCTGCGATTTGTCAATTGATGGATCGCCGGTCACGCCCACTGAGCTCTAACAGGACGTTCCACTTAGATGTCAAACGGTTCTCTTTTAAAAAAATAAATATGGCCGGTCACAAGTAACAACAAAAGGAAAATGGTTGGTCGGCGACTCAAATGTCGTAAATACTTTAATACTCCTAGAATTAGCTTTATTTACGACGTTTAGGTCCCCAAACCGACAAAATGCTTCATACAAATGACAGCCAAAGTTGGACTTCAAAATTCACTTCAAGTCTAAACGAATGATTTGATTGGTTCATTGATTCTTTGTCTGCAGCGATTGGTTAGTTCGCGAATCTCTGCTATCAATCAAAAAGTCGATCGATTCATTTAATCAAAGTTCTGAAAGTACTGTAAGCTAGCAAAGCACGGTTGAAATTAGAAAAAAAATCCCCTGTTGAGTAGAAAACATTGTGGACAATGAAGAAATTGCTTGTAACAAGCAATTTCTTCATCGTCCACAATGTTTTCCAAAGCTTTTTCTTGAGATGCTTAAACAGCGGAATTGAGTGGGAATTACTTAAATAGCATGCCTTTGAAGGAGTTCTCTACAATTTGAATAAAGTTTGCAATATTCCTGAAATACATAAGAACTATTTTTATGGCGTAGGCATTCCATGGATATAGACGTTAAGCCTCCAGTGGCAGTTTGCACTCGTTGAATTTTGAGAAGGCCTCAAATTTTGTCTGTTAACTTAAGCTATCAAAGCTAACGCTTTGCTAGATAAAAATTGTTTCAGTCTAAAGCTACAATGCGTTTCGCAAACCTCATGAATGTAGCTTACAAAAAGATTCTTGGGTAGGTGGTCAAACGTCGTAACTTCAGAGTGTTTGTTTTTTCAACGGGGGACAGGAGATTAATGAAAAATCCACAACATTTGACATTTTCCATACGCTCACCAGAAATAATTTATTAGGAATTGAATTTCATTTTCCGACGTTAAAAAAGACAGATGTAATATATTAGTAGATCGGTTGCGAGCACATTAATCCAAAATTGAGTTTTTACAACCCGCCATGGAGAGATTGCGCTATTAAAATGTGACAGTTTTATTCACTGCTGACCATGCATCACGTGAACTGCACGCGACATTATCCTCAATGCGCGTGCGCAGTCATAAAAACGAAACTGTATCCGAATTAGTTGTACACAAATGGTTTAAACTCTTTTCTAACTATTTATTGATTCATTTCCTTACACTGTAACCGTTGTTACTGAAAAAAAAACGTAAATGAAAAAGATTCAGTTCATATATCAAAGATTTTTTTTTTATGATTATTATTAATGTCTTAGGATAGACAGCTGTTCTTGTAAACAAGAAAGCTCAGTCCAAGCATGCTAAACTCCCCTAGCCATAAGTGTCAGTAAGAAAATGTAATGAGAGAAAATAGTTTTTTCGAAAATGAATGCTCGACAATGTGGGGGAAGGGGAATCAATTAAAAAGTGCACATCATTGAAACCTGACCTTTTGTGACTGAAATATCAACAACAATAAAAGAGAGAACTGTCATCAGATAAAAGGCTCGCTCATTAGTCTAAAACTGCTGGAGTCCGGGGTCACAGAAATGGAGACTTTGGTGTTTTGTAGGGGATATTTGTAGGCCCTTTCTTAATTAAAAATATAATAAATTTAAAAAATGATATCAATTTGTCTATTACAGAGCAGAAACGTATCTGCTTTGAGAACAGGAAAAATATCCTATCAAAGCATGACGTATTCAAATTAAATAAAAAGAACATTTCTTTTTCTTCCCCACTTTTTTAACCCTTTAACGTTTTTTTTTAAATTTTCATTCTTATTCATATTCCGGTAAAGGGGTAGGAGGCCACATAATAAAGCAAGGGGAAATTCAAAACATCCTATATGATAGATAAAAAATGTAATAAAAAATAAATAGCTTTTTATAAGCAATTTCTTCTTTTTCTTCAATGTTTTCTCGAGGATGATATCACAGGGACGTAAAAATAAGGGTAAATGAATTAATCTGAGAACAGCAATGTTGATTCTGTTACCGCCCCAGTCTGTAATTCTGCTTCCAATGTTATATAGCTGATAACGGAAAGTGTTAATCGATAGACGGATAATTTCTATCACCATTTTATTTTAACAGTCAAGTGTTCTCCACACAATGCCGACTCCAGAAATGACGTGACTAAAGTCTGGATTTATCCGCACGACACTTGGCATTATTAAATAGGCAATCCTGTCCGTCAGAACTAAGTACCGATAAAAAAAGTATGAGGGTAGAAATTAACCCAATACCAGACGACAAAATTTTAGACTGGACCAAATTAAAAATTATGTGCAAACGACAATTTAAAGCTTATGAAAATTAGGATTTTCTTTACTTTTAGGGTAGAAAACATTGTTGATAATGAAGGAATTGCTCGTAACAAGCAATTTCTTCATTTTCCACAATTATTTCCAAAGCTTGTTTTCTTTGGAGTGTGTATAAAAGCGTCATTGAGTTGGTATTGGGCCTACAAAAAAAATAAATTTTTGCTTTGTCTATCAAGATAAAATGGTTTTGATTGGTTTATTGTTCCATGCTACTATAATTTAATCTTTAGCTTCGTCTATCAAAATCCGACGTTCTGATTGGTCGAAAAATATTATTCATAACTCCATGAACAAAATTTTGAGCACGCAGCAATTTTGTAAGCTTCCCCACAAAATAGTCCCATAAAAAGGTATCAGAAGTGTAAAGTTTTTGCTTTTTTCTCTCGATACTATTAAATTATAAGAAATGAAGAGAATATTTTTTGTTTTCATGGAGGTATGAACCGAAAAACCAAATCACACAATGTATGAATCCGCTTCGCGTATTCATACAGTGTGATTAGTTTTTTCGGTTCATACCTCCATGAAAACAAAAAACATTCTCTTCATCTCTTAAATGAATAACACATTGAGCACGCGACCTTTTAATATGCTTGCACCTTAAGTAGCTACATAAAATTATACTCAAAACTAGCAAAATATTTGCTTTGTTTATCTTTGTGACATTGATTTATAAGAAATGAAGAGAATATATCTGCTTCGGGTATTCAAACAGTGCGATTAAGTTTCTAGGTAAATGCTTCAATGAAATAAGAAAAAATTATTCCCTTCAATTCATAAATTGATATTTGAACGGGACCGTTCTAATATTCCGTAATGCAAATATTTGAAAACCTATAAAGAATCTAACAGAGGTCAATAAAGAATCGTTTTCAGAAAAGGACTAATAAAGTCAGGAAGAAGTTCGGAAAATCGGTCAGCAGCGATAATTTTCAACCGTGGTCACTCAGCATTATCCGTGCCAGTCTGACCGGGGTCTATATTCTTTGCACCTATCTGATTGTCCCTTTTTGGCGAATGAGTCACAATTACTTATTTCTGTGCATTTTTGTTTTTATTGGAAGTCATTGTTTTTAGAACAACTTATATATTACAATCTTCCATTATAAAGAGCCCCTATGTACACATCGTCGTTGTCGTTCTAAACGTCGTAAATACAGCCTGAATCAAGCTGTATTTACGACGTTTTAGAACGACAACGACGATATACTTGTACTTTTATGGAGGTAATTAATGGTGAGGGCTTGATGATTTAACCCATTCCCACTCAGAGACGCTTTTAGACGCCTTCAAGGGAAAAGGCTTTAGAAAACATTGTGGGAAATGAAGAAATTGCTCGTTACAAGCAATTTCTTCATTTTCCACAATGTCTTCTACCCAGAAATTGAAAAAAAAAACATAATCTTAAATTGTCGATATTTTAATAAAAAAGGTAAAATGATAAGGTATATAATAAATAGAATAATCAACTGGTTATTCCAGATTTGAAAAAATATTTCACTCGGATGCGTTGTCAGGCGTTAAAAAAATCGTGCTGCGCATTCGTTTTTTCAATGCCCAACAACGCATACCATGACAAGTATTAGTTGTGAAATATCCCGTTGTCATGGTATTCAAGTTAAAGTTCCAGCTGAGAAGTCGGCAACGTGAGTATGTCTAACTCAGTCGTGTTATATCTGAGAGATTGTTCAAATCGGCGTACCCCCCCACCCCCACCCCCCGCAAAAAAGAGAAAAGATACAGTTTGTAAATTATGCAACTTCGGCCAGGTTGAAGATGAATATCACTTTCTCTTCTGTTGTCCCCTTTTCATAAGCATTAGAAGTAAATATATCTGTAGAATAGCTTGGCCTAATATTCACAGGTTCAATAGTTTAATGTCTACTTCGAATAAAACGAAACTACTTAATACAGCTAAGTTTATTTCAACGGCGTTTGAAGCGCCTAAGGACTGTTTCAATAATTCTGTTCATGAACCATGTTCCTAATCATTGGTAATTTATGAATTTTGAATATTGATAATTTGTAAAACTGTATAACATTATGTCTAAGCCATATTTTTTTAAATGTTCAAATCGGCATAACCTGCCCCCTCCCCCAAAAAAGAGAAAATATCTTCTTTTTTTTTCATAAATTACCTCGGTACAACGTCACATAATTAAGTCCATTGACAAATTACTTCATTTAAGCCGTATAGGATATATTAGCCCATTCCTACACAGAGACGCTTTTAAACGCAGCTCAACTTGAAATCTTTAGAAAATAATTGTTAAAACTGAAAAAATTGCTTGTGATTCAAGCGATTTCTTCATTATTCACATTATTTTCTTCTCCAAAAGATTTTAAAGATTTCATCAACTTGAAATCGTCTTCTGAAACTTCTTTGAATTGGGACTGGTCTAAAATTGTACCACGTGGGGATGTATTAAAGACAAGAATGTTATTGTTGCCTCAGCAGTTTTCCTGAAAATGTTACAGTTGATTTAATGGCGGACATACAATTATAACTAGGATGAATTTTGATTGAGTCATTTCTCAGATAACTTAATTAACGCTTTTATACGGTTATGGTCCATATTATTAGACAACCCAAACAAATGCAGTTTCGTCATTGCAGACTCGCCAATTATCCAAGGGGGATTTTCAATTTCATTTAATAGAAATAAATTCAATTAATGAAATGCGAGATTTTAACCATTTGTCGCTGACTTCCACGTCTAGATCGCCATATGCCGAGATATTGTTAGAACATCCCAGCTTTATTCCCCACTCTTTCTGGAATAAAACCTCGTAAAGTCTCTCTCGCAACGAGATCCATGGCGCGTGAAGTTACGTCACTAATTACTGTAACATTGAACAGACGAAAACTAATTGTGTCAGGAGAAGAACAATGGCCGACTATCTACCCATCTGTCCATATTCAACCTTTCACGGTATTTACAACCACCCATATCAAATGGAAAATGGATAAAATTAACAAAAACAACATTGTACACTGATTCATGATATGAATAGCAGGGCCTTGTAAAAACGTAAATGATATATCTCTGAATACATGCATATTACCTATGCTCTCGTTTTGGTTAGTTTAGTGTATGCGTATTTATTTTAGTTCGATTGAGACCATGACTTTTAGCTTATAGATTCGCTTTCGGTCACTCACAATTCAGATGTCGTCACGTTACCGAAAGAAAGTTCGTGGCATAAACCCCCACTGCTACCCAATTCAATAGCTGGGTAGACTGTGGCTAAATATTAAGTGTCTTCAACACATCCCAGTGGCGGTTGAAATCGAACCCGCGACCGTCAGATCACGAGTCATGCACCTATTCCACTCGACCATCTAGGTAGTCAAGGTTTAGGTTGACGAACCTTCCGTCTTGAAATGGTCGAGGATCGAGTTTGTCCCTTCATGATAATCTCCCCAACCCAAGTTTAATCCTTTCCGTTAAAATACCACTTTTTACGCCTTTCATGTAAAAGGCTATAGAACGCATTGTGGAAAATGATAAAATTGCTTGTGACGAGCAATTTCATCATTTTCCACTTGAGAAATGAAGAGGGTATCTTTTTGTTTTCGTGGAGGAATGAACCAAAAATTTAAGCACACTGTATGAATATGCGAAGCGGATTCAATTGTTGTTGTTATTGTTGCTGTTGCCGTTGTTGATAATCTTTTCCTTGTTATTGTTGTTATTGTTATTTTTGTTGTCGTAAAATCTCGATAACACTGGTATTTCATTTCATACATAGATAAATAAATAGATAAATAAAACTATGAATAAACGAATAAAAACAATGCGCTAGGATCAAATGATTATTGAAGTAGTCAATAGAAAATATCCTTAACTCCTTAAATAGTACAAGGGGCGGCCCCTTAATCGATAAAGTATTGTGGTGAGGGCGTTACCTCGTCTGAGAGAAGCGTCAAATTATGTTACAATATTAGTCTGGAAATGTGGCCATCCCGGAACCCCGCCATTATTCCAAACTTAAATATCAATCTGTATAAAGATCGGGTTTCCTGAAATAAACCTTCGCCCTTCAATTAGCCCTGCATTTTTTCCCGACCGTTCTCCAGTTTGATGTCTTTCATTTTTCAAGCAGGTTCCCATAAATAATTCACCCGAACTATCAAAACTTAACCCTTGTCATGCTCAATAAAATCCTCTACAAAACTGCATTAAAAGCAAATGGCTGAAAGCATAGAAAGCGCTTATTGTGGATTTATAATACTTCTTAAAATTTACATTAAAAAAATTACGTTTAAAGGTAAACACAGGAGGTCTAAACAAAGATTAGACTGCACATATGTGCAGGCTGATCTTTGTCTAGACCTCCTGCCAACACAGGAATATTCCGGGCTCAGCATGGCAAGGGTTAAGAAATCAACGATATTGGCCGGCCGCGAAGGGTTTTACCAGTTTAACCAATTACAAGACGAAATAATACACACTTGTTTAAATTGTAAGATGTTGCAGACGACATTTGATAGCATTAAAAGTTCTTTGTCTTTTTTATGGAAAACATTGTGAATAATAAATTAATTGCTTGTTACAAGCAATTTCTTCATTTTCCACACTGTTTTCCAAAGCTTGAGGGGCGTCAAAAAGCCAGATTATGTTGGAATAGGTTAAATATTTGTATATTTTTTTCTTTATCTAGAACTTGACTATTGTTAAAACTTATGTAGGCCTTTCATTCTCATGTTGTACAATAATGTACCAAGAGTGAATAAAGGATTTTGTACATATACACATTTGGTGACTCCTTTATTCTGCCATCGGGTTTTCGATTTTAATATTACCGGTTCTATTTTCTTTGGTGAAGTCTATTTTACAAAAACTTTGCTGTTCATTGTATAAATCAAACAAAGAGTCTATTTCGTATCGAATATATGAACATTGTTGCAATTCGATCGAGGGTTGTTAGAAATATGTTGAAAAATAAAATTTGCCCAATAATCGTATTCGCTCAGACTGGCTATCGAAATATTATCAAATGAGTATTTATGCATTAGAATTGACAATTTGAAAAAAAAATCAGGCAGTTCAATAATAGTAATAAAAACTTTAAATATTTCGTTGGCCTTCCAAACAAGCGGACCTCTGGCTAAAAAGAATCTGTATCTGCGACGTTTTAGTGACCTATATACGTGACTTGTTCAAAACGTTGATTTACATTTATGCATCTTCTTGATATATGTCAGTTTTTAACCCATTCCCGCTAAGTGACGCTTTTAAACTCCCTCAAGGTAAATAGCTTCGGAAAACATTGTGGAAAATGAAGAAATTGCTTGTTACAAGCAAATTCTTCATTTTCCACAATGTTTTCTACCCAGAAAGTTAAACAAATCCAAAATTTCATAATATTTAATTTGTCGTCTGCAACTCCTTTCAATTTGGACCAGTCTAAATTTCTGTCGTCTGGTAATGGGTAAATCCTTGTCATGCTGAATTAAATCCTCTATAGAATTGCACTGAAAGATCAAAAAGCGGAAAACTTAATCACCAATTGTTGGTTAACATTCGTTTTAAAAAAAATCTTTTCAGCAAGTCTGGCTTAAACGGGAAAAGCAGGTGGTGTAGACTAAGATCAGACTGCACATATGTGCAGACTGATCTTGGTCTATACCTTCTGTCGAAACAGGAATAATTCTGATTCAGCATGACAACAGATCGATTTTACGTTCACAAGATTAACTCGGACAGAGAAACAAAGCCATCTTCCCATTTCACAAGTTCGTATCTCAACCAATCAAATCAATATTTCGTTTAATCAAATTAGTGACTTTCGTTCCATTTTTCATCCCGAGCTGGTGACATTTCGGTAAATGTCCCACTTGCCGCCGCATTCGGTTGATCTAGACGTCGCACGTGCTAGTCACGTGACACGAGATCTGTTACGTCATCTCAATTTGAAACATTTCCTTAGAGAATTGTTCAAGGGAAACAGCGGGCGTTTTTGATTAATATCTCAAATGAACCGAATGCAATGTTTTTGTCGTTTTTCGAAGACCTTTTCTCCCGACAATGTTTGATATGACATCGCATGATCATCATGGGTGAGTAAGTGAGCATACTTGTAATGTGGTCATTCTTTCCACAAATAGATTTATTTAGACGTAGCCTTAGTGCTCAATTGATCAATCGCGGCTGTCAGTCAAAAAATCAATAAACCATTCAGATAATCCATTTAGACTTGAAGTGAATTTTGGACTTCAACACTGGTCGACATAAATGCCCATTATGGCTGTAGTTACGACGTTTAAGCCGCTCACCAACGATTTAATTTTTTGTAACATGTTAATTGCCTTAAAGTTTGCAAAATAGCGCCGTTAAATAATGAGGCGGAACTTCCTGTCGGAGTCAGTCGGCGAGGTCATCAAGATCAGTGATCCGTCAATCGATAGACCACTCCCCCTCCCCCCCCCCTCTGTTCACGATGGGTCAAGGGTTCGAATTCTGGTCTTTCCGCTACATTTCCGCCTCTTGTAAAACGTGCAACACTAGTTTCCAACAATTATAAAAAAAAAAACTTTTTCGACAAGTAAATGTTTAGATAGTAATTGACTAATCTCGCTTGTCAATCAAGGATTATATCGACCAATCAAATCATTTATTCAGTCCGGAATTTTAATTTAAACTCGTTATGAACATTGTATTGAACAGTTTGGCTATTTCAAGACCATAAACCCTTTACCAGACGGCCAAATTTTAGACTGGTCCAAATTCAAAGAAGTTGCAAACGACGATGAAATTTTACACCTTTTTATGTTATGGGTTGGAAAACATCATTGATAATGAAGAAGTCGCGTGTAACAAATTTTATCATTTTCGACATGTTTTCTTCACCATTTTCTTGAGGGGTGTCCAAAAGCGTCATTGTGTGGGAATAGGTTAAAGAGTTTGAACAGTTGATACATAATGAGGGTCCGTTGATACGGAATACACAGTCGGGCTACCCTTGCAGGGCTGAGACGTTTCTTTTTATGGTTGCACCATATTGTCGGAGATTATATGACTTGCTTGGTATGTGTAAAGTTTCAAAGTAGAATCAATCCGAGATTCAAATGATTAAACTAGGAAGTTTTTGGTTATTTCATTTGTCAGCCCCCTTCTCAAAAACAATCAATTTTAATGGGACCCTTTAATCACAAAGCCTAAGCGAATGAAAAATGAATTTAAACAGTAAACAATTTGTTCGATTCATTATTTGGACAGAACAAAATTATTAATGACATGACAGGTGTCCAGTTGTGTTTACAATAAAGTGGTCGCATTTAGTGCACTTGTTTCTTAAGTACTTCCCCATAAAGGAGCTAATTCTTCTGAGAAACCCTTTTCTTCTCGTATGATAATTCGTTCACGTACTATTAATAGATGTCATATTTTCTGAAATTTATTCTTTAATTATATACCTATAAATGTTACTATATCAATAGTAAAATATATACGGACAAATCGGACACGTTGGGGAAAATAATCCGCATCTGTCAAATACGGTTCCATATAAGGCAGTCTAGGATGAAGCCATTTTCATTCTGTAGATGATGTCTTAACCCATTCCAACTCAACAAAATTTTAGACTGGTCCAAATTGAAAGAAGCTGCAGACGATATTTTCAAGTTGGTGGAATTTAAATTTTCTTTGTCTTTTTGGATAGAAAACATTGTGGATAATGAAGAAATTGCTTGATACAAGCAATTTCTTCATTTTCCACAATGTTTCCCAAAGCTTTTTTCTTTATGGGCGTAAAAAGGAGGGCTTGTGTGGGAATGGGTTAATACCAATAAACCGTAATCAAATGGTGAAGGAGACGTCATTTGCTTTCATAATACATTTTTTTTCATAATTACATAGATATTATTCAATGAGAAAAATAAGTTTATAATAAAGGGAATATCATATTACAATAGCGATACAACATCTTGTATTTGCTTCTCGCTGCGAGGGAAAATTTCATATTCCACTCGACCATCGACTCGTGAAAAATCCAAATTTTCCTCGACAGCTCAATGCAAATACAAGATGTTGTATCCCTATAGTAACATATTAGTTATATCTAAGATTGTCGATACTGTTTTATTCAAATAGTTTGATTCCTGTAAAATTGTGATACATCATGATAAAGAAGTACTATCTTTAGAATAAGACAAATACGTAGATGCCCTAATATTTTTTACGAAACGAAGCTGTTGTATAATTCATATATATTCATTTTAACAATGGGCGGACACACCATGACAGTACATGATTCAGATATTTTGAAATATTCCAAGGAATGAATTGATGAAAAAGGAATTGTTCACCAAATTCTTCAACAATAAATAACGCCACGCGAAGAGTACTTGGACTTAGTTATAATCCCTTTGTCTCAGGACTTTATTAAATTAAAGGGCCAGCGTGACGAATATTAATGTACTTGTATCCAAGAGTGGTATTTATTCAAGTCGTACATTATAAGAACAAAATAAATACAAATATTGACTCCCTCGACAATTATTAACATTTTGACACTCTTTATATTAAAATGTATTCGTGTTCAATGTGCACAAGGTGCAAGGTGCCACTCTAGACCTATTTAATCACTTTAAATATTTTCGTCTTGTCGATATCGAACTTCGAGACATCCGTTTTTCGAGATTTTATTGGCATAGAATTAAAATGGTCAACCATTTATGAACCCCACAGCTCGAGATACACGAAAATATTGAAAACAGAAACAAGAATTTGCTCGTTGACAGAACGAGAATCAAATCTACCCACTCGGTGTCGCGTCTGTATTTTATTTCTTTAATGATTTTTTTAATAATTATCAATCTGTCTATTATTAAAGAAATTGTTGTTGCTGTTGTTGTTGTTGCTATGTTGTTTTCAAAGTGCATGATAATGATATAATTGTCGGACCACCCCTTTCGATTAAAAAACGATAGATCAGTCAAATTATAAACTTAGAAGTGAAGGAAGTGAACTCTGAGTAGCATTTATATTGGTATCTATGTTAGTTTGGTGACTGAACGTTGTAGCTCCATATAGATCCATTTAGGTAATCAATTGTATTCATTATTAGTCGAATTTAGACTGGTACAAATTTAAAGACGTTGCATAGAATTATTTTTTTAATTTTTTATATATAATTCTTTTATTTCTATTGACTTTTATAATAAAAACACTGTGTATAATGAAGCAATTTCTTGTAACGAACAATTTCTTTATTGTCCAAAATGTTTTCCATAGTTTTTTTTTTCCTTGAAGGGGATGGGGGCATGACAAAGCGTGATTTTGTTGGAAAAATACATATTTCATACATCAGGTCCATGTTGATCGGTTATCATTTCCTAGCCCTATCTTGTGGGTACTCATTGTAATCGTTACAATGAGTTCCCAAAATATAGGGCTATAGGATATGAAATAAGTGATCAAGATAATCAACACTTCTTCTTGTCCAGAGCACCGGTTCCCTATTATCATTGTTGATAATAATATTATCATCATGTGTAATAAATTATTATTGCTATCATAAGGTGCATTACAAAACTAAACTACCAGAGATTTTGTTCGGATGAAGGCTAACAGGGCAAATCCAGCGTCCAAAACACAGCTAATAAACTATTGTCTGCGAAAAAAAGGGGCTTTATTAGGTTTTAAAGGACCTCAATTAGGCTTCTAATTCTAACCCTACAGCGAATTTGCCCGACCCCTGTATGCGGTCCTACGGAGAGTCAACAATATATGATTAGTCCGTAGCAATTAAGACCTGTCATGCGAAAATGACGAACAGGAAATGTAGAAATCATATTATGTTAAGTATATTCAATTTATGGTTCTTTCGGAATTAAAAAAGGTAAATTACAAAATCTTACAAAATCTGAAATTCTAGAAATGGCCTTTTTCAGAATGACGAGTCAAATATGGTTGTATATAGAATATAATAATTGACCAATCACGACTGTCAATCAAAAAATTCAAGCTGTAGTTACGACGTTCAGGTCACTAACCACCCATTCTACTTTTTTGTTACATGCGCCATGCCATAGATGTTACAAAAAAAAATGCCATTTAAAATCGAATTGGACCTTCCTGTCGGATTCGATGTGTGGGGTAAACGGAGTTAGTAGGCGGTGCCAGCACTCTATATACTTTAACATATTCATGTGCTAACATTATTTGTCGAATCAAAGAATTAATCCGCCAATCAAATAATTCTTATAGACCAGAAGTGAACTTTGAACTCCAACATTGGCCGATATTATTGTTGAGCATTTGTGTTAGTTTTGGGACCTAAACGCCTCAACTACATCTTATTCAAGCTGTAGTTACGACGTTTAGGTCGACATTCAACCATTATACACCCATGCTGCGTGTTACTGGCTTTGATTTTTGCCAAATAATGGCGTATTCCATCGAAGTGAAAACTTACTGTCGATGCTCAGTGGGCGGGGCCAGCGATCTGTTAATTTCAAAGGTAGTATTCAAATGTTAAAACTGAAAAGATATCAGACTTTGAAAATACGTGTTTTAACCCATTCTCACACAATGACGCTTTTTGAACGCCTCTCAAGACAAACAATTGAGAAAGCATTGTGTAATATGAAGAAATTGCTTGTAATTAGCAATTTCTTCATTTTACACATTGTTTTCTATCCAGAAAAATGAAGAAATCTAAAATTTCATAAACTTTAAATTGTTGTCTGCAACTCCTTTCAATTTGGACCGGTCTAAAATCTCACCGTGTTGTAATGGGTTAATCTCCCTTAGACGTTATCTAGCCTATTTAGAAAAGTTTTATTAAAAGATTAAGTGAAGTTTCAGTTATATAACATATTGCACACAGTCTCTTCTTGAATGAATTTCAGAATAATTCATTTTTGCATAGGTTTAGAAATATGATATATGTAAAAAAAAAAACTCCTTTCATTAAATACGGTAGAGGAGCTATGAAAGGTTACCGGTTTCACGAACTGAAAAAATATTATACTCTTTACATGTAATTAGCATTTCAGAAAAATGTGTTTCCGAAAAATTAAATTTACGGAATTTCTAATAGTGGAAAAATGTATTACACTTTCGATAAGGAAAGAATATCATCAAGAAAATATATGTATGTACTGTATTTCTCAATAAGCTTTTTAACCCTTATCTGTTTTAAAACTTTTTAGACCTGTCCAAATTCAAAGGTTTTGCAGACGAAAATGTATGGTAGATTTTATTTGAAAAATAACCCTTCAGTAGGGTAGAAAATATTATGGAAAAAGAAGAAATTGCTTGTTATGAGCAATTTCTTCTTTTTCCACAACGTTTTCTCAAGTATAAAATCACAAGAACGTAAAAATCAGTGATTGTACAGGAAAAGGTTAAACGGATCGTTGATACGAAATGAAATAAACCCGAATTACCAAGACGTTTTCACCTTCTTTGTCCTGCAAATCCCCTGACAACGTCTTGTCCTGCAAATCCCCTGACAACGTCAACTGTGACGTTTACTTATGCCGAGGCAGATAGTCACGTTTGCTATAAGCATACCAAATTTCTAATACAAGCCAAAATCACCGAACTGTATTTCATATTCCTCAAGACACCTTATTCTTCACTGCAATTAGTTACTTGTCGAAATTTATTTGGTTTTGTCCTAACTATTCTCACACAGACTCAGTGTTAGCTAGAAAAGCGTCAGCTTTGATAGCTTAAGTTAACAGACAAAATTTTGAGGTCGTCTCAAAGTTCATCGAGAGCAAACTGCCACTGGAGGCTTAACCTATAAAGCCATTGAATGCCTACACCATAAAAAAGTAGTTCTTATATATTTCAGGAATACTGTTGACATGCAAGTTCATTTCCTGGGCACTTTTAGCTCACTTGAGCACATCGTGATCAAAATGACTCTGACCAAAGTCTTCAAAGTTGTGGTAGACGACAGTATCAAATAGCTGAAAATTCTAAAATATATATCTCTTCAGGTAGAAAACAATGTGAAAATGAAAAAGGTGCTTGTAACAAGCAATTTCTTCATTTTATCACAGTGTTTTCCACAACTATTTTTGAGGGGTGTAAAAAGAGAGGGATTTTGTTGGAATGGATTAACTCCTTGGTTACTTTAACATTCTTTTAATGGTGATTACGTTTTGCAAAGAAGATTACTGAACAAAATAATGCTTTGCTAGCTTACAGTACTTTTCAGGACTTTGATTGTATATTGGCGGCTATAACGTAGCTCTTTCTTTCGAGCTGATGGACCTCACCATCAGATTATCATAAAGACAGCTACGATATCGCAGCTACATTTAGTATATTCTCGTTTAGTTATAGTCGCTACCGGATTTCCAGATGACAGACGCCCAATAAGAGGGGTTAGTTGTTACAGCAGATAGTACCAAGATACTGGGCGAAACGAAGTTCTTCCTTGTATTTTGTCTCCCGCCCAACTAGAAATGAGCTGGTCAGAAACTCAGAGGTAGTTTCAAGTGTATTGGTGCTTTACACTGGGAACATTAACCCATTCCCACACTAGAAAATTTTAGGCTGGTTCAAATTAAAACTAGATGCAGACGATAATTTTAAGGTGATGAAATTCTAAGATTCTTTGTCTTTTAGGGTAGAAAACATTGTGGATATTGAAGAAATTGCTTGCATCAAGCAATTTCTTCAATGTCTACAATGTTTTCCTAAGCTTTTTTGTTGAGGGGCATAAAAAGGAGGGCTTGTGTAGGAATGGGTTAAAGAACCAATGAGGTCTATTCGTAGAAGAGTTACTGGCGATTGGACCCGGGTCTCCTTGTATTAGCTTCTTTATCTCATGTTCCGTACCAATATGCCGAGATCATGGAGGGACACGGCATACTCACAACACAAATTAGTTTTGAAGTTGGATCGACCACAACAAACTGCTCTACAATACTAAACTAAACAGGCCGTTAATCAGATTGTCTAGCTATCAGATGTCGCCTATGAAAGTGTGAAAAAATTAATGACAGAGAAAATATTTTCAAAAAGTTGGCATTTAAAGAAAATTTCACTATTTAATTAACAACGTTTCTAATCTCTATATTATATAATGTACCACCGAGGTGTAAGTGTATTGAATTCCATCATTTGCATGTTAAACGGCTGGATGATGTTTGTATCCAGTCATGCAGTATTACGGGCAGTCTTCTCAACGTCAAGAGATTATTCGATTAGCTAAATGGGTACCACGCTGTGATCTCAATCCCGGGGTAGTGAGTTTGAACCTCGACTCAACCAACAATACTCCGACACTTGACAAAAGTCAAAAATATATTGCAACCATGCTTCGCGCTAATCTGATGAGAGTAATTTATGCGCGTATAGTGGCAGAGCATCTTTTGGATTAATTCTTGAGTTTGTACTGGTTTGAGAAGACAGAAAGATGTGGTTAGGTGCAGAGAGCGCCACCATGTATTTGAAAAAAAGGGAAAATGTGGATTTAACCCTATTACTTAAGTTTGTTATTCATTTAATCTCTATTTTGTTCGGCGATATTTCGATGACAAGAATAACCCGAGAAATTATCGTCATTCGGTATACCTTCGACGATGTTGTCACTGGAGGCTTATCTAATTGAGACGGACGAAAAAAAAATATCTCGTGTCAGATAAATCTTGTTTCTTGACATTGTTGGTCTCGGATTGTTTCTGTCTATACATGTATTTTTGCAGACTTATTTCTGTTTGGCTCACCGGCCTAGTGGTTAACGTGCTCAACTGGTAAACGGTTGGTTGCTGGTTCGAGTCCCACCAGAGGCATGTAGTGTATCCTTTACAGACAGAGCCCTACTTCACCCAGCTGTAAGAGTTGGTAGCGGTGGTTAGAATCTATTGCCTCACTCTCTAGTGCACATGGTAACACCTTGAATGAGGTAAGACCATGATGGAAACAAGAGTTCGTCTTTTAATCGTTAATACTGTACAAGTCTTCACTCTAGTCAGTCGTATGAAGAGATAGATTTTAACCCAAGACCCCACTTTTAACGACACGAAAGATTTATTATCAGTATCATTATTTTGAAAAAAAAAACTGTAAAAAGGAATGATTTGCTCAATACAAGCAATTTCTGCATCATTCAACAATGTTTCCTACACTCAGACAAAGATCCTTAAAGTTGCACGAGCTAAGAATTTACGTCCTTCAAATTGGACAGGTCTACAATTCTGTCGTGTGGTATTGCATATTAGTAACATTTGAGGTACTACACTAAACACTTTCCCTAGATATTATTTCAACTCATTCGTAATTCAAGTGTTGACCTTTGCTTTTATACTTCCGTAAATAAGAAAAGGATCACCCATATACGTTTAAACTTAATGCGCATGGCAATATTCTTTGCTTTGTCCCACAAAAGAATAAAGACAATAGCCAATAACCTGCCATTGTCACTCGAATTTTCATAAGACTCCGGACTAGTAAGAACCAACTTGTCATAATCAAGATTGGGTATTTTTGGGCGAGTCGGTGGCGTTTTATCCCTTTCCTGTGCAAACCCGAGATTTTACGTCACTGTGATTTTATACTTTAGAAAACTTTGTGGAACATTGAGAAATATAGAAAAGAGAGAGAGAAAGGGAGAGGGGGAATAAGCGATGGAACGAAATAGTTCTTTAGAAATAAGAAATGTTTATAGATTTAAATATAATGACATAATGAATTGAAACAAAACTTCGTTAGAAACGAGGTTAAGAAGAATAGTGTGTTGGAACATGAATATCTGGTGGCTTTATAGTAGGCTCTATACATAACATAATGCTCTGCTCTAAAGGTTGGAAAATCTAGTCAAATTAGACTTGAATTCGCTTACTATTCCTAATGTATTTCTGTACTTCAATATGTGGTTTTTTGTATGTTTTTTCATTTTCTCTCATTCTTATTTAATCAAATATATATGTTTGATTTCATGATCTTAGTAAATCGAACTGAAGACTCGAAATGATCAGTCAAGTTTGCAGGAAGAAAAAAAATCAAATAATCTTCAGCGACCTGGGTCTTCTCCATTAATGTGAGTAAAATTAGGTATTTTCGATCCTTGATACAAAACAGTACTATCTGTGAACTGGTGATTTTCTCTTAACCCCAGTCAGTCTACATAGGCCACGCCAGAAACCTTTATTGTATTCGCTCTTATTTGCTACATAAAACGTTTTAAACATCTACCTGACTATGATCCGATCTCGTTTTTTCAAATTTTGGTTTGTCGGTGATCCAATGCCCCCCCACCCCCTCCCTCGTTTTTACTTAACAAGTATCATCTATTTAAGAGAATATTTTTTGTTTTATTGAACTTCAAACATAATCTGAAGCGAATTCATACATTAGTTTGATTGAGTTTTTAGATTCGGACCTCAATAAAAACAACAAATTATCTCTTCATTTCTTATAGTGCCATCAAGCAAATCAAACAAAACATTCTACAAGTTTTGAGCAAAAAGTGGGGATATTCTTTGTGCGAAAACGTACAAATAGATATGTGCTCAAATCTGTGTTCAAAGAAATATGAAAAAAACACTGTAGCCAATCAGAACGGTTGAATCTTGATAACGAAATTAGAATTAAATCACTTATAATAATATTCAACAATACTTCCTGCAATGTTTCATTAAGTAACTGTAATTTTGTTTATCCTAAACCTAACAATCAACTATAAAGACGAAAGAAACTTCAACAACCACAGCAAAACTAGCCAAAAGTTAAAAAAAAATGTATCATTTTTTTAATAAAAAGCATAAATAGGTAAGATCTAGAAGGATTTAGTTACCAAACCAATACTTACAAAATTAGTGAAAATCCCAATCTATAAGGCACAGAGGAATCAAACTTTAAGTTTATATCACGAAGCCATTTGTCCTGTCTGGCAGCAAAAGTTCTCCGTTTCAACTTTCCTAGACTGGTCGTCCAATCAAATTAGCCGGAATTTCTGTCGTATTTGAAGTCACTAATATGATAAAAACAATTAAATCATTCGCTATTGTCTCTCTGTAGATAAATGTCTGAGAATGTAAGAAAATTTGAGAAAATTTAGATTTTTTTATGAAAAATTATTATTCATGTGTTCTAATTTCATTTTTAATAATTTCTTCCGATTGATTATCAAACTGTCAGACTTTTTATTTTTTTCTCTGGAAATATTTACTTGGGTACTCAACTTTATGAAGAATGTCGCAGGAGAATTCCATTGGAATTCCATATAAGGAAGTTATAACTCCGCCCCTTTCTCGGCGGTCCCATATGGCGTATTTATGGAGGAATAGTTACCGTTATATGTCGATAATTATTATGCAAATAATCTTGTATCTTCTCCCAGTCCCCGTGACCCCGGGGTCAACCCCCACATCTGTCGATATCAGCCTCGTTATAAAAACTGCCCCTTCTGTCCCTTGTTTTACCGTTATACTGTGGGATACATTATTGGACATGACAATGCCTTAGTAGAAATAGCCGGTCTCCTTAAATGTACGAATTTCAGATTACAGATCGACAATTATTGACAAGAATTATGAAATGAAGAGAATACTTTTTATTTTCATTCAGGTATGAACCTAAAATCTTTATCACACTAATACGCTTATACATACCTAAATGAAAAAAAAAATAGTCTCTTCGTTTCTTATGATTTAATAATTTATTTTTTAGCTTCGTCTATCAAAAAAGGGCGTTCTGATTGGTCGAAAAAGTTATTCATAACTCCATGAACAAAATTTTAGCACTCAGTAATTTTGTATGATTCCGCACCAAATAGTCCCATAGGAAAAAGTATCATTTTTTTTAATTTTTCGCTCTTTTCGCTCGATGCTATTAAATCATTCGCGTATTCATACATAAGTGTGATTAGTTTTTTCGGTTCATACCTTCATGAAAACAAAAAATATTCTCTTCATCTCTTAAATGAAATCAAACATAACAAAGTAAATACTTCAACTGTTTCAGTAAGACTTTATGGACCTACTTTGTGCGCAAGCATACAAAATAGGTACGTCAGAATTTTGGTCATTGAAAATCTGCCGATCAAAACGCTTGAATCTTGATAGACGAAACTAAAATTATTCTTTGCTGAAGTGGCCGACCATCATTTCATCTCTTGCCAGCCACTCGTCGTCCGTCCTACCAGCCCATATCAAGAATTAACTCGCTGAAGTTTGACTGTTTCAAATACAAGTATTTTTGTCCCATATGCGTGAAAACTGTTAGTCAGATCATTTGAATCGCCCGCTGATCTCCAACAGGAAGTTCGGCTGCTATTTTAACAAAATTAATTGTAAATAACGTGTAAACAAAAAATAAAATAAAAAATAAATAGTTAGTTGGCTACCTAAACGTCGTAATTACAATCTGAGCTCTCCAACCAAACACCGATGCTTCGTATAATTTCGGATTTCACAGTTCATTTCCGATCTAAATGAATGATTGGGTTTATAATGTTCCGAATAAAACCATCCAATGAAGATAGGGCTCAACCAATACGCGTGTATAGGGAGCGTTATAATAATAATAATAAATCCAAAGACTTTAGATGATCAAGCACATTTTACTTTACAAGTGGTAAAGTAAAATGCGCTTGATCATCTAAAGTCTTTGGATTTATGAATGATTGGTTTATAGATTTTTTATTTGGAACAGCTGATCCGCAGGTCGAGCCATCTAATCTTAATGAAATTCTTGCTTTCTAAACAACTCAACTAAAAAAATATGTATGTCGCGTGTACCAAAAATCGCATTAGTCGTGTACATTTATTTTTAAACATGAACTAAATTTTTTTCCGTGAAAGTGCCGTTGACGTATTTTTAGTTAGCAAAGCGTCAACTTTGATAGCTTAAGTTAACTGACAAAATTGTTAGGTCTTCTCAAAGCTCAACGAGTGCAAAATGCCAATGGAGGCTTAACCACTAAACCCATTGAATGCCTACGCCATAAAAAGTAGTTCAGGATGTATTTCAGGAATATTGCAAACTCTATTCAAATATTGTAAAGAACTCTTTCAAAAGCATATTATTTGACCCATTTCCACTCAATACCGCCATTTTATTCCTCACAATAAAAAGTATTTGGAAAACATTGTGGACAATGAAGAAATTACTTGTTACAGCTCTCATTTGAATCAAGTGTGCTGAAATGCTCAGGTGAGCTAAAATGAGTACTCTCTAACATTCGTTCATTTTGGGAAATGAAAACGAAACAAAAATAAGTAGACATAACGTTATTTCATTCGGTGAAACATTGTTTGAATTCCCTGGTACAGTTTCTACTCTTTCCAATATGTTTCCTATTCCATGTCGCATAATTCAGGATTTAGTCAGTGCGCGAGCAGAAATGTCGAATTAACAGCTTTACTGAAGCTCTGGTTACGATATTTTGCCTGCACACCGACGATTTGCTTTTTTGTAATGTATATTCTTATTACAAACTGTGATTTTATTTCTTGCCCCCCCCCCCACACACATCTTTTTAAAAAAAATATGTTTATGCGTTTGGAATATAGAGGGAAAAGCCCCACCTCTCGCCCACTTCCTTGAGAAAATTCTAGATCTGTCCGAAAGGATTTCTTTTAACCTGCCTCGTCAAGAGTTACAGGTGAATGTTATTGGAAGAATTATCTCCCGTTTATGATCTTTTTGTCTTTCTAGGAGACCAGTTTGAAATGAATTACATTAAAAGGGGCACGCGCCGAAACTTTTTATTTAATATTCAACTAGTTGAATTAAGAAAGGTCAAATTATTGCCACAGTATTCAACTATCAATTACCGTCAAAATAAACATTCGTGTCAGGAGAAAATAAACCACGCCCATGTTAACATGATTTGATTATTTTACCATTTAAGAGATGAAGAGTATATTTTTTGTTTTCATGGTGGTATGAAGCGAAAAAACTTATCACGCCGTATGATTACGCTTCGCGTATTCATACATAAGTGTGATTAGTTTTTTTCGGTTTATACCTCCATAAAAAAACAAAAAATATTCTCGTCATTTCTTATAATTTAATAGGATCGAGCGAATAATACAACAACTTTACAAATTTTGATACCTTTTTGTATGGAACTATTTCATGCGGAAGCATACAAATTGGCTGCGTGCTCAGATTTTGTTCATGGAGGTATGAATTAATTTTTCGACCAATCAGATCGCTCGTTTGTGATAGACGAAACTAACAAATAAATAATTCAAAGTTGACGTACAGAGTCGATGGACCAGTTTGGTCGGGCAGAAAGAGATTCCAATTTACCAACACTGAACCTTGGGTAAAACAACTTTCATGTTACCGCCTAAGGACCCGATAAAAACCGGTCGATTACGGAAATGGTAATTGTAGAGTACACAAAGCTCCGACGGGAAGTTACACTTCGATATTAAACGGACAGTAACATTTAACAAAATAGTAAAATAGGTGCTTGGCGACCTAAACGACCTGAATAAGCTGTAGTTACGACGTTTAAGTCGCCGAATCAACAAAAATGCTTCACATAAATGTCGGCATATGTTGGACTTCAAAATTCTCTTGCGGACTAAACTAATGATTTCATCGGCAGCTAATTTGTCTTTGATTGACAACGCGATCCGTCAGTTGATATTTAGAAACAGTGATTTTGACTTTCACTTAAACAATTGACCTATGCTGGCCCCGCCCACTTACGTCGTTGGCCACGCTCATCGACTACTACAGGAAGTTCCGGTTCGATTTTTTACGGAAAAAAATATGGCCAGCAGCATGTAACAAAAGAGTAGAAGAGTTGGTTGGCGACTTAACCCTTTCTTGTTCTAACCCTGGTTTTTACGTCCCTGTGATTGTATTATTAAGAAAACATTGTAGAAAAAGAAGAAATTGCTTGTGACAAGCAATTTCTTCTTTTTCTACAATATTTTCTACCCTAATGAATGGTTATTTTTCAAATTAAACCCAAATTTAATTTTCGTCTGCAAAACCTTTGAATTTGGACAGGTCTAAAATTTGGTCAAACAGGAATGGGTTAAACGTTTAAGTCGCAAGACCAACAAAAAAGGTTAACAAAAATGGCGGCCAATGATTGAGTCGAAAACTCAGGTCCGGGCTGAATAAATGATTTGATTAATTGCTTGATTTCTTGACAAAAGCGATTGGTAAATTAGAACAGTTTCATCGAAATAATGTAGTGTTTGAACCAGTAATAAAACGATTACGTTTATTCGACAGAATTTTTTCAATATCGTGATTAGAATTCTGTATTGTCTTATCCATTCCAACACAAGAACGCTTTCTGACGCTTTTGAAAACATTGTGGACAAGAAAGAAATTACTTGTTACAAGCAATTTCTTCATTATCTACACTGTTTTCAACATCAAAAGACAACAAAATTTAGAATTCCATTTACTTAAAATTGTGGTCTGCAACTTCTTTCAATTTGGACATGTTTCAAATGTTCTTGTGTGGTAATGGTTAAAAAGACTTATTCAAGTTGCCTAAAGAAAGGGTCGCTTTCTTGAGGCGGGCGTTCCAGCAAGATTGACTAGTTGGACATTTTATGTTATTAGCGTTGACACTCTCAGCAAATTCTATGGAGATTTACCCATTCCCAAACAACACAATTTTAGACTCCCCAAAATTGAAAGGAGTTGCAGACAACAGAACAAATTTGAATTAAATAAAATGTTAGGTTCTTGTGAGTTAGAAAGTTGAAAATTCTAAAATGTCATGAACGTAAAAATGTCGTCTGCACTCCCTTTAATTTTGACCAGTCTGAAATTTTGCTACCTGGTAATGGGTTAAATGAGTATGAGGACCGATCCATTAGACAGGTAATCCCAATTCCCTTTTTTTGTTGTTGTTGTGTGTGTGTGTCGTAGTAGTTAGATGGAAAAGAAAGGGGTCGCTCTCTTAACCCTTTCCTGCTTAATCCCTGGTTTTTACGTCCCTGTTTTTTATACCTGGGAAACTATTGTAGAAAAAGAAGACATTGCTTGTAACAATATTCTATACAACTCTTGTAAACGAATTTTTTTTTCATTGTAGCAAAATCTCGAGAGAAAATGAATTTTTCGTATTCTTTTCTGTAAAAAAGAAGCACGTTAAATCGAATTTTATATTTAGAAATAGAATTGTTGAAAAACGATTTGCTATTCCGTGCACTCAGGATAAATAAGAAAAAAAACGCACATGCCATCACGTCAGTGTCAATGTATATAGGATATTTATATTTCTTGATTTTCAAGCCTTCTACAGTAAAGTTTTATGAATTCCAGATTTCCTCTTTTTGATTGAAACAAATACAAAATTTCAGCATCCAAATAAATTGAAAAAAGCTTCTTTCCTAAATTCCACATAAGTCACATTTAATCAACCCATTCCAACACAAGCCCTCGTTTTTTACGCCTCTCAAGAAAAAGCCGTTGGAAAGCATTGTGGAAAATGAAGAAATTGCTTGTATAAAGCAATTTCTTCATTATCCACAATGTTTTCTACCCAAAAAAGATGAAAAAAATAAAATTCCATCAACTTGAAAAAAGTCGTCTGCAGCTCCTTTCAATTTGGACCAGTCTAAAATTTTATTCTGTGGGAATAGGTTGACGGGTTTCTGGCTTCGTCCACAGACCTCCGACAGGAAGTTCAACTTCGATATCAAACGGCGTAACTCTGCATAATTAATGGCTGCTAAACTGTAACAAAAAAGTAAAATGGTTGATTGGCGACCTTAACATCATAACTACAGCTTGAATAATTGTCGGCATATGTTTGAGTAAAAAGTTCACTTCCAAAAAGTAAAATGGTTGATTGGCTACCTTAACATCGTAGCTTCAGCTTGAATAAGCTGTAGTTACGACGTTTAAGTCGCCCAACCGACAACAATTTTTCACATAAAAGTCGGCATATGTTTGAGTACAAAGTTCACTTCAAATATAAAGAAATGATTCTATTGGTCGATTGATTCTTTGATACACAAAGGCGATCCGCCAATTCCAGCGCTTACTCGACCTGATTAAGACCTTTTTTCATTATAAACACTTGCCCTGATTATCATATATTTGATTACTGTATAACAGAAACACTCTCTCGGTGTAAAAAATATCGTGCAGAATAGATATCCCGTAGTAGCACGGTAAAAGCCGGCAGAAGCCGTGACGCAGTTCTTTGAGAAAGTAACACGGTTAGTTTAAATGCACTCAATAATTGAAAATTTCCTTTGTCTTATATTGACGCATAGTGACGATATTTTACGATACTATTCGAAATTTGCTCACGATCCTTGGGACGACGGCTGTCAAATTTGGTATGTCAATTTCCATCGGTTGTGAAGGAGGCACGCGCCAAAACAACCTTGTTGTCTTGGTTACAGAAATCATCCTGGATTATATAGCAACAGGTGAAGTTGGTTTATAATAAAACTTGACGACAAATTCTCCAATATCGTAAATCAGGGTAATTCAATGTCGCTTAGACATGACCCCCATTTTTCATTGTTTTGACCGTGGCGTCTAAAATTGTCGTCCCTTCTTGATGGAGAGATTTGTAATTGAATGTCTACAGTGAATATTGAATATTATTACGACAATAGTTTATTATCATGTGACTCGCTAATGCGAAAAGCGACCATCCTGAATTCTTGAGAGAGATAAAAACAAAACAACAAAACATTGACTGCCTCGACGGCCCGAGTGGTATATATGCTCGACTCGTGATCTGAAGGTCACTGGTCCGAGCCCCACTGTCACCGGGGTGTGTTCATGGACAAAACACTTAACCCATTCCCACTCATTCCTTCCTTTTACGCGCATCAAGAAAAATCTGTGGAAAACATTAGGCAAAATGAAGAAATTGCTCGTATCAAGCATTTCCTTCAATATCCAAAATGTTTTATACCCAAAAAGACGAAAAACATATAAACTTTAATCAACTTGAAAATTTCATCTGCAGCTTCTTTCAATTCAGACCAGTCTAAAATTTTGCTGTGTGGAAATGAGTTAATAGTCATCTCAGTCTAAGCCACTGCTTCTCTTTCAGGGACGTGAAAACATCTTGATTGCGATTGCACGAGAGAGACCCGATAAACTTTAAGCTTTCGACGCAAACGATCTAAAATAGATTAGAAAAAAAATTAAAAAGAGGAAATCGGCTCTTCGGCTCTGTTCAATAGTGTAGGTCATTCAAAAAATATATGAATAGCGAGATAGAATGACCCATTCTAAAGTAAGAGAATTTGACAAAAGGGAAAATATGAAATGAAATATGAAATATATACACTCATTACCTTTTGCACTTCCCAGATATTCTGTTTGGGTTTCGGTTCAAATTAATGGAAAACGCAGATTTTTAATAGGTTAGATGTTTTATGACGTTGGTTTCACCTCGCCGTTTTCTATTTCGTGTGACAGGGCCATGAATATTTTGTCATCTCTTTATTCGCGATAGGTTATGTCTTTTATATCTGTCTTTCTTCCCGTCTGTCTGTTCCTGTGTGTCTCACAGAGCTCGGTAATCATGGAGCCGGATCTAGGTTTGAATCTCGTCTGGGGCAATAATTGTGTGTCTGTGGTCAAAACAACTGACCAATCAAAGAAAAAATTGACCAATCAAATCGTTCTTTTTGATCGGAAGTGGAATCTGAACTCCGACATTTGTCGCCATTTTCGTGAAACATATTTGTTGTTTAGGGACTCAAACGTCGTAACTTCAGCTTATCCAAGATGTAGTGTCGATAGTTAGGTCGCTAAGCAACCGTGCGGCTACATATTACTGGACATAGATTTTGCAAAATAACGTCATTTAATGACGGTGTCGGCGACTGGTCTTTTCGAAGCCTTCATCTACAACTTGCAATACACACAGACGAAATTCTCACTGTCCATCAGGTAAGGAATTAACTATATTGGGTGGATAGCAAACGAAATCGTGAACATTAACTCCTGGTTAAAAAACAACTAAGATGTCATCGGTTTTCTCCCCTGAAATAGACAAAGGCAGTCAGACTGTAAGTAAATTAGATCGTTAATCTGAGACCACTCGATAAGTGAAAATAATTGATGGGGGTGACTCAACTTCTTGTCAAAATAGAAATTCACGGGATCACGTGAGCCTGTGCACGTAACCTCCAACAATTGACCAATCGCTGGCCCCGCCCTCTTATAACTTTGATCATTGACTCCGACAGGAAGTCACGCTCCGATTTTAAACGGCGTTGTTTTGCAAAAACCATGGTCAGTAGTATGAAACTTAAAAGCAAATTGGTCGGTTGGCGCCCTAATCGTCGTAACAACAGCTTAGATAAGCTGTAGTAACGACGTTTAAGTCCCCAAACCAACAAAAATGTTCCTCAAAAATGGCGGCCAATGTTGGAGTTAAATCTAAAATCCGTGCTGAACGAATAATTTGATTGGTCGATATGATTGACGGTCGCGATTGCATGGTCAATTCACACGCGCGGAAAGTGTAATTTTTGAGCTGCCCACTTTTAAGTTAATCATGTCAAGAACTTTTAATCTAGTATCTATCAGTTACATTATGCATACCTGAGAATGAGGCGCATAAGTGTAAATGTTGGGACCAAATGAAAACACACTTGAATACCGACTAGCATAGTTACAGTACTATGTGTTAAACCTTGATGGTCCGTCATTAACTTTGAAGATTAACGATCAGATATCGTTACTTATGCATTATACAAGCTATAGTTACGACGTTTTGGTTGTCAATTAGCCGTTCTTGTATGTTAAGATAATGATTTACCCATTACCAAACAACGAAATTTTGGACCATTCGAATTAGAAAGAAGTTGCAGAAGACAATTCAAAGATTGCGAAAATTACAAGTTAGTGTCAGAAAAGCTAGAAAACCTTTAGAGAAAAGAAGAAATAAATTTCTCCTTTCTCATAGTGTTTTCAAAACCTATGTATTCTCTGTGCATTTTTAAGGGGGATTGAGTGGGAAAAGATTTCACAAAATATTACATATCGCTTTTCTCTGAATCAAGTTTTGATCTACTAACATGTATTTGTGCCATATTTAAAAATCTTAAGTTTAGATTCATGATTGCCGCAAAATACATTTTCTCTCGTAATAAGATATGACGGTTCGTCTTATACAGTAAGAGGTTTTTGTGGTGTTGAATCGCTCAACTGAGAACGGAACCAAAAAGACTTTGGCCTATCTAAGGGCTTTGAATTAAAAGAATTGACAACATTGACCAATAATAACCACCTTAGTAAAACATATAGTTGGACTGCAAACGAGAAATTTCATACACCATAATGCCGCAAAATTTGAAGCTCAATCGAACCTAGAATTGAACAGGCTTAGAATAAGTCAAATTGTGAACGATTGAAAGTGTGTGCATTGGTGTCACTCGGAATCATATATAGATGTACCTTGAGTTTTTGCGTGTGTTTTACGGATGGTTGTCCTTTCGGGTGCCAGGGATAATGGTATGGTCCACGAGAAAAAGGAAGTGGACATATCGAGATCTAGAACTATAACATCCCTAGGTCCTTGGTTCATTAACGTGTCCCTTGTAGGGCTAACACTGGGTTTCTTTAATTCGCTCATTTCTACATCCACGAGAGACAGCAAGCGTTTATGACAAATCCTGTTGCATTCGGTATTCGAGACACGGAAAGAGGCTGTCACAAGTAGATTTAGGTTCATATGCACTAGTTTTTTTACGTAAATACATCCTAGGTTCTTTAAAGCACCGATACTCGTGATTTTGTATCGGGGAACACCTTAACAAACTTTCTACCAAATATGGGTTGGCAGATTACATTTAACACAATACCGTTTCCTGGCGCCCTCAAGCAATACGTGCTATGGAAACTTGGTGCGAAAAGTAGAAACTGGTTGTAACAATCACTTTCTCTCTTTCCCACTATGTTTTCTACCTTATTTGGTACTTATTTTCCAATCCTAGCGCATTTTGAATTGTCGTCTATACCTTTCATTTCGTACCAATCGTGTCTTTTTGTCATGGGCTAAAGAACGTTGAAACACAAGGCACAGAGGGCGACGTATGCCGGACGCCGGGTACAGGGTGATCACCAAAGCTAACCTGCGGACTTTTTTGCTCAGGTGAGCTAAAAAGCGATAACAACCATTAAAAGAAATACCAGTTTTCAGATCGGGAATTAATACGTCAGTTAGAGTGTATAATAGGAGATAAAATGAGTTGGAAAATTATACTTATTTATGTTTTTACTTTAATAACAGTTTGTCATACAAAACGCCAAAATGATGATTATATCATACAAACTCACAAGTAAGATTTTTTCAATGATTCAACTTAACGGTTTTTTACCATCGTGAAAAGGCTACTCGAAATTGAAAGAAGTTGCAGGCGACAATTTGAAATTTATGAAATTTTAGATTTTTTCAACTTTCTGTACAGAAAACACTGTGGGAAAAAAAGAAGAAATTGCTTGTTTTCCCAATTAAAAAACCATAGAGTCTTAAAAAACAGGGATTGAACAGGAAAGGGTAAACGCCACTGTTAACGATTTTTCAGAATTTCAGGGGCTGGAACACCTAACCATGGATTCCGGACATTTCTTACACTAGGATTACCACTACATCGTATCGAGCCCCAGCTTTTTATCCCACTTAGGTTTGCGATGATCAGCCCATTTATGGGAGAAAAATGTCTGGTAGGATATTCACCGCGGCCGGGGATCGAAGTAGGATAAGGGGCCCTACGCATTACATATTTCCATAATAGGTAACAAACTGGAAGTAAATAGCTATGGTTAATATAACATCGTTTTTTGATTACTAAGAAGCACCCAGATTAAACCCATTACCAGACGGCAAAATTTTAGACTGGTCCAAATTGAAAGGAGTTGCAGACAAAAAATTGAAGTTCATGAAATCTTGGATTTTTTTTTCAATTTTCTGGGTAGAAAACATTTGTGGAAAATGAAGAAATTGCTTGTCACAATCAGTTTCTTCATTTTCCAAAATGTTTTCCATAGCTTTTTCCTAAAAGCGTCTAAAAGCGTCACTGAGTGGGAATGGGTTTATTGATTTTATTTATTATGAGTTCGTATTTGAAGATGGAAAGAGAATGCTTAATTCTAATTGGTATCAGGCTTAGCTCTTACCCTTCAGGGCCTCGTCGGTAATTGAACTGAAGTACACGGTGAAAGGGGGGGGGGGGCTTTGTGTGTATTTCCGTTTATTTATCGTCGCTACCGTAGCACATGCCCATATGAGCGACGCCCCCAGAATACGGTTAGTTGTTACGGGGGAAAGTGCAAGGATACAGAACGAAACTGCTGAGAGCTCCGCCTGGTTCTTTAACGTGCTCGATGGATAGCACCGTCACACGGGGCCTCGGTTTAACGTCTCACCCGAAAGACAATTAGTTTGTTAGTAGATATGGTCAGCCCAGGGCTCGAACCCGTGATCTTGAGGTTTGAAGTCAAGTGCTCTACCAACTTAGCTAATCGGGCTTATTATCAGACGCCTATAACAAACCGTCTTCCTGAAAAGATTAGTATATTTGACCTGTCGCACAGGACAATCTAGCCATTTCGGAAAATATCGACTGTTTTCATACTGCACGCGCTAACTATAGGGTCGAGATATTTCGCTCTTGACATATTTTCTGTAATTGATTTTAATTCTACCTTACCATAGGATTATTTCTTCCGGGTCATTCATTAACTTTTGGTTATGTATATCATGCAGCATTTTCTCGATATTTCAGATTCCCAGATGACGTTCGATTTCGTCCACCTATCGGTAACGGCCACATAGCCACAAACGTTCTTTCTGATACTGTCTATATGAACGGCTTATTTAACGGCTTTGAGGACAGAAGTAGTAGAGCGAGGATTCCTGCGTACGTCAGCGTTAACGTCATAGACCGTGACGTTATTGACAGGACTTACAGTCTTGATATGTACAATGGTAAATAAATTTGGTCAGAGTTTGTATTTGAAAGAATTAAGCTTAGCCTTATAACTTAGTGTAGATATAAAATAGCAAAAAATGTAAGAGATTAACATTCAGAACCAAAAAAAAAAAAAAAAAAAAAATAATAATAATAATAATAACATTCAGAACAAAAGGAATTTCAGCTCTATGATTTAACGGGAAAACACACACACACACATTAATATTAGCTTGTATAAAACCTACTTTAATATATGTAAGGCTAACTTTGCCAATAGTTCCAATATCTTCTTTACGACATAATTACACTTAGTCTAGTCTTAAAGACCCGTCCTTTCTTTCCGTTAAAAGATGTGTGACAGTGTCAGAATATTTACAGGTCATGATAGTTAGAATTCGGCTTGTTTGGAAAATTAATAGGACCAACCCTGTAACGCTTTATTCATGCTGGTCTGTAAGTCACAATGATTTATATTATTTCAGGCTTGTTTCAACAAAAGATCGTAAAGCCCAGCTATAACATAACCATTACTTACATAGCACACCGAGTCAATACACGCATCATGGCAACATTAGTGTTGTTGGAGAGAAACGAGAATGGAACAGAGAAAATCACAGTGAACCTTACAAACAATATCGGCAAAGAATCAAGCGACTTCTATACTGCATCAACAGAAAACTTTCAGAATGGTACTGGGTGAGTTTGTCTGTTTTACGAAAAAAAAACCAAAAAAGAAAAAAAAAGACGGCCCGACATTTTGTGTGTGTGTGTGTGTTTTTTTTTTTTTGTTGTTGTTGTTTTTTTTTTGGGGGGGGGGGTTAGCTGCAAGTTGACATCATAGCTCGGTATATTACATTTAAGAGATGAAAAGAATATTTTTGTTTGTATGAATGTATGAATACGCGGATTTATACATTGTGTGATTAGGTTTTTCGGTTCATACCTCCATGAAAACAAAAAGTTCTCTTCATTTCTTATAATTTAATAGCATCGAGCGAAAAAAACAAAAGTTTTATAAATTTTGATACCTTTTTGTGCGGAAGCATACAAAATCGCTGCGTGCTCAAAATTTTGTTCGTGGAGTTATGAATATTTTTTTCTACCAATCAGAACGCTCGTTTTTGATAAACGAAACTAAAAATTAAATTATTTATCGTATACACAAGTTGGAGATTTGAAAGTACGTACGAAATTGTCTAAATATCAACAGTTGCTATATGGCATTTTGTTTAATAACATAACTTCACAATATGACATTGCTTTAGCAGAAAAGTAGCGTCATTTAACCCATTACCAGACGACAAAAATGTAGGCTGGTCCAAATCGAAAGGAGTTGCAGAAGACAATTAAAAGTTTATGAAATTTTAGATTTTTAAACCTTCTTGGTAGAAAATATTCTATAAAATGAAGAAATTACTTTCTAATGAAGAAATTGCTTGTTACAAGCAATTTTTTAATGACGAAATTGCTTGTTACAAGCAATTTCTTCATATAACACAATGTTTTCTCAATTAGTCTTGGGGAGAGTCAAACAAACGCCATTTTGTGGAAATGGGTTAACACAACCATTTATGTAACAGTGTTTGACACTGTCTTATGCCAAATTCCTGTTCGATGTTATCCGCATGCAATGTTTATATTTAAAAACTAAATGTTTATTGGGATTAAAGGTTGTCTTGCTATTTTAGGGCACATTAATAACACAGCTAAAGTAAATGATTCAATAATGGGAAATTGGTGTTTTTGAATTATACTTACAATGTAATATTTACCACAATGATAAACTGTTCTTAAAACAAGGTTTGTTTTTATCAATTTGGAATCCGAGTAAAGCAATGAAATCACGGGAAGTTTGAGGCTATGAATGAATTAGTTGAAGGATATTGATAACCATTTGAGTGTAATTAACGGAATGTAAAACAATTAAGCAAATGGTCGTTTGGAGGAGTGACCATTTTATGGTATACATGTATATGGAAAAATATATATACCACTAAGTTACCACTACTGGTCATGTCGAAGAAGAGATAAAGTACTTAGTTGGAGGGTTCGATATGTTGTTTTACGAATCTCAATTCGAATTTCAATTCCCGGAAACCGATTAGAAATCGCTTACTTTTGATTAGGTTGAAGAGGTGAGGGCTCCCATTTTTTTGGAGAAAGGAATTATTTGAAGTCATAAATGTCAGCTGTTTTAACAAAAATATTTCATATTACAAGAGAAAAAAGAAAAAAAAAACATTTATAATAAAAAACCTGTTTGTTGTATTTTAGATATTTTTTCGGACAGACTAAAGAACCGGAACTTAACCACACGGAACCATCTTCGCTCCACGTGTACTATACTTCTATTCCTACACAAGTCGCCTTACCGTCCGGTAAAGATTCGCACCTATCTGTGTTCGTGGCTTCACACAGTAAGAATAAACAAGATGCCTGGGACAAATTCAAAAAGGCTTTAAACGAGAAAGAATTTCTTCTTCGCACACATAAAGATGTAAGTTTGGAATGATTTTATCCATTCCCACACGTTAAAATGGTAGACCAGTCCAAATACAAAGAAGTTGTCGACGACAATTGTAAGTTAATGTAATCTTTAAAGTCTTTGTATTTTGGGATATAAACATTATGGAAAATGAAGAAATTGCTCGTAAAAAGCAATTTCTTCATTTTCCACAATGTTTTCCAACACATATAGTGTGTGCATTTGTGTGGGAATGAGTTAATAAATTGATAATGAATAAGATTTTTGTTGGAAAAAGTACTTTTGAGGATTCAGAAGTTAGTCAATTTTCGTATATCTGTGAGAATTGATAAATTTTCAGTGCTTTCCTAGAATATATGGTTAGATTAAACAAATCTAGTGAGAGGAAGACTATTCCTTCCGACAACTAAATCGTGATTAAAGAATTAAAATGGGTCATGAATTGGTATTGAAATTGATAAATTCTTTGATACTTTACAGAAAATAATTTGACTCAGAAATCATTTGTGAATCAGCTTCTAAAATTGGTACATATAACTGAACTGATTCATATATATGAGTATATATTTTTAAACTCTATGTCTTATGTAAAAGTTCTAACATGGTTGTTTTATTTAAGAAAATAAGGTGAATCACTAGATTGAAAGTTACAAACAATAAATGAATCTTGATTTTGAAAAAGTATGACGAATAAAGAAATATATCCCTTGTTTGTTTGAATTTTTCTTTATTTTGGCTTGGAGAAATGAAACACAAATATTTGCCCTTGTTTGCTTGGAAATTACCCTGGTTTAGAAACGTTAGATAAGACGAGAAAATCAATTAGGCAACACAGAAAGTTGATGTTGCATGGATCTCAGTATCAACTCCGTATTATATCCGTCCGTCTGTCTGTTTGTCCATTCAACGAAACTCCTAATATATTTATGGACAGACTTGGATGAACATATTCACAGAATGGTCCTCATCGCGTCGATATTTACCGTTTTTTAAAACTTCACTTGTGTTTCTATGCATATTATACAACTATTATAAAACACTAATCAAGCAGGTTTAAAATACAAGACAATATGGTAATAAACCATGGAAACGTCGAGAAACAAAAGACCTGCACGTTTATTTGAATGTTAAGCCCATCACCTCTAAGTCATGCTTTTGTGCGCCCCGCCGAGTCCTCGGGAAATCATCGGAAAACATCGTGGAAAAAATGAAGAAGTTTATTGTTACAGTGATTTTATATAATCCCTTAAAGAGAAACAATATTTAGTTTTCATTAAACTAAAATTGTCAGTTGCAACATCTTGCAATTTTGACTATCCTAACATTTTGTCGTTTGGTAATTGGTTGAAGACATTAAAATTACACAGAATCTTATATTCACAGATTATTTTATTTCTTCTGTAAAATTCAGGCCTGGCAAGCTATCTGGCAGGAAGGTCGAATAGATATAGTGGGTGACAAGACGCTGTCCCAGAATGTTATAGCCGCCACCTACAATATACTCTGCTCTAGCCCGTCCATTGATGATCCCATCTCACCTTTCGCTGGACTCTCACCAGGTACCAGGGGTCGACACTAACAGTGCCCCGAGATCCCGAAGATCACTGAAAATTGGAATGGTTTACATTTTACTACAATAATAATGAGTAAACTCACATTATCATTCATAATTAGAATGTAGCTGTTACGTCATCTTAACACTTTACTGTTTATGCAAATGCAAAGGAAAAGCAGACGACAAATAAAAAAGTAGCCATCCTATATGACAGAAAACACCGAGGAAAACGAAGACATTGCTTGTTACAAGCATTTTTTTTTTTTCATTTTTTTTTTCAAATATAATATCACTTAGACGCAAAAATCATGAACTGTTAATGCCAATTAAATGGCAATTTCAGAATTTATGTTTCGCACCTTCTCTTAGCGCCGCATTGAATCTTCGATAATTGGGAGTATACTATGAAAGTTATTTTCTCTTTTTTTTTTTTTTTTTACAATTTTCAAGCACCTTCTCAATGAATATTACGGAAAAGTGCAAGACGTGGTCAAAATGACGGCCAATGTTGGAGTTCAATGTTCACTTCCGGTCTAAATGTATGATTTGAAAGGTCTATCGATTTTTTAACCCTTTCCTGCACAATTCCTTGTTTTCATATCCCTGTGAATTCATACTTGAGAAAACATTGTAGGAAAAGAAGAAATTGCTTTTCACAAGTAATTTCTTCTTTTCCCACAATATTTTCTAACCTGTAAGTTCGCTACTTTTCGAATTGCACCCACTTTTGATTGTTGTCTGCAACTTCTTTCAAATTGGACTGGTCTAAGATATGGAAAAATGGGAAAGGGTTAAAGACAGAGCCATCAAATCAACGGTGATTAGCTGATGAGATTCAATCTCATTAAAATATGAACTGGGTTGAATTGAAACTCCCAGTCATTGTGTAGTTGTGAACATACAACCCTGTTAACTTCATATACCAATAATTTAACTTTTAGTTCGTCTGTCAAAAACGGGCGTTCTGATTGGTCGAAAAAAAATTCATAACTCCGTGAACAAACTTTTGAGCACGCAGCAATTTTGTATGCTTTCGCACAAAATAGTCCTACACAAAAAGGTATCAAAATTTGTAAAGTATTTGCCTTTTTCGCTCGATGCTATTTTAATAAATGAACCGAATATCTTTTTGTTGTTGTTTTGTTTTTATGGAAGTATGAACCGAAAATCCTAATCACACTTATGTATGAATCCGCTTCGCGTATTCATACAGTGTGATTAGTTTTTCGGTTCACACCTCCATGAAAACAAAAAAAACAAAAACAAAAAAAGAAAAGAAAACAAAAAAAGCAATTTTCTCTAATCTTAATTGAGATGAACTATTATGTTTATTGGCAGAAATATTCTTCTGTTCCCGAGGAACATTGTGAAGAATTTGGATGGACACCAGATATGTCTACTAAGATTTGATTGTTAATCTCCAGTAGACGTGAAGATATGTACAGCCAATGTACATGCTTTTACATGTAACCTTGTAACTCTTGTAGTTCTGTGAAGCTGGTTGTTAAAAAAAATCTAACCAAATATGTATTTGTTTTCAATGTTTTCACTCACAAGATTACATTTAATCTTTAAACAGGAGGTTTGTCTCGAGGCGGTTTACTGGTACCCGATATGCCGGGAGGTGGTCACAATGATTACGCCGGTCACGTGTTCTGGGATATGGACACGTGGATGATGCCACCAATCATGTTATTTCATCCGGAAATGGGAGGGAGAATGATTGGTTCACGAACACGTGTCTTAGAACAAGTAAAGAAAAATGCTCTTGAAGCAGGATACCGAGGAGCAAAGTTTCCCTGGGAACAAGCAACCACCGGTAAGATTCGTGATTGGCAGGGTTAATATATCCATTTTGCTTTCGAAAACCAGAAATCATATTGTGTCATATCATCAGAAGACAATGTTTAAATACAGATTTCAATAAGGATCTCGTGACCAGGCGGTCGTTTTCGTTACCCAACATGCTGAAAATACAGTTTAGATATTGTATGATTCTAAAATACACCGTCCGTTTAGAAACAACTTAAGAACGACCATCATATCGTCAGCATGTATGTAAAGTTATTTAAAGGACCCGAAGCAAAATTCTCGAAATTCTTGCATTTTCCACTGGATTTCTTTTTACAAGGAAACATCATCTCATGAATAGTCGTGAATACGGATTTGTAACGTTATTACATCAGCGTGTCACCATAGATGACGTACATTGTCATTATAAGGATTAGAGTAAATATGCAGATTATTTCATCAGTCAATATTGGCCAAATTCACACTGCAGTCTATACGCAAATGTTATGGAAATAATAAAATGTTATCAATAGGATTTTATCAACATGTAAGCGTAAAGTTATGGCAAAACTATCTAAAGATAAATATTGTTTTATATAAAAACATTTAACGGTTATTTTACAAGCTGAATACACGCGAATGAATAAATGAATGAATGAAAGGGGTTTTACGGCGCATTGGCAGCTGAGGCCATGTAGCACAATAATAACGAATAAAGAATTTAGTTCGAATTAATAAACGGTCCTGACCTTTTCATCCTTCATTATTTTCAGGTATAGAGGCCACGCCTAAATGGGCGGGCCAGATGTCTCGATTTGAAATCCACATAAATGCTGACATAGCATACAGTCTACGACAATACTTGTATGCAAATGATGACGTCGACATTGTGACGTCGCAACGTGGATTTCAACTGGCTCTCGAACTTGCAAGATTCTGGCAAAGTCGTTCAAACAGAACTGGGACCAAAACAGTCGAAATTCTAGGTAAGTATGTAAGAAGAATTAATGGCACTATACTTTTCATTTGAGTTTATCAAAAAGTTTGTAAAACGTTGTTTTTTATCCCAGGACATTGTTTATCATGGTCGTCTTACAAAACTGAGGAGGGGCCATTTTGCCATATTATGACCCCTATAAAATTAGATAAAGAGGGTTGCACAATTGATTTCGGCGGCCATTCCTTAAAAACGGGGATCCAATTTCAAAGAAACAGGGGAGCGATTGATCATGGAAAACCCTGATGTGGTTACTAAGACTAATATGTTGACATTAACTACAGCATTTAGTATACGAAGAGCAGAACAGAGAGGTCACATTTTATACGATGTTTTAATACATTTTCATGAATTTAGCCGTTTTTTCGGCATCTATGTTGTGTTCCTTAGCTAAATGATACAGGTTTATATTGAATAGTAATACTAAAACAGCGATCCAACTTTGGACATTTAAAGATATTTATAAGTTGTGATCGTAATAATTTCGTACAATTATATACATTTTGTTCGACGCGGATACCATAGTTTATATAAACGTTTGTATCATTGTGTGTATTTCAAGGCGTGATGGGGCCAGACGAGTACCATTATAACATCGACAATTCGGTCTACACCAACTATAATGCTAAACTGAGTCTAGAATTACCGCGTTATATGGTCAACAAGTTTAATTTGTAAGTACAATTACCCTTTTAAACAATTAAAATGTAGTGTATACTTCTGGACGCTATACTGAGGTTCAATTGACCAATCGCTGGCCCCGCCCACTGATATTGTAGGCCACGCCCATCCATGCGCGAGTGGAAGTCCCACTTCGATTTTAAACGACGTTATTTGGCAAAATTTATAGCCAGTGTATATCAAAAAGTAGAATGGTTAGTTGGTGACCTAAACGCCTAGGTACAGCATGAAAAAGCTGTAGTTACGACGTTTAGGTCGCCAAACCAACAAAAAAATCACAAAATGGCGGCCAATGTTGGAGTTCAGAGTTCAATTAAGGACTGACTGAATGATTTGATTGGTCGATTGATTCCTTGATTGACAGCCACAATTGGTCAATTGCTGCCAACCGCACATAACTAGTAGTTTTCCGTAAAGCTTCGCGGCTTCGAGACGAAAGGTGATATTATAAATCATTTATCAGAGTGGCATTTGCTCGTGTTTTGTATTATTAAAATAGTAAGATGTATTTTTTACTTCTCGGGTTATATCTTTCGCTTATAAAACCTTATTTATGGCAGTCTGAATTGTGAAGAAAAAAAGTTTACTATTTGAACATTAGCCATTATAGGCTATGTACTGAAAGCTAACCGTTTTATTGCGGTTAAATTACCAGAAATAAGCATTATTTTGTTTGTTGGGTTAACTATTCTAACTAGTCTCTTTTAAAGCTACATGTATTCATACTCACACAAATAATAATTAACTTGGTTTAAGTTGGTTTATTGTTTTCGTATTTAGATAGACAGTCACGAAATAATGATTGTCTTCATGTTTCCACATATCTACATTTAAAGATGTGTACTGAAAATATATTACTTGTCTTGTAGGAAGACTGTTTATTCTGCAAAGTTAAGCCTGCAGATATATTCTGCAAATATTCGGAATATTGTAAATTTACCTGTGAATATTAAGATACGAACAAAAGAACTGTTCGTAAAAATTGTTCGACTATTCTCGGATATAAACAATATAGAGTTCGACGGGAATTCTCAATAATTCAGAATCGTGTTCACCAATCTATCTTAATGAACGTTTTATCTTTTGTCAAACGTGCCGGCAACTCGGAAACCTCGAGACAAAAAATAAATTGGCTTGTAAATTACAATGGATAGTGGAACACGATCTTTCGACTGTAAACAGGAATGTTCGTCTTATTTATAATAGCCGAGTATTCCCGATTATAGCCGAAAATATTCTCGGTATGTAGGGAACAGAAACGAAAAAATAATTCTCAAACGATTCTGGTCTTGATATACCGAAACACGACACTAATATATCGCTGTTACTAATACATTTCCAGACAAGTGAATGATACGATCCAATCCGAGCTGAACGAATTTGAGACAACGGCAGAGGACATGTTGATTCTATTTGACGAAGAACTACGATACCATCCACAGTATGGCGGGTTTAACTTGTCAAGTAGGTATATAAAAGTGATATGCAAAAATTAAGTCACTCAATGATATTTGCCAATTCATACTTGCCCTACCAAAATAAACAACCACCGTTCTTCCCGCGTTAAAAGAAGGTACATAACTTGCGCAAGATTAGACGACGTGCAGGATTACCCGACAAATATGTAATAAAAGGACTGATAGTCCTGAGAATGGTCTGATATAAAGTAAGGGTTGACTCTGAGTTTTAAACATGACGGACCACGAGTGTCAATCATAAAATCAATTGACCAATCAATTCATTCATTTATACCGGAAGTGAACCTTCAACCCCAAAATTGTTCGATTTATGTGAAGTGTGGCAAATTAGACATCATAAAAACTGCTTGTTCAAGTTGTAAGTACGAAGTTTAGGTCGTAAACCAACAATTTTACTTTTTGTTATATATAACTGGTTATAATTGTTGCAATAACGCCGTTTTGGTATGGAAGTACAATAATTCCATGTTCATGGTAAGCCATCCGTTGATTACGCTTTGAATTAAAGTGTTTCATAAATGGACAAAATAAATGAAATCTAGGCCTATTTAGATGGAAACATCATGTCAAGAGATACTCTTAGCGAGAGAGTCGTAAACACTATTATTCCTCAATTAAGAAAAATGAAGACAGTAAACCGAACTCATTATTATTGAAAAACACAAAATTGAAGTCGGGAAAAAAAGAGATAAAAACTATAACCAAGAGTTAGGTTTATTTGACCTGCGGTTATTGTTTTAGATCCGCTTCACACAAAAATAAATCAGCGAAAATGAGGGAAGTAATTCAGTTTCACACAAACAAGAGATATGATTCTTTGGCTTTATCCGTTCTCTTCACACGTGGAATATGTCCGCTAATGTGTCACATAGATAGGCCTATGCAAGGAAAAAACTCTAAGTGAAAATGTTGTCAGAAAAACAACAACAGGGAAATAACTTTAAAAACAATAAGTTAGCTCAAGTTATATTTGATTAGCTCTGCTCCTGTCCACAATATAATCTATCAATCCTTGAAAGTACAGTTTGATACACGCAGCTCTCATCTTATCTCAGTTGGGTTTCGAGTAAAACTGCAACAAAAAGGCGGATGCATCACGACCATTGCAATATTTATAGCTTGAAATTATAAACATGACTAAATCCTTATGTAATTACTACATACATCTATATGTTTTTGTTTTGGGTCCGATAAAATGTTTCAAAGGCGAAGGAAAATGGTGGTAATTAAATGTTTTATTAATTGAATGGGGTTTAAAGCCCTTTTAAGAGTACTTAAGTTATATGGCGGTGGCTGGAGCACCTAACCATGGGTTCTAAATGGGGTTTAAAGCCCTTTTAAGAGTACTTAAGTTATATGGCGGTGGCTGGAGCACCTAACCATGGGTTCTAGGTATTTCCCACACCAGTACTACCCTTCATCCTTTTCGAGCTTCCAGCTGGCAATCAAATGGACTCTTAATCAAATTGCTAGCACAATTATCTGAAATATTTTTGAGAATTGCGCGACATTCGTCATATCTTCAGTAGAAGCAACTTGAGAGAGTGTCGGTATAGTTATCAAGAATACACGAAGAAATATAAGAAACAGCAAAGCCGACTACATGGTTATCATTTTTAGATCAAATCAAACAATCAGATGTCGTATTACTTTGATATCCCCTCATGATGCCCATGTCACGTGATATCAGATTGAATGACCTTGAACTCTACGAAAACGTAAGTACAACATAATACAATAATTAAGGGGCGTGTTCCTGTGTATGAGGTAAACCAGATGGAGACCACTGCTAAATTATTCCATAGAAGCAGTATTTTTGATTCCACATATTTCCATCTAGAACTGAAAAGTGAAAAGAAATGTAAACTAGATCAATGATTTAACAATAGCATGAGTGATTCGGTTAAGTTAGATGTAGTTTATGTAATTGAGTAGTGAATTATCATACATGTCTTTAATGCAAAATGTTTACTAAACTTGATATCATTTGCTTGTGTGTTTGAATGGGGTTTGATGTCGCTTTTAACATTTTTGCAGCCATACCGCGGCGGCTTGAGCATCTATAAATGAATTCCTCTAGTACCACCATTACATTCTTTTCTACCCTCCAGCTGCTTTCCCACTTGTGTTTACTATTATCCATCCATTGGTGAGATACAAATGTCGGAAAGAATATGTGCCGCCGCCGGGGACCCAACCCAAAATCTTCAAATTAACAAGAAGTCATTCACGCTAGTGATTCCACGACAAATGTTGAATTTTATTTTAGATAACAAACCCTGAAGGTCCGGATACTGGTACCTGGTCCATGCATACAGTAGGCTGGCTCGAGCTCGGGAACCAAGATAGAGCTTACAACAGCTTTAAAATGATGCTTAGAAATATAAATGAACCGTTTAAGGTGAATATCTTATTAACCCATTCCTAGCCTGCGAATTCTTAGACTGGCCCAATTCTAAAAAAGTTGCAGACAACAATTCAAATTGGATTGAAAATTAACAATAAATGTCATTTAGGATAGAAAAATTGTTAGAATAGAAGAAATTGCTTGTTTGCAAGCAATTTGCCATATTCTCAGAATGCTTTCTTCAAAAGTAGGGTTTGCGTGGTA
Source organism: Fragum fragum (assembly GCA_946902895.1). Lineage (NCBI taxonomy): Eukaryota > Metazoa > Mollusca > Bivalvia > Cardiida > Cardiidae > Fragum > Fragum fragum. Next base: position 33,030,059 of record OX336377.1, on the reverse strand, counting down.
GTAGTTTCGTAAACAAAGTGTTCAAAGACAACCTCGATTGCTGGATCGCCGCTGACTATATAAAAAAAACTAAAAAGCTGTTAACCAATCGAATCATTTATTCAGACCATTTAGACTTTTTTTCTGTCATTCGTTCGACCTTGAGGCTAGTCTTGGGCTCATAGAGCTCTGATTCAATGTAGAGTGTTGAATAATGCATCTACATATCTTTCTATCTATCTATCTATTTATCTATCTACCTATCCATCCATCAATCAATCAATCAATCAATCAATCTATCTATTTATCTATCTATCTATCTATCTATCTATCTATCTATCTATCTATCTATCTATCTATCTATCTATCTATCTATCTATCTATCTATCTATCTAACTAACTATCTATCTATCTATCTATCTATCTATCTATCTATCTATCAATCTATCTATCTATCTATCTATCTATCTATCTATCTATTTATCTATCTATCTATCTATCTATCCATCCATCTATCTATCTATTTATCTATCTATCTATCTATCTATCTATCTATTAATCAATCAATCAATCTATCAGTCTATCTATCTATCTGTCTATCTATCTATATTACTATCTATCCATCTATCTATCTATCTATCCATCAATCTATCTATCTATCTATCTACATGTATTTATCTATCTTTTGTTCATTTCTTCCTGTAGCTATTTAATTGTAGCACTTCACTCGAAAGGAACAAAGTTCCCGGAGATTTCCTGTTATTCAGTAATTTATTTATTATTATTATTTTGATCATTATTTGAAAAAAGAGATAGAATCCGGCTGGGGTCAATTCTACATTCAGCATCTGTACAAATAATGAAAATGCTGGTCACTAAGAGCAGTCTCACCATGGTCGATACTTTATCGTTCTTCCCAGGGGGGTCCCTTTCCGCATGACGTATTACATTCATTATTTTTCTTTCTTCGAATTCCCAAATTAAGGGCATGTTTAAAGATTGTAATGTTTGAATCGTTCTACATCAGTGCTATTATCATTTTGTTAGCTTTTGATTTGGTTGGTTAATATTAAAAATTGTATTGTTTTTGTTGTTGTGGTTTTTCAATTTACACGTTTACTGTCTTAAGTCAGATTTCTCTGAAAAAAATCCAGACCCCTGTGTAACAAGGGAAATTAAAATGATTCGAGGCGTCACAGTTACTTAATCCACTTCAGTAGTTTTCTTTCATTGCATTGTGCGTGTAAAATTATGTAAGACCAATCATTTGATGAATAAATTAGACGTGTGTGAATTAAAGCGACCAATTAATGATAAGTTTTACATGTAAATGTATTTATGATGATAATATATAGCAGACGTCTAAATGGATATATTACTTATATTACAGGTATTTTCAGAAAAGCCTGTTACAGATACCTCAACTGGGGGTTGTGTCAATTTCATCACTGCTGCTGGTGGGTTATTGCAGAGTGTTGTATTTGGTTACGGAGGTATCCGATTGGAGCCGAATAGGCTCGTTATTCATTCGAGTCCTATACCGAATACTTCCGAATATTCATTAGTTGGTATACATTACAGATCAGCCATCTTGAATATACACTATAATTGTACGAGTGACAGGGTAACGATTGATGTTCATAAAGCTACAGAGATTCGTGTATTTGTTACACTCGAAAACGAATCTTCCGGGAAAACAACTGATATAAATGGGAAAGAAGCTATTGCGTACAAGAATCAAAGAGCATTTGTCCACGTTATCGCCGAGAAGAAAACCCCATCTACGGAAAATCCACCATCTTCTACTGCAGAGAAAAATAGTACTTTCCAAACATCGACCTTTATGTATTTTATCTTATTTGCTATTAGTCAGTTTTAGCCTCTATTACGTTTTTAATAAAATAACGGTGTGTTTGCCTGCTTATTTGCATCTGGCTATTCCATGTAATACGAACTACTTAAACGTAAAGTTAATGTTACAACTTTTACATGCCATTGGATTGAAAGCTGCGTGAGAAGACGTTTGACAATTGTCAACGAAATTAAACTCGTTAAGCCCCCGTTACACCAAACTAGTTCGCAGAACGTTCAACTCCGTCCGGCAATATCTAAAAACGGGTTGTGGTCGTGATTGAACGTGTTGTTTCAGCCGTACAACGTCTATATTGTGATCATAGTAAGTTCATTGTAAGTTCGTAAACAGTTCCAAGTACGTGCATCCCGTTCTTATTCCGTCTGCAGTCCGTCTTTATCAAGTTCAAATCTGGTAAAATTACCCGTTCTCGTACTAGGGACACCGTTCTCAACCAGTCTATACCCGTCTGCAGTCAGTTGTAGCCCGTTCATAACTAGTTCCTCGACGTTCCTTGTACGTCCGAATCCGTTTTAACTAGTTCGTAACACGACCATTTCGTTCAAGGACAGTTGTTCTCGTTCTAATCACATTCTTACTACGTTTCTGGTGCATTCAAAACGTAATTGCAATCACGTTCTGACCAGAGCGCTATAAAAACCCATTGCGTCTTTGCCATTTTTCATTCCCGTTCGCGGCTTCAGACAGCAAAGACAACGAATTTGACTTGCATTTATACTTCATATTTGAGAGTACCATGCCTCCGCACAAGAGAAGAAATACACAGATGTTGCACATGAAAGCGGCGCCTACTAAGTCCCAAAGTACCTGCTCATCTGAAGCCACTCCAAATCACCCCCAAGATTCCGAATTTTCTGAACCTATCCCTGAAAATAGATCTGAAGAGAATGAGCATGCTGTTTCCCCTGAACCTTCTAATGATTCTTCGTCCAAGTCAGAAAGTCAAATGACAGAGGGAAATGGAGAGCAGAGTCAGAAGCCAGGATTTAAGAAAACCAAGACATTCACAAATTTCACCATGGATCAACAGGCAGCCATGGTTGAATGGCTCAAGACCCATGAAGTACTCTACAATAAGAAGCTAGAGTTCTACAAGGACACCAAGAAAATGGCCTTCCTTTGGCAACAGGGTAGCATATTGAAGGATAACGTAGGAATCTCCTGTTGCCAGATGACGAAGAGTGGTGGCTAGCTTCAGTCGAGGTTACAAAGCCTTTCTGTAGTTGGTGTCATCTTTTCGAATATGGTAGGTGATGCGTTCGAGAAGTTCATCAAGCATGGCTGGTGTGACTCTTAAAAAGTTGAAAAATTACTCCTGGTCATCCAAGCGGAGCTCCTCCATCAGCTGATGATAATGCCTACATGTGGCTTTTCTTCTGTTTTAAATACTTCTTCACCCAGCAGGTTCTTGGTTTTCCCCTTCTCACTTGTATTGGTGCTCTGCTTTTAGTAAAAAATGCAAAAAGCCAAAATTGAGAACATTCAGAGCTTGAACATTATCCATGGTCCGAAATATTTTATGCCCAGATGGAGAATCGGCGGGAAAACGCAAGTATTTATATCATATCTTGTCAGAACGTACTGCAGACGAGGTGAACGTTGTCAAAACTGCACGAAATCGCAATAAACGTACTTAAAATGGGTAGAGCGTACTTAGAACCTTTTGCGAACTTTTGAAACTGTAGGAAAACGTGTTTTGATCTGTCTTTACGTTTTTATTTAGCTTTTTTTATATTCAGACGGAATATCAACGCACTGAGAACGTTATTGGGTCGAGTTTAGTCTATCTGAGAACGGGATGAAAGGGCTACAATCGGACCCGGTCGGTGCATACACGTACTGCTTATTGAAGCCCGATCGCCCCACGTCAAGGCACGTCCCTAATACGGTTCAAGTACGGCAATTCCGTTCGTAGCACGTCAATTCCGTTTGAAGTACGTTGTCACTGCGTCTAAGCGCAGAACGTGATGGTCGCCCAAAAATTTTGAACAGGCTCAAAGTTCCGAAACACCAACCCCGATCAATCCCGTCTAAGCCCGTCCATCAAGTTCGTAAACAGACTGAGATACGTTGATATTCCGTCCACTCCGTCTGAACACAGTTCGAGCCCGTTCGGTTACATTTTTCAGATCGTAGTGAGAACGAGCTTGGTGTAACGGGGGTATTAGCTAATTCGATAAAGTAGTATTAAACCTTAAAAATGTAAGATTGACATAAAATGTAATAAACCTACAAATAGATATGTAACACAGATGTTCTGTCCTATATTCACCTGCCTAATCCCTATAAGGCGAAATATTAAAAAAATGAAAGATTGGCTCGTCTGCTAAGTATAAAGTAAGTGTTGCTTTGGAAGCGGAGAGCATCGTGACAGGGTACTTAATTTGATCGATGTACCATGACGAACAATTTAGTAATAATTGTGGCAAGAAATTGGCGTAGTACCTGAGAAATCTAAATTCACAATTTGAATTGATAAATTCACTTCGTCGTTGGGTGACCAGAGCATCATAACTATATCTTAATCGATGTGTTGGTCCCCAATAACGTTTCAATTTTTTCCCTGAAAAGGAACCCCGCCCAGTGACCTCGAGCATCTCTCCTTCATGTTTCTCAGTCGCATCCAGTCTCTTGGACAGCTTTTGGATGAAAAAAATGGCTCTCAAAATTCCAAAATTTGAACGAAGGGTATTAAGCTGGTTTAGTGATAAAGATGACTGTTCATAACTAAAACAGAAATAGTTCGCGTAAAGTATTTGTTTGTTTGAATGGGGTTTTACGCCGCTTTCAACAATCTTTCGGTTATATCGCGGCGGCTGGAGCACCTAACAATGGCATCCTTGTATTTCTCACACCAGTACTACCATTACATCCTTTCCTAGCCTCCAGCTGCTATCCCATATAGGTCTACGATTATCGACCAATTAGTGAGAGACAAATAGTCGGAAAGAATGATTGCCGCTGTCGGGGATCGAACCCGGGACCTCTAGATTGCCAGTCAGACGCGCTACTAACTGCGCTATGACGGCGGCTCGTCGCGTTAAGTAAAGTCTAAAAAGTTGAGAATCTAAAACTCGACAAGAAGTGGAATTCATAGGGTGAATACGTTATCGTTCGATTTAATTGAACATTTCCTTATTTATAGTTTCCATGACGTAGCAATTACTTGTACGTATTTTGCTTCCGCTAGCAATCCAGTCGTTATCGACACCACCAGAAGTCTAACGACCTCTCCCGATCAATGCCGATGTTTACATTAGACTAAATTTATAGGAAATTTAGTAGATTTAACACAAAGAAAGTACATTTATCGTGAAAATTTCAATAATAAAAAATGAAAATACAGATACTTTTCCTATATTGAACTTTCATGAAATCTTTTCAAGAGCCGGTTAAAGGCCCATGCACGCCTTTTGTATGCCTAAAACTTTCAAACATCAAGATAAGTCCCCGAAAATCACCATTAGGCGGTATCTATTTTATGACAAGCCGAAGTAAAAACATTTTTTTTCGCCTCGCTTCAGTAATGAAGAAAAACAACAACAAAAAAACCCAACGACAACAAAACAAACAAACAAACAAACAAACAAAAACAAAACCCAACGATTTGTTGCAGGCTATAGAACTGAAATAAAAACATACTAAAATTGGTACCGTTTGTTGGTGAACATCTCGTTTGCCGAAAAGACCTGGCGTCCAATGTTTCCCTCAATTCTAATAATCTTTCTTTGATAATTTCATTTTTACCTGCCTGTAATAATACTTTGTAAAGTTTAACTTTGCTATTATTTTTGTGCTTGGAAGTACAACCATCCATACGGCCAAAGATGAAACTGAAAACATACTACACAAAACATTCTTGGTCCTTTTAGTACGTGAATATATTTTGTTTTCATCAAGGTCTTGGCTTATTTCTTGATTAACTAAGGAACCGATTTGATTAGACCGATATATCGTCGTTTGGCGTGACTGAATAAAGCTATAGTTAAGGCATTTTGCACACCCAGCGACAATATGCATGCTCTACATCAGTACTGAAATCAAAATAATGTTTACAGGGCCCCCAAAGGTTCTCAATTTTTCCTTGCTATTGTAGCTTGAATAATACATCCAATAATGATCTTGCAAATCATTATCACTAAGGGTTTTGACCTGATAAAAGAGACACGAAGGAGGCTAACTCTAAATGCAATTTGGTAAAAAGTACTGCCCCGTTTCGACTTTATCCTTTACTGTTCTTCAAATTTTGGTATTGTCCAATTTGAAAGAAGTTGCAGACGAAAATTAAAAGTGAATGCGAATTTAAAAGTGGTCAACCTACAGGATAAAAAATATTGTGTGAAAAGAAGAAATTGATGTTACAAGCAATTTCTTTTTTTCTCACAATGTTTTCTCAGTTATAAAATCACATGGACTTGAAAACCAGGAGTTGTACTGGAAATTCTCGCTCGCTAACTAACGCCAAACAGCCGAGCGTATCACAGATATTGCTCTTGTTTTAGAAATGGGTGTTTTTTTATGATTTTGTTGTTTCATTCGACAATCTGCAGATTTATCTTTAGCTATCCCCGAATTTTGAGGCTTCATTCGCGCGTCCGCAATTAATATCGACCTTGCTCCGGAAATTATTACAAAGTTTTATGTCTACCAAACAAAGAGAATGAGTTGTTATAGTCGAGTAATATATGATCAAAATAATTCACAATGAACAACTGATTCAAAAAAAGATTTAAATCTTAAGCGAATATTTCTACAACTGAGATAGACAAAACCTATTGCAATTTTGTGTGGTTAAAATGGCTTTCAGGCAATAAATATAAAGGACTTTTAACGTAAAACTGAATGTATATAGCCCATTCTGTAACGTAAAGAGGATACAATATCTCATTCTGTGCGATTTCAAAAAGATTTTATTGAAATTCTTTAATTTGATTTGACAGATCATTGCATTACAAAATTTAAAACTTGTATAAGTTCACAAAGCTGCAAACAAGTAGTAAAAACTATTGAAATATGGATGTGTTTATCAAACACCAATATTACCGTAAAAGATAAGTTTTCAGAAATGTGACCTTCATGAGTAACGTTGACCTTGACTGTCGATATTGTCCTTTTTATTTGTTGATAACTTCGGACTAGAGGTACCTACTTCTAGATATATTAGTAACGTATCTTACATAGTTTTGAAATAAAAGAGAATTAATTTAGCGCTAATCCATTCCCACAAAATCCCGTTTTTATGCCTCACAAAAACTGATTGGGAATTTTTTTTTGGAAAATTATGATATTGCATGTTACAAGCAATTTCTTTATCTTCAACAATTTTTTTCTACCCAAAAAGATAAAGAATGTCAAAATCTCACCAACTTAATGTTGACGTTTACAAATTCTTGAGATTGGACCAGTCTAAAATTTTGTGAAGCGGAAATGGGATAACTCTATGTCATTCGGTGGTCACTGTGGGTGTTGTGATAATACTTTTCTGTCTCCGTGAAACATGCAATTCTGTTTGAGATCTGACCGTGATATAAAAGGGTCATGGTGTTGGAAAAGTATAATTTGTTTGATTTATATGAAAATGAAAAGTTGCAGCCTTAAGTTACGAAGGCTATGGAAATTTCCAGAGCTGACAAACAGTAAATCGTTTACTTTTCTTTTTAAGGGGAGATAACGCTTTTAATATACATGCAATGTAACTATGGGAGTTACCTCGATTGGAGAAAAATGTCAAGGTTTTCGCAAGACGACAACGACAACGACACCAAGGCTATGGCAATACATCGGGTTTCCTCCGAAAACAGCCGAACTAATTAAAACATACCGAACCTCTTCTGGCTGGAATTTTGACATTTTATCAAAAAACTATATATGTTATACATCAATGGACGGGGGTTTCACAATTGTCCAATAGAGATTCATTTTTGTGACACTTCAAGGTGTCACGTATAGAAGCTTTGACTCAGTATATTTAGATTTCGAAGTGAAGGCTCTGTTTAGACTGCGGATGCAGAGACTAAACTTAGTGATCACTTTGTCAACATATAATTTGATTTTTAGTCTATCGAAAACGGGCGTTCTGATTGGTCGAAAATAAATTTTTATACCTTGATGAACAAATTTTAGCACGCAGGCATTTGTATGCTTCCGCACAAAATAGTTCTATACAAAAGTGTATCAAAACTTGTAATGTTTTTGCTTTTTCACTCGATGTTTCATTGTAAGATATGAACTGAATGTTTTTGTTTTCACGGAGGAATCGAACTAATCACACTGTCATTAGGTTTTTCGATTCATACCTCCACGAAAACAAAAACTATTCTCTCCATCTCTTAAATGAATGGTTGGGAATGTCTCGTACAGGGTCATGTAATAGGTCTATATATAAAATAAAGGCAATTTTCTTACCGAACAACAAAGATAATAATGAGTTTTACAAGACGATATCAAGTACGAGTTAGTGATTTAACCCTTTCCCGCTCAATCCCTGGTTTTTACGTCCCTGAGTTTTTATGTTTTAGAAAATGTTGTGGAAAAAGAAGAAATTACTTTTTCCGTCCTACTGAATGATTGTTTTTTCAAATAAAATCAGCTTTGAATTGTCGTCTGAAAACCCTTTGAATTTGGACAGGTCTAAAACTTTACAAAACAGGAAAGGGTTAATATCGTTACATCACATCATATGAACATTTGATTACATTCATAAGAGGGAATGGTTGAACCCACTCCAACATTATCCCGTTTTTTATAAATCGGAAGAAAATAGTTCAGGAAAATAAAGTGGAAAATGAAAAAAACTGCTCATCATAAAAAATCTTTATTTTCTACATTTCGTTTTATGCTAAAAGATATATATTTTCAAAATTCTATCTACTTGAAATTGTCTTCTGCATCTACTTTGAATTATGACAAGTCTAGAGTTTCGAAGTCTAGTAAAGGAATAAAGGCCTGTGTATCGACATTAAAGTCTTGTAGCATAAGGTAAATCTTCCGTTTCTGTGACAAAGGGGAATAATCGTGAATATTGAGCCAGTGGTAGGAATCCGCTCTTACAACGTGTACGTTCTACTTATCTAATCGTGTAATGTAATCGAGAAAGAAATGACCCCGTGTTGATTCGTGAGGATGTCGCTCGAATACGACGGTTCCCGTCCTCTTTCCAATTTAAATCAAATGGTGTATTGAATGAACATAAAACGATGCAAGGGAAATAACTCAATTTTACTATCTTACTTATCATCATGACTTATTTCTCTTTAACTGTACTACGCAGACAAATTGTGACGATATGATGCCATTAATTTATGAATTGTTACTTTTAATCCATTTCTCATATTCTATACATTTCATCAACGAAAAAAGACGAAGATTGAATGAAAAATTAACAAGCGCCCTTCAGTCGACGAAATCTGTTTTAAAGCTAAAAAATTCTTCAATGTGTTCAATGTATGTGAATGTGTATTTCTCTCATCATTGACACACTAAAGGTATATTCAAAGCGGTTCCGAGTATACTTTCTTTTAATAAATGTTAGATGCAACTTAATACGTCCCATGTTTCTATGTGATGCTTTCAATTTCTTAAATCAGCGCATTTATAAATGTGTAATTCGGTTTTCAGGCGTGATTTGGTTTGCGTATGTACGGATACGCACGTCTTTCCCGCTTTTTTTCAGCAGACTAGTAAGATACGAGGTATGTGTTTTCGAGTTTAACGCAGCTACTGGTACAATGGGGATTGACGTCGCATTATACAAAGTCAAAGGAAAACATTTTCTAAAAAAGGAAGAAACTGTTTGAAATAAAGAATCACAGTCTGTTTGATGGAGACTCAGAATAAATTTGGCTAATCGTAAAGTAAATTATCGTATAGCACTATACGTTACTCCTTTTATCTGTATATTTTTGAATCTGCATTTTATCTTGCTATCGAATACTTTATCCTATGTCAGTGGCGGGTTTAGATTGGTTTGGGCATGTTTACACTTCCTCTGTAGCCAAGTAATTTCAGTTTCGGGAGTAAAATTAAATGGCAATTTGGTAATAAGGGAAAACGAACCCCTTCTTTGGTAAGTTTAAACACCATTTACAGAAACCCTGGTTCAGCTATTGTTTGTCATCACGCCAGTAATAATTTCTTTACAGCAGAAGAAAGGTTGAATAAAAGAAAAATACCATTAAGGCATTATCAAAATAATCACCTCAGATGACATTAAACAGACTCTTTTCTACATAATTAGCTGGAGGCTAGGAAAGGATGTAACAGTAGTACTGGTGTGCGGAATACCAGAAATCCATTGTTAGGTGCTCTAGCCATTGCAATATGACTGAAATACTGTTAAAAGTGGTGTTTAACCCCATTAAATCAATCATTTCTACAATGCCTTTGCTGATTAATCTTATTTATTGCAATTCCATTCTTGTGTAAATCTTAATTATTTTATTTAGCTTGTTTTGTTCTCCTATTGAATATGTTTTATTTGCTCCACTGGCTGAAAGCCAGCAAGCCAGCATGGTGATGTGTCCATCTGTGTGTCCCTGCGTATGTGTGTCCGTCTGTCTGTAAACTATTTCTTTAAGAATCTTCTCCTCAGAAAGTACAGAACAGATTTCAATCAAATTGCACAGAAAGATCAATGGGTGGCCCTTTATCAGATTCCTTTAAAGAATTCAGATCATATGAAAAACATTGGCTTTATGGGGGGGGCTAATTTCCAAAATGGTGTAACCTTTAAAAATCTTATCAGAAACTAATTGATGGTTTTAACCAAATTTTACAGGAATGATCAATGGGTTACGCCATATTAGATTCCTTAAAAGAAATTTTTAATCGCATATAAAATGTGGCTTCACTGGGCGGGCTAATTTCCATATATGGTGAAAGATTTAAAAAAAACTTCTTTTCAGGAACCAATTGATAGATTTCAACAAAATTTTACTGGAATAATCCTTGCCTTACCCAGGTTTATCAGATTCTTTCAAAGAATTCTGATTGGATAAAAAAACATAGCTTTAATGGGCGGGATAATTTGCATATATGGTGAAAGCTATGAAAATCTTTTTCAATGAAACAAGTTGATAGATTTCTGGCAAATTTGACTAGAATGATCCTCTGGTTACTCTTTTCCAGACTCCATCAATCTTTTTTTATTCTTTGAAAATATGGCTTTTTTGGTTGTGGTATAATACATGTACATACATGTATATGGTATCTTTTGAATGCTTTTTAAGAAATTGTGTATACCTTTTTCATCTGACTTTGTAAATGAATTAACTTGTGTTAAACAATTAAAAGGTTGAAATGTTGAAATATTTAAAGATTTCATACAGAGCTCCAGATAAGGCGCGTGATTGCGTTATTACGCATTCAAATATGTAAAAAACGCATTCCAAAGTCACCTGTGTGCGTCGTGAGAAGCATTCAGTTTTCAGGCAACGCATTTCTGACATTTGAGAGCGAGTGAAAGTTACCGGTTTCGTCATAACGCATTCAAATGTTTCAAATCGTCGAAGGGAAAATTTTGTCACCGAATGTTTATAGCCGTTTTGGAATGCTTCTTTCTCTTTCGTGTAATGCTATTGGTGCCGTATAATAAACTCTTCGTAAGATTTGGAATGCGTCGGCTTTATTCCTTCATAACAGTAAAATCGTTTTGTTTACGTTTGCAAGGTCTGTTGCGTCGCAAAATAAGTTAACCATGTCCGGAAGAAAACGGAAGATTGTGTCTGAAGCTGACAGTGGAACGATTTTTAAGTTTTTTAAGCCGAGTTTGGAAGATACGGCTGCATCTATAGCGAATAGTATTGTTCGAGGGTTGTTGGATTCCGTTATTAAAACGGCTGAGCAAAATACCCGAAAACATCACGTCAGCGTATCGGACAAGACGCTAAAATCATGGCAGGCGGAGTTTCCTTGGATGATTATAGAACACTCTGGGTCCGATGCGAAAATGAAATGCAAAGTTTGTATTAAAAAAAAGATGCCTAGTATATGGTCGCTGGAGGGATCGAATAATTTTCAAAAAACAGGCCTCTCTCGTCATGCTAGCTCCTCTGAACACCTGTCTGCTCTGAAGGCACTAAGTACAACCCCTACCTGTTCTTCTGTCTTGGACCCAAGCTCTGATGAAAGCGACCCCCATTATGTAGAAACTGATGAATGCAAATTATTCCGCACAGTATTTTATGCAGCTAAGGAGGGTTTAGCAACAAATCAAGTTAATAATTTACTAGAATTACAGAGGTTGAATGGTGCTTGCATAAAGTATAGAAACTTGAGCTGGGACACCCTCACTGACATTCAGACTAGCATGAGATTATGTCAGCAGAAGGAAATTGTGTCAACTATCATTAAAGATTCAGACTTCTTCTCCGTAATGTTGGATGAAAGTACTGACCTTAAAGTTGAAAAACACTTATCTATCTGTGTTAGGTTTTCAAGTAATGGGGAGCAAATCACAAAATTTCTGACTAATCTACCCATTGAGAATGGAAAAGCCCATACTATTGTAGGCCATTTAGTAACTACTCTGGAGAAATTTGGATTGAGTCCACTAAATATGATTTCCCTTGCAACTGATGGAGCTGCAACTATGATTGGTCACAAGACTGGTGTTGGAGTTCAAATGAAATCAAAGTATTCACCTTTTATGGTCCAAACACACTGTTTGGCTCATAGACTGAATCTTGCTTTTACTGACTCTATTAAGAAGAATGATGACCTGAAGCAGTTCCGCGAGAAATTCAATTCTCTTTATCATTTTGTGAGTGCCTCAAGTGCTAGAGTGTTAACACTTAAAAAAATGCAGCACCTTCTTGAAGAGCCAAATCTATCTATCAAAGAACCTTACAGCATAAGATGGATGGGGCTGAAGAATGCTGTTGAAGCTGTTTATTATAGCTACAAGTCTGTATTGGCCACCCTATCTTCATTCGCCTCTGAAAATAATACTCTTGCCAAGGGTCTCCTGAAGTATTTTTCAAGGTACAAAACAGTGATGATGGTAGCATTTTTACTTGATGTTCATGAGATTATTGGAGCACTCAGTTTAAGCCTGCAGAGAGATGACTTTTCTTTTGGTGAATTAGAACCCTTACTAGATGGAACTGTTGAGAGGCTTGAGGATATTAAAAGTAATGATGGTACTGGTGTTTTAGACATGAAGAAATGTATAAAGATAACTGAAGACGAGGAGAAGAAAATTGCTAGTTTACATAGTGAAAAGTTGACACATTACAGGGTTTTCCCTGACCCTCTCCTTCTTTGAATTTGGACCCCTATTTTTCAGAAATGACCCCCAAAATATCTAGACAGCCTTCTTTATTTTCTTTGATAGGGGTCATAATGTGGCAAAATGACCCCCTGTTTTGAAAGTCAAGGGAAAACCCTGCATTACTCTGAGCAGGCTGAAAGTCAGTTCAAAACAGCAAGAGACTGTTACATAACTAGCTTGCAAAAGAATATTAAAAACAGATTTCCAAAGCAAGATGGACACATATTTAGATCTCTTAGCACCCTATTAGAACCTTCTGTTTTTAAATCATCAGAGGAAGCTGAGGTACAAGAAGCATTGGCACATATTTCAAGTGTATATGGTGAAGAGAAAGTCACCAAGATAGTCATAGATGACAATACAGAAGAGACTAGAGTGCAGCCTTTAATTGACAAAGAAAAGATAAAAAAGGAATGGCCAATGCTAAAAGGTATGTTGAAAGGGGCCTATAAGAACAAGAAGATAAAAGCTGTGTGTAAAAGTGTAATAACTGTCCACAGGAATGAGATGCCAGAATTGGTCAAAATATGTAAATAGCCATGTCCATTGCTGTCACCAGTGTTGTTTGTGAGAGAAGTTTTAGCTACCAGAATAGGATTAAGAATAAGTACAGAAGTTCTTTGAAGGATGAATCGCTTGACAATGTGATGCAGATCCAAATGTCTGATCTTGATCTCAGTAACTATGATCCAAGCAAGGCAATAAGTCACTGGAATAAACAGAAAAGGAGAAGAACAAGTAGGCTGTGCCAAGAATATAAACCTAGAATTCAGAGTGACAAGTTATCTAAATGTTAATTAAAATGAAACTTAACTTTAGTAGTGATCATTAGTACTCTGTAATGATTAAGATTTTAGACTGTCCATCATTTGTTTTATTGCTCTGTAGTAGGAAACTGCCTGTATATAAACATTTTTGTATTATCAACAGTAAGGAACTGACTGTTAATAGTGAAATTACTCTTTTATTGAATAGTTCTTTGTGTTTCACTACCTTGTTAAACACTAGGAATCAGAGAAGTACAAATATAGTGAAAGAAATGATGAAAGTAAGTGTCTAGCTTTCCCTTTCACTCTTTTTGTTTGTTTACTCCAAAAAGGGATGAGACCTCATGGGCTAGGAGTGAATCACTCTTTTGCTGCCCAAAGTAGGGAGTGATCACTCTTTAACCCTAAAAATTATCTGTAGCTCTGTTTCATAATCTTTGACAATATTTATTTGCCACACATGGTGAATGATTCCTAAAACACTATTTGGTACAATCAGGCCTGTGGAGTAATACAGTTGCTCAGGCACCTCTAGTGTCTCTATGTTCCATCTCATGTTCTGTTGTAATTATTACATATCGTTTGTACATGCAAATGCATTCAAAGGGAAGACTTGATTTACCCCAACTCTGCAGCCTCTTAAATTTAAGTCTTTATTATTATTATTGTTTTCTCAGTGACAAACTCCTTTGGGCATATATGAGCAATTTGAAGCCCTTGTTTCACGATGCTTTTTTCAATGTTTATGGAAGATGCAAAAGTAATTATATAAAATTTTAAATTTTTTCAACTTTCTGGATAGAAAACATTGTGAGAAAATGAAGAAATTGCTTGTTACAAGCAATTTCTTCATTCTTAACAATGTTTTCCCAAATGTTTTTCTTGAGGTGTGTTCAAAAGCGTCACTGTGTGGGAATTGGTTAAAGTGTCTAATCAATACCTTTTACAGTGGTCAATTTTGCCTGCTAATTCAGTTATAGCTTCTGCCTGAAAACTAAATAAGGATAGAACAAGAAATCTCTCTCCCTCTCTTTCTCTCTCTCTCTATCTCTCTCTCTCTGGGAGACAAGCTAGGAGGGGAAATATCTCATAATCAGCAGTTAAACCTTTACCAGACGACAAAATTTTAGACTGGTCTAAATTGAAAGGAGTTGCAGACAACAATTTAAAACCTATGAAATTTTAGAGTTTATCAACTTTCTGGGTAGAAAACCTTGTGTTAAATGAAGCCTATTCTTCATTATACACAATTTTTTTACAATTGTGTATCTTAAGGGGCATCCAAAAGCTTCACTGTGTGGGGTCAATCCCTTTATCAAATCATGAATGTATTTTCATAACATTTCCTAGCCTTGGAAATCAATTTTGGTTGTTGAACAAAAAACTGCATTCACAGCACAGAGGGACCCATTGATTACCATCATAACTAGATTTAATCCATTCCCTATCAATCCAGCTTTTTACACCCCTCAAGATAATGGCTCACAAAAAAACATTGTGGAAAATAAAGAAATTGGTTATAATTAGCAATTTCATCATTTTCCACCATGTTTCTACCCACACAGACTAAGATTTTTGAATTTACATCAATTTGAATTTTTTTTAAGCAATTTTTATTTAATTTAGAACTGTGAGTCTATAACTTTGTAATTTGGGAGTGGGTTAAATGAATTACATGTATTTGTCAACTCCTTATGTTTAGATCGGATTAAAAATAATTCTATATTCTATGGTAATTTTAGCTAGTTTAACCCACAACCAGTTGACTAATAATTGGACTGGTCAAAAGCGAAAGAAGTTGCATACAACATTACAAACTGCTTTGAAAAATTAAAAGAAGTGCTAGGATTGAAATATTCTTTAGAAAAGAGGAAACTGCTTGTTGAATGCAATTTCATAATTTTCCACAAAGCTCTTCATGAAGTTTTTTATTCCACATTTTGATTGATTGATTGAGGTTTAACGCCACTTTTATCAGTATTTCAGTCGTATCGCAGCACCAAACAATGGATTTCTGGTATTTCTCACACCAGTACTAACATTACATCCTTTCCTAGCCTCCAGCTACTATCCCACTTAGGTTTGCGATTATCCACCCATTGGTGAGACAAATGTCAGAAAGAATATTTGCCGCCGCCGGGGATCAAATCCATGACTTTCCATGATTGAAGATGTGGGACTGACACACTATAGTTTTCATTCCACAAGGATCGTGTGGTAAACTAGGTTTGATAATTTATATAGAATCCTTATTCAATCACAATGATGCTTTTAAATGCCTCTCAATATGAAAACTTTGGAAAACTTTGCGGAGAATTGAAGAAATTGTTTGTTACAAGCAATTTCTTCATTATCCACAATATTTTCTACCCCAAAAGACCAAGAATTTTAAATTGCAGCAATTGAAATTGTAGTTGAATTTGGGCCAGTCTAAGATTTTCTAGTGTAATAATGGGTTAAAACATACATCATGAAGTAAATGGTAGTAAACAATTTCCCATGACCTTTTTAACAACTTTGAACTTTTTCATACTATATTGGTGACAAATAACTGAAGCCCACTTGTTCAGTTTGAAGTATGATTTCCTTATATAGAGGACTATGAATGAGTATGATTCATAACTGCTCTTTACCATCAATAACTAAAAAACTCGAGTACCAATCCTTTAGAACAAAGTTACAACGAGCAGTGTTTCTGCATGACAGCGCCATCATTATAGAGTTTGGACTCTGCACAGTTTTAACCAAATACCACATGAGATAAACATGATGAAATTTCAGATTTGTTTTTCAATTTCCTGGGTAGGAAACATTGTGAAAAAATGACGAATTCTCTATTTTAAACAATGATTTCCCAGTTGTTTTTCTTTAGGGTGTCAAGAATAGCCATTGTGTGGGAATAGGTTAATGGGTTATTCTCAAAGTACGTTAGTGGCCCTATATAGCTGTACAGTCTGTATCAGCTTACAGTATGGCAGAAAAACTCACTCATTATCCACATTTTTTTAATACCCAAAAAGTCAAAGAATTCTAAAATTTCATCAACAAATTGCTCTCTACAATTTCTTTGAATTTGGGCCAATCAAAAAATAGGTTGAGGGTTAAACAGATTGATTAAATGAATTGAATGGGCTTTAACGCCACTATTAACAGTATTTCAGTCATATCGCAGAGGCTGGAGCACCTAACAATGGATTCCTGGTATTTCTCTACCCAGTACTACCACTACATCCTTTCCTAGCCTCCAGCTGCTATCCCACTTAAGTTTACGATCATCCACCCATTGATGAGAGACAAATGTCGGAAAGGATATGTGCAGCTGCCGGGGATCAATCCCATGACATCCCATGATTGAAGATTAGGAGTCTGATGCGCTACTGACTGCGCTATGGCATCGTTTGAAACAAGCAATTTCTTTATTATCCAAAATGTTTTCAGAAGCTTTTATATTGAGGGGCGTTTAAAAGCATCATAGTGTGGGAATACCTTAAGAGAACCGTTCTCTGGAACCAGAGAGGGTTTTAGAGTTTTAGAAGCTATTATCTGACTCATTTTCATGTGATAGCCCTAGGATTATATTCTGGCCCAGCCTTGGTGTAGCACTTAATATAGGACTGTTGGTCTTCTTGGTTAATCCATTACCTGATGACAAAATCTTAGTCTGGTCTTAATTCAAAAAAGTTACAGACGACAATATAAGGTTAATGAAATCATATATTTTTATTTGTTTTTAAGGAAAAAACATTGTGGGAAATGAAGAAATTGCTTGTTGCAAGCAATTTCTTTATTTTCCTCAATGTTTTCCTAACTCTCATTGATTGGCATTAAAGCGCAGGATTGTGTAGGAATGGGTTAATCCTATTTTTTACAACTCTGTTTTACTATTAATGTGAAATGTTTGAATGAGGATAAATCAGCTCGACCTCCACATAATTACAAAATTCATACAATATGTCATTGAGTACAAAATGTAATAGTTAATGACAAGATGAGATGTACTAATAATGACATTAATTTAGTGCTTTTGGCAGTCTGAATGATCTTTACTCTTTAAATGATTTACATACTGTTAACCCTTGTCATGCTGATAAAATCTGTTTTAAGACATACATATAAATACATGTACATATAAATCAAAGGACTGTAAGCACTGGACGTCCTTACATAGAACTTTTGACAGTTAATTTTATAAACACCTGTGACCTAACAGAAAAACAGGTGGTGTAGACTAAGATCAGACTGCACATAAGTGCAGGCTGATCCTTGTCTATACCATCTGCCCAAACAGGAATATTCCGGATTCAGTATGACAAGGGTTCATGTCCCAATATGAAAAAGGCAAAGCCTCAGAATGATTGCAGTTTGTAATTTTTGACAGTTTCCATTATAAAAATGTATGTGAAGTACATTCTGCCATATTAATTGAAATGGGTAGCTACCTTAACCCTTGTCATGCTGAACCCGGAATATTCTGGTTTTAGCAGCAGGTAATCGTATAGACAAAGATCAGACTGCACATGAGTGCAGTCTGATCTTAGTCTATACCTCCTGTCTGTCCTTTTGAAACAAGAGTGATTTTTTTTTTTTTTAAAAGTATTGACAACTGAACAGCAAGTACTACCATTACTTTCAGCCCTTTGATTTTATACAATTCTGAAAAGAATTATTCAGCATGACAAGGGTTAATTACAACAAACAATTTCTTTTATTTCTACAAATTATTATTCTAATTCTTATTTATCGCAACTTTTGATCACTTTGAATTTACTCATGCAACATGTTTACTTGGTTCATTCTTGTGACATTCTGGTTCAGTTTCATGAAGGTTGAACCATACTTATGGCCTGTAGAGTGTAAAGAGTGAAATTGTCAATAACCCATTCCCACACAATGACGCCCCTCAAGAAATAAGCTTTAGAAAATATTGTGGAGATGTTTTCTTTCGTAAAAGAGGAAGAATTTTTTAATTCCGCTAACTTGAAATTGCCGTCTGCAACTACTTTGAATTTGACCCAATTTTGACCAGTCCAAAATTTTCTTGTATGGTAATGTGTTAAGGCCCCTATTCCTGTATTTTCAAATGGTGCCTTCCGATTTTCAGTAGTGTTACAGTCCTTATGCCCTGACAAACCATTCTGACAAAGTTCATGGGGATTGAGCCATAATTATGGCCTCAAGAGTGTTAACTGAAATTGTCATTAAGGCCCCTTTTCCTGTGTTTTCAAATGGGCCCTTCCCATTTTCATTGGATGCACCAGATTTCACCAAAACCATATCACCAAACGACTAGTTTGCTGAATGATCATTTCAAGGGCTTAGAGCAAAAACATAGTATGGCTCTATACAATGTATAGAGCCATACTATGTTTTTGCTCTAAGCCATCGATTTGGCCAAACATATTTTGGGTTAAATGATCATCTCGTTGACGGGACACTTAGTCTAAAAAATCGCGAAAAATCTATTTTCTCCAATATGGGTATTGACAACATCAATAATGTTTACCATTAGTCACTTCATGTACCATGGTTGTACTTGATTAAACATTAGTTGCAATTGAACATGAGATTCTTAGCCGATGTAGCGAATTTCAGTAAATGTGTTAGCTAATGTCATTTGAAATCCTATGTTGAATTTAGATTGAATTTAGATTATTAGTTAGTGTTAGATGGCAAATGCTGACTGAGTCAGTTATATTTAGGCCCTTCTATCTTATGAGCAATAGAGGGGGGGGGGACAAAAATTGAATTGATCTATATCTGAATCGAATTTACATTTTTTTGTACAGAATAGATTCTATCCTTCATTTTGATCTAATGCAAAAGTAAGTATTAACAGATAAAAACATTCTTTTGGTGTAATTTTGACAAAGTTTTGACAAACTTGTCAATAAGACTTTTGACCATATGGTTTTCAGCAAAAAAACCAAAAAACTTTCGGCGTCATTGTCTTCCAATGAAATGGCAATTTCCGGTGAAATGGTTTTTGACGAAATAGTTTTCGACGAAATGTAACGGATCATTTTCAGTAGTGTTAATCCTTTTGACCTGATAAAACATTCTGACCAAGTTCATTATAGTTATGTCCTCCACAGTGTAAACAGTAAAATTGTCATTAAGGCCCCTTTTCCTGTGTTTTCCAATGGAACATTTCCATTTTCAGTACGACTAATCCTCATGACCTGACATAATTCTGCCAATTTTTATGAAAGACTTAACAATGTTGTGGCCTCTTGAATATGAACTTTCTAATGCTCAGTTGAGCCAACAAAAAAAGAAAGTTTTCAAGCCTGCCAAAAATACCTTATCCAACCTGAGAGCCTGAGACCTTGTTCTTGGACTTCACACTAGTAAGAAAATATATTTCTATGACAAGGAACCTTAGGGGCGGTGGATATCAATAAGATTTAGTCTAGGTGTTGTTTTTTCAGACGATAAGCTCCATGCGGATAATAGAATAACTTGATGAACTGTAGCAGGACAACATTCATCAAGGTAAGCCAAAACTTGGCCAAATATCAAGTGGTCGTTACACTTACAAGCAATTTCATCTTTTTCTACAATGTTTTTTTAATTATATAATCACAGGGATGTAAAATCCATGGATTGAACAGGAAAGGGTTAAGTGTGGAAGTAGGGAGTAGAGTGTAAATGCAGCATCAGAAAATTTATCTGAAAAATACTTTTTGTCTCTTTTTTACATTAACCCAATCTCCACACAATGATGCTTTTGGACGCCTCTCAAGCAAAAACAACTGGGAAAACATCATGTAAAATGAAGAAATTGCTTGTAACAAGCAATTTCTTCATTAAACACAATGTTTTCTACTAAGGAAGTTTAAAAAACTATATTTTCATAATATTTCCATAACTTCAAATGTTGTCTGCAACTTCTTAGAAACAGTTCTAAAATTTCATTGTGGGAATTAGTTAAAGAAATATATTATAGCTAATTTTTCATATAATGTCAACATATCTTTCAATTGATGAAACAAAGCTTTTGTTGTTCATTCAATGAAAGCTGTGTCACAAACAGCTATTCTCTATAAAAATACCTTTTTTTCTAAAAAAGAGATTTTACAACATTTAAAGTGACAAGTGTGAAAAAAATGGCTTAAGGCTAGTTTTATCATTTATCTTGAATTTTCATTAATTTTCCTGGGGCAATGAACTTTAGGTGATCATGTTATTTTGCATATTATTACTTGTTATCAGATTTCCCCAGAAATGAAAGGAATACTGTAATGCTATAACAAGATGAGCAGCTGTCCTACAGCATATTACATCTTGAGGTATGTTTCTGCCCTACATCAGGTGGGGTTAGATCTCAAGATAAGAGTGATTTTACCTTCAAAATGTTAAATTTTATTCTTACACACTTGTGCGCACATATACACCCACTCACACCAAACAAGTCTTGCATTTAAGCACTTCACCCCAACAATCGGGAAAAAAATGAAATTAAAGCGCTTTTAACTTACTTTTTCTTAAACTACTTTTCCGAAGTTCCTTTTTATAGCTCACCTGAGCACGAAGTGCTCAAGTGAGCTATTGTGATCCCCTTTTGTCCGGCGTCCGGCCGTCGTGCGTCGTTAGTCGTGCGTCAACAATTTCTTTCAACAACATTCTCTCCCAAACCACTGGGCCAATTTGAACCAAATTTGGCAGAAATGTACCTTAGGTGGTCCCCTTCAAAAAAAGCTAAAAGAATTGAAATCCGTTAAAAACTCTTGTTGCCATGGCAACAAAAGTGAAATTTTAAAGTAATCTTTAAAAATCTTCTCCTCCTGACCCAGAAGGCGTAGAGCCTTAATATTTTGCATGAAGCATCAGTTTATTGACCTCTTCCAAAATAGCTAAAATCATGATCATCAGGTCCCCAGGGGCGGGGGGTTATATAGAAATAAAGAACGATTTTTTAAATGACACCTCCTCCCAAACCACTGGGCTGATTTGAACCAAATTTGGCAGAAATGTTGCTTAGGTGGTCCCCTTTCTAAAATAGCTAAAAGAATTGAAATCCGTGAAAAACTCTGGTTGCCATGGCAACAAAAGTGAAATTTTAAGATAATCTTTAAAAATCTTCTCCTCCTGACCCAGTAGGCGTAGAGCCTTGATATTTTGCATGAAGCATCAGTATATTGACCTCTTTCAAAATAGCTAAAATTATGATCATCAGGTCCCCAGGGGCGGAGCCCCGGGGGGGGGTGGGGGGGTTATATATAAATAAAGAACGATTTTTTAAATGACACCTCCTCCCAAACCACTGGGCTGATTTGAACCAAATTTGGCAGAAATGTACCTTAGGGTGTCCCCTTCAAAAATAGCTAAAAGAATTGAAATCCGTTAAAAACTCTGGTTGCCATGGCAACAAAAGTGAAATTTTAAGATAATCTTTAAAAATCTTCTCCTCCTGACCAAGAAGGCGTAGAGCCTTAGTATTTTGCATGAAGCACCAGTAAATTGATCATTTACAAAATAGCTAAAATCATGATCATCGGGTCCCCAGGGGCGGACCCAGGGGGGGGGGGTATAGGCATGAAGCATCAGTTCACAGTCTTCTATCTTATTTCTGAAATTACAATCCATGGAAAAAGTTTTTTCCTTCTTTCAAATCAGCACTAAAGCCTTGGAATTTGTAATTTAGACTTTTGGATCCCCAGGTTCATAGTCTTTATATGTAATTGTGGCCCACTTGTTTCATAATCCTAAACTTAAAATGAAATTAGACTGTTGAAAGAAAAAGAGCCTTTAGCGCACCAGGGCCAACGGCCCTCTTGTTTAAGATCGGTGGTTTTAACTTTAACAGAAATAATATCTCGGTCATGCGTTCAACATCAACTAAAAATTGTTGTCTGCAACTTTTTTCAAATCGGACCAGTCTATAGTTTTGTTTTCTGGTAATGGGTTAAAGTTCATTCCCATTCTAAATTGAATGGTTGATTGATTTTTTGATAGACAGCTGTAATCATATGACTGAAATACTGTTAAAAGAGGCGTAAAACCCCATTCAACCAACAAACCTCCCCTGAACCACTGAGCCTATTTTTTCAGGAATATTCCAGTCCAAATTTCTTTATAAATATTGATTGGCCAATAATTATGGGAATTGTTTTTATTTTACTTATAACTCTTTAGAGCAACATCCTCGTTGTGAGGAAAGATAACTGTTAAATCTATCGTTTATTTAGTCACTGAAGAAAATAAGAACTAACTTAATATCGATATGCAAAAGGAGGGTATGACAAAGTTTTCTGGAGAGAGTATTTTTTGTTTTTCATACCAGTTTCAGATCACATTTGTTTACATTTTGAGATCATGACGAATGCACCTGATTCTTCTCGGAAATGTTAGCTAATCTTCAGCATTGACTGTTATGTGCACAGCTAGGTGCTGATGACAAACTTTATGGACCATTACAATTGTTAATTTATGTGACTGAGCTTATTGTTTGAATGACTAGCAAAACTTAAAATGTCATCATTGACTTCATAATTTTGAGTAAACAAACATAAAATTGTGGTGGGTCATGATTTGAAATATCAAAACTTCTTTCATGAATTGTATTTTTAAAGCATAAAATTATTTTTGTCTTATGATTTCAATCGTTTGGTTTGGAGATCTTCTTCAAAAGTTTGTTTTTGAAATTTTGATAGCCCATAGATATAGGTGGAGCAGGGTGGGGCATTTTTTCACAAAGAATTCTTTAGCCAACATCACCTTCTAAACAACATGACCACTTTTGACCAAACTTAGCTGATATGTTTCTCAGGGGTACTGATTTTACTAAGACAATAAGAAAAGAAATCTCTAGGATAATTTCCTAGACATACAACTAGGATTAAAGGCTTCATATTATACAAATATTGTTGCATTACCATGTACAAAAGTTGTTAAAATAATGTTCCTCAGGTTCCATTAGGGCCTTATCCAAGCAGAACTGTAACTATTTAGGTCACTTATAGTGAATTTTGAGATTATTACTTAGGTGAGCAATTTAGGACAATCATGGTACTCTTGTTTATTAATTCAAAGTCAGTATATTATTAGCTCTGCTGTTAACAGAGAAAACCCGAGTTATCGTGATCACCTTGGTGTCGTGTTGGCGTTGGCGTGACAAACTTTAACCTTGTTCATATCTCTGTTGTTATTGAAGATATGCTCATGAAACTTGGCATGTGAATTGACCATCACAAGAGCTATCTGCACAATTAAAGGGATAACTCTAAAAGTGTTTTTGTAAGAGTTAGGCCCCTTTTTCAACTTAGAAATTTTGCATTATCCAGCACCTGCAGCCGAGCATTTGCACCCTGTGGGCGGTGCTCTTGTTACTCAGGTAAGCAAATTGACCCCTACATGGCCCTCTTGTAATATTGTTTAGATATCTTCTCTGAAAACAGTCAACAGTACTTATCTCAGTTGAGCAATCCAGGCCCTAAGACTCTTATTTTTTTAGTAGATTTGTTTTTCTCCCTCCAAGTATTTATTTTTGAAAATACCAACTCTGGTTGACCTGTGCTGGATCTTACCTTTGTATCACAAAAAACTGTTAGGAAAACCTTGTGTAAAATGAAGAATTTGTTTGCAACAAATGATTTCTTCATTTTCCATAATGCTTTTTATTCAGAGAGTTAAAAAGTCTAAAATTCCGTAAACTTTAAATTGTTGTCTGCAACTCCTTTCAGTCTAAAATTTTTCATCTGGTAATGGGTTAATCACCTGTGGGCGTAGGTCAAGTTTTTTCTGTACATTTGTACTGGTATCTATCACATGTCAATCAAGCCAATCTGTTAATTTTTCAATTACAAGATTTGTTTATAGTTAATAGTTAAAGCCATTTCTTTTCTCATGTTGATATAAATCTTTATGTCATCCTAAAGTTTGCTTGTAAGAAGTACTTAATATTGTTTGAAAAAATGACATTGCTCTCTATGAGAGATCAACAAATATACTCCATTACTTTAAGGCAATAAAGATCTGCAAGAGTGTAATTATTATATACATATTGCAGTCACAGCTTGTACATGAAGACTCCCTACGGAAAGAACAGTGATATCAATTAGAAACACCTCTCGATGTAATTTTGTTCTCTGTGCGTGATACTAATGTAGCCAGACAGCTTATACCGCCTTACCATACAAGCTTACTTGTACAAGACATGGTAGATTGCTTGATTCTGCACAGAGAGATCCCCGGTTCAATCCAATATGAATCGAATATTTATTTGTGGGTTACATTTGGCAAACACCATAAATTACTCAAATGAGACATAGGTAATGTTATTAAGGTGTTGACGATATTGTATATAGAAGTCTTGGAAGAGTCTTGATTGTTGAGGTATCATGAAAGGGGTATTTTGCTTAACCCAATGATTACCAGATGGCAAAATTTTTGACTGGTCCAAATCAAAAGAAGTTGCAGACAGCAATTTAAAGTTTATGAAATTTAGATTTGTTCAACTTTTTGACTAGAAAATATTGTGTTATATGAAGAAATTGCCGTTACAAGCATTTTCTTCATTTTACATCATCTTTTCAAATTGCTTTTCTTGAGGGGTGTCAAGTTGTGGGTATGGGTTAGGTTTGATTGCAATTTGATAGAGCACGTACTGTCTTGCTTTGGTACATAGAGGTTCTTAATCAAATTCCAGACAAATTGAATATCATATTTTGGTGGTACATGAAGAAAGAAAAGATGTCAACTTCTTCTGAAGTTGTTGTTTGAGAGCAAGTTCGTCTGGCAGGCGCTGGTGTTCTTGGTTAACCCATTCCGAAACTGTAACAAGCAATTTCTTATATCCGTCCACAATGTTTTCCAAAGCTTTTTATCTTGTCAGGCCTCAAAAAGCGTCATTGTGTGGGAATGGGTTAACTGATGCTTGTGCTTGGAATTGTTGAGAATAGAGATTACATAAGGAATATTCCAACAGTGTCTTTTTCTATTTGTTGTTATCGTGGTCGAGAATCGTGTGTAGGTATTTTTTATTGGATGAGACTCAAGGTCTCATCCAATAAAAAAACCTACTCACCATTGGAGAGCACGATAACACAACATAGAAAAAGACACTGTTGTAATATTCTTTTTATTATTTACCTTTTAGGACATGACTTTAAGAAAATTCTCTTAAATGATTAAGAAATAACCAACTTTCCAAAAAAAAAAACCCAAACATCAATACACAAAAAAGTAGCCTGTGTTTAACGGTACTCGACGAATACGTGTTTTGGTACATGCCGACCATTGAATTTTTTCTTATGTGTTGTATTAGATAGCCAGATTTTAATTCATATCATTTATAGGTATATAATAAAGAATAGTACATTGCGAAATTGACGATCCGATTGATCTGATTGTACCCTACATCATAGGGATTAGATGATTGTGATTGAACGCTGATTGTTTTTCTGTTCTGAACAGATTGTTCACTTTCTGGGCAAGATGCGAGTGTTCAGTGACTACAAAATCAGGAATCAATTTTTATGCCCCCACATCGATAGCTCAGGGGCATTTTGTTTTACCGGTGTCCGTCTGTCTGTCTGTCTGCAAAACTAAACATTTTCCTATAACTTCAACCCTGATTAAGTTACAATGCTGATATTTGGTATGTAGATAGGTCTCAACAAGGCGCAACTGGGGAAGGTCATTTCATCAAGGTTAAGGTCAAAATGTTCCTGTTTCGGGGGCATGGTGTTTCACAAACAATCTGGTTGAATTAAAATTACTGAAAATAATTTAAGCAAAAATATTAATTGCCGAAAGTAATATGACAATTTTAATTATTGGAATGATCAAACTTTTTTGACTGAATGTTGTAGTTTAACCCATTACCAGACAATAAAATTTTAGACTGGTCCAAATTCAGAGGAGTTGCAGACAATAATTTTAGGTGAACGAAACTTTTAATTTTTTCACATTCTGGGTAGAAAACATTGTAGAAATCGAAGTAATTTCTTGTAACAAGCAATTTCTCCATTTCCTTCAGGGCATCTAAAGGCGTCGATGAGTGGGAATGGGTTAATGATTGGAAAACCATAATTGCTGCTGGATTGAAGGCTGAATTAATGCTGATAGAACATGATTGCATGTGATTGTCAAGAATGTGATTGAAATGATTTTCAGATTGACAATGTTCTGTACTGTATATTATAAGTAAGTTAAGTATTGTAACCACCTGTTACAGTGAATACACACAAACAATAAACTTAAATATGGATAATATAATCTGGAATTTCTCACATTGTTTTATATAATGCGACATCTGCTATATGTTCTGTATATAGGTCAGACAGTTGACCCATTTCCACACAATTCTGTCTCTAGAAAATAGTTCAGGACGGAAATGTAGGAATACTTTTTTACCCAGAATGATGAGATACTTGGAATTCTATTCATTTGAAATTGTCGTCTTTGAATGTGAATCAGTCTAAAATTTCTTACCAACCCATTACCAGTTTACAAAATTTTAATCTGGTCCAATTCAAAAAAGAGTGCAGGTGACAATTAAAAGAGGCGTTAAAGGGAGGTATTGATGCTTCTAGAACCTTGAAAGGAAATCAAAGTACTGAAAGTACTGTAAGCTATCAAAGCATAGTTGAATTAAGAAAACCTTTCCCTTGTTGGGTAGCAATCTTTGTGGACATTGAAGAAATTGCTTGTTACAAGCAATTTCTTCATTGTCCACAATATTTTCCAAAGCTTTTTTCTTGAGATGCTTGAGAAGCCAAATCGAGTGAGAATGGGTTAAATTGCATGCTTTTGACAGAGTTCTTTACAATTTGAATAGAGTTTGCAATATTCCTAAAAATTATAAGAACTATTTTTATTGTGTAGGCATTTTACAGATTTAGTGGTTAAGCCTCCAGTGGCAGTTTGCACTTGTTGAACTTTGAGACAACCTCAAAAGTGTGTCTGTTAACTTAAGCTATCAAAGCTTTGCTAGCTAAAAATACAAAATTTCTTATTAATATGCCCAAATGAATATTTGATACCAAAATAGGAGACAGATATTTGTCCTTGCTGTAATCTGGTAAGCTTAAAGTGGCCTTTAGTCATCTAGGAAATGTTCATCAGAAATCCATATTATTTTGAGAAATCATGGCATTGGTTGTTGACACTGCATGGCATCATTTGTATAACAGAAGATAATAAAATGACACGGGAAACGACCAACGTCCAGATCTATATCACATCAAGTGGTTAGCCCAAAACTAAGGTAAGTGTCTATACTTATAACTCTTGCAACTAGCTGTTTTGGACTGACCTTTACTTAGTTGAAAACGGTCTAGTGAACATAACTGCTGATGCCATCACAGTTAGTGTTACTGAATGCGTGATTCCAACTTTTATATGCTCCATGTGAATGTCCCATCTGGCACTACGTAATCTAAAAATAGATTAACAGCCTACAGGAAATACTTTAGCTTATTTTGATACATGATCTCTGATTTTCTGAAAAGTACTTTTCAGAATATTGAATTCAAATAATACATGAGATGCAATGAAGATAATTAAAATCTGTGTCATGAAAAACCCATTGATTCCTCCCTTTGAGTATCATTTAGAGTGAGAAAAGTGGAAAAAGTGAGAAAGGATGCAAACTCCTTTTCCAATCTTTTGCACAACCATAAAATGCTGAAACCATTATATTGATTCAAGTTGTGATATACTGTAAACATTCTACTAGACGCCCGGATGTTTATTAGAATCACAAACTTTATAGCTTTTGGTCAGAATGATTGTCTGCATAATATCTCGAGATCGATATGGGTTAAGAGGGGTAAAAAAACAAGGTCACTAGATCAAATACTAGAAATACTTGTGTGCACTCCAGAGGCCATATTTCTGGCTCAATGGTTTTGAAATAGGGTCAGAATGTTTTTCTGCATGAAACCCAGGTTAAGTCCATTATTGGTTTTTTTTGGGAAAAAAAGTAGGTCAAATCTTAGAATTACCTTGCCTACACACTAGTGGTCATATTTTTGCCTCAAATCAAATGATATTTGTTTAGAATTTTTATAATCATATTATCTCAACCAAAACTAGGCACTAAGTCAAATTTTAAAAATACCTTGCATGCACTCCAGAGACCATATTTTTGGCTCAAGTGTCTTGATATATGGTCAGAATGGATGTCTCCATAATATCTCGGTCAAGAACGATATTGGGTTATGTGGGGTAAAAAATTGGGTCACTAGGTCAAACCCTAGAAAAAATCTTGTGTACACTCTAGAGTCCACATTTTTGGCTCAAATTGATCAGATTGTTTTTGTCCATGATATTTCAGCCTAGTTCAAATTTGGGTCTCATGTAGTCAAAAACTAGGTCACTAGGTCAAATCTAAGAAATATCTTGTTTTTACTCTTGGGGCCCTATTTAATTGATATTTGGCCAGAATGTTTGTCCATATCTTGGCCAAGTAAGGCTTTTGTTGACATAGGATAAAAAACTATGTCACAAGGCCATATCTTAGGAATACCTTCATACCCAAAGGTCACATTTGTGGCCTTATTGGTATGATATTTAGTCAGAATATCTGTTTCTAAAATATCTCGACCATGTTCAAATTTTGGTCATTTGGGAAAAAACTAGGTCAAATCTGAGAAATACATTGTTTTTACTCACTAGGCCATATTTTTTACTCAATTGACTGGCTATTTATTCAGAGGTTTGTCTAATAAAAATCTTTTTCAATCTTTGTCAAGTTTGATATTATGTCACATTGGGTCAAATACTAGGTCACAAGGTCTAATGTAATGAACTTCCAATTTACTTTCTACTTTTCTTGCACAAATACCTTGAAACTTGGTAAGAATGTTTGTTCGTGATTTCTGGGGGAAGATTTAATAATGGGTCAATTTTGGTTAAAATAAGGTCACTTGTGCTATTTTGCTTCTATAGTAATCAACTCAAGTGAGCGCTTTAGAGCCAATGGCCCTCTTGTTACGTACCTAAGCTTTGGTCCTTTGTGACAAAAAGTGAAAGGCAACCTTTGTACAATAAATCAACTCTTAAAAATATGTCTCTGAATTTCATACACACGGTTTGGTGAGTGGGCTTTTATTAGAGGCTTTATGAATCAGAAAATCAAACGAAAGTGGTCAAATTTGATGTACAAAGTTGGGGATGGGCTTTTATTAGAGTATGGGTGTTTAATTGAGTTTTTATGGTATACTTCAATAGTTTGGTACTTAGAAGTACTGCTCTAGAAAATAAATAAAAAAAAAAAAGTACAACAAAAAATAGTTGTTAACTAAATTTTCAGCTCATTTTTGTTGGCATCAATTTTTTTGTGCAATATTCACAATATTGTGCTATATTTATATTCTCCTTTATTATCAAAGATACATATATTGGCTTAGAAACTTTTATTTCATTAATCTAAATTAATGAAGAAAAACATTTTATTCAGGGTGTCACTCAAATTTATAACAGGCATATAATTTTGTCTCGAATGTCTTGATATGTTTATCTGTATGATATCTTGGCCAAATTATAACATACAGTTTCAAAGCAGATATCAACATAGAACTAGTACTACCAGTCTTTTCAGCCCTTTGATTTTACTGCAATCCTGAAGAGAATTCTTATTCAGCATGGCAAGGGTTAAGCATTAGAGAAGCCAATAAATTATGTTTGGATTGATTTACTAGACCACTACTGGCTGGTTGAAGCTCAGCATAGTATTACACGATTTTTTATACTACATCATATAATTCACTTATTATCCCAATAAAGGTGCAAAATAGATTTTGAAATCACAGATATTACAAATTTATCATAGATTGCAATGGTACAACATAACAATTTTCATTTTGATTCGTAATTAACCCATTACCCCACAGAAATCTTTTAGATAAAATTTAAAGATGTTGCAGGCTACATTTTCAATTTGGTGAAATTTAAGAAAATCCTTGCCTATTAGGGTAGAAATTATGGTGGATATTGTAGAAATTGCATAACTCATTTCTACACAATTCCACCATTTTACTTCCACAAGAAATTGCTTCGGAATATATTTTGGTAAATGAAGAAATTGCTTTGTACAAGCAATTTCTTTATTTATCACAATTTTTTTTAAGAAAAAAGAATTTTTTAATCTCACAGCAATTCACAATGATAATTCAGGTCACTAGTTTAAGATTGTAACTTCGATGAGAGATTAATAACCTGATCATGGTCTTATATTTATATTTTTTGTTGGTTTCATTTATTTGTACGTAATTCACCATTTGGGGATGTCAATAAAAGAATCGGTCGACTAATCAAATCATTAATTTAGACCGGAAGTGAACTTTGAACTCATTTTTGTGACTTAAATGTTGTAACTACAGCTTGAATAATGTATGTTTAAAACTCAACTTTGTTTTTGCATGTTACTGACCATAAATTTTGCAAATAAAGCTATTTAAAATTGGAGTGGAACTTCCTGTTGGACAGTTGACTATTGTCAGCAGAGTCAGTGGGTAGTCATTTGTATCTTTATTTTTACTATGATTTGTGAAATTTAGGGTATGAGGAAGGAAAGTGTTTATCTGATAAGCTCATGATGAGGGATATGTATCTTTATGAATGAATCTCAAGCATATCATATTTCATTTTTTCATCAAGACTTTAAAGCCTTCAGCTGGAGAATAAAAAGATACTTAACCTGGTATAACTACTATCTGACTGATCATAACCCTTGCCATGCTGTATAAATATGTTGTATCTTACTGAATTCCTGTAAAAATCAAAGGGCTGAAAGCACTGATAGAACTTGTTGTTCAAAAATTCATATTTCTTATAGAATTAATTTCATAACCCTGGCAGGAAAAGCACAAGCAGGAGGTTTAGACCAAGATCAGACTGCACTTATGTTAATCTAACAATCATTGAATTTTCTTTTGATATGTGATCTGTCAAACCAAAAGGGAGAATCTGGGATATGAGAAAAGTCTCAACCCCATACTGTGGTGGCTGTCCAGCATTGAAATGGGAGGTAATTTGAAGTGATATGCAAATTTGGAAGCATCCAGACAGACATGTGACTTTTTGTAGTTATATATTGACAAAGTTGTCCCATTTGGGGTTGAAGATCCTGTGTTCTGTAGGGATTAGCCTTGTCTAACAGCTTTGCATGTAACAAGTTTTCATATTTTGCAAAGGCTGAAAGTACTTAAAGACCCTGGAATTGTCAGTTTATTCTTCAAAATTAAAAATAACCATTTAGTAGGGTAGAAAATATTGTCAAAGAAAAAGAAATTGCTTGTTGCAAGTAACTTCTTCTTTTTCTACAATGTTTTCTCAAGTATAAAACTAGGGGGACGTAAAATCAGGGATTGAACAGGAGAGGGTTAAGTTATTTTATATACATTTCTTGCTAAAAACATCAAATGTGGTATAGACTTAGATCAGTCTGCTTATATCTCCAGGCTGATCTTTAGTCTATTCCTCCTGCCAAAGCAGAAATATTCCAGGTTTAGTATGACAACGGTTAAAAAGGTCAATCTACCTTGATTTGCTTTCTTTTTTCCAAATATACTGACTCTGACCAAAATTTTACTTGTTTCATAATATTCGTCACTTGGTGTGCAAATTGCCGTAGCTACAACTAACCCCCAAACTGGTTACATTTAGTTGTTGGTATAGTCGGCAGGACTCCTATTCCTAAGGTCCTGGGTTCAATCCCTGGTCATAGTGAATATCCTTTCCAACATTAATATTTTGTCTCCCACCAATGGGGTAGATGATTTAACCCTTTCCTTTTCAAACATGGGATTTTATGTTCCTGTGATTTTATACTAGAGAAAACACCGAGGAAAAAGAGGAAATTGCTTGTAACAAGCAATTTCTCCTTTTTCCACAATATTTTCTAGCATGCAGGATGGTTTCATTTCTAATGACATCCAGTTTTCATTGTAGTCTGCATCCTCTTTCAATTTGAACCAGTCTAAAATTTCAAAAAGCAGGAAAGGGTTAAACCTATAATAGCTATGTGGTATGAGCAGCTTGTGGCTAGGAAAGAATGTAATGGTAGTATTGGTGTGAGAAATACCAGGAATCCATTGTAAGGTGCTCCAACCACCTTGATATGACTGAAATACTGTTAAAAGTGGGGTTCACCCCCATTCAATCAAACATTTAGGTGTCCACTAGCAATATGATACTTTGATTTCCAGATTTTTCTAGTTCTATAACCACATTTTTGCCAAAATTCCAGGAGCTATGATATTGGAGTTGGACCTCTGGCCCCCTCTCTTGATCCATGCATGCATTCAAAAGATAATTGGTTTACTTATTAGTTAATAGGACTTGAACCACTGGGTCACTTAGCTAATCAATTTTGTCTCCTAGTCACATGCATTCATAGACAAGGATAATAACTTTTGACAGCTTATGACTGTAAGTAGTACAATATTGAGTTATTGCCCTTGGCTGATAATCCATATGAAGAGTTCAACTTCCAACTATGTCAGTAAGATAATATAAAACATCTTACAGATCCATCAAGATAATTTATCAGTTTTATCACAGTCCTTCTATCATCAAAGGGAGTTGTGAATAAATATGTTATCTGTAAGACACTATAACTTGGGACCATCTTGGGAATGGATATTTTTTAGATTTTTTTTTCTGAGAGTAAATAGTTCATTTTCTCTACTATATTTACTAATCCATGCAATCTCTTTTTCCAACGCCCCTAAAGAATTTTTTTTTTTTTTTGAAAAAGTAGTGGAAAATGAAGAAAAAACTTTGTTACCATCAATTTCTTCATTATCAACAATGTTCATTGCAATCTGCAACTTCTTTCAAATTGGACAAGTTTAAATTTTTATTTTCTGATAATGGCTTAGTTGCTAGGATGAACTATTACAGATGCCATCATTTTGTGCCTGAGACCCTCTTTAACTCATTCCCACTCAGTGACGCCTTATAGGAAAACATTGTGTAAAATGAAGAAATTGCTTGAACCAAGCAATTTCTTCATTTTTCACAATGTTTTCTACCCAGAAATTGAAAATATCTAAAATTTCATAAACTTTAAATTGTTGTCTGCAGCTTCTTTCAATTTAGACCCATCTAATAGTTTGTTGTATTGAAATGAGTTAACCCATTACCAGATGTCAAAATGTGAGACTGGTCCCAAATCAAAAAAGTTGGATTATAAATTTTAAGTTGATAAAACAAGAATATTTTTGGTCTTTCTGGGAAGACTTTTTTTTTTAATTATTTTGGGAACCTCATTTAATGGGGAGTCTAAAATCCTTCACTAGACCACCAAACTTTAGACTGGTACAAATTGAAGGAAGTTGCAGACAATATTACATTGTTCTCTTAAGTTGAGAAATAGGCATAAATTAGGATTGTAAACATTGTGAATGAATGAAAATATCTTTCTTCAGAAGGCTTTAAAGTAGAAGGATTATAATGGGGATAATTTAACCCTTTCCTGTTTTGCAAAATTTTAGTCCCGTCTAATTTGAAAGAAGTTGCAGACGACAATTTAAAGTGGGGTAATTTGAAAAGAAACTAACTTATATGATAAAGAGTATTGTGGGAAATGAAGAAATTGCTTATAACAAGCAATATTGCTTATAACAAGCAATTTCTTCTGTTCCCACAATATTTTGTCAGGTATAAAATAACTATGATGTGAAAAGATGGGATTATGCAGGAAAGAGTTAAGGGTTAAACTTGATTAATTTAATGTCTGCGAGGGGGAAAATTCTTTGTTGTCTGGTTTGATAGAAATTTAAAGCTCTGAAAATCAATATCTGCAGAACTTTAGACAGATCCAGTCCCACAAATAGTCAGTTTTCACAGCCAAATATAGGTCAAGTTTTTTCTGCTGTACTGTCAGAAAATTGAATAATTCCTATCAAAATGGTTTTTAGCTTTCCTGAGCAGAAAGTTCTCATTTTAGCAGATAATGAAATATTGTCTTGTGTTCTTTTTATCTTAGTAAAGTCCAAGTTGTACACCAATAATACCTTAATTGAATTTAATGTTTGCTGACATGTCCTGAAACTTGGTGAGAATGTTCGTTAAATTTTGGTCACTAGGGATCAGGAACTAGGTCACATTGAAAAATCTGTCTAAATCCTGTGTGCTCTTTACAAGTAAAACTTTTTTTTCATATCTTTATGTCTTGACATAAGTTTGACTTTGATAATCTTGGGGTCAAAATCTGAGTTCTATCATAAGAAAAGCCTTCAGTGCAGCTTATACTTATCCTAATTTGACCTTTGACCTTGACCTTGATACTTAGCCACAAGAACAAATGACTGTTTTTATCGAACTTAGGACCGTCTTGACATTAACAACATTTAAAGTATCCCACTCCAAAGAAATTGGTTGACTAGCATCAGCCTATCTGTCTGTCAATCCATTGATCAAATACAGTAAAACCCCTTTAATACTACCACTTGCGGTACCTTCTGAAAGTGGTCATAGTAGTGGGGTGGTCGTAATACTGAGGTTCGATATCACATAATCAAAAATCTGATAATGTATTGACAATGCATTCGTACCCAATTAGTGTCGCGCTTGTCAAGTGTGAAAATCAGGTGGTCTGTCTCAAGGTGTGAAGTTACTGGTCAGTTTAGTGGGGTTCAAATTTAGTGGTTGCAATTTGAAATAGCAGGGTGCCCGTTTTAGAGGGGTTCACGACCATTGAAATAAAAACAAAAAATTCCGTTCTGTAAAAATTCTGTTCTAACATCGGGTGCCCGTATTTTTGGGGTGGTCGTAAGGAGGGGTTTTACTGTACTACCAGATACAAAGATTTGTATGACTTTATGTTTAACTCCGCTGAACCTTGAATATTCCTGTCTTGACATGAGGAATAGACTAAATTCAGCCTGCATATTTCAGCATTAAAAGTGTGATTTTTGTGCCCCTGCATTGAAAGAGCTAGGGCATATTGTCATCTGTCTGTCCATCTGTCTGCAAAACTTAACCAAAAACCTAACATTGCCAATTACTACCAGCCTATTCAAGATACAATGCTCATATTTGGCATGATGATACATCTCCATAAGCATCTCCTTATGTCAAGGTCATGTAATAAGGTCAAGGGTACATACCAAGGTCAAACGTTTAGGTTGGGCATTGTGTTTTACAAACACATCTTGTTTTTCTTAACCGATATCATGCTGAATCTAGAATATATCTCATTTAGAAGGTGTATAGACTGAGATCATCATGTACAATTATGCAATCTGACCTTATCTTCACCACCTGTTTGATGTTTTAAGCCAAAGTTGTTTATAAAATTATTTGACAAAAGAAACATTGACCACCAATTGAGACCAATCATTGCTTTCACTTTGTTAATTTGACTGCACTTCTGAACAAGGATGCGTTTCATAATTGCGGCTGTTCTTTAGAAACAGGTGCCCTATTGCCATGAAATTGCTTGCTAGGAAATTAAGTCATTCTCAGTGACAATCTCTAGTTGTTTTAACCCATTCCCACACAGTGACACTTTTTGACGCCCTTCAAAACAAACAATCTGGAAAACATACTATAAAATGAAGAAATTCTTGTCCAAGCAATTTCTCCATTTACACAATGTTTTCTTTCCAGATTGTTTTTCTATCCAGAACATTTAAAACATCTAAAACTTCATAAAGTTTAATTTGTCATCTGCAGCTCCTTTAAATTTGGACCAGTCTAAAATTTTGCTGTCTGGTAATGTGTTGAGACATTTTGTCTGATAGATAATAATATCTAAGGGAAGCTTTCATCCCTCCAGATCAAAAGATCCAATCCCTGGCTGCGGCACATATCCATTCCGACATTTGTCTCTCACCGTGACCAATGGTTGGATAATCGTTAACCTAAGTGGGATAGCAGCTGGAGGCTAGGAAAGGATGTAGTGGTAGTACTGGGGTGAGAAATACCAGGAACCCTTTGTTAGGTGCTCCTGTCGCCATGATATGACTGAAATAATGTTAAAAGTGGGGTTAAACACCATTCAGTCAATCAAAAGATCCAAAAATCCCTAAATATTTGCCATAGCTTTTGGCTTGGCCTTCATATTTCACACAGTAATCCTTTTTTAAAGATCTTTCTGTTTATTTCTCATCCAAGATCCACTGCAAAGGTTTAGGTCATTTCACAAGGTCATGTATAAAGATATATCATAAAAGATAAAATCAGTATATTGGCTATAACTTTTGAATGTAATAGACAAGCACATCTTATTCCACCCATTTTTTATGCCCCAACCACTTAACTCCTGGGGGGGGGGGATATAGATTTGCCTTTGTCCGTCTATCCGTCCTTCTGTCCGTCCCGAAATTGTCCAGGGGATATCTCTGAAAGTATAATAGCTATCAACTTGAAACTTCACAGGTGGATAGACCTTATTGAGGAGAAGTGCAGTGCCCAAGAACCACAACTCTTGCTTGCATAATTTTGGAGTTATTGCCCTTTGTCATTTTAAAGACTTACATTTTGTCCGGGGCATATCTCTGAAAGTATGATAGCTATCAACTGGAAACTTCATAGGTGGATAGACCTAATTGAGGAGAAGTGCAGTGCACAAGAACCCCAACTCTTGCATGCATAATTTTGGAGTTATTGCCCTTTGTTATTTTAAAGATACATATTGTCTGGGGAATATCTCTGAAAGTATAAATGCTATCTACTTGAAACTTCATAGGAGGATAGACCTAATTGAGGAGAAGTGCAGTGCACAAGAACCCCAACTCTTGCGTGCATAATTTGGAGTTATTGCCCTTTGTTATTTTAAAGACTTACATATTGTCCGGGGGATATCTCTGAAAGTATAAATGCTATCAACCTGAAACTTCACAGGTTGATAGACCTCTTTGAGGAGAAGTGCAGTGCACAAGAACCCCAACTCTTGCTTGCATAATTTTGGAGTAATTGCCCTTTGTTATTTTAAAGACTTGCATATTGTCCGGGGGATATCTCTGAAAGTATAATAGCTATCAACTTGAAACTTCATAGGTGGATAGACCTCATTGAGGAGAAGTGCAGTGCACAAGAACCCCAACTCTTGCTTGCATAAATAATTTTGGAGTTATTGCCCTTTGTTATTATCAAAGCTACCGGTTGGGGCATCTGTGTCCTGTGGACAAAGCTCTTGTTTCTTGGGAACATCATTCATCACCTTACAAAAGGTGTTAAAAAATGTAATATTTATTCATGTGGTTATTCCAATAAAAGAATTGTTGTAATCAATGAGAAAATACTTAACCCGTACCAACACTATGAATTTAAGACCAGTCCAAATTCAAAGAGTCACAGATGACAATTTCAAGTTGATGAAATCTTTAAAATAAACACATTGGAAAACATTGTAGATAATGACAAAATAGCTTATAACAAGCAATTTCTTCATTTTCCACAATGTTTTCTAAATCTTTTGTATTAAGGGGCCTTTGATATGATCTTGGTGTGGTAATTGCTCAAAACTTTCATCACAAAATTAGTTGTTACAAGCAATTTCTCCTTTTTCCATAATGTTTTCTCAAGTATAAAATCACAGTGACGTAAAATCCCGGGTTTGTCCAGGAAAGGGTTAAACCTTGTCATTCTGAATAAGAAATCTGTTCGTCAAAACTTACTGAGTATACCCCTCATGCACTAAAAAAAATAAAATTCTCTCTCATAGGAACATATTTAGTAAGAACCATGTAGGACACCGAGCTGCACCTCCACATCTAAGATCGGTACAATGCAATGTCTAAGAATAAAACTATTGGCTGAAACTAAACTAAGTCAGAAAACACTGGATGACAATGTAGATTAAAATTTGGTAAGTGCCACGGGGGACCCCTGGTTGAGAATACATACAAAGTTTAAAGTCAATATCTTTAATACTTGCTGAGAAAATATTATGAAAATATATTACTATACCAGGCAATATCCGAGAAAAAACTGAGATGTAAAACTGGAAGTAGTTAACTTGCAGACCTATTTTTTGTAAGCGCCATGTAGGACTCCTTAAGCTGAACCACCACATCAAGTTTCAAGTCAATGATATATGAGTAGTTGCATAAAAATTTCAACAAAAAATATACTAGGCACTGTCGGAAAATAAACTTTGTCATAAAACAGGAAGTAGTTAACTGCAGACCTGTATTAAGTTTTAAGTTGATGCTAAGAATAGTTCCTTAGAAAAATGGATCGAAAATATACCACTATACCAGGCAATGCCCTAAAAAAACTAAGTCATAAAACATGAAGTAGTTACCTGACGGACCTTCATTCTGTAAGCGCCATGTAGGACCCATAGCAGAACCACCACACCAAGTTTCAATTTTAAAGATGTTATAAATAGTTGCTGAGAAAAATATGATGAAAAATCTTGGTTTCTGACAGAATGATGGAAAGGGTAAATCTTTATACCTCCTCTTCTTTGAAGTGGGGTTTAATCATTTTTCAAACTGCATGAAAATCAAAGGGCAGAAAGCACTGAAAGTAAAAGTTGAGGATCAAAATTTATTATGAAATTTAAAATCTATGAACAGTTGCTTCTAAGGCCCAAAACAGATGTTGTAGACTAATATCAGGCTGCTCTTATTTGCAGGCTGATCTTTGTCTATACCTCCAGCCTAAACAGGAAAATCCTGGGTTCAGCATGACAATGGTGAAGAGGGCCTGAATCTGTTCCATCAGCCTTTGAACATGGGGGTTATTGGGCAAAAAGGACCACCACTCCATACAAATGTCAAGAAATACACTTTTCGATGATATAGCAAAAAATAAATGAAAAAAAGGCTGTCTTTCATTAAGAAAAACTTCAACCACACAATATAAACCTTTCTGATTTCCCCCTTGTGACAAGCAATTTCTTCATTATCCACAATATTTTTTACCCAAACGACACACACAATCAATTCTATTAGCTAAAAATTGTCATCTACAACATCTTTGAGTTTGGACCAGTCAAAAATTTTGTTGTCTGATAAAGGGTTAAATGATTATCCTAGACTTTGATACAGTTATACTGTGCATGGAATGGGCTCAAGGGGCCAATTTAGTATTTTAGAGGGCTATTAATTGGATCAAACCAATTGAACACTTATACCAATGACAAATGGAGGTCATAGCTAAAATATGAACACATTAATTGCCTGTTACCTGTGTCTGTATGAGCAACAAAAGCCACAGTATCTTAACCCATTCCCACTCAGAGACACTTTTAGACGCCCCCAAGGAAAAAAGCTTTGGAAAACATTGTGGAAAATGAAGAAATTGCTTGTTACAAGCAATTTCTTCATTATCCCCAATGTTTTCTATCCAAAAAGATGAAATAATTCAAAATTTGATAAACTTTGAATTATGGTCTGCAACTTCTTTCAATTTGGACCAGTCTAAATTCTTTCTGTGTGGTAATGGGTTAAAAGCTCCATGACCCATTAACAGACAACAAAATTTAGATTGGCCCAAATTGAAAGAAATTGCAGTGACAATTTAAAAGTTATCAAATTTTGGATTTTTTCTACTTTCTGGAGAAAAACATTGTGGAAAATGAAGAAATTGCTTGTAACAAACAATTTCTTCGTTTTCCACAATGTTTTCCAAAGCTCTTTCTCTTTCTTTTAATTTTTCTGACCAGTTCAGGGTTCAATAATTTTTCTCCATAGGTAGAACTGGTAGATGCTTTAACCCATTTCCACACAACAGAATTTTAGACTGGTCCGAATTGAAAGGAGTTGCAGATGACAATTTAAAGTTCATAATACTTAAGATTTTTTTATCTTTCTGGGTAGAGGGGCATCAAAGAAGGTCACTGTTTGGGAATGAGTTAATTCTGTCCACCAAGTCTATCAATAATAATTTCCTCTGGTAAATCATTCCAGTTGCTGATAGCTCTGAGAGGGAAACTATGGAGACTGATCATGAACATGGATCCACCTTGGATATTCAAAAAGTGACCTGGATCAGACTACACGTATTGGAGGCTGACATTAGGTGATCTTTTTCTTACTGTAGAACAGTCTTTCTACCCTACCATGCATAAAATTTCGATATATCAAAACTGATAAACAGTACTGCAAAATTTATGCTCTCTTTTTCAAATTATTCTTAACCTATCTCCATATAATTCTACTTTTAGACACCCCTTGAAAACAGCAATTTCTTCATTTCCCACTGTTTTGCAATTTCTTCAATTCCCACACTGTTTTCCACACACAAAGACAAAGAATTTTAATATTATATTAACTCTAAATTGTCACCTGCAACATCTTTCTGTTTGGACAAGCCTAAAACTTTGTTGTTTGGTAATTTCAGAATGCCAGGATCATTTCTTTTTGCAAAAGAGTAATATTTATGAAGGAGTTGGTTTTGAGGGAAAATGTCAAAGTTTTGTTATCAATTTACTTTCCTTTCATTTACATAATTACTTTTTCTTGCACTCCCTTATATGTTACGCAAATCTTATTTACTTTAAAGGCAGATTATTTACTTTGGTGTATTTCTGCCATATTTCAATATTTTGTTAGTGAAGGTGAGGCTAAGAAGTCAATGTCTCACACTACTGACAATTCATAAGATAAACTTATTTAGTCCTGCCCTATTGGACAGTTTAAAGTTGATTCAATGATCCAGAACTTTGTGGGAAAATGAAGATATGATGGTAAGCTTTACTATTTTTAAACCTCTGCATTGAAATATTGGGGGCATATTATTTACTGTTGTCCATCTGTCTGTATGCAAAACTCAACCAAAATCTTTACATTCTGCTCTTTTTCAAACCCTTTTTGAGCTTTGGGACATACCTAGGTTCCTTGAATTGATAAGCATTAGTTGGCTCTAAGGTTTAAGTAATCCATCATGGTCGGGAAAAAGGCTGACAAGGTGTGTCACAAACACCTTGTTTTTTTGTATTTTTCAAACAACAATATTTATACAGTGCAATGGGAGAAAAACAGCTGTCTTTTGAGCTCTCTACCCACAACATATACATAACTGTTGAAGTGCCCCATCATATTCTTTATTACGTCCTTGTTAAGATGGGTATAGAATTGTTTTTGGATGTTACAGAATGGTAAACGATGGATAATAAATTGACAACATAGATAAGAGACATTTTAATCCTTGTCATGCTGAACCCAGAATATTCCTGTTAAGTGCAGTCTGATCTTGGTCTACACCTCCTGTTTGAGTTGGAGATGTTTAACTAATAAATTTTCTAAAGAAATAATGACCCACGATAAGATCTTCCAGTGCTGTCAGTCCCTTGATTTTAAAGCTTTTCTGTATAAGATTTTAATTCAGCATGACAAGGGTTAACAATATTTAATCCATTCCCACACAGTGGTGCTTTCTGCATCTTGTTGTACCAAGGGCAGCAAACATTCTGCTTATCTATATTAGAGAAAAAGATGATCTCGATATCCCTTCACTCATGAGGATCATCTCTTTCTGATGCCTTTTAAGAAAAAAAAGTGAAATATTGTCTGCAAAACTTAATTTGAAATTCAATAAAATTTAGAAATATTGTCTAGTAATACAAATACTAGCACTGACCACAAGCAATTTATATTTTTTCCACAATATTTTCTACCCTACTGAATGGTTATTTTTCAAATTAAAGCCACTTTAAATTTTCGTCTGCAAAACCTTTGAATTCGGACAGGTCTAAAATTCCGGAAAATGGGATAGGTTAAGGGGCATACAAAACAAAAACAGAGTTCTAATAGAAAATTTAACAATTCACATAGGACAAAATTTTAGATTATTCAAAATTGAAATGCCTTGCAGATGACAATTTCAAATTGATGAAACTTTAAAAATCTTTATCTGTGTGTCTTATTATAAGCAATTTCTTCATTTTCTACATTGTTTTCCCCTGTTGTTAAGTGTTTTCTTTAGGGGCGTTGAAAAGTAGAATTGTGTGGGAATGAGTTAAACTTGAGGTAACTTATCCTAACCCTTATCATGCTGAACCCAGAATATTCCCGTTTTGGCAGATGGTACAGACAAAGATCAGCTTGCACAAATGTACAGTCTGATCTTAGTCTACACCACCTGCTTGTCCCTTGGATCCAGAGATGATTAGAAAATATATTTTCAAAATAGACATTAACCAACTATTAGTGCTTCCAGGATTCAGCTCTTTGTTTTGATGCAATTCTGTTAGGAATTTCAATCAGCATTACTAAGGTTGAATAGATTATAAAGCTTGTTATGATCCAGTGTTTATTAGGAGAAGACAGTAAATGAAAAAATATTAAAAAGAATCAGGTATCAGCTACAGTGCAGTCTTTCCCACCTTGAGTTAATGTCAGATTAACTGTGGTATGTTAAGAAGTTGTAAATGACAGAGAAAATTTATCCCAGTAGAAAACTGCAATAATCATATGTCATGCACAATGCACTGTATAAAGATTGGCAGTTTTATTAATTTACAACCCCTTCAAATAGACTGTGTATTTTAACTTGCAACTGAACAAGCAAATTATGTATCATATTTCCATTTGTGAAAGACAAATGGCGTGTGTAACAATGACATTTTTTCCAGCCTTCTGATCTTGCTCAAGACTCTAGACTAGAAAACATCCCGTATTACATGTACCTTTTAACCCAATCCCACACAAGCCCTCCTTTTTAATCCCCATTTCTTCATTGTCCACAATGTTTTCTACCCTAAAAGACAAAGAATTTTGAAATTCCATCAACTTAGAATTGTCGTCTGCATCTTCTTTCAATTTGGACCAGTCTAAAATTTTGTCGTGGTGGAATGGGTTAAATGAACCAGGCTAAGCGAGAGGTTATGCTTAACCTGTTCCTGCTCTTTGAAATATTTGACTGATTCAAGCTGAAAGAAGTTGCAGACAACAATGAATTTGGATGCAATTTGGAATAAAACCTTCCTATCTGGGAGAAAATATTATTGGAAAATGAGAAATTGCTTGTTTCTTCTTTTTTCACAATGTTTTTTTAAGTATATAATCACAGTGTCATAAAATCCTGGGTATGTACAGGAACAGGTTAAAAAAGATCATCTGTATGAAAATCACCAAAACTGTGTATGACTCATATGGAAACAAGGACGTCCATCATTAGTACTTTCAGTGCTTTTCTGTGTGTGTTTCACTTCAGCTTTGTGTACAAAGGATTATTGAGATCTTGTCTTCTTGTAGAAAACTTTTAAGTTACATTGATACAATTTAGCTGCCCTTGTTTTCATGAGATGGTGGTATTGAACTCAAAACAATCAATTGAAACTGTATCTCTGTCATGTTGCAGTTGCTATAATCTCTTGGAAAGTATTCTTTACTACTGACATTCATCTAGTATATTTTTGCCCTATGCTGAGAAACTGCGTTTTAGCTAGCAAAGCACCAGCTTTGATAGCTTAAGTTAACAGACAAAATGTTGTTTTCTTCTCAAAGTTCAATGAGTGCAAACTGCCACTGGAGGCTTAACGACAAAATTAATTGAATGCCTATGCCGTAAAAAGTAATTCTTGTGTTTTTCAGGAATATTGCAAACTCTATTTAAATCGTAGAGAACTCTCTCAAAAGCATATTTAACCTATTCCCACTCAATTCCACTTTATAAGCGTCTCAAGAAAAAATTTGGAAAACATTATGGACAATTACTTGTAAAAGGCAATATCTTCATTGTCCACAATTTATTCTACCCAACAAGAGAAAGATTTTCTGAATTCAATCAACTTTAAATCTTCAGCTGCAACTTCTTTCAATTTGAACCAGTTTAAGATTTTTCGACATTGAAATGGGTTAACTCCTGGGTTACTTTAACCTCCTTTAATTATCAAGTTAACCCTTGACAATGAGGATTACTTAACCCATTCTCACACAATGATGCTTTTAAACGCCCCTCAATCATAAGGCTCCGGAAAATATTGTGGTAAATGAAGAAATTGCTTGGTACAAGCAATTTCTTCATGATCCACAATGTTTTCTACCCTACAAAACAAGGATCTTGAAGATTTCATTGTTCTTACTATTTTCATCTACAACTTCTTTCAATTTGGACTGGTCTAAATTTTATTGTGTGGGAATGGGTTAACAAAACTTTGCTT
The DNA here is from genome assembly GCA_946902895.1 of Fragum fragum. NCBI lineage: Eukaryota > Metazoa > Mollusca > Bivalvia > Cardiida > Cardiidae > Fragum > Fragum fragum. The sequence goes on along the minus strand of OX336377.1, from coordinate 32,985,159 downwards.
TGCTCGCTTACAGTACTTTCAGCACCTTGATTTTATCCAGCACTACCGACACCTCTATTAGTACAGAATTGTTTGGTGTTTTGAATAAGGTTGTAGTTTTCCATAGTTTGCTTTAGTACACCAAGGCAAGCCTGGGTTGCGTTAACCCTTGTCATACTGAGTCTAAGTCTTAGTCTACACTACCAGAGGTGCGTTCTTTTCGCCGAGATGAAATAGCCCGCTATATAAGATTTTTGAGACGTCATAAAGAACGATTTTTGTTATTTTGAGTGAAAATATTCGACGTCGTCAAGGCTACTCGTTTAAGCCAATGCCGAGTACGCTTAAATTCCTCATTAAGAATTCTTAAGATTCTTATTTAGCGGCTTAAAAATCTTAATCTAAAGAACGCTTCATCTTAAAAATCTAAATAAGAATCTTAAGAATCTCGACGAAAAGAACGCACCTCAGCTTGTTCTTTTAGCGATACTACTACTAAGTTTTGAGGAAATTTTCATGCATAAAGTAGAACTAAATTTGACAAAAAAAATAGAATTTTGTGAAGAAACTGCAAGGATAAATATTCAACATAACAAGGATTAATTCATTTGCTGCTAAAATTACTAAACTGTTGTGAGCTTGATAAAGCAGTATAGCTGAAAAAATAAAAGTAATATAGTGATAATTATGAGTTCATTCTTTGATAAATGAAGCAAAGTCATCTGTAACTGTAACCCATTACCAGATGAAAATATTTTGTAGACTGCTCTCAACCAATTTCCACTCCGTTGTCTGCGCATGTCATATTCTCAAAAGATTAACCTGTCTTCGGGACCGTGTCACTTGCCCAGATTTGGATAAATATTACTACGTCTTACGCATAACTCCATAATATATCGCCAAAAAGTAGTAAGTGGATAATTGAAATAAAAACTGCAATTGTGGAGAAATCAAACTTAATTGTCGCCCTAAATTAATTAGAAAAATAATTATTTTAAATTGCGAAAGCATTCATGTCTTACCAGCTGTGCTCCAAGAACAGGCATCAAGAATATGAAGCGTGCATTTCATGGGCGCTGACATTTTGAATGTAGTTTGACGAGTTGTCACGAATGAAACTACCCAGAATGCTCGAAATAGATAGGTCAGTATTTGGAAAATGGCACCTATGGGAAGATAACAATTCCCACTCAGTCACACTCTTTGATGCCCCAAGAAAAAAGTTTTGGAAAACATTGTGGAAAATGAAAAAAAATCTTAATTTTCCACAATGTCTTCTACCAAGAAGGTTGAAAATAACCAAAATTTGATAAACTTTATATTGCGTCTGCAAGTTCCTTCAGTTTGGGCCAGTCTAAAATTTTGCCTTCTGGAAATAGGTGAAAAGGTGTAATATGACTTTTGAATATAAACCCTTGTCATGCTGAACCCAGAATATTCCGGTTTTGGTAGGAGGTGCAGGCCAAGATCAGCCTGCACATAAGTGCAGTCTGATCTTAGTCTACACCTCCTGCCTATACTTTTCTTGTCAGAGTTGTTTATGAAATTGATTTCTGAAAGAAAATACTGATTTTTAAACAACAAGTTATACCACAGCTCTTTGATTTTACAGAAATGGAGTTAGGTATTTTATACAGCATGACAAGGGTTAAAAAAGGGATCTTAGTTATATAGAAAAGAGAAAATGAAGAAAAAAATGCTTGATAAATTTAATTTTTCCTTTTTTTCCTCAGTATTTGTTCAGAGTATCAAAATGCAGGGTAGCTTGGTTATTGATTGAGTTTAACCTAATACCAGATGGCAAACTTTTAGACTGGCCCAAATTGAAAGAAGTTGCAGATGACAATTTAAAGTTTAAGAAATGTATGGACTTTTTCAACTTTCTGTGTAGAAAACATAGTGGAAAATGAAGAAATTTGCTTGTATTAAGCAATTTTGTCATTTTCCACAATGTTTACCTAAAGCTTTTTTTTCTTGGGGGCGTCTTAAAGCGTCACTGAGTGGGAATGGGTTAACCTTTTCCCACTCATTGACGCGTTTAGATGCCCCCAAGAAATTAAAGCTTTAGAAAACTTTTTCTTCATTTTCCACAATGTATTCTACCCCAAAAGTAAAAAAATATATCCAAAATTGCTGTTGTAAATTGTTGTTTGCATCTCCTTTGAATTTAGACAAGTCTAAAATCTTATTTTCGGTAATGGGTAAAAATATCAACTAATTATTTTTTTCCAGAATCTTTTCCAAAGCTTCTTTCCTGAGGGTCTTCATAAAGTGGGAATGGGTTTATGTAAGAGAAAAAACAGATTTAGATTCTAGAACCTGACATATTTTATAACGTATTCGATTTCATGAAATATGCAGGCAATAAAGGGTGCAGTGACTCCCTAATGTCAGATTTATTGCAATCTTTACAACTTATCACTGATAACAGAGAATGAATGAATGAAATGTAAACGTCACGGCTGATTGGGCACAACGAATTCACAACAACCCTCCAGTCAATACAGGATTGTTCAGTAGAGCGGATACCCCTCTAGACACAACAAACAGGTTTTATTGAAAACAGAAAGAAAAGGTTTTCTTGATATTGGGAAAATAAATCAAACAGTGTGCTTGTAAGTTAAGAATATGTATTCAGGACCTTATACCTGGCAGTGACTACTATTTGCTTTGGATTAATGTTAACAGTTTTCAGCTGGGGTTTGTGTTGGACTGTAACATATTTAGTGTTTTCATACTGGTTGCAAGATTGAACTGTGTAATTGATCTGTCAACGTTGGATCTGTTAGTTTAAAAAAGAGGTAAAAATTAATGAAAATCTAACATTGTCAATAATAAAAAAGACAGGTTTTAGTTCTTTAACCCTTTCCTGTACAATCACTGGTTTTTACGTCCTTTTGATCTTATACATGAGAAAACATTGTGGGAAAAGAAGAAATTGCTTGTAACAAGCAATTTCTTCTTTTTCCACAATATTTTCTACCCTTCTGGGTGGTTATTTCTCAAATTAAATCCACTCCAAATTTTCGTCTGCAAAACCTTTGAATTTGGACAGGTCTAAAACAATTTAAAACAGGAAAGGGTTAAACCCATTCCCACACAAGAAAGATTAGACTGGTCAAATTTGTTTGAAGTTGCAGACGACAATTTTTATGCTCCCCAATTTAGGGCAGGTTAATAGCTGCTGCTTCATCTGTCTGTCAGTCCACTATTCTGTCAATCTGCATCAATATCTCCATGGCCACTGGGCGATATTGGATGAAACTTCATGTGTGAATTCCTTATGACATTGTGCTAACACACTTTTCATGGTTTTTGGATTGCTCCAAGGTCAAGGTAACAGCTCAAGATAAAATGTAAAAATTGTGCATATAGGAAGCAAACCTAAAATTATAGCTGGGTTTCCAAATAACTTTGCACAATTGTTCTCAGTTTGCGCAATTGTGCTCAAAGGTCAAGGTCATAGCTCAAGGTCAAAAATAAGAAAACAAGGAAGTCGGTAGCAAAAAAAAAATAGGATGCTTTTGGCCATACAAAGCAGTGCATATAGTGAAGACTCTGATGAGACTTATTTTGCTCAACTGCGATAAAAATACCTGCAGGCAGAGTTTGCAATATTCCTGAAATTCATATTACTGTATTTATTCGAACATTTGCCTTGATGATTATTAGAATAGTCACCATTGTCAAAGTTCTGGGTGGGCAAAGGTAAGCAATTGGAGTTGAATGTGTAATGAAGATGACTGGGGAATACAAAATAGTACGAAAATCATAATAATATTTTATTTAGGGTGTACTTACGATCAATTTAGTTCAGCACTTGGATCGGAATTTAAATAGCCAAAAGATGGAGAATTAAAAATTCCACAACATAGCAACATAGTCGCAATGAATACATTGTATCATCATCATTTCTATATTCGCAGGATAATAAAGATATACCTGTTACAAAGTTCAATCTTTTTTGAAAGACAAACTGAGGAGTTCGATGTAAAGCTAGCTTCGATAACGTTAGACTTGTACCCATGTCACCATGGTTGCCTTGTGAAGCCCCGGCTTTGATAAATAATCATAATTATAATGGAAACAAAAAAATAAGTTAAATTCTAATACAACAAATTAGTTTTGGTAGTGTCTTATCATAATCTTAACGCATGAGTAAGCGTGCCAGGTGTTCATCTCAAAAATGTACAGACGCATCAGTCACCAAAGAGATATCGCAGCGCAGGAATTTTTACGACTCTTTCCATTTCCTTCATCATAGAAAATAGCAATCCTATTTCAGTTATAGAAAATCACGAGGATTAGTGTTTCCTTATATGGATATTTCAATCAAATACTACTGAACATAACGGGATATTTAAATCTTTGAGCCTTAAAAAAATCTCTAACTTGATATGCATTTATTATATCTTCTTTTTACGGCCCTAAACAGGGTGCGTCCACGGCAAAGGTCTTTCTTTGCTCATTCTGTTTCGTGTCATTTTTATCTGAATGTGATAGGATTTCATTTAAATCTTTTCTTGGCTATTTCTCATTACTGAGGTAAAAATTTTCAAGATATGAAAAATAAGTTAATACTTGGAGACGATTTCGTTGTTATTATTAGTTCTCGGTAGTTTTGGGGGTTTTTTTTACTTAAAAACATAGGCTCACAGGATTCGACCATTGAACATTAATCTTTTTTGAATATAAATATGTTTATTGAATTTGAAATAACAATTCAATCTAAGAATTCCACGCCAGCAGACATGGAGACAATTGGAGCTTTATAACAAAATTTAAAATCACTGCTATGTTCCGGTGATGCAGAAATAGATTGTTTTGGGTTTTGTAGATCTACGAAATTCTATATGACAGCCTCAAATTTAAGAGTTTTAATAACCTATCAAAAATAGTCCAGGCAATGCAAGTCGAATGACGGTTAATTAAGGGGTCACGACGACGACTTTTTTTTACGTTTCGATAGGAATACATTGTTTACCTTGTACACTCAAAATCAAATATTAATAGAATTTATCCAAAAAACGTCAATTGATTATGGGTTGATTTTCGATCAAAGAAGGGGGTGGGCAATTTTTGGAAACACCTATTGTTACTAAGAATTGCTGGAAAATGGCTGCATTTTTGCAGTATTTTAGGGGATGGGCGTTTATTAGAATATGGGCGACTATTAGAATAAATATGGTATCTACTTTTTATGGCTTAGGCATTCAATAGGTTAAATGGCTATTTGCACTCATTGAACTCTGAGAAGACCTCATTACTTGAGGTTTCAAAGCTAACACTTTACTATCCTAGATATTATTTGGATCAGTCTAAGATTTTGCCATCTGGTAATGGGTTAACCCTTTACCAGATGGTAAAATCTTAGACTGGTCTAAATTTGAAGGAGTTGCAGATAATTATTTAAATCATGAAATATGAAAGTTAATTTTTCAACTTTCTGTGTGGAAAATATTGTGAAAAAAGATAAAAGTGCTTGTTTCAAGAAATTTTTTCATTTCACACAGTGTTTTCCTAATAATTTCTTTTTAGGGGTTTCATAAAGCTTCATTCTGTGGGAATGGATTAACCCTTTCTCACACAATGAAGCTTTTTGATTCCCCTCAAGAAAACAATTTGTAAAACATTTTGTAAAATGAAATTGTGCGCAAGCATTTCTTGATTTTCCACAATGTTATAACCCAGAAAGTTGAACAAATCTAAAATTCAATGAACTTTGAATTGTCGTCTGCAGCTCCTTTCACTATATTGGACCATTCTGAAATGTTGCTGTCTGGTAATGGGTTAAGCACATTACCATGTAATAATTTTTTGTATTATTGGAGCCTGACCAAGTTTACACTCCTTTGATCACACCCATAAAAACCAAGTGTCAAATTAACATAAAATTATTGAAGCCTACATTTTGCTTAAGAAGGTTGACTGATTTTGTTAATATTTCTGTGAACCCATTCCCATACAATCCCTATATTTTAACCCATTCCAACTCAATCCCTCCTTTTTATGCCCCTTAAGAAAAAAACTTTGGAAAACATTGTGGAAAATGAAGAAATTGCTTGTATCAAGCAATTTCTTCATTATCCACAATGTTTTCTATCCAAAAAGACGAAAAAATTAAAAAAATCCATCAACTTGAAATTGTCGTCTGCAGCTTCTTTCAATTTGGACCAGTCTAAAATTTTGCTGTGTTGGAATGGGTTAAATCCTCCCCCTTCTGAGAAGACAGCTTAGGTGATAAACCCATTAGTAGATGGCACAATTTCAGACTGGTCCAAATTGCAAGGAGTTGCCGACAACAATCTAAAGTTGGTGAAATTTTAGATTTTTTTTCAACTTTCTGTTCATGAAACATTGTGGAAAAATGATGAAATTGCTTGGTCCAACCATTTTCTTCATTTTACACAATATTTTCCCATTTATTTTTCTTGACAGAGAGGCATCATAGATTGGGAATGGGTTATGGTAAAGTTTTGACCTTGTTTATATTCTTAGAGGTCGGAATTATCATAATTTTCTCTTAACACTTCATACTAGCGCATCTCAAACCGAATACGAATTTATGACAAAATTTCAGATTTGTCTTGACTAAAAGGTGAAACAGAAGAATTTTCAAGTTGATGAAATCTGAAAAATCTTTGACCTTCTGGGTAGAAAATATAGTGGATTTGTATCAAGCACAAGGCTCTCACTAGGATTTTTAAAATTGGATTCCAGGAATCCAATTTAGGATGAAGTTCGATTCCAAGCAGAAAAGTTGGATACCTGAGCCTGATGGGGCAGGATTTTCATTCTAAATGCGATTTCCATTTTTATTTTTCTATTTGTAAGAACACAAGGTAATTAAGTTAACCCTTGTCACACTAAAAATGGAATATTCCTCCTTTAGCAAGAAGTAAAGACAAAGATGTGCAGTCTGATCTTAGTCTATACCACCTAATTTCCCTTCTTAAATTGAACCATTTTAAAAATTGTATTTTCAAAGTAAATGGTGACTCATTAATCAGTCGATTCCATCTTTTACCACTTTGATTTTGATGAAACTTTGCAACAATCTTTATTCAGCTGATAAGGGTTAGCTTTTTTGTTGAAATTTGGACAAAATAATGGCATATATTGACAGTCAAATTGACAAATTTTTAAACAAAAAGATGGCAGTAAATTTATGATTCATGCCGAGCATTAGAAGTCTAAGAGCCCAAAAAGTTTATCTAATAATTTTCATTTTTAATTGAATTGGCTGTTGTACTCACGAAAACCCATGACAATTAAAATTGTAATATTAGTTGACTTCTTTATTATAATTTGCTTACTTTTTCACTAAACTGTTCAATAATGATTTGATTTCAGTGAGATTAGAGTGCTAGTAAAATAATTTTACCCAAGTTTCACAGGTTTTGAACAGGTTTCTATCGTCGATGCATGACCGGTCACAGCGGAGTGGTAATTGTCATTTTTCATGCCTAACAAGAAAAAAGCATGAGAAAACAATATAAATAATGAAGAAATTGCTTATTACAAGCAATTTCTTTGTTATCCACAATATTTCCTACCGCAAAAGACACAAGATTTTAAAATTCATAACCTAATAAATGTCGTCTGCATTTTCTTTAAACTCAGACCAGTCTAAGATTTTGTTGTGTTGGAATGGTATAACAGTTAGAATTCTGAAAATGCCAGATAAAAATGCTGATGATATGTACCATTGAGTAAATCTGCCTTTCACAGTTTCTCATTCTCACTGTCAGATAAGATAATTTGATGGCAGTTATTTGTTTGAAACAAACACTGATAATGGTTTGATCTGCTCTATATCATCTTCCAGGTGGGCTACAATACAGCAGAATAAGTAAAAAATCATATTGAACAGCTGTAGTGGCATCATACGGGTCCCATCACATGAAAAGTGAACATTGAGGAATTTCATACAACAAAAGAGATGATGTTCTATCAGTGAGATGTGAATAAGGTACAGTAGACTTAGTACTAACCCTTTCCCACACAATGGCACTTTTGGACGCCCCTCAAGAAAAACAATCTGGGAAAATATTTTGTAAAATAAAGAAATCGCTTGTAACAAGCAATTTATTTTTAACCCATTCCAACACAGTGGAATTTTAGACTGGTCCAAATTGAAAGAAGCTGCAGACGACAATTTCAAATTGATAGAATTTTGAATTTTTTCGTCATTTTGGGTAGAAAACATTGTGGATAATGAAGAAATTGCTTGATACAAGCAATTTCTTCATTTTCCACAATGTTTTCAAAAACTTTTCTCTTGAGGGGCGTAAAAAGGAGGGATTGAGTTGTAATGGGTTAATAATGTTGACTTCCAAGAAAATTAAAAAAAAAAAAAAAAAAATAGACCTTATCCCTCGTCATACTGAATAAAATCTTAAAAATTTTATAAAAACAAAAGGCTGGAAGCACTGATAGTACTTGTTGTTCTGTTGTTAATACTTCTTTTGAAAATTAATCTCAGTAACAACTCTGCTTTTGAAAGGACAGACAGGAGGTGTGCAGTTCGATCTTTGTCTATACCTCCAGCTCAAACCGAAATATTCCGGGTTCAGCATGACAAGGGTTAAATTGTCGTCTGCACTTCGTTTCAATTTGAAACAGTCTAAAATTTTGTTGTGTGGGAATGGGTTAACATGGACTACCCATGGGACGACCAAAAAGTCGCTGAAGAGAATGGATGTGTAAAACACATTTTTATGTCTCCACATCGAAAGATCGGGGGCATATTGTTTTACTGTTCTCTGTCTGTCGGTCCGTCTGTATGTCTGCAAAACTTGACCAAAAAACTTGATATTGCCAATTACTACCAGCCTATTCACGATACAATGCTCATATTGGGCATGATGATGCATCTCCATAATACGCATCTCCTCATGTCAAAGTCATGTGATAAGGTCAAGGTCAAACGTTTAGTCCTGTTGGGGGGGGGCATTGTGTTTCACAAACACATCTTGTTATGAAATATATAAAGGATTGTTTTTTAATTGGTGAAATTTTAAAAATCTTGGTGTTTTGAGGTAGAAAATTGGGGTAGAAAACATTGTGGATAATACAAAAATTGCTTGTCACAAACAATTTCTTCAATTTTAACAATGTTTTCCCAAACTTTTTTCATGATGACTTCAAAAATGGGATTTATGGGAATTTTTTCATAGATTGGTGAATGTTTGCTGCAGGCAGGCAGCCCTTTGGCTACTGAGCAGACTTTTACATTATCTTGTTTGTGTTATTACTCCTGCATTTCTGATTTGATTTTTTCAAACCTGCTTGTGTTGAGCGAGACATAGTTGTCACTATGACAAGTTGGTGTATGTGCATTAGTGTGTTAGTTAGTCTGTCCGTCTGTTCTTATTCGTCCGGACATTTTTACTATTACTCCTACAATTATGGATGGATTTCAAAATAACTTGGAACAAGTATTCTCCATCATGAGAAGATGTGCCATTTGAAAGAATTTTTGGGATGGTTCTAATGTCAAGGTCACAGCTCAAGGTCAAACACTAAAATTGTTTTTGTCCGGACAATTACTCCTACATTTATGGATGGATTTTAAAATAAATTGGCACAATTATTCTTTATATTGAGTAGATGTGCCATTTGAAAGAATTTTTGGGATAGTTCTAATGTCAAGTCCACAGCTCAAGGTCAAACACTAAAATTGTGATTGTCAAGAGCATTTCTCCTACAATTATGAATGGATTTCAAAATAAATTGGCACAATTATTCTCCATCATGAATAGATGTGCCGTTTGAAATAATTTTTTGGATAGCTTCAAGTTCAAAGCTCAAGGTCAAACACTAAAAAGCATGATACCTACAAAACTTTTTGGGCTCGACAGCAGTTGTCCTGGGACAACCATCTAGTGATTAAATTTTTACCAATTGTTTGCCTTCATGAGACCTAGTTCAACATATTGTCAGAGTTTTTTATTCAATGCTTCATCACACAAAAAGAGACATTGTCAAAGGTCTTGTGTGCCCAACCACTCCAGCAATTCTTTGCAGATTTTAATGAAGCCATCTGTTGTCTGAATTTAGAAAGAAACTTCATTTTGAAAAAAAAACTAACCCTGATTGAACTGTGCTGTTCATGATCTTATTTCAAACAAACTTACAAACTTCCCTCAATGTGTTACAGGTCACTTGTATTAACCCATTCCAACTCAAGCCCTCCTTTTTACGCCCCACAAGAAAAAAGCTTTGGAAAACATTGTGGACAATGAAGAAATTGCTTGTAACAAGCAATTTCTTCATTATCCACAATGTTTTCTATCCCAAAAGACGAAAAAAAATGAAATTCCATCAACTTGAAATTGTCGTCTGCAGCTTCTTTCAATTTGGACCAGTCTAAAATTTTCTTGTATTGGAATGGGTTAAACTAATTCTCAATATCTTGCTTAGTTTGAGTTATCAGATCTGAAGGTAGAAATCTATACCATAATTATGGGAAATGATTACCTACACAGGTGTGTTCAATGATTTATGTCAGATCTATAACATGTGATCAACTTTTCAGATATTGCATTTCTTCTGCAAAAAATACTCTAGTACTTTTACCCTTTCCTTCCTGTCTCAAGACCATGTTATGAAGTGAATTAGGATGGGTGTGGAATTTTCATTCTCAACTTCCTGTAGTGGGCTTTATAATTTAATTGTTAGTTTCGTCTATCAAAAACGAGCGATCTGATTGGTCGAAAAAATTAATTCATACCTCCATGAACAAAATTTTGAGTACGCAGCCATTTTGAATGCTTCCGCACAAAATAGTTCACTACAAAAAGGTATCAAAATTTGTTAAGTTGTTGCATTTTTCGTTCGATGCTATTAAATTATAAGAAATGAAGATAATATTTTTTGTTTTCATGGAGGTATGAACCGAAAAACCTAATCACACAATGTATGAATCCGCTTCGCGTATTCATACAGTGTGATTAGGTTTTTCGGTTCATACCTCCATGAAAACAAAAAATATTATCTTCATCTCTTAAATGACTTGTGGACATGTACATTTCTTCAATGCCACAAGTCAACTGACAAGCAGATACCAGGGCTAATCTTAGATATCATAGACAAGTTGTTATAGATCGGAAAATGTTAAGGTTTATATTGAAGGGTAGAAAATGTTGTGGTTAATGAAGAAAATGCTGGGTTATCAACAATGTTTCCTCAAAATCATTTCTTCAAAAGTTGTCTGCTTGATTAATTACTTTACCCATTAACACATACAAAACATTTTGACTGGTTGAAATCGAAAAAGATTGCAGTCAACTTTTAAATTTCTTTTGAATTTGGAAATTAAGGGCCATATTGGGTAGAATATATTATGATATAAAAGGAGAAAATGATTGTATCAAGCAATTTCTTCTTTTCCAGGGGTTGAAATTAACTTTTTATGCCCCCAAATTGAAAGATTGGGGCATATTGTTTTACTGTTGTCCGTCTGTCTATCCGTCATTTAGTTTTTCCGTCTGTCTGTCTGTCTGCAAAACTTAACCGAAAAATGAAACATTGCCAATTACTACCAGCCTATTCAAGGTACAATGCTCATATTTGGCATGATGATGGATCTCAATGATACGCTTCTGCTGGTACAAAGTTCATGGTCATGTGACAATGTCAAGGTCATCTGTCAAGGTCAAACTTGTGAAAAATTTGCTGTTTTGGGAGCATTTGTGTTTCACAAATGCATATTGTTTTGCATCGTGCCTACAATTCAAACTTGCTAAATGCAAGCTGCTACTAGCCAAAATAACCCAACAGTACTCTTTCTTGATAATGAAATACAAGGAAAATGTAAGTCTTTATTTGGTAATGATTAATTTAATATGTCTATCTCCCTCTTCCTGACTGTTTTGACGATGCTGTTTTTCCTTGGCTAGAGGACGGGTGTTCGACAGATTTTGTTGACGAATAACTTGCCTCAGGGTGGATAGGGCAGGATTATTTTGCATCCGATAAATGGTTGGGAGGGAAACTGGACTGTTAAGATGCCTTTTACCAAAAAAATGTTTTGTTCTTTTTTTTCAGTGAAATCTTCCATGAAATTAGTTTAATCACCTTCGATTTCTAGATGCTTGCATTACAAACAAAAGCCTTTTCGATTGGTACTAATGTTCCTACCATAGTAGATATAATCGGATCCCCTTGATCAATTCTACTAGAGTTCAGAAGAGTTTAAAGGTAACATGACATCATTTTGGTAGCTGCTGTACTTGTTCAACTAGGACACTACTTTAAATTGTAGGAATGTTGGTTCCAGTCAAAAAAGGCTAAAAACTGACCATAACAAGCACTTTTCCGCTATTACCTTAGCATGTGATTTAAAGTTATATGTAAGATTTGCTGATCATGACTGTTTACAAAAAAATGCAACAGGTTAGTGTTTCAAACTCGCAATTTTCTATTTTCACTCGCATTTTGCGAGTTAGTGAGTGCTATTTTCAACCCCTGTTTTCTCACAATATTTTCTTTGATATTTTTCGTTAAGGGTGTAAAAAAGCGGGATATAGTTTCAGTTTCTTGTGATATTACAATGTATTTCATTATTATCCCCCACCGTTTCCGTGAAGGGGATATAGTAATGGTCTCCATCCATCTTTCCGTCCTTCCGTCATTCCGTCCTTCTGTCCTTCTGTCACTAAACTTGTCCGGAGCATATCTCTGAAAGTATAATTGCTATCAACTTGAAACTTCATAGGTGGATAGATCTCATTGGGGAGAAGTGCAGTGCACAAGAACCACAACTCTTGCTTGCATAATTTTGGAGTAATTGCCCTTTGTTGTTTTCAAGACTTAAGATTTTGTCCAGGGCATATCTCTGAAAGTATAATAGCTATCAACTTGAAACTACATAGGTGATTTGAACTTGTTGAGGAGAAGTGCAGTGCACAAGAACCACAACTCTTGCATAATTTGCATAATTTTGGAGTTATTGCCCTTTGTTGTTTTCAAGACTAAGATTTTGTCCAGGGCATATCTCTGAAAGTATAAAAGCTATTAACTTGAAACTACATAGGTGATTAGAACTTGTTGAGGAGAAGTGCAGTGTACAAGAACCACAACTCTTGCTTGCATAATTTTGGAGTTATTGCCCTTTGTTGTTTTCAAGACTAAGATTTTGTCCGGAGCATATCTCTGAAAGTATAATAGCTATTAACTTGAAACAACATAGGTGATTAGAACTTGTTGAGGAGAAGTGCAGTGCCCAAGAACCACAACTCTTGCTTGCATAATTTTGGAGTTATTGCCCTTTGTTGTTTTCAAGACTAAGATTTTGTCCGGGGCATATCTCTGAAATTATAAAAGCTTTTTACTTGAAACTTCATAGGTGGATAGATCTCATTGTGGAGAAGTGCAGTGCCCAAGAACCACAACTCTTGCTTGCATAATTTTGGAGTTATTGCCCTTTGTTGTTTTAAAGTCTTAGATTTGTCCTGAGCATATCTCTGAAAGTAAAATAGCTATTATCGAACTAATTGAGAAGAAATGCAGTGCCTAAATCTAACTGGCTTCAGGGATGGCCATGTCTGACATGGCTCTTGTTATCTTGCTAGTGTTGAGGGAAACTGTGACAAAGGGATGACCAGAAGTTGTGACAAATGGATGGCCATGATTATTTGTATGGCTCTTTCGCTCTATCAAGCTGTGGTTATGACTGTTTTCAAACCTACCATTGTAAACTTAAATTCTTGTCAAGTCATTGTAGGAAAGGATGCTTCTCTCCTTTCAGATTCAGATGCTTAACCCATTACCACACAACAAAATTTTAAACTGGTCCAAATTGAAAGAAGTTATAGACCTCAAAAATTTAGCTAATGGAATTTAGGAAATATTGGCTTTTTACTTTGAGGACATTGAAGAAATTGCTTGTTGTAAGCAATTTCTTCATTGTCTGCAATGAATTCTTAGGCCTTTTGTCTTAAGGGGCATCAATAAGTGTCATTGTGTGGGAATTGGGTTGAAATATTCAAAATCCCTGTTACACCCTTGGAAAACTTTTGAAGAACATTCCCATATGTCATAGTCAATTCCTGATCTCACATAAGAATAGCTTAATAGAAAATCCTTGGATTAGATTAACATAGTTCTTTAATCAGGTTAACACCTTATTTTGGCGTTGTTCCTAACTCTTTCCTTCTCACTGAATAGAGTATTATTTTGATGCCTTAAGGAATAACAAATTGATTCCTCAAGGAATAACTAAAGGGAAACAAAACATGGAAAAGATATAGTGCTTGTGTCTATCTGTCTGGACAAAATGACCAATGTCTGTCTGTACAAATGACCAATTGCTACCACTTACTCCGTTGGTCCAACCCCTTAACTCTGACAGGAAGTTTCACTTCAGTTTTAAAGGCATAATTTTGCAAATTGAGTAGCACGTAACAAAAGAGTAGACTGGTTAGTTGTATATAGACTTAATCTCGATAACTACAGTTTGAAGTTACGATGTTTAAATCACAAAACCAACGAAAAATTCTCCACATAAATGGCAACTATTTGGAAGGTAAGAAATGAATGATTTCATTGGTTGATTGTTGATTCACAGCCATGATTGGTTCAGTATTTTATTAAAACACTTGTAGATATTGAGCTGACTTTTGATATGGGAGAACCATGACCAGAAACAGATCAATTTGTCACGGTAAATGTAAATGGAAAACATTGTGGAAAATGAAGAAATTGCTTGTAACAAGCAATTCTTCATAATCCAAGATGTTATTTGCCCCAAACGACAGCTTTTTAAAAAAATTTCATCAACTTAATATTTTCATCGTTCAACTTCTTTCAATTTGGACCAGTCTAAAATTTCTCATGTGGAAATGGGTTAATTGGGTACAGTAATCTGATAATCCTTGTGTTTTGCATGTGGTCCTAGGACTGCTTTCATTTCAATTTACAAAGATGCTAGACTCTGGGTTTAAATACCACCTGGACCCAATCAAATACTTGTGTACATGATGAGAAGCATGTTTGTTTTTGATGATATGATATTTTGGTAACCTGGCTTCTTTACATGCTCTATCCTATAGAGTCAATAAAACAGTTCTTAGCTGAAGCAGAACTTTGACCTGATTAATCTTTTGGGTCTTTTAGATAGATTGGCTCTCAAAGACATGAATAATGGAGCGTGGTAGAACTTTTAAGGTATTTCAGAACCTATATCCTGCGTGCACTTATGTCATTGTTGGTGTGCAATGAATTCTCCATTGCACAAGGCAGTATAACGGCAATCTCTGCTCTTTTAAAGGTTTCAATAGGTTGACCCATACCTTGTCTAAACAAATAATTTTAGACAGATTACATCCAGTGCTGGCATTTAGTTAGGACTGGCTAGTAATTGGGTTGTATTTGGCTGCTGCCATAGTGCCATAAAATTTGTTTTTGCTCTGTTAACAATTCTGAGCAAGTCAGTTGATGTCTCTTGTCCTCTGTTGGTTGTCTGAGCTGTTTTCTGATGTGCTCTTCTTTGATCCAATAACAATATTCAATATAGATCTAGCTTATATTGCCTAACCCTTTCCTAGTTTGCAAAGTTTTAGACCTGTCCAAATTCTAAGGTTTTGCAGACAAAAATTTAAAGTTGATTTTATATGAAAAATAACCCTTCAGTAGGGTAGAAAATATTGTGGAAAAAGAGGAAATTGCTTGTTACAAGCAATTTCCTCTTTTTTCACAATGTTTTTCTCAATTATGAAATCACAGGGACGTAAAAACCAGGGGTTAATCAGGAAAGGGTTAACCTATTCCTAAACGACAAAATTTTAGACTGGTCCAAATTGAAAGAAGCTACAGGCAACAGTTTCAAGTCGATGAAATTTTTCATAATCTTTGTCTTTTGGGGTAGAAAACATTGTGACTAATGAAGAAATTGCTTTCTTCATTATCCACAATGTTTTCCAAAGCTTTCATATTGAGGGGCGTTTAAAAGCGTCATTGTGTGGGAATGGGTTAATGCTTTACTATTTTTTCAAAATTTAGACTTGTCATAATTTAAAGGAGTAGCAGACAACATAGTAAAGTTACTTTCAGTATAATTTCAAAAGTGACCATCCTATATGATAGAAAACATTGTCGAAATGAAGAAATCGCTTGTTATCGGCAATTTCTTCTTTTCCACAATGTTTTCTAAAATATAATATCACAGGGATGTGAAAATCAGGAATTGCACAGGAAAGGGTTGTTGACTTTCTATTCATTCTTGATCCTGTCAGGTCGTGCAACACCAAGGGCCACTTGTCACAACCATCTGACCTCTCACCTTTCAAACATAGAGGAAAGACAACAGTTTGTATGAATCTCCTGCTACCAATTTATTTGCAGACTTTAGTTTACCAGCAACCAATGGCTGGTTATTTAACAGTGTAGCATAAAACCAACTGACACTGGTCAGCCTCAAACCCATTTGATACTAAACATTAACCCTTGTCATACTGAATAAATAGCTTCCTTAGAATTGCATCAGAATCAAAGGACTGAAAGCACTGGATGGCTTAATTGTGGGTCAATATTTCTTTTGAAAATTAATTACTATGAACCATTTTTGCTTAAAGAAGACAAACATGCGGTATAGATGAAGATCAGACTGCACACATAATGTTTGCTGATCTTTGCTTACAGCTTCTGCCAAAGCAGGATTATTCAGAGTTTAGCATGACAAGAGTAGAAGCTCATTCATGTTATCCCATAGTGCTTTAGTTACAATGTTTGCCCTTCAATAAATTCAATAAATAAATTTAAATAGTGGTTGAGCGAATAGGTACCAATCAGATGTTTTACCTCTCAGATCAGCATGTATCTTTGTAAACCCATTCCCACAGACTACAGCTTTTTTTTCATCCCTCAAGGAAATAGCTTGGAAAATGTTGAGAAAATGATATTTATTGTCCACAATGATTTCCAACTATAATGACAAAAGAGTTTTTAAATTTCATCTACTAACAATTATTGTCTGCAACTTCTTAGAATTTGGAAATGTCATAAAATTTATTGGTTGGTAATGGGTTAAGAGAGGTAGCCTGATGGCAATCTTGGCAATCATGAATGGGATTGTGCTTCGACAATCCATTGGGCCTGCATTAATACGGTAACTTGGTGGCCAAAGAGAATTGGGGATGAAATTATGCAATTATCCAACAGACTGTATAATGCCAAGTTACTCATCAATGAGTGCTGCATGGAGTGTGACAGCTTTTCTTAATGTGAATTCAATAGGATTATGTCACCATATGAAATAACTGGAAACTCTTGCTGAGTATGTTTGCATTTTTTGCTCATTTATCATCTCTTCCATACCTCTTGCCCATATGTGTGGAACCTCCAAAAGATGGATAGTTGTTGATTTGATATAGAGTATAATCACTCGAATTCGTTGTTATGCAGTAGAAAAACTTTTCCTTCAGACTCGGTTTTTCAATACCTAACAAAGCATTCTCGTGAGAGATTTTTCATATCAAAAATAACTATTTGATTATTCTGTTTATTATATTGAAAAATTTTGTTGTCAATAATTTCTGTTCGCCATCTTGGATGATCTTTCCAAGTGGGCAAGGGTTAAAAAGGAAATTTAGAGGGAAAATTCGTATTTTAAGACCCTTAGAGATTTGTAGTGTCAGGCACGAAAATAATTTGGACAAAACATGTACTGTATCTAAGGGCGACTACCTTATCGTCGATCTAAAGACACAAGGAAGTTTTGAACTTGATCAATCATTCTAGAATTGGACGCGGACAGAACCATAGGACAGGCAATCTGTGATCACTCAGTCTCTAGACTTTAGCGAATAAAACAAGCTCATGCAGGCTAGGTTTGAGTGTCTGTCACTTTTACTGCAATATCATCAGTATTCCAGAGGCCTGGTATGATTTTGGAAGTAATGGAAAACTTGCTCATTTGTTTTAGTAAATCAGTGATAACAAAGACATTCAGGTTCATTATTGTTTAAACTAGTTGTTAACAAAACAGGTATTTTACTCTTGTAGTTGTGAAGGTTGATTTGTAGCCTTAAGAAGTTCAATGTTAGGTCACCCTGCATTTCTCGCTCTCCCCCCATACCTCGTCCGCCATTCTTTCATTCGGGAAATCTATCAAATATGTAGCTCATGTTTTAAAAACTAGTTATGGTTATTTTTTTAATGTGGAGGATTTAGTCAAAGGCTTTATTTTAGATAGAAAATTGGATATCTTAGCTATGAATATTAAATAGGGGCGACCCTACCCTTTTGAAATGAAAGTAGTTCCAAATTTTCGGACTATAAGTTGATATTATCACAAGTGATGATATAAAAGTTTATTACTCTGGGAAGCCCCAATATTTCACAACTAGGAACATGATAGAGGTTAATCAACTGGTTATTTTTTATATGAAAAATCTCTTGCGAGAATGCATTGTTAGAGGTTGAAAAACGAGTCTGTATTTGACATATTTAAGTGAGAGATTTTTCATATCAAAATAACTAGTTGATTATTGTATTTATTATATATGTTCAAAACAGTTTTATTTTGCAATCTTTACCTATTTATTTCAATCAAATTCGTCATCTCCGACCCTGGGAATCGTGTGCATTGATATCAACATATTTTGTTTTCTTTACACCATCTTTGATTGCCTTTCCAACTGGGCAAGCGTTAAAAGGAATATTTTAGGGAAAGTCCGTACTTTAAGTCACTTAGAGATTTGCAGTGTCAGGAACAAATAATTTTGGAAAAACATATACAGTATCTAGGGGCGATAATCTTATCATCGATCTAAAGGCCCCCGGGATACTTCGAACATTGATCGACCATTCTAGACTTGGACTTGGACAAAATCATAGGATAGGCAGTCTGTTATCACTCAGTCTCCTGATTTGGGCGTACAAAATAAGCTTATGCTGGTAAGGTTTGGGTGTCTATCACTTTAGCTACAAAATCCTCAGTATTAGAGGTCTGGAATAATTGTGGATGTTACAGAAATTTATGCATTTATTTGAGTCAATCATTGATAACACAAACATCCAAGTTTCATTATTCTTGTCAAGCCCGCTTGCGGAGAGTGAGACATAGTTTTCACTATGACAAGTCGGTGTATGTGCGTTAGTCTGTTTGTCCGTCCAAATTGTCCAGACAATTACTCCTACATTTATTGGTTGATTTCAAAATAACTTGGCACAATTATTCTCCATCATGAGTTGAAATGCCATTTGAAAGAATATTTTTGATATCTTCAAGTTCAAGGAGCATTTCTCCTACAGTTATGCATTGATTTTTCAAAATAACTTGGCACAATTATTCTCCATCATGAGTTGATGTGCCATTTGAAAGAATTTTTTGGATAGCTTCAAGTTCATGGTCACAGCTCAAGGTCAAACACTAAAATTGTGCTTGTCCGGAGCATTTCTCCTACAATTATGGATGGATCTCAAAATAAATTGGCACAATTGTTCTCCATCATGAGTATATGTGCCATTTGAAAGAATTTGTTGGATAGCTTCAAGATCAAGGACAAAGCTCAAGGTTAAACACTAAAATTGTGCTTTTCTGGAGCATGATTCTTACAAAACTTTGCGGTCTCGACAGCAGTTGTCCTGGGACAACCATCTAGTTTATTCTAGTTGTTAACAAAATGGTTATTTTGATGTTGTAGTTACGCTCCTAAATTTCTTCTTATTTTACTGTTTTTGAATTGATTTTTAGCCTAAGAAATTGAATGTAAGGTCAATGTGCATTACTGATCAAGTGCTCACTCTCCCTACACATCATTTGCCATAATTTCAATAGAAAAGTTGTAAAATATGTAGCTTATGTTTTAAAATCTTATTACAGTTGATAATTTATTTTGAAGATTTAGTCAAAAAGGTTTGTTATTTTAGATATAAAATGGCAATCTTAGCTATGAATATTAAACAGGAGTGGCATGGCCCTTTGGAAATAGAAGTAGTTTCAGATTTTCGGAGTGAAAGTTGATATCATCACTAGTAATGATATCAAATTTTATTACACTGGGAAATCCAAACATTTCACTACTAGGAATATAATAAAAAGGGTTAAACTGAAAAGTCTGTAACCTAGGGCTGAAACAGACCTATTAAAACATACCAATTGAGGTCTATGTAAATAATATAATAATATTGCCTTGCAGTGATATAGTAGGATATCTTTCTCTGTTGTTTGACAAATTTGATTTTCAAATCTACCTTATATGAGTGAATCTGCACAAAAAGGCATTGTTGATAATGTTTGGATTTTCTAGTACTCTGGCCTAAAGGCCGTATTTGTGAAGGATATTCATGAGGGATAGGGTAGCAGCATTAGGGGAGCATGGCCAATGTTATAATATTGTGAAAAAAATGGCCTCTAACTGAGTTTGAAAACAATCAAGATCGAGAGCATTGAATATGACCCCTGTCCTTGCTAACCAATAACTTTCACCTCCAAGGACACGATCATTAAAATCTTTATGATTATGGCAGATCAGGAATTACATAGTGGTACATTGCTACACAGGTAGGTTTCTCACAAGAATGAGTCCATGCAATTATCCATAATGATTTTCGTATTACAAAGGTTTCTGCCAGATTGGTCCAAAAACTACTGATTGTTGACCAAAACCAAGCTAGGTGTAACTTGGAAAAGGAAAGCCTTGCCATTTTTCAGCAGGATCTGGGGAAAGTCTTACAGTATGTATTTGTTGATGAAATATGGTTTCACCACTGAGACAAAACAACAGTCTGAACAGCGGTAACACCTTGGATAATCGCCCCTCAACAATGTCTGCTGGGAAGGTGAATGCCACACTTTTCTGAGATGCTGGATGTGCTGCTATTGGATTATGTTTAACCCATTCCAACACAAGAAAATTTTAGACTGGTCCAAATTGAAAGAATCTGCAGACGACAATTTCAAGTTGATGGAATTTTAAATGTTTTCATCTTTTGGGATAGAAAACATTGTGGATAATGAAGAAATTGCTTGTTATAAGCAATTTCTTCATTGTTCACAATGTTTACCAAGGCTTTTTTCTTGTGGGGCGTAAAAAGGAGGGATTGAGTTGGAATGGGTTAAGGTCACACTTCAACCCATTCCCACAGAATGATGCTTTTAAATGCCCCTCAAGAAAAACATAAGGAAAAACATTGTGGACAATGAAGAAATTGCTTGAAAAAAGCAATTTCTTCATTGACAGAAAGTTGAAAAAAAATCTGAAATTTCATAAACATTCATTTGTTGTCTGCAACCCCTTTCAATTTTGACCAGTCTTAAATTTTGTTGCCTGTTAATGGGACAACTGAGAGGTTTTTTGCTGACCTGATCAGGCAGTTTAGAAGAAAAGCCCTTGAAAACTGTTATAATGTGTGCTCTTCCATCAAGACAATGCACCAGCACCCAAGTCCACTGTTACCATGGTTACTATTCAGGAAAGCAGTTTCAAACGTTTTAAGCATCTGCTTTAGTTCGTTACTTTGCACCCTCTGACTTTGGCTATTCCCGAAGATTGAAAAAAAAAGCTCAGTGAAGGCCATTTTTAACTAACAAAGCGTCAACTTTGATAGCTAAAGTTAACAGACAAAATTGTGAGGTCTTCTCAAAGTTAAACGAGTGCAAACTGCCATTAAGCTGAGGCTTTGCTTGCTAAAAAGCTTGAATGGGTTGGACGTAGTATCTAACTTCCAAGTGATTAAATTGGATACCTTAGCCATGGACTCTAAATTCAACCCTCTTTCGTGGAGCTCAAAGAGTAGCTGTTGGGATCCGCTCTTGCAGATGAACATGATCTAGCTAGATTGACCAAAATGCTACATACACGTCTGTCATTCAAAAAGAGCACGATGGCTTTTCAAAAGGCATCACATTTGGATTGTTCAGCGCAAAACAGCTCTAACAGCCTATAAACGTAAAGGCAGTTACAACTGTTTTGCACTGAACCATCAATTTGAGTTTTTCAAGTACATGACTTATGATTTATTGAATTCCATGTGTTGGTGCTCCTGACTAGGGGAGGAATAGAGACACAGCGATGTTCTAAGTATAACCCGCTTTAATGCATTACCAAATTATCAAATTTAGATTGGTCAGAATTGAAACAAGTTGCAGACGACTACTTTCAGTTGATGGAATCTTAAAAATCGCTTTATTTTGTGATAGAAAATGTGGATAGTCAAAAAAATTGCTTGTAAAAGCATTTTTTTTTCATTTTTGACAATGTGTTCCAAAGCTTTTCTAGCTAGGGGTAAAAAGCAAGACTCTGTGGAAAAGGGTGAATAAAAACATTCTTGAATCCTCATATAAAAAGAAAAACACAAATCTATGTAACAGTGTATAAAAAGTGATGGAGAAAAGCCCAGATTGTGAGTAATTAGCCAAGTGGTTGGCAGATGATCATAGAGGGGTTAGATGTTTTTTTTTAACCAATTCACACTTGTCATAATTTTTTAATAGTCCAAAATGAAAGGAGTAGCAATTCAAAGTTTGTGAAATTTAGATTTTCTCAACCTTTTTTGTAGAAAGCAATTTCTTCATTTACATAATGTTTTCCCAATTGTTTTTCGTACCAGGTGTCAAAACACATCATTTTGTGGGACTAGGTTAACCCATTCCAACACAAGCCCTCCTTTTTACGCCCCTGAATAAAACAGTTTTAGAAAACATTATGGAAAATGAAGAAATTGCTTGTTACAAGCAATTTCTTCATTATTCACAATGTTTTCTATCCCAAAAGATGTAAAAAATTTGAAACTCCACCAACTTAGAATTGTTGTCTGCAGCTTCTCTCAATTTGGACCAGTCTAAAATTTTGTTGTGTGGGAATGGGTTAAACTAGTAATTTCTAGTTGAAGTGTTGATAGTAGTGACAGTCTATAGGCGGTGTTGTGTTTGACTTATTAATCCATTACTACACAATGTTGTATTTTGATGCACTGCATGCATCTGATCATGGAAAACGTGGTTAAGCAAAATGAGAAATTGCTCATAACAATGCTGTCTACCTTATTTGACACTTATATTCCAATTTTAGGGAAATTTCAAAGTCCTCTGCAACTTCTATCAGTTTGACCAATCTAAAATTTAGTTGTCTTGTAATTGGTTAACAGTCGACACAATTTTAGCGTGGACCGAAGTCTAATACCTGAAGCAGGCAATATTTTTATATATGGATGTAAACTTAAAAAAAATATGGGTTTTAACAATTTCTTGTTTTTTTTTATTAACAATATTTTCCATAACTTTTCTTTTGTCAGCAGCTTTAAATGTTGATTGTTAGGTATCTGGCTAATGTCACTTTCCACAGTCTTTCTTGTTGGGGTACCTTAACCTTGCTTAACCCATTCCAACACAGCAAAATTTTAGACTGGTCCAAATTGAAAGAAGCTGCAGACAACAATTTCAAGTTGATGGACTTTGAACTTTTTCGTCGTTTTGGATAGAAAACATTGTGGATAATGAAGAAATTGCTTGATATAAGCAATTTCTTCATTTTCCACAATGTTTTCAAAAGCTATATTCTTGGGGGGCGTAAAAAGGAGGGATTGAGTTGGAATGGGTTAACACATTCCAACACAATCCAGCTTCTGCAATTTCTTCACTAACTATATTATTTTCTTCCCCATAAGACATCAACTGAAAATTCTCTTTTACAAATTCTTTCAATTTGGACTAGTCTAAAATTTTGCTGTGTGAGAATCACCAATACTATAGTTCATTAGTCAGTAAGGGGTGTGTTGGTATGTTATTGGTATTGATTTTTGCTGCAGTTGAACTCTGTATTACTTACTAGCAGTCTTATATATTTCGATATTTGTGTTAGGTTGTAAAAGATCTCGCTGGCAATGTGTACCTCTGCAGGCAATGTATACCTCGTATTATGAAGTGTGAATTGGTTGATATTGATTGTGAGGTTGAATTGTTGGAATTAATGAAGAAACTATTTTATGTGTGTCAGCAGTTTTTGAACAGATGTTTATTAGTCTTGGCAAGGTAGTGGAATAGTGAAGGAGGGATTTTACCAATAGCTTGGGGTGTATATGTAGCATGTAGAGGCTATTAACATAATAAATATCTATCACAGTATAACCCTTTCCTGTTTTTGGAAATTTTAGACTAGTCCAAATTGAAAGAGGTTGCAGAGGACAATGAAAACTGGATGCCATTTGAAATAAAACCATCCTATGTGGTAGAAAATATTGTAGATAAAGGAGAAATTGCTTTTTACAAGCAATTGCTTCTTTTTCCACAATGTTTTCTTGAGTAATAAATTTACAGGACCGTAAAATCCTGTATTTGAACGGGAAAGGGTTAAAGGATAAAGATTGCGCTAGGACTAATTATATAAGTTTCTTTGTTTGAATGGGGTTTAATTAACACTCATTTAAACAGTATTTCAGTCATAATCTGGTGGCTGGAGCACCTTACCATGGATTCCTGGTATTTCTTACACCTATACTACCACTACATTCTTTTCAAGTCTCCAGCTGCTCACCCAGCTTAGGTTTACAATTATCCATCATTTGGTGGGAGATAAACATCGGATTATTTCTGTGACTGGGGATCTAACCCTGGACCACATGATTGAGAGTCTTGTGCATTACACGTTTCAATAGTTTCTTTGTGTGTTTTTAGCTAGCAAAGCGTCAGCTTTGATAGCTTAAGTTAACAGACAAAATTTGAGGTTGTCACAAAGTTCAACGAGTGCAAACTACCACTGGAGGCTTAACCACTAAATCCGTTAACTGCCTACGCCATTAAAAGTAGTTCTTAATGTATTTCAGGAATCTTGCAAACTCTATTCAAATTGTAGTGATCTTTGTCAAACGCGCGCTATTTAACCCATTCCCAGTCAATTCCGCTTTTTAAGCATTTTGAAAAAAAGCATAAGAAAACATTGTGGACAATGAAGAAATTGCTTGTACAAGCAATTTCTTCAATGTCCACAATGTTTTCTACCCAACAAGGGAAAGTTTTCTACATTCAACCATGCTTGGCTAGCTTACAGTGCTTTCAGCACTTTGATTTCAATTGAGTGTAACTACTGGTTTCCCATATGAGTGATGCTGACAAAAAAAACATTGTTGAATTGAGGGGATTATAATGCAAGGATACAGAAAAAGCAAATGCAACTTAAAGCCAAGTACAAGCTACATTAATGTCTTTCAAACAACACGGATAGAGAAGGGCTAGCTATTACCATTCTGTGTGCCAAAAGTAAAGCATTCTGAGAACACTTCAATAACATAGCTCTATAATTTGATTGTTAGTTTCGTCTATCAAAAAAGAGCGATCTGATTGGTCGAAAAAATTAATTCATACCTCCATGAACAAAATTTTGAGTACGCAGCCATTTTGAATGCTTCCGCACACAATAGTTCACTACAAAAAGGTATCAAAATTTGTTAAGTTGTTGCATTTTTCGCTCGATGCTATTAAATTATAAGAAATGAAGAGAATATTTTTTGTTTTCATGGAGGTATGAACCGAAAAACCTAATCACACACTGTATGAATCTGCTTCGCGTATTCATACAGTGTGATTAGGTTTTTCGGTTCATACCTCCATGAAAACAAAAAATATTCTCTTCATCTCTTAATTAAAAATGAAAGGACTAAAAGCATTTTAAGGCTCTAATTTTAGGTCAATATTTATTTTTAAAATTGAGATCAAAACACTTTTTTGCTTGAAAGGGATTAACAAGTGGTGTATACAAAATATGTGAAGTCTGATCTTTGTTTATTCCTCCTGCCGAAACCGAATTATTCTGGGTTCAGCATGACAATGGTTAATCAGATTGGCATCAGTTCGTGAGTATGTCCGTCTGTCTGAACATCATTACATTAGAAAACTTCTCCCCAGAAAGTGTAGCACAGATCAGCATTAAACCCTTCAAATCAGTCTATTGTATTTCTTAAGGTATATGGAATATCTTCATGAATTTTATTTCTTAATTTCTTTTTAAGCTCACTTTTTAAGATCAACTTGCAGGTTGGTGTTTTGTCAGTCATGCTTTGGTCCATGCATTAATTATGTCTGTAAACACTTACTTTAAAAATATTCATCACCTAAAGATGTAGATGGATTATAACCGAATTTCATGAAATGGTCCTTGGATGCCCTCTGTCATATTTATAGGTGCAGCTAATTAGTGAAAACTTTCAAGTTCTTCTTCTCAGAAATCTTAGTTGATGGATTTTAAACATTCTAAGATTTAAATAATTCTACGCAGTAACCCTACAATTCATTAGAGAAATTTTGATATTTTAAATTGTGACTCATCGCAAACTGTCGATTGTGATGATATTTTAATTTTCGCTAGCCATTCAAATAATTACCAAGGTCACAGAGATTAACGAAATCCTCCATAAATTTAGTAATCAACACATGCACATGTAATTGTCAGGGAATCGGGTGTTTTTGACTCAGTCTCAAAATGTAAACAAACACTCAGTCGAAATCAATCTAAAAAACACAATACTTTCCAGAGCCCATTACTCGTACCTTTCTTTTGTATATCGAATAAAAAGGCTTTTGTGTGCCTAAAGTACCAAATACATGATAGATTGTTGAAACCTTTTGCTTTCCTTGGAAAAATACCAATCAATCAATCAATGAACAAAATGATTTGTTAACCCATTCCTGTTTTTGAAATTTTAGTCTGATCAAAATTGAAAGAAGTTGCAGACAGTAATAAAAACTAGATGCAATTTGAAATGAAACCATCTTATGTGGTAGAAAATATTGTCGAAAAAGGAGAAATGCTTGTCACAAGCAATTTCTTCTTTTTCCCCAATGTTTTCTCAAGTATAAAATCACAGGAACGTAAAATCCCGTATTTGAACGGGAAAGGGTTTAGACTATATAGGTCTTGTTAGTTTTCAGGAAAGAACATAATCGTGTACTGGACTTACTCCTTGAATTATATATATATATATATATATATATACAAAGTACAATTATGAGGGTAAATAGTTAATTAGGTAACAGCAGATAGATTTTCTGATGATAGGAATCAACTGTTCAGTATATCAAAAAACCAGTCTGAAAAAAACTGAACTAAAGCTAGAGGGAGTAACCTGAATATCAAATTTACAAATTTTCACTTTTCATACTTCACCCTTGGTTGTAGGTAGTCTTTAAGATCATGCAGCAATGTAAGCCATTGATAGACAAAATTTTAGTCTGCTCCAAATTGGTAGGAAATGCAGACAACATTCTAAAGTATATAAAAATTTAGAATTTTTCATTTTTTCACTATTTCTTCATTATCCACTATTTTTTCTACCCCATAAGTAAGAAAATCTAAATCTCATAAGCTTAAATTATTGTCTGCAAATCCTTTTAAACACTTTAAAGTTTAGTGGTCTGGTAACGCAATCCAGTGATTTCATTTGCTTAATCCATAAACAGACGACAAAATTTTGGACTGGTTCAAATTGAAAAGAGTTGCAGCCGACAATTGTAGGTTTATGAAATTTGAGTTTTTTTCTTCAGATTTTTGGGTACAAAACATTGTTTAAAATTAAGAAATTACTAATTATAAGCAATTTCTTCATTTTACACAATGTTTTCCCAATTGTCTATCTTGAGGGGTGTCAAAAAGCGTCATTGTGTGGGAATGGATTAACAGTACTAAAGAAAAATCAAGTTTTCACCTTAACCAGTATTAGCTCTACAGGCAGAAATCTCTTCAAACTTCCTCAGAATGATTGTACCTTCATCAGGATGATTCCTTTCAAAAAGTGGTCAGATCCGTTATGTAGGGATAAGGGGCCTGATGAAAATTTATTTTAAAAAGCCTCATTAATGCATGAAGCCAACAGTTTTGATTGGATTTTGACCAAAATTTCAGAGTATGATTGTACCATCATAAGGATTGTTACTTTCAAAACTGGGTCAAACTAATAATTGGTTAGAAAACACAGGAAAAGTGGCCTAAAGAAAATTTAATTAAAATATCTTCATTAGCACTCTAGAATCCACAGTTTTGATTGGGTTTTCTTCAAAGTTTCACAGAATGATTGCAACATCATAAGGATGATTCCTTTCCTAATTGGGTCTGATCAATCAAGAGACACAGGATAAGGGGCATTATGAAAATTTAATCAAAATTCTCGTTAACATTCTAGAGTAGACAGTTTTTATCAGATTCTCTTCAAACTTTCACAGAATGATTCTACCATCACTAGGATTTCTTCATTTAAAAATTGGATATGATCCATCAAGATAAACAGGAAAAGAGGCCAGATGAAGTTTTGATTAAAAATCCACGTTAAAAACACAATTTTTATCGGATTCTGTTCAAACTTTCGCAGAATGATTGTATCATTAAAAGGATCATTCTTTTTGAAATTTGGTCAGAGCTGTCAAGATACAAATAAAAAGGGGCCTATGAAAACTCAATTTTAAAAAACTCGTTCACGCAATAAAGCCAACAGTTTTGATCAAATTCTCTTCAAACTTTCCCCCTATGATTGTATCGTATAGATTGCTCATTTTGAAACTGGGTTTGACAGTCAAGTAGCATGGGAAAATGAGCCTCATTGAAATCATATCACATCTTAGTTAACACAATGAAGTCCACAGTCATCAAAGTCTCTTAAAACGTACACAGAATTATTCTATTGAAATGGGTAAGGTCAATAAAGTATCATGGAAAAATGGGACATGATTGCAATATCCTCGTTAACATTAAAAAGTCCACAGTTTTTGTTTGATTCATTTCAAAGATTCATGGAATTATGGTGGCATCTGAAACAAAGGAAAGGGGACTTACAGATTATCACTCATAATATTCAGAATTATGTGATGAAGTCCACAAATATTATCAAATTGTCTGCAAAATTTCACAGGACAATTGTTATGAGGGTCATAAGGAAACAAAGTGGATCAATTAGAAAACACAGGAAACTGGGCGTTTCACTTAAAACATTCTTGTTTACATGATGAAGTCCACAATTATTGTTTGATTTTGTTGGAAATTACCAGGATGTTTGGAGGATTTTAAGAATAATTCCTTTCGAAAATGAAAAGAATCCATCATAAAAAATTCAGGAAAAAGGGCCTTAAAGATTTTAACTCAGATCATTCTCTGCTGCCATAAAGTCTATAACTGTTACGAGATTCTCTTGAAAATTCGCAGAATGGTTGTTGGATCATAAGACAGGTTACCTTTTGAAATCAAGTGGATCTGTATGAAAAAGAAGAAAAAGAGGCCTTTTGTTTTCACTAAAATCAATATAGTTTAAGCAATAAAGTCCATAATTATCTAAGTCCCTTGACTCAAAATTTGTTCGTTTCATTGTATGCATTCTTCCTTCAGCAATTTACTTACTTTGATATTAGATTACTTTAAGGGAAAACTTGATGGCTAATAGAGCATTTCAGGCTCTCATGGGTCTCTTCATTTTATGCCCCCGCATCAAAAGTTCAGGAGCATATTGTTTTACCAGTTCTGTCTGTCAGCCTGTCTGTCTGTCCATTATTCAGTCTTTCCGTCTGTCTATCTGTCTGCAAAACTTAACCAAAAAACTTAACATTGCCAATTACTACCAGCCTATTCAAGATACAATGCTCATATTTGGCATGATGATACATCTCCATATACCCATCTCCTCATGTCAAGTTCAATGTCATGTGATAAGGTCAAGGTCACAGACCAAGGTCAAACGTTTAGTCCTGTTGCAAGGGCATTGTGTTTCAAAAACACATCTTGTTTTTCACTTAAGTCCATTTACTTATTCTAGTAAGAATGTTGATTATGCTGAAATTTCATATACACTGCAGTTCTAGTTTAACGCTTTAGGTCATGTCCAACAAATGAATCAGTGGAAAAAGTTGAATTGTTTTGCTATAACACTGTCAACCGCCTGCACCCCCCCCCCCCCCTCTGGCTACTGAATAATTTGATGTCACAGTTGGAACCAAACACCCTATAAATCATGATAACACTCTAACATTGACTAAATGTATCAAGTTTAATTTTAAAGTTTATTACTAGTTGGGGAAATGAAAAACAACAACAGTTACTGTTGTCACAAGATTTTAGCAGAAACTGATGGAATTCAAAGTGTAATGCAAAGTACTGAATTCTACCCTTACCTTCCCGGTCTATCCGAAGTAAATAATCTGTGAATTTCTATAGGTGACCTACAAATTATGTTTCTCTTTTGGTCCCCAATTATTAAAAAGCTAGAATTTTCATCTGAGATATGTTTTATTATGATTGATAGTCATCTGCATTTATAACTAATTGAATTTAGTTCTACATCAATGTTAGTCAGTTATAATTAGGGAAGTGAAACTAGAATTTAGAAATTCTGAGAAAGTTCTAGAGTGAATGTGTGTAGTGAGAAGTTAAGTTAATGAATGAATTTGTTTTTACGGTGCATCGACAGCGAGGGTCATTTAGTGCTCTATAAACGAATAAAGGATTGCATTGACTATATCGTTTTAAAAAGTTACATTTATTTTCAGGCATGATGCGAGTTCATCAATCCTAAAGCAGTGACAGAACAATGGCTGACATGAATGTGACCAGAGTGCCCCCTGTCTCCAGTTCTACAGGAGGGGAAATTACTCTGGCAACCTCCACAGATGATCTCTATAATGTAATCTCAGGCAATACAACAACAATACAGACACAGCCAGGAGACAATATATGTGATACAATAAACACAAACTACAATATACCAACTGCTATTATATGTGCTATGTGTTTCGTGTTTGGGATTATTTATACATTTTTTGGTAAGTAAAACAGTAGATAATTGTCATGATAATACATCTAAAACATTCCTATTCGTACACGGTGAGGCTTTTGGATGCCCCTCAAGAAAAATTATTTGTAACAAGCAATTTCTTCATTTTACACAATGTTTTCTATCCAGAAAGCTGAAAATATATAAAATTTCATTATCGTCTGCAACTCCTTTGAATTTGGACCAGTCTTAAATTTTGCTGTGTGGGAATGGGTTAACTTGATTAATACTGTAGAGCAAATTATTTAACCCAGAGTATTCTTGTTATGGCAGGAGGTCTAGAAAAAGATCAGGCTGAACATTAGTGCAGCCTGATCTTTTTCTAGACCCCCTGATTGTCTCTTTAAATCTATCATCATTGACACATCAGCAAGACAAGGGTTAACATGCTGACTTGCTTTCTTTTGAATGCTCAATTTAAATTTTAATTTTTAGGCCTCCAACTGAAACAATCGAAACATATGAAAAAGATCAAATGAAATTTGATCTAATTTATAACAGTAAGAAACTCATTCAGATTAAACCAAAGAGATTTCAGGGTTTGTGGTAGCCTTTGAAATTGAGAAGTTATTGACTCTGACCATGAAATTTTGGAGTCAAAACAACAAAAAGAGCAAAGGAAAGAGGATGAATTTCAAGGTTCGAGCGCTAACTTACCTTTTCTTGTAAAGATATGATGTAGGCAAATAATTCATACACTTTTGCCCCCTTGTGAGAAATTTCTAGGGTCAAAATAGGATATTTTCAGATTTTGTAGGGTGGAAACTGGTTTACACTTCAAACAAGAGCCCTGCATTGCTAAAGCCTTTGCAGGATTGCTGTTTCAGTTGTCACTGCGGTCCCAGTCAACTTTGACACTTTTGTTCCTTGAACACAAGATAGAAACAGCATTAAATAAACCATCTGTAAAAGAAAAAATAATCTAGTCTGCTTTGAAATAGCAGACAACTTAAACCTATTCCAGCACACTCTCAGTCCTTGATGC
The DNA here is from genome assembly GCA_946902895.1 of Fragum fragum. NCBI lineage: Eukaryota > Metazoa > Mollusca > Bivalvia > Cardiida > Cardiidae > Fragum > Fragum fragum. The sequence continues at coordinate 32,953,448 of OX336377.1, read as the reverse complement.
CTCTCAGAAATAAAGCTTTAGAAAACAGTATCAGAAATTGCTTGATACAAGCAATTTTTTCATTATCATTAATTTTTTCTACCCAAAAGGCCAAAGATTTAAAAATTCCATCTACTTAAACTTGCTGTCTAAAAAATCTTTAGACTGGTCAAAATTACATTGAAGAAAGTTGATGAAATTTTAAATATCTTAGTCTTTTGGATTTTAAAAACATTCAAACAAGGTATTTCTTCATTTTGGACCATTTTTCCCCAAAGCTTTTATATTAAGAGGCGTTTGTAAGCATTTCTGTGTGGGAATGGGTTGAAAAAAACAACATTTACTTCTCTATCTCAACAGCTGTTTTACATAGAACTATTCATATTACAAGTATTTCCAATAAGCTAATATGTTGCAAAAATTCCTGAATGTCTAAATACAAACTATTTCATATTAAACTATATGCATTCTGTGATAAAAAATGTTAATGTATTGTGATTGTCCCTTTTCAATTTAACCAATTACCACACAAGAAAAATTAGACTGGTCCAAAATGAAAGAAGCTGCTGTTGACAAATGATAGTTTATGAAATTTGGGATTTTGGGGTAGGAAACATTGTGGATAATGTAGAAATTGCTTGAAACAAGCAATCATTTTCATGTTCCACAATGTTTTCTCCAAAGTGTCAAAAAGGTATGCCAGACTCCTAATCTTCAATCATGGGATGTCATAGGTTTGATCCCTGGCGGCGGCAGACATCCTTTCTGACTTTTGTCTCTCACCAATGGATGGATAATCGTAAACCTAAGTGGGATAGCAGCTGGAGGCTAGGAAAGGATGCAGTGGTAGTACTGGTGTGAGAAATACCAGGAATCCATTGTTAGGTGCTCCAGCCGCCACAATATGACTGGAATACTGTTAAAAGTGGCATTAAACCCCATTCAATCAATCAGTCAAAAAGGGTCATTCTGTTGGAATGGCTTATCCCATTCCCACACAATGATGCTTTTTTGATGCCCTGAAGTAATACAGTCATGGTTAACTTGTGGAAAAAGGAGAATTGCTTGTAACAAACAAATTCTCCTTTTCTACATTTTCTACCAAATTAGCACTTATTTTCAAACTCTAAGGCAATTCAAAATGCCCTCTGCAACTTCTTGCAGTTTGGACCAGTCTAAAAGTTTGTCACCTAGGTAACTGGTTAATCATTTGGTACTGCATTAGTTGAAAAAAGTTTTTGTGACAAGGTGCTAGAAGATGAATAATAATATGATAGCTCTAGTTAAGTTGAAGCAATGATTTTCTTGAATATTGATAATAGTTTATTAAAACATGTTTCTATATTCCAGGTTACCGGTTCTTCAAGGCAGTGATGTTCCTCACTGGTTTTATGTTTGGATCTGTTCTAGTCTATATGATCTGTCTCGAGGAGAAGACATTTACCCCTCTCATTAATGCAGGCATCGCCCTGGGTGTGGGCTTTCTCTGTGGACTTCTTACAATGCTAGTGCAATATGTTGGACTGTTTCTCACCGGTTTCCATTTTGGCATTTCCATAGCAACATGTGTTCTAATTCTTCTAGAAGTTTTCGTCTTTCATCCACAGACAAAATGGATTCCAATCAGTGTTCTCCTTGGGTTTGGATTAATCTGTGCTCTACTGACACTCAAGTTCCAGAAAGGTGGGACTATTTTGGGAACAAGTATTTTTGGTGGAATTTTAATGATATCTTGTATTGATTATTACATAGAACAGTTTATGCTGATGGAGTATATGTGGGACCGTATCAAGGCAGATAACTCACACACACTATGCTGGTACACCTGGGTCATATTGGGTTGCTGGCCCTTCTGTTTCCTGGTTGGTACCCTGATTCAGTGGAAGGTTACTGGGCAGGGAGTCAGTCATAAACAAGGTAATAAGTTACTTTTTTACATCATTAACCCATTACGAGACAACACAATTTTTGACTGTCCAGAATCAAAGATATTGCAGACAACAATTTTAGTTAATTGATTTTTATAATTTTTAGCTCACCTGAGCATAACATGCTGTCTGATCGGTAAATGTCCGGCTTCCGTCTGTCCATCTTTTCCTCTGTCAGTCAGTAAACAGTTATTAAAAATCATCTAATCCTAGACCATAAGGCCTTATGCTTTGATATTTGGTACATATCATCACCTATTGACCCTCTTCCAAAATACTTCAAAGAATAACTGTACTCTGAAAATTTGCCTTTTCTGTATGATCCCTGATTTTACAAAGGAAGTCTTTGAAAATCTTCTCCTCCACTACCATAAGGTTAGAGCTTTGATATTTGGCATGTATCATTACCCACTGACGTCTACCAAAATATTTCAAAGAATTACATATTACCATTAGGTCAGAGCTTTGATATTTGTTACATATCATAACCTATTGAGCCTCTACCAAAATACTTAAAAGAACTATGGTATTTTGAAAATTAGCCCTTTTTTCTGCGATCCCTGATTTTGCAAAGGAATAAAGAAGGAAATCTTTGAGAATCTTCTTCTCCCAAACCATATGGCCTAGAGCTTTGATGTTTGGAATTAATCATCATCTTTTGACCCTTAACTTTAATTTTTCATTGAATCATTGTACTCTGAAAATTAGCCCTTTTCTGTGCAATTCTTGATTTTAGATAGGAATCAGGGCTCCTTCTGCTGATCCCTAATGGCGCCAAAATAAAAATTCTGGCTCCAAAATCGGCGAAGTGGCGATATTACTGGCGACAACTTTCAAAATAAGGCAAAGGAATGTTGAGTCCATTGAAATGATAACTGACATAGGAATTTATCATTCACTCATCCGCTCATTTTTTTTTAAGACATGTGACCATCCACATCCATGTCAATCGAGACAAATTAGTTATATATTGCTGCCCTTATTGATTCTAACATCACTTGAGTCAGTGGGGTTTTCCCAGCACACCTCCGGGTACCATGTAAACCAAGATGGCAGATAGTCACAATGCTAGGGCTAAAAAAATGACGATCTTTATTCCTCGACCATTTCTAAACCCCACTTAGGCGAAGGGTATATAGTAATGGTCTCTGTCCATCATTCAGTCATTCCGTACTTCGGTCACTAAACTTGTCTCGAGCATATCTCTGAAAGTATAATAGCTATTAACTTGAAACTTCAAAGGTGGATAGATCTCGTTAAGGAGAAGTGCAGTGCACAAGAACCGCAACTCTTGCTTGCATAATTTTGGAGTTATTGCCCTTTGTTGATTTAAAGACATAGATTTTGTCCTGAGCATATCTCTGAAAGTATAATAGCTATTATCTAACTATCTTACTCATTGAGAAGAAATGCAGTGCACAAGAAGCCCATATCTAACTGGCTATAGTTTACTATCAAGCTTTTACGGCGGGGGATGGCCATGTCCAACATGGCTCTTGTTGGGATACATTAGAGTCCCGAATAAAAAGCGAAGACAACATTTGCTTATCTATTGATGATTTAACTAACAAAGTCAAGTGAATTTCCGAGAAATTAGAAATATCCGCCGTTAGAAATCAAGGTACTGCGGACATTAGTAATCAAAGTACTGTGGGTTACCACAAATATGACCCGTCATCCAGAGAGGTTTTCTTGGCATTTTATTTTCAAATGTCTGGTTTTGCACCTTTTAATAAATTGAAGTGGAAGGAAAACATCACTCTCAAATTTGATCCACCCCTTTATAATTCAAGATAGGTCCAAATTGAAAAAAGTTGCTGATAACACTTCAGAGTGTTAATCAAACATTATTTATGGAAGAAATCATTGTGAAAAAATGTTTCTTTTCACACAATGTTTTGGAAAGCTTCATTGATCCAAATCATAAATCACAGGGTTAACAATTAAAAGGGTTCAAAAGAGCATCTCTTTGTTATAAAAGTTGCACAAACAAAAGAGAAATTTAAGTCAGTTTCTTTCTGGTTTCATTCAGATTTGTCACTTTCTAAATATTCTTTTATTCAAAATTATAATAAGTCAGATGATTAATAACTTATTCAATATCATAAATATACATAACAGTTTATTTGTTTTCAATATAGTAGATTTCTTTCATTCATACTGGCTCCTCTTTTGTCTCAAACTGGCACCAAATGGCTCCAAATTTTTGCAATTGGCTAATTCATTGGCGCAAGAATAAAATTTCCCTGGGGGAGCCCCGAGGAATAAAGAAGGATATCTTTGAAATTCTTCTCCTCCTAAACCGTAAGCCTAGAGCTTTGATATTTGGTATGTTTTGATGTCTATTGGCCCTCTAACAAAATACTTCGAAGGATTCAGGAGATTAGCCCTATATGGTGGGATCATCAATATACCTACGATTAAAAAGAGAAAATCCTTAAACATCTCCAAAATCATTGACAGAGGGCTATTTTGTAAATATGATAAAGCCATGGACCATCATACTCAGGGGAGCAATTTAGGACCATCATGGTCCTCTTGTTTGGCTTTTTGAGGTAGAAAACATTGGGAAAACTGAAGAATTTGCTCCAAAGCTTTATTTCTTATGGGCCTCAAAAAGCTTCATTATCTGGGAATGGGTTAGTAGAAAAACTTAGATAGAAAATAAGACTTCTCATAATTGAATTTCTGTAACAATCTGTTAAATTTCTTTGTCTTAACCCATTACCAGACAACAAAATTTTTAATTGGTCCAAAGTCAAAGGAGTTGCAGACAACAATTTGAAGTTTAAGAGATTCTAGATTGTTCAGCTTTCTGGATAGAAAACATTGTGGAAAATGAAGAAATTGCTTGTTAGGTCACCTGACCGAATGGTCATGGTGACCTATTGCGATCATCGTTTGTCCGTCGTCGTGCGTCGTGCGTCGTCCGTCGTCCGTCGTCTGTTAACTTTTATGCATTTTCATCTTCTTCTCAAGAACTACTGGGCGGATTTCAACCAAACTTGGTAGAAAGCATCATTGGGGGATGCCAATTCAAGTTTGTGAAAATAGGGGTTCTGGGGGTCATAGGGGCCCAAATAGGGGCCAAAAAGGGGTAATTTTTGGTACTTCTTTAAAAATCTTCTTCTAATAAACCGTTAATGCCAGAGCTTAAATATTTTGTGTGCATGACAACTAGGACAGGTATATTATAAATTGTGAAATTCATGCCCCTGGGGTCATGTATGGGGCCACACCCAGAGGTCAAAGTTCATCATGTTAAAAAATTCACATTTTCATCTTCTTCTGATGAAGTACAAAGCCAATTTCAAACAAACTTGTTGAAAAGCATCATTTCGTAATGGTTATTTGGATTTGTGAAAATAAAAAGGCTGGGGGGGTCAGGGGGCCCTAAAATGGGGACCAAAAGGGGGTAATTTTTGGTAACTTTTAAATATTTCATCTTCTTCTCAAGAACTACTGGGCGGATTTCAACCAAACTTGGTAGAAAGCATCATTGGGGGATGCCAATTCAAGTTTGTGAAAATAGGGGTTCTGGGGGTCAAAGGGGCCCAAATAGGGGCCAAAAAGGGGTAATTTTTGGTACTTCTTTAAAAATCTTCTTCTAATAAACCGTTAATGCCAGAGCTTAAATCTTTTGTGTGCATGACAACTAGGGCAGGTATATTATAAATTGTGAAATTCATGCCCCTGGGGTCATGTATGGGGCCACACCCAGAGGTCAAAGTTCATCATGTTAAAAAATTCACATTTTCATCTTCTTCTGATGAAGTACTAAGCCAATTTCAAACAAACTTGTTGAAAAGCATAATTTCGTAATGGTTATTTGGATTTGTGAAAATAAAAAGGCTGGGGGGTCAGGGGGCCCTAAAATGGGGACCAAAAGGGGGTAATTTTTGGTAACTTTTAAATATTTCATCTTCTTCTCAAGAACTACTGGGCGGATTTCAACCAAACTTGGTAGAAAGCATCATTGGGGGATGCCAATTCAAGTTTGTGAAAATAGGGGTTCTGGGGGTCATAGGGGCCCAAATAGGGGCCAAAAAGGGGTAATTTTTGGTACTTCTTTAAAAATCTTCTTCTAATAAACTGTTAATGCCAGAGCTTAAATCTTTTGTGTGCATGACAACTAGGGCAGGTATATTATAAATTGTGAAATTCATGCCCCTGGGGTCATGTATGGGGCCACACCCAGAGGTCAAAGTTCATCATGTTAAAAAATTCACATTTTCATCTTCTTCTGATGAAGTACAAAGCCAATTTCAAACAAACTTGTTGAAAAGCATCATTTCGTAATGGTTATTTGGATTTGTGAAAATAAAAAGGCTGGGGGGGTCAGGGGGCCCTAAAATGGGGACCAAAAGGGGGTAATTTTTGGTAACTTTTAAATATTTCATCTTCTTCTCAAGAACTACTGGGCGGATTTCAACCAAACTTGGTAGAAAGCATCATTGGGGGATGCCAATTCAAGTTTGTGAAAATAGGGGTTCTGGGGGTCAAAGGGGCCCAAATAGGGGCCAAAAAGGGGTAATTTTTGGTACTTCTTTAAAAATCTTCTTCTAATAAACCGTTAATGCCAGAGCTTAAATCTTTTGTGTGCATGACAACTAGGGCAGGTATATTATAAATTGTGAAATTCATGCCCCTGGGGTCATGTATGGGGCCACACCCAGAGGTCAAAGTTCATCATGTTAAAAAATTCACATTTTCATCTTCTTCTGATGAAGTACTAAGCCAATTTCAAACAAACTTGTTGAAAAGCATAATTTCGTAATGGTTATTTGGATTTGTGAAAATAAAAAGGCTGGGGGGTCAGGGGGCCCTAAAATGGGGACCAAAAGGGGGTAATTTTTGGTAACTTTTAAATATTTCATCTTCTTCTCAAGAACTACTGGGCGGATTTCAACCAAACTTGGTAGAAAGCATCATTGGGGGATGCCAATTCAAGTTTGTGAAAATAGGGGTTCTGGGGGTCATAGGGGCCCAAATAGGGGCCAAAAAGGGGTAATTTTTGGTACTTCTTTAAAAATCTTCTTCTAATAAACTGTTAATGCCAGAGCTTAAATCTTTTGTGTGCATGACAACTAGGGCAGGTATATTATAAATTGTGAAATTCATGCCCCTGGGGTCATGTATGGGGCCACACCCAGAGGTCAAAGTTCATCATGTTAAAAAATTCACATTTTCATCTTCTTCTGATGAAGTACAAAGCCAATTTCAAACAAACTTGTTGAAAAGCATCATTTCGTAATGGTTATTTGGATTTGTGAAAATAAAAAGGCTGGGGGGGTCAGGGGGCCCTAAAATGGGGACCAAAAGGGGGTAATTTTTGGTAACTTTTAAATATTTCATCTTCTTCTCAAGAACTACTGGGCGGATTTCAACCAAACTTGGTAGAAAGCATCATTGGGGGATGCCAATTCAAGTTTGTGAAAATAGGGGTTCTGGGGGTCAAAGGGGCCCAAATAGGGGCCAAAAAGGGGTAATTTTTGGTACTTCTTTAAAAATCTTCTTCTAATAAACCGTTAATGCCAGAGCTTAAATCTTTTGTGTGCATGACAACTAGGGCAGGTATATTATAAATTGTGAAATTCATGCCCCTGGGGTCATGTATGGGGCCACACCCAGAGGTCAAAGTTCATCATGTTAAAAAATTCACATTTTCATCTTCTTCTGATGAAGTACTAAGCCAATTTCAAACAAACTTGTTGAAAAGCATAATTTCGTAATGGTTATTTGGATTTGTGAAAATAAAAAGGCTGGGGGGTCAGGGGGCCCTAAAATGGGGACCAAAAGGGGGTAATTTTTGGTAACTTTTAAATATTTCATCTTCTTCTCAAGAACTACTGGGCGGATTTCAACCAAACTTGGTAGAAAGCATCATTGGGGGATGCCAATTCAAGTTTGTGAAAATAGGGGTTCTGGGGGTCATAGGGGCCCAAATAGGGGCCAAAAAGGGGTAATTTTTGGTACTTCTTTAAAAATCTTCTTCTAATAAACTGTTAATGCCAGAGCTTAAATCTTTTGTGTGCATGACAACTAGGGCAGGTATATTATAAATTGTGAAATTCATGCCCCTGGGGTCATGTATGGGGCCACACCCAGAGGTCAAAGTTCATCATGTTAAAAAATTCACATTTTCATCTTCTTCTGATGAAGTACAAAGCCAATTTCAAACAAACTTGTTGAAAAGCATCATTTCGTAATGGTTATTTGGATTTGTGAAAATAAAAAGGCTGGGGGGGTCAGGGGGCCCTAAAATGGGGACCAAAAGGGGGTAATTTTTGGTAACTTTTAAATATTTCATCTTCTTCTCAAGAACTACTGGGCGGATTTCAACCAAACTTGGTAGAAAGCATCATTGGGGGATGCCAATTCAAGTTTGTGAAAATAGGGGTTCTGGGGGTCAAAGGGGCCCAAATAGGGGCCAAAAAGGGGTAATTTTTGGTACTTCTTTAAAAAATCTTCTTCTAATAAACCGTTAATGCCAGAGCTTAAATATTTTGTGTGTATGACAACTAGGACAGGTATATTATAAATTGTGAAATTCATGCCCCTGGGGTCATGAATGGGGCCACACCCAGAGGTCAAAGTTCATCATGTTAAAAAATTCACATTTTCACCTTCTTCTGATGAAGTACTAAGCCAATTTCAAACTAACTAGGTGAAAAGCATCATTGGGTACTGATTATACAGATTTGTGAAAATTAAAAGGCTGGGGAGGTCAGGGGTGCCTAAAATGGGGACCAAAAGGGGGTCATTTTTGGTAACTTTTAAACATTTTCATCTTCTTCTCAAGAACTACTGAGGGGATTTCAACCAAACCTTTTTCTAATTCTTTCAAACAAAATCACTTGTCTTGGTGCTCTTTTACTCAGGTGACCGTTAAGGCCCACTGGGCCTCTTGTTGCAGGTAATTTCTTCATTTTACACAAGGTTTTCCAAACTGATTTCTGGAGGGGCATCCAAAAGGGTCACTGTGTGGGAATGGGCTAAATGCAAACAGAAATAATAGAAAGTATTAATTTATAACATATTCTTCATTTTGTCAAAGTAAAATTGTTATGGTCTTCTTAAGAATTTCCTGTACAAACCTTGGATTTTAGAACACTTTGATTTTACGCTTGAGAAAACATTTTTAAAAAGGAAAAAAAGCAATTACCCCTTTTTCCACAATATTTTTTACCACATAAGGATGATTTCTATTGCATCTAATTTCCATTGTCGACGGAATCCTTTGTCAATTTGGATATCTTAAAATTTCAAAAAATGGGAATTGATTAAAACTTGATAGTAACTAGTTATTTTATTTAAAAAAAAAAAAAGAATATGCAAACAAAGGAGAGTGTTAGTATCTTGTTCATATTAACCCTTTCCTGTACAATCACTGATTTTTACGCCCCTGTGATTTTATATTTGAAAAAAAAAACATTCTTTTTCCACAATATCTTCTACCCTGCTGAATGGTTATTTTTCAAATACAAACCACCATAAATTTTCGTCCGCAAAACCTTTGAATTTGGACAGGTCTTAAAACTTTTAAAACAGGAAAGGGTTAAATTATGAATATCTAAAAAAAAAAACAAAAAAACTGTTTAACCCATTAGCAAACAATTCCACTTTTAAAAATTTCACAAACTTCAAATTGTCATCTGCAATATTAATTTCTTTTGATTTGGACTAGTCTAAACATTTTTTTATTGGCAAGATTAAACAAAAGGGAATATATTAAGGTTAAAAAAAAGAAAAGCAATAAATTTTATCTATTGGTAGATTGATACCTTACTTCAGTTAAGAACTGATATTTATTCATATTTATGCATTTTTTTGAGAAATTATTTAAAAATCTTTTGTTCTATTTACATCAAAAGTGCTTCAGAATCGACGTTCACAAAACCTTAATCTCAAGAAGTCAAGGTCAAAAGAGGTGAAGGACAAAAAAGAGAATACACATCAGTCTCGATACCGACATTTATATCAGATCAGACGATACAATGGTGACGTCATCTCACAGGTAAAATGAAACTTTGATCAGCTTTATGAATAAAGAAAGGACAAATATCAGTTTGTCTATTCTTAGAAAAAGCTTCATTTCCATTCTTAGAAAAATGAAACTTTAACACTTTTCCTATTTAATCCCTGGTTTTTACGTCACTATAAATTTATAAATCAGAAAACACTTTAGAAAAGAAGAAATTGCTTTTTCCACATATTTTCTTCCCCACTCAATGGTTATTTTCAAATTAAATCCACTAGGCATTTTAGTCAGCAAAGATTTGAATTCAGACATGTCTAAAATTTTGCAAAAAAACAGGAAAGGGTTAAAAGAATGAGGTTTATTCTTTATCCATAGTCTGTCTCTGTCAAATGATTTATCATACCCTCCACATACAAAGTAGATTGGGGTATATTTGTCTCAGCATGTCAGTCTATATGACTATATTTTCATTTCTGTCTAATCAATTGACCTACAACCGTGAAACTTAATACAATTGTTGAAAATGAGCCAATCAAATACCCTATTGTTTTGGGGTCATGTAGGTCAAAGGTCAAGTACACAATTGAAAACCTTTACTGTGCACTAATACATAAGCTATTTGACCTAGAACCTTGATACTTTGTGCAGAATGTGATCTTTCACCATTTAGATACTCTATTCTTTTAAAAGCAAAGTAAAATTATCATGACTTCATGACTATTGAAGATACAATGCCCATACTTTTATTGTCTAGTAATGCGCCAACCCTTGTCATGCTGAAACCAGAAGATTCCTGTTTTGGCAGGAAGCATAGATAAACGTGCAGTCTGATCTTAGTCTACATCACCTGCTTGTCCCGTTGACCAGGAGTTGTTCATGAAATTGATTGTCTGAAAAATATTAGTTTTCTGTAAGATCTTCCAGTGCTTACAGTCCTTTGATTAAATAACATCTTTTTGATACCGATTTTATTCAGCATGACAAGGGTTAATATTCTCAATAGCAATCTTTTATATTTCTATTGATCTAGTAAGCTGCATCGGCTTTAGATCGGTCGAACCATTACAAAATTTAATGCTTTCACTTGAAATGATCTTGTGTGAAGTTCTGTTTGATATGCCATTGTTCAAAGTCATAACTGAAGGTAAGGTCATGTGACAAGCAGGGGGTGGGGTGGGGGGTGCTGGGAGACATTTCTGTCTAACACACACCTATAGGAAGAAGAATAATGTGTTTATTTTTATTCCAGAATTACCTACAGACCATACAACACAAACTGTCTCCTACCCTGAGAAATCTGACTCCTGTACCCACAGAACCTACAGAACCCCACCCTGAACCAGAGAGTACAAATACAACCTTGACACAGATACCAGAAGAAACAAGAGTTGAAATTTAACCTGTCATCCGATTAACTACTGTCCAACATAAGGAACTTTATTTCCGTCTCAACGGAAACTACGAAAATCCATCCTGAACCAGAAACTATGAGTACAAACATACAGATACAAGGAGAAATTAGAGTTGAACTTTAACCTGCTATACGAAAAACTATCCTCCACTGTAAGGAATTAGACTTGTGTCTCCACAGAAATAATGAAAACCCACCCTGAACCAGAGAGTATATATACAACCTTGACAGAGAATCTGATAACAGAAGAACAAATCATTTTTAGCCTTAAAGTGGGAATATATCAAGATTGGTTATCAAATTAAGGAGGGCCTTAGGTTACTGTAAGACTGGTTTAATTTGTGGGTGTAAATGGTAGAAAAGATTTTGTGCATTAAATAAAAGTGATTTTTTTGCTTCAGTATAAGGCGTCTTTTTTAATTATCAAACAACATGGTTTTAGACTGGTACAAATTTGAATACATATGGCAAGAAAAACAAAATAAAGATAAAGCTCATATGGATAGCTCTTATTTTTATATTCCTAAATTATTTTCTTTTTAGCTCTCCTGAGAACAAAGTGCTCAAGTGAGCTATTGTTTTCACCTTTTGTCCGGTGTCCGGCTGTCATCCGGCGTCTGTTGTCTGTCAACAATTTCTTCAAACAACATCTCCCAAAACACTAGGCAAATTGCCTGAGGTGACCTTTTTCAAAATTGCTCAAATCATGACCCTCAGGTGCCCAGGGGCAAAGCCTGAGGGGTTGGTTTTATAAAGAAATAAAATTAAATGATATTTGAACCAATATTGAAATTAAGAATGATTATTGAATGACATTTCTTCTCAAAATAATGGACCAAATTTAACCAAATTCGGCAGAAATGTTTATTAGGTGGTCCTCTTTCATGATTGCTAAAATGGCATCTAGTGGAAGAACTCTGGTTGCCATGGCAGTGAAAGTTAAATCTTTAAAAAAGTGTTGTCCACCTTTCATATTAGTCCTGCAGCCTTTGAATTTGTCATTAAGACTTTGAGATCGCCATGACAGAGCCTATATATGTAAAAAGTATGGTCAGGCCCACTTGTATCATAATCCTAACCTTAACATTAAACATTAAATTAGACTCTTGAAAGAAAAGATCCTTCATCTCAGGTGAGTGCGCAAGGCCGACGGCCCTCTTGTTTAGTTATTTTCAGCTATTTTCATTTTGTAATATCTCTGTTAATACTGAACACAGTCATTTAAACTGGCAATATATGTTCACCATCAGAAGACCAATCTATACCTACAAGGGAGATAACTCTATATACATTTTTGAATGAATTGTGCCCCTTTTTGACTTAAAAAGTTTTACCCTCTATCAAGCACATAAAGAGCTGACCGCTAGCATTTGCATGCATCACTCTTGTTCAGTTCAGTTCTTTGGCAGATCATGGTTGAAAGTTTAAACTTATTTATTTTACATCGATTGGGAAACAAGTTCTTCCAACTTAGATTAATCCCTCTCGATTGTGGTTCCTGGAGAACACACCAGTACTTGCTCGGAATGTGTGGGCCAATGAAAGAACCAAGATCGATAGCCGCTCCCGGGAATCGAACTCGGGACCTCTTGATTGGGAAGCCGACGCTCTACCTCTCTCCCCCACCAGTTCTTAATATCTACTCATTGAAATGAAATTGACAGATCACTTGTAACCGTCACTGACCTCTGTCAAGTCCATTAAACTGAGATATCAAATAATGTGAAAAAGAGCATACTTTTGATTGGTGACCTAAATATAGTAACTACAGTAGTAAAGAGGTTTGACCCATTTCCACACAATGACGCTTTTTGAAAACATTTAAAAAGGGGCCTTTATATCCATAACAGTGTTTACACTTTGGAGGCCATAACTTTGTCTCAATCTTCATGAAACTTGGTCAGATCTGTTGTCATGTCAGAAGGAATAATCCTATGGAAATTGAGAATATTCCATTGGGAAACATGAGAAAATGGGCCTTTATTGTCAAATCTATTGTTTACACTTGAGAGGCCATGATTATGGCTCAGTCTTCATGAAAACATATCAGAAGGCTTATCAGGTTATCAGGATCAAATGTATTGAAAATGGGATCATTCTATAGAAAACACTGGAAAAGGGGCTTAAATGACAATTCCATCAATTCCACTCCAGAGGCCATAAGTTTGGCTCAATCTTCATGAAACATGGTCAGAATGTTTACCAGGTCATAAGGTTTAACCCTATTTAAAATGGGAATGTTCCATCGGAAAACACAGGAAAAGGGGCCTTAATGATAATTTCATCAATTCCACTCCAGAGGCCATAAGTTTGGCTCAATCTTCATGAAACATGGTCAGAATGTTTAACAGGTCATAAGGATTAATACTATTCAAGTTTGTGTACTGCTTGCATCAAATAGGAATTGCTTTGAATTTTCAGTTCCCTGTTCTTCGTTCATCAAAGAAGTCTAGCAATCTAGTGCAATCTTGGTCCTCTTGTTAACTTTAATCTTAAACATGCAAAAGTTTCAGAGCAAGTGACAATACTGTTGATATAGCTGTGGATAAAGCAGTAGGGGGGAATTTTCCATTATAACAATATCTATATATCCTCATATAACGGGGGACTTAAAGGATGTAAGAACTTTCTCAGAAAGGACTGCACAGAATTCAACCAAATTTCACAAAAAATAATCCTCAGGTGACCCTTTATCAGATTCCTTCATAGAATCCTGATCAGATAGAAAACGTGTTTTTAAAGGGTGAGTCAACTGTCCCTTAACTAAACAACAGGATATTAAGCCATCCTTGAATTACGTATGGCCGCGATTTGAATAAAATACTGTTAAAAGTGGCGCTAAACCCAATTCAAACAATCTTAAATTATGTGCACACTTAATGACCACAGCCATCGACACACCGTAATCCACCATTCAAAAAATTAAATTAAGATAAGTCCATGTAAATAGGAGAAAAAGACACCAATTTCTGTGGATTAGATTTGTGAAATATTGCCTCTGTGGGTAAAAAACTTTGTGGGAAATGAAGAAATTGCTTATTCATTTCTACAGTGTTTTCCAAGCAGTTTTTAGCTCCACTGGCCAAGGGTGTACATTGTGTGGGTCTGCCGGTCTATATTATAATATATGCATATTAACCCTGACTAGGATCACACTTTTTAGCTCACCTAACCACAAAGTGGTCATGGTGAGCTATTGTGATCTCACTGTGTCCAGCGTCCGTCGTCCATAGTCCGTCGTTGGTCGTGTGTCAACATCTTGTGTGCACTCTAGAGGCCACAATTTTTGCGCAAATGTCTTGAAACTTGGTCAGAATGTTTGACTTCATGAAACCTCAGACAAGTTCAATATTTTGTCATATGGAGTCAAAAACTAGATCACTAGGTCCAATATTAGAAATACCTTGTGAACACTCTAGAGGTCACATTTTTGCCTCAAATGTCTTGATATTTGGTCAGAATGCTTGTATGCATAAATATCTTGGTCAAGTTCAATAGTGAGTTATGTGGGGTCAAAAACTAGGTCACTAGGTCAAATCCTAGAATAATTTTGTGTGCACTCTAAAGATCACATTTTAGGCTTAAATCAAATGATATATGGTAAGAATGTTGGTTTCCATACATCTAAGACAAGTTCAAATTTGGGTCACATTGGGTCAAAAACAAGGTCACTCTGTTAAATCTTAGAAATACCTCGTGTGCACTCCAGAGACCATATTTTTGCCTCAATTGAATTAATCAGATTTTTAGGTCACCTGACCGAATGGTCATGGTGACCTATTGCAATCATCGTTTGTCCGTCGTCGTGCGTCGTCCGTCGTCCGTCGTCCGTCGTCCGTTAACTTTTAAACGTTTTCATCTTCTTCTCAAGAACTACTGGGCGGATTTCAACCAAACTTGGTAGAAAGCATCATTGGGGGATGCCAATTCAAGTTTGTGAAAATAGGGGTTATGGGGGTCATAGGGGCCCAAATGGGGGCCACAATTGGGGGTAATTTTTGGTACTTCTTTAAAAATCTTCTTCTAATAAACCGTTAATGCCAGAGCTTAAATATTTTGTGTGCATGACAACTAGGGCAGGTATATTATAAATTGTGAAATTCATGCCCCTGGGGTCATGTATGGGGCCACACCCAGAGGTCAAAGTTCATCATGTTGAAAAATTCACATTTTCATCTTCTTCTGATGAAGTACTAAGCCAATTTCAAACAAACTTGTTGAAAAGCATAATTTCGTAATGGTTATTCAGATTTGTGAAAATAAAAAGGCTGGGGGGTCAGGGGGCCCTAAAATGGGGACCAAAAGGGGGTCATTTTTGGTAACTTTTAAATATTTCATCTTCTTCTCAAGATCACTGGGCGGATTTCAACCAAACTTGGTAGAAAGCATCATTGGGGGATGCCAATTCAAGTTTGTGAAAATAGGGGTTATGGGGGTCATAGGGGCCCAAATAGGGGCCACAATTGTTATTTTTGGTACTTCTTTAAAAATCTTCTTCTAATACACCGTTAATGCCAGAGCTTAAATATTTTGTGTGCATGACAACTAGGACAGGTCTATTATAAATTGTGAAATTCATGCCCCTGGGGTCATGTATGGGGCCACACCCAGAGGTCAAAGTTCATCATGTTAAAAAATTCACATTTTCATCTTCTTCTGATGAAGTACAAAGCCAATTTCAAACAAACTTTGTGAAAAGCATCATTTGGTAATGGTTATTCGGATTTGTGAAAATAAAAAGGCTGTGGGGTCAGGGGGCCCTAAAATGGGGACCAAAAGGGGGTCATTTTTGGTAACTTTTAAATATTTCATCTTCTTCTCAAGAACTACTGGGCGGATTTCAACCAAACTTGGTAGAAAGCATCATTGGGGGATGCCAATTCAAGTTTGTGAAAATAGGGGTTCTGGGGGTCAAAGGGGCCCAAATAGGGGCCAAAAAGGGGTAATTTTTGGTACTTCTTTAAAAATCTTCTTCTAATACACCGTTAATGCCAGAGGTTAAATATTCTGTGTTCATGACAACTAGGACAGGTATATTATAAATTGTGAAATTCATGCCCCTGGGGTCATGAATGGGGCCACACCCAGAGGTCAAAGTTCATCATGTTAAAAAATTCACATTTTCACCTTCTTCTGATGAAGTACTAAGCCAATTTCAAACTAACTTGGTGAATAGCATCATTGGGTACTGATTATACAGATTTGTGAAAATTAAAAGGCTGGAGGTCAGGGGTGCCTAAAATGGGGACCAAAAGGGGGTCATTTTTGGTAACTTTTAAACATTTTCATCTTCTTCTCAAGAACTACTGAGGGGATTTCAACCAAACCTTTTTCTAATTCTTTCAAACAAAATCACTTGTCTTGGTGCTCTTTTACTCAGGTGACCGTTAAGGCCCACTGGGCCTCTTGTTAAGGATTCGGTCAGGATGTTTGTCTGCATAAAATCTAGGTAAAGTTTGATAATGGGTTATGTGGGGTCAAAAGCTAGGTCACTAGGTCAAATAATGGAAATACCTTGTGCACTCTAGAGGTCATATTTTTGCCTCAAATCAAATGATATTTGGTAAGAATGTTTGTTTCCATGTTATCTTGGCCAATTTCAAATTTTGGTCACATAGGGTCAAATACTAGATCACAAGGTCTAACATAAAGAAATCTTCTTTCCAATTTACTTTCTACTTTTTTTGCACAAATACCTTGATACTTGATAAGAATGTTTGTTCGTGATTTCTTGGACAAGATTTGATAATGGGTCACTCTAGCTAAATAACGGTCACTTGTGCTATTTTACTTCTATAGTCATAGACTCAGATGAGCGCCTATGGATGGATAATCGTAAACTTAACTGGGATAGCAGCTGGGGGCAAGGAAAGGATGTAGTGGTAGTACTGGTGTAAGAAATACCAGGAATCTATTGTTAGGTGCTCCAGCCACCACGATATGACTGAAATACTGTTAAAAGCAGTGTTAAACCCCATTCAATCAATCAATCAGATGAGTGCTTTAGGGCTAATGGCTCTCTTGTTTCCAGAACTAGAAAACCTGCAGGCCTGAAATTGCATATGTGCAGACCCAATGGCTACCTATGCGCCAAGTTTGGGGAGAGTTGGAGTTAAAGGGCTGGAGACAGGTCAAAATCTGCCCGACTCTTACACCATGCTGATCCGAGGTAGGATCACACTTCTTCTGGAACCAGGGCATTTGCGGGTCTGAAATTGCAGATGCGCTTAGGGACCTCTAAGAGCTACCATCTCACCAAATTTGAGGCGAGTCGGAGTTATAGTGCCGGAGAAAGGTCGAAACCCACCCTTCCACCACACTCTTGTGCACTTTTAACATATATGCATATTACCCAAAGCTAGGATACACTTTTTTCCAGAACCAGGGCACCTGCGAGCCTAGAATTGCAAATGCGTTGAGGGACCTCCATTGGCTACCTTCTAAACTTCTCCTTAGAAAATACTGGATTGTTCCATAGATGGTGTTCTTTTAGATTCCTTCAAACAATCATATTCCATGAAGAACTCCGGTTGCTATGGCAACCAATTAGATATCTTTTAAAATACCCATCAATAGACAACAAAATTTCAAAGTTGAAAGATGTTTGAGATGGTAATTGAGAATAAATGAAATTTCAAAAATGTTTGTCTTAACCCAATACCAGACGACAACATTTTATTCTGGTCCATTTTGAAATGAGTTACAGATAACAATTTAAAGGTTTTGAAATTTTAGATTTTTTTTCCTTTAGGGGTAGAAAACATTGTTGATAATGACTAAAAATTTTGTTGCAAGCAATTTCTTCCTTTTCCACAAAGTTTTCCAAAGTCTTTTGTCTTGTGGGTGTCTAAAAGCATCATTGAGTGGGAGTGGGTTAATGGGTAAAGAATGATGGGAAAATGAACTACATACTGTTGGTGAATATATTTATTTTAGCCAGCTGAGAAATACAGGCCCTCTTGGGCCTCTTGTCTTGAGGGTTGTCAGAAAGGGAGATTGTGTGGAAATGGGGTGTCTACATGTATAAGGAAAAGTGAGTATTTGTACTTTATTGTGTGAATGATATACAAATACAGATAAAGTGAAGTACAATAGTACACGTATGTATTGTATTTCCCCATATACAACCTCCCTCCACAATTTAACTCATTCCCTCACAGGAACGCTTTTTTTCCCAAAGAAAAATGCTTTAGAAAACATTGTGCACAATGAAGATGTTGCTTGTTACTTCATACTACATGCTTTAAACTTGTTTAATTTCAACTGTGTATTTTATTTATTGCCAAACAACCTATTTTAGGTTAGTCTAAAATGAAATATAAACTCTCTATACAGGGTTGCATCCAGGAATTTTCCATAGAGAGAGGGTGAGAAACCACATTTTTTTCCTCAAAACCACTAGGCTGTATTCAACTCAAGCCTGGTTAACTCAGTTTGTAATGCGCTGGGCTCTCAAACCTGGGATAGTGAGTGAGAAACCCAGCTCAGGTCTAACATTTGATTATAGTCATGGCAACATCTGTTCTACAGCTCTCATCAAGGGTAAATAATAAGTGCCCAGATGGGATGAGCAAAGGCTTGGATCAAATGTTTGATTGACAGCCCTGATTGATCAATAAAGGACTCTTCTGGCCATTTTTAGCTCACCTGAGCAAGAAGTGCTCAAGTGAGTTATTGTGATCACCATTTGTCCAAATCCATCCGGCATCGGTCCTCTATCAACAATTTCTTTAAACAATATCTCCCAAACCACTTGGCCAATTTGAACCAAATTTGGCAGAAATGTTCTTTAGGTAGTCCCCTCTAAAAATAGCTAAAAGAATTGAAATCTGTTTAAAACTCTGGTTGCCATGGCAACAAAGGAGAGATTTTAAATAATCTTTAAAAATCTCCTCCTCCTGACCCAGAACGCCTAGAGCCTTGATATTTTGCATGAAGCATCAGTATATTGACCTCCTTCAAAGTATCTAAAAGAATGATTTTCTGGTCTCCAGGGGCTGAGCCCCAGTGGATTGGTGTTTATATAGAAATGAAGATTTTTAATGACATCTCCTCCAGAACGACTAGGTCAATTTGAACCATATTTGGCAGAAATGTTCCATAGGTGGTCCCCTCTAAAAATAGCTTAAAGAATTGAAATCTGTTAAAAACTCTGGTTGCCATGGCAACAAAAGAGAATTTTTAAATAACCTTTAAAAATTTTCTTCTCCTGACCCAGAGGGTGTAGGGCCTTGATTTTTTGCATAAAGCATCAGTATATTGACCTCTATACAAAAAAGCTAAAATCATGATCCTCATTTCCCCCGGGGGCTGAGCCACAGGAGAATTGGGTTTATAATGTAATAAAGAACGATTTTTAAATGACATCTCCTCCCAAACCACTGGGCAAATTTTGAACCAAATTTGGCAGAAATGTTCCTTTAGTGGTCCCCTCTAAAATAGCTAAAAGAATTGAAATCTGCTAAAAACTCTGGATGCCATGGCAACAAGAGTGAAATTTTAAAATAATCTTTATAAAATCTTCTCCTCCTGACCCAGAAGGCGTAGAGCCTTGATATATTTGTATGTAGCATCAGTAAATTGACCTCTTTGAAAATAGCTAAAATGATGATCCTCGGGTCCCAAGGGGTGGAGCCTGGGGGGGGGAGGGGGGGGGGAGTAGATAGAAATAACGATTTTTAAACAACATCTCCTCCAAACCACAGGGCCGATTTGAACTAAATTTTGCAGAAATGTTCCTAGTGTGGTCCTTTCTAAAAATAGCTTAAATAATTGAAATCTGTTAAAAACTCTGTTTGCCATTGCAACAAAAGATAAATTTTAAATTAATCTTCAAAAATCTTCCTCTGACCATGAAGGCGTACAGCCTTGATATTTTGTATGAAGCATCAGTAAATTGACCTCTTTGAAAATAGACAAAATCATGATTCTTGGGTCCCCAGGGGCAAAGCCCGGGGGGGGTTGTTATATGCATGAAGCATCAGTTCCTTGATTTCTTCCTTCTTTCACATTTGCCCTTAAGCCTTTGAATTTGTAATTTAGGCTTTTGGATCCCCAGGTACAATGTCAATATATGTATAAAGTATGGCCCACTTGTATCATAATCCTAATCTTAAGGTTAAATTAGACTGTTGAAAGAAAAAGAGCCTTTATCTCAGGTGAGCGCCCAAGGGCAAACGGCCGTCTTGTTATAAACCATTACCAGTTGACAAAATTTTAGACTGTTCCAAATTTGAAGATTATGCAGATGTCAAATTTAGGTTGATGAATGTCTTATTCTCATCGGATAGAAATCATTATGGATAATTAATAAATTGCTTGTAACAATCAATTTCTTCATTTTCCACAATGTTTTCCAAGTTTTTTTTCTCGAGGGGCGTTGTTAGGGAATTGATTAAGATTAGGAATGGATAACAGACACAGTTGCCCTGACATGATTGCTTTTCACATGACCTTGAACTTGATACTTTCTAACAGAACTTTTGCATAATACTAGTACTATTCAAGGGAAACAACTGTGTAAGAAATCCATCTATATCTGTTGAAGATATGCTCCAGAGAAGCATAATGAACACACAAAAACACCCCAACCACCCATCCATGTATTCTTACATAGAACAAGGCTAACTCTATGTGTGGGTCGCAATACATGACGGAGGTCATAAAAGCATGAGAGCATTTTTATTCCAGTACTTGTACAAAACATTTGACAATCTACTCCTAAAAAACTACTGGTTGAATTACACCCAAATTTCACAGGACTTATTCTTTGGTTACCGCTTGTCAGATTCCTTAAAAAACTTGGTCTAGTGAAAAACATGGCCTCCATGGATAGGGCTCGTTTGAAGATATTTTGCTCTGAAAGTATCTTGAAAAGTGGATATAGACCAAATTTTAAATGAATACCTTGCAAATCCTTTATTAGACTTCTTGAATACTTTTTAAGCGTTTTGAATTTATTGACGTTATCCATTTTACCACACAATAAATTTTTGATTGATCCTATTTCAATGGAGCTGCAAATGACAATTTTTTGTTGATTAAATTTTGTAAATCTTTGTCTAATAGGGTAAAAACATTGTGGAAAATGATGGAATTGCTTTTTTCTGGAGGGATGTTAAGAAGTGCCATTGTGTGGGATTGAGTCCTTCTTGTAAGATTGGAACTGCTTATATGATTAACAATATAAGGCCACAGTTGCATTCCTTGTATCTTTTTATTTGCATAATAAAGTTGTCTTACAAAAATGTTGATTATTCTTCTATAAACCACTAACTCTTTCCCTGACAACAAAACATATTACTGATCCAAATCGAAAGAAGTTTCACACAACAATTCATCAGTTTTAAGTTGGAGACGGCATTGTGGACAATGAATAAATTGCTATTTTCTGAAGGTTCATGAAAAAGAGGGACTGAGTGATAAATGATTAATCAGTAAATTGAGGCCTCCGGTATTCCTGACCGTTCATTATCCAATTGTATGTCTTCAAAAAAAAAATATATATATATATATATATTATCAATGGCTTGAAAGATTTGATTGATTATTTCCGTTTATTTATCGTCGCTACCGTAGCACATGCCCATATGAGCGACGCCCCCAGAAGACGGTTAGTTGTTACGGGGGATAGTGCAAGGATACAGGACGAAACTGCTGAGAGCTCCGCCTGGTTCTTTAACGTGCTCGATGGATAGCATCGTCACACGGGGCCTCGGTTTAACGTCTCATCCGAAAGACAATTAGTTTTGTTAGTTGATATGGTCAGCCCAGGGCTCGAACCCGTGATCTTGAGGTTTGAAGTCAAGTGCTCTACCAACTGAGCTAATCGGGCTGACGGCTTGAAAGAGCTAGGGCTTTTATATTTTAATTTGTTTGTTTGAATGGGGTTTTACGCCGCTTTCAACAATCTCTCAGTTATATTGCGGCGGCTGAAGCACCTAACAATGGATTCCTGGTATTTCTCACACCAGTACTACCATTACATCCCTTCCTAGCCTCCAGCTGCTATCCAACATAGGTCTACGATTATTGACCCATTGGTAGGAGACAAATAGTCGGAAAGTTTTTATCGGATTCTCTTCAAACTTTCACAGGCTGATTATACCATCATAAGGACAATTCATTTCGGAATTGGGTCAGATCTGCCGAGAAACATGGTAAAAGGGGCCTTATGAAAATTTGAATTAGAAATCAATTAAAAAAAAAATCTTTGTTTAAACGCTAGAGTCCACAGTTTTCGTTGGGTTCTCTTCAAACTTTCACAGAAAGATTACACTATTATAAAGATCGTTCCTTTTGAAAAAAAAATCCTTGTTAACACCCTGGAGTGCACAGTTTACATTACATTCGCTTCAAACTTTTACAGAATGATTGTACCATCATAACAATTGTTCCTTCTGAAATCGGATCAGATCCATCAAGAAACACTGGGAAAAGGACCTCATGGAAATTTAAATGAAAATTCTTTTAAAAAAAAACATGAGAAAAGGGACATTATAAAAAATCCCATTTAGAAATCCTTGTTATCCTTGATGTTGACATAAGACCTGGTCCTTCACGTATCATAGGAAAAGGAGCCTTATGAAATTTAATTTTAAAATTCTTCTACCACAATAAAGACCACAGTTTTAATCGTATTCTGTTCAATCTTTCACAGAATGTTTGTACTATCATTAGGATTGTTTCTTTCCGAATTTGACCTGATCTGTCAAGTATCAGGGGAAAAGGGGGTCTATGAAAATTTCATTTATAATCCTTGTTACCAAGTCCATGGCTTTCATCAGATTTTCTTTAAACTTTCGCAGAAGATTGTTCAATAATAATGATTGTTGATGTTGACATTAGACCTGAACCGTCAAGTATTATAGTAAAAGGAGCATTATGAAATTTAATTATAAAATCCTCACACAACAATAAAGTCAACGGTTTTCATCATTTTCTGTTCAAACTTTCACAGAATGTTTGTACTATCATTAGGATTGTTTCTTTCCGAATTGGACCTGATCTGTTTAGTATCACAGGAAAAGGGGCTGTATGAAAAATTATTACCAAATTTTCATTAACATAAGAATGTTCTCAGTCTTTATCAGATTCTCTTCAAACTTTAATAGAATGATTAAATCATCATTTGGATTGTTCCTTTGTAAATTGAGTCTGATCTGTTTAGCGACACAAGAAAAGGGGCCTTATGTTAAAGACATAAATATCACAATAAAGTCCTCAGTCTTTACCGTTTTCTTCAAACTATCTATCATTAGAATTGTTCGTTTGTAAATTGGTTCTGATTTGTTAAGTTTCACGTGAAAAGGGGCCTTATGAAAATTTACATGTATTACGAAAAATTCTTGACACAATTCAATCCACTGTTTTCATTAATTATACCCCCCCAAACTATGTTTGGGGGGTATATCGGAGTCAGCTTGTTGGTCGGTCGATCCGTCAGTCAGTCCGTCCGTCCGTCCATCTGTCTGTAGCCTTTTGTGTCCCCTAAATTTCTTGGCAACCATTAGACCATTAGACCATTCTATCATATAATCAGTGTGAAAAGTTAACGCACGACAACGAACGAAACACGAACGCAAAAGGTCACCATGACCTTCGGTCAGGTGACCTAAAAACTGGACTTTTTAATTAAAGGGCCAAAATTCATTAAAAAAATGGACTATAACCAAATAAGATATGCACATTTCTGACTTATATTGAGTCTTTCTCTGAATTTTGAATAAAATCCGTCCAATGGTTGCTAAGAAATTGAGCAGAAACGATTTTTCACCAAAGGGCCATAACTCCATCAAAAATCAATGGACCATAACCAAAAAAGAATATGCACATCTCTGCTTGATAACCCTTGGATGGATTTCAACCAAACTTGGCAGGAAGCAGCCTTATGTAAAGGCACTTCAAATTTGTACATGTCATGGAGTTATCTCCCCTTGGGGCTCCATAAGGGGCCAAAAAGGGTACATCTTTAAAAATCTTCTTGTCTTGAACCAGCTGTCAGATTAGATTCCCATTTGGTATGTAGAGTCTTGATGGCAAGGACCATCAAGTTTGTACAAGAAAAAAAAATCTGTCTAGAAATGGCCGTGCTAGGGGGGTGGGCAAAGGTGTGTGTGTGTGTGTGGGGGGGTACATAAGCTTACATAGTGACAACTTTGAAAATCTTTTTCCACCAAACCAAAAGACCTACAGCTCTGATATTTGGTATGTGGCATCATCTAGTAGACCTCTATAAATATTGTATAAATCATAACCCCAGGGTCAAAATTAGCCCGTTCATGGACGTCACAAGTTTAACCCATTCCCACTCAATGACGCCTTTAAACGCCCCTAATAAAAAAGCTTTGGAAAACATTGTGGATAATGAAGAAATTGCTTGTCGCAAGCAATTTCTTCATCATCCACAATTATTTCTACCCAAAAAGTGAACAAAATCCAAACTTTAATAACTTTTGAATTGTTGTCTGCAACACCTTTCAATTTGGACTGGTCTAAAATTTTGCTGTCTGTTAATGGGTTAACATGGGC
This sequence comes from Fragum fragum, assembly GCA_946902895.1. NCBI lineage: Eukaryota > Metazoa > Mollusca > Bivalvia > Cardiida > Cardiidae > Fragum > Fragum fragum. Next base: position 32,928,619 of record OX336377.1, on the reverse strand, counting down.
TTATATAATGAAAACTTCAAAAATCTTCTTCTCCAAAACTAGAGGGCCTAGAGCTTTGACATTTGGTAAGTAGCATCATCTGGTGAAGTTTTATCAAGATTGCACAAAACATTGCCCCAGAGACAGAATTAGCCTGTTCCTGGACGTCACAAGTTTTACAAAGGGCTTATATTGTGAAAAATTCAAAAATCTTCTTCTCCCAAATAGGAGGGCCTAGAGCTATTATATTTGGTATGTAGTGTTGTCTTGTGTATTTCTATCAAGATTGTATAAATCATGGCCCCAGTCGTGCGTCCATCCGCTAAAGAAATTTTGATTCACCTCCAAATATGGGTGTGGCAGGGCGTGGCATATTTTCATTTTACAATCTTTAAAAATCTTCTCCTCTCAAACCATTTGGCCGATTTAAGTGAAACTTGGCATGGATGTTCCTTGAGTGACCCTCTACTTAAATTGTTGAGCAATAGTGGATTTCAATATAACTTTGCACAAATGTTCACCGCTATAAGACGACGTGTCGGGAAAAAAGACCCAGGTTCCTTTCTCAAAGATCAAGGTCACAATCTGGGTCAAAGGTAAAAAATGGGGACTTTTTGCCGTGTCCGCTCCGTTACTTCTATAATCATGCATGCAGGTATAAATTTCTTTCATACAAATGTTCACCACCTTCCGACTACGTGTCGCGAAAAAATACCCAAGTTCCTATCTCAAAGGGTTAAATTGTATTTACTCTCTTATTCTTCAATGGAATGCTTCCATATTTTGGACAGATACTTAATTGGATGGACCACTTTACATGACCTTGACCTTGACCCAGTGACCTTGACCTTTGACCTACTTTTGACTTTAGAAAAATCCGTCCATAATGCATTTCTCGATTTCATTCTGTATTTATAGAAATTATTATATGTATTAAAATTTCATTTATTAAAATCCCAGACATATAGATCACAAATGCATGTGGTTGTGTTAATACAAAACAAATCAAAGTGCCACATGCTTGACCCTGTCCTTTGGGGGCATTTGTCACATGACTGTGACCAGCTCTTGTTTACTCTAAAATCTAAAAAATTCTACTACCAACTCATTTTGCCAAATTTCAATGAAACTTGGTATCAATATCCCTTTTACTCAAATTGTTCATGAAATTTTGATGGGCCCATAAATATGGGCTTAGCAAGGCATGGCCAATTTTCACTTTGAAAACTTATAAAATCTTCTCCTCCCTGTTGATTTGACTAATTTCAATGAATTTTGGTATGAATGTTCCATGGATGACCCTTTACTTAAATTGTTCCTGAAAATGTGTTTAGAATAGTTTAGTAGTTGCAATCACCTGGCATTGTTGGTAAAGGGTATGCGGGTTAGGGGTAATTAAATATTTTGGTAGAATTCGGGTCAGACCCAGTAAATTATCACAAAATAGTTGTAAAGAGACCTCAAAATGCTGTTTTCGGTCAGAGTGAGATTTATTTAGTAGAAATATTAATTTATCACTTTTAAACATGTAAATACAAAGAGATGTAAATATTGTGTAAGTTTACATGTGTAGGAATAACTGAATAGGACATTGATCAAAGGGAGATAAATGCATCTTATGGAGCTATAGAATTATTTCTTATTACTTCCCTTACAGATTTATATATTCCGAATACCTAACAAAATCATTTTAATGTACTGACAATAAGTTATGAAAAGCTTTGTAGCTAAAATTAGTCTGCTATAATTTGTTGGAATTCAGAATAAACTACCAAAATTTTCATGGGAGAAATATATTTATTTAACAATTTTGAGTTAAATAAGCGTGAGAGTGCTATTGGCATGGCGTAGTCTGTCGCGCGTGTTTCTTCAGTGCGTGTGTCTGTCTGACCTTGCGTAAACTTTTATATCAAAGTAATGTGACAAGATCAAAATCATCTGTCAAGGTTAAAGGTAGCCGCCGTCATAGCACAGTTGGGAGCGCGTCGGACTGTCCATCTAGAGGTCCCGGGTTCGATCCCCGACGGCGGCACTCATCTTTCCGACTATTTGTCTCTCACCAATGGGTCGATAATCGTAGACCTATGTGGGATAGCAGCTGGAAGCTAGGAAAGGATGTAATGGTAGTACTGGTGTTAGAAATACCAGGATTCCATTGTTATGTGCTCCAGCCGCCGCGATATAACTGAAAGATCGTTGAAAGCGGCGTAAAACCCATTCAAACAAACAAACAAACTATCAAGGTCAAAACTTGGTATTTGTGATTTAAAAACACATCTTGTTTTATGATATAAAACCTTTCCCCTTTCTTAGCTCAGCTGAACACTTCATCATATGATTTATTGTGATAAGTCTACAAGCATTGATCTGAAATTACAGATTTCAAATCTGGAGATGTTAAAGCCAGCGGAGCGATACATGCCCTCTTGTTTTACGGCCCTTTGGCGGATAATACTTGTATATGGACAAGTGCTGTTGGGGGTATTAGTCTGCTTTGAGACAATGTCTAGTTCTCTTTAAACTTTTATAGAATGATTGTTACTTCATTAGAATAATTTCTTTTGAAATTTGGTTTGTTCTGTAAAGCATCAGCAAGTATCACATGAAAAGGGGCCTTATGAAAAACTTTCTTAAATATTCTAGTTAATACAATGATGTCTCGAGATTTCACCAGATGCACTTCAAAATTTCACAAAATGATTGTAAAATTACAAGGATGGTTCTTTTCAGAATTGGGTACGATTGTAAAATTACAAGGATGGTTCTTTCCAGAATTGGGTACGATCTGTCAAGTATCACATAAAAGGGGCCGTATGATTATATAGGAGTCAGCTTGTCGGTCGGTCCGTCCTACTGTCTGTATCTTTTTCGTGTCTGCTCAATTTCTGGGCAACTATAGGATGGATTTTATCAAACTTCACTGGTATAATCAGTATCAAGCAGAGATGTGCATATTCTATTTTGGTTACGGTTCATTGATTTTTGATGGAGTTTTGGCCCATGATTTGAAAATCCAATTCCAACACAATGAAGCCTCTGGATGCCCCTCAAGAAAAAACACTTTGAAAGACATTGTCTAAAAATGAAAAAATCGTAATTCAACAAGATGTTTTCTACCCAGAAAGTTGAAAAAATCTAAAATTTCATCAACTTTAAATTGTCGTCTTTCAGTTTAGATCAACAATTTTGTCGTCTTGTAATCGGATAATGGACTTAGTAGGGCTCAATTTTGTTAGATGTACGATTGAAGCAAGGTGCTGAACTGATTTACTTTATTGGCTATCAGACTGGAGAATCAGGTGCTCAAATTATCACCTATAGCAAAAATGTAACAGTGTGATTCCATTCAACAGTATGATTTTAATTTTTGCAAGTTGCTGTCAAAGTGGTAAATGAATTTTTGAATCAATGCAGATCAACAATGTTCTTGATGATCACCTACAAAATGTTCCTGTCACATGACCATATTCCAGAATGTATTCTTGGTGTTTATTCACAGGTCTAGCAGTTATGGCATGGGACTCGAGACGTAGATATTGAAGGCACACAATAAAAACAGTGTTTCCACCTGGACTAAGGTCACATAAATAAGGCCTTGGACAAAATACAGAGCCGCAAACTATTATTCAGGTGGAGAAGAATAATATGTAACATTAACCCTTGTCATGCTGTGTACAATCCCTTACGGAATTGCATTAAAATCAAAGGACAGAGAGAGCACTGATAGTACTTGTTGTTCAATGATCAATTTTTCTTTTGAAAACCAATTTCATAACTTCTCTGGCAGGAAAAGTACAAGCAGGAGATGTAGACTAAGATCAGACTGCACTTATGTGCAGGCTGATCTTTGTCTTTACCTCCTGCACAAACTGGAATATTCTGGGTTCAGCATGACAAGGGTTAAGCGAAAGAAGAATATTAGTTGTTCAAAGCAGTATTACTGTATACATGTATCTTTAATTTATGATAGGTAATTAATGATTGACAGTACTCTTAAGAGATTGAAAAGAGAGACAATCCTGAAAGGTTTACACCTATTCCAGCAGCATTTACATCCCTTGATACTTTCTTTTTCAAGCAAAGTTTTTAAAATGAATCAAGAAACTGATAATGGGCCATTGTTAAGGATATTTTCTCTCAAATTTGGCTGAATCCACAAAGTTCCATTTAACAAGAAGATTTAAGAAATTTTCTCTTTATACCATATGGAAATTTGCCACCCCCATGAAGCAATCTTTTATTGTCTAATCAAATAATTTTCGGGTAATCGAGGAGTCACCATAAGGTTGTTAGTGTGAGTTTTTGTTGAAACCAGCTAATAGTATCTAAAGAGAAGATTTTCAAAGATTTGTCTATCTACCATATTATATGGAAATTGGCAAAGCCTATAAAAGCTACGTTTTACATCTGATCAAAACTCCTTGAAGAATCTCCTTGAGAGTCACCTCCAGAGAAATATTATTTAGATGTTAATGTTGTTTAACAGGGTCTTTGAACTGTTGTCATGCTCATTATAATCCTTATCTAAATGCACATTAAAATCAAAGGCCTGAAAGCACTGGAAGTACTAGTTAAGGGTAAAAACTTATTTTGAAAATTGAATTTATAAACATCTCTGTGTTGAAAGAGTCATTCGGGAGGTGTAGACTAAGATCAGACTGCACTTATGTGTAGTCTGATCTTTGTCTATACCTCCCGCCAAAACAGGAATATTCCGGGTTCAACATGACAAGGGTTAAATGAAGAATCATGCAGTTATGATGTCATGCTGAACCCAGAATATTCCTGTTTTGGTAGCAAAAAAAAGTCTGCACATATGTCGTCTAATCTTAGTCTAAACCACCTGCTTGTCTTTTTTAAGTCAGAGTAGTTAATATATGATTTTTCGAAAAGATTATTAATCTAAATTTAGCTCATCCAGTGCTGTCAGCCTTTTGATCGTAATGCAGTTCTGTAGATGATTTTTATTCAGCATTACAAGGATTAAAATTTCAGACCTACAAATATAGCAAAGAGATAAATATATTAAGTAATTTCAAACGGTTCCTTCTCAATCACAAGCCTAAGTCAACAGTTGTCCTCAGTTTAAGTAGAACACATTTAGAGAAAGAAAACAATGCAGTCACAAATGGAAACCCAATACATGTAGTTTGACATTTATAAAAAATCTCTTGAAATGTCTTCAAAATTACCTAACAAAAGTCTGCAACTTTAATGCATTACTACACAACAAAATTTTAGACTGGTCCAAATTGAAAGAGGTTGCAGAAAACAATTTCAAGTTGGTAGAATTTAGTTAAACTTCTTTAGGGTAGAAAACATTGTGGACATTGAAGAAATTGCTTGTTACAAGCAAATTTCTTCATTGTCCACATTGTTTTCCAAAGCAAATTTCTTGAGGGGTGTCAAAAAGCGTCATTGTTTTTGTAAGGGTTAAAGTTTTGATATTTGTGGAGTCCATTATGCAAAAAAAAAATAATCAAATTTTGGTCAAAATAAGATTTCTTGGAAATAGATCTTTCTTGTATCATCAACATATCTGGATTCTAACCTACGGAGTTCATCACCATTTCATCCAGACTTTATTACATGTAAATTTTGTTACTCCTAAGAGTCCTAACATATCTTCCTATAAGAAATTTATGATCTAAAGTGATAGAGAAGGCCGAGCTTAGTGACAGAGAAAGCTAGACTTACACCTCCATGATAAATACATTTTCACGCTACAACAAAACGGACGGCACACCGGCAGAACTGTCAAAACAAAACATTGCTGATATAGTGATTTCACAACTAAATTTTCAGTAGATTTTACTGTGGGTTTTTAATGGCATCATCGGCAAAAAAGAAGAAGACATCTGACCTACCAGAATGTCCTTATGGCGCGAAATGCTATCGCAAAAATCCGCAACATTTCGCGGAGTTTTCACACCCAGATTCTAACGGGAAGTCGACAGATACTGACGAAGTCGACTCGGGTAAACCCTCTACATCAAAACGAAAGTCACCAACCGTGGACAGTAGTGACTTGCCGCCATGTAAATATGGTGCGAAATGTTACAGAAAGAATCTAATGCATTTTGCGGAGTTTTCCCATCCGACTAAGAAGGTGGCAGAGGTGGAGGATGACAGTGGGAATGATACAGACGTCATATCAGACGAAGATGAACAGGTAATGTTTAATCCATTACCACCCAATCCCATTTTGATACCCTCGAAGAAAAGAGATCTTCGAAAACAGTGTGGACAAACAAACTCTTAATATTCCCACAATATATTACACAGCAAAAGAAAACTGAATATGAAATTCCATCCGCTTTGTCATCTGTTGTATTAAACTTCTTTCAGTTTGGACTAGTCTAAAGTTTTGTTGTATGATAAACCCATTGCCAGAGTAATAGACAGGCCCATATTGAGAGGAGTTGCAAATGACAAATTTGACAAAAAAAAATGAAAATCTTTCTCTTTTTCGAGTAACTACAAGCAATTTCTTGATTTTCCACTATGTTTTCTAAACCTGTTTGTTAGAGGGCTTCAAAAGCGGGATTGCAGTTTAAACAGGGCTTGGAACCCTTTACATGATTCTTTCAGATCAAGTTTTTCAGGAAAAGATCCAATTACAAGATATTTCACTGATAATTTTCCAAATTGTTAAAAATCATAAGATATTTTTCCATAAATGTCTATTGTTGAATATATATTAATGTAACTGGCCTTGCCAGGTTCAAAAGGATACAAAGCAAAAGAAACCCTGTTAATTTCAATTTTACATATTTTACTACTGCTTAATCCTAACAAACAATGGAACAAATGATAATAATTTATAGTAGAGAACAGGAAAATGCGAAGACAGAGAGAGTCAGAAGTAGTGGGCTCAGTGCTGTTTTGTTTCAGGTACAAGTTACCTTTCAAATACAATGCTTTTGAAATGAAAGTGTGTAATTGTACAGTGGCTCATTACATAGAATGTTGTAGTTTACAGAAATAGCAATAGTATGGCATATTACAATTAATACACTGTAGAACAAACTCATCAAATACACATGTACATATTAAGTCTATAGGAAAAGTCTAATGAAAGCAATACACTTTAGCATTGGGCAATCAGTTTAAAATCATTCGCTTATTGTTTTTTATTCAGAAGGATAAATCAACTAATCAGCGATTACATAATTGGTTTCTTCAAATTAATTCAGTACTCTTATATGCTATGGCATTACCACTACTACCTGCTACTTGGATTTTTAGCTCACCTGAGCATGTAGTGCTCAAGTGAGCTATTGTGATCCCCTTTTGTCCAGCGTCTGCCCGTCTTGCGTTTTAAAATTATCTTTAAAAATATTCTCCACCTGACCCAGAAGTCATAGAGCCTTCATATTTTGCATGAAGCATCAGTATATTGACCTCTTTCAAAATAATTAAAATCATGATCCTCGGGTCTCCAGGGGCGGAGCCCAAGGGGGGTGGGGTTTATATAGAAATAAAGAGCGTTTTTTTAAATGACATCTCCTCCCAAACCACTGGGCTGATCTGAACCAAATTAGGCAGAAATGTTGCTTAGGTGGTCCCCTTCAAAAAGAGCTAAAAAATTGAAATCCATTCAAAACTCTGGTTGCCTTGGCAACAAAAGTCAAATTTTAATATAATCTTTAAAAATCTTCTCCTCCTGAACCAGAAGGCATAGAGCCTTCAGGGGTGTGGAATTCCCATGCCCGACTTGTCCGACACGGGTTTTTCTACCTGCGGGCAAGTACATTTTTCGAGGCTACTTGTCCGTGGACAAGTAAATATCAGGGCAAATCTTGGAATGGTACTCAATAGATAGAGAGATTTAGGAGCGTAATGTCTGTATTTAAGGCTATAAAATATTGTTTATAATGAAGAAAATGCTGAGTTCCATCATTTTCTTCTTTAAAAATAATGTTTTCTCAAAAATTATCTGTTCTTCATCTCTTTCACATTTTACTTGTCCATGGACAAGTAGAGAAAATCTGTATTTCCACATCCCTGGCCTTGATATTTTCAATGAAGCATCAGTATATTGACTTCTTTCAAAGATGCTAAAATCATGATCCTCGGGTCCCCAGGGGCGGTGCCCCAGGGGGGTTGGGTTTATATGGAAATAAAGAGCGATTTTTTAAATGACATCTCCTCCCAAACCACTGGGCCGATTTGAACCAAATTTTGCAGAAATGTTCCTTAGGTGGTCCCCCTCAAAAGTAGCATAAAGTTTTGAAATCAGTAAAAAAAACTCTGGTTGCAATGGCAACAAAAGTGAAATTTAAAAAATAATCTTTAAATATCTTCTCCTCCTGACCCAGAAGGCGTAGAGCCTTGATATTTTGCATGAAGCATCAGTATATTGATCTCTTACAAAATAGCTAAAATCATGATCCTTGGGTCTCCAGGGGTGGACCCGGGGGGGGGGGAGGGGGGGGGTATAGGCATGAAGCATCAGTTCAAAGACTTCTTTCTTATTTCTGAAATCTTAACCCATGGAAAAAGTTTTATCCTTCTTTCAAATCAACACTAAAGCCATGGAATTTATAATTTAGACTTTTGGATCCCCAGGTTCATAGTCTTTATATGTAATTGTAACTTGTTTCATAATCCTAACCTTAACATGAAGACTGTTGAAAGAAAAAGAGCCTTTATCTCAGGTGAGGGCCCCAGGGCCAACGGCCCTCTTGTTTATAATTTATCAGGGGTCGACACTAACTTTGCTTCTATGGCATCCCACAGGAATCCCTATTACTTCAGGGTTTCCTCCACATAATCAGCTCATTCACACTTAATCCTACCCTTCTAAGCACAACTTGAAAAAAAAGCTTCGGAAAACATTGTGGACAATGGAGAAATTGCTTGTAACAAGCAATTTCTTTATTGTCCACAATGTTTTCTACAACAACAAGCAAACAAAAAATCAGGAGCATTAGTTGAAACATTAAGATCTATTGCACTGGAGAAATATTGAAGGATCATGACTTAATCCCTAGCCTGCGATTGCTGGGGTCCCTTCCAATTTTCAGGAATCCCGGGACACCGTTAGTGTTGACCCCTGTTTATGCAATGATAATTACATCTTTTGTTTTTAAACTTGAAAGCCTGGTTTTGAAACTGTTGATTTTGTATTTTGATGGAGAATTGGTTCATCCTCAAGATAGGGTAAAAATGAGTAAGTAGGAGATTTTTATCAGAGAACAAGAACGAAACAAGACCAAATAAGAGACATTGATCTCGCCAGTTGACATGACATATGTATTGATGATTTGTACCTTCATATCAAGCAGTAAATAATCGAGATTTGCCAGCCTTGATTCTCTTGATATCTGAAACTTGCAATGAGTACCAGAAAAATATTAACAAGTTCAGCATAGAAAGCAAATGAGTCCCACTATAAATAAATTACATGTATAATCAAGTGCAAACAAACAACAATCTTTATATGTATAAATATGGCCTTCTGTCAAAGGGAAGATTCATTTTAAATAATCTTATGACCATTGATTATTAAAAAATACCAATCACTTCTGAGTTTATGTCCTGCTTCATCCTCCCCTGAATGGAATATAAAAGCTTAAAACTCAGAGCTGGAACAGTCATTCAGCAACTGCATTCAATTCTAAAGACATGGCATTATGAATTTGATCTTTTGCCTATAAGTAACAAATGTCAGACAAAAACTTGTTACTAATCGATTAATGGATTACAAAAGTTTTGGGTTGATTATTGTAATCGGAAGCCCAAACCAACTGGTTATCTATTATAATTTATCATTGGCCCATGATAACTGCACTTACATTACAATCTCAGCTGTGATAGAAAATTTGTATCTTAAATTGCTAAGATGTTAACATGTGCTAATGAAAAGGTATAGTACTACATTCTTTCAAACTCGACTTGTCCTGCATAGACAAAGAAGGAAAAGTTGTCCTGGACAAGCAGTTGAATACAATTTTCAAGGCCTGCCTTTTTTAGCTCACCTGAGCACGAAGTGCTCAAGTGAGCTATTGTGATCACCTTTCATCCTGGGTCTGTCTATCTACTGTCAGTCGTGAAATCTGTTAAAAACTCTGGTTGCCATGGCAACAAAAGTGAAATTTTAAATTATCTTTAAAAATCTTCTCCTCCCTACCCAAAAGGCATAGAGCCTTGATATTTTGCATAAAGCATCAGTATATTGACCTCTTTCAAAATAGCTAAAATAATGATCCTCGGGTCCCCAGGGGCTGAGCCTGGGGGGGTATAGGCATGAAGCGTCAGTTCACAGATTTCTTTTTATTTCTGAAATTATAACCATGGATCCAGAGGGAAGAAAAGTTTTTTCCTTCTTTCAAATTTCCCTAAAGCCTTTGAATTTGCAGTTTAGACTTTTGGATCCCCAGGTACATAGTCTTTATATGTAAGTGTGGCCCACTTTTAACTTAATAGACTGTTGAAAGAAAAAGAGCCTTTATCTCAGGTGAGCACCCCAGGGCCAACGGCCCTCTTGCTTCTGTTGAAAGCAATTCACCTTATTGTTTTCTTCATTATCATGATTATTAAGTTCCAGTTTTTCCACCAAAGAGTTTTTCTTGCATTCTTTGACATCGGAATTCCTTGCTGGCAAACAAACTTTCAATGTGCGTCTTGAGAAATTTCGAAAATTGAGCAACCACACATTTAGCCTGATAAAACAAGGGATTGTTATGAGAAGAGAACGATAGTTTTATTAGCCTGTCCCATGCTATTAGTATAGACCTATTTTACGTGGGCCCAGGTGTGTCAGTTGAAGTCTCAGGTGTGAATTTTGTTACACATATTTAGACTGCTCTTTTTGTATTGCTCTCGGAAATACTTTTATTTGTTTATTTTTGTGTAAAGATAGAATGAATGAAAGTGATTAATCAAACTGCCTCAATCATATGCTTTAATTAATATCCTCATGAAACTTGGCATTTGTATTGACCATCACAAGAGCTATCTAGACTATCAAGGGGGATAACTCTAAAAACAATTTCAAGAGTTATGACCCTTTTTGGACTTAGAATTTTTGCATTATCCAGCACCTGCAGCTGCGCATTGGCACCCGCTGGCAGTGCTCTTGTTGAAAGAAATCTTAATTTACCACCAAGTACAGAGAATAATCAAGCCTTGCTGTCCACTGGCATCTCTACATACATACTTACGCAAACTTAGCCCGCTCCAACATAATCAGGCCTTTTTACTCCCCTCAAGAAAAAAGCTTTGGAAAACATTGTTGAATGTAGAAATTGCTTGTTACAAGCAATGTTTTGGTTATCCACAATGTTCTCTACCAAAAAAGACAAATAGTTCCATTATTTCATCAAGTAAAAATGCTGTATCTAACTTCTTTCAGGTCTAAAATTTGTCCCTGTAATTTGTCCCTGTGGTAATCACTAATGGTTCAATAGTTTAACCCAATATCTTAATGGAAGTAGCAAAATAATATTCAATTTACATTTTTAGTCCACAAGTAAAGGTAAAAAGAAGGAAGTAAAGACTACAGATATATTAAAGCGGGGGATGTCATTAGTGAAAAGTTACAGTGCCATGACAGAAGAAGAAAGGAAAGAACTTATAAAGAAAGCATTTGAGGCAAAAAAACTACTTCAAGATGAGCTAGACAAAACTAAGAAAGAGGTCAAGGAGAAATCACAGCAAGTTGATAAACTACAAGCTGAGGTAATTATTTATTACCTGTCATGTGAAAAAGGAAGACCTCAGAATTTCACAAGGAACATATTTGAAAAATTGTTGGACCCTACATGAGTTAACTCGAACTATCCAATTCCCAAACAGTCCCACCCTTTTTATGCCCCTTAACCCTTTCCTGTACAACCCTTGGTTTTCATGTTGCTGTAATTTTATGATTGAGAAAATATTGTGGTAAAAGGAGAAATTGCTTGTAACAAGCAATTTCTCCTTTTTCCACAATATCTGTTACCCTAGTGAATGATAAAATCAACTTTAAATTTTCGTCTGCAAGACAGGTCTAAAATTTTGTAAAAAAGGACAGGGTTAAGAAAAAAGCATGGAAGACATTGTGGATATTGAAGTAATTGCTTGTAAGAAGCAATTTCATCAATGTCCTCAATGTTTCTACTTGAAAAGACAAAGATTTTTAAAATTTCATTACCTTTAATTTGTTCTTCTGCAATTTAAACTTTCATTGTTAGGTATGGGTTATTACACATTTCCAAGACCCTTTGAGCATGATGGGTCACATTTCCAATATCAGAACACTAGATAACGAGGGGACAAGGGTGTTGAGTTCCTATGCCAAACTTGTCAATGATTTTCTACCTGCAGACAAGTACATTTTTCAAGTTCACTTGTCTTGGACAAGTAGATACCAGGGCAAATCTGAGAAAAGTACAATAGATCTCATATTCAACTCATCATATAGTAGAAAATTAATCATGAAATTTGTATTGAAGGATAGAAAATATTGTAATTAATGAAGAAAATCCTCGGTTCTATCAATTTCTTCATAAACAATGTTTTCTCAAAACTTACCACATTTTTATGTCCACAAATTCATTTAAATTCTGGACAAATAGAAAATCATATCTAACTTGTCTGGGGACAAGTAGAGAAAATCGGTATTTCCATATTAATGGAATTAAGTTTAGATACAGAAAACATTCACTTTTCTACAACTAATATCATAATGTGGTAAATTTCCAATTGTGGAACCCCATGTCATAAAGGCTTTCAACCCATTCCCACACAATAAAATTTTTGACCAGTCCAAATTCAAAAAAGTTGCAGAAGACAAATTTAAGTTGATGTAATCCTCAAAATCTTTGTCTCTTAGGGTAGAAAACATTGTGGATAATGAAGAAAGTGCTTTGTGAAAAGCAATTTCTTCATTATCCACAATGTCTTCCCAAGCTTTCTTATTGAGGGTTGTTTAAAAGTGACATTGTGTGGGAATGGGTTAAGCAAGAAAACATAGTATGTGGAAAGTCTCATTGATGTATAAGTTGCACAGGAGTGTGAGTAGCTTAGACACCTGTGTGTCCATCAACCCGTAGGGGACTTAGTATCATAAATAAAGGGTATTTTGATTCAACAATTTTTCAGTGATATATATAATTTGCTGGTGAAAATTATATAGACTAATTATTAACTTTTATCTTAATAAAAGATATATAAAAGTGAATTAACCTAAACAAGAAAAAGCATGTTAGCATAATTATAAACAGTCAAATTTTAGAACACAAGTCATGAAATGCTCTTTTTGTTGTTTTGACCCTTAAAATTCAATTTTGATCCTGAGAATTTCATGTCAAAGTGTCAATGACTCTGCAATTTCAATGACTCTGTAATTTGTTTTTTAATGTTTTACAGGTTGCCAAGGGTTTATTGTTGATGGAAGGTGAGAAGGAAGCACTTGAAGGTGATGAGACAAAATATTTTGAGTTGTTCCCGGAGAGAGCATACAAGGAAGGGTCTGCTGATCAGATGCATTTCCGTCTAGCTGAATCTCAGTTCTACCGACTTTTGTCTGGTGTTACAAAGTAAGCCATTTAAAAAACTATAATGAAAACTATCAACATGCAAACTCATGAAGCTAAGTAAGAATTGGGCTTAAACCATTAACACACAACAAAACTTAAGTCTGGTCCAAATTGAAAGATGCTGCAGACAATTTCAAGATGGTAAAATTTAGAAAAAATTTGCCTTGTAGGATGGAAAATATTGTGGTCATTGAATAAACTGGTAGTAGCGCATTTTGGCCTCAAATAAATTGATTTTTTTTGTCAGAATATTTGTTTTCATAAGATCTAGGTCATGTTTGAAATTTGGTCATGCAGTCAAAAAGTAGGTCACTAGGTCAAATTATAGAAATACCTTGTGTGCACTCTAGAGATATTGGTCACATGGGGTCAAAAAGCAGATCACTAGGTGTAATCTCAGAATACCCTGTATCAAATACCTTGATATTTGATTGAAATGTTTGTCTCTTTCACATTTAGGACAAGCTTTAATTTTGGTTATTTTGGGTCAAAAAGTAGATCACTGGGTCAAACCTTTGAATAACTTCACATAAAAGATAGAGGCTATATTTATTTTAAAACTTGGTTTAAATGTTATTTCTCCATGATATGTGCAAGACAAAATTTAGATATAGTTTCACCTCGGATAAAAAATTAGGCCAGTGTGCTTTTTGCCACTGACTCAGGTGAGTACATCAGGGCTAATGCCCTTTTGTTTATAACATGCTGCTGGCCATAAATTAACTATTGATTAACATCGTTTAAAATCGAAGCACAACTTCCTGCTGGAATCAAGTGGGTGGGCAAGTGATTCATCAACTGGAAATGCTATCAATACCGACATTTTACAAAAGTCATTGCAACATGCATCATTTGTGTCTCACCAATGGACGAGCTGCTGATGGCTTGGAACAAATGTTGTTTCTATGTGTAGGAGAAATGACAGAAAGCCATTGGTAGGTATACCAACCGCCACAATATATCTGAAATACTGTTGAAAGTTGTGGTTTACCCCACACAAACTACCCTTGAAATGAGAGATGAAAGTCTCTATGTGCTATTTTTCAAGTTACAACATATCTGAAATACTGTTGAAAGGTGTGGTTTATCCCACACAAACTACCCTTGAAATGAGAGATGAAAGTCTATATGTGTTATTTTTCAAGTTACATGTATGCCGTTTGTTTACTTACGTAAGTCTCAAAAAGTATAATATTTTCAAACATGAAACTTCATTGATGGATAAAACTACTGGAGGAGAATATAAAAAGCTAAAGAAGCATAATTCAAGTTTATTTAGTCACAATTTACTTGGCTTTAAAATTTCTTATCAAATTTTGTCTTAACCAATTCTGACATAATGACGCCTTTTGACTCCCCTCAAGAAAAATCAATTGAGAAAACATTTTTCAAAATGTAGAAATTACTTGTTGCTAGAAATTTCTTCATTTTACACAATATTTTCTACACAGAAAGTGGAAAAAATCTAAAACTTGGTCAACCTAGAATTGTTGTTTTGAGGCTAACTCTCAAATTATAATGGTTATCAACATGAACTTTGAATTTACTATTTTTGCCATAAATCTTCGTTTTGGCCTTTAACCCATTACCAAAAGACAAAAATTTAGACTGGTCCAAATTCAAAGAAGTTGAAGAAAACAGTTTAAAAAAAAAAAATTCTTTTTGGGGTAGAAAACATTGTTCATAGTGAAGAAATCTCCTGTGAAAAACAATTTCTTCGTTTTCCACAATGATTTCCAAAGCTTTTTCTTTGAGGGCATAAAAAAACGGGATATAGGAATGGGTTAAATGGTGATAGCCATGATCCCTTTACCAGATGACAAAATTTTAGATTGTTCCAAATTGAAAGAAGTTGAGGTAACATTTCAAATTGCGCTAAAAGTGGAAAATAAGTGCCAAGTAGGATGGAAAACATTGTGAGAAAAGGAGAAATTGCTTATTTCAAGCAATTTCTCCTTTTTTCAACAAACTTTTACATGATTGTTTCTCCTCAGGGTGTAATGGGTTTAACTGTGATAAAAGACATAGTGTACAGCTGTAACAGTACACAAATTAGCAAGGGACATGAAAAAAATCATGAAATGAAAATGATTACTTTAGCACAGTAAATTTTGCCATACTTTCCTTATTTGAGTTGTTATAATTTTCATGATAATGGTTTATTTCAGTAGCATACTCTGTCACTGACAGCTTTTGTTTCAATCTTAAAAAAAAAAGCTTAACCCATTCCCACTCAGTGATGCTTTTGGACGCCCCTCAAGAAAAACAATTTGGGAAACATTGTGTAAAACTAAGAAATTGCTTTAAATAAGCAATGTCTTCTTTTTACACAATGTTTTCTACCCAAAAAAATGAAAAAAATCTAAAATTTCATGAACACAATGTTTTCTACCCAAAGAGTTGAAAAAATCTAAAGTTTTATGAACTATTAATTGTCATCTGCAACTCCTTTCAAATTGGACCAGTCTAAAATGTTCTGTCTGGTAATGGGTTAAGAGTAGATCAGCCTTTCAAGTACTGAAATAGGCATATACAATTGATTACCAAGCTTTTTCATTATAATCCTGCTTTTTGATGCCCTTCAAGAAAAATATTGGGAAAACATTTTGGAAAATGAAGAAATTGCTTGTTACTTTGCTTGTAACAAAGATTCCTTCATTTCCCAAAATGTTTCTGGGATATAGTATCCCTTTTTGACAACCCTCTTGAAAAGACTTGGGAACATATTATGGCAAGTGAAAAAATTGCTTATTACTTTGCTTATAACCGAAAACATTATTTACTCTGTCTTGGATATTTTTATGCCCCTAAAGGGAGGCATATAGTAATCAAACTGTCTGTCTGTCCATCAGTCAGTCCGTCCGTCCTGCTTTCGTGTCCAATCTGTAACTTCTACATTCAAAAGTGGATTTCAAAATAACTTTGCACATATGTTCACTGATATAAGAGTACATGTGGCGTAAAAGACCCAGGTTCCTATCTCCAAGGTCAAGGTCACAATCCGGGGTCAAAGGTAAAAAAGGGGGACTTTTTGCCATGTCCACTCTGTAACTTCTATAATCATGCACACAAGTACAAATTTCTTTCATACAAATGTTCACCACATTCTGACCAAGTGTTGCAAAAAATACCCAGGTTCATATCTAAAAGGTTACGGTCACAATCTGGGGGTCAAATATAAAAAATAGGGACTTTTGCCATGTCTGCTCTGTAACTTCTACAATCATGCACGCAGGTACAAATTTCTTTCATACAAATGTTCATCATCTTCTATAGACATGTTGCTTAAAAGACCCAGGTTCCCAGCTCAAAGGTCAAGGTCACAATCTGGGGTCAAAAGTCAAAAATGGGGTCTTTTTGCCGTTTACGCTCTGTAACTTCTATAATCATGCATACAGGTACTAATTTCTTTCATACAAATGTTCACCACCTTCAGACAACATGTCTTGAAAAAGACCCAGGCTCCTATCTCAAAGGTCAAGGTCACAATATTGGTCTAAGGTCAAAAATTGGTACTTTTTGCGGTGTCCACTTTGTAACTTCTATAATCATGCATGCAGGTACAAATTTCTTTCATACAAATGTTCACCATTTTCAGACAACGTATCACAAAAGACCCAGGTTTCTCTCTCAAAGGTCAAGGTCATAATCTGGGGTCAAAGGTCAAAAATTGGGACTTTTTGCGGTGTCCACTCTGTAACTTCTATAATCATGCATGCAGATACAAATTACTTTCATGCACATGTTCACCACCTTCAGACGACGTGTCCCGAATAAGACCTAGGCTCCTATCTCAAAGGTCAAGGTCTCAATCTGGGTTCAAAGGTCAAAAATTGGGACATTTTGCTATGTCTGCTCTGTTACTTTAACAATCATGCAAACAGCTACAAATTTCTTTCATACAAATATTAACAATCTTCAGACAACTTGTCACAAAAAGACGCAGGTTCCCGTCTCAAAAGTCAAGGTCACAATCTGGGGTAAAAGGTAAAATATGGGCACTTTTTACCGGTTCCACTCTGTAACTTCTATAATCATGCATGCAGGTACAAATTTCTTTCATACAAATGTTCACCACCTTCAGACAACGTGTCACAAAAGAGACCCAGGCTCCTATCTCAAAGGTCAAGGTCACAATCTGGGGTCAAAGGTCAAAATTGGGGACTTTTTGCTGTGTCCACTCTGTAACTTCTATAATCATGCATGCTGGTACAAATTTCTTTTATAAAAATGTTCACCACCTTCAGACAACGTGTGGCATAAAAGACCCAGGTTCCCAGCTCAAAGGTCAGGGTCTGAAATCTGGGGTCAAAGGTAAAAAACGGGGACTTTTTGCCGTGTCTGCTCTGTAACTTCTATAATCATGCACACAGGTACAAATTTCTTTCATACAAATGTTGACCATCTTCAGACAACGTGTCGCGAAAAAGACCCAGGCTCCTATCTCAAAGGTCATGGCCACAATCTGGGTCAAAGGTAAAAAAATGGCCTTTTTTGCTGTGTCCACTCTGTAACTTCTATAATCATGCATGCAGGTACAAATTTCTTTCATACAAATGTTAACCACCTTCAGAGGACGTGTAGCAAAAAACCCCCAGGCTCCTATCTCAAAGGTCAAGGTCACAATCTTGGGTCAAAGGGGCGTCCAGAATGGTTAAATTGCTTCTGGAATGTTTAAATTATATTTACTCTCTTATTCTTCAATGGATTGCCTCCATAATTGGACAGATGCTTGATTGAGTGGACTACTTTACATGACCTTGACCCAGTGACCTTGATCTTTGACTTATTTTTGACCTCAGAAAAATCTGTATATAATGCATTTCTGGATTCCATTCTGTATTTATAGAAATTATTATATGTATTAAAATTTCATTTATTAAAAACCCAGACATATAGATCACAAATGCACATGGTTATGTTTACAAAACAGATCAAAGTGCCACATGCTTGACCCTGTCCTTTGGGGGCATTGGTCACATTTCTGTGACCAGCTCTTGTTCATCCTAGGGGACACATATTTCGCACATGTATTTATCAGGAGAGAAACTTTCTTTCGAGACAACGACCTTAACCCTGAGTCCTTGTGACCTTAACCTTTAACCAGTTTTAAACACCTTTAACCAAAAATTTTACCTTTTCCTGTCTTGATAATTTTCAACCTAGTGGGGCTCATATTTCACACATAGACTCATTAGTTAACAGACAAACTATGACCTTGACCTTTAGCTGTTATAAAAACTTTAACCAAATATATCTTGGTCAACTTTTATCCCAGGATCTCATATTTCACACATGTATTCATCAGGAGATATGCTTTCATTTGAGACAATGACCTTGACCTTGTGACCTTGACCTCTTACCTCCAGCGGCGGCACATATTCTTTCAAACATTTGTCTCTCACCAATGGGTGGATAATTGTAAACCTAAGTGGGATAGCAGCTGGAGGCTAGGAAAGGATGTAGTACTAGTGGTAGTACTGGTGTGAGAAATACCAGGAATCCATTGTTAGGTGCTCCAGCCGCTGCGATATGACTTAAATACTGTAAAAATGGTGTCAAACCTGATTCAATAAATCAATCAGCCTTTAACCTGTTTCAAAAAACTTAACCAAAAACTTTGACTTATTTTATCTTGGTCATTTTTCATCCCAGTGGGCTCATATTTTACACATGTATTCATCAGGCTTTTGTTTGACTGTGACCTTGACCATGTGACCTTAAACCCTTTACCCTTTATAAACACTTCAACCCAAAACTTTAATTTTACATATTTTGGTTATTTTTCATCCTAGGATGCTCATGTTTTACACATGCATTCATAAGGAACATGTAACCTTCACATTTAACCCTGTTTCAAATAGCAGCAGAAAGAGCAAGCTATTTTGACAAAGGACAACTCTTGTTTCAATTTGGACCAGTCTGAGATTTTGCTTTTTGGGAATTGGTGAAAGACTACATAAATGAGTGGTAGCATTTTTTCAAAAATGTTACATTTGGAATGGGTCATGTTTTCAACATTTCAGGTTAGGAACACCGCACTTCTACAGAAGAAAAATAAATAAAATGATTTTCCTACTAGGAATAAATAGCAGTATGGTAATATTACTTCCAAATTTACAACTTGTTCATTTCTAACCCATTACCACACAAGCTCCCTGTTTGACACCCTCCTCCAAAAAGAGGTTAGGAAAACATTGTGGGAATTGTAGAAATTGCTAGTAACAAGCAATTTCTTCATTTCTCACATTTTTTCTACCCAAAAAGGAAAAAAAAAATGTAGAATATCACAAACTTCAAATTTTGGCATGCAACTTCTAACAAATTGGACCTGTCAAGAATTTTGATGTATGGTAATGGGTTAAGTGGAGAGAACTTTCTGTTTTGCTTTCATAAAGGAATGAAAATATAAATCTTATCACACTGCATGAATCCATGCAAGAAGAGGAATCTTATAGAAGTGTGATTATGTTTTTATTTTTATACCTCAATGAAAACAAAAAACTGTCTTCTGTTCTATGTACATGCAATTTTATTGTAGAATTATTTTTTATCCAAATTTCTTCATTTTGATTGGCTGAAAAATTTGTTTCATTCTTCCATGAAAAAAAGGTACAGAACTTTTCATATCGTGATGTATGAAGTAGTTATGTAAAATTGTCTGAAAAGCACCAATAAACATGTAAAAGATTACGAAAACAGAAATACACACAAAAAAAGAAAAGCAGTTTGAGACGGATTTCTCATGGAACTATTTTGTTGGGAAGGAATAAGGTATAATAGATTAGTGCTATACTCAAAATATTTTTCATAGAAGTATGAAACATATTTCAAATCTTACAGCCACCCAGAATTCAAATATTTTTATAGAAGCAACTAAAATTGAATTATTTATAGTTGCAGATTGTTGAAAGTTGAATATGTTGTAAATCCACTTTTAGCCAAAAAATTCAAGTAAGTACTTACAGAGAATAATTATTTGTTTCACTGTAAGATTGATGTATGTTTTGAATATCTGTCAATCTTACATGAATAATAAACAATTATTCTATTTCTTCAAAGAAATAAACATGAAATGTTCAGACAAATATTAATCCTTGCCATGCTGATAGTGGAATATTCCTGCTTTGGTAGGTTGCATAGACAAAGAACAGCCTGCACATATGTGCAGTAATCATAAACCTATGTGATATGGGCAGCTTGAGAAATATAAGGAACCCATGGTTAGGTGCTCCAGCCGCTGAGATGTGACTGAAATACTGTTAAAAGTGATTTTAAACCCCATTCAAACAAGCAAACAAACAGATATGTGTAAAGTGACGACCTTGATCAATCTAGACACCCAGAGAATGCAGTAGGAATATTTGCTGATTGTCTTTATCCATACCAACACAATGTCTTTTTGATGTCCCTCAGGAAAAGCAATTGGAAAAATATTGTGTAAGATGAAGAAATTTATTGTTACAAGCAGTTTCTTTATCTTCCACAATTTTGAGCTCACCTGAGCACAAAGTGCGAGGTGAGCTATTGTGCTCGGTCGTTGTCCGTCGTCCGTCTGTCCGTCTGTCCGTCCGTCCACAATTTCTTTAGAAATCTTCTCCTCCTAAACCAGAAGGCCAATCAAGCTGAAACTTTGCAGGGATGTTCCTTGGGTGAAGTTCTACAAAAGTTGTTAAAAGAATTTAATTCCGTCAAAAACTCTGGCTGCCGCGGCATGTGAAAATGGGAATCCTTAGTAAATCTGTAAAAATCTTTAAAAATCTTCTCCTCCTAAACCAGTAGGCCAATCAAGCTGAAACTTTGCAGGCATGTTCCTTAGGTGAAGTTCTTCAAAAGTTGTTAAAAGAATTTAATTCAGTCAAAAACTCTGGCTGCCGCGGCATGTGAAAATGGGAATCTTAAGTAAATCTGTTAAAATCTTTAAAAATCTTCTCCTCCTAAACCAGTAGGCCAATTAAGCTGAAACTTTGCTGGGATGTTCCTTGGGTGAAGTTCTACAAAAGTTGTTAAAAGAATTTAATTCAGTCAAAAACTCTGGCTGCCGCGGCATGTGAAAATGGGAATCCTTAGTAAATCTGTAAAAATCATTAAAAATCTTCTCCTCCTAAACCAGTTGGCCAATCAAGCTGAAACTTTGCAGGGATGTTCCTTGGGTGAAGTTCTACAAAAGTTGTTAAAAGAATTTAATTCCGTCAAAAACTCTGGCTGCCGCGGCATTTGAAAATTGGAATCTTAAGTAAATCTGTTAAAATCTTTAAATATCTTCTCCTCCTAAACCAGTAGGCCAATTAAGCTGAAACTTTGCAGGGATGTTCCTTGGGTGAAGTTCTACAAAAGTTGTTAAAAGAATTTAATTTCCTTCAAAAACTCTGGTTGCAGAGTTTTTGAAGGAAATTAAATTCGGCATGTGAAAATGGGAATCTTTAGTAAATCTGTAAAAATCTTTAAAAATCTTCTCCTCCTAAACCAGTAGGCCAATCAAGCTGAAACTTTGCAGGGATGTTCCTTGGTTGAAGCTCTTCAAAAGTTGTTAAAAGAATTTAATTCTGCAAAAAACTCTTGTAACCGTGGCATATGAAAATGGGAAATTTTAGAAAATCTATGTTGTCTTTTTTCTCACAGACTACAAGGCCAAAGGCATTTATATTTTATATAGAGCTTAATCATATGGTTCTCTACCAAGTTTTTAAATATTTAATCTCTGGGGTCTAAAATGGCCCCGCCCTAGAGGTCCGAAGTTTGGAAAAATGCTTACTGCAATTTCAAAAGACTTCTCTTAAACTATAAGGTCTAGGATATTCATATTTGGTATTGAGCATAACTAGATGGTTTTGTACTAAATCACAAAAAGTTGTCTTTCTCAGGTCAAAAACGGCCCTGCACTAGGGGTCAAAAATTGGGAAAAACGCAAAATTTGAATATGTTAAAAAAAAGTCTTCATTTTATGGAGGAGGGCATTTATATTTTGTGTGTAGCATAGCCTGGCTGTTATCTATTAGTTTTGATCAAATTATGCCCGTAGGTTAATAAACACCCTTTCCCTGGGTGTCCAAAGTTTGTAAAAAAGCTCCATTAGACCATGTTCAATAGTGTTTTCCTCCCAATCTACAAAGTCTAAGGCATTCATATTTTGTATATAGCATATACAGATGGTTCTCTACCATGTTAGCTAAAATGTTAGCCCTGGGATAAAACATGGCACTGCCCCAGAGGTAAAATTTTTTTGAAAACGCTCAATTAGAGCAACATCAAAAGTCTTCTCCTTCTGAAATATAAGGTGAAGGGCATACATATTTGGTATGTAGCATGACTAAATAATTTTGTACTATATAACAGGAAAATATGCTCTTAGGATAAAAATGTCTCTGCTCCTGGGTTGAAAATTGCTTAAATTGCATTGAAAGAACTCTTCTTAAATATTGGCTTTAGAGCATTTACATTAAAAACAAAGGATAACATTATTGTTCTCTACCATGTTTATATCCTTTGGACAAACATGGCCCTTCCCAAGGCATCCAAAGATATGAAAAACACTCAATAAGAGCATGTTCAAATATCTTCCACTCCTCACGTATAAGTTGTAATGCATTCATATTTTGATGTATAGTACATCCAGATTGTTCTCTACCAAGGTTGCTAAAATTACACCCATTGAAGTTGCAGACAGTAATTAGAGTTTGATTGAAATCTAAATACAAAGAATTTCAGGTAGAAAACACTGTGAGAAATGGATAAATTGCTTGTCACTCCCTTTCTCACTATGTATTTTTCAAACCTATTTTCCCTGAGGGTGACAGATTCTGGGATAGTTTTAATGGATTAAACTATAAAGCCAAAGGCATTCATTATTATTGTAAAACATTACTGGATTGTTTTGTACAAAGCCCAAAATCTTATATATCTTTTATAAGTTGTGCCTTTTTTATACTAAAAAGTACTGTAATTTGGAGATGCCTCAGGTGAGTGATTTAGGACCATCATGGTCCTCTTGTTCCTTCACTGGAAGTTAAAAAAATCTAAAACTTCTTTAACTTTCAAAGATATTTCATAGAGTTATTTCCTTTGACTCATTATGTAGATATAACTTATATAAAAACAAAATTGAACACTTTGACATTGAATTGTTTCTTTATGCAGAGAATGCCGTCAGGAGTTAAAGAAAACACGAGGTGAAGATTGTTCGTATCCCGTGTTAGCGTTCCATGGAACACTAGAAAAAAACATCCTGCCTATATGTGAATCAGGATTTAAAGTACCAGGTAGGGGAAATGATTTTTTTAAGAAATATGACCTGTAATTTGAACTGACCCATCTTGAGAGGGGGATAACTCCATCTACAAATATTCATTACTGTAAAACTAAAAACTATCAAACTCTGATGATGTTAATTTTCAGTTAATATGCATCAAACCAATTTTCTAGTTAAAATCTTCTTCAGCATTTGTGAAAACCAATTGTGATATAATGATTTTCAGATATAGCGAATCAAAAATCAGTTTTGCAGATAAGCAGTTTAACTGAAAAGGCATTGGTCATAACTAAGTTGTGCCCAATTGCTTAATTGTCACATGTTCACTTTCTGGATTCTGCAAGATGCAATCAGGGTCAAAAAATATATTTTCCTCCCTATAGATCTTATATTCATAGATTACAAGTTTACCCATTCTCACTCAGTGACGCCTTTAGACACCCTCAAGAAAATAAAGTTTCTGAAAACATTATGGAAACATTGTTACAAGCAATTTCTTCATTTTCCTCAATGTTTTTTAACCAGAAAGTTGAAAAAATCCAAAATTTCATAAACTTTAAATTGTCATTTGCAACTTCTTTCAATTTGGGTCAGTCTAAAATTTAGCCGTCTGGTTAACTGCACAACTAAAAACTATTATAGTTGTCAATTTGTGTTGAAAGAACACAACAAAATCTTAGACTGATCAATATTCAAAGAATTCCCTAGTTGATGAAACTTTAAGCCATTCCCACACAATCCCTCTTTATGCCCCTTAAGAAAACAGTTGTGGAAGACAATTTTGAAATGAAGAAATTGCCTGATACAGACAATTTCTGTATTTTCCACATTGTTTTCTAAACAGAGAGACAAAGACTTCAAAAATATCAGCAATTTGAAATTGTTGTCAGCAACTTCTTTCAATTTGGATTGGTCTTGAATATCATTATGTTGGAATGTATTACAATCTTTTTCTTTTAGTGTAGAAAAACATTGTGGACAATGAAGAAATTGATTGTTTCTTTACCTTCCAAAATGATTCCAAAAGCTTATTTCTTGTGAGGCGTAAAAAAAACAGGATTGTATGAGAATGGATTAAAGTGAATTAATTGTAGGCCATTTTATAAATATTTGCTACTCTGACATTTTGTTTAATTTTGAACCTTAAAAGACATAAACGGTAGGTCTACATCCAGTGGTGTAGAAATAAAGATTTTCTTCACATGTCCTTTGCTATTTAAGATATGATTTTCTACTTGTCCAGATTTAAATTGAACCTGTCCAAATAAAGCAAAGAGATGAGTTTTGAGAAAACTTTGTTAATGTAGAAAATACTGGAACCCAGCATAATTATTCTTCATAAACCACAATATTTTCTACCCATCATTATAAACATTAGGATATTTTTCCAATATATAGAGATTTATGTTTGGGAAATTTTTGGAATGTTTCAAAAATTGCATTTATATTACTTGTCCCTGTAAATTTAAGTATGGCCTTGAAAATGACCTTGTCCGCATTTAGAAAAGCCCATGTCAAACATAAGTAAGACATGAAAATTTCACTCCCCTTATATCTATATTGATATATCGCAGGTCAAGAAGGACACAAACATAGAACAGACACAGGCTGGTATGGTAAAGGTGTCTATTTTAGTGAGTTCCCTGGATATTGTATGGGCTATATACAGGGGAGTACAAAGTTCTTGTTGTGTCAAGTTTTACCTGGTAAGGTAAGCTGCTTTGATAATTTCGCTTTACTTTTGTTACAGTTCAGCCAACCAAGACTGACAGGGATGAAAGCTTTGTTTACATGTATTAACCAATCAAATTCCTGTATAAACATCACTTTAGATAAACAGCAGATGCTCTTGACTTTCAGTCTAGAGTGGCTCTTTTGTAAATGTTACTGACCATAAATTTGTAATATCTTGTCGGAGGTCAGTGGATATGGCCAGTGATTGGTCATTTGAATAATGCTGTATATCAGTTCTACAGAATTTTTTTGTCTTTCAAGTTTTAACCCTTTCCTGTACAAACTTGGGATTTCACGTCGCTATGATTTTTATACTTGAGAAAACATTGTGGAAAAAGAAGAAATTGCTTGTAACAAGCAATTTACAAGCAATTTTTTTCTTTTCCATAATATTTTCTACCCTACTGAATGGTTAATTTTCAAATTAAATCCAATTTGAATTTACTTTTGCAAATCCTTTGAATTTTGACAGGTCAAAAATTTTGCAAAAACAGGAAAGGGTTAAGCTATCTTCCATCTTATATTTATGAATTCAACACCATGTGTATTAACCCTTTCACGTACAATTCCTGATTTTTAGGTCTCTGTGAAAGTGATCTTGAGAAAACCTTGTAGAAAAAAATGCTTATAACAAGCAATTTCTTCATTTTTCCACAATGTTTTCTATCATAAAGGATGAAAACTTTCATATTCATTTAACTTTTTGGATAGTACTTACTTTATGATATTGTCTGCTATCCCTTTGAATATGGACAAGTCTAAATTTGGAAAAACAATAAAGGGGTAATAACACACATCATGTAATTGTGATCTCTATAGAAAAACATAACAAATTTGTAATAATGAGGGTATCCAGCAAACTTGAGAATTGAAAATGAAAAAAAAACATGCATGAATATCCCCCTTCATAGCTTCTGTTAAACTATTACCACACATGACTCTTTAATGCTCCTTAAAACTGAGGTTCAAGAAAACAATATAGAAATGCAGAAATTACTTGTCACAAGCAATTTCTGCTTTTTCCAAATTGTTTCCTACCCAGAAAGACAAAGATATTTGAAATTCTATTCATTTGGAATTGTTGTCTTTATATTGATTCAATTTTGACCAGTATGAAATTGTGTTGTGTGGTAATGGGCTTATCCATGGAGTAATGGGTTTATATGTTACAGGTGTATCACTGTACCAAGCTTATCCATGTATTAATGGGTTTATGTGTTTCAGGTGTATCACTGTACAGGGTTTTCCCTCGACTTTCAAAACAGGGGGTCATTTTGCCACAATATGACCCCTATCAAATAAGATAAAGAAGGCTGTCTAGCTAATTTGGGGGTCATTTCTGAAAAATGGGGGTCCAAATTCAAAGAAGGAGAGGGTCACGGGAAACCCTGCACTGTACCAAGCTTATCCATGGAGAAATGGGTTTGTGTGTTACAGGTGTATCACTGTATATAGCTTATCCATGGAGTAATGGGTTTATGTGTTTCAGGTGTATCACTGTACCAAGCTTATCCATGGAGTAATTGGTTTATATGTTACAGGTGTATCACTGTACCAAGCTTATCCATGGAGTAATGGGTTTATATGTTACAGGTGTATCACTGTACCAAGCTTATCCATGGAGTAATGGGTTTATGTGTTACAGTTGTATCACTGTACCAAGCTTATCCATGGAGTAATGGGTTAATATGTTACAGGTGTGTCACTGTACCAAGCTTATCCATGGAGTAATGGGATTGTGTGTTACAGGTGTATCACTGTACATAGCTTATCCATGGAGTAATGGGTTTATATGTTACAGGTGTATCACTGTACCAAGCTTATCCACGGAGCAGCATTACAGAAAGGTTATGATTCTCACATGTCACCGGACAAAAAAGAACTCGTCATATTTAACCGTTATCATATCCTGCCGGCCTATATTGTGTACTATAAAACTGGAGCAGTAGGGGAATTTAAATATTTAGAAGTCGTGAGTAGCATTTCTAGCTTGAATATTTGAAGAATATGGGGGCTTTTCTGGTCATCTGGGCATTCAGGCGTAATGCTTTGGTTAGAGTTTTACATGCAAGTCTCTTATCACTATTTCTACTAAGGTTATTGCTCTGAAACTTTACACATACCTTTGGTACCATCATATCATCCCTTAGGTAAAGATTTGCTACTCTGACATTTATTCAAGTTGAATTTTGACCCTATTTTGAAGTCTTGGTTAAAGTTTTATTCGTAACTGTCTAAACTCTGCTACAATTATCATTGCTCTGAAACAATGCACTTGCCTCTGTGACCATGATATCAACCCCTTAGCAAATATTTATTTGTCTGACATTTATTTGATTGGCTATTTCACCCTTTTTGACTGAGACATTCTTAGTTCAAGTTTTACATGCATGTCTCTCCAACTGTTTATCTTTGTAAAACCTTACACACTATTTAGAACTCTATTTGAACTTTCAGGCAAATATACTTTACTCTGACGTTCTTTTTGTAGAGTTTTAACCTTTCGACTTAGAATCTTAAGTGCAAGACTTTTAATTCTTGTTACTAACCCACTCTCAAACGACATAATTTAAGACTGGTCTTAACCCATTCCCAAGCAATCCCTCCTTTTTACATCCCTCAAGGAAAAAACTTTGGAAAACATTGTGGAAAATGAAGAAATTGCTTGTATCAAGCAATTTCTTCATTATCCACATTGTTTTCTATCCATAAAACTGAAAACAATTGAAATTCCACTTGAAATTGTCATCTGCAGCTTATTTCAATTCGGACCAGTGTAAAATTTTGTTGTGTGGGAATGGGTTAATTGGAAGATGTTGCAGAGGATAAATTTCTTGTTACAAGCATTTTCTTCATTCTCCTCAATTTGTTTAAAGCTTTTTTCTTGAGGGGGAAAAAAGGTAGGACTGAATGGGTTCTGGTTATGTTTTGAAACTTTAGACAAATTTCAGAGTCATGATTTAACAAAATTTTCATTATTCCAACACGCTTTTAGCGAAATTATGAGCAAGATTGACATTGATCTTTATTGTCCAGAACTCATAATAGTGGAGCATTGCTGTCCTCTGACAGCTCTTTTTTATGAAATAATGAGTTGTTAACACTATTAGCATGCACAGGCTTAAGCTGGTATATCCTGTAATTGTTGAACATGTGATAAGGAGTCTCAAGTGTATTTTAGAAATGAAAAAGACAAATATGCAAAGCAACATATATATCAATGATAATGAACAGCTTGACATTGAACTGAATTGTTGTTTAGAGAGGGCAGTGAGCAGTTAAAAAAGCTCAAGGTGAAGATTGTTCCTATCCTGTGTTAGTGCTCCTTGGAACTTGAAACATTGGAAAAAAAAACATCCTGCTTATAATGTGAATCAGAATTTAAACTTTTAAATAGATTTCACACTACCTCAGATATTTATGCAATGAAGAAAAATCAGAGTGAAAAACATTGTAAGTAAATAAAATATTGTTTTTACAAGCAATTTCTCCTTTTGACACAATGCTATCTAGTCTATTTCACCTTTTGAATTAAGATATACTTTTAATTCTCAACTGTTTGTACCAGTCTAAAATTTGAGTGTTGCATGATTTTTAACAAATTCATATGTCTAAAATATTTTCAAAAGTTATATTCTCAAGAGGCATCAAAGAGCAGGATTATGTGGGTATGGCCTAAAAAGATGAATTTTGCCTAACCGTCTGCTGTTATTTTTTCCTTACTTTTTTGTTTTATGTCCATACTTCAGTTTTTGGTTTTATATGCTCACTTGAGCAGATCTGTCCATCCACCTGTCTGTTCACAATTACAAAAAAAATCTTCTGCTAAATAAGCTGACCATGGAATTTCACCCAAACATTAAAGAAATGATCCTAAGGTCATGCTCTTTCAAAATACTTAAAAGAATCAAAACCCTTTGGTTGCCACGACAACCAAATCAAAACTTAAATAATCTTCTCCATCCAAACCATAAGGCCTAGAGCTTTGATATTTTTTATATAAATCATCATCTATTGACTCTCTACCAAAATACTGCAAAGAATAACTGTATCTTGAAAATTAGCCCTTTTCTGAGGAATCCGAGATTTTACATAGAAATATAGAAGGAAATATTTCAAAATCTTCATCTCCCAAACCATAAGGCCTGGAGCCTTCATAATGGGTATAAATCATCATCAATTGACCCTATACCAAAATGCTCCAAAGAATTACTGTACTCTATAAATTAGCCCTTTTCTGTGTGATCCCTGATTGACATAGAATTAAAGAAGAAATCTTTGAAAATCTCCTTCTCCCAAACCATAAGGGTAAGAGCTTTGATATTTGGTATAAATCATCATCTATTGACCCTTTACCAAAATACTTCAAAGAAATACTGCACTCTGAAAACTAGCCTTTTTCTGTGGGATCCCTGATTTTACATTGAAATAATGAAGGAAATCTTTGAAAATCTTTCTTCTCCAAAACCATAAGGCCCAGAGCTTTAAAATTTGGTGTGTATCAAAACATTTTGACCTTTTACAAAAATTCAAAGAGTCACTGTATTCTGAAAATAAACCATTTTCTGTGCAATCCAATATTTCAGAAAAGAAAAAAAAGAGGAAATCTTTGAAAATCCTTTCCTTCTAAACCATTAGGCTTTGAGCTTTGATATTTGGTATAAATAATTATCTATTGACCCTCTACCAAATACTTCAAAGAAGTACCGTATTCTGGAAATTAGCTCTAAATGGTAGGATCTTCAATATACCTAGGATTAAATGAGAAAATCTTTCAAAAATCTTTTCCAAAATAATAAGGTGTAGGGCTTTGAAATTTTGTTTATATCATAAAGCCTTCAGTCATCATATTCATGGGAGCAATATAGGACCATTAAATATGGTCCTTTTGTTACTTATTTTCTTTTTTTTTCATTTTCATCACTTTTGCCCATAGTTAGATGAAACTTTGTAGGAGTAGGAAAGGAATTTTTGGAGGACGTTATTTGTTTCCAATATGAATAAATGTGGCACACAACCTGTTTCAAATTGGGCTAGACCAAAATATTTTGTGGTAGATAAAGCTCTAAAATGTGTGAATTCTGTGTTTTAGGTAAAGAAAAAGGTAGCAGGAGGGAAGACGATCACTGTAAGTTTTGATGATTATTTTGACTCTACTAAATTGATGGAAAAATATGGAAAAGCTTGGACCAAAAAGAAATCTAAGTAAGTGAAAATTTGGTTATTTTAACCTATTCTACCTATTTCTTTCTACTCAACTTCCTCCACTACTTTCCTAAAATATGATCTTTTATTTCAAACACAGTCTCACAAAGTTTTATTCTAACCCATTTTACACAATGCTTTCCCAATTGTTTTTCTTGTAGGGTGTCAAAAAGCATCATTGTGTTGGAATGGCTTAAATATTCATGTGCTTTGGTCAGACAATTTAAAGTAAATTAAAAGTGAACATTTATGGTCATCTTTATCAGATAAAAAGGTATAACATTGGTTATCTGAAAAATGCATGAGGATTTAAATGATATTTTGAAGAATTATGGAAGAATATCTAAGGCCAATGCAATATATAGCAAGAGTTTACATAAGCCAAAATTAAGATCTCTAGAGCAGTAAGAATAAATATTCAATAAGGTTATTTTATTTAAATCAGAATGTTTCTTTATTCAAAAAGAATCTTCCTCACAACTATATAAAAATTTTCAACAAGTTTGAGAAAGATTGAGCCAAAATTGTGACCTCTAGAGTGGTGCAAGTTAATAAGGCTTCTTTTCCCTTGATATAAGTCAGACTGTCATCAAATTCAATAGGGTTTTTCTCATGATCCTACAAATATTTTCAGCAAGTTTGAAAATGATAGAGCTAGAATTGTACCCTCTAGGATCATCACGAGGAAATTGTCAATAAGGCCCGTTTTCCCTTGATTATGACTTGAAATGTCACAATATTCAATAAGTTTCTACCCTATGAGAATACAATCATTTTCAGCAAGTTGAGAAAGTTTAGGTCAAAATTATGACTTGGAGAGAGGTAACACTGAATTGTTGATGATGTGCACCACATTATGGACGACAGACAAACAAGTATCCCAAAAACTCACCATGAGCATGTTGTGCTTAGGTGAGCTAAAACTCAGGTCGTGTGAAGTATTGCTTCGTACTGTAGAATGC
The DNA here is from genome assembly GCA_946902895.1 of Fragum fragum. Taxonomy (NCBI): domain Eukaryota; kingdom Metazoa; phylum Mollusca; class Bivalvia; order Cardiida; family Cardiidae; genus Fragum; species Fragum fragum. The sequence goes on along the minus strand of OX336377.1, from coordinate 32,896,964 downwards.
CTTAACTAAACAAACACAGTAAAAGTTTGTTATACCTTGATGCTTTTTTTAAATTGCAAAGCCTACTCTTTTGCATTTTTTCAGTATTTTTGCTGGGAAAAGTGTGCAATTTACAGGAATTTTCCAAAGTACTCAGAAACAAATGATGGAGAAAGCCAAGGATCATGGCGCAAAAGAAGGTACAATAATACCAATATTAATTATTCTTAATGTTAAATCTAATAAATGTCTATATTTGTGACCCAATCTACTATTTAACTCCCAATCTACTATTTAAATCTATTCAATGAAAAGTGGTTGAGGCTATTGCAGTCAACTGGATGTCAGTTTTGGCGGTATCATAACGCTTTGGTGTTAGGAAAAGAACTGTATTCAAATTCTGATTCACATGATAAAGTCCGTAGTTGTCATCACATTCTGTTCAAATGTTCATAGAATGTTTGCAGCATCTATAGCATTGCTGGGTTTGCAATTGGGTCTGATCCATCAAGTATCACATGACATGGGGATTTATTATGGAGGTATGAAACGAAAAAAACAAATCACACTGTATGAATACGAAAAGTGGATGCATACATAAGTATGATTAGGTTTTTTGGTTCATACCTCCATGAAAAAAATATTATCTTCATTTCTTAAAATTTAATAATGTCGAGCAAAAAAAAGCAATTATTTACAAATTTTGATACCTTTTTGTATTGGACTATTTTCGGGGGGGGGGGGGGGGGGGAAACTAAATCGCTGCGTGGTCAAAATTTTGTTCATGGATTTTTTTTTTTTTTTTTTTTTTGACTAATCAAAACGTCTGTTTTTGATAGACAAAACCAAGTATCAAATTATAAATTTTTATCAAATATTCTAGTTAACACAATGAATTCTGCAGATTTCATTTAATTCACTGCAAACTTTCACAGGTGGTTCTTTTGATATTGGGTCTGATTTTTCAAGAGAAAAGGGACCTTAAGGGTATTTCATTTGAAAATTCTTATTAACACAGTTAAGTCCACAGTTTTTATCAGATCCTTTTCAAACTTTCACAGAATGATTGTATAAGCCTAAGAACTGATTCTTTTGAAAATGGGAAAGGTCTGTCAAATATCTCAAATGCTAGCCATGTAGTAAAAGTATATTCAAATTTTCTAATGTGTTTTGACCTAATACCATTTTTTTCATCACAATTAACACATGATATTCCCTTTTTATTATAGGAACCAAAGCAGTGTTCAACATTCTGTTTGCTTCGAAAAATGAATTTGAATTACAAACCAACAAAGTGTTAACAGCCTCTTCTAAAGGGGTAAGTATCGATTACCCTGTTCTCTTCATACCAGATAAACATCACATCACTACATCGGATAAGTATTACGGTAACCCTTAACTAGACAACAATATATTAGATTTGTCCAATTTTAAGGAAAACTCAAATTGGTTTTGTCTTTAAAGTTGAAAACATTGTGGATTAAGTGGCAATTTCTTCATTGTCCACCATGTTTTTTTCTTTTGGGTGTTTCAAAAAGCATTATTGTGTGGGAATGAGTTATGAGATATTAGGTTTTCTGTCTCAGCAAGATAAGTATCCCAATTACAAAATGTACAACATATTTCTGCATATTGCATTTTCATTCTACCTCAAGAAAAGAGGTATGAAAAATATTGTGGAAAATAGAGAAATTCTTTAGATCAATAAAATTTCTTCAGTATCCACATTGTTTTCTTGCCATAAGATGGATTTTCCAAAACTTGATCAATACTAAAATTGTTTTCCCAAACTTATTTGAATATCGGTATAGATTAAAGCATTCTATCTTATCTGTTTCATAACTGGTGTCCTTGTGAGAATCACCTTGTACTAAATCATTCAAAGTTTAATGAATTTTTTTACTATGTTTCAAGACAATGAAAAACACTTAATTCCTGCAAAATACTGCATTTTTACACCCCTTGAGGAAAGGGTTTTATAGAATAATGTGAATATGAAGAAATTGCTCATGGAAAGTAATTTCTTCATTTTCCACCACTTGAAACTAGCAAATTCTTTTCATTTGAACAAGCCGAAATTTTGTCATCTAATAATGTGTTGTATACAAGAGCTCCACAAGACATTGCCCCTTAGCCAAGAGCCATTAATGATTGCCTTCCCAACCATACGGGATTTTACGTTCCTGTGATTTTATACTCAAGAAAACATTGTGGAAAAAGAAGAAATTGCTTGTAACAAGCAATTTCTTCTTTTTCAACAAAATTTTCTACCATATAGGATGGTCTCATTTCAAATGGCATCCAGTTTTCATTGTCTTCTGCAACCTCTTTTAATTTGGACTAGTCTAAAATTTCCAAAAACGGGAAAGGGTTAATTATGTTGCCACTTCCTATTGTAGTATTGATTTGTAGGAGAATTGAACTTGTGTATCACTCATGTTTAGTTCAATTTACCATCCTATTGTATTAATTGCACCCCCTCAAAGTCTAGATGGCTATTGTCATGATATAACGTCTGATGTGCCTCCATCCTGGTATTTAGCTCGACCGCCGTCATAGCACAGTGGTAGAGTGTATGACTCCTAGTCAATGGGTCCCAGGTTTGATCCTTAGCTGCGGCAAATATTCTTTGTCTCCCACCAATGGGTGGATATTTGTAATTCTACATGGGGTGAGCTGCTGGAGGCTTGGAAAGGATGTAGAGATAGAACTGGTGTAAGTGTACCAGGAATCCATTGTAAGGTCCTCCATCGATATGACTGAAATACTTTATAAGTGGTGTTAAACCCCATTCAATCAATTATCTTTAGCTGACCTGAGCAAGAAGTGCTTATGTTAGCTTTGTCTATTGTCTGTATGTTATTATTCCATGCTGTGATTATGATTATTAAGACAAAATCTTTGTGTTCACTTTTTTTATTAAATATTATTTCTGATCTGGAAATATTAAGGATCAGTTAATTCAGTTAAAAACAACAAAAATTATCTTCTACAATCTATTCATAGGTTTAATATATGTTATTGAAAATCTTGTAACAACAAATTTATCCTTTTACAAGTTATTATGCTCTCACTTCTGGGAGCATATAGCCGCCACTTTGTCTGTCTGTCCGTCATTCTGTCCATCTGTCCGGAGCCATTTCTCCATAACCCTTTGACCAAATCAAATGCAACTTTCATTTTTGAGTTGCAAACCAGATGCCCTTGACCATGAACTATTTGAAATTTGTGGAAATAAGATGTGTCATGGAAAAAGGGGGCTTAATGTTTGATAGCTTTACGTTAGCTCTCCATTTCTCTGAAACAAACTTACATGGCCATAACTTTTGATGAATAAGAGATATAGCCTTTATATCTCACATGTGCATTGTTTATGACAAAACCTTTCTGTTGGTACTAAAGTCAGGGTCATCTGTTAAGGTCAAGGTTGTTTTTTAAAGTTCAAATTTTTAACTTTTACATTGTCCATAAGTTAACAATGGTAAGTGATATAGGTTTCATGTTTCAAATGTGCATTGCCTATGACCTTTCTGTTGGTACTAAGTTTAAGGTCATCTGTAAAGATCAAGGTCATTTCTCAAGGTCAAAATTTTGAAAATCTTAACTATAACATTGTTATAAGTTTACAATGGTAAGTGATATAGCCTTCATATTACACTTGTGCATTGCCTATGACATTACCTTTCTGGGGGTACAAGTTCAAGGTCATATGTTAAGGTCAAGGTCATTGGTCAAGGTCAAAATTTCGAAAAATCTTGACTTCAACATTGCCCATAAGTATACAAGTGATATAGCCTTCATATTTTACATGACCTTTCTGTTGATACTAAGGTCAAGGTCATTGGTCAAGGTCAAATTGTCAAGGTCGTTAATTTTCAAATATACCTCCTTTACAAATTGCCAAAATTTCTTGTTATTTACATTAATGTTGTTTATTAAGTGCCCTAGGTAATGTTTCTTTCAATTTTTGACCCAATGAACTTTACCATGCTTAAAGGGGGCTTAATGCTATGTAGCTTTACATTTTGTATATTTCCTACTCTAAAATGAATCAGTCTATTGTTTCTGTAAGACTACTCAAGTTAGAGTCTTCTTTTTGGAATGTAGACATTTTTCATTGATAACTTTGATGGTCAAGGTGAAATATTTAACCCTTTACTATATAATGATATTGAATTTTACTAGAATAAGGCCTGTGAAGCCAAACAGCTTCCTTCAATGTTTGTCAAACTTCCAAATTTCTTGTGAACTGAACTCTCAAACTATAGTTGCATTCAAAAAGAAGTTTTTGTCCAATAATGGCATACAGTTTTGTGACAAAAGCCTTTTGACAAAAGCCTTTTTCAGGGAGCATAATCCGTCTCTGACGGCTCTTGTTTTTGTATTGTAATCTCAGATTATATTAACAATGATGTCTTTTGTATCTTGTTTCAATTTGGGTCAGGCTAAAATTCCGGATAATCTTAAACCTAAGTGGGATAGCAGCTGGAGGCTAGGAAAGGATGTAATGGTTGTACTGGTAAGAGACATACCAGGAATCCAATGTTAGGTGCACTAGCCGCCACAATATGACTGGTGCACTAGCCGCCACGATTTGACTGAAGAATTGTTAAACCCTATTCAAACAAACAAACTAACTTCAATTTTCATGTCTGGGATTGTGTTAATTTAACTAGTCCAGTATGTTTTTCAGGTTCCTATTGTACCAGAGATGTACCTTTATGATTGTATCCTTGCTGGGAAACAACTCAATATTGAAGAATACAAGTTTGAGTGATGACTGTACAGACACTTTACAAACTGCCAGACCCAATGTGACCATTCTATAAATCCAACGGACCCTCTAGATAGTATAATCTGTGACAGGCCACGCTTTAACCCTTTCCAACACAGCAAAATTTTAGACCAGTCCAAATTGAAAGAAGTTGCAGACGACAATTTCAAGTTGATGGAATTTTGATTTTTTTTTACTTTTTGGATAGAAAACATTGTGGATAATGAAGAAATTGCTTGATACAAGCAATTTCTTCATTTCCCACAATGTTTTCCAAAGCTTTTTCATTGAGGGGCGTAAAAAGGAGGGATTGAGTTGGAATGGGTTAACCCAATCCCTTTTTGATGCCCCACAAGAAAACTATTTGGGAAAACATTTGTGTAAAATGAATAAGCAATTTCTTCATTTTACACAATGTTTCTACCCAGAAAGTTTAAAAAATCTAAAATCTATACACTTTATGATGTCATCTGCAACTCCTTTCAATTTGGACCAGTCTAAAATTTTGTTGTATGGTAATGGGTTGATAATGGTTGTCTTTAGCTATGATTGTATTGATAATCAAATACAGTACTAGCTATTATTCAAATGAAAGCATCATTACACTTGTCTAAAGGTATTTGCTAACTTTGAGGGCATGTTCCAAATACCAACACTGTTTTCAGACAGGCCATTGAAGAAAATCCAGTGCTCAAAAACATTTAAAATGGTCTATTTTAGCATTGTAAAAAGAGCACTAGGCAAAATTCTTTGTTTATACTGTAGACAACTTTGGCTTGATCTGTTTGAAACATACTTAACCCATTCCTGACTAATTCCTGGTTTTTATGTCCCCATGGTTTCATACTTGAGAAAATGTGGATAAAGAAGAAATTGCTTGTAACAAGCAATTTCTTATTTTTCCACAATATTTTCCACCCCACTGAATGTGCATTTTTCAAATTAAGTTGACTTTGAATTGTTGTCTGCAAATCCTTTAAATTTGTACAGGTCTGAAATTTTACAAAACAGTAAAGGGTTTAAATGTGTGTTAGGTCATTGAATGAATCATTGGTTAAATAGCATCATTCTATTTGAAACCTGTGTAAAGCTTAAGAGACCTAGAAATATTTTAAAGTCTTGAGACAAACAGGTTTTCCTAACTGTTTGATTTGGATGTATTTTATAATAATTATGTTTATTTGTAAAGAGTTAATATCCCGGTAATTATCTTTTATGCCTTGGCCTTTATAGATTAAGGATGTTAGTTTTTGTCCTGTCTGTTTGTTCACCAAAAACTAGCCTTGGCCAAAATGAATGGCAAGTTGCTAGGGCTGTCATATTTCAGATTTTTCACTCCTTGTTGTTAGTCATGGCTGTGTATCTTTAAGGTAATCAGTATAGGTAAAGGTTCATTTTCAAGATCACACTAATCCTAAATGAAATATTTGATATTGGCAGAATACAGTGATGTGTTACTGCTATTCCCGGGGGGGGTAAGAATTTCTCAATACTAGTTTCTAGTTCATCTGCCAAGGTCAAGATAATTTCTCTAGGTCATATTCCTCCAGAGTAAATTTGTTTGTAGGAGTTACCAACGCCTCTTTGAACAATATTTGATTATATCCCAGGAAAGTTCACTTGGGCCCTGAAATGTCTTCTCCAAGAACAAGCCCCATATAGAAGCATTCAAACCATCAACCATCTCTGGCTACAATTTTGCTGCTCTAAAAACTGATTAATAAGTGATTAATCAGAATGAATTAAAGATGAACACCTTGAAAACTGAGTTTATAATGTTCCACAGTAGACATCAACTAGAAAAAAGAAGCACAACAGAAATAAATATTTCTGGAGACATAATCAAGCCTGCAAAATGTATACACTACCTGGGAGCCTATCTTGATGTTATATTAAACTTGAAAGAACACATCAAAACAAAATGTAGAACTGCCATGTTTAGCTTCCTCAGAATCAAAGTCATACTAAATAATTAACAGACAAAGCTAAAGAGACCCTTGTACTAAGTCTTGTCATCTCCCACCTAGATTACTGTAATGTGATTTTGTCTGGTATTGCTGAGAAAAATCTTTGTAAGTTTCAGCGAATACTGAAAATATGTGCGAAAATGGTTTTGAAACACAAGAAATTCGAAAGCTCAAAGTAGGCCCTGTATGATTTGCACTGGTTACCAATTAAGACCAGAATAATCGAAAATTCTTAAATACTTGTACCAATGTTCTGTAGGAGCTGCCTAACTTACTTAACCCATTCCAACTCAAGGTTTCCTTTTTACACCAAACAAGAAAAAAGATTTGGAAAACATTGTGGACAATAAAGAAATTGCTTGTAACAAGCAATTTCTTCATTATCCACAATATTTTCTATCCTAAAAGACAAAAAAATTAAAATTCCATCAACTTGAAATTGTCGTCTGCAGCTTCTTTAATTTGGACCAGCCTAAAATTTTCCTGGTTTGAATGGGTTAACAGAATTATTGTATTGCCAAGTACCAGGCAAGGTCTAAGATCGGCTAGTACAACTACTCAAGACTTCATTGTCCCATTCAACAAGAAAAAAAACATTCATTGACAGCAGCTTTAGCACTGTAGATCCTGCATTATTGAATAAAATTTCCTCTTGAAATCAAACAGTCAAAGTCAATAGACGGATTGAAAGGAAATTTTAAAACCTACTTTTTGAAGAACTTTACGATCTATTCTGAAGAACTGTCGATGCCAATATATGTATAGCTTTAAACTCTACTTTTAATAGGCACCGTGGAATTTTAAGCTCACCTGAGCACAGAGTGCTTGAGTGATCTATTGTGATCCTATTTGGTCCTGCATCTGTCCATCATGTGTGTCAATCAACAATTTCTTTAAACGACATCTCCAATCAAACCACTGGGCCAATTTGAACCAAATTTGGCAGAAATGTTCCTTGGGTGGTCCCCTTTAAAAATATCTACAAGAACTGAAATCTGTTTAAAACTCTGGTTGCCATGGCAACAAAAGTGAAATTTTAAAATAATCTTTAAAAATCATCTCCCCCTACCCAGAAGGTGTAGAGCCTTGATACGTTGCACGAAGAATAAGTATTTTGACCTCTTTCAAAATAGCTAAAGTCTTGATCCTCGGGTCTGCAGGGGCAGTGCCCCAGGGGGGTGGGGTTTATAGACATGAAGTGGCAGTTCACAGACTTCTTTCTTATTTCTGAAATTATCACCCATGGATCCAGAGGAAAAAAAAAGTTTTTTCCTTCTTTCAAATTTGCCTTTGAATTTGTAATTTAGACTTTTGGATCCCCAGGTAAATGGTCTTTATATGTAAGTGTGGTCCACTTGTAAACATATTCCAAACCTTAACATGAAATGTGACTGTTGAAAGAAAAAGAGCCTTTATCTCAGGTGAGCGCCCCAGGGCCACCAGCCCTCTTGTTATCTTATTAACTTCTCTTATCCAGCTTTCATTACTTATCATTTTTATTTATTATTGTTAAACGCCATTGAATACATGACAATTTAAAAACAGGCATTTCATCTAATAAATCAGTTTCAATTGATTCATGTAGGACCAACTCCAAAGAAAAAACATAAAGCATTGGACATAACATTTGAAAGAAAAGTGCTTGGGCTTTCATATCATATGTGTGTATATATGTATTTCATGTTGGTGAGGCCTTTCTGTTGGTACAAAGGGCCAGAGTGTCAAGGTCAAATATGAAGGTTGTGGTTTTCGAGGGCATTGCGTTTAACCCTTTCCTGTTTGCTCCCTGGTTTTTACGTCTCTTTATACTTGAGAAAATATTGTAGAAAAAGAAGAAATTGTATGTCATAAGCAATTTCTTATTTTTCAAAAAAATATTTTCAACCCTAGTAGATGATCAATTTTAAATAAAATCAATATTATATTGATGTCTGCAAAACTTGAATTTTGACAGGTCTAAAATTTTGCAAATATTATATTGTTGTCTGCAAAACTTTTGAATTATGACAGGTCTAAAATTTTGCAAAACGGGAAAGGGTTCAGCCAAAATATTTTGTTGTTTTATTGGCTCACCTAAGCATGAAGTGCCCTGGGTGAGCTATTGTGATCAGTCTTTGTCTGTCCATCCATCTGTCCATCTGTTCACTATTACAAAAAAATCATCTCCTCATAAACTAACCATGGAATTTCAACCAAACTTTACAGAAATAATCCTTAGGTCATGCTCTTTCAAAATACTTCAAAGAATTGAAATACAGGAGGAAGTTTAATTGCCATGGCAACTGAGCCAAAAAACTTAAAAAACTTTGCCACCCAAACCATATGGCCTAGAGCTTGATATTGTGCAAAAATCATCATCTATTGACCCTCTACAAAAATACTTCAAAGAATTACTTTATCTTGAAAATTAGCCCTTTCCTAGGTGATCCTTGATTTACATAGAGATTAAAGAAGGAAATCTTTGAAAATCTTCTTCTCCCAAACCATAAGGGCTAGAGCTTTGATATTTGGTATAAAAATCATCATATAATGACCTTCTACCAAAATTATTACCTCTAAATGGTAGCTAAGTGGGATAGCAGCTGGGGGCTAGGAAAGAATGTAGTGGTAGTACTGGTGTGAGAAATACCAGGAATCCATTGTTAGGTGCTCCAGCCGCCGCGATATGACTGAAATACTGTTAAAAGCGGCGTTAAACCCCATTCAATCAATCAATCAATCTAAATGGTAGGATTTTCAATATACCTAGGATTAATTGAGAAAATCTTTAAAAACATCTTCTCTAAAAAAATTAGATGTAGGGCTTTGATATTTGTTTATATCACAAAGCCAGGAGCGATACAGGACTGTCATAGTCCTCTTGTTCTGATACAGATTACTTTTACGTATATTAATAAATTACTAAATAAATAAGTTATCAAATGTACATAACAAACACAAGGAATAAACATGGAAAGATCATGTCCTAAATTTGTATAATGGAAATGACATACTTACATTCAGCTTGCTGGACTTATACCAGGTCAAAGGTTATTCATTGTTAATCCTTGTCATGCTGAATTAAAAAACAAAACCTATACAGAATTGCTTTAAATCAAAGGACAAATAATATCAGAGGGTTGTTTTCAATAAATAACAGTAAGAATTTGTTATTATAACTCTTTCATGGGCATTATTTTACTATTCCATGGAAAATAAACGCAGATAAACTACATTGTTGTAAGTCCGGATTAGTTTCTTCCGCTAATACACGCCCTTCCTTTTGTCAAGCCTTCTTGCGGTGAGCAAGACAAAGTTGTCACTTGTCAGTGTATGTGCATTAGTGCATTTGACCGTTAATTAGTTCTTCAATCATGGGATGTCATGGGTTTGATTCCTGGCGGCGGCACATAATTTTCCCTTATATGTCTCTCACCAATGGGTGGATAATCTTAAACCTAAATGGGAAAGCAGCTGGAGGCTAGGGAAGGATGTAGTGGTAGTACTGGTGTGAGAAATACCAGGAATCCATTGTTAGGTGCTCCAACCACCGCAATATGACTGAAATACTGTTAAAAGGGGCGTTAAACCCCATTCAAGCCATCATCCGTTACTTAGTCTGTCTGTCTGAATTGAGCAGGACAATTACTCCTACATTTATGGATGGATTTCAAAATAACTTGGCACAATTATTTCCCATCATGAGTAGATGTGCCATTTGAAAGAATTTTTGGGATAATTCCAATGTTAAGGTCACAGCTCAAGATCAAACACTAAAATTGTGATTGTCCGGACAATTACTCCTACATTCATGGATGGATTTCAAAATAACTTGGTACAATTATTCTCCATCATGAGTAGATGTGCCATTTGAAAGAATTTTGGATAGCTTCAAGTTCAAGGTTAAAGCTCAAGGTCAAACTCTAAAATTGTGCTTGTCTGGAGCATGATGCCTACAAAACTTTGTGGGCTCGACAGCAGTTGTCCTGGGACAAACATCCAGTTTACCCAAAGCCAGTGTAGGTAAACAATGGTATTTCGATCATTTCTTTAAATCATGCTCTGAATTGAAAAATGAAAAGTTCTCAAAATTAAACTATTATTTTTTTTTTAGTTTGTTACCATCACATAACAGACAAATTGTATATCTTGCAAGCTATCTTCAATTTAAAATTTCAAGTGGGCCGGGGATACTTATTTCTATTTTCCGCACCATGTATTTTAGTGGGTAGGTTAGGTAGGATTAGGCCTAAACGCCATCAGCTAAGAAACTCAAATGAAAGGATTTAACAATTAAATAAACTATCAAACAAGGTAAAAATACCTTAATCATTAAGAAGACATGCAATGAGTCATTTTTTTGTTGATCTCCATCTCCACTTTATTCTCATTTGGTTGCCGTGCAGCTAAAAGCAAACCTCAATTCAATGTCATCCTGGCTGCTTATCACAAGATGAACATAGATTAAGATTAGATACAAAGATACTATCCCAAAAATTCCTCCTCACCTGAATAAATTCCACAAGTTAATCCATCCAGATAAAGTAAAACTTTACATGTTAACAAGTATCTATACCGCATATGTCATGATTCTACATCTTAGCCTACTTCATGAACTAAGTCATCGATAAAATATTCGTCAAATTAAATATGAGGGTCATGTAAAATATATCTTTAAGTAGATAAATAATGCAGATAAATTTAATATTTTTGGACTAGATAGGTGTTTCTACAACATTATTTACCTATTGTGATTTGTTCTTTAGCGGAATGGAACAGCCTGGCACTCGTAACTTTTTTGGACGATTGACTCTCATTTAACCACAATGCAACTGCATCCTGTGTATAGACATGGAATTATGTGTCAGAATTAACTATAACATTACCTATATGTATTATTTTCTGTTTCTTCTGTAAAACATGAGCGCAAAGTTTTCCAGAGTTTTTTTTAAATTTTAAGTGATTTGACAGGTGTCATTGTTTGGAATGGTTTATTTAAGTTCACAATTATAACATGTAATAAGATTAGTTATGCACTGAAGTTAGAACAGGGTAATGTATTAACCCATCTCCACTCAGTGACGCCTTTAGACGCCTCCAAAGAAAAAAGCTTTGGAAAAAAATGTGAAAAATAAAGAAATTGCTTGTTACAAGCAATTTCTTCATTTTCCACATTCTTTTCTACCCAGAAAATTGAAAAAATCTAAAACTTTATAAATTTTAGATAATTGTCTGCAACTTCTTTCAAATTGGGCCAGTCTAGAAATTTTCCTTTTGGTAATGGGTTAACAATTATACAATGATATTGAGTTTCAACATTAGTACATTTTCAGGGGTGTAATTGCCTTACACAATAAAAGTTAACCCTTTCCCAAAGAATGATGCTTTTGAATGCCCCTAAGAAAAATAATTGGGAAAACATTGTGTAAAATGAAAAAACTGCTTTCAATAAGCAACTTATTTATTTTACACAATGTTCTTTATACAGCAAGTTGAAAAAAAAATATCAAAATTTCTGAAACTTAAAATTGTTGTCTGCAACTCCTTTCAATTTTGACTGGTCCAAAATTTTGTCATCTGGTAATGCATTAACAGATCAATGGCCCAGCCCACTGACGGGGCTGAGCATGTCGATAGTTTCCAACACGAAGCTTAACTGAGATACGAAATGGCATTATTTTGCAAATTTTATGGCAAGTAACATGCAACAAAAAGTAAAATGATTAGTGAATGTTTGCCAATGTCCGAGTTCAAAGTTCACTTCCAGTCTAAGTGAATGAATTGTTAAGTCAATTGAATTGTTTAACATCATGTGATAGGTCAATTGAAATGGGAGATGATAACATTCAGTGCATAAAAATGAGAGCATAAATTGTATATCATTTGATTTAGTCTTGATGGGCTTTGTTCTTTTTAGCTCTACTGGCATAAGGCTATTCGAGCTAATGTCATGCTTATGTGTCTGTACGATGTGCATCAGTTCATCTATATACTCTATTTTAAAAGTAATCTTTTCCACAGATTACAGGATAACTTTCAGCTAAATTTCATACAAATGATCCTTAGGTGACCTTTTACTAGATTCCTTCAAAATATTTTGATCAGCTTAAAAACATGGCTTTTATGGTCAGGGCTTTTTACCATATATAGTATATAGGTGTGATGGGAAAAAAAATTTGAATATTAGTTTTGCTATTCCTTCCCATCTCAAGTATAAAGTGATTATTTTGCAACTCTTATTGCTAGAAGTCCAACTAAATCGAACTACACTTTTGTTAGGGAGCCTTTTCAACAAAATTTTACAGGAATGATCTTTAGAATGACCCCTTATTAGACTTCTTGAATAAATTACTAAAAGGTTAAATACATTGCTTATTAGTATGTGCCTAATTTTAGTAAAAGACTTCACAATGATGCTAGTGCGGTACATGACACTTCTGGATTAAATCAAAGAAAGTTACCTCCCTTTAAGTAAATAAAATAAGAGACATACTTTCTAAATGAATAGCCGCCTGTATTAATTATCAAAAGTTAATAATAGATATAAGTAAATTCAGACCTGCAGAGTGTTGCAGGTATTTGAGGCCTCTAGTCATCTAAATTACTTGGTTGTGTTAGTTATCTAAATGACTTAACCCATTACCACACAACAGAATTTAGACTAGTCCAAATTCAAAGCAGCTGCAGACGGCAATTTCAAGTTTATGGAATTTTAATTTTTGTCGGCTTTTGGGACAGAAAACATTGTGGATAATGAAGAAATTGCTTGATACAAGCAATTCTTTCATTTTTCACAATATTTTCCTAGCTTATTTCTTGAGGGGTGTAAAAAGGAGGGCTTGTGTGGGAATGGGTTAACCCATTACCACACAACAGAATTTAGGCTAGTCCAAATTGAAAGGAGTTGCAGATGACAGTTTGAAGTTAATGAAATTTTTAAGTTTGCTGGATATAAAAAACAGTGTGAAAAATGAAAAGATTACATGAACTAGCTAAAGGCAATTTCTTCATTTTCCACAATGTTTTCCCAAATGCTTTTCTTGAGGGCTGTCATAAAGTGTCATTGTATGGGGTCATGTTAGTATCATTGATTGAATATCTTAAGTTTCTGTGCATCCCTACCGTATTTTTTATCATGTGTCTAACAATCATTTGTGATTTTAGAATGATGTTTATTTTTCATATTTTTCTATTGTATCGTCATAGTATTTATCTTACATTAGAGAGTCATCTTTGGTAAAAAGTTATGTTGAATTTTTATTTCACTATCCACTGTTGTCATAAATTTGTATAAAAACTTGAAAAGTTGCAACTGCCAAGGAAAATGGTAGAGCATTGTTGGAAAAAGGAGGAATTCTTTTTACCAGTACCTGTTGAAAGGAAAATTATTAGCTCCCAGTTAACTAGGCATCTTTTTACCACGCAATATTCAAGTACACATAATGCCAAAAATATCATTATAGCCATTTTAACACAATCTCCATCCATATTTTTTTTTCTTTTTTAAATGATGCACAAGAATTTCACTGATTTCATGAATATCAATGTGATCATTACAATTTACACTACATGCACACAATGTGTAATTGGTTGGATTTTAGCTAAAACAGCGGCAAGTGGTAAGATTTTTTTCTAGAAACATAAGTTAAATCACAGAATTTTTTAGACTGCAAATTTCCCTTGCCCTTATCGATTGAAATTACTTTTGTTTTACTATATGATTCTACCCGTCTCAAAAAAAATGTTGCCATCTTGATCAATCTATGTGGTTTATTATATCTCAATTTTTTAAGGACAAACATGTTTAAGGAAACATTATGGAGAAATGGTGATTTAGCGATTTTCTTTGTGTTTTGGGTCAATCTGTGAGTAAATGCTAAATGGTTGATTTTACCCCCCTGAGCATGAAGTGCTCATTGTGAGGTATTTTGATAGTCCTCTGTCTGGCATCGGTTGTGTCAATAATTTTAAAACGACATATCCTCCAAAACCATGGATTTCAGAAAACAGAACGATGGCCAGAAGGACAGACGAAGCAGCAGCTATACTTCCTCCCTAACCCCCTGGCCAATTTCAACTAAATTTGGCAGGAATGTTCCTTGGGTGTTGCCCTTTAAAAATTGCTTAACAAAATGAAATCCATTGAAAATTCTGGTTGCCATTGCAACAAAACTGAATTTTTAATAAAAATCTTTAAACATTTTCTTCTCCTGACACAGAAGGCATAGAGCCTTGATATTTGTTGCGAGACATCAGTACAATGACCTCTTTCAGAATAGTTGAAATCATCACCCTGGGGTTGGGTGAGGCTAAAATAGAAATAAAGAAGGAATTTTTTTAAATGACATCTCCTCCAAAACCATTTGGCAGATTTCAACCAAATTTGGCAGAAATGTTCCTTGGGTAGTGCCCTTAAAAATTGATAAAAGAATTGAAATCTGTGAAAAAGCTCTGGTTGCCCTGGTAACAAAACTGAAATTTTCAAAAAATCTTTAAAAATTATCTCCTAATCAAGAAGGCATAGAGCCTTGATGTTTTGCATGTGAAGCATCAGTGCATTGAACTCTTTCAGAATTGCTAACTTATATAGAAATAAAGAAGGATTTTCAAAGCGACATCTCCATCCAAACCACTGGGCAGATTTCAACAAAATTTGGCTGAAATGTTCCTTGGGTGGTGCCCTTTAAAGTTTGCTAAAAGAGTTGAATTCTGTTTAAAACTCTGGTTGCAATGGTAATAAAATTGAATTTTGATAAAATCTTTAAAAATGATCTCCTCCTTACCCTGAGGGGCTAGAGTCTTGATATTTTGCATGAAGCATCAGTACATTGACCTCTTTTATAAATGCTAATCAATCTTGGGCAGGGCTTATATAGAAAAAAAAGGAGGATTTTAAAAATGACATCTCCGAAACCACTCGGCGGATTCTAACCAAAGAATTCAAATCATTTGAAAACTCTAGTTGCTATGACAATAGTAGATTTGAAAAAAATGTATTTAAAAAAACAATCTTCCTCCTGACCCAGAAGTCTTGAATTTTGCATCAATACATTGACCTCTTTCAAATTGATAAAATTTCAAAGCCACAAGGTGATAGGGCTTAAATAGAAATAAAGAAGGCAACCTTTTAAGCTTCAGTTTTCAAAGAAGTGGGGGGGGGGACTATTGCAGTCACCCAGATGTTGGATTAATGCTGTGGTTAAAGGTTTGTGTGCAAGAAAGTGTCATATATCTGTTCCTTCTAACGCTTTTGTTCCCAAACCTTGCACATGGCTCTGTAATCATTGTCATCCTCTAAAGTTAAATCACTCTGACTTTCCTTTTAGTTGAATTATGTCTGGTTTTGTAAATTTGGTTGGATTTTTAGGAGCTTGTCTATGCAACATGTCATATATCAGTTACTATTTGACCTTTTGTTTTTAATGTTAAATAAGATAATTCAGTTCTAAAGTCAAAGATTGTTTCTTCATCCTCCATTTAGTGGCATTATGAATTTTATCCATAATCTCTGTTATTTCTCAAAACCAGTGGGGGTAAATTTCTGCATAACATTTTTTCTGCGGTCATTTACCTTGCAAGAAGAAATATTAGAATTCTGCACCATGAAAATCAAAGTTTCATGTGGTTAAGTTTTGTCTTCTTATTCTAAAGATTACGCAAAGTTCTATTGTTACGGATGATATGACACAATATGTAAAGTTGTTATAGGAAACATTGCTATATACAGTTAAGTGTCAGATGAAACATGTCAAACTGTTTACTATCACTAAAACTTGTTAAATGATTGTTGATGGGCAGCAAAATGTTGTAACAATAGCTTTAGTTAGGTCATTTTTTTGGAAAACAATGACTCAATTTCTGAAGTATGTTACAAAGTTACTGTCAGTATTACCTGCCAATGGAGATGTATCTGTTTAGGACCCATTATTAATCAACAACCTCTACAAAAAGGTTTGATTCTTTGCAGAATTATGTTAATTCTTGATTGCCATCCATGACTGTAGAAAAAGCAGATATTAAGTGCTATAGGGTTAATCTCTAGGAGCAAATCAGTGCATAATATTATATCTTTGTAACAACTAATGCTTTTGCTTTGAAACTTCGCATGTGCTTTTGTGACCAGAATACTATCCTATTGGCAAACATTCATTTTAATAGAATTTAGACCGATTTTGTATTAGACGTTGTTGAGTAAAATTTTATAAGTAAGTCATTGCAAGTTGTGTTATTGTTACAACGAAAGTTTTTGCTTTGAATCTTTGCACATACATGTATATTAAGGGCCATAATTCTTCTCTGTAGGCAAAGATTCTATAATTTTGCCTTCATTTCAATTGAATTCAACCATCTTTTGACTAAGAAATTGGTGAAAGACAAAGGAAAACATCAAATGCTGAAAAGAGTGCTGGCTATACTTGGGGTCAAACCTATGATGTTATGATTTCTGGTCTGGATTTGGTTCAAATTGTTCTTTTATTGGCCCACCCCTGGGGACCAAACGGTAATGATGTTAACACCTTAGGAAGAGGTAAATATACTGATGTTTATCGAAAATATCAAGTCTTTACGCATTCTGGCTCAGAAGGAGACGATAATTAAAGATCTTTTTAAAATTTCAGATCTTTTTAAATTTGTCACCATAGTAACCAGAGTTTAAAACAGATTTCTGTTCTTTTAGCTTTTGAGAAAGAGGACCACCTATTGAAATTTTTGCCATATTTGTTCGAATTGGCATTTTTGCCATATTTGTTCGAATTGGCTTGATGGTTTCAGAGAAATCCTTCCTAATTACTATATAGAAACACACACCCTTGATCCTCACCCTAGGGGACCTGAGGGTATGATTCTAACAATTTTGAAAGAGGTCAATATACTGGTGCTTTATGCAAAATATCAAGGCTCTATGCTTTCTGAGTAAGGAGGAGATTTTTAAAGATATTTTTTTTATTTCAATTTTTTGCCATGTTAACCAGAGTTTTCAATGGATTTCAATTATTTAGCTACTTATAAAGAAGGCCACTTCAGGAACATTTCTGCCAAATTTAGTTGAAATTGGCCAGGTGGTTAAGCTGCTGCTTTGTCTGTCTATCTGTCCCTTGTTCTGTTTTCCATCAGTCTGTCTGTCCGCCCCATTATCTCCACAACCCTTGGGCAAAATTGGATGAAACTTCACATGTGAAATCTTTACGATGTTGCGCCAAGGTACTTTTCCTTGTTTTCAGATAGCTCCAAGGTCAATGTCACATTTCAAGGACAAAATTGACCTTGTTCAAAGCAATGCTCCTTCAACTGTGCATGAATTCAAAATTACTTGGCATGATTGTTCTTTTATAATGAGTAGATGTACCATTTTGAAAAAAAATAGCTCCAAGGTCAAGGTTCAAGGTCAAAATTGACCTTGCTCTCAGCATAGGTACTTCAATTATGGACTGATTTCAAAATAATTAGGCAGATATTTTCTCTATCATGAATAGATCAACCACTTGAAAAAAAATCAGATATTTTCAAGGTCACAGTTCAAGGTCAAACGTCAAAATTAAGCATTTCCAGAGAATAGCTCCTTCAATTATGGATGGATTTGGAAATAACTTTACACAATTATTCCCTAGCATGAGTAGATGTGCAATTTGAAAGATATCTTCAGATAGCTCCAAGGTCCCATCCAAAGGTTGAAAGTTAAAATTGAGCTTGTCCGGAGTATAGCTCCTTCAGGTATAGGATTTCAATGTTACTTGGCACAAATATCCTCAGTCGTGTGATGTTCCATTTGGATAAAAAATAGATAGCTTCAAGGTCACAGGTCAAATGTTGAAAATAGCATCTCTGGAGCATAGCTTCTAGAATTATGGATAATTCAAAATTATTCTCTTTCATCAAAAGATGTGCATCTTCGTATTACTCAAAGGTCAAGGTCACAACATGAGGTTTAACATGAAAATTTAGCGGTTCCAGTACATAGATCCTTCAATTATGGATGGATTTTGAATTAACTTTACACAGTTGTTGTCTGTCATGAGTGAATATGCCATTTGAAAAATTTATTCACATAGTTTCAAGATACAGTTCACATCTTTAGGTCAGACATTAAAATCAAGCATATCCAGAGCACAGATTCTCAAATTAAAAATGGATTTCAGTATAACTAGCTACAATTATTCTCAGTCATAAATAGATGTCCAACTTGGAAAAAAATCAGATAGTTCAAAGGTCAAGGTCACAGCTGAAGGTCAAACATTAAAATCAAATATATCTGGAGCATTATTAGCTCCTAAAATTATGGATTGATTTCAAAATTACTTTGCAAAATTATGAGTAAATGTGTTCATATAGTTTCCAAGTCAAGGTCATAGCTCAAGGATGTACGTTAAAATTGAGCTTATCTGGAATATAGCAAGTATATACCCACATCTGCATTTGCCGGTCCACCCAAACTCTTTTCTCTGTTAATTTTATACTTTTTATGACAGGGCTATATTCAGGGAATTTTTATACTTTTTATGACAGGGCTATATTTTGGGAGCATAATTTGTCTGACAGCTCTTTTTAAAAGAAATTGTTGATGGAGGACAGACGCAGTATGGAAGCAGGACAAAGGGTGATCACAATAGCTAAAAATTGTCAAAAGCTTTTACTAATGTCAATATTTTTGCCTGAACAATTCCTTTTTCAAAAACAGCTGATCTGAAAAATTAGTGTTTAAGTAATGAATTCAAGGACACTCAGATTTAAAGGGGCTGCCATCATAGCACAGTTGGTAGCGCGTCAGCCTGTCAATCTAGAGGTCCCGGGTTCGATCCCCGATGGCGGCACTCATCCTTTCCGACTATTTGTCTCCCACCAATGGGTCGATAATCGTAGACCTATGTGGGATAGCAGCTGGAGGCTAGGAAGGGATGTGAATGCAGTTCTGGTGTGAGAAATACCAGGAATCCATTTTTAGGTGCTTCAGCCACAGTGATATAACCGAAATATTGTTGAAAGCGGCGTAAAACCCCATTCAAACAAACAAACAATCAGATTTAAAGGGTATATGATACAAAGGCACAAAAGAAATACTGGTGAGTAAACAAACATTTAATTTCAATAACTGAGAAAAATATGTAAAACTGTCAAACTCATTGACTTTATAACCAAGTTTACAACATAAATATAAAGAAAATAAATGAGTTCTGAGTGCCATGCAAATGTGCCATTGTCACAATATATGCTGCTACATTAAGGTCCCTTAATGCAGCCTAGAATGGTAAAAATCTTGTAATATGTACAAAGTCAGATGACTAGTAACATTCTGTAAAAAGTTCATTAATATCCATTCTATAAATGTAGACGATGTGGATATACGGACATTAGGACAGACAGAGGGAGAAGTTGATACCACTATGTACCAACCTTCTTCAGTGTATGAAATATTGGTATTCTATAATTTTGATGAATGAATATAAGGTAATTGTTTCCGAGTTAAACAAATTTTCCTCACATAGATTTCCTTTTTTCTTGAGTAAAGAGCCTCCTGCATATCTCTGTCTTACACATGTCTAGGATAACTCTTTAACCCATCCCAACACAGTCCTACCTATTCAGGCCCCTCAAGTAAATTGTTCAGGAAAACAATGTATAAAATGTAGAAACTGCTTGTTACAAACAATTTCTTCATTTTTCACAATTTCCACCCAAAAGAATGAAGAGCTTTTACAAACCTATAATTGTCTGCGACTGCTTCAATTTTGACCCGTCTAAATTCTTTCCTTGTTGGAATGGGTTGCATAAATTTGGCATTTTCACCAGGTATGAAATATAGTTTTAAAATGGAAATGTGAGAAAAAGAATCTGTCCTTTGATTTTCGTCCAGACATGCTGATCTGAACCTCTCTTCCATTTTCACAAATGACCAATCGCTGGCCCTGCCCACATACTTTGTTTGCTCTGCCTTTTGCCTATGACAGGAAGTTCTGCTTTGATGTTAAACAGTGTCTTGAAATTTTATCCCCCTTGAAAGTCTAGGTTTGTTTTTTGATAGTGAACAAGTGGGCCAAGTTTCAAATGAATGCCTTTAGTAGAACCAGAGATATCCCAGGATGTCAAAGTTTTTGCACAATGATGACAACAACTACAACAACACCAAGGCTATCACAATACCTTGGGTTTTCTCAAAAACCAGCCGAGCTAAAAAAGGATGGTTGGTTGGCAATCTAAATGTTGTAGTTATGGCGTTAAAATCACCAAATAAACAAAAATGCTTCACAAAAATGGCAGACTTCAAAGTTCCCTTTTGGTTTGGTTGGCTGATACTTTGATTGACAGCCGTAATTGGTCATTTTCTATTCTACACTTGATTTAGATCAGCTTATATCAAAGAAAATCTTATGAAAGATCCTATAACAAAACTAAAAATTTTGTAGCCAAATATTAATGAAATGTGTCTGTTCACACATGCATGACATTAAAAATTGAATGAACTTATTAGTAAGCTTTTACACTACATGGTTAACATTCAGTGCAACCTTTGATGAACAGCCCTAGTTAAGCTACCTGCTATATTTTTCATTGACCATCTCTACATCATTATAGTCAGAGCTTAATTTATAACTTTATAATTTCTTTTCCAGACTAGACAAGTATATCAATTAAATCTCTGAAAATACATTTTGTTCAGCATTTAGGTTTACGATTATCCCCCCGCTTGACAATAAAACTTGATGGTCCTTGGTGTGATAAATCACAAAATATGAGGTTGAAGGTTTTTTAAAAAGTAGGTCGAGGTCATAGGGTCATGGTATTTGGTTTGAACCAAATATCAATCACTTGGTTTTATTGTGCAAATATAAATTTGTTTTTCCTCGGTGATAAAGAATAAGCATATGTCCAAGGTTGAAGAGTTTGGAAAGTAGGTCAAAGATTAAGATTAAAGTGGCATGGTATTAGGTCTGAAATGAAGGCCTATCACCTGGTGATAGTATCTTTAATGTCTGAGTCCTAGGAGAAAGGAATCAGTAAAGTTTTGAAAAGACAGTAAAAGGTCTAGATCACAGGCTCATGTTACTTAGTCTTAAGAGAAAGCATGTCACTAGGTGAGTATATTCATAACATTTGGTGGTCCTAGTCTTCAGGAATACAAAATATGAGCAAGGTTTAGAGTCATTGTCCTTGGTGTCAAAAAGCTTTACACTACCTAAGTGTGTAAGTCAGATATAAAGATGGCTAGTCTTAATCAACAACAGGCACTGTTATTGAATTAACTATTTGTGAAAATCATAATTAAAAGCATTCCAACTAATATTTGAATAGGTCTGACCCAGATATAATAAAAAGTTAAATAGTAATTAGCAGTCAAATATGGATTCAAATTCAATATATACAGATGGTATGTTTCCGGCACTCATTTCGTTACTGCTATTTCTAATGGTGTTATCAAATCACTGCATAAGGTATGCTAGAGAGTATTTATATAAGTATCTATAATTATATTCAAAGAAAGACTCTTTGACAAGCTTAAACCCATTCCTACACAATACTGCTTTTTTATGCCCAAGTAATTTCTTCAATATCCACTAAATTCTCTACCCCCAAAATAAAGTTTGCATTCACCAAAAAATATTGTCTGCAACTTCTTTAAATTTGGACCAGTTTAAAATTTTGTTTTCTAGTAATGGGTTAAGTGTGAGATCTACAATATCACAAGCCCTATGTTCAATATCGAGGTTGTTTCTATGACAACATATCCTGACTTGACCATGCAAGGCTATAAGTTGGTACGCTCTATAACATCATGAGTCCCAAAGTCATTAATAAAGTTGTTGCTATGACAACATATCCTGACTTGTACACTTGGTCCAGCTTTAATTTTGCAGCATAGTCCCATAACTGGAAAGAAAACGAAAGATATTTTTTCACTTATCCATTGACACACAAAATTCAAGACTTGTCTAAAAAGACCAACAAAAGCACACCATGTAGTTACCAAGGCAACGTCTAGGCACTTTATAACTTGAACATACATGTCAAAAAATAAAATCTCAGGTAGGCAACATACTAATGTAAACATCTTCTCATTAAGAGATGAAGTGAATACTTTTTGTTTTCATGGAGGTATGAACTGAAAAACCTAATCACACTGTATGAATATGCGAAGCGGATTCATACATTGTGTGTTTAGGTTTTTAGGTTCATACCTCCATGAAAACAAAAAATATTCTCTTCACTTCTTATAATTTAATAGTATCGAGCAAAAAAAGCCGAAACCCTACATCTTTTGATACCTTTCTGTACTGGACTATTTTGTGCAGAAGCATACAAAATTGCTGCGTACTCAAAATTTTGTTCATGGAGTTACGAATCATTTTTTTTTGACCAATCAGAACCCTCGTTTTTGATAGACGAAACTAAAAATTAAATTATTTAGTAATAAACCTGCGAAAGATTAGGTCCCCAAGTACAGTGATGGTAGACATATAAGAAGTTCTTTGACTTTGACAATGTTGACTTGGATGTTGACAAAGAAGCAGACACCATCAGGGCTATGGCAATACTGGGGGTATCCTCAGAAAGCAGGTGAGCTAATAAAAAAAATCATATCTCCTAAAACTTATCATAACAAGTGTCCAAACAAATGTATTCTGTATACTAAACATGAGCATTGTCAGTTAATGGTTATTAACCCATTCCCACACAATAAAACTTTTTGATGCTCCTAAGATAAATGCTTAGCAAAACATTTTGGAAAATGAAGATATTGCGTTCACAACAAATCCCTTCAGTTTACACAATGTTTTCTACCACAAAAGGTAAAGATTTGTAAAATTCCACAAACTATGAAGTTTCATCTGCAACTCCTTTCAATTTGGACCATCCAAAAACTTTTGTCATCTGGTAATGGATTAAAGTAACAGGAAAATGTTAAAAGCAATGGTTAAGCTTTCATACTAAGTTTTTGATACATTGATGGTTTGTCAAACAAAATTGATGGACAGACAGACAAACTCAATATGATAAAACAAGAGGGCTGTTGGCCCTGGGGCGCTCACTTGAGATAAAGGCTTTTTTTTCTTTCAACAGTCTAATTTCATGTTAAGGTTAGGATTATGAAACAAGTGGGCCACAATTACATATAAAGACTATGAACCTGGGGATCCAAAAGTCTAAATAACAAATTCCAAGGCTTTAGTGCTGATTTGAAAGAAGGAAAAAACTTTTTCCATGGGTTATAATTTCAGAAATAAGAAAGAAGTCTGTGAACTGATGCTTCATGCCTATACCCCCCCCTCCTGGATCCGCTCCTGGAGAACCGAGGATCATGATTTTAGCTATTTTGAAAGAGGTTAACATACTGATGCTTCATGCAAAATATCAAGGCTCTACGCCTTCTGGGTCAGGAGGAGAAGAATTTTAAAGATTATTTTAAAATTTCACTTTTGTTGCCATGGCAACCAGAGTTTTAAAGGGATTTCAATTCTTTTAGCTATTTTTGAAGGGGACCATCTAAGCAACATTTCTGCCAAATAAGGTTCAAATCAGCCCAGTGGTTTGGGAGGAAATGTCATTTAAAAAATCGTTCTTTATTTCTATAAAAACCCCACCCCCCATGAGGCTCCACCCCTGAGGACCTGAGGATCATGATTTTAGCTATTTTGAAAGAGGTCAATATACTTAATGCTTCATGCAAAATATCAAGGCTCTATGGCTTCTGGGTCAGGAGGAGAAGATTTTTAATGATTATTTTAAAATTTTGCTTTTGTTGTCATGGCAACCAGAGTTTTTAACGGATTTCAATTCTTTTAGCTATTTTTGAAGGGGACCACCTAAGGAACATTTCTGCCAAATTTCGTTCAAATTGGCCAAGGGGTTTAGGAGGAGATGTTGTTTAAAGAAATTGTTGACAGACGACGCACGACGGACGGACACCAGAAAAAAGGGGATCACAATAGCTCACTTGAGCACTACTTGCTCAGGTGAGCTAACAATATGCAACTGAATTTTGATGCAGGGGAATTAAAATGTCAACTTAAAAACATTGCTACAAAGTATGGTAAACATAGGCTGAGGAGTATTGGAGAACAGATGTTTCAGAACTATTGACAAGTATGTACCCATTCCCACACAGTAACTTTTGGACACCCTTCAGAAAAAATTATTGGTAGAGCTTTGTGTAAAATGAAGAAATTGCTTCAAACAAGCAATTTCTTCATTTTACTCTATGTTGTCTATCCAGAAAGTTGAAAAAATCTAAAATTTTGTTGACTGGTAATGGGTTCAATAACAAATCCGGTAATTGATAAACCAAGAGAAACCTCAAAAACTGTCATGCCTTAGAATGAAGAACAAATTACAAACTTAAAAAAAGTTGTAAAATATGGATTTACTGGTAGTTACAAAGATATCATAGAGCTACATGTTGTTTAACCCATTACCACATGATGATACTTTTTGACACCCAAAAAGTCTTGGAGAAGTC
Organism: Fragum fragum; assembly: GCA_946902895.1. Lineage (NCBI taxonomy): Eukaryota > Metazoa > Mollusca > Bivalvia > Cardiida > Cardiidae > Fragum > Fragum fragum. Next base: position 32,871,817 of record OX336377.1, on the reverse strand, counting down.
AAAACATTGGAAAATGTAGAAATTGCTACAATCAATTTCTTCTTTGTCTACAATGTTTTCTACCCTATATGACAATGATTTATCAAATTCTATCACCTATAAATTATCGTCCGCAATTTCTTTCAATTTGCACCAGTCAAAAATTTTGTCATCTGGGACAAGTAATTGGTTAAAAAATTATTCCTTGTTTTTTTCTAACTTCAAGGGCATCAAATTAATACAACTGTCAACTCATTGAAACAAATGCATTCTCACAAACGACAACTTGATATTTAAACATGTTTATGAAACAGTAAAACATTTCCAATAAATGATGCAATTTGACGTCCCTACGAAAAACACTTTAGAAAACATTGTGGTAAAAGAAGAAATTCCTTCTTTCAAATTTACCCTAAAGTCTTGGAATTAGTAATTTAGACTTTTGGATTCCCGGGTACATAGTTTATATATGTAAGTATGGCCCAATTGTATCATAATCCTAACCTTAACATGAAATTAGACTATTGAAAGAAAATAGCCTTTATCTCAGGTTAGAACCCCGGGGGCCAAGGGCCCTCTTGTTAAAGCTAATCACATGACCATGTGACTGGATATCTTTATTAGGTCACCTGACCGAAGGTCATGGTGACCTATTGCAATTGTGTTTTGTCCGTTGTTGTGCTTAACTTTTTACATATTCGACTTCTTCTTGAGAACCCTTGGATGGATTCCAAACCAAGCTTGGCAGGAAGCATCCTTATGGGAAGGCGCTTCAGATTTGTACACGTTATGGAGTTATCTTCCCTTGGGGCCCCATAAGCGGCCAAAAAGTGTACATCTTTAAAAATCTTCTTGTCATGAACCAGCTGTCAGATAAGATTCACCTTTGGTATCTAGAGTCTTTAGGGCAAGGACTATCAAGTTTGTACAGGAAAAAAAAATTGTCAAAAAATGGCTGGGGGGGGGCAAACATGTGTGTGTGTTGGGGGGTACATAAGCTTACATAGTGACAATTTTGAAAATCTTTTTCTATTAAACCAAAAGACCTACAGCTCTGATATTTGATATGCGGCATCATCTAGTGGACCTCTATCAATATATTGTATAAATTATAACCCCAGGGTCAAAAGTAGCCCGTTCCCGGACGCCATAAGTTTAACATAGGCTTATATAGTGAAAACTTCAAAAATCTTCTTCTCCCAAACTAGAGGGCCTAGAGCTTTGATATTTGGTATGTTGCATCATCTGGTGAATTCTATTAAGATTGTATAAATCATGGCCCAAGGGACAGAATTAGCCCGTTTCCGGACATCACAAGTTTTACAAAGGGCTTATATAGTTAAATTTTTGGAAATGTTCTTCTTCCAAACAGAGGGGCCTAGAATTTTGATATTTGGTATACAGCATCCTCTGGTGGACCTCTATCAAGAGTATACAAATTATTGCCTCAGGATTAAGATTAGCCCATTCCTGGACATCGCAATTTAACATAGGCTTATATAGTGAAATTTTTAAAAATCTTTTTCTCTCAAACAGATAAGCTTAGAGCTATGATATTTGGTATGTAGCACTATCTGGTGGATCTCTATCAATATTGTATGAATTATTGCCCTAGGGTCATAATTAGCCCATTCACAGATTTTACATAGGGCTTATATAGTGAAAATTTAAAACTCTTCTTCTCCCAAACAGGAGATCCTAGAGCTTTAATATTTTGTATTGAGCATCACCTTGTGGACCTCCATCAAGATTGTATAAACTATGGCCCCAGGGTCAGAATTAGCCCATTCCTCGATGTCCCAAGTTTAACATAGGCTTGTTTAGTGAAAACTTTTAAAAATCTTCTTCTCCCAAGTTAAAAGGTTAGAGCTTTGATATTTCATATGTAGTATAATCTGGTGGACTTTTGTTTTTGTGCTCTTTGGACTTAGGTGACCGATAAAGCCCTATGGGCCTCTTGTGTTTATCATACCCCCCCCCTTTTTATTCGGCAGAACCTGTGGTAGGTGACAGGATAAAATAGTACATAATACTCTAGACTATTCTAGATTTAAAGAAATTGCAGACCACACTTTCTTCTTGGTGGAATTTTAAATAGTCTAACCTTTATAGGATAGAAAACACTGTTGATAACAAGCAATTCCTTCATTTTCCATAATATTTTCAGTAGCTTTATTCTTAAGGAGCATAAAAAGTGGGATTGTGGAAGAACCTGTTTAGATAAATTTACTCACCAAGAAAATAGTTATGCTTAACAGTTATAGATAGTCTTAGTCCCTCTGGATGGAAAATCGAGTCTTCACATTGTGAAGTACAAGAGATATTTTTTTACTTACCAAATGTCGAATTCCATTTACAAAGTGATAGGCAAAACTAAAGGCAAGACTGAACTTTGTGACTTGTACAAGACCTGTTCCCACCATGCCCCAGCTCTGTATCATGGCAATATAACCAGCAAAGTCCATAGATCCCGCTAAGTACACCAGTGGACCAATATACATGGCTGTAAATATAGATTGAGGACGGTTATTTGATTTGGTTAGAGCAATATTACCTTGCATCTTCCTACTTTTTACACCTTTCAATGAGGTTCTTGTCTAGATTTGGACCAGCAGGAGCCGACACTAACAGTGTCCAGGGATCCCAAATATCCCAGGAAATAGGGGGTCCCAGCAATCTCAGGCTAGGGATTCCGTCAGGATCCTTCAATATTTCTCCAGTACAATAGTACTTAATGTATCAACTAATGCTCCTGATTTTTTGTTTGTTTGTTTTTGTAGAAAACATTGTGGATAATGAAGAAATTGCTTGTAACAGGCAATTTCTTCATTTTCCATAATGTTTTCCAAAGCTTTTTTTTTTCAAGTTAGGCTTAGAAGGGCAGGATTGCATGTGAATGAGTTAATGTATATCAAGGAGGGATCCCTGATTGCTTAGAGAAAACCCTGAAGTAATAGGTAGGAATTCCCGTGGATCCCACTGAAGCAAAGTTAGTGTTGAAAGCTATATTTCACAAGTGAAGGACTTTACTTGGAACAATAATAACAGTAATTCAATGTACTGTAAGTGACATAATATAAAATTTAAAGATTAAATCCCATGATAATTAGTAAGCGAACAATCACTGCTGTCAATAAAAAAACTGGTAGACCAATCATTCCTTTAGACCTATAGTTCACTTTGAATTCTGTCAGTAATGTTAAGTATTAAACAGCTTGTCCAAGTTGTAGTTACAATGTAAGGTCACATAACAAAAATATGCCTTTTATTCTATGCCCCTGACCATATATTTTACAAAATAAATGTTATCAGTGACTTTTGTCAGTCAAATCTAATATTCAGAAGAGTGAGACTATTGACATAAGAGAAAAAATCTATCCAAACCAGTGAATTTATCCATTATTAAAACAGTCTATCATTTAATATATCAAATGATAAACAATAAAAAAAAATCTAGATATTTAATATCAAAAGGGACAAGAACTGCCACAAAGAAGTAACAGCTGAAAGATAAAGATATGACCAAGTTGAAAAACTTGTGTTCTTTGAAACCACAAGTTGTATGAAGATTCACTTTGATCTAGTCAGCCATCTGGAAATGAAAGATCATAGGATAATAATGAAAGGGATCCATTAACCCATTCAAACATGATATAATCTTAGACCATTCCAAGTTCAAAGAAGATGCAGGCGACAATTTAAGGTTGATAAAATCTTCATTACTTTTTTGTCTTATAGGGTAGAAAACATTGTGGATAATGAAGAAATTTCTTGTAACAAATACTTTCTTCATTCTCCACAATTTTTTCCAAAGCTCTCATATTGAGGGACATTTAAAAGTGTCATTAGGTGGGAATGGGTTTAAAAATGTAGAAAATCAATTGAAAATAAGATAAGTTACTGCATGTAAAAAGATTTGTGAAATAGCAGCAATTTTTGGGGACTTCTTGCAAATGAGAAAAGGGCAAAATTTAAACGTATGAGAAAAATTGATTGAGAAATAAGGAAGAACCATAATTGCATGTCAAAGCACCAGACTTACAAACTGACAAACAGTGAATTCTATAAAATTTCCGCGAGAAGCAGTCGCAATGGTAACACAAACTGTTAATGGGTGTCTTAACCCTTGTCATGCTGAATTAAAAAACCTATATAGAATTGCTTTAAAATCAAAGGACTGACTGTCTTGATAAGAATCTATATTTCTATTGAAAATTGATAATTCAAACAACTCTGGTATAAAGGGGACAAGCAAGAGGTGTAGACTAAGATAAGACTGCACAGCACAGAAATATTCCGGGTATGACAACACTTAAGATTAGAATTATTATAATTGTTATTACATAATATACTATACTGACCTACAGTTAGTACAGCGCCTGTTATCCTATGTGTAATTGACATGACTGGTGGTAAAGGGAATTTATACACACTCAGATGTGGGGACAGTGGACGGTTTAACTCTCTGTTTTTCTCCCAGAAATTCTTCATCCCTACTGCAGCTTTATCTGCCGGTGTAGCAGAAGATGATGCCAAACTGTAACAAAAAAAAAAAAAAAATACAATATGGAAGGATATTATTTTGCATTTAAGTGGTCTTTTGCCATCTTGTTGCCTAATAACAATTCTAATAAGTAACAAATACATATCATGGTTTTATTTTTATAATTTTTTTCATGAACTGTTTGGACGCCTGACGCCTGAAATATTTGGACACCATTGCTCACAAGCCGTGTGAAACAACAGGCCTCCTAAACTTTGTGGCAAATGAGGCCTTGATACATTACCAATTATGATGATACATTACCTATATCGATGACCTTGACCTTACAAACTAACTGATGCCTATCAATGCAAGGACTCTATGTCCTGGATTCATTTTCAAGGGTATCTGAATAAAACAGCAAAAAGTTTTATTTGAATTAACCCTTGTCATGTTGAACCCAGAATATTCCTTTTTTGTTGGAGGTATTGACAACCATCAGCCTGTCTGTTCCTTTCACAGCAGATTCGTTTACAAGAATAATATTCAAAAGAAATTGTGCCTACAACCAGGGTTTCCAGTGCTTTCAGCTCTTTGATTCTTTTGATTCTATTCAGCATGATAAAGGTTAAGTTTACTGCTCACACCTTACCTTGGGCCATATTTACCAACACATTCTAAAGGGCTAGTACTGGCATTTGTACATGAGAGGTCATTGACCGTGATATAGAAGGGGTCAAAACTACAAAAAGAGCATATCTTTAGTACAAATTCAATGGTTTCCAGCAATGATAAGAGCATTTAGGTTATTTGAAGGGGTAAATACATAAATAAGAGAGCTATTGGCCCAGATGCGCTTGACAGAGTCAGTGTCCACAATCTTTTTTACCCTATAAAGCAAATATTTTCTTAATTCCACCAACTTGAAAATGTCGTCTATAACTTCTTTCAATTTGAGCCTTCTATGATTTTGTCATGTTGCAATTGGTTAAATCCTGAATTTGTTTAATCTCATTTATTTGTCATGATAAATTATGACATAGAAGATTACTTAACAAACCTTGCTTTGCTAGCTTACTTTAAGAACATTTTCTTATCCAAATTGACAAATTTCAATCTTGTCAGAAATTTCACTAAGACAAATATTCTGACCATTTTTCAGAATATCAGATGAAGGACATCACAGAGCCAAATAATTCACACCTTAATTGCTAAGAGAGCTAGAAAATGCACAAGTCAATTAGGAGTGCATCCTCACAACCAGATAACTTAGTCCATTTTGTTATTCCATTTACATAAGTGGAATTAGTAACCTTGGATTAAAAAGATGGTAAAACTGCACTAAGATTCATTCAAGTGCCTGTAAAAACTGTGCACTCAACTTATTACTGAAATCATTGAAAATATATTCTCTAACATTTCCTATACAACATAAAGACAAGTTTTCTTGTTCTTAACTTCTTTACTTTTTATTCTCTTCACCTTATTTAGAATCTTGCCTTCTGGTTTATAAACTTTTACCCATTCCCAAACAATCCCTCTTTTTATGCCCCTCAAGAAAAAGCTTCGGAAAACAATGTGGATACTGATGAAATCGTCTGATACAAGCTTTTCCTCATTATCCACAATGTCTTCTGTCCAGAGAGATGAAAGAAATAAAACTCCAAAAACTTGAAATTGTTGTCTGCATCTTTTTTGAATTTGGGTCAGTCTAAAATGTTGTCAAGTTGCAATGGGTTAATAGTTACCTACCACGACTGTGTGTATAACATCAGTCTGGGAGTCAGTCTGTGACAGGGAATTCTGAAAATATAAAGTTTATTGGGAGAGGTGATGGACTGTACTGTATTCAATATATTGACTCTTAGTACAATTTGTATACCAGTAGGCATTTGGTACAATTTATATAGACATGTGTCACAGGGTATGAAGACAGTGCAATATATATGCAGTCTGATCTTTGTCTATAGCCCCAGCCAAAGCAGGAGTATTCCATTTTCAGCATGATGTTGGTTAAAATCAAAAGGCTGAAGGCAGGTCTGGTTATCAGGGTCAATATTTAGTTTGGGAATAGGTCAAATAAAAAGATCTGGCTCAAAATGACAAACAGCTAGTGGTGGTTGTAAAAGACTAAGTTTCTGAAAAAAGATCTAATAGTCACAGTAACACTCTTTTTTGAACATAATAAGTTACAAGTTATAGTAACCTGGCTCTACAAACCTCATTGCTTCTTATGTGAACAACATTTAAACAAAATATATGTTTGAGACGAAAAGGGTTTATCCTTTTCACGCCTTTTTAAATTTAAGACAGGACCAAATTCAAAGAGGTTGTAAACCACAATTGGATGCATTTGAAATGCATCCTATGCAAGTTCTTCTTTTTCCACAATGTTTTCTCAAGTATAAAACCACAACCAGATGTAAAATCCCAGGTTTGTAAAGGAAAGGGTTAAAGAATTTCTCTTTCATTTTCTATGCAAAATCCAGGAACCCACTTAAAAGAGTTTAAAGTTCATTAATTCTAGGCTTTTTTTAAAGAGAAAGGTAATTCTGTATAGAAATTTGAAGGCTTTATGCCATTTTATAAGGGAGTAGAAAGTTCTTGAAGCATTTCCTGGCCTCTATAACCTATCATAGACAAAATTTTAGATTCCTCCTTGAAAGAAGATGCAGAAGAAAGCACTAATAAAACTTGTTGTTCAAAAATCAATATTTCTTTTAGAAATCAATTTCATAAACAACTCTGACAGGAAAAGTATAAGCAGAAGGGAAGACTAAGATCAGAGAGCACTTATGTGCAGCCTGATCTTGGTCTTCACCTCCTGCCATAACTGGCCTATTCCATTGTTCCTTTTTGTCAGGACCCCTTTTTGACCCCATTCAAAATATAATCAGTTGGACCCTTTTGGCCCTATATTGATTTTAAGAAATTACACTTAAAGGGTTCATTCGAATTCACAATTTGCATGATCGTGATTTTTGCTTTAGTCACGGGTTACGCAAGATTTCTAGTTGTGTAACTCTATGACCTCCAAGTCTAACTTTTGAAGCTTAAAAACTTGCAAAAAATGAATGAAAATGTATATGTCAATGATCTATTACTTTAAAAGAGAAATATATTGCCTTATTTGTCGTCACATTTTCTGCAATTAATTAATATGACTCGATATAATGTTAAAACTTAAAGTTTGTCCTACCGAATCGTTGACAACATGTTTTGAGTAAAGCGTCTGATGATGTAATATAATTCATTCCATTCATTTTTGCTCTTATTTCAGTTTCGCATAAAACTTTTTTGCGACCGTATCGAACCGTATTTTGAGTTGTTGATTGAGTGGTGTTTAACGCCGCTTGTGTGTGATTTTTAACGTAAAATATTTAGGTTTGTGATACTAGAGACAAAAATAATATGTCCGCTCCTTTTTTCCCAACAAAAAACAAAACTTAAAACAAAGAAACAAACAACAACAAAAAAAATGAAATAATGTAGCTGAATTTTATCTTCTTGGCGTTATTTGAATGCACAATTGGTATTTTGAATAAATCTTGCTCAAGTTAGAAAATAGGGGATTCTTGTGCACACTTTTGTATGGGTGGTTATAAAACGCTGACAATATAGAATGTATAGTAACGCATACGATATAGGATAAAGAGGCATTTCCGATAGAGATATAAAACGCAGACAACATAGATAAAGAAGGAGCATGCTATTACGCAGGCAATATAGACAAAGAATTTAAATTTCAAAGTAATTTCTTGAAACATTTTTTTTTTTATTTTGATAGATTTGTATATATTTTTCAGAGCTTATTTAATTCACGAGTTCGACTTTGTTTGCTCCTTTTTAATAAAAAATATGTTACAAATTGATTTTGAACTTTCGATGATAAATGAGAATGCTTTGGTTATAAAAATGTTCATGATCACACAGTATTATTTGATGGTTTTAAGTTTTGATGATGCGTTGATTCTGTTATTTTTTCAACAAATGAAAAGTTTAGGATATATACTTTGAAATCGCGAATGCGTCTGAATATACGTGAAACAACTCATTCCTCCAAGCCCATACTCTATTTTCCTGTTCTTGGCCTTAAAACACCTTTTATGTAAATTTTCGAATTAACTGATAGATATAGAGGTCGTTTGTATTCGTATGAACTTTATTTCAAAGAAAAGGCTCAGGAAAAAACTATTTACCTTCACAACTATGTAAAGGGGCTGTTAATTTGTTAAACCTTTTTTTAATTTACTCCGTTCGGGAAATAAGTTCTCTCAACTTAGATTAGTATCTGTCGCGCCTGCTTCCTAATTTTTAGTCCAAATAAAAGAACCAAGATAAATTTCTGCTCCTGCAGTAATCAATTATGAACCTATTGATTGAGAAACCAATGATTAATCTAAACTGTTAGCCCGCTGTCTGTGAGAGACCCATAGATCTAGGGGCAGTAACCCAGTCAATGATTAATCTCCCGAGGCTTGATACAACATGCTATCTAGGGTCAATCTACAGATGGACAAGTTCAAGAGGGTAGTGAAAGGTCAATTCTACCCACCCATGTGACCACCCACTGAAACTTGAACATCTATAGAAATCGAAGAAACTGGGTTTATTATCAATTTAGCATATTTCTACAGTGTTTACAATAGCTATTTAAAAGGGCGAAGGAAATTTGATAGTTTTGGAACTGCTACCGATAAAATACAGTATGACAATAAGGCAGGGGCCTAATTGATAACCGATAGCCGAAATTTATTTAAAGAAGTGTGGTCAACACCTTACGATATTGATGTTTGTTACATACCTATAAAAGATATGGATAAAAATCTGGCTATCTAATTCAACTCGACAGAAAAAAATCCGTATTCGGCGTGTACCAAAAAACCGTATTCGTCGAGTACCGTTAAATACAGACTACTTTTTTGTGTATTGACGTTCGGCTTTTTTCGAAAAGTTGGTTATTTCTTAATCATTTAAGAGAATTTTCTTTATGCCATGTCCTAAAGGGTATATAATAAAAGGAATATTACAACAATGTGTTTTTCCTATGAGTTATCGTGTTCTCGAAACGTGTGTAGGTATTTTTATTGGATTCGACCTTCGGTCTCATCCAATAAAAAAATACCTACATACGATTCTCGAACACGATAACAACAAATAGAAAACCACGCTGTTGTAATATTACCTATATATTATGTTTAGTCACCTATCATAATTATCTCGTCAACTTTGTCAGTTGCATTTTCGGCGGCACAAGTTTTGCGAACAATAATTAGCAAACTGTCAGAAAGAACTGATCGTAGTTCAAGGATTTTGATTATGAATGACGGGCAAGGTACGTTAGTTGAAAACTATATGAGAAAAGGAGGTATTTACATGAAATATCTTTTCCGACAATGCAAGTTTTAGTACCATGTTACACACTGCGATAGATTGGAATATTTTTAGAATGTTCCAAAATAAGTTGAAGATTGGCTTATTCAACTTGACTCAAATATGTTTAGTCCTCCGCGATCCTGAACTAACTGGGTCTGATGGCCTTTTCCGAATGTCTAGGTTTTCTGGTACCTCATAATTTGATGTGCAAGAGAAAGTTCGGCATGTGAAAACATTGTTAAAAACGGTAAAAATGCGTTTTATTGATATTGTTTTGAAACAGTCAAGAATCAGCTTGTTGTTTGTTTAGTTACTACAGATTGAACAAGCCGTGGTTACTGCATTTGTAACATGGCGTCTTTTTACTTATGGTTATATAAACATTCAAAACACAAAATAACCAAATCTTCATTGAATAGTCATGTATATATAACCAAAAGGCAATTAAGATAATGATAAGAGAATGGCCATAGAAAAAAAAAAAAAAAAAACCAAGCCATCACAAACAAAGTTACTTTTTCGGCTTTTACTAACAATCAAAATCGAAGAAAGACGGACAATTTGTAATCATTTTTAAAAAATGAATTAGAAATCTAGTAAATTGAATTTGTTTGATAGAATTACTAGCAATCATTTATGAGGAAAGATGAATGACATTTTTTCAAATGCCGAATGGATCATACTTCTCAATTATTTGGGAGTAAGAAGAAATGAAATATGTAAGTTATGCGTATTGAATGTTTGGGAAACACAATGCCCCCGCAACAGGACTAAACGTTTGACTCTGGTACGTGACCTTGACCTTATCACACGACCTTGACATTGGCATGAGGAGATGCATATTATGGAGAGGTATCACCATGCCAAATATGAGCATTGTATCTTTAATAGGCTGGTAGTAATTAGGAATGTTAAGTTTTTTGGTTAAGTTTTGAAGACAGACCGACAGACGGAAAGACGGACAGACGGACAACGGTTAAACAATATGCCGCAGGGGCATAAAAAGACTATTCTCAATTCTATTTAACCAAACTCATTAATAAATATACGTTTTTTCCCTACATTGTCTGCGTAACACAGCACATCCTTTCTTTGCGTCGGAAATACCTCTTTATCCTTTATCGTATGCGTTACTATGTATTCTATATTGTCTGCGTTTTATACCCACCCCTTGTGTATCATTCAAAACCGATACCGCCCACAAAATGGACCTCGCTACGCCTCGTGATAAATGGACTTCTATATATGCAATATACAAAAAAAGAAAGAAAAAAACCGAAACCACGCAACATTTTTTTGTATTATATCATTTCAATGTTGTTGTTTTCTGGCAATGGATAAAATTGATGCTAGAAAAGAAGGGTTTCTTGTACACATTTTTGTTATATTACAACACAAAATTAACAATTCGATGACGACATTAAAGGGGGAGGGAGACACTCCACTCAACCTTAGAAAATAAGTCATTATTTGAATTCCTGAAATTTGAAATTGGTATACAGTTCCCATAAAGTGTTAACTTCCCCCAAAACCCAATTCGGAGATTAAATTAATTTTTCATTTCCTGAAATTTGAAATTGACGTCCAAGCCACACCGCGATGAGGTGCTCTCTACCATAAGCCGGCTTTAGTCTGAGATCGCGTAAGCAATCTGAGGCTAAGATGAACACGGTAAAATTCAAACCCACGCAGAGTTTGATGTGAAAACATACAGCTAACGCAATTAATATAATATTCTGTCACTTGAAAAGTAGATCGGATCGGATAACAACACCAGATGATATATATTATTTTTCGAATAAAGAAACAACATATCAACAAGTGGTAACGATTGCATTCTTTCCCCGCCAGATGTATAAATGACTGGAGAAAAAACTTACTGGTACAATCAGTATGTGAAGATATGAAATTGCATTGGATAAACTTTGAGTTTATGGAAAATTTGACATCTCTTCTATATAGTAGACTTAATAGGAGTAATGATATAAAAACAGCAGCGGAGGAAAGCACGTGCTTAAGAAGATTGATAAGCCATCCATTGCATTTGGTGCTCCGAATGATCACAGTAAACAGTACTGTCTCAATTTCAAAGGTAATTAAACTTTAAGAACTAGAACTGTCGAATAACCCCACTGCCGCCTCTTTGTAAATGAGTCCAAATTGTAACCATTGAAATGTTGACCATTCATGATTTATCAAGTGAACATTTATTTTACAAATTAAGTCATGACTGTGTAACAAAAATAGAGATTTTGTTCAACATTGAAGATGGAAATTATGGATTTTGTTCAATGTCGAACATGGCGTTTATATTCTGGAATAAACATGTGAACCACTTTTATTTTTTAAATCTGTCAACCTGTTCAGGAGTTATGATTTATTCTCTATGTATTGTATATAAGAAAATAAATCAAAGGGGCATAACTCTTGATAAAGTTAATCATAATGGAAACTGCAGCTGCAGACTCCATTAAAGTTTCAGCAAGATTGGCTAAGAACTGTAGAAGAAGAAGCGGACACAATTTTTATTATCTATATATTCTACCCGTATATAGGATAATAATTCAAAGGGAAATAACTCCTGAAATAGTTAATTAATAGATGGTGCCACATACAAAATATCAAAGCAGTAACCTTTCTTTTTTGAGAAGAAGAATTTTAAAAGTTTTCACTTATATGCGCCTATGTAAAACTTCAATTACTTGTGATCCCCAGGAACTGGCAAATTTTGACCCTGGGGATATAATTTGAACATTCTTGATAGAGATTCACCAGATGATGCTACATACCAAATATAAAAGCTATAAGCCTTATGGTTTTGGAGAAGAATAATTTTTGAGTTGTCACTATATAAGCCTATGTAAAACTTGTGAACCACGGGGATAGGCCAATTTTGACATTTGGGCCATAATTTGAACAATCTTGGTAAGGGTCCATAGGATGATGCTACATACCAAATATCAAAGCTGTGGACACTTCTATTTCGGAGAAGTTTTCTCTATATTAGCCTATGTTCAAACTTGTGACCCCGATGACAGGCCAATTTTGACCCAGGGGGCCTAATTTGAACATTCTTTGTAGAGGTCCACTAGATGATGCCACATACCAAATATCAAAGCTCTTGGCCTCTCCGTTTCATTAAAAAAAGTGTTCACTATATACAGCTATGTAAAACTTGTGCCCCCTGGGGACGGGCCAATTTTGACCCTCGGGCCATCATTTGAACAATCTTAATAAATGTCCACTAGATGATGCTACATACCATATATCAAAGATGTACGCCTTATGGTGTCAGAGAATAATACTGAAATTTGCCCTTTTTGTTGTCATGGAAACCTGAGTTCTGCATGGAATTAAATTCTTTGAACAACTTTTGAAGAGCCTGACAAAAGAAATATTCCTGCTAAGTCTGATCCCAAGTTCCCATTACAAGGAAGGTTTCGGTAAAGTTTCAGCAAAATTGGTCTAAAAATGTGGGAGGAGATGAGGACACAAAATTATGTACACGGACGGACAGACGGACGGACAGACGGACAACCTTATTCCAGTATACCCCCCCCTAACTACGTTGTTCGGAGTATAATAACGTTCATGATACAGAAATGTAATTCTAAAATAAATATGCGACTCCTCTGGAATTCGAACTCGGATCTTTCTTCTATAGTAAGTTGGACGACACACCATCATGTCTTTGTAAAAGCTAGCCTACGAAAATGTGATATCACTGTTTAAACACTATATTTACAAACACTCTTATATACAATATTTCGGCAAATTTGAAGTAAAAGATAAAGACAAATATGGCGAAATATCGAAACAAGGGTGTTTACATATAGTTTTTCAACGATAGGCTATAAAACGCCAAGCTATTTAACTTATAGCTACGAAGCTTAGGTCGACAAACGACTAGTTGGGTTTAGAATAAAAATACATTTGTATTATCGTCTGCTATCTCACAACGCTGAGTTTGATAGAAGCGTATTTCTACAGCCCAACTGGGCTAAGGTTTTGTTGCCATCGGTTTTACAACATTTAATGATTTGTTCAAGTACCATCGTGACTCCGCCCAGTAGTCTCAAACATGCGTTTAGACTGTCGGTATCGAGTGGCGCTTTCTTGTCGTCACTGAAATGCCAAAGGATATCTATCGATTAATGTTTTCATAATGTTTTTTATTATAATTATCATTGTCAATGCACACTGTAGTCGTTCAACATAAAAAGCTATATACATTTTACATTTTTCAAAACAGTTTTTCAAAGCTTTGAACTTGTTGTCATTTAAAAGCAAAACAATAGCAAAACATGAAAAAGAACGGAGGATATATTTTATAACTAGCGAAGCGTCATTTTGAGGTATTCTCAGAGTTCAACGACTGCATAGTTCTACTGGATATTTAACCACTAAATCAATCAAACAGTACCTACCCAATAAAACGCATGTCTTGTGTTTTTTATGAATATTCAAACATCTGCCTGTAATTTCATCCCCCAAGCATTTTTGACCCACCTTCGCACACCTTACTCGTAGTGAGCTTTGTGATCATTGACTGTCTGTCGTCCGGCAATACAACACGTTTAGTATTAACATCATAGGGGCATGCTTTTGGCCTAAATATTGATGAAACTTTATCAGAATGATTATCAGGTCATTAAGATGAACGCTATTTGCCCTAGTTTCTTTGTTAACACTCTGGGTGCCACAAATTTGTTCGAATTTGGTGGAACTTTGTCAGGATGTTTTATAAAGTTGAAAACTGAGAACGACAAAATTTCAACCTAAATCATGGGAACGGGAGAAGGGACCTTAACGATAGTTTCTGTAGTTTTAGCTACAAAAGTGGCTAAATTTTTTCTGGGACTTTGTCAGAATCAGGTAAAAAGAGATAAACCCTGTCGAAAATGCGAACATTCCATATGAAAACACCACAACGGGCGCATTCCTTTGTTTATCCTCTAGGGGGTTACAATTGGCTCCACTTTAATGAAATTTTGTCATAGTATTTGTCCGAGCATAAGATGAATGCTGTTGAAATCGAGAGCATTTAAATAGAAAAGGCGAGAAAATTACCTCTGTGACAATATCTTTGGTTTAACTCTAGCGACTTTACAAACATGTAATTGTCCCAATCGTTATAAAAGTCAGAATACTTTCAGGTCTTAGAGATGAATCCTGTTGGAAAATGGTGTTGGGAAATCGGGAAAGAGGGCATTAATGACAACATTTTTTACACTTTCAGGGCTATATCTTTGGCTCAATTTTGAGGAAACTTTTCCCGAATGTTTATAAGGTTATGTGGAAGTTGGGTAAATTTCACGGAAAAGGATACTTATAATCATTTCTTTGTTTACACTCTATTTGTGCCTAATCTTGATAAAGATTTGTTAGAATGATTACCAGGTGAGCGATTTAGGACCACCATGGTCCTTTTGCATATAGTAGAAAACACACACACGAAGACACAAATAAGTAAATAAAATTGTTATATGCAAAAACTTATTTCGACTGGTTTCACGTTGGAATGAGTATTCCCGACAATTCCATATGTGTGAGTCTGATCAGAAGTCTTATTAGAGTCTTCACTATGCGCACTACTTTTAATGGTAACATGAATGGAGTGTATTCAAATTGTAAAGAACTCCTTCAACAGCAAGCTTTTTAAATCCTCAGTTACTTTAACCTCGTTTATCATGATATTAACTTGCAGTGGTAAAGAAAATTACTAAACGAAACTATGCTTTGCTAGTCTACAGTCAATTTCAGAGCTTCTTTTTTCAAGAATTCCTTCCTCGTAGCTTTTATAATATTCCTCATTTGTACATGCTTCAGAGGTCCTTTATCATGAAAGATCATGAGAGGAGATTCTGATATGGGTTTCAATAGTATTGTTACCAAACGACAAAATTCTAGAGACAAAAGGATTATTCGTATATGAATTGATGTCGTGTTAAAATTAATCAAAATAATAATACAATCACATATTATCCACTCAAGATTGGGCCAGTGGTACATATAGGGAAATGATGTGAGTGTGTGTATGTGTGTGTTTGTGTGCGTGCACGCGCATGTGTGTGTGTGTGGCGAGGCGAGAGGGTTGATAACCGAGGACAAGCTGCCGGTCGCGCCCGACAGTGAAACTTGCTTGAGATATCGGACGGCATTAGTTTGTAGGACAATTAAATAAAAAAACAATTGGTTCTCGTGAGTTACATAAAGGAAATTATTGCACCTCTAATTAGAAGTGATCTAATTGGTCATCTTATTCTTCATTTGATCGGTGAATTGTAATTATTTGTCTAGAAGTCTACCAAATTTGCCTATTTCGGTCATCCTGGCCAAGCCGGGATTGGCCAAGTCGCCAGCATTCTTTCAATCTCTGGCAGATTTGCCGACCATTACGGTGTGAGATAAACACTACATATGAATGCGTTACATCTCGCAAAATAGCAGCAATCTGAGAGCACAAAACGTATGGGTTCTGGCTAGATCCTTGGAGCTGAGCAGAGTCGAAACATTTCGCTTTTAGATTATATGAATGGACGGTCGTCATATTAAACTGAACATTGATGTTTGAAATACCAACCCGAATGACCTGTAATAGATGTATTAACTTTTACAAATAGTTGTTTAAAGACATTCTTTGATGGTTTGCTTCAATATGACGGATCAAACATTGATATGAATCTTTACTGACGGAAGTAACTGACACAATCTAGAGATGCACAAACTCATTTTTGTATGTTTAAGACTCATTTCCGATGTATGAAATTAAATCATGTCAACCATTTTTATTGAAAAATGAACTTGATCCATTACCAGATGACAAACTTTTAGACTCGACCATATTGAAAAGAGTGGCAGACGACAATTTGAAGTTTATGAAATTTTAGATTTTTCAACTTTCTGGATAGAAAACATTTTAAATGAAGAAATTTCTTCATTCACCGCAATTATTTTCAAATTGTTTTTCTTTGAGGCGTCAAAACCCGTCATTTTTTGGGAATGGGTTGACATTATTAATTTGATATCCAAGCTATCCAAGATCTGATTTTTAGAATTGGAGGATCGTATCCAGAATGCACCTCGCTAATCCTAATACAATATTCAAAGGGTGACCAAGATAAGCCTGTACACGTTTCGCAGGGTTATAGGCTTATGGTACTTGATATATCTTATTATATTCCCATAACTATTTCTAGTAAAATATAGACATTGCTCGCAGACAAAATTGGACACGTCGGGGGGGAAATCTGTATCTTATAGTGTCAGATGACGTCATAATGCGAAAAAACATACTTTTAGTCGAAATGGTAAAGGAGAAGGGAAAAACTTGCGGAAATTCAGATTTTTTCAATAGGTAAAAATAGGTATATGATAAATGGAAAGCTACGTTACGATTGCAATACAACATCTTGTATTTGCTTCTCGCTGCTGAGGAAAATTTTATACTCAATTTGACCTTCGATCTAGTGAAATATCGAACTTCCCCCCGCAGCTCAAAGCAAATACAAGATGTTGTATCACTACCCTAGCATAATACTCCACACATTGTGTACACAAACAATTGTGGTAAATGGACTTTTTAAAGATCGCCCCAAAACAACAACTACTACTAAAACAAGACAGTGTAAACAGTCAATATTTTATATACTAGAAATAAATGATTACAGATTAACAATAATGTGTTTAATACTGTGTGTGTTTAGAAGTATAATACCTGTATAATTAAAAAGAAATGTGACACGATAATGGACAGACTAGGTGCTTATATGGTGTCACCGAACTACCACCACATACCACATGATTCAACATGAAAATTTGGTGAAAAAAAACTCAACAAAATCCATGTCAACTTAATTACAAAAAGGGCCATCCATGATTGAAAGTCACGCGCAGCAGAGAAATTGGGCGTGGCCAGCACTCTGTCAATATTTTTCTTTTTTAGATATTTGGTTTACGGAATCGCGGCTGTTGTATATTCAGATGATAGACCGGTCCCATTTGTCAAACAGGATAGTCTAGCTCACGAATCTCATTCGGAGATGTCTACCTTCAGTACACAGTCTTGATTGAAATAAATAGAGAAATATTGCAACCGATCCCGTAAAATAACACAATACAACAAAAGGGAGATAAATAAGTCCATAAATGATTATTTTTGACAACGCCAACAACTAAATACCATCCCTAAATACCACCTCACTTCCTGTATAGTGTCATACACAGTCATCATATGTGCGTAAATCAATGACGTCCGTAAAAAAACCCTTGCATATGACAATAGTTAAAACTTTCTATACACGGAAAGCTAGAAATACAATAAGCCGATTGGTCATCCTTACAGGACAAATAACAGATCTCCGCGTAAAACAAACAATGACTCCCCAAACATTAATTTAGACCGGAAGTGAATGCTAATTTAAACAATTTATGTCGGTTTGCAGAATGGAACATCAAAACTACAGTTTACCCCCTCCCCGTTTTATAAAATTTTAGACCCGTCCAAATTCAAAGGTTTTGCAGCTGAAAATTTAAAGTAGATTTCATTTGAAAAATAACCATTCAGTGTGGTAGAAAATATTGTGGAAAAAGAAGAAATTGCTTGTTACAAGCAATTTCTTCTTTTCCGAAAATGTTTTTTCAAGTATAAAATCAAAATGGCGTAAAAACCAGTGATTGCACAGGAAAGAGCTAAGTCGCCATCCAACTATCTACGTTTCGGCCATGTCCAACATACCCCACCAAACAATCGCGTCCCCGTAGCTTTTCGTCTCGGAAGGCTATAGAAAAGCAGGGGGTTTTGGGTAAATCTTCCGTTTTCACTGTTGTACATCGTTTCAACCCGTTAACAAACGGCAAACATTTAGACTGGTTGTTATCGAAAGGAGTTGCAGACGACAATTCAAAGTTCAAAATTTTAGATTCTTTTAATTTTTCTTTGTTGAAAACATTGTGTGAAATTAATAAAATATTTGTTGCAAGCAATTTCTCCATTCTACACAATGTTTTCCAATTGTTTTTTCTTGAAGGGCGTCAAAAAGCGTCATTATGCGGGAATAGGTTAATAAAATGTTTGATAAAATACATAGTTGTTGATCCCTGGTCGAAAATTAATGAAATTTCCCCTAAAATCGGAATACCAAAGATAATTCGCTGACCCATTTGTTCTTACAATCAACACAATAATAACCAGCCCGTTGATATTAACATGGCTTTCGCTACAGCTTAAAACATTTCGGGTAAGTTCAGTCTCATACATGTACATTTATATCTATTTCTTGTTCCAATAATATTTTCACTTTCAGTCTCTTTTCGACACTTTTCCAGTTAATCCTGGCTACCGGAAGTGACGTTTAATACAGGTTTCCGGAGGGCCCCTAGACTGTCCCAATTGACCCAGGATAGTCGGGCTGTGAGATCTGAAACAAGAAATATGAAATAGATTAGAGCATCGACAGTTTCAGAAAATAAAGACCGGATCTCTCCAGTAAATCAAGCAGTCGACTGACCAATCAAAACATTTGTTTTGGCCAGAAGTGTTCTACATCATTTATTTTACGGACAAGTTTTTGCAATTTGTTTTCCTCCAGAAATCTCCTGATTTTTTTTTCTATTATCTTGTACAGAATCCAAAAGTGAGCAGAAAAAAGGGTCACCGAATCAGATTTATAAAAGCGGCGCCAAGTATAAACGTTTAACATTGTTACTCTAGAATAAGTAGAATTATTTTGGTATGAAACAAACACCTTATTTTTCTTAACAATATGATATGATTATATATGTTTAATAATTTCCAATGTATTATATATCTCCTTTCTTTCTTTCCATTCACTCGTCAAGTTTTGATAATTTTGCCAAATTCAGAACACTCACACGAAAGTACTGTACATCGAGCCGACAGCTTTCAATGAGTCATATCTCGCCTTCGTCCTTCTCGCCTCAATCGGGCGTATTAATTTATGGTCAGATCCGATCTACTTTTCAAGCGACAGAAGATCACATTGATTGAAATAGATGTTTTTACATTATGTTTTCACGTTAAACTCTGCATGGGTTTGAATTTTTAGCATTGTAACGTTAGCCTCAGATTGCTTACGCAATCTCAGGCTAAAAACCAAATTAGAAAATCGTCATCGCTTCCGATTTTATTCGAGACTTTTCGATGCTGCGCAAAGTGAAAAATCTCGAATTCTTCATTAACCTATACCGACACAATAACACTTTTGGACACCTCTCTAGAAAAACAATTGGGAACACAATTTGCAAATTGAAGCAATTCCTTGAAACCTTCATGTTACACAATGTTTTAACACAAAATGGGGGGGGGGCTGAAACAATTGAAAATTTCATAAACTTAAGACTGTCATTTGCAACATCTTCTTTTTTAATAATATTAAAATTTTGTCGTGTGGTAATTTTCCTGGTTTTGGCGACTTATATGTACGAGATTAAGGTCGCCACCCAACGATTTCGTTACATGTTAAAGACCATAGATTACGAACCATAATTAAAAAAAAAATTCCAACGTTCGATATCCAAGGCGAACAACTTGTAGGTGGTAAGTGGACTGATCGGCGATCATTAAATTGGCCAATCAAATCGCATTTGCAGTTAAATGTCGCCACGTTTATCATCTATGAAAATCGTAAATGACCCAAATGTCGTAACTGCGGTTTTATCAAGCTGTGAGAACGAGGCTACGGTCGTCAGAAACAATTTCTTTTATGGTATTTTCCCTGGGAAATGTATTCGACTACATAGGGCAGACTTAAAATTTTTGACTGTTATCCCCGATAAGCTGTGCTATCGGGGAGAAATGTGCGTGAATAGCAATCCGACAAGATTTGTTCTTAATCTATTCTTGTTTTAGTTGTAGTTACAATATTTAAGACGTCATCCTCGGAACATGTTTCATATGAATGTCAGACGTAGATCCTGCTCTTCCTGTAAATATTATATTAACACTTATCTATAAGATAAATGGAAGAAGATCACGCATCTATTTTGTATGCTAGCGCACAAAGTAGATCCATAAAATTTTACCTAAATTATTTGTTTTTGTTTTGCTTGGTTTTCGCCGCCGTCATAGCGCAGTCGGTTGCGCGCCAGACTCCTTATCTTAAACCATGGGTGTCATGGGTTCGAACCCCGGCGGCGGCACATATTCTTTCCGACAATTGTCTCTCACCAATGGGTGGATAATCGTAAACCTAAGTTGGATAGCAGCTAGAGGCTAGGAAAGGATGTAGTGGTAGTACTGGTGTGCGAAATACCAGGAATCCATTGTTAAGTGCTCCAGCCGCCGCGATATGACTGAAATACTATTAAAAGCGGCGTTAAACCCCATTCAATCAATCAATTTGCTTGGTTTCTTATATTATAAGAAATGGAGATATTATTATTGTTTTTTTTATTTCATTGAGGTATGAACGGAAAAACTTAATCACACTAATGTATAAATCTGATTATAACCGGATTACCTTCATTTCTTAAATTAATCTGTTGATTCAGAATGAGTCTAATAGAATTAGTGCATTTTGATGTGATATTTTTCTATCCACATAGGGAAATGTAAAGAAGGCTGAGAAATTTTTATAATTGCGCGCAAATTATTTTCATTTAACCCTTTCCCGTACAATCCCTTGTTTTAACGTCCCTGTGATTTTGTACTAGAGAAAAAATTGTTGGAAAAGAAGACATTGCTTGTAAAAAGTAATTTCTTCTTTTCCCACATTTTTTCTAACCTATAGGTTGGTTCCTTTTCAAATTGCACCCACTCTTAATTTTTCCAATTTGGACTAGTCTAAAACTTTGCAAAACGGGAAAGGGTTAAACGTCTTAACATATAAAACGCTTTTGTGTATTTACCGCATTTCCACAATTATTTTTATGACCATGTATATTATAATTAAGAAAATATTGTGAGTTGTTCAAATATCGCTTGGAAACAGCAATTTCTTATTTCCCCACATTCTTTTCTGTCCTAAATGAAGTTAGTTTTTAAAATATAATTATCTAATTTCCGTCTGTATCCTCTTTGAATTTGGACCAGTCTAGGATCTTGTCGTCTTGTAATGGGTTATGGTATTCTTCCTAATAAATAACGAATAGCCCACTATCAGACGACAAATCGTAAACTAGACAAAATTAAAAGAAGCTACGGACGACATAATCAACGTGGTGAAATTTCAACGACTTTTGTATTTCTGATATCAAATATTCTGCGAAATGTAAAAGAAATAGCTCGTAATATAGAATTTTTTTCCTGAATATTTCCGTGTTTTCTCTCTCTCTCTCTCTCTCTCTCTCTCTCTCTCTCTCTCTCTCTCTCTCTCTCTCTCTCTCTCTCTCTCTTTCTTTCAGGCGTAAAAAAGACTGGTTGTCAAGGAATGATATATCACAATATGACAAGTCATACATCGATATACAAGTCATGAAATATAGAAGATTAGCGGTTGGAAAACAACCTTTTGTTGTGCACAGTCTTAATTACAATCCAATAGGTAAAAATATTTCTTCAAATATATCGATTTGAAATATATATAAATCTTCATGAATTATTGTTCTTTTTACGTCACTAGACACAGTGATGATTTAACCAATTAATAATTCAATTTTTAGTTTCGTCTATCAAAAACGAGCGTTCTGATTGGTCGGTAAACTTTATTCATAACTCAATGAACATAATTTTGAGCACGCAGCGAATTTGTATGCTTCCGCACAAAATAGTCCCATACAAAAAGGCATCAAAATTTGTAAAGGTTTTGTTTTTTCGCTCGATGCTATTAAATTATAAGAAATGAAGAGAATATTTTTTGTTTTCATGGAGGCATGAACCGAAAAACCTAATCACACTGTATGAATACGCGAAGCGGATTCATACAGTGTGTGATTAGGTTTTTCGGTTCATACCTCCATGAAAACAAAAAATATTCTCTTCATCTCTTAAATAGATGACAGATTTTAAATTGGTTCTTATTCAGAGAAGTTGTAGACAGCGACTGTTAGTTGATGACATTAAACAAAATCTTTGGCTGTTGGGGAAAAAATGTAGATAATGACGACATTGCCTGTAACAATCAACATATTCACTACCACCATGTTTTCAAAAGTTTTTTCATGGGGCCGCCAAAACTATAATTATGTGGGAATAAGTTAAGGCTTTAAATCACAGGGCTACGTTCGGGAAATAAAACAAGCTTTTTCCTCTTAAAATCTGCTAGTGACAAAGCAAAAGTAATCGCACAAAGACCGGTACATATTGTAAAGCGTCGGCGATCTTTTTTTTGTTTCCCAAACCATGTGCAGACATTTAGGAGGCTAACATTATAAATGTCCCTGATCAGCTCCCATTAGCTCAGTTGGTAGCGCACTCTTGTGGCTTTATTTCCATAAATGAAAAAGTGTATAGCTGTGTCCCTTAACCCCTTACGAGACGACAAGATTTGAGACTGATTCAAAGTGAAAGATAAATCTTTAAAAAAAGCTATTAGGATAGAAATCATTGTTGAAAATGAAAACAACAACAACAAAACAATCGCTAAATACAAGCAATTTCTTTATTCTCAAAAATGTCTTAAAAACTTTTTTATTGGAGGCGTAAATAGTTTGAAGTTGGATTTAATAATTACTTAAGCTATTCAAATTCGCGTCTCAAAGATCATACTTTACTTATATACAAAATGACTAAAAATATAAACATATCGGACTGTTGCGATTTCCAATCGGTACAAATGGCACGTATGAAGTAAAAGAAAAAACTTCTAACCAAGTATTTTAAGGCCTTAACCACTTCCTGTTTTGCAAAATTTTAGTTCTGTCCAAATTCAAAGGTTTTGCAAATGAAAATTAAAAGTTAATTGAAATTGAACAAGGTATCGTGGAAAAAGGAGAAATTGCCTATTTCAAGCAATTTCGTCTTTTTCTACATTTTTTTTACAAAATTATAAAATCAACAGGAGGTTCGACTTAGATATCAAACGATGTTATTTTGAAAAAAAAAAAAAATATGGCCAGTATCATGTAACAGAATGTAATGAAAAATAAATAAGTAAAATGATTATCTGGTGATCTTAACATCGTACCTACAGTTGGAATAAGATGTTTAAGTTAAAAAAAAATATATGTTTGCGTTCACTTGTTGTGTAAATAAAAAAGTTGATTGCGGCAATTCGTCAATAGTTTTTTCGCTTCGGAACGAGGGCTTATTTCGGTACAGTTATAGATCCCTTAGCCCTATATCAATTCTAAACAAAAATAAGGGGGAAAAATTAATTATGTAATTGTCTATAAATCTGTCCATTTACCTATATCGTCAAATCATGTATTTAATGTTCTCTAGCGATAAACCTGATCGATGATAAAAACGACAGAAAACTCTGATTTGGATATAGATTGTCCATTTAAAGGCTATGTGGCTATAGTGGGGACAAGCTTCTCACAAAAAGGAATCCAAATCGTTTTTCCAATCTTCGTGAAAATTGTTTACAGACCCCTCAATCAATAATTTTGCAATAAGTAGCAAGCCCGCTGCGAAAGGCGTTGTCGAACAGAAAACGAAAATATATTTAAAATTTATTTCATGTCGCAAAAATATTTTTTTATTATCATTATCATTTCCCTTTCTCTATTCCACATAAACTTGAAGTTTGTTTTGTAAGAGAACAAACATTTTAACCCATTCTAACTCAATCCCTCTTTTTTACGCCCCTCAAGAAAATAGCTTTTGAAAACATTGTGGAAAATGAAGAAATTGCTTGTATCAAGCAATTTCTTCATTTTCCACAATGTTTTCTACTCAAAAAGACGAAAAAGTTCAAAATTTCATCAACTTGAAATTGTCGTCTGCAGCTTCTTTCACTTTGGACCAGTCTAAAATTTTGCTGTGTTGTAATGGGTTAATCCTGATATCGGTACTTGAAGAAATAAATAAAAAGTCTGAAGAGTTCAACCTGTCATACAATTATGTAACTCTTTTTTAATTCTTTAATCAAGTGTCCAACTCAATATTCCTGTTTTCCTAATTTTTACTCTGAAACATTTTCTGAATATTATTATATTTGAAGAAATTAAATGAAGATAAAAACAAAATAAAAAACAACAAAAAGTATTACAGCCTAATTTTAAGGACAGTATAAAGTGCTTACATTATTATTGCTTGTATTGAAAGAAAACGCTTTGTTTAAGGAAATTAGTGATTTTCTGTTCTTTCATTTAATTTAAAAGTCCGCGAATAAAAATCACGAGAGTCAACGATTAAACAACTTTATCTGTAGACCTTTCTTTCGTATTTAATTTTCCGTTCAGATCTGCATGACGAAATGATTAACTTGCAAAAATTATAATGGGAAATAAAAAATACATATTCATATTTTTCATAAGGCTGGTAATTCAATTTTTTAAGAAATGAAGAGAATGTTTTCTTGTTTTCATAGAGATGTAAACCAAAAAATTGAATCTCTCTGTTTTGACGCGCGAAGCGGATTCTTACAATCGTGCGATTAAGTTTTTAGATTCATGTCCAATGAAAACAAACAAAAAAAAAATATCTTCAGGTTTTTTTTTTGTAATTTAATGTAATTCAGCAAATATTTTACTAATTTTGAGTATTTTTTAAAAGAAACTTATGAATCCACTTTGTGCGCAAGCAAACAAAATAGTTGCCTTCTTAAATTTTGTTCATAGAGTTGTGAAAAGAAAATTTCAGCTAATGAAAAAACTTGAATCTTGATAAACGAAACAAACACTGAATTATTAAAAAAATATTTTTATCTAGACAACTTTGATAACAATACATGAGTACAAATAAATATGATTTCATTTTATCAAACTGTTGATATCGTTTTTAACCTATTTCCATACACTCCCAGTGTATGCACCAAAGAATTACAGCGAAGGAACACATTATGTAGAAAAAATGTAATAATTAAAATATATTAAAATGAACATATAATAAAAAAAGCAATCGAAAAGTACGATCTGGGAAATGGAATACATGTACAGTACAGTCAATCGAGTGTCAGTATTTCACGATATATAGAACTTACGTTAGTAGATGACAAAATGACCATTTAACACCGGAAAATTAGAAAAAAGATTGAAGAGTTTTTATCCTAGGTAGACTAATGTATCCAAGCAGACTGACCAAGGTTGACAGACCTATTTTTTCCACATGTTAGAAGGCTGAAAATTATTCAATAAATAAATAGAAATAAGTAAATTATTATGTTACCGCTTGTGTTCCACAGGGTCTTGGCGTCTGTTTTCAGACAATGTTCAACATAATCCACAGGATCTAGACACGACTCCAGCATGTCCCGTAACAAGGCAATGTATGATATAGCCAGGCGAAGTGTGTCGATCTTAGATAATCGTTTTTCAAATGGAAATGTTGGCACGTGTTGTCGCAACTCCTCAAACCCCGAGTTGATGCTCAGCATTCTCTTTCTCTCCCGTACATTCGCTGAGAATCGAACCGGCTGCCTGGCAGTCCCAGGTATCATGTCGTCATCCAGCCGGTCGCAAATCTGCGGAACGTACGTGTGAGCACATGGTGGATAATCCAGGGTCTGGGGAGAGTTACTCCTGCTATATAAACACCGACCATCCCTGATAACACCCGCCGTGATATAACTTGTTCGTTCTGCATCGTCGAGTTCACTCTCAAAACTTCGGCAATAATTTAAGAATTCGGCTGACACACTCTGTGCCATTGCTCTTGTTGTTACTTATTTCTTGGTGAGATTTATTTTATTGAGATGAAATGATTATCTTCACTGTTCCGAATAAGTGGCTTAATATGTAATGAATCAGTATTTTCTTCAAGTAAAACTATTTATGTATCTTGTAAGATTCGAAATTAAAACCGTTATTTTTTATCTATTCGAACTATCTCAACAAAACAAAATCAGTTTTCTTCTCCAAAGCTTAGAACAACCCAAGTCATAATAAACCATATTAAGTGATATTTTTCAACATCGAAATTTTGTGTATCATTCCATGAAGGACTATGGCATTGTGAAGATTTTCAGAGAACAAGCTTAAGCTTATATATACGTACCCTAGAGTCAGATTCTAAAGAAAACTGCCAAAACCATCCGCTTGCCAATTACTGAGCGGATCCCGTTAGAAACGTCATTCCACGAGACTTCATTTACAAGTGTCGTCTGGTTGTGACTTCTCTATTGAAGAGCTTTTCAGCATCTCGGCGGGAGCGGGGGTCTCAATTTGTAATTGTGAAAACAATCAATTGATGCTCTTAATTTGCCGTTAAATCGTGGAGAGTGAATCGGCTCGTGCTGGGTAGCATATTTCAAGTGGTATTGTATCATTATTGGATTTCACACTCCGTGTACACTAGTGTATTGTAGTGGAATGTGGACACGGGTAGTTAGAAAGATGGCTGACACGTCGCGTGGCGCTCACGCGACTCAATAGATGCACACTGGGGTCCCTACCCAGCGGCTATTTCTAGTAAGAGTCGGTATCGTTCTCAGTTAGAAGTTGGAAAGGATAGCCGTAGTCGGTGTATATCCCTTCTGTTAAAAATCCTTCTAGTCATTTGAATTGTAGCATCTAGTCTGGTTACGACATGGTCATTATTCCAATAAAGTCCACCCAAACCAGAGTTGAACGAAGTTTAGCGGTATCTTTGATGAAATACCGTTTCATTCTGTTACTTTCTGTTTTTCGGCAAATTCATTTTGATATTCCTCTCTTAGACAACCTTCTGCTCGAACCCTAGGCAACCGCCGCGATATGACCGAACTGCTGCCAAAAGTGTCGAAAACCCCCATTCAAAAATTTGTTTGAATTCACGCAGCTCTGGTTACTAATTTTTTTAACTGGTCGGGGTCGCTTTATATTAAAGAGGACGAAGAAAATTTAATCTTACATTTTCTAATTCTTTGTACAAACACAAATTGAAAAGAAATGTTGCTAAAAGTGATCTAAAAAATTGTAAGTTTTAACCCACAATCCCTTCTTTTTTACGCCCCAAGAAAACAGATTTGGAAAACATTGTGGAGAATTAATAAATTGCTTGTATCAAGAAATTTCTTCATTATGCACAATGTTTTTTTGTCCAAAAAGACGAAACAGCTAAAATTCCACCACTTGAAATTATCATCTGCAGTTTATTACAATATGGGCCAGTGAAATTTTGTTGTGTAGGAATGGCTTAAATAACTTTTCTCTCATAAAATTCTAGTGCCCTGAAAACTGTTGTCCTAATCATTAGATGGGCGACACCTTAAGGGTTTCACAAATGAAAACTGAAGACAAGATGTGATGAATTTCAAAGGATATCTTACAATAAAAAAATAACGAAGTTATAAAATAATGTTAAATAATCAAAAGAGAACAAAACAATAATTTTTGGACTTGTCCAATTGAACGCAGTTGTATACAACATTTCAAAGTGTGAATAATTTGAAAAATAACCTCTGAATATGGTTTTAAAACATTGTTGAAAAACTTGAAAATTGCGAAATGGCTTGTTACAAGACATTTCTCCTGTTATTTCAACGTATTTCGCACTGCTATTTAAAGGGGTGTCAAAACGAGTAATTTAGTGTGTTAAGCAAACAGCGCCACCGAAAAGTCTATTAGAAGTCCAAACGAATGAAAGTAATTTTGATAGTTGACAAAAAAAAGATGTTGTTCAAAACCGACAGAAAGTTTTGATATTCCGTGCTTTGAACAAGCAGACTTAATCGCGCTCACTTTCTCAGTCGCTGGAATCCTAACCCATTCCCAAACAAAAGCATTTTAGACTGGTTGATAGTGTTTGCAGACTACTAAACAAAGTTTGTTGAAATTGAAATATATGGGCCACATGAGGTAGAAAACATTGTGAGTAAAGAAGAAATTGCTTTTCACATTTTAGACTGATTTTTTTTTTAGATCTTAGCATTTTTTGGCAGAAGACATTTTCGGGAATTATTTATTACAAGTTTTTTCTTCATTTTCCACAATTTTTGCCAAAGTGTTTATCTTGAGGGGCGTAAAAAAGTGGGATTGTCTTAGAACGGCGTTATGAAGTTGATGCAGTAGCCACGAAAAAGCCAGTGCAACTTTAAATGTCTTCTGGTCTTTATAATCTGTCTGTCGCTGAGGTTTCCCTGTCCGTCATGTTACTGGCTGTCATCACCCTAACCCATTATCAGAAGACTCAATATTAGACCGGTTTTGAGATAACATTTCAAAGTGAGCTTTATTTAGTAATACGCACTAAATGTGACCGAAAAGAGTGGATGAAAAAAATAAGTTGCTTTTAAACCAAAGTTCGCCATGACCGTATTTCTTCTGGGTGTCAAAATGCGGAGATATGTGATTCTGTGTTAAGGATTTACATTTAGATCTAATTTAACCGCTTCCAACACAGTGGAATTTTAGACCGGTCCAAATTCAAAGGAGCTGCAGACGACAATTTGAAGTTGATGGAATTTTAAATTTTTTCGTCTTTTTGGATAGAAAACATTGTGGATAATGAAGAAATTGCTTGATCCAAGCAATTTCTTCATTTTCCACAAGTTTTCTAAAGCGTTTTCGTTAAAGGGCGTAAAAAGGAGGGCTTGTGTTGGAATGGGTTATTAATACTCATTCAATGGTAAAAGCTCAACTTTTAATACGCGGTGCGGCCGTCATAGCGCAGTTGGTAGCGCGTCGGACTATCATTCAAAGGGTCCCGGGTTCGATCCTCGACGGCGACAATACTCTTTCCGACATTTGTCTGACACCAATGGGCAAATAATCGTAAGCCTATGTGGGATAGCAACTGGAGGCTAGGAAAGCGTGTAGTGGTAGTACTGGTGCGAGAAATACCAGGAATCCATTGTTAGGTGATCCAACCGCCGCGATAAAACTGAAAGATTGTTAAAAGCGGCGTTAAACCCCATTCAAACAAACAAACATCTAATACGCGGTTATGTCAAGACGGCCCAAGGGTTCGAAAACCTTTTGTTTTCAGTTTTTGTCAACTTAATATGTCCTTTTCGACATGTTTCGGTAAAAATGATACATTTTGGTATTTTAGCCAACATTGAAAGAAGTTAAATACCACAATTTCAAAGTTATAACAATGTTTTCTGGGTAGAAATTACATCCGAAAATGAAGAAATTGTTTGTAACAAGCAATTTCTTCATTTTCCGTAATGTTTTCGTAAACATATTTGTCATGGTGCGTCAAAAGTGAGATCGAGTGGAAATGGGCTAAGCCTTTGAAGTTAAAGATTATCCAGACATTCCTGCACAAAGGTCACGAGCCTCGATTTAACAATATCTGTAATCTATATTCATTGCAAAGTGCTAACTTAAAACACCTAATGGTTTTAATTTCTAATTATCCAATCCCAATACCTAGCTTTTGTATAACCACGATAAAAAAAATCCTGGGGAAAATTGTACAAAATAAAGAAATTGCATGAAACACGCAATTTCTTCTTTGTACATAATGTTTCTACCATAAAAGACAAAGAAACACTTAATTCCACTTACTTAAAATTGATGTCTTCAATTACTTTTAATTTGGACCAGTCTGAAATATTGTCATCTGTTAATGGGTTAATGAAGACAGAGAGACACATTCTATACTGATATCATTTTATTTAAGTCCAAGCCATTGTAAAATCGACAAGGATCGAGGATTCATCGTGTTTGAGTGTAGAGGTGCAGCCCTCGAAATCATATTCAGCCACCATCGTTCAGGTGAATATCTTGCTTTTCCATCGCGGCTCAAATCCAATACAAGGCTTTGTATCAAAACTTTAAATAACATTCCTTTTATATCCATAATATAAATATCCGAGAGTAGGTAGCCGAAAAATGATCAAAGCGACAACTGACTTTACTGACTTCTGACAACTGACTACTGACTTCTGACTACTTACAACTGACTTCTGACTACTTACAACTGACTTCTGCATGACTACTTACAACTGACTTCTGACTACTTACTACTGGCTTCTTACTATTGACTTCCGACTACTGACTACTGCCCTTCTGTCTTCTAACTACTGACTTCTGACAGCTGACTATTGATGACTGACTACTGACTTCTGACATGTGACTTCTGACTAGTGAAAAATAACACCATCTCATATATCTAAATGGACTTTCCAGTTGGGACACAGTGGACGTGGCCAGCGGAGTCCGTGGATGTGTCAATTTGCCACTTGAGATTATTATACACTGTACTTGAAATCATTGCTAAACATCACTGTTTCAGAGGAATGAAACAACAACAACAACAACAACAACACTGGAAAAGTTTTTTAATCTATGAAATTACAAATTGCTTCTAACCTCGATCAAAATCTGACTGTGCAATTCTGATGACGCAATCAAGGATTCTCAATACGAAATCGAAACTGAATTATTTTACCCCATTCTTAATATGCATATAAAATGGAATAAATATAAAAATAAAATCAATTAATTTAAAAGATCTTGCAAAAAACAAACTGTGTGAAAAAGGGGGGACATTGCGTTGGTAATTTACTTTAAGTAATATCACATTCTTTTCAAATGACCCGAGACATAACCCTAATCAAATCTTGAACTCTAACGATTTTGGAAGAAACTGGTTGGATTTTCGTTTTATATAGGCCTCATATATCTATTCACCGAATAAAGTGAATAGAATAATTTCGATTTTCTTACCTCTATGGAAACATGGAATCCCTTTCAATCGTAAAGAATTAAGAATAACTTCTGTCCGAACACCATACTACATTAATCAAAAGATGGTGGGGGGATAAATCTTGATTGGAAATCGCTTGGATACTGTTTCTTAAGAGTTTACTTTAAGTTTTACATGTAAAGCCCCGTCAGTTTATATCGGTGAGATTACAGCCAGACAGTTGACCAATAGCGACTGCCAATCAAGGACTCAACCGACCATCAAATCATTTATTCAGTCCGGACCCGAGATTTCAACTCCGACATAAGCCACCATTAAAAATCGAAGCGGAACTTCCTGTCGAGTTAATGGGCGGGGCAACGAAGCAGTTGTGCGCGGTCAGCGATTGGTCAAATTAGGTTTAATAGGCTTTTCCTCAACTAGACATTTCCAGTGTTATTTCCTTTTTTCTCGCGATCATTTCAGGACCAGGCAAATTATTGGACCCCCCCCCCAACAAATTCTTTGTGACTGACTAATCTGAGATTAAAACTGTTTTCATAATAAAAGAGAATTTACAAAAACAAATTTTCTAATGAGTTAAAAAAAAAACACACAAAAAAACCCCAAAAAACCACACACAACACTTTTCTGTGATATGGAGGAAGTCTACAAGACTTGTTTCCTTATCATAAAGGAAAATAATATCGCAGTAGAGCATGTTCATTTTAACAAACGGTCAAATGTTATCTGTCAGTCCTGGAACTTATGTATATACTACAGATAATTTGACATTTTCAAAGCAGAATAATTCATTTGTTTGCAGACGTCTCCAAGGCAAGTGGTGTCATTTCAAAACTGATAAGATTCACATTTTTGTCTTCTTAATATACAATGTATTTACTGTTCACGGGATAACGTTTTGTGAATTTTCACATAAATAATTAAATGAAAATCTAATGTTATAGTCACGCTCTTTTAAAACAGCCAGCTTTTTGAGAAAAAAAAAAGTTTTGGGATAATAAAAATAATCTCGTTGGCGGTCAACCTAGAGGTCATAACTTAGCTTGAATGGACGTAGTTACAACGTTTCATCCCCGACCGACGAACTCGTTTTACACAAATGTTGGAGATAACCAGGGCACTGTAGATGAAATAAGTTATTTGAATGACCAATTAACTTTTTGTTAAACAGAAAGTGCCGACTCCTCAGTTGCAACTGATGTACAGTACGTTGTAACATTGATATTTGAATGACCAATTAACTTTTTGTTAAACAGAAAGTGCCGACTCCTCAGTTGCAACTGATGTACAGTACGTTATAACATTGATATATATATATTGAGGGCTTAGAGCAAAAACATATTATGGCTCTATACAATGTATAGAGCTATACTATGTTTTTGCTCTAAGCCATCGATTCTATATACAGTATACAATGCTACAATGCTACGACTGCTATCAGCTCTTTGGTTTCAACTCTTTTTTAGATAAAGAATATAGGTTATTTTTGACAAATACGGAGGGAATATTACAACAGTGTGTTTTTCTATTTGTTGTTATCGAGGTCGAGAATCGTGTGTAGGTATTTTTATTGGATGAGACCTCCGGTCGAATCCAATAAAAATACCTACACACGTTTCGAGAACACGATAACAACAAATAGAAAAAAAACTGTTGTAATATTCCTTTTATTATATACCGTAAGGACATGACACCAAGAAAATTCTCTTAAATGATTAAGAAATATCCAACCATCCGGGAAAAAATCCCCGAACGTCAATACACAAAATGGAGTTCGTGTTAAACGGTACTCGACGAATACGGTTTTTTGGTACACGCCGAATATTGATTTATTTTTTATTTTCTGTCGAGTTGTATTAGCTAGCCAGATTTTGATTCATATCATTTATAGGTATATAATACAAGTAATGGCTACGACGTTAACTTTGCTGTATTTGCTAGGATCGTTGGTTGGAGCATGTACGTGTCTTTTGTTGTAAATAGTGCCTTATGGTCGATAGAATGAATATAGAAAATGTATGATTGGTGACTTGATATGGAAATGTTTATCGGGCAAGGCGTAAGAATTTATCTGGTAGGCGGAAGATAAACTCGACGAATTCCGTAGCCCGGTAGGATAAATTTTTAAGTCATTTAGTCTCCCATTATCATCTTTTCTATTTACCCTGTTACCAAATCTTAAATCAATTCGACCAAACTATTCATGACTATTAAATGTGAATCTCTATTCACCGATAAGGATTCGTACCAGTGGACGGGGTGTGTAGGTTGTGTCGACACGTGCATTACCTCGCAAGATTACCGAGCCTCGGCGGCGGCACATATCCCTTCCTACATTTGACTGTCACCAATCGATGATCGTAAACCTACGTGGGATAGCAGCTGGAGGGTAGGAAATGATGTAATGGTGGTACCGGTGCGAGATATACCAGGAATCCATTTTCAGGTCTTCCAGTCGCCGCGACATGACGTAAAATTTGTTAAAAGCGGCGTTAAACCCTATTCAAACAAACAATTGATTTCCGAGTCTTACAAGCAATTTCTTCTTTTTACACAATGTTTTCTATCCAGAAAATTGAAAAAATCCAAAATTCCATAAGCTTTTAACTGTCGTCTGCAACTCTTTACAATTTGGACCAGTCTAAAATTTTACCATCTGGTAAAAGATTGAGGCGATTAAATTGATAGGAAAATCGCAGCGATTCTTTCTTCCTATAAACAAACTCTAGACGGGTTAATTGTTAGAGTATTGTGGTCTACCAGGCTTAGTTCTACAAATATATCAACATTTTCAATTGGGATATTATCTCTTTCATTCTAAAATTCGATTGACCAATTAAGACATTTATTTAACCTAAAATATTAAACATCAACATCTATGTTGGGTGACCAAAATGTAGTAACGGCAACATAGTTAAGACGTTAGAGTCGGCCATCGACAACTTGATTTTTGTCTATGTCCCTCGACCATATCGAGGGGAAAACTCAAATACTGTAGTAAATACAGAAAGAGTGTGTTTAAATATACGTCAGAGTTTCTATAAGATTTCAAGCCAATGCTAAATTTCAAGCCAATGCCTTCTCTGACAATCCGTTTAGGGGAGGTTCGTCGTTGTTGAACGGGCGTTACTACTGATTTGTCAGTTGTTGGAGTCGGTGTGGTGTTGACTGTTGGACTTGGAAGGGCGTGGCATGCAATCTGTAAATTATTCGAGTTGAATTCTTCATTCCGATGTTTCAAATTAGGGCATAATGAATATACTACATTAGATTAAATCTAAAGGAACTTCACTAGATTTGACACGAAGAAAGAACATTTATCTTAAGAAGACATTTATAACTATTAGAAAGGCAGATACTTTTTCTTTATAAAACGTTCAAGAAAAACTGTTCAAGAGTGGATTTAATTTTTTATGGGAAGTCCAGGCTAATGACAACAGTAGGTCTTTAGACATTTTCTATCCAATTTATATCTGAAAATCAAACAGAAACTGGCCCAATCTTCTTCATTTACAGTTTGTATTTGCCCCGATGGCTGGACAAGACACGGTTCATCGTGCTACCATTTAAGCCACGATACTGAGCCCTGGACACTTGCACTCGTAAGTAGGTCTTTTCCGAACTGAGCGCAGAATTGACCAATCGCTTGCCACACCCATTGACTCCAACACGAAGGCCCGCCTCGATATTAAACGGCGTTCTTTTGTAGAATCTAAGTTTAGTAGCATGCA
Organism: Fragum fragum; assembly: GCA_946902895.1. Classification (NCBI taxonomy): domain Eukaryota; kingdom Metazoa; phylum Mollusca; class Bivalvia; order Cardiida; family Cardiidae; genus Fragum; species Fragum fragum. The sequence continues at coordinate 32,836,605 of OX336377.1, read as the reverse complement.
ATAAAAATAGAATAGTTGGTTGACGACCTAAACGTCATAATTACAGCTTGAAAAGGCCAAACCAACAAAAAAAAAGGTTAACAAAAATGGCGCCTAATGTAGGAGTTCAAAACTCATTTCTCGTCTCAACGAATAATTTCATTGGTCGACGGGTTTTGATTGACAGTCGCGATTGGTCAATTTAACTCACTGTTTCCCCCATTTATTTTGCTCTCAGTAATTGTTTTTGTGCGAACATACCAATAACAATATTTAGAACAGAACAGAACAGAAAGATGGCATAACCTACAGTATAGACGGTTAAAGGTTTAGAAAGCACTCAATATTTATTTTTCCTTAGGTACACTGTGTTAACATTTGTACCTGGTTACACTCTTGTCCGTTTTTGCCTCATTAAATAAAGAGCAAAAAAGGGCCCATTTTCACAATCTGTAGCTCCTCCCAAAAGTTTCGTTGGGCCTTAAATCTTAGTCCATCTCATAGAACAGTCTTTGGTCTTGAATTACAGGCCAGGAAAATGGTATCATTAGGGATAATATTTTTCGCAAATCTTCAGTCTGCACATCAAACCATGAAATTCTTTAGGCTCGGAAGTGAAAGTCTTGTAGGGTACCACCTTCAAATGTCAGTTTCTACAAGGAAATAGTTCCAAGATAAATGCTTCGAATCACATGCATGACGTGCAAATGTGATCTCTCGCTCTGCAGAACCTAAGATCAAGCAACTTGTTGTTGATTAAACGTTAAAACAACATGACAATAGGAGGAGATATAATTTTCTTATTAGACTACTTTAGGGTACAACCACCCGGAAGTAATTCCGGAGTGGAGTTGACCCACCTCTGGGATTCAACCAAGCACCTCTCTTTACCAAAACAAACGCTGTCCATGTCGCTATAAAAACTAGCCTATAAGGTAAGGTGGTTATAAGATACATAATACACTACCCGGTTGCTGACATATCTCAACAGTCAGACAGTCAAAACTTCTCCAAGATTCTGCTATAATCAACATAGTCGAATCTTGAGTCATATTGCCATTCTCTCATATGGGTTTATTAATTTTTCACCAACTGTTACATCCACATAGATATTCGACTTTGAATAAGGGCCCTCTTAATGGAGAATCAAGTGTTCTACTAAGTCACTTCAAATGCTAGCCTTTCCAACAAAGGAGTATAAGCACCCCTTACACACTAACCGGCTACACTTGAATCATGTGGTCGGAGACATTGCGTATATTGATGATATCAACGTAGTAACAACGGCGTGAATAAGAGGTTTTGGTTGTTAAGCGAGAAATAAGTTTAATATAATAAGACGCAGCGCACATTGTTTGTCCGTAAACATTTCATAAAAATATTCTCCCAAGAATGTACTGGACGTAGGAATGATCCTTTGGTGATACGATGATAACAAAAATGTTATCGTTAGGGCTCATTTCAATATAGTGAAAACTTTAGGGCTTTTATCCACAAAGGGTGAAAAATTTAGGACTTATTTCCATAGAGTGAAAATTTTAGGGCGTTTACCCATATATTATGAGAACTGTTGGGCTTATTTCTGCTTATTTCAAAATTTTAGGGCTAATTTCCATATAGTGAAAACTATAGGACTTATTTCCATATAGTGAGAACTTTAGGGTTTTTACCCATATATTATGAAAACTTAAGGCTTATTTCCATATAGTGAAAACTTTAGGCCTTATTCCCATACAGTGAAAACCTTTGGTCTTATTTCCATATAGTGAAAACTTTAGGGTTTATTTCCATATAGAGAAAACATAAGAGCTTATTTCCTTATAGTGAAAATTCTAGGGCTTATAGCCATATAGTGAAAATTTTAGTGCTTTCCATATAGTAAATTTTGGGACTGAATTCCATATTGTGAAAACTTATCGCCTTATATCCATTTTACGAAAACTTTAGGATTATTTCCGTATAGTGAAAACTTTAGGGCTCATTTGCCTACATTTAAAACTATAGGGCTTATTTTCATAAATTGAAAACTTTTTGGCTTATTTCCATGTAGTGAAAACTTTAAGGCTGATTTCAATATAGAAAATACTTTAGGGCTGATTTCAATATAGTGAAAACTTTAGGTATTATTTCCTTAAGCGAAAACTTTACGGCTGATTTCCATATAGTGAAAACTTTATGCCTTATTCCCATATAGTGAAAACCTTTGGTCTTGTATAAATAGACTGAAAACTTTAGGGCTTATCCATATAGAGAAAACTCAAGGGCTTATTTCCACATAGAGGAAACTTTATGGCTTATTTCCATATAGTGAAAACTTTAGGGCTTATTTCCATATAGTGAAAACTTTCACCATCTCCTACTCAAAAGTACCCTATTTCACAGTAATGATCGGAATAACAACATGGCTTTGTTCCATATGATATATAGTTAAACCCTGAAAGTCTTTTCTTAGAACGGTTTCAACAAAACTTCACATAAATTATCCTTTGGTGACACTTTATCAGATTCATTGATAGTATGTTTGATTCATGTATTTCAGGAAAGGAATATCCCAAAGGATGTAAATGTCGCTGGAACAGATGTAAAAATTCTCGCAGGATTGTCTCCATAGTTTCAAGCATTATCTATCTTCTATTATTACTTATGTGTCTCAGAGATAATTTTATGATGAACAAAGTCATTTAAAACGCGACCGTCTAGATAGCGTGAAATTATCAAATCGCTTGCCCCACCCACTGACTCCTTTGGGTCCGCTCATTGACTCAGGAGTTCTGCTTCGATTTAAGTCGGTGTTTATTTTCTTTGCAAAATTTAAAGCCGGAACCAGCTTGGTTGGCGACCTAAACGTCGTAATGACGGCAAATGTCGGAGTGTAATGCTCAATCTCGGGCTGAATAAATAATTTGATAGGTCGACTGATTCCTTGATTGACCACAGCGTTTGCAAATTGTCGACTTTAGTCAGTCATTATTTTATGTCATAAAAAGATCTCGAAGTATACAGGTTAGAGATACTCTTTAAACTTTTTTTTCTCAGCACACCTGTGAAGTCCTTGGAGGACATCTCCTGGAAATAAATAGTGTTGATGAAAACAAGTTTATAGCCGGGATGATATCTCATCGAGGAAGTAACTGTGAGTTCGCCATCTCCATTTATTTCTTTATTTTGAACATTAACATGTCTTCGATCCATAGCGTATAATTCATATAAAACTTATTCATTTATTGTACAATAAATTTCGACCCAGTACTTAACAGCTTTTCATGAAATTTTGATACATAAAATGTATCTACCTTTTCTAATTGTAATTATTGTCATTTTCACGATTATCATACTTTTCTCTAGTTCACTGATAAACTACAATTCAATATAGTATACTCCTAATGCCGCACTTGAGCCATCGGAATTTATCGGATGAAATCGAAATCGATAACTACTGAAGTGAAAGCGGAAGCTCATGACGCAATCGATAAGTCACAGAAACGAAAAAGAGGCCAAGATAGGTGAAATCGCAAGATAGCGTATTTACCCGATGAATCCAGGCGCGATGACGTAACGTCAAATATGCTTTCCCACTTTCCTTCTTTCTTTTTAGCGTTTCGAACAGTCATTTTTATTAAAAAAAAATCATATTAAATCCCTTCTTTCAAATGTCTTAAGATATTTAGCCAGAAATCTCGAAACTGGGAGCCTAAATATTTCAAAAAGATCGGGGCGACTGTAAAAGTCGTGTGAATACTCACTGTGATTGATTGATTGAATGGGATTTAACGCCACATTTAACAGTATTTCGGTCATATCGCGGCGGCTGGAGCACCTAACAATGGCTTTCTGGTATTTCTAACACCAGTACTACCACTTCATCTCTTCCTAGCCTCAATCTACTATCCAATTAAGGTTTACGATTACCCACACCTAATATAACTGCCATATAACCAGTATAAAAAGTTTCTATAAATAGTTAGTAAAAGTTTCCACTGGCGGAAATAACAGTAAATAAGCCCCAATTCCACAAGTGAGGCATACAATGCAGCAAATCAACATTATATTACATCGTCAATTGAAAGCACCTAACAATGGATTCCAGGTATTTCTCACAACAGTACTACCACTACATCCTTTCCTAGCCTCCAGCTGCTATCCCATTTAGGTCTAAGATTATCCACCCATTGGTGAGAGACAAATGCCGGAAAGAATATGTGCCGCCGCCGGGGATCGAGCCCATGACGTTCCCATGATTGAAAATTAGGAGTCTGACGCGCTACCGACTGCGCTATGACGGCAATCAACAGACTTTGATACATCTAAAACAGGACAATGAAACAACTTGCATAACTCGTTTGCGTGTATTTTCTTTCAATTATGCTGAGGTGTTTTAAAATTGAGTCAACAAGGATTTCATTTTTCTACATATCATATCATGTAACAGTCGTATTGATAAGATTGTTTGTCCAATATTTTGAATAATTTCACTGAGATATAAAATGCGTCACTTTGCCAATGTTAGGCCATTAATATGTAACAAAAATAAAAAAAGAATAAAATAAAACGGTTGGTCGGCGAGTCATATATATATATCAGCCAATGTCGGATTTCAAAGATCACCGAACCATTTGTTTGGTCCTATGATTCTTTGATTGACATCTGCGATCGGTCAGTTATTATTTTCTCGCTATGTTAACAGACATGTTGGCAAATGACAGGATCGTTTGAGAACCACACTTTGTCAAAAAAGCGTTATGATCACTCCCGACTCTGTTCTTGAAAGATTCATGTTCGACTACATAAGTACACATGTAGTTCGATTTCACAACTGTCTGTTGATAGCCACGATCCGTCTATCCGTCTATAGTGATCGTATTCCCCACATACTTTTAGCCATTTATAAAACAAGGAGATCGTTTGTGAAATTGTGAACATGAACTTTTACGTACTATTGTTAAAATGATTTCAAACAGTTTTTAATCGCGACCTTTCGGGAGCGATTGTTATCGGCGTTTTCGAAAGTCAGTCGGTGACCCTATTTCCAAAATGTTTCTTTAACTCAACTGGACGCATACAATACTGAACATTCTTGGTAATAAGCAGTTCTTGTAGCTGTAAATAAAGGAGCATTTGAACTATTTTGCATGTTGAGTCTGAAATATCGTTTTCCGAGCATGCAATAATGATTCCATTGGAAAACATTGTGGAAAATGAAGAAATTGCTTGTGACAAGCAATTTCTCCAATCTCCATAATGTTTTCTACCAAGAAATTTGAAAATATTTCATAAACTTTAAATTGTCGTCTTCAACTTCTTTCAATTTGGGACAGTCTTAAATATTGCCGTCTGGTGATAAGTTAAACAACAGATACAATCCTCTTATTATTTTCCCACAGTGTTACACATCGTCTTTGAAATACTTTGATCGATTGTGAAAAGGTACATATAGGTACGAGCAGAACAGAACATATCATTTATTTCGTCCAAGTACAACAAGGTACAATAAGGACATATATACAATAACATTTATGAAAATAGAATTGAATAAATACTTCCGGTAAAACAAATAGATGAAAATAGTTGAGATGACATATCTTAGATTTTCCGAGGGATAGATCCGGTCAATAATTGAGCCTTTTTTATGGAGCGCATATGGTGGCAGATACGGTAATTTGGTCAAGTTACCGTAGAATTAACAAATTCAGCGGAATAATCAAAAGTATTGTTTCGAGCGTCATACTCATTTCCAGGAATGTTTTCAAAAGGCTCTGTTCGATTGGTTAATTGAATCTTTGATTGACAGTTACGATCCGCCTTTTTTTATTTTTCTTCTAACTTTTTGTCTACGGGACAACTGTGAAAAATATATCGTTTTTGACAGTATAATTGTATTAACAACAACGCTTTTACCTCTAAATACATGAATATGGTTTAATTGGTCCATTGATTCTCTTATTGACAGATACGATTCATAAATTATTATTTTACCACTAAGTTTACTACAAAATCGCTTTTTAACAACTATATCTGAAAACGAGTGTTATGGTAACTTTCAACTATGTTTTCTAAATACTCTCGGACGTCTAATTAAATGGTTCGGTTGATCTATTCTTTTCATTGAAAATACCGACCCGTCTAACATGATCATTTTCCTACAATGTTTTTACCTCTTATGACATAATTGGATCGTTTGTAAACATGTATGTAAAGACATTAGTGATTTGATCTTTTCCAACAATGTTTTCAACAGGTTTTTATACTTCTAGATGTAAAATTTGACAGGTCGATTCATTCCTCGATTGATCCGTCACTTATCATCTTCCCACATTGCTATTCTCTATTCGTGAATTGATAGAACGTTTGTAAACATATATTTGTAGATGCTTTATGATCATTTTCAACAATCTTTTCAGAATGATTATGTACGTCTTGATGAATGTTGTTTTAATCGAATGATTCTTTCATTGACAGACGGGATCAGTCTATCACAATTATTCTCCCACAATGCTTTATGCTATTTGTTGAATAAATGTGCACATGTATATGGTCATAAATAAGTAAATACGTCTAATGAATGGTTTGACTGGTCGATTGAACCATTGATTGGCTTGACTGGCGAGCCTCTCCTAATATGGGAGAGAAGCGTAGATGGGACAGGTTCACCAGTCTACTGATTGGCAGCCGAAACTATTCAACTACTATTTTCCCCTCAATGTTATTTGCCTGTTGTCAAATAATTGGATGGTTTGTGAACATAGATTGGTAGAACCGAATGTTATTATTATTTCCAACAATGTTTTCAATGGTCTTTTATACATCTAAATGAATGGTTTGATTGATTAGTTGATTCTTTGATTGACAGCCGTGTTATATCAATTATAATTTTCCATTATTTTTAAGAGATGAAGAGAATATTTTTTGTTATCATGGAAATTTGAACTGCAAAAGCTAATCACACTGTATGAATACGCGAAGCGGATTCATATTTTGTGTGATTAGGTTTTTCGGTTCATACCTCCATGAAAACAAAAAAAATATTCTCTTCATCTCTTATAATTTAATAGCATCGAGCGAAAAAACCCCAAAAGCTTTACAAATTTTGATATCTTTTTGTATGGGACTATGTTGTGCGGAAGCATACGAATCACTGCTTGCTCAAAATTTTGTTCATGGAGTTATGAATTGTTTTTTCCACCAATCAGAACACTCGTCTCTGATAGACGAAACTAAAAATTAAATTATTCATTCATGATAGACCAATCGCTGGCCCCGCTCACTTTTTCCGTTTGCCACGACCATTGACTCCAACAGGAAGGCCCACTTTCCAATTCAAACGGCGTCATTTTGCAAAATTCTTGGCCAGTTGAATGTAACAAAAAATTAGAATACATGTAGTTGGTAAGGTCGTAACTGCAGCTTGAATAAGCTTGACTAATGACATCTTGACTATTGAAAACGAATATCATGCTTTTTTTCATTGTTCAATGTTTAAACTTGAGGAGCAAAATTTGGTATTTTCTTGGTATAATGGTAGAACTGATTTGATATCATTCTATAATTTAATGAGAAGTAAAAATGACTTCATCATCAAAAAAGTAGCTAGATATGTATTTTCAGTCATGTCTTAATTAAACCTAATTCGTCATATGTGAAATATTTCTGGAAAATTGTGAACTGCAACTCTTTTTTGTATTTGTATGTTGTATTGTATGCTGGATTATGGACCGGAGGCCTTTGTTTACAAATAAAATATTCGTATTCGTAGTCAAAAGGTTAACAAAAATGGATGCCGATGTCGCAGTTTGAAAATGAATAGTTGGTTGGCGACCTAAAGGACGTAACTGCGGCTTGAATAAGCGGTGGTTGCAACGTCGTCTTCAAACCAACAAAAAAGGTCAACAAAAATGGATGCCGATGTCGCAGTTTGAAAATGAATAGTTGGTTGGCGTCCTAAAGGACGTAACTGCGGCTTGAATAAGCGATGGTTGCGACGTTGTCCTCAAACCAACAAAGAAGGTTAACAAAAATGGATGCCGGTGTCGCAGTTCAAAACTGAATAGTTGGTTGGCGACCTAAAGGACCTAACTGCGGCTTGAATAAGCGGTGGTTGCGACGTTGTCTTCAAACCAACAAAAAAGGTTAACAAAAATGGAGGCCGATGTCGCAGTTCAAAACTCATTCTTGTTTAAATGAATGATGTCATTGATCGACGGGGTATTTGATTGATAGTCGCGATTAGTACAAAGGTACAAAGATACAAAGTTTATTTAACCCTTTCCTGTTTTGCAAAATTTTAAACTTGCCCAAATCCAAAGGAATTGCAGACGGCAATATAAACTCGATTTTATTTGGAAAATAATCATTCAATAGGGTAGAAAATATTATGGAAAATGAAAAAATTGCTTGTTACAAGCAATTTCCTCTTTTTCCACAATGTTTTCTCAAGTATTTAATCACAAGGACGTAAAAACCAGGGATTGAACGGGAAAGGGTTATATACATCAAGGCAACCGGTCCATTGTATGCAACACATACATTTAACATCATAGAATTTTGACAGAGTTGCATACAATATGGTTCTTATCAATTTATGTGTATACATCAGTTATATTGTTGTTAATGTTGTTGTTTTAGCTGAGACTAGGTAATGCGAAGGCCTTCAAAATACTATTTAGTATTTACACTTCTAAATTCTTTCTAGATAAAAATAGAACTATAATTATAATTCGACTCCTTTCCAAAACGTCTTAACTTCAGTTTGAATTAGTTGCGACATTTTAAGTTAATCGATACTAAATAAATAAAGCTATTCATTTTCTATGGAATTATTCCTAAATTTCATGACTCTTGAAATAAACTGAGCGAGCTTTGTTAAATTTGAAACATCTTTTGCATTCATCAATTGATAAAAATTATGTAGTGTTGTATACCCTTTGTACCAGGAAAATAAAAATTCATCTCTCAGAATCTTTAAACAGAAAGCATTGGAAAAAAACATGAAATTCATCATCAATGCATGAAATGTTACGATAAGTTAAAAAAAAATACAAATTAGTTCGTTACGTGGTATTCCATTATGACGTCCTAGTTCAATGTTAAATTTGTGGTAACTACAACGAAATCTGGACAAATTTCGTCGTAGAGCATTTCGGTTGACATACAATAGTCTCGTGCCAATTCTGACGTGAGCAGTATGCTAATCTTATTTTCAATGCTACTAAAAAATCGCCTTAATCACCCACTTCTTGTGATAGCCAAACTAGGCCGAAACCATATAAGTACAAAAGGTGTTTAACTGATGATGCCCACGTACGTCTACCTACAACATCTAAATCTTTTAACATAAAATAACATTTTTTTAGGTATCTCTGACTCGGCATATGTAATAATTGAGCCAGTATTTTATGCATCTATAATGATAATCCACATAAAGTGGTAATCTTCCACATTCCCCCATTGCCAGACGAATTGACTCCTAAGAAATATTTACAAAAGCTATTTTGTACTCTTTCGATATCTAAAGATAGTTCTGTTCCCCAAATTTCCGAACCAAAAAGAAGAATAGGTTTCACCATTGAATCAAATAGTTAAAGCATTAGTTTAAACAGAATTTACCGAATTTTCTCTCGTATCTTTTAATGGCATACAATGCTTTTTAGCCTGGCATGATAAATTAGATTTGGTTTTTGGCCATGAGAGTTTGGGAGTGAATAGAATGCCCATATATTTACATACACAGGTAACATTTACAGGATATCCATCAAAAGTCCATGATTCATTATTTCAAATGGGTCCCCAATTTCTAAATACAATGATTTCCGTTTTTTCTTTATTAATTTGCATACCTGTACTATGACCGAATTCTGATATTGTATTTAGTTGTAATTGTAAATTTAATACTGTGTCCGCACAGTTAGCTATATCATCAACAAAAAGAATACATATTATGTCGGGAATTTGGTTATTGACAAATATACCTCTATGGCCCTTTTGTCTAAGAAGGGTACACAACTCATTTATGTAGAGATTAAAGATAATTGTACTGGTGACGTCCCCTTGCCGGGTACCAACGTTACTGACAAATGGGTGTGAATATTTATCATTTATTCGCACATAATTCACCATATTAGAATATATAGCTGTCTGAATACGTAAAAACTTACCATTTACGCCCAAGTTTTGTAGACTTACAAACATATTTAAGTGTACTAAAGAATCAAATGCTTTTTGAAAGTCGACATACAGGACATAAAATCGCCCACTCTGTTTACTTAGGTACTTTTGAACAAGGCTTTGTAAGATAAACATGAATAATCTGATCGAAAACCTGACTGAGCTTCGTCTATCTTATTATAAATTTCTGACCATTTGCACAATCTGGTGTTCATTATGTCAGAGAAAATCTTATACATGACATTTAGTAGAGAAATGCCCCTGTAATTTGATGGAACATTTTTATCGCCTGATTTGTACACAGGAACGAGAATACTTTCCCTCCAAGAAATTGGAAAATTACCCTGGCTAAAAACGTCGTTAAATGAAGAACAAAGTGACGGTGCTATCTCGTTACATGTTTGTTTGTAGAACTCTGCAGGTATCCCATCTGTTCCTTGTGATTTACCAGCTTTAAATTTTTCTATACTGTAAATTTCTTCATCAGTTGATATCTCTGAGTAGGCTGGTTTTCTTTACATAAAAGTGTCAGAAAGTGTGATTTCCATTTATCTATATTATTTTCATCAGTCAATTGGATGGTTTATAAATATGTATTTGTAGACACTAGTGTTTTGATCATTTCCAACAATATTTCGAAATGTTCTCATACTTCAAATGTAGCCGCCGTCATAGCACAGTCGGTAGCGCATCAGACTCCTAATCATCTATCATAGGGTGTCAAGGGTTCGATCCCCGGCGGCGGCACATATCCTTTCCGACATGTGTCTCTCATCAATGGGTGGGTAATCGTAAACCTAAGTTGGATAGCAGCTGGAGTATAGGAAAGGATGTAGTGATAGTACTGGTGTGAGAAATAGCAGGAATCCACTGTTAGGTGCTCCAGCCTTCGCGACATGACTGAAATACTGTTAAAAGTGGCGTTAAACCCTATTTAATAAATCAATTTACACACTTTATCAAGCAGGGATTCGTGGTAGTCTTTTAGATTGATTTGAAGACTATCTCCTAAATAGATGTCAACGCGATATCATTAATGGTATCTTCTCGGAAGAGTGCATGCTAAAGGAAGGTGTGCCCCAGGGGTGTATTTGGGTCCGTCAGTATTTTTAGTTTATATTAATGATATAGTAGCTAACTTGGAGTCCAGTATAAACCTCTTTACAGATGGCCCTAGTTTATCAATTAGGACCATTCCTTTGTTATCTTCCCTTGGTCCTGTTAGCATTAAATCATAGGTGTGCCTAATTGTACATTGGTCCTTTCACTTCTTTGTCTTTGTTTTTATCCTTGTTGGGAAGTTGCGAATTTTTATACTCTTTTTCCAGTTTGATTATAATTACAAATCTCTCAGTGGTGTTAGTTTATGATTCAGATGAAAAGAACATTTCTAGTTCTAAAGTTTGCATTAAAGAACTGACCTTAAAACCAGACAGTGCAAAGAAACCAAGGATAAAGTCCAAGTAAAACACTGATAGGGACCAATGTATTTCTGGAGAGTATTCAATAGAGATAACCAAAGAAAGCCCCTCATTGAAATCGATGGCCCCATTTCCTATGGGGCTATATTGCAATCTGACGTAAGCAAGATTAATAAATGGTTGCGTAAGTGGATAGTAAAATTTAATCCTTTTAAATCTGAATCTTAGGGTATTACTTGAAAGGATAATAAACAAACATCCTGATTTTGAAAATACCAAAAGTAATCAAAGGACTGAAAGTCCTGAGAGCGGTTTTGCTGGCTTATCAGTAACCGCACTCAATAAGGCCAGCATGTATCATCAACATGAGTAAGTAAATCGTACACCTATGTAGGAGGAGCAGCTGGAGGTTCAATAAGGATGTAGTGGTAGTACTGGTGTGTGAACTACCAGGAATCCATGGTGCCGAGCTCCAGACGCACCGATATAACCCAAATACAATTAAAAGTTGCGTTAAGCCCTATTCAACCAATCATGACCCCTTACTGTTTACCGAAATTGCTATTTTGATTTAATCACAACTTTTTCATTAATATTATTTCATCAGTGCGTGAAAATTTGTGGTTTTGTGGTAAAAGGTTAAATGATAAAATGTAAAGAAATCAAAGCTAACATTCAATTCATTTTCGTTGAGCATACTATTAATACAATTGAAGTACTACATGTCTGTTTCAAAGATCTAGTCGAATTTGAGGAAAAGGGTGTTTTATTTGATGGGGTTAAATCGCGACTATAACAGGGTTGTACCTAGTTAGATATACTGTGTTTACGGGGTGTAAATTTACTCGGCCCTGCCAGGTCAAAACACTAACAGACAGTTTACATGTATTCGCTAACTCCACTAACCACTGACCTAGATTCTATCTTGAAACGCGAGGAAATTATTTTTCTCATTTTGACAATTCATTAGACAATTTACTATGTATTTTATTAAGTCAACGTTTTGAACCATTTTCCTGGATATTCATGACCAAAAGGAGGCTGTTGGCATTCAGCAAGTAAGTTATTTCTTCATCATCGATGAAACAAGATGGAGGCGATCACATAGATTTTCCTAAAAAAACAAAAAAAAAAAAAAAAAACCAAAAAAAAACAAACAAACAAACAAAAAAATACGCTAATAATCACAAGCATCTGGGTAAATTTATATAAGAAGACGGTACACGGGACTATCATATAAGAAATGTGGCGGACAAAGCTTGGGCTAGAATAAATACTTTGCAGACTCTTAAACATCGTTTAGATAGGAGATCTCTTCAAACTATTTATTTCTCTTTTATTCGACCATTAATTGCATATGCGGACATGATGAAACCGACTTCTACACCGATGTTATTGAATTGCATTGTGTAGCCTATTGGTAGAGAGGCGAACTCGCGTTAAAGAGTTTGGAAATCAGACTCAGTGGATATTGTTTTGTATTCCTTTCCGAATTTCTTTCTTCTAATAAACATGACGATGGTTGGATGCAAGTAATTCAACTTAATAAAACGAACCCGATTCAGTTTATTTTATGAAGACAACGGCGTAACTATAGTTACAATATTATTTATGATTTGCCAGATGTAGTACTTATGTATGTTTATAGAACGTTGTATAGCGGATATATTTGCATTTTTAAGTTGGAATGCGGAACTTAGATTTAACTAAACCGCAAAATAAACACAAGGCAATTTCATTTCGGGTTTCTTGATAACACATATCGCTTGATCTCTTAAATATGAATACACCTCGGGTTACTTCTCATCTCAACTTACCACAAACAATCAGTTAGGTGTAGCCGAAGACAATAATATGGCACATGTAAAGGATGATATAAAAATTCGTTCAGAGACTTCTAAACATGCTTTAGTTTGCTTTGAATTATTGAAAAATAAGGTAATAATCAGCGCAGATATTTGTTTTTTGTGATTCGCCGTCCCGTGTTTGGTAATCACGTGATCTCAAGTGACATGTGGTAGTCATGTGACCATAAATAGGCAATGTTTACAAATATGGCTCAGTTCGCAAATGCATTTTTACAATAATCACGCCGCCCAGTGCTTTAAAACATTCTGGAACGATTAATGGGGGTCGTAGGCATCAAGCAAACGCGATTATTTTAGGATTTACAGCTTTTACTCAATAAAAATGAAATAGATGCAAAATGAAGATTTTGAAAATTAGAATGTCCGGTTTCTACTTATTTACTAAATAGTTTCGCTTTATTATGTCGTTATTTACAAGTTTAAATCAATAACAACACATCAAACCTTTAACAAGTGTCATCTAGCTTTAAGCTTGGTCCTTTTAACATATTGTTTGACGGTTCTTAAGCCGAATAAGGAAATCGAGCGACTACAGGGCGCCGAAGATAATTGGATACTATCTTCATCATATCATGGGAATTTTCAGACAAAGGGCAAAACTACCATGTGCAAACAATAACGCTACAATAACGTTAACGTCTTATTTTTCTTTTGAGTTTTACTCACAACGCTTTAAATATTTTTTCCTAAGTCTAAACCGGTATTTCAAATCGAACACCCTGAAACAAGTTTCCGCGCATTTTCGCAAATTTCCACGTATACTCATAAACTTGAAGTGAAAATCTACGTGAGTTGAGTATGATCGATGAGAATTTGTCGAGTTGAGGGTCAAATAATCATCGGGGTCATTGATTTCTTACTGTAGAAGCTGTTAATCTCTGTTTTCAAGATTCTAAAAGGAGTTCACGTATTACTGTTGATCAAAAGGAGAGTGTTATGCTCGAAAATTCTAATTTTGCTGTGCGTGACACGGACTTATAACCCATTCCAACACGATAAAACTTTAGACCAGTCCTAATTAAAAGAAGTAGCAGACGACAATTTAAATTGATGAAATCTTTAAAATCCTAGTCTTTTTGGACAGAAAACATTGTGGATAATGAAGAAATTGCTTGTAACAAGCAATTTTTACATTTTCCACAATTTTTCCGAAGCTTTCACAATGAGGGTCATTTAAAAGCGTTACTGTCCGGGAATGAGTTAAGACAATGCTAGTTTTTTATTTCTGTATGTGGATTTACGTTTTTGTGCGTTATTCACGCACATATGTACACGAATGGGAATGCTGGTTTAAGTTTAAAGGGAGGAGGCTTACCCGGAATGTAATAAATGAACTTGAACCGAATTCCACAGTTATGACCCTTTCAGCGCATTCCAATTTCTCAGTACTTTCAGTCCTTTGATTCTTTAATGTTCATAAACTTTCGACGACTTGTACTCATACAATGTCATCTGTATGGAAAAGAGCACTGTAAGCTCTGCTTTCGTTCTGATCCAATGTGCTGTAAATTTAGATAATTTGTATAGTACTATATATATCAGTCGAAAATAAAATATGTTTAAACTAAATATTTCGTCCAGAACCTGTTTAAGAGCCGCTTTAAATTGCCCAGCCTGTTTGGCGAACAAAGAATTCTAATTTTCTGAAAAATTATAATCGCTGCTTTTAAATCCTTGTCACCTCTCTACGTGAATAAAACCAGTGAGTAGCATACAAGTTTGAAATCGTTCACCATTACTTATGACCTATCTGATGGATTTACTTTTGACAATACCACAGGAATATAGTAGCACCTTTTCATTGAAAGACAAGTATGATGGGGTTAAGGGTGGCCTAACTATTCTGCCAATATTTTGTACTGAATTTCATGCACACACTATAAAAATCCTCAAATTTCTAGGTAAGCCCAAATCCCCATCTTGAAATGTTCATAGTAAGGTCACCCATCAACGATACAGCTACCCCATGGATTGAAATGACATTATTTTTAAAGAATTCGGTGAGGGTCTACTCTCAATTGACGATAAACAGAATGGGTCTTTAGGGTGAATGAATCCTAAAATAATAATTCATGTTATAGAAAATAATAGGAGGGTAACAACAATTAGAGCTGAGGTTGAGGGCTTTGGGTCGCTCATCGACGATGTAATACTTTGAAAGTTTATGTATTCAGTTAAATCATTCCTACACAATGCCACCCTTTTAGGCCCCTTTTGAAAAGATCGTTAAAAACATTGTAGAGAACAAGTGCATGATGTATTGCGATGCAATACAGGAGTCCGCCACTGGATTTAAAAAAAAGTCTGTGTTTAATTATTTTCAAAACAAAACCTGGTTTTGATGTCTCTAAGAGTAAACTTTCGACATCATTGAGAGAAAAAAGAAAATGCTGACAATTAACATTTTCTAACTTTTTCTTCAATATATCCTGTACATCAATGTTATTTTTTTTCCTTTTTTAATAACATTTGTCTAAAGCAGCTATAATTTTGGCCTAGTCTAAAATGTTTTATCATTTGGGAAAAACCAGATTTGAACATATAAAAGTAGACAAGATTGAGAAGACAATAAAAGTGAAAATGAAAAGGGCAATAACTAAAAAAGTGGGCATGGCAGAGTAAGAATTCTTGAAAATGACACTTCTTAACATTGTGATCAATCAGTGTATAAAGTTAAAAGATGCTAGCACTTATGGTTCAGTAGATATGTTCCAGACAATAATGTAAAGTAAAAACATCAAAGGCATTAATTTAAAAAATGGGCGTGGCATGGTATCGGTTCTTGTACATAATACTTCTCCTGTTGTGATCTATAAGTGTATTTAATTTGAAGTTGCTAGCAGTAATGGTTAAGACGACATGTTCTAGACAAAACTGTAAAGGTAAAAAAGGGGCAATAACTCAAAAAATGTGCATTGCAGAGTAACGGTTCTTGTACATGACAATTCCCTACATTGTGATATATAAGCGTATTTAGCTAAAAGCTTCCAACACTCATATTTCAGGAGATATGGTCCGGACAATAATGTGACAGTAAAAAACAACAAAGGGCTATAACTAAAAACAAGACATGGTAGAGTAAGAGTTCTTGCACATAACACTTCGTCACATTGTGATCTATAAGTGCATTTAGTTTGAAGTTTCTAGCATTTATGGTTCAGGAGATATGTTCCGAACAATAATGTAAAGTAATCAGGGTTCTCCCCAGACCCTTATGGCGTATCGGCCCCGATACGCTTTCATAGTTTAAGAGAGTTTCCCGATACCATTTCAAATCGCCGATACGCTTAAATTTGATCGCCGATACAGCTTAATTTCAAGCTGAAGAAAGCCTAGAAAGGGTTAAGCAAATATTAAAATTGGTAGCAGAAGCGTGGACACGACATGCTCTTTATCTTTAGTGTTGTATACTACGTTTTACATAACATCTCTACTGATAAGACCCTTAATACTCTTACTAATTGATGATTATCGATTTTTCCTCGCGTTTCCTACTGGTACCGCGGTGATTATTGATTTTTTCTCGCGTTTCCCACTGGTACCGCGGTTTCAGTCACCAAGGATTATGGGTACCAATATGTAAACAATGAATTCAAAATAGCGACCTGTTTCCGAAAATTGTAATTTCCTCTGAGATTGGCAGAGTAAAAGTAAAAGATAATGATATTTGATGTGACAACTATCAAACTAGAACCACAGAGATTTAAAATTTAATTTGTGAAAGAAAGATTAATTGGGTCAGTTTATTTCATACATTGGTCGTTGAAAACATGCCCTTGTCGCGATCTTTTTTCCTTACGAGAATTTGCCCAATTGATAAAGATAGATTGAGATAGAAGCCATCCCAGTTATATTTAGCTCTTGTTTTCAACTCAGTTTAAAATTACATACATGTATCTTTTTGATTAAGTCCATGTATTTAATCAAACATGGAGAGTATTATCTTACACATTCGTTCTCTGTTTTTTTTTTCAACCCGTTTTCTCAATAAATTTGTTTTAAAATTTAAAAAAAAATATTATTATAATCTAAGTAATCATGTAATGATATCTCACTCTCTCATGTTTTTTGCTAGAAAAGAAATAATACCCCCATAAAAATCAAAGTGCTGAAATCGCTTCAAGAAAAGAATGTCTCAGACCAACTAATATTTTTTTAATCGAAAGTAATGGTTTGATAATTATTAAGAATCAGAAAAAAGATAATTCACTCTATGATAATTTAAAATAAAAACCTCTTTTGAAAAATCAAAGTGCTGAAATCACTTAAAGAAGAGGAGAGCAAGGACACTTGTTTTATAAATTTGATCAAGTTTCATGTTATAATTTGAGAATTAAGGTTTAGATTCAACACTGCTGATATATTATTAATTCTCATTGACTTATTGAAATCAAAGAGCTGTTAGAAGAATAGTTTTAGTATCAGACAGTAAAAGGTATCTAAATGGGCAAATAAAGAACCTTTTAAATTTCACACATAGAATCTAATGGAGCTCTTTAAGATGCAAAATTTGAAGATGAAACCAGGTATTTCACACAGAAACCTTATAAGTACATTTTTGAAAATACTAATAATAATTCCTTTTTTTTCTGCATAAGGGCACTTTTCTAATTCAACACTCCATACTTTTTTAAAGAGCCCCCAAGGATATGATATTTGAACAGACTTGTCAAAATGAGCAAGCATGAAAAGCTATTCCAATCTGATAGACAAGCAGTTAACACTTTGTTTTTTATTCATTCCTTTGAGACTTTGTAATTTGTTCTTCCTTTTGATCAGTTGATACCTTAATTTTTTTAATTTCTATTTTTTTACTGTATTTTTGTGGCATTTTGGTTTATTCTCTCATTTGCTTTCCTTATCCCTTCCTTTTTTATGGCCTTTCTAACAAAAAGGATGGAGATGTAAAGTAAGCTGAGCAATGTCACCATTGATTGGTATCAAAATCAGTCCCAGAGTAGAGAAGTCATGTTATAATAATTGAAAAGATGAAGTTTATTATTCAAGCATAACTCTCAATAAAAACATGATGTCAATAAACAAGCTTATAAGCAGTTTTAATGACCTTTATTACATTAAGTCATATCTAGATGTTAACAAAGTGTTATGCCGCACATTTGCCACTACGCCTTCAAAAATTTCTGGGGAGAACAACACAGGGCACTAACTCAAAATGTTGGTATGACAGAGTAACAGTTCTTGTACATGGCACTTCTTCCACATGGTGATCTATAAGTGTATAAAGTTTGAAGTTTGATATCAGTAATGGTTTAGGAGATAAGGTCCGGAGAATAGTGTGGCGGACGGACGGACGGACGGACAGACGGACGGACGGAAAGACAGACATACGGAAGACAGAATCGAGCAAACCTATCTTCCACCAACCGGTAACCAGTGGTGTACTAATAAAGAAACTGGACGTGTAAAAGGGGGAATTGCTTAACAGGAAGTGTTCCAAGGCCTTTAGTTTTTGACAAGAAATTATCGTTTGTATTTATTATTTTAGATTTACCATTCATTGCATTGACTGACCTAGCCGAGGAGAACATATGGGTGTGGATGGTCAGTAATAAAAAGTTGGGATCGGATGGGTTCACGTATTCTAACTGGGGGGCGTACCAGCCGGATAATGGAAGTGGAAATGAGAACTGCGTCGATCTATATCAAGGTGGGACATGGAATGATGCAGAATGTTTTATACCTCACTATTATATCTGTGAGAAACCGGA
This sequence comes from Fragum fragum, assembly GCA_946902895.1. NCBI lineage: Eukaryota > Metazoa > Mollusca > Bivalvia > Cardiida > Cardiidae > Fragum > Fragum fragum. The sequence continues at coordinate 32,817,450 of OX336377.1, read as the reverse complement.
CGGGTAAGACATACGTATATTCATATACACACATATATATATTAATTCACCAAAAGGCGGGCGTACTGAAAAAATCGTCCTTTCATAAGTCTATGGCAAAAAATCCTGAAACAGCTTATTTGAGCTGTACAGGCCCGTAGGAACAAGAGGAGGGTGGGGATGGGGGCCTTAAGTTCCTAATTTTGACACGAATGGAAAACGACAGATTATTTTGTATTGATAATTGTATTAAAAAGTTTAGGCCATGTGCGTACATTGAAGAGCACATTACTGTCAGTACTCACTACTAGATTTTACTGTACTTTAAAAACCATTTGAATCTTATCAAAGCATTTATTTTCGAAAAACCAAGCTTTTCTTTTCCTAGTTACTATTTAAGCTCTTATGAAGTTATTGGCTTCAATGCCCTTGCCTCGTTGAATAGCCAGGATTTGCTATTGTTCGATATTGTTATTTTTCCTGTAGCTATACAGAAATGCTACTTTTATGCATTTGCTCGGAATATATTTGGCCATGTTGGAAGAATGAGAAACTCATAAGTGCTGGTACAAAATCTTTCCTGTGGCACTGAAAAATAAGGCCTATAAAGATGCAGAAACGTTGCCTTTACAAAATGTTTTCTTTAAAATTACATTAAAATTTATATTTGGCCATATTTAACTCTTACAATGCAATGGTCGTATTATATGAAATAAAGAACACTACAATTTCAATCGCTCATTCAATTACCCCCAACATCGGATATAATGTGGATCATTGTTTTATTTACATTCGCACCTACCATAACAGCGACCAGTAAACAGACAACCAAACGTTATAAATTTGTCTTTACTGGGATCTTTTGAACATTAGGGTATTTTATTGGTATTATTTTAGTCGTATATCAAGAAACATATTTTTATTCAATGTAGAAATTCCTTATCGGCCGACAGAATTCCTTTCTCAAATTTGTTGAGTATATTCCCATGTGATTTTAAAGTAAAAACCAAGGGCTACAGATAAAGTAAAAATACTGAGAAAACACCAAGAGAAAAATTTCAAAGAAAACAATGCTTTTAATTTTCAATTGATCACAATGTTTCCGAAGCTCGTTTTCAGCGAGTCGAAATGTAGGTTTTTGTGGTAAAGACCCTTGTTTAGGAATATATCCTATGGATGATACCTACATTTACCATTTATCATTTACTTTGCATGCCATAAGAATGTTAGTTTGAATGGTTATATCAGATGTGATAATCATAACTTCAACATCTATTACATTTATCAATGTTTCAATCGCGTTGTAACATAACGCCGTTTAACCCTTTCCTGTATAATCACTGGTTTTTACGTCCCTGTGTTTTTATACTTGAGAAAACATTGTAGAAAAAGAAGAAATTGCTTGTAACAAGCAATTTCTTCTTTTTCCACAATATTTTCTACCCTACTGAATGATAATTTTTAAAATAAATTCAACTTAGAATTATCGTCTGCAAAACCTTTGAATTTGGACCAGTCTAAAATTTCAAAAAAACAGGAAAGGGTTAAAATTGAAGAACACTTTCTATCCGTATGCGTGGCTAATGAAGTAAGTGGGTTTGCTTTAAAATGTATTTGTGAATATTACACATTTCCTTTTTAGATCACACGGATATTTATGAACAAAAAACAACTTTGATGATACTGTATCTTTTTATTTTCGATATATAACTTTCTTGTTTCTGAAATGATGGTATTGTAGGCTGATATATATCCGGGTTGAAGAGAAAATACATCTAGTTCTATGTGTCATGTTAACAAGATTACCTATGATACTTGTAATGTCTTTAATAAACCCAAAACTAATTTTTCTGACCGGACAAAGTTGTTTACCTATAGAAGGCTACCAGGTTTTATCGTGGTTACATACATTTAATTCTGAATAGGCATTTGCTTCCATCGTTGAAAAATATCATGAAATAACCATGAAACAAAACATTTCGAATTTGGGACCTACCAACAGTTCATAGTGTGGAAAATCGCAAGAATGACACGAAACAGTTTAAAATCTTTGACCCTTTTCTATTTTACAAAATTTTAGACTGGTCAATATTCAAAGGTCTTACAGACGACAATTTAATGTTGATCTTATTTGAAAAAGCAAATTCTTCTTTTTCCACGGTGTTTAACCACATATGAAAATACAGAGACATAAAAACCAGGGATTGAACAGGAAAATGTTAATTCATCCGGGCTTTATAAATAAAGCGATACGCTTAGTCTAAAAATAGAATATATTTAAACTAACAGAAATGGGAATTAACGAAGAAATATATTTATTTACGACCATTAAAAACCAAATTTAAGAATTAAAAGCACGAATAAAAACAACTCGTCGATGTAATTCTAAAATCACGTAACTACAGTTTGATTAGATATGTAGTTACGAGGTTTTAGAATTACACCGAGGAAGTGCACTGAATTAGGCATGAATGAAGACAAGTCATTTCCTTTGACATCATATTTTTTCGAATATATACTCTCTTGCATTTTGTGTACTGTCAGCACCCGCCCCGTCCCAAAAAGCAACCCCAACCCCCTCAAATCCACTCCCCCCCCCCTCCCCCCCAAAAAGAAAAAATCACTTATCTGAGAGTAGTGCACCTACACGTAGGTATATCAAATTGACCCATTTCAACACAGCAACATTTAAGACTGGTCCAAATTGAAAGAATCTGCCGACGACAATTTCAAGTTGATGGAATTTTATTTTTTTTGTCTTTTGGGATAGAAAACAATGTGAAAAATGAAGAAAGTGCTTGATACAAGCAATATCTTTATTTTCCACAATGTTTTCTAAAGCTTTTTTCTTGAGGGGCGTAAAAAGGAGGGCTTGTGTGGGAATGGGTTAGCGGATAAATACTTATTTTAAACGGTCTATCTGCTTTGAACTATGTTTGAAAATATTACATTAAAATCTAGACAAATTTAGTAATAAAGACTACATTATAGAAGATTGTAATGAAATTACTTCTTGCGCTGTTTTATTACTCTTTCCGCGTTGCTTGCAAACAGAAACAGCCGAAAACAATTATAAAAGGAAGCAAACAAAAAAATTGTCTTGGCCAGATTGCCCTATTTAGTACTTTTGCTCTTGAGTTCAACTTTCATGGTCGATCGAATTTAGTTGAATTCGAGGTAACAAATATAATTAGAAAATAATACGACTGTCGTTAGCATCGTTACACAGGGCCTCAATCCCCGGCGGCGGCACATATATGATATTGCGCATGCGTGAGGTATGGACGTACCTTTTAGAGAAAGCTAAGAAAATTATTTCAAAAATGGTATAAAGTTAATAAAATGGATTTATCGATGATGATTTTGGGATAGAAATATGGATAAACTTATAATAAAGTGATTATGTGAAAATTAAATGTGAAATTAGACTTATTATGGGAAGGAAAAGGACATCAAGTAAAATTACCCCTGAGAAAAATGGCGACGAAAAAAGGCGGGCCACAGTGAGTAAAATAGAAACACCAAAAACACCAAAAACTGATAATAACTCTAGGAATAATCCAGTTAATACAGCAAATACAAACAATATGAACAATCAAAATCAATTTCAAACCCCAGTAACTGGTAATTATGTGAATTATACCCCGAATTACGCTTCGCCACAAGTACCGACAGCACAGGCACAGAGTCATGGATCTCCATATCACACACCTAGTTACAATACACCACCGACATATTTAAACCTAACGGGAGGTGACCAGTTTTCGACTATACTCAGCAGACTAGACCTAATTGATAATAAGTTATCCCAGTTAGACGCAATTCAAAACACAATTCAATCAATAAACTGTCGATTAGAAAATTTAAACTCAAAAGTTACAAGTCTCGAAAAGAAAGTAACTGATGTTGAGAAAAGCAGAGACTTTGATTCGTCAACACTAGAGACCTTAAAATCCAAGCAAGATGAAATCAACTCCATGATAGCTACAATGAAAGACAAGGAAAAGTCGCAACAGGAACAAACTGAGACTATGAAAAGGGAGGTAATAGATCTTAAAGCCAGGAGTATGAGCGACAATTTGTTGTTTTTTGGAATTCCCGAGGAAAAGGGAGAGCGGGACGACGATTGTGTCGGTAAAGTGTTGACTATAATAGAAACAAAGTGCCAAATCGAAAATGCCACAAACGACATCAAACTCCATCGTGCACATAGGATCGGACGTTATAACAAAAATAAAACACGCCCCATAGTTGCTAAATTTGCCTACTACCCGGATAGAGAGAAAGTGCGACGTAGTGCAGATCAGCTCGCACGCCCTGATGGAATCGCACAACAATTTCCACACGAAGTTGTAGCAACAAGAAAAAGACTATACCCTGTAATGAAAAAGGCTAAAGACGACGGAAAAGAAGCGCGCATGGTGATGGACAGACTTTATATAAATGGGACCTTATATAAAGAACCTACAACTCAGGGTGAAAATCAATAGGACAATAGCGGGAGTAGTGTAAAGTGTCTACATTGGAATATAGAGGGACTTACACGAGATAAATTGAATGACACTGAGTTTATTAAGATCATAAATCAGTATGATTTAATTTTTCTATCAGAAACATGGACTAAAAAGAACTCAAAAATATCGCTTAATGGTTATTCTCTTTTTCACTCTTTCAGAAAAATACAAAATAAACGAGCGAGGCGAAATAGCGGGGGAATTCTACTCTACGTCAGAAATTCTTTTTCGCGTGGAACTTAATAACATCGATTGTATACAATGGTTTAAATTAGATCGTAGCTTTTTTAACGTATCACAAAATATTTACATTTGTTCAACCTACATTGCACCTGAAGGCTCACCAATTTATGATAATTTTGACTTTGACATTTTCGATAAAATTGAATCCGATACCAGATATTTTCAGAATTTAGGCGGTAAAGTGTTTATTATAGGTGACCTAAATGCACGGATTGCTGGTAAAACTGATTTTATAGATCACGATCAACCCCTTGTCGATCATGATCAGTCTGATTGTCCTTTGACATGTTTTATCCCTCGAGCATTTAGCGACGGGGGATCAAACAGGTTTGGTGACTGTCTGTTAGAACTATGTAAGGCAGTAAATTTAAATATTGTGAATGGTAGAGTCGGAAATGATTGTAATCTTGGCAAATTAACTTGCTTTACCCATAATGGTGAGAGCACAGTCGATTATCTGCTTACTAGTTTTGTTAATTTTGATTGTATTTTGGATTTTACTATCCATGATTTTAATATCTACTCTAATCATGCTCCGCTATCCTTTAGTCTTGAAGTTAATAAACCCTTGAGCAATATAAACACAGGGAACACCGAAAAAGTTTCATATCGATGGAGAGATGATAATAGGGAAGAGTTTATTTTTGATATCGCTAATTCAAATGAAAATTTTAATAAAACATTAGAAGATAATATTTCAATAGACAGTGACCCAGATAATTTGGTAAATTTATTTACAGAATATTTGAATAACATTGGGAATAAATATTTTGAAAAACGTAATAAAGGTCAAAGAAATTCAGTTGCGTGTAATCAGTTCGAATACTCTATGAAAAAATGGTTTGATGAATCGTGTAAACAAAAAAGATTAATTTACGAAGAAGCCCTTAAGAAATATAATTTATTAAAGAATGAAACAAATAGAAAAAATTTTCTCACGAAAAAAAAAAGACTACAAAAATCATTGTAAAATCGCTAAACGAAAATATAACCGAAAAATGGCTGATGATTTGAAGAATTTAAGGAATAAAAAACCGAAAGAATTTTGGAGAAATTTTAAACAGAAGAAAGAAAATTACAACGGTTCAGATATCGATATTTCGGAATTTTATGAACCCTTCAAAAAATTATCATCAAATATTGACATTTCCGAAGACATAGAATGCGAACGTTTTTTACAAAACAAACAAATGATTGCATTTATGCAGAATTAGATTTACCTTTTACAACAACCGAATTGAGACAATGTGTAAAAAAGCTGGGCTCCAATAAATCATGTTCTTCTGATAATATAATATATGAATATTTTAAGGAATGCATTGACCATCTTGAAAAGCCTCTATTGAAATTATTTAATTATATACTTGACAAAAAATCGTTTCCCCAAGTTTGGTCAAAGGGGGTAATTGTACCCATATATAAAAAGGGTGATCAATCCGATCCAGCCAATTATCGAGGTATAACATTGACAAGTTGTTTTTCTAAGCTTTTTACTTCATTGGTCAATGAACGTCTCAAGGCGTGGTCAATTAAACACGATGTTTTATCAGACGCCCAATTTGGTTTCAAGACTAACTATAGTACTGTAGACGCAATTTTTACATTAAATTCTTTCATACAGAAACAAATCTATGAAAAGAAGCAACTTTTTTGTTGTTTTATAGACTTGGAGAAATGTTTTGATTCCATCTATCGCAATGGGTTATGGTTTAAACTTATCAATAATAATATAACTGGTAAACTTTTATGTGTGATTCGCTCATTATATAACGAAGTGAAATTATGTGTTAAACATATGAACTCTATTTCAGAGCTATATATTATTGCAAGGGGAATCGCTTTCGCCGTTTTTATTTTCTCTCTTTGTTAATGACATCGAATTGTTTTTGCAGCAAATTACTAGTGACGCTTTTAATATTGGTCAGTTATCAATATATTTATTACTTTTTGCCGATGATTCCGTTTTAATAGCCGACACTGCTAAAGGACTACAGGAATTAATATCAGCGTTTGAAAAATATTGTGACAAATGGAAACTGAAAGTTAATGTCGATAAAACCAAAATTGTTATTTTCCAACGGGGTAGAAATTTAACAAATAATTATAATTTTACATATTCTGGTTATAATATAGAAATAGTTCCTAAATTCAATTATCTTGGTCTCGTTTTTAGCAGTAAAGGAACCTTTTTTGACGCTCTTAAAACTTTAACAGGAAAAGCAACACGTTCAATGAGCGAACTACTGTACATTACCAAGAACAAGGACATACCTTTAAAAATAATGCTTGATCTATTTGACTCTTTTGTCGCATCTATTCTATATTATGCTAGCGAAGTCTGGGGTTTTATGACCAGTGAACTCATAGAACGTATACATAGAAAATTTTTAAAGAGATTATTAAATGTCAAACAATCAACTTGTAATTCGGCGATTTATGGTGAACTAGGAAGGTATCCACTCCATATAAATATCAAAACCAGAGAAATCAAGTATTATATAAAACTATTTTCGGAGAAATACTCAAATTGTATACTAAGGACAGTTTTAAATGAAATTAGTAACATAAACAACACAAATCTTTGGAGCTATAAAGTAAGGGACTTACTACAGAGAACTGGATTTTATGACGTATGGTTATTCCCTGAATCTGTTTGCCTAAAAAGATTTTTACCAATATTTCGTAGTAGATTAATAGATATTTATATCTGCGAGTGGTTTCAGGATATAGGTAATCGGCCATCTTTATTGATTTTTAGAAACTTAAAAGATAATTTTTGTTGTTCTGGGTACTTAAATAAAATGAAAATAACAAATTATAGAAATGCAGTAGTCAAATTACGTATATCAGCACACCATCTTCTTATAGAAACAGGACGTCATAGAAATGTCGCAAGGAATGAAAGAATTTGTAACTTGTGTAACCTCAATCAAATAGAAGACGAATTTCATTTCCTGTTAGTTTGTCCTTTTTATAAAGAACTAAGACAAGTTTATTTTAAAAAATATATTACAGCAAACCGAATATGTTTAAATTAATAGATTTGTTGAACTCAGATAACGTCAAAATTCTTAATAGTATTGGTATTTTCTACATCAAAGCGATGCACAAAAGAAAAACCGAGTTAAATTTAATTAGTAATTAACATTTGATTTCCTAAGCCTTGTTTAACCTTTCCATTCTAAATACTCTATTAAGACTCTTTTACTTCATTATTTCCGCAATCGACAATCATTTATATGTCATTTTTTTTTTTTTTTCTGTTTTTTTTTTTTCGGTCCATACCCATACATGTTATTTCATTCATTATGTATGTACATGTCTTATTTTGACGATGAACCGTATGTGTTCAAGTCAAATTATTGAATAAAGGATCTGTTCTGTTCTGTTCTGTTCACATATCCTTTCCGACATTTGTCTCTCACCAATGGGTGGGTATTCGTAATCCTAAGTGGGATAGCAGCTGGAGGCTAGGAAAGGATATGGTGGTAGTACTGGCGTGAGAAATAGCAGGAACCCAATGTTAGGTGCTCCAGCCGCCGCGACATGACTGAAATACTGTTAAAAGTGGCGTTAAGCCCAATTCAATTACTCAACCAAACGTACGGTCTAGTTATATTGCTTGACGATATTTACGTATGACTCAGCCCGATTATCTCAGATGGTAGAGCGCTCGAACTCAACCTTGACATCACGGGTTCGAGCCCTGGGTTGATCAAACTACATGTACTAAGCAACACACTAATGTTTTTTTGTTGGGGGGGGATGAGACGTTAAACCTGGAGCCGCCTGTAATACACGGAGTAGGTTAATGACCTAGGCGGGCCTCTCAGTAGTACATACAAATATGTTCCGTAGCAACTAACCGCCTTCCGTGGGCGCAGCTCATATGGAGAAAATATTACTTTAGCGACAAGAAATAAATGGACGGCTCTTCGTAGCGATCCGGTAAAGTCGACAGGCTCCCTGTTCTGTCGGTGCTATCATTTTGTTGCGTGTTTAACCCTTTCCTGTTTTCAAAAAAATTACACCAGTCCAAATTGTAAGATATTGCAGACGACATATAAAAGTAAACGTAATTTGAAAAGCAACCAACCCTATAGGGTAGAAAATATTATGGGAAAAGAAGAAATTGCTTGTTACAAGCAACGTCTTCTTTTCCAACAATACTTTCGTAAGTATAAAATCAATAGGACGTAAAAACAAGTGATTGCGCAGGAAGGGGTTAAAGCTGCCTTGATAAAGTGCTCTCCTGTTACTTAACACTAAGCCTTTCCCGTTTTTGTTTTGAAATTTAAGACTGGTCCAAATTGAAAGAGGTTTCAGACGATTATGAAAATTAATTGGAATTTTAAATGAAACCATCCTATCTAGTAAAACTTATTGTCAGAAAATGAGAAATTGCTTGTTTCAAGCATTCTTTCTATTTTTCACAATATTTTCTCAAGTATAAAATCAAAGCGACGTGAAATTCTGGCTTTAAACAGACTTTTCCATATGACGGCTTTTACATTCTCAAATGTGTGTTTCCGATCTAAAAAACATGAAACTTCATTTTTTTTATTTCTTATTCTAAACTAATTAACTTAAGGCTTATATTCTGTATTGTTCATTGTAGTTCTAAATAAAAGGGTCGTAACTTTGACGTAAATTATATAGACAACACGTGCCACAAACAATCCCTGATCGTTTATTAATTTTCACGAGGCACCATGTTGTGTTAAAGTTTTTTTTTCATCTTATTCATTGGCTAACTGACACTAAAGACGCATCGTTTTCAAAAATGAGGTTTGTTTTCTTAAGTTTATATGTATCGTTTATAATTTGATTGATTAAATTTGGATGTGATTCATACTTACACTAGACATGTTAGCCAAGTAAAGCCCCAGGTCAGCCAACAAAAACGCGAAGCATGTCTTTAGAAGACCAGAGAATTAATGCCTTGTTAGGAAGTCCTGCATGATCAGAGTCTTCTCTCTGCACTGGTTTATCTCCTCAATATCTTATTTGGAGCTAACAGTTGAAGAGAAGGGGTTCTTGTAGCTATATTGTGATATGAAACAGATAAAAAAACATGAATCTATTTTGAAATAACATCTAGCATTGTGAGTGGGTTTTTTTCGAGTAATTGATTCTACATTGTGTTACTATCATTCATGGTGGCAGCAGAAGGCGATTTTGAAAGTTATTCTCGTCTTCCGTTCGTCAAAGCTTTCCATACCGGACTTGTGACCTATTCAGACATTGATAATTTAATCTTTAGTTTCGTCGATCAAAAACGGGCGTTCTAATGGTCGAAAAAAAATTATTCATAACTTCACGAACAAAATTTTAAGCACGCAGCGAGTTTGTATGCTTCCGCACAAAATAGTCCCATACAATATGGTATTAGAATTTGTAAAGTTTTTGCTTTTTTCGCTCGGTGTTATCAAATTATAAGAAATGAATAGAATATTTTTTGTTTTCATTGAGGTATCAACCGAAAAACCGAATCACACTTATGTGTGAATCCGCTCCGCGTTTTCATACAGTGTGATTAGGTTTTTCGGCTCATACCTCCATGAAAACAAAAAGATTCTCTTCAGCTCTTAATTGATAGAGGGGTCTGCATACAATTTCAACGAATATTTTAGGATCCCTGTTGTTGAGAAATTTTGTCCATACGAGAGCAATATGGCGCCACACAACGATTGTACATTATTGCTAGATATAGATGTAGGTGCTATAAAGTATAATGAATGTGATATCTTTATTTCAGAAAACCAATTTTATATGTATTCGTTATCATTTTAACGATACTGTTGTCGAAAGTTGATGGAAAGAAAGTATGTAAAGTGGATGGGAAAAAGTATGCAATAGGTAAGATATATTTCTCATAGTAAAATAATTTTCTGTAAAATATAAATAATATGAACCGAATTTAGACAGTTTACATTATTTCCTCAAAGAAGCGAACCATTGTTCTTTTACTTAAAAAACTTAAGTCTATTTGATATCACAATACACGAATAGAAAATAAATGAAACATATTATATTGTATCATAAATAAGGATTCTCAACTAAATTTTTAAGGATATTGAGTTCGCCCAGATGTACCTTGAACGCGGGAAGATAACAACTAATCTACGTCGTCCATAGAAAAGTTATTTAGAAAGTTAGATAGATATTCAGACGGACAAATAGACAGACAGATAGATAGATAGATAGATAGATAGATAGGTAGATGGATGGATGGATGGTTGGATGGATGGATGGATGGATGGATGGATAGATAGATAGATAGATAAAAAGATAGATAGAGGATAGATAGATAGATAGATAGATAGATAGTTAGATAGATAGACCACAGTATTTATCAGCCTATCAAGATCGCCCTCAATGTCGTATAATGGGAATATTATCAAACCAACACACATTTATTTTTGCGTGCTCCTGAGAATGCTTGATCACAAATTAGCAACGTTACATATTTTTGCTGTATGAGGAGCGTAACAACATGGTAGATTGATCATCAAATGAAGTCGATTCCTTTGTTGTGTGTGTGTTGTTGGGTTTTTTTTGTCCGTGAAAACGGAGCCGTCATTACTTCTAGCGCTTTATTAACACCATTTTCATCCTTGGCCAGAATGACAGAAGTTGCTATTTTCCATTTGTCATTTACAATTCCATTCCATTAAAAAATCTTACTATGGTTTCATTTTCAAATTGAGAAATAGCATCGAAGTTAATTGTAAGGATTTAACCTATATTTGAAATTCTAAGGTCTGAAGATTAAAGCAGTGAAAAATAATTCAGGTGAAAGAAAGTAAAATGACCAATAATTTTCTATAGAATATTCAAGAATGATGATAAAAAATGTTCCTTTTATTGTTCAAGGCAAATCGGTGCCATCAGATAATCCATGTGAATCGTGTACTTGCACATATGTTGATGGAAGCAAACCGGAAGTGACGTGTCAGAAGACGAAGTGTGATGAGTGTAACGGTCACTTGGAAGATGACGAGTCTTGTTGTGGGAAGTGTGTGTCCATATTATCAAGTGTTGATACGTCATTATGTGACGTCAGTACTTGTCCAAAACTTAGATGCTCTAAAAGATTCCAGGTAGGTGTTTTCCTTTGCATTATGTTAGAATATTTATCTTTAAACAAACTTCCAGAATAAGTCATTTATCAACAATTCTGTAAATCGCTTTCATACGGAATCCTGTTTCCACTTTCCACTTTTCGACCTAAGAAGAACTCGAAAAGTTGAAATTATGCGTACTAACTTCCACTTTTCTAGTGATAATGTTACCACGAAAAGTGGAAGTTTTTGACCTGACAAAAATGGGACAAGATTCACAATAAAACATATAGATTTAAGTTTTTCGGTCTTGAGAAGTCGAAAAATCAAAAAGTTGATAGTCAAAAAGTTGAAATTGTTAATAAAGAACAAGACAACTTTTACTTCCTGGTATAGCCCCACTGGATTTCCGGCCTTCTTTGTTTTTTTATAAAAATACACATTTTCATGATGCTGTAGCAGATTCCAAAACATATATTGCCTTATGACCTCTTTAGCCCTTCATCCTCCTTCATTGAACATTCTGTCTTTTGAGACCAAAATTTCATAGGTCAAGGTTGATATTTTTCTTAGCCTTTCAAGCCAGAGTAGAGGCAACGTCTCTTTTTCATGTTAGAAAAGGTCGGTTAGTTTTGGTAATCCGATATCCGTTTGCCGTCCTCTAGAATATAAAATTATGGACTGAAACGTCTATGTCAAGAATAAAAGTAAAGTATAGATGCAGAACCCATGCAAAATATGTGAGCACGTGGATCACCACAGGCCAACATTTTCACTTACCTTTTTTGTTGGTTTGGCAACTGAAACTTAAACAAGCTATAGTTACGACGTTTAGGTAGTCAATCAACTATTCTCCTTTTTTGTTACATGCTACTGGCCATAAATATTGCAAGGTAACGCCGTTTAATATCGAAGTAGGACTTCCTGTAGGAGCCAATGCGGGACCATTAGACTAAGTGGGCGGTGCCAGCGTGCCGAAAAATAAAAAAAGTGAATTTGAATATATCTGCCTGAACATCTGTAAACAACGTTATTAAATAACATTTACTTGTTAGTCGATATGTTTTCTATACCTCTCTCACAGCTTATGTATTTATTTTCAGTTCAAGACAGACAACATGTGTTGCACACAATGTAAATGTCGTTATAAACGGAAACTCCACCTTCCAGGTAAAGCTATCTCATAGTAATGTATTGACACATTGAGATGAAGACATAGCCTCTATCAAAATGCGCTCAGCAATCGTTACAATAATAGATCCTTCGGAAATAGCCAGAGATTTAGTGTCAATTTTGTGCGTTTATATAAACATTAACTTTAGTCATCTACTTTTTCATTTGTCTCTCTGCTTTATATATTTTTGACTTGGGAAAAATTGTTTCGTTTATTTATGATAGACATAGACAGATTTTATTTTCGGAATTAAACATGCAATGATATAAAACATTTTGTAAAGATCTGAATGTTAATTAGATTTAATTGAAATGTAAGTGGTATTAATGAGGAAAAAATACAAACAAACACACACACACACTAAGAAAAAAATCAAGGTAATGAGAGTGTAGTAGTAAGTTTTCGTTGAGCTCCCGAAACATCGTACCTCAAGCTACCTCAAGCTGTATATAGGCCTAAGATCCTTTGGTTTCATTAAGTATTATGTATACAGACATTTTTTAGCTCACCTGAGCACGAAGTGCTCAAGTGAGCTATTGTGATCACCTTTCGTCCGTCGTCCGTCCGTCGTCCGTCGTGCGTCGTCCGTCAACAATTTCTTTAAACGACATCTCCTCCAAAACAACTAGGCCAATTTGAACCAAATGTGGCAGAAATGTTCCTTAGGTGGTCCCCTTCAAAAATTGCTAAAAGAATTGGAATACGCTAAAAACTCTGGTTGCCATGGCAACAAAAGTGAAATTTTAAAATAATCTTTAAAAATCTTCACCTCCAGACTCAGAAGGCGTAGGGCCTTGATATTTTGAATGAAGCATCAGTACATGGATTTCTTTTAAAAAAAGCTAAAACCATGATCCTCGGGTCCCCAGGGGCGGACCTCAAGGGGTCGGTGTTTAAATAGAAATAAAGAACGATCTCCTCCCTTGTAATTCTTACACCAAGTATTCGTTTACAGAATTTCATATGGATCCGTTCTATCTCATCCTTGGTTGAGAATCCATATACTTCCGAACCTTAACCTAATATTGATCCTACAATAGCGTCGAACAACTGGCAAAGCGGTTTTGGTTTAAAGTCAAAATTGTTTGTATTTTGGAATAGCACACTCATAGCTTTAAAAGCTTTTCCACAAATTACATTTACGTGTCTTTTGAATGACCTATTGAAAGAGAATAATACACCCAAGTAGTTAAATTCATCCACTATTTCTATCATATCGCCTCCGTAGGTTCACTTTTCTTTAGAATATAATTGACTCCTTCTTTTATTAAAAATCGCTATTTTAGTTTTCTATTTACCTGCAACCCCCATGATTTACCATAAATTTAAAGGTTATTGAGACTAATCTGTAGGTCTTCTATAGATTCACTAAGAATTACCATATCATCTGCGTAAATTAATAGTATAAGGTTTTTATACTCATGTATATTTATTCCCCGACTTTCATTTGTCTTAAGGTAAAGCTGAACGCTATTTCATAAAACCGAGAGTAACTAATACAGCGCCTAACCTTGCATCGTACTCATTCATAAATTGATCTTAAAGCACTCAACACTTGCTTTCCATTGTTAATAAAGTGTTCGATGAGACAACTAAGATTAAAAACCGCATCGGTTGTCGAATACTCCTTTTTAAACCCGAATTTTTGCGTCAGATATGACGTCCTTTTTTTCAGTCCAGTCTGTAACTCTTGTGTATATATCTTTGATAAACAACTGCACAGGGTGATACCATGATAATTGTTTGTGTCAATCACATCGCCCTTTTTATAAATTGGCACTACTATACCGTCCATCCATTGTGTAGGGAAAACACCGGATTCAAATATTAAGTAGAACAAGTCTGTTAAATGGCCAGCAAATATATCGCCAGCACAGATAAAGAATTCATTCAATAATTCATCTATCCCACTAGCCTTGCCCCTTTTTAGTTTATTTATTGCCGCGTTCACCTCTGATAATGTAATCGACTCGTCCAGCTCCGGGAATGTTGCATGTTCATGTGTCCTATCACGTGAACAAAATTCGTCCGCTTCATCATTTGTCCCAACGTTTATTTCGTTTGATAAATTTCTAAAATATGTATAAAATTGTTCTATACTAATATAATCACTGGTTTTATTTTTCTTTTAAGAGAAATGTTTCCAGAATTCACGCGGCTTTTTAAGTTTCAGTCTCTCTATTTCTTTACTTTTCTTTACCTTATAATGTTTTTTCTTTATCCCTGTTACCAATGTCTTTACCTATATGAGAGCTATCACCAGGGAGTAATCACCAAATGAATGATTAAATTATTCACATACAAACTGTGGAGCAATTATACTGCTACTCAAGAAGCGAGTTGTAGATCTATGAGCGTTTAGTTCTTCGAAATTTAGAAATGTCTACAATTTGGCTGCCCTTTAGGACCATTCTTGTGAAATTGGTTTGAATTACCTCTTTTATGCGACATCTTTGTATGCATGGATGGACGCAAAATACCACGAAATGGCCCTTTGGCTTTTAGAAGTAGGAGTTTTAACAAATGAAAGAATTACATCACCATTGACTCTGTCGTGTAAAGTCAGATCCGGTGTCTAATGATCTTGCGCACCACGTCATCCTGTATAAATCGATCGAATGAAAATAAAACCAAACAATCAAAAACCTTTTCAGTTACAGTTTGCACGACCAACTTCTGTATTTCATTGCCATTTTGACGTCTTTTTTAGAATATATGTAGTAGGGCCTATAGAAATTATGAATCATGGTTCTTTATTAATTATTGAACACCTTTTTTATTTTCATCTAACACTGGTTTTATATTGCTTTTAAAGTTTTATTTTCTTTTGCTTTGAATGTCACCCGACAAGAAATGCACGAGCCGTTAGGCTCCTGTCGTTATGTTAGCTCATCATTCCGTCATTACGATTAATTTTAAACAAGTTGTAAAAGACGAGATAAATGATTTTATTTTGTTTTGGGTATTTCTTACAGTGGTCGCAACCATGGATTTGTAAATTATTTAGGGATGATCTTTTGACGTATCTCTTTAAAATTGGGAAAACGTATTCTAAAGATTCAAGGCGATGAAAATCTTATAACTGTTTGGTCTAAAACTTTTCTAACAATGAAAAACCACATATTTTTATGTCACGAATATGTTATGATATAAAAAAAGAGGAAGAACATAAAAACCAAATTGTTTTCCAAACTCTGCAGCGCTGAAATGATTTTGTGAATTTATTTAAATTACTAACACACCAATTGTGTTTACTAAAATCGATACACTCACGCAAGAACAGAAATCTATCATACCAAAAGAGTTTTTGTTTTATCCCAAAATTATTCATCTATTTATTTAGCCCGTCGGTAACAGTTTTATGTCAAATCGCGAGTAGATACCGTACGGTAGCTAATGATAATTGTTAATTGTCGCGCCCGCTTGCGTAGAGCGAAACAGAGTTGTCACTATGACAAGTCGGTGTATGTGCGTTAGTCCGTTAGTTAGTCCGTCCGAATTTGTCCGGACAATTACTCCTACATTTATGGATGGTTTTCAAAATAACTTTGCACAGCTATTCTCCATCATAAGTAGATGTGCCATTTGAAAGAATTTTTCGGGTAGTTCTAATGCCAAGGTCGCAGCTCAAGGTCAAACACTATATATAATTGTGATTGTCAATAGCATTTCTCCTACAATTATGGACGGATTTCAAAATAATTTTGCACAATTATTTTCAAGCATGAGTAGATGTGCCATTTGAAATATTTTTTTTGGATAGTTTCAAGTTCAAGTCAGAGCTTAAGGTCAAACACTAAAATTGATGGTCATGGTCAAAACTATGCGGGCTCGACAGCAGTTGCCTTGGACAAGCATCTAGTTCACAACGCCTCTGCTTTACTAAAAGTCAAAATCACCATTACTTTTACGATTCTAAATCAGGTTTGGTAGGTGATAGATGTGACGGCTGCCTGTGTGATGGTTCAGATGGAAGGGTCAAATGTTCACCACCAGAGTGTCCCGATAGTAACATCCAGTGTGTGGACCCAGTAAAGGGAGATGACTGCTGTTATCATTGTCCAAACGGTTTGTTTTTCTTTCCCTTACCTTACGTTTTACGGAGGTATGTCTCGACAGAGAAGTACAAATGTGGGTTTTTCTTTACTTGCCAAATGAACTGCAAATACACTCCTATATTTATTTTTCATTTTAGCCTTTGGAAGAATTGTCGCTGTAAATAAAGCAATCGATTCTTCAATAAGACATATTCTTCCGTCTACGGGCGTTATGCCTGTCTTTGAAATTCATAAAAAATATAACTAACTAAATAAGATAATAAATAAGATAATAAATAAAAAGGTAATAAATAAATACAAATAAAAATGAGTAGACGACTTAAAGTTCGTAACTACAGCTTATTACATATGTAGCTATGACATTAAGGTTGCTTATCTTTCTCAGTCTGAGTGCTATTTCGGTGGGCGTTGCTCCACCATGGTCTGAAATGTCAGTATGCATGTATAAATTCCACATTTGTTTTGTAAAGAAGAAGATATTATAGCTTCTGCTTATTCGATTTCGATGCGGCAGCGTGCAGCAGCTGTAACTGATTTTATGTTTTTAGGCGCTGATCCATAGATTTGTTTATATTTATTGTAAAGTAATCTAATCTGTAGTTTCGTCTATCAAAAACGTGCGTTCTGATTGGTCGAAAAAAATTTATTCATAGCTCCACTAACAAACTTTTGAGCAAAATTTGAGCACACAGTCATTTTGTATGCTTCCACACAAAATAGTCCCATACAAAATGGTATAAAATTTTTAAAGTTGTTGCTTCTTTCTCTAGGTTCTATTAAATTATAAGAAATGAAGAGAAAAGTTTTGTTTTCATGGAGGTATGAACCGAAAAAAGTAATCACACTGTATGAATAAGCTTATAGAGCTTAGATATTTAATACAAATCATCATCTATTGACCCTTTACCAAAATACTTCAAAGATTTACCGTATTATGAAAATTAGCCCTTTTCTTTATGATCCCTGATTTTACATAGAAATAAAGAAGGAAATCTTTAAAAAATCTTCTTCTCCCAAACCATAAGGTCTAGAGCTTTGATATTTGGTATACATCATCATGTATTGAGTCTCTACCAAAATACTTCGAAGAATTACCGTATTCTGAAAATTAGCCCTTTTCTTTGTTATCCCTGATTTTACATAGAAATAAAGAAGGAAATCTTAAAAAATCTTCTTCTACCAAATCATTAGGCCTAGAACTTTGATATTTGGTACAAATCATCATCTATTGACCCTCATCCAAAACACTTCAAAGAATTACCATACTCTGAAAATTACCCCTTTTCTTTATGATCCCTGATTTTACATTGAAATAAAGAAGGAAATCTTTAAAAATCTTCTACTCCCAAACCATAAGGCCTAGAGCTTTGATATTTGGTATACATCATCATGTATTGACTCTCTACCAAAACACTTCAAAAAATTGTTTACTTTTACTATTTCAGGAAAGACGTGTGCTCCATCCTTTAGTTCAAAAGCCGTCATCAAATATGGCGAATATAAACAAGTGAAGAAAAGTATTTGCACATGCGCGGGAGACAGTTGGTATCCTTACGCGTTCTGTGCCTCACCAACGATCAACAAGAAGGCGTTCAAAGGAATGAAGGAATTCATAGCTCCATATATGGAAATTTAATTCTCATACAATCTTCGATTTTTATTCCATATCGTTGATTTTAGTCCTCATTTTCTTTTCTCTTGCATTGTCAGAATATAATATTCTAAAAGGTAGATATGAAAAGATCAGAGATCGTTTTTTCAGAATAAATGTGGCATTTATTGAACTGTGTTCGTATAAAAACATATTTTAAGATGTAGACTGGTGCCACTGTCGACTTTAATAAAGCCGACAGGTATGCACCAATTTTCGGCACATACACGGAAAGCCTGGCCCGTAAGGTTTTTTCCTTACTTAAATCGAAAACTAGGCTTACGCATGCGCAGCAAATTTTGTTGAAAAATCTGGATACGCTGCGGGTTTCCATCCAATACGATAAAAATCTCTCTTTTGTAGTTTTAAAGTAGTCAGTTTAATGTTAAAACATTTCTCACATTAACAATTGAAATTGTGTGCGAGAAAAACCTTGGAATGTCACCCCTTTCATGTAAAATATATGAGGAACACCGCGTCCGCTACCGCCATATTGTTTACAAACAATCCATCACCAAATCAGATTCGATGTTTGGGTTTACGTCAATAAAAGTCCATCAGCCAACCTCTTGATGCAGTCTTTTGGGATCTACCCGTCGGCTTTCTTAAAGTCGACTGCGGTACCGGTCTATTTTAAGATGTCTCTTATAGAATTGCAGTGTATTCTGGGACAGTCACGTGCTGCGCCAAACGGTTGATTTCGGGCGTTCATTTTTAAAAGAATTTGACAGCAAGCTCACCCCTCGAAACCAATGTCACTAGGTGCTATATACGCCAGCCATTTTTCGATTCTGTTAAGGTCAGCTCAAAATTGTTATAGGAGTTAACTTATAAAAAGAGTTTCAACAAGTTTGCGCTATTCCTTGATAAAACGAAATTCATTAAGTTGGTCGTTGCCCTTGTCCCTTTGTTTTCATCTGTTGAATTTTGGTCGTATGCGATGAATTTGGGTCATATGCGAATGGTGTTAAGCGCTGGCGACATCCAAATGGCGAAAATTCTAAGAATAAGTTTTGATTCTGCAGAACTCCAGTTAGATTATCACGCCCCCCCCCGAAAAAAAAAAAAAAAAAAAAAAAAAAAGGAAACGCTGGTTATAGTTACATAAAGACAATACCTGCTTCATTTTCTGAAACGCTTATTTGAGTGCAATTTTCATGCCCCCACCACTTAATGGTGTGGAGGGGGCATATAGATTTGCCTTTGTCCGTCCGTACTTCCATACTTCCGTCCGTACCGAAATTGTCCGGGGCATATCTCTGCTGTATAATAGCTATCAACTTGAAACTTCATAGATAGATAGACCCCACTGAGGAAAAGTGCAGTACACAAGAACCACAACTCTTGCTTGCACAATTTTGGAGTTATTGCTCTTTGTTATTTTAAAAACTTACATTTTGTCGGGGCATATATCTGAAAGTATAGTAGCTATCCACTTGAAACTTCATAGGTGGATAGACCTCATTGAGGAGAAGTGCAGTGCACAAGAACAACAACTCTTGCTTGCATAATTTTGGAGTTATTGCCCTTTGTTATTTTTAAATACTTACATTTTGTCTTGGGCATATCTCTGAAAGTATAATATTAATCAAATTGAAACTTCACAGGTGGATAGACCCCATTGAGGAAAAGTGCAGTAAACAAGAACCACAACTCTTGCATAATTTTGGAGTTATTGCCCTTTGTTATTTTAAAGACTTACATTTTGTCCGGAGCATATCTCTGAAGTATAATAGCTATTAACTTGAAACATGATAGGTGGATAGTCCTCATGAAGAGAAGTACAGTGCACAAGAACCACAACTCTTGCTTGCATAATTTTTGCGTTATTGCCCTTTGTTATTTTTAAAGACTTACTTTTTATCCGGGGCATATCTCTGAAAGTATAATAGCTATCAATTTGAATCTTCATAGGTGGATAGACTTCATTGAGGAGAAGTGCAGTGCACAAGAACCCCAACTCTTGCTTGCATTATTTTCGAGTTATTGCCCTTTGTTATTATCAAAGCTACCGTTGGGGGCATCTGTGTCCTGTGGACAAAGCTCTTGTTCTATTTGTGAACCATTCCCTTTTCTAAGGTTTAGTATTATCGATACCCACAGAAAAATAAAAGAAAAAAGAAAAACCTTTTAACATGTATTAATCTATTTGTGTTGAAGTTGTTAAAAGGCATACTGTCTATCCAATTCTCACAATGATTAGTAGATTTGTCTGAAAGTGAAAGTAGCATGGACATGCGATTAGCTAATATGCGCTAATGCCCTGATTTGCGGCCAACCGGGGGTAGAATTTAATTTGGCAGAGTTTTTCTATGCATAATAGTCCTTCTACCTTAGTATACGTTCATTATAAGCAGCAATGTCCTGTGCTTGATCCAGTCATTTTCTTTATTTTTTGTTATACAGAATTCTGAGAATGTTCCTTCTTGTCTGAACGGTCAGAGCTATCAAACAAACTTGACGTCAGCAAGTAATCATTGAAACAGCTTGAAATAATGGTCGAATTTAGATTAAGGTCGCTGGGTGAAGTAATGTCCTCATCTTAAAATACATTTTAGTGCCATTGTCCCCAAATCTATGAACCAATAAATATACAGTAGCCAGTCCTAGTAATTTATCTCCGGGTGTCGGTTTGCAAATGAGTAATTTAAATCCACCTAGAGTGGAAAACAGTTCCTGCTATATAAAATTAAATGACCGAAAGTAGTGCGGGTGACGTGATTGTTAACTCATTTATCTTTCTTAGTTTCGAAAGTACCAATTATCGAAACGATTTTGGTTGCCCTAGGGTCTTTATGAAATCAGTTCACTTTGATCATTTCAAATTCCTTGACATTGCATAATTTTTCTGAAGAACGGGGTTTTAATTGACCAATTACGGCTGTCAATCAAATAACCAGTCAACCAATGATATCATTTGTAACGACCAGGTATGCTTTATCTCCAACATTGGCTGCCATTTGTGTTAACTTTTTTGTTGGTTCGGCGACTTAAACGTCGTAACTACAGCTTTTTCACCAGCTGTATTTACGACGTTTAGGTCGCCAACCGACTATTCTAATATTTTGTTACACGTTACTTGCAAGAAATTTGACGAAAAAACGCTGTTTAAAATCGAAGCGGGAGTTTCTGTAGGAGTCGATGGGCTCGGTAAATGGAGTAAGCGGGCGGCGTTAGCGATTGGTCAATTAACTGAAAGTATTAAAGAGATGAAGAGAATATTTTTTTGTTGTCATGTAGGTATGAACCAAAAAAAAAAAAAAAAAAACTAATCACACATAAGTATGATTAGGTATTTCGGTTTATATCTCCATAAAAACATAAACAAAATCTGTCCATTTCTTATTATTCAATAGCATCGAGCGAAAAAAAGCAAAAATTTTACAAATTGTGATACCTTTTTGTCTTGGACTATTTTGTGCGGAAGCATACAAAACCGCCACGTGCTCAAAATTTTGTTCATGGAGCTATGATTTTTTTGTCGACCAATCAGAGCTTCCGTTGTTGACGGACGAACCTAAAAATTAAATCATTCTCTCGTCGTTTATTTTCCTTGATTGACAGCAAACATTGGTCAGTGGTAGATCACCCCAAATAGCAATTTATTTACGTTAATTGTTGATTTCACGGCGACCTTTTTTTCTGCTACACGTTTGCAGTTCGGATCGGTGAAGTTATCAGTGTTTTTTATACGCATACTAAGGTATGTGTATATTTGTGTCATCTTCTCCGGACGTCTCGGAAGCGCAGAGATTCAAGACGTCGGACAATGCTGCGCTAGGCGGCGTTGCCGTATCCGCGTAGGTTCGGAACCCGTATGAGTCCGTCCATAAATCTGGCGGTCCGTATGTACCTCCAAATCTTGTTAATACATCTCCCCCTACACTTATGAACGAATTTAAAAGTTAAATAATTTGACAGGCTGCTCCTAGTAAAGTGATCTTGTGTATGTGACCAGGTTTTTTTTCAACAATTCTAGGCTGCATCACAGAAAAAAGGACCTTAAAATGTTTTTTTGTACGAAATCTTCATAATATATGTTTCTTTATACTATTTCAATACGAAAATTGAAGTGAAATAAAGGTTTTGTATACTTTGGTATACATTACGAGAGAAAATCAGTTTGTTTTTATATTCTCCGGCAGTGATTAAAGGAAATGGCTTTTAAACGCAACTTATGTGTTTCCGGCAAACAAAATGACGTCATTACGGATACTGCACGAAGTCGCAACGCGGCTTGATAAAATGGTGCGACCTTTAAGTTTAAGATATCGGTTTTCTGACGTAAATGTGCCTAGTATTGAATCACTACTTGAACTGACCAATCGATGGCCAGCCAACTGACTCCTTTGGCCCCGCCCATTGACTCCGACAGGAAGTTACTCTTTGATTTTTAACGGCGATATTTTGAAATTTTATGGCCAGTATAGCATGGTTCAAAGAAGTAGAATGGTTGGTTGACGATCTTAACGTCGTAACTACAACTTGAATAGTTACGACATTTAAGTTGGCAAACCAACAAATATTTTACTGAATTGGCGGCCAATGTTGGAGTTGAAACAGACCTTCCAGTCTAAATGAACGGTTTCATTGGTCGACTGATTATTTGATTGACAGCCGCGATTGGTCAATTGTAGAGTTGCGCGTATAATTCTTCGAATTCATACAGTTGTTCATGGGGGAAAGTATTCAATTTCTTTTTATGCCGAGAGTTAATTAATGGATGATGATTAAGTCATAGAAAATGGTGTAGTAGAAAATGGTTTTAACCCTCTCCTGTTTTGCAAAATTTTAGACCTGTATAAATTAAAAGGTTTTGCAGATGAAAGTTCATTTTATTCGAAAAATGACTTTCTAGTAGGGTAGAAAATATTGTGGAAAAAAAAAGAAATTGCTTGTTACAAGCAATTTCTTCTTTTTCCACAATGTTTTCTCAATAATAAAGTCACAGGGACGTAAAAACCAGGGATTAACGAGGAAAGGGTTAACTTTGACAGATTTTGCCTATATGTCAATCGTCTGGTCGCTGGCCACGCCCACTTACTCCATCAGGAAGTTCCGCTTCGAAATTGACGTTATTTTTCAAAATTTATGTAACAAAAAAAAAAAAAAAAAAAAAGGATACTTGTTGAATGCCGACCTAGAAGTCGCAACTACAGTTTGGATAAGCTGTAGTTACGACGTTAAGTCGCCAAACCAACAAAATGTTTCACAATATAGACAATATAGACAATATTTTATTGACGTAAACTTTCTGGTCATACAAATTAACAACATTCTATTACACGAACAAAGTCACGACATCAAATAAATTTAAAAAACATAAATAAAGTGTACAGTTTTGGTCAAACATTCCATAGACTTATAACTTGGAATATCTTTTAGATACAAATGTTCTATCCAAGGAAAAAGAAAAGAAAAGATGGAAGGAAGCAAGTTTCAAATGCATAAAAACTGGACTGTTAAAATTAAAAAGATGAAAATTTCAATTAATCCTTTGAATGTTTTTAAGCAAACTAGACCTCAATTCTAAAGCTCCCTTGACACAAAATTGCGGCCAATGGCTGATTCTAAAATTCACCTCCTGTCTAAATGAATGATTTGATTGGTCGATCAATTCTTTAATTGACATCCGCGATTGGTCAGTTAAGATTTTCAAATTAATATGAAATGTGACATTAATTTCTGCAAAGCCAGTCCTGGAGATACCGACGGAACATAAAAGCGATACGAAATTAGTCTATAATGAATTTGCGTTTTCTTTCTCGAAAGCTAAAAAAGCCATAGTCAAACATAAGAATATCAGATCGAGAGGAAGAAAGAAATGGGTATTTTAACCTATTATTGTTTAATTGGTTTCTATTTTTATTGAGCCATTTCAAAGTATAAAGTATCCCAAGACCGACAGTGTAACTGAAACATTTCTTCTTGTAGGCTTCTAAAGAGAGAGAATGTAGAACGCACGTTACACATCCGACCACACAAAACAGCTTATACATATATACGGTCGTTACAAGGAAAAAAATGAAAGGAGAGAAAATGTTGAATAATTTACGTTAAATGCCACCCATGCTTTTGTCTGTTAGTAACTTTGTCTGTTTTTCATTCATTTTAATCTACCCACTAGTTTGTCTATGTCATTCTCTGTCCCTGTTTGTCTGTCTCATTACTCCTCTTTCCCCATCTCTCCTTTTTTCTACTCTTTTGTTACTTTTCTCCTTTTCTTTCCCATAAAACTTGTCTCTCCTTTAACTAGGCTAGTTTCGACGAAATATGAGTATGATAAAATTGGCAATTCTAAATTTAAGAGCATGTTTTTTTGTTGTTTTTTTTTCACAATTTAACCATTAAACATGACAGTCCATAGGTGTGTTTCAATCAAACACGTCAAACCACATATCCTCGGTGTAATTCTAAGACATTATGACTACAGACTGATTAGGTTTTAGAGTTACACCGAAGATCTCCTTTTTATAGTAACCATTCTTGTCTATCCTTCTGAATTCGTCCGTCGGTCCTATCTAGTTCGTTGTATCTAAAATCATACGGAAATGCTTCGTCGATCGAGATTTAAGTGTTTTGATTGGCTGAAATATTCTTTTCATAGCTCCATGAACAAAATTTTGAGTACACACCTATTTTGTATGCTTACGCACAAAGTAGATTTATAAACTTTGCCCAAAACTCGAAATTATTTTCCCGATTTCAATTGATGAAACTGAAATAATAGAAAATAAAGAGAATATTTTTGTTTTCATTGAGGTATGAACCTAAAAACTTTGTCAAATTAATTTATGGATCTACTTCGCGTATCCATACATTGTGATTAAGTTTTGAGGTTCATACCCAAATTAAAAAAGAAAATACTCTTCATTTCATAATCGTATTTGAATTTAAGAACAATATATCGGCCATATTTTCATTTTTTTTTTTATGGATAAAAAACATCTTCTCGAAAAAGGGTATATCATGTTTTTAATCTGTTTGCCTAATAGCACATCATCAAATATCAAATAGGGACTTTAAGCTTGGAGACATTAGCGGTTAAGCATTGTTTGCAGCTCGATATCTCGATCACCCCCCCCCCCCCAGATTTTTCATATTTGTGATTAAATGTTTAGATGAATCGATACTTAGATGAACAAGAAATCAATGGAAACAGCATGTTTGCGGATATGCCTTTGACTGAACCACCAACTACAACATTTACAGCTGTAGATTTTTTTCACAGGCATTCGGCTTCTCGAATTTTACAACAACTCACAAAAATGTTCGTGTCATGGCTTAAGCTAAAACACATACGTTTCAGTACCCTGATAGGCTACTATTACATAAACCCAATGTTTAAGAAAGAGCAGTTGTATGGTCAGATTTTCAATTTTTTTGCCGTGGTTAATCAGGGTTTTATAACAATTCCCAAATGCCCTAAGCACTTTTATTGATCAAATCAATAAAAATCCTTGACATTAAGCTGAAATTGACAAGGTCGTTAAATAGGAAGTGTCGTTTAAAGATACCAAACTATTCACTTTCAAATTCCTCTCCCCCTCGGCCTCCGTCGTTGATAACAAGCAGTTGATAACAAGAGGGTGATTACCAGGGGTAGATGACCAGAGGCTGACGACCAGAGGCTGATGACCAGAGGCTGATGACCAGAGGGTGATGACCAGGGTATGATTACTAGAGGGTGATGAGCAGAGAGTGATGACCAGAGGGTGATGACCAGAGGGTGAGGATTTCAGCATCTTTTCAGAGAGGTAAATGAACGTCTCGATATAAATAGAGATTTTTTGGGTCTACATGTTCGGAAGAAGACTTCCAGAGTTGTTTTTCTAATCATTACATTTGTTGCCCTAACTTCCTTTTAACCGAGACTGTTAAAAGTTTTTCCACAAAGAACATTACTGTTAAACTTGGTTGAAATTGGAAGGAGATACAATATCAATATATCCTTATTTATTTCTCTATAGCCTGTTTGCCTATTTCACACCAAGGGTAATATTTTAAGCAACTTTCAAAGAGGTCAATGAACTAGTGTTCCATGCAAAATATCAGTAAAAGGGTTCAGGAGATTCATTCTTTTTTTAAATGTTCACTTTTGTTTCCATAGCAACCAGACTTTTTCTTTTTTATTCGAATTCATTTCTTTCAGCAATTATTACATGGATGCACTAGAGGATCGGTCGATTAAATTAGACGGAAAAAAATTGAAACGTGATGTATGACAGACGCCGGACAGAAGATGATCACAAGTTCAATTGAATACGTTGTATTCCGGTGAACTAAAAACAGGTGTATAATCAAAAATACAAACTACAAATATGAAGGTTCTGTATGTGTGTTTTACATAAAACAGTTGAATAATTCCTTCGTTCGTTTTCGAAATATAGAACTTCCGGCGGCAAATAAAATTGGGTTGACGGCTTTACCAAGCATTATACTGAGCCCAACGTATATTTCTATTGCATTTAAGTCTATCGTAGACCGGAGAGCGACCAATAAAAATGTGATGGGTAAAACCCTTGTCAGAAAATGAAAAATAGTTACGGAGGCCATGATAAGGTTCGTTCGAGAGTTTGATTTATGTGTTTTGCTGCCATGTCCGACTAGGCGCAAGCTCGTGTTCCGCGAAGTAATGGTCCTTGACTTAGGAACTTCTAATGTCCTCATCTCAATGTGGTTGCCATCATTATTTTGCTCCTCAGCTCTCTTTGTCGATGTGATCTTTTGAGTCGTCGTGCCTTGTAGCGGCGAAGATTTGTCTTTGTAATTTAAACTCTGTGAAGTCTGCGCCACTCCAACCTTTGCTCGTCTCCTAAGGAATATACAAATCCTTGAGTAGACAATTAAAGTTATTACCAATGATGTTATTCCTGTACATACCATAAATATGAATGTTGCTCTCACTAAGGACCTGACTGATGAGGCATCGTCAATTAAACATCTTCCGACGTCATTACGACGAAAAACAAATGTAGATGGTATCCACATTATTATAGAAATACAGTAGACGCACATACACATAATCTTGGCTGCTTTCCGTTGTATTCGGTCAGGGGTATGTGGTTTGAACACCTTGAGGTATCGGTCTGCGGCAATCCCGACAATCATTAATAATGACACCTGGAACACGACATTTTGTGTGTAATATTGAAGTTTACAGATCCAATCAGACGAGACATTCTTCCAAATACTTTCAGAGTAACGCACAAACGAATAGGGACAGCTTAAACTCAGTGAGATGAAGTCTGACACTGCTAAACCTAACACATATATGTCTGTCGATGACATCCTTTTTTGTGTGCACAACACCGTGAAAAGTAAACAATTTCCTGATAGGCCAACTGCCGCGTTGATACAGACATACACCCTAATGGTGTATCTTGCCCACAGAGGTACATGGTTATACATCGGCAATTCATTATCGAAACCCTCTAAAACTATTTCGGTACCATTGTCAAAAGATATGTTAGCTGTAGACGATTCCATAGTAATTATATAAAGTCAAATATTCATGTGAAGTGGCCGTTTGCTACAATAAATGACTGAATGTAGCAATGGCGCACGCATCAACTATATGGGAAATATTAGGCGTGAAACGTTGATGTCATACGTAACCATCGAGATAATTTTAATAACAAATATCATTTGCCATTTCTAAAAACATTCAATCGTCAGCACGGAATATGATACTTGGTAAATTGAATCAATTAAATATAGGTGGTTGTGTGATTAGCCTCGTTTGTTCCGGAGAATTGACCAATCACGGCTGTCAATCAAGGAATCAACCGACCAATCAAATAATTCATTCAGCCCGGACTAGAGCTTTGAGCTCCACAAATGGCCGCCATTTTTTGTTAAGCTTCAAAGTTTTTTTTGTTGGTTTGGCGACTTAAACGTCGTAGCTGCAACTTTTTCAAGCTATAGATACGACGTTTAGGTCGCCAACTAACCACATAATTATTTTGTTTCATTCTACTGGCGATGAAATTTGCACAATACTGCCGCTTGAAATCGAAGCGGGACTTCCTATCGGAGTCAGTGGGCAGCACTAAAGGAGTAATTGGGCGGGGCCAGCGATTGCTTTCAGCACTCAAACAGCGACAATTAGAATTGGTCTAAGTGCAATATTCCTTTTGTATTCCAGTTCCATAATTCAAGCACCATAATCTTTACTTTACAAAACGTAATTCTTAGATAGATCTTATATCATGAAATATCATAGCATTTCGTGCCTGGAAATAGATTTATTTCTTATTCTGATTTTGTAATTTTAGAAGATCTCCGTTCTGATATATACTGCTTGGGGAAAGAGGCTCCTTCGTAGTTTGGTAACAACACCGACAATTCTAATATAATTTCAGATTTCTTACTATTTCTCACAGCTACTTCGGTCTTTTACAGAGCTTTAGAGTAGAATCTATCTTTACACGTTGTCATTAAGACAGCATATATGTTAACGAGATAGCAGTATTTTGATGGTCCCTGGACCAGTTTAACCCATTCCAACACAAGAAAATTTTAGACTGGTCCAAATTGAAAGAAGCTGCAGACGACAATTTCAAGTTGATGGAATTTTAATTTTTTTCGTCTTTTGGCATAGAAAACATTGTGGATAATGAAGAAATTGCTTGTTACAAGCAATTTCTTCATTGTCCACAATGTTTTCCATAGCTTTTTTCTTATGGGGCGTAAAAAGGAGGGCTTGAGTTGGAATGGGTTAAATGTTTACGTGGTCAAGGGATTCTAGTACATGATCTTATTTGTGATAAGCCTGTCTTTAACATTACTAATCGAGACTCGGTTATGATGAATTTATTTCTAAATAATCTAAAAAAAATCGACTGAATTTTAAGAAAAGAAAAGGAACAAATTCTCACTTGCACAAAGAAATGAAAACCCAGAAATTTTTTACAACAAATAATTTCTTCATATTACGCAAAATCTTCCTCCATAAATTTTGTTGACATGGTAACACGGTGTTATGTGAGGTCATTGATCGACTGAGAAAATTTGCATTGACATGCCTACCCCTAATTCATACTAACATGGTACAAATGCACCCGAAGTATCCGATAGAACTGAAATAAAATTTGAACTCTTCTCGTGTCTTTAAGTTAACCCAATCCCACACAACAAAACTTTAGACCGGCCCAAATTAAAAGAAGCTGCAGACAAAAATATCAAGTAATATAATTTAACCTTTTTTGTCTTTCCTGGTTAAAAGACCTTGTAGATATTGAAGAAATTGCTTGTTTCAGGCAATTTCTTCACTTTCCTAAAGGTTTTCCAAAAACTTTCTTACTGAGGTTCGTCTTTTAGCGTCATTGAGTGGGAATGGGTTGGTGCTGGCTGTAAAAACACTATATCAATGCTAGTTTAACGGGCATTGACTGCTTGCCATCATTGATACAAAATCTCATTAACACTCTATATTAAAATAGAATCGTGATTTTTCCTCTAATTTGTTTCTTAATTTGGCTAATTTGCGTAACCATAGACGTCAGCCTCAGTTTGACGTCCATTTGATTAACGATTAGAATTCACCTAATACTATACTGAGGCGTCAAACATATACAGAGAACACTTAAAGTTTATTGACGTTTTAACATCAAGTAAAAAAGCAATCTTCAACAACCGAATGGAAACGCTTAAACTACATAACATCATACTTGATTCGAGCCAATTTTGGGACCTCTAATCTTTCTTTTAAGAAGGAACAGGCAGAGTGTCCGAATTCAGGAAATCAATACTAAATTTTATTTTAATGGGTCGAAGATAAACACGCCTATCTGCTACCAATACTTTCTTGGATGAGCAATTTTCAGAGGAAGATGCGAAACAAGATATAGGACCTGTTGATATAGTATTATGGCCCCCCATATATTTAGGGAAGCAAATGCGCGAGACGGGTGTGTGTGTGTAGAGTAAGAGATGGGATAGATCACGTTCAAGACTGTTTGAAGTTGTTTGCAATCAGTTTATCCACTAAACAATCACAAAGAAGAATAATTGTAGAAATCGGAGGAAAGGCCGATTTTATGATACAAAATCATTAAAAATAACAATATATGATAAAATGTATTGTGATGAGGTCCAGGTTTCGATCTCCGTTCGCAGTAATTAGCCTTTCTGACATTCGTCTGCCACCAATTCGTAGATAATCTTAAACCTAAGTGGGATGAGCAGCAGAAGATTCGGAAAAGTGCTGGTATGAGGCATACCTGGAATCCATGGTTAGGTTCACTAGCCGCTGCTATATGACTGACATACTGTTAAAAGTACCCATACAAACAAAAAAAAGCAGATCAAACATTTTGAAATTTAAAAAATATCCTTTACAATAGAAGGCTTTCATATCTGCCACAGAGTATTATTATCATGTATTCTATGTATGTTTCTTTGTACGTCGCCAATGAATATTGTTCTTACTAAGAAAGTGTCGTTTAATCATTTTTCCACGCTTCAAAACCATTGAAAGTAGGGTCACAAGTGAAAGACAAAACACATATAAACAGCATGTCGGTTTTAAAATACGTTTCGAATTCAGTTAACTTCTGTCGACTTTGTTAACGTACATCGGAGACACCCATTACCAAACGGCAGAAGTTTAGACTGGTCCAATTTTAAAGAAGCTGTGGAAGACAAATTTCAGTTGATGAAATTCTAAAATATTTGTCTTTTTTAGTTTTGTAGTTAACATTGTAAACAATAAAGAAATTGCTTGAGACAATCAAGAGAAAGGGGCGTCTAAAGGCGAGATTATGTGGAAATGGGAGAAAAAAGTATTCCTAAAATAAGGATGATTTTTACGTGTAATTGCTGTCTGTTACAGACCTAAAATGTCAACATGCGAGCTGTCAAGCAGATACCAGAATGTAATTCGTATTTTACACGCCCGAATAAGACATTGAGATATTTGAATAGTAGAGTAAATGCCTTGTTTGGTTTGACTAGATAATTGGAGTTGATGATGATTGATTGATTGAATGGGGTTAATGCCACTTTCAACAGTATTTCAGTCATATTGCGGCGACTGGAGAACCTAACAATGGATTCCTTGTATTTCTATCACCAGTACTACCACTACATCCTTTCGTAGCCTCCATCTTCTATCCCACTTAGGCTTACGATTATCCACCCATTTGTGAGAGACAAATGTCGGAAAGGATATGTGCCGCCGGGATTGAACACATGACAACCCTTGATTAAAGAATAGGAGTTTGAAGCGCTACCGACTACGCTATGAGTATGTATGATACAACAAAGGGCGCGTGCATAAGACATTCTGTACCAGTTAATTCAACGGGTCATGTCGGCGAAAAAAACGTTAACGAACCTATATATCTCAAAGGGCTAGACGGCTTGAACTTTTTCTACCACCGTTTAATGTTTGTCATCATTATGAAAGTAATCTTTAAAAAGATAGAATTGTAAATTGCCAAAAATGTAGATTTTATCCTAGGAAAAGGCTTAAGATCCCAACCTGCAATTTTCCCCTCGGTTTTCTATATATCCTGTGTTGATAATCTAATGACAACAGTGGTAAATTATGTACAAACACAAATGCACTTGTTTTATATTCAAATGCCAGCAAGTGGTTTAAGCACTATCAATTAAGAGATGAAGAGAATATTTTTTGTTTTCATGGAGGTATGAACCGTAAAAGGTAATCACACTGTATGAATTCGCGAAGCGCATTCATACATAAGTGTGATTAGGTTTTTCGGTTCATACCTCCATGAAAACAAACAAACAAAAAAATATTCTCTTTATATCTTATAATTTAATAATATCGAGCGAAGAAAGAAAAAACATAACAACTTTTTATACCTTTTTGTATGGGATAATTTTATGCGGGAGCAAACACTATCGCTGTGAGCTCAAAATTTTGTTCATGGAGTTATGAATAATTTTTTTTTTCGACCAATCAGAATGCCCTATTTTGATAGACGAAACTGAAAATTAAATTATTGAAAAAATGACATAGCAAATATTCAACAAAAGCATATTTCAAGTTTTTACAGATACTTTCAAAATTCACTAAAAGTTTCAGGAAACCTCACAATTCAGAATTAGTAACGTACATTATCAATGAGGGCCATTCCTGTGTTATCTTCCCTTTGTTCTAATCTCATTAAATCAGAGGTGTACCAAATTGTACATTGGTCCTTTCACTGCATTACCTTTGTTTTTATCCTTGATCAGTATGGGGAAGTTGCGATTTTTAATTGCATTTTCAAGCAATAATCTCTCACAAGTATAATTTTATGGTTCAGAAATAACATAGAAATGTATTTTTAGGATAAAACGAACATTTCCATCATTAAACGGCTTACTTTAAACTAGGCAGTGCAAAGAAATTAAGGATAAAGTCCAAGTAAAACACTGATAAGGATCAATGTATTGCTGGAGAGTATTCAGGAGAGATAACCCAAGAATGTCTCTCAGTGACCAATCGCGGACCCCGCCCACTTACTCCATTTGCCGGGCCCGTCTACTTCGACAGGAAGTCCCGCTTCGATTTTAAACAGAGGTATTTTTTGTGCAAAATTTATGGCAAGTATCATGTAACAAAAAGGTAGAATAGTTGGTTGGCGACCTAAACGTCGTAGCTACAGCTTGAAAAGGCTGCATTTACGACGTTTAAGTCGCTAAACCAACACAAAAAAGCGTAACAAAAATGGCGGCCTATGTCGGAGTTCAACACTCATTTCTGTTTTAATTAAATGAGTTCATTGGTTGACTTGTTATTTGATTGACAGGCCAGATTGGCCAATTAGCTACCTAGAAAAAAAGTATTCATACAGAAAAGTATGTCCCAATAATACGACGATCGTTTCCAAATAAGGCTTAAATTGATCTGCGACCAGTATACAGAAATCGAGAAATCCGATTTGTCGAAAAATTTCAGTCACGTGCGATCAAGCGCCTTTAACCAACTTGATCGTTTAAAACATAAAATACAAAAGAAATAAATGTGATTCCTCGTTGGGAAAGATACCATCCACGAATTTTGGAAAGTATTCATAATTCGCGTGCCTAGCAGGCTTAACTATACTTTCCACATGATGAAATTTTAGACTGTTCAAAATCGAAAGAAATAGTAGATAAAAAAGTCTACAAATTGTCAAATGGTACACTTTATCCCTGTAAAAAGAACAGTGTAAATGGAATTTTTCCCAACATCTGTTCAGTTTGGCATTTCGAAAACTAGAATTATCTTATAACCAACCATTTATTTGATAAAATTCTTGGTTCTACATTTTTTTCTATTCAAAAATTATAATTACAATGCCAATAGACGCAGCAAACAGATTGAATAACCGCCCCTCGCGGATTATCAATACCGAATTAATAATTTTCATGTACGCCACGTGTTAGTAAAACGTTTGCCTTGATATTTTTTTTTCACTTTCACCATATCTAAGCCTTTTTTGACTTTCACCTTAACTATTATGCTGTTTGTACTCTACTTTCAGTGGTGGTGGCCATACGGTGCTACTAGAACTATTCAGCACTTTCCCCATAACTATTGTCATTTCTAACTGTACTGAGTTGGTTTATACTAGTTTATTAAAGTTCGATTTCGACTAAAGTTTTAAGCTTATAGCGTCGTTCTCAAATTTCAAATCCATATGTTATCTCGTCCTGAAAGAGAGGCAGTGGCTAAAACCCACTGATACCCCTTGCTACAGCTAGTTACATTGGGACTGGGATTACGTGACTTGGCAATGAACACACCCCGGTGACGACGGGGCTTTCACGAGTCAAGCACCTAAACCACTTGGCCATCGAGGCAGTCCGGAATACCGGATTATGGATGGGAGATAACTGTTTCTACTTCAGTCCCAATGGACACCAGATTTATTTTTTCCTTTTATTTTCTCAAATGAAAGGTAATAGAATACCAATTTCAAAATTAGAGCGAGGTTCAATTCTATCAACTCGGGGACAAAACTTTGAATAAAACTTTTTTATGGATCTTCGAAAACACGCTTTTCTCAAATTTGACCGATTGTTTGTCAAAGATTTCCAGTGTTTGATTTCATTTAAGTTTCTGAACTAAAATCAGACGACTCAATTTTAAGAAAAGAAATATAACATACACAAAAGAATGAGAAAATAAAAAAAAATGCTTACAACAAACAATTTCTTCATTTTATACAAATCTGCCTTCATAACAATTTGTTGAAAAGAAAATACGGCTGTGTGCCGTAATGGATTGAACGTTATCTCTAAACTATTTGTTAAATCAGGAACAATTGTCGCCTTTAGGGATTGCCTTGTTTCCATCAAACGATCATGTCGTGCCTTTATCGGCATTTTTCTAGGGTAGTCTGAATTTTAAGTTCTCTGGTGAGAAACAATGTCGATCGGTTCGCAAGATAGTGACGGTTGATCCTTTTATTCTCAAGCATATATCTGAAGTAAACACCCTTATTTTTCTAAAGGACACATCCAGCTCTTAATGTTTTCGTGTTAATTATACTTTTAAACATGTAGAATCCATGTTTGAAACAAGAGCTAAATCATTTTAGTGTGAAAAAAATAAAACACTCTTTTCACTTATTGTTGATTAACTTTGCAACTGATCGATCGCCGGTCCCACCCACTGGTCCAACTGACTGGTCCCATCCACCAGTCCCAAACACTGGTGCAACCCAACGGTCCCACTAACTTGTCCCACCCACTGGTTCCGCCAAACGGTCCCACTCACTTGTCCAACCCACTGGTTCCGCAAACTGGTCCCACTCACTTGTCCCACTCACTTGTCCCACCCACTGGTTCCGCCAACCGGTCCCACTCACTTGTCCCATCCACTGGTTCCGCCAACCGGTCCCACTCACTTGTCCCATCCACTGGTTCCGCCAACCGGTCCCATTCACTTGTCCCACCCACTGGTTCCGCCAACCGGTCCCACTCACTTGTCCCACCCACTGGTTACGCCAACCGTTCCCACTCACTTGTCCAATCCACTGGTTCCGCCAACCGGACCCAAACACTGGTTCAACCCACTGGTTTCGCCAACCGGTCCCACTCACTTGTCTACCCACTGGTTCCGCCAACCGATCCCACTCACTTGTCCCACCCACTGGTTCCGCCAACTGGTCCCACTCACTTGTCCCACCCACTGGTTCTGCCAACCGGTCCAACTCACTTGTCCAACCCACTGGTTCCGCCAACCGGTCTCAAACACTGGTTTAACTCACTGGTCCCACTCACTGGTCCCACCCACTGGTTCTGCCAACCGGTCCCACTCACTTGTCCCATCCACTGGTTCCGCCAACCGGTCCCACTCACTTGTCCCACCCACTGGTTCCACCAACCGTTCCCACTCACTTGTCCAATCGACTGGTTCCGTCAACCGGACCCAAACACTGGTTCAACCCACTGGTTCCGCCAACCGGTCCCACTCACTTGTCTACCCACTGGTTCCGCCAACCGGTCCCACTCACTTGTCCCATCCACTAGTTCCGCCAACCGGTCCCACTCACTTGTCCCATCCACTGGTTCCGCCAATCGGTCCTACTCACTTGTCCCACCCACTGGTTCCGCAAACCGGTCTCAAACACTGGTTTAACCCACTGGTCCCACTTACTGGTCCCAAACACTGGTCCCACCAAGTGGTCTTAAACACTGGTCCCATCCACTTACTCTGTTGGCTCCACCAATTGACTCCTACAAGATATTTAACGGCGCTACTTTGCTCAATTTATGTCCAGTAGCATATAGCTCAAAATCAGAATAGTTGGTTTGCTACCAAAACGTCGTAAACACAGCTTGAATAAGCTGTAGTTACGACTTCTAATCGCTAAACGAAAACAAAAAAATAAACAACAAATAATCCAACAACAACAAAAAATATAGCGGCCAATGTTGGAGTTCAAAACACGCATCTGTTCTCAACGAATGATTTCATTGGTCGACTAACTATTTTATAGACACACGCGATTCGTCAATTGGATCCTACATAAACAAATTACTACAGCATGTTTTATTTAAAAGCCGCGAATTGACCTATCGCCGGCCCCTCCCATTTACTCCATAGGCCACGCCCATTGACTCCTACAGGAAGTCCTGCTTCGATTTTAAACGGCGTTATTTTGCAGAATTTGTGGACAGTAACACGTAAAAACATTTAGAATAGTTGGTTGGCTACTTAAAGATCGTAACTTCAGCCTGAAGAAGCTACAGTTACGAAGTTTAAGTCGCCAGACCAACAAAAATGGTCAACGAGAATTGCGGCAATTGACTGAGCCAAAAACTCACTTCTGGTCTCAATCAATGATTTCATTGGTCGACTGGTTACTTGATTGACAGCTGCGATTGGTCAATTATCACGTCAAAAGTAAATAGGGACAAAAAACCAATGTTGGTCTCAGGTTTCCTTTGATAGAAATTAATAAGTAGACAATAAAGTGCTCAAGGTAATGTATATAGACAGGGCTAGCCTTTGAGTACTCTGACGGCGAAGCAAAGGCTCTAGGGTAAAATTCAGGGCTTTAATGCTGAGAGACCCGCAAAAATTGAGCTTTAATCTAGCTTATCTATTTAAATAGTCT
Source organism: Fragum fragum (assembly GCA_946902895.1). Taxonomy (NCBI): domain Eukaryota; kingdom Metazoa; phylum Mollusca; class Bivalvia; order Cardiida; family Cardiidae; genus Fragum; species Fragum fragum. The sequence continues at coordinate 32,780,201 of OX336377.1, read as the reverse complement.
GAAATTTCTCGAAGTTCAAATTGTTGTCTGCGATTCTTTTCAATTTGGACCGGTCTGGTAATAGGCTAATTTATATCAAGGAAAACCGTTGATAAACGCGTTTGACGTATCTCAGTGGCAAACCATGTTTATAATCAGTCAGGGGGGAAAAACCCTCATAGAAACCCAAAAATAAATCAATTTATAATTGATGACAGTGAATTTCATAATTAAGCTGATATACTTTTAAAAGATATGGATTAAAATCTGGCTATCTAATACAATTCGACAGAAAAAAATCAATATTCGACGTGTACCAAAACCCGTATTCGTCGAGTACCGTTAACACGGTCTACTTTTTTGTGTATTGATGTTCGGGTTATTTTTGGAAAGCTGGTTAGTTCTTAATCATTTAAACGAATTTTTTTAATGTCATGTCCTAAAGGGTATATATTAAAAGGAATATTACAACAGTGTGTTTTCCTATTTGTTGTTATCGTGTTCTCGAATCGTGTGTAGGTAATTTTATTGGATTCGACCTGCGATCTCATCCAATAAAAAATACCAACACACGATTCTCGAACACGATAACAACGCATAGAAAAAGACACTGTTGCAATATTCCCTATGTATTTCAATGGGTATTTGAAAAAAAGAGAGCGGAATTTAATAATTAAAAAACTTTAATCATGATTTTAATTATCAAATTATAATTTTAATTATGAAATTGATTATAACTAACAGTAAGGTTAAATACATTTTATAATACTACTAAGAGTATTATCGCTCTTCCATGTGTTTGATTCTACAGCTGCTGTGGATGAGTTTGCATCTACAGCTGCTGTGGATGAATTTGTATATACAGCTGCTGTTGTATATTTCCCGAAGGAAATCACCCGTAAAAAAACATGTCGAAGATGTCGGCCAGTCTCGCTTTCATAGAAATTCGAAGGGAATCTGAATGTCGTTAAAAGAACAAGTGTTAGAGTTTTAATTGCTGCGATTCATAAATATTTTTGATACGATCTGTTGTTGCATGAAATGCAGAATTCCGGGTCTTTATGGGCATGAAACCGGGCGTATTTGGGGTGATAACGTGCATTAACTAGTAAGTTCACGTGTCGATTAATTATTCTTGACCCTAATCAATGTATTGAAAATAACGTATGGTGATCAAATCTTCTATAATTGTTTTCTTTGAGTAATTGGAATCTGTTAAAAATAGAGAGTTTACGCGTTGACAAGAATGAATGCGTAAGAATTGATTGATCGATTGATCGACTGATCGGTTGTTTGATTAAATGAGGTTCAACGCCACTTTTAACAGTATTTCAGTCATTTCGCGGTGGCTGGAGCACCTAAAAAGGCTTCCGGGTATTTCTCACACCAGTATTACAACTACACCCTTTCCTAGCCTCCAGCTGCTATACCACTTAGGTTTACGATTATTCACCCATTGTTGAGAGTCTGGTGCGCTTCCGACTGCGCTATGACGTCGGCGAATGCGAAAGAAAGTAAAAAGAAGTCAATCTTTTAGAGGATAATCGAAAACGTTGACCATATTCTCTCCAAAAAGAGCGAGTATGACGTCATTTCATCAAGCAAAATAATTGTAAACTATAATGACAGCGAAATGTATAACATAGTTTTTCTGACGTTTTTTGTTGTTTTTTTTTTTTTTTTTCAGCCCATAGGGAAAGTTCTGTAAGTTTCGAGCTAGCTGAAAACACAGTACTTTGATTTTTCAGAGGAAAGCTCAGTTCGAAATATAATGGCCGACATTGAAGACGAATACCGTTTACATTCATTTGTCCATATTTCCAAGATTTGGACGAAGTTTATTCCTATTTTTCCTCAAAACACGCACAAATAGATTTTTTTTAAATAAACCTTTAATCTGTTAAATTTTGAAATTTATTTGTTATATACAGTATCTTGTCAGGGTTTATAACGATTTATTCCCGGATAGAAAAATATGCTAGTCTTCGCCTACAGCCCGGGAAAAATAATTTATCGAGCCGGAAAACGTCATACATGGGATGAACTTTATAACTAAGGATATAGACGGAGCATGATACCAGTAAGATCTGGCACAACTACACTATCACTAAATGTGAACCCCCCCCCTTAAAGGTTCCTTATTACAGAAAATACGTTTGCAACTAGAATGAAGTATTTCTTCCACAAAGGACCAAACCTCCGAGAAAAATATACCATAGCTGTAAGTTCACATCTTTTCTTGATACTGCATATCCAACCAGTAGCTTAGTACAAAACTACTAGTTGCTGAGAAATTTAGTGGACAAAATTTATCACCAAAGGGTTATAAGTCTTTAAAATGGAGCTTAACCAAAATAGGATATGTACATCTATGCTTGAAACTAAGTCAACCTTTAAACTATGAATCAAATCAATTCGACAAGAGCGAAAAGATTTTCAGCAAAGAGCCATTACTTTATGGACCATAACCGAAAAAGAATATGCATTACTGTGATTCTGAGTCAACCTGTGAAATTTAAATAAAATCCATTGTGATTGGGGATTGAGGAAAAAATGAGCGGACAAGATTTTTCTTCAAATGGCCAAAACACCATAAAAAGTAAATGGATTGTTACTATAATAAAATATGGACAACTATGTTTGATACTGAGACAACCTGCGAAGTTTGAATAATATCGAATGATAAGTTGAAAAGAAAATTATTGATGAAGTTTGAATCAAATTCATTTATTAGTTTATGAGTAACAGAGCGGACAAAAGCTATAGACTGACGGACGGACGGACCAAAAAGCCAACTCCTATACCCCCCCCCCCTAGAGTTTTGGAGTGTATAATGATTTTGATAAAACTCTCAGGGTAGATTGAGTAAACTGCCATTCAGGTGTAAAGATAGGCATTACCTTGAAAAATAGTGATTCGTGTCTCAAATGTGCAATTTTGAAATTGTCTTTTCAGGTGAACAACGTTAAAACCGATGTTGTAGCCATACACTGTACCTTCATAAACAATCTTTTTTTACACGGCCGTTTAAAATGGCTAAAGGCAACGAACAACAGCTAAGAAGGGGTTCGAAGGCTACGAACTATGAAACTACCTTTAGAAATAATACTTCACTCGCTTAATCCGATTCCTTTGAACACTGTAAATGAAATGAAACAAAGAGATCACATTGCCATCGTCAAAGCGGGAAAAATACCTCTGTGAACGATTGTAAAACAATAGATATTAACTTGTTAATTAATGTTGATGTTTTTTATGTATGTTTGTTTGTTGTGTTTGTTTGTTTGTTTATTTTATTTTTTGAAATGAAAACGTTATAATTGATTTGCTTTAAAAAATAACAGTTGGTGCCGATTTTACGTCAAAACGTGAAACTCCGGATCGTTTTTGCCGTCTTGCCATATTTTGTAGCTTAGCCAGTCCAAAACCTAAAGCCAAAATGTCCTAGACCTATGAACCTTACTTGACTTACTCAATTTCTATAACGTCGGAGGCCGGGGGAAGATTATCGTTAATACAGCTTTATTCAAACTGCATGTACGACCTTTTCCTTGTCCACCAACGGGGTGAAATTTGTCACCTTGTATGAAGAGGGGACTTGTACAGCTAGAAGGTGGAAGATGATTTAAAATCGATGACAATAGATATTTGTGTGGTAAATCGAATGCAACAAAAGACAGTATCGAACTGAAACATGGTTGCGATTAGCCTTAAATTTTAAGTGTCTTTCACGAACAAATCACCATCACACTAAATGGTAATCATGAAAAAATGAATTCCTTTAAAACATCTAAAACATCTAATACTCCAGGGTCTGATTACTTTCAGCAATTTCCCCATGACACATTCCCCCCGCAATCCTCCTCCAATATGGATCCATGCCAATCACAGAAGTGGGTTAAATCGGATGTAAAAAATCCCCTCTTCCATTTAGAAATTCTTAAAAATACAAATCTAGGACGCTAATGGTAAAGCAATAAATAGATTGATGAAATGACATTTGTTCAAAAGAAAAACGCGATACAGCTAAATTATCATTTTTGAACGATTAAAAGGCGCGGGCCGAGTATGTATTAAGTGGTTGGTTTATCTATAACGAATCATGTGATATATATATATTATATTTAAAAATGAACAGAGTAGTTTTGTCTTCATTGAGGTGTAAACCTAAAAACTTAATTACGCTCAGTCTGTATAATAGTCCAGGTGCAATAATTTATCGCTTCACAGTGGCTGATCCGCGTCTACAGTTACAATTTGTATGTCAAAATTGGGCATATTAAATAAGCTGTAGCGAGAACACATTAAACGTGACGGTTAGAACAACATAGCCGCTTACGTATTGTTTGTATTGTTTATTTTATGTAAATGAGTGACATTTTAACACCTTTGAGTTGAGGCGAAGCGGATACGCGACGTAAATTCATACATTAGTGTGATTACAATGTTAGGTTCATATCTCACGGATAACAATATTTTCCCTTCAATCCCTCTGATTTAATACCATCTTAATACCATCTACTTTGTGCGCAAGTATATGAAATAGGTGTGTGCTAAACAATTATTTTAATGCGGGTATGAAGAAGAAAAACATAAAGATAAACAGGCAATCAAAACACTTAGATATAAATATACGGAACTAATATAAAACCATATTATTTTTATCACTTGAAAAACAAAGACACCCAAAACCTTTCATTAGGTAGAAGATATTGTTGAAAAAAGAAATCGCTTGCGTCAAGCAAAATCTTTTTTTTTTTTGTTCTATTTTTTTTGTAATTATAAAATCACAGGGATCGAACAGGAAAGGGTTAAAAGTGGACCTAATATCTGCGCCAGTACTAAACACGTACGTTTGTTTGTTTGAATGGGGTTTAACGCCGCTTTTAAAAATTTTCAGTCATATCGCGCTACTTGAGCACCTAACATTGGATTCCTGGTATTTCTTACACCAGTTCTACCACTTCATTCTTCCTAGCCTCCACCTATCCCTACTGGTGACAGACAAATGTAGGAAAGGAAATATGCCACCGCCGGGCATCGGACCCATGGCACCCTATGGTAGAAGATTGTCAGTCTTGTGCGCTACCAACTGCGCTATGACGGCGGCCCAAACACGTACGTATGGACACGTTAGGTATAAAGAAAAACTACATTACTGAATTTCAATAATTTCTATCCTCTAAGATAAGATTTTTGAAATTCTTTCAACTTGAAATTGTCGTCCGCAATATCTTTGAATTCGAACCAGTCTAAAATTCTGTCATGTGGTAATGGGTTAAGGATTTTTTTTCACAATTTTAACCGCATATACATATAAAATAATCAGAGGAAAGAAAATCAGTACTCTGAGGGGTCGACAAAGAATAGTTCGAAAATATATGGCCGCCGTCATAGCGCAGTCGGTAGCGCGTCAGACTCCTAATCTTCAATCATGGGTTGTCATGGGTTCGAACTCCGGTGGCGACAAATATTCTTTCCGACATTTGCCTCTCACCAATGGTTTGATAATCGTAAACCTAAGTGGGATAGCAGCTGGAGGCTAGGAAAGGATGTAGTGGTAGTACTGGTGTGAGAAATACCAGGAATCCATTGTTGTGCTCCAGCCGCCACGATATGACTGAAATACTATTCAAAGTGGCGATAAACCCCAATCAATCAATTAATCGAAAATTTATGACGTCACAAAAGTTATTGTCTAATTATACCCAAGTCACACTCTAGTGAACTCGTTCTCTTTACAGCTTTCTGCTATACATAAAATTCGGTCAACTCTTGAAAGTTTTGGAGTTAACCCATTCCCACACAACAAAATTTTAGACTGATCCAAATTGAAAGCAGCTGTAGACGACAATCTCAAGTTGATGGATTTTCATTTTTTTGTTTGTTTTGTTTTTCTAAAGAAAACATTGTGGATAATGAAGAAATTGCTTGATACAAGCAATTTCTTCATTTTCCACAATGTTTTCCATAGCTTTTTTCTTGAGGGTCGTAAAAAGGAGGGCTTGTGTGGGAATGGGTTAACAAGGTACCCCCATAATGTTCATCTTCTCTATATTTCTGTTCTGCTAAACCCCGAAGGTGTTTCCCGTCCAGTGTACCAAGTACATGTACAGATTATCCATGGTTTTCATGCGAAAGCTTCGGGAAACTGCTTTAGGACGAAGACACTCAAGCGCAATGACTTATTGTTTCTTCTTCGTAAATAGGGGGGAGGGGGTTGCGAGGAGTGATGAAGCCGTTTCTAGAGTTAATGCTATTGTCGACATTTTAGACATATTCTTGCGGATCGAGCGCCTAACCATGGGTTTCCGGTAAATTTTACCAGTACATTCACGATATCATATCCGTGTTACCAGATGGTAATTTCACTTAGGCGATTAGTCCACTCATTTTTGAGAAACCAAATGACTATTAAAATACCGGAGAGAGTATTAATCGTACCGGGGCTAAAACCCGTGATCGAATGAATCAGTCTGAAACACTTACAACTGTGCTATGATTCTGACCTGTTCAACGAAAAACTCGGGAAACTTGGAGAAATTTGTGAATTATCAAGAACAAAGCCCTCAGAGACAAGATTCTCTGTATTGGACACTGATTGATGTATCCAACACAAGACCAGACGTAAATATCTGTACCTTCTTGTCGTCATTTGACCTTTCGTTATTTCAAGACAACAACACGATTCGTCATGTAAAAGTATATTAACGGCATTTAGTTATATACACCAAACATGTACATTTTTAGAATGTGATAAACTAAAAAAAAAATCGACCCCCTTTGACAGCCTTCGAAATGATAGAGTTCATTTTTCTTCGCATTAAACTGGAACAGTTCTCGGAAACAATTTAAGGATTTGATGGATGAATCACGTTTGCCCCAAGGCTCTAAGCTGATCATTAACTTTGTGTGTAGTGACCTGATAACGAGATCATTACAATCCTGAATTTTGTTTCCACAAGACATGTTAAGATAGTAAAGCTATTAAACGCCCCTAAGGGTGTGTGTGTTTGTGTGTGCTTTTTTGTAACATTTTCCTAAAAATTGTCATTTGATATTATAAAGTCTTTGTTCTCGTATCTTTATGAATTAACTTGTACCCGTGTCGACATTGCGACACTCGTAAATGTTTAACATCGTTATTTTGAATAAGCGGATCGCTGGAGACGCCCACTGAACTCCGAAAGGAAGTTCAATTCCGATGTTAAACGCCGTTATTCTTAAAAATATTGCCAGTAATATGTAACAAAAAGGTATAATAATTGTTAGGCGACCTAAACTTTGTAACTACATCTTGAATAAGCTATAATTATTTTGTTTTAGTCGCAAAACCGTCTAAAGTGCTTTACAAAATGTCGACCAATTGCGAAGTTCACTTTCGTTATCACTTAATAATTTGAATGGTCGATTAAGTCTGTGATTGACCGTCGCGATCAGACAGTTATTGTGAACGCGGGCGAGTCATAAGAGCAGTGAAAAAGAATGAATGATGCACGTCTTCTTTACTCTTAACCTGATAACTAAATGACGCAAATCTTCTTTACACTTAACCTGTTAACTAATGATGCACGTCTTTTTAAGTCTTCACCTGTTAACCAAATGATGCACGCCTTCTTTACTCTTCACATATTTACTAAATGATGCGTGCCTTCTTTACTCTTCACATGATAACTAATGATGCATTTCTTCTTTACTCTTCACCTGTAAACTAAATGTTGCATGTCTTCATTTCTCTTCACCTGTTAACCTATTCCCACTCAATGACGCTTTAAGACGCCCCCCCCCCTAAAAAATTAAATCGTTATGGAGAATGAAGAAATTGCTTGTAAGACCTTTCAATTTGGATCGGTCTGAAATTTTGCCATCTGGTTAATGGGTAAACTAAATGTTGCATGCCTTCTTTACTCTTCACCAGTTTACTAAATGTTATACGTCTTATTTACTCTTCATCTGTTAACTAAATGATGCATGTCCTCTTTACTTTTCACCTGTTTATTAAATGATGTATATCTTCTTTACCCCTCACGTGTTAACTAAATGATGCATACCTTCCTTACTCTTTAGCTGTTTACTAAATGATGTTTGTATTCTTTACTCTACACCTGTTAACTCAATGATGCATGTCTTCTTCACCCTTCACCTGCCAACTAAATTATTAATGTCTTCTCTACTCTTCATCTGCTTACTAAATGATGCTTGTTTTCTTTACTCTTCAACTTATAACTAAATGATGTTCGTATTGTTTACTCTTCATCAGTTAACTAAATGATGACGTCTTCTTTACTCTTCACCTGTTAACTAAATGATTCAAGTAGATTTAATAAATTATCAAATCTGCTTAGATAGCAACATTTATGGTTGATGATTTATAAGAAAATAGCCATAAGAACCACGGTACGTCTAGGCGTGAAGTTGTGGTAATGCCTTACCAGGCTTGCAGGAATTGACCAATCCCTTGTTCCGCCCACTGGCTCCTTTGCCCATCCCATTTACTTCGACAGGAAGTTTCGCTTCGATTTTTTGTAAACTTTATGGCCATTAGCATATTATTACAAATAAATAGAGTTGTTGATTGGCGGCATAAACGTTATATCTATATCATTTTTAGCTGTAGTTACGACGTTTAATTTGCCAAACAAAAGAAAAAAAATCCCTAAAATGACGTCCAAGTTCGGAGTTCAAACTGAACTTCCAGTCTGAATAAACGATTTCATTTGTCTAATAATTATTTGATTGGCAGTCGCGATTGGTCAATTATGGCAGGGGGCTAAATTGAAAACATATTAACCCTTGTCATGCTGTATAAATTACCTTACTGAAATGCTGTCAAATCAAAGGGTTGAAAGCACTGATAGAACTTGTTTTTCATAAATCAAGATTTCTTTTTGAAGTCAACTTCATGAACAACTCTGGCAGGAAAAGAACAAGCAGGAGGTGTAGACTTAGATCAGCCTGCACATAAGTGCAGTCTGATCTTAGTCTACACCTCCTGCCAAGACCGGAATATTCCGGGTTCAGCATGACAAGGGTTAAGATGGAAGAGTCTTACTTTGGTTGTGAGTGTGTTCTCGGGACAAATTTCTTTCCTGGTGAACTACTGCTTAATTTTCTTTCCAACCAAAACTATTAGGGAAAGGGGGTAGTTAGGCTTTGTAAAGCAGGAAACAGTCTAGGGCACATTACTACACTCATAAAAACTAAATATTCTACAACATTAAAGGCTCGCGGTTGTCTTTCAAGACACCGATTGACCAATCAATATGTCCGTTTAGACCGGTAGTGACGTTCGAACTGCGACATTTATGTTAGGCGTTGTTTGTGGTTCGGCTATTTTAACGCTAGCTGAAAATAAGATGTTTATGACACCAACAAGCAATTTTCCGCCTGTTTTATTATTCTGTCCATAAATTCCGCATTGTTGGAGATCAGTTAGAGGGGCTAGCGACTCGTTAATTCTACAAAGAAATAACAGTGTTGCACGGTAGAAACACCCCTCCGCTGTAACCTAGTTTTCGGAAAGTACGTATTTTAACAAGGAATATATATTTAACTATGAAAAAATATGTAGAACAAAACTTGTTCTTGATCACAGATTCTTGTCACAATTCATATATTTTCTACGTATATACTTAAATATAGACATGGGGTTTACTTGTCAAAAAGGACGAACATACGTCGAGCGAATGAAATCGCCGGTCTGACGTCATTCTCGGAGATTTTATGATGAGCAAGGCACGAGTGTAAACTAAGGTAAATATATAATCTAGATGGCAAAACAACATTTCTGAACAAAAATTCCATTAAATACAGGATTGTCGAGCATTCGTTAGACGGACAACACTGTGCATACTGACCTCTTAACCTTCACGTTAGAATCAACTTAATATGGCGTTTACGGTGGCCCTCTTTCGCGGTTTCTGCTGATTCTTACGTGCCTCGATGACCGGATGGTTATGGTGATTAAATCGTGACCTTTACCTCTGGGATATGATACCATAGAGACTAGGTGTTCGAGGGCGATTTGATAAACTCTAAATAGAAAGAAAAACAATTAGTCAAGTTGAGTAGGATAGATTAATGATTTTAGGTTAGTTTCGTCTACTACAATTCAAGCTTATTAAAAGCTGTTTTCTCTCCATACTTTCATGGACAAAATTTTGAACATGCAACTTTTTTTTTATGCTTTTCCACAAAGTAGATTCACAATATCTTACTCAAAATTGGTAAAGTATATGATTCGTTTAGATTTGTGGCATTAAATTATAAGAAATGAAGAGAATATATTTGTTTTCATTAAGGCGTGAATCTTAAACATTAATTGCACTTATGTATAAATCTGCTTCGCGTATCTATACAGTGTGGTTAGGTTCATACAAAAACAAAAATGTCCCCTTTATTCGTTAACAAGCTCTGAACTAAGACACAGGCACACATGTATCTATGGGCTTTAAGTAATTAATATTGATTTTTTTATGCTAGTTTGTATCTCGAGATTTAATTGTGTTACTGTTCTTAGTGTCCATAATTGTTTAGACTCTTAGAACAGTCTTGCTATTAAATCTCAATCTGTTAGAGTCAACCGTTAGGACTCAAGGACGTCACAAATTATAGATAATTCACAGAGACTGATTGGACTAGACGCTGTAAATCGGTTTATACTGTAGCCAAGGCAACAATAAATCTGATAAATGATAGTTTTGTTTAACGAGGGAAATACGCGGTAAGACATCGGGTCGCCATGATCTTGACAAAGACCATGAGGAGACAAAACTATTAATCGATTACGTGTAACTGAAACCTGTACGAGCAGGCTGTCCTACTACACTTATTCGAATTTCTATCCGATATACAGCTATTGTTTTAAAATCTAACAGCATCAACAATCAAACAAGTAAATCATATTGCTAATTACGACCATTCAAAAATACACTTTGTCCAAAGAATCGCTTTGGGGTGGACGTTGATTGCATTCTAAACTATAGATGTAATAATGTTAAGAAGTTAGTTTGCAACTCAAAGCAAAAGGATAGGGATACGGTGATATTCGTGTATTTTCTATTTGTCAGAATAATGTGTAACTGTTTCAGAAGATTTTCTTTCAATTTCTATCACCGGTAATTATCTGATGTTTCCCTGATTCCATGAAGATTCCCAGGATTTGGATAATAATCATTAACAAGTATGTCACACAACATGAAGATTCGCTCTCATTAGTTCCTTGAAAATTATTTTCTTTAACTAATTGGGAGTTTGATAGAAAGATTTTTCTAGGCATCTAAAAAGGAAATTTTAAATTTCTCGGTATATTATACAAGTGTAAAAAGTCAATTGTTTGAAACAGTTGGGTAGGGTTTTCTGTTCGTTTGTAAACAGTAATGGGATACTAGATAACATAAATGTCGATAAATGAAGCACATAGGGGAATAATCTTTCTGGATATATACTGATTTGGGACTTGACTTTGAATTTAATGAAACAAAGTTTTCCCTGTAGAGGATGATTTTATTTGAACACTTATCCAATTATTGAGACACAGTTTAGTGAAAACACCGAATGATTTCCTGTGCAAATATAATGTAAAGTATTATTCTTCGAGAACTGTTTGTTTTTAATGTTTTAGTGTAAATAACTTCATCAAACGTGTATAAATACACCTCATTTCAATATCGACCAATCTCCAGTATTTGATGGATTTGAGTTATATGATCAAAGGAGATGCTCCTCTGACACTTTAGATTCGGCAAATTAAAGATCCGCTATAATTATCAAATAGAAAGGTGGGCAAGGCATCAAGGATTCAATATGATGCAAAGTGAAAGTTACAGGCAATCTCTTACGATCAACTATTATTATTACTATTATTAACATAGCACAAGAGTAAGAAATACAGAATTTCAGAATTCGGTCAAAGTGAGGGTCGAGGTCACATTTTTCTGAACATTTTATGCGAGCAGGTCAAAGTTTAGGGTCTGCGTCTCATCCTTACTCCAGATTAAAGGCAATTTTTTTCAGTTTATTGAACTGTATCATTTATGATTTGAGATAATAAAAAAGAAGGTTAAATTCTTTAAGGAGGTATCGATGTTTCTTAAACTAAGATAATAATAAAATGTCAATTGCCGAAAAATACGCTTAAACGAACATATAATACTTAAATTTTAGCCAGACTGTACCAATAGGTCAAAATGGCTCTTCGTGGTTAAATAGAGGGATTCCAGGTTATTTATAGATATCACGAAATTTGGTTGTCGACAGCGCATGACCTCATTTGCATATGACCCACGGTCAACGGAAGATTACAAATTGACAAGCGAAATAACCTATGCCCAAAATTAAGTCACATCAAATGGTTATTGCAAAACTAGGGTAAATGTCTATATTCGTTTTAACGCTTACTACAGTTTTCGCCTGCTCTTTACAGAATTGAAGACCGGCTAGCGTACATAACTCCTAATGACGTAACCATGACGTTGGTAAGAGCAAATGCGGGATTTCAACGGCATTAAGAAACACGAAAATGACCAAATATTGACTTCAACTGTCTCGGCTTAATCTCGCTAAACTACTTTTCAGAATATTTTATTTAGATAGTGTTTGAAAGGGAACAAAAATAATTAAAATCTGTGACATGAAAAAAACCCCATCGATATGTACCCTTAATACCCAATCATAGCCCCAAAACGGCGGGCAAAATCAAAAGTCTTAATATGCTTTATATGCTTTAAAGATTACAAAAATCTGAATATACAACCTTGATTACTATACCTTAAGGAGCCGCTTTGCTCTTCCCATAAAAGCCATGTACCTGATCTTATCATAGTCTTTGGAGAAATATGAATTATGTCCCTTGTCAAAAAATATTCATTATTTAGAGAGAAAAAAAAATCACCAATTGTCATTGCGCTAATGAGCACCGCAAATAGAACCCAGTGTTTTTCGCCCAATCAAAAATGCTCAAAAGATCAGGGAACGGAACATTCAGAAACAATTCTGCACTGTTCCATTCCAGTCTAACCGAAAAAAATTTGTTATTTTTTTAATACTTCTATAGTTGGATAAGCTCCGCTTTAATTCATCCGAATCTGGGCGAGATCAACCCAAATAATATTGTTGCCAAACATCATTCAAATTCTACGAGTAGCTTTTAAGAAGACTTTTAATAATTCACCTTTACGGCGTTTTTAAGCCCCAGCAATATTCCCATGATAGTGCACGATGAAAAGAAAGAGATATCCACCCACAAACAAAAGATATCTCTTTCAATTGCCACTTGTATCCAATAAGTATTTTAGTAGGTCTTTTAAATACGTACATATGATCTTTATGGTCTGTATGGAGTTTTTAAACCCCGCTCATATCATCCGTATTATTCGCCCAAATCAAAAATCTTGTAGAAAGATTGGAGGGATTTAACAAAGCAAAATACCTGCAAATAACATTAATATGCAATTAGTTTCAAAGAAACGTTTTCAACATTTAATTATTTCGCCCTTGAAAGATATGGAATATTTCTGGCAAAAATCATTCACATCAATCCACTAAATTCCAAATGGTGCCGATAAGCCTTGACCATTATGCCAGTGTTTTAAACCCGATCACTCAGATCAAATTGTCTTTTTAGAATTTCTAGTTTATATTTACTCCAATTTTCTAGGATTTTTAAAGGATATCTTGAATTCAAAGAATAGGTAAATATAGTTCGCTCAAATAGAGAATACGTAAGGAGATTGCAAGTGGACATATATATCCATGTTTGGTGATTTAATCAAGAGCTTCACAAAGCGACGCATTTTTCGCCCGAAATGACTTCTTAATAATCTGTAATTTTAAAACCATTTTGCTGACTTAATGGCAGATTATTCCGAAATGAAATAAGGGATCAAAATGATTCTTGTCTCGTGCACAAGTTGACGTGTGAACCTGTCGTTATCTTACGACATGAATATCAGAGAACAGCTAAGATAGGACAGTTTCAATGGTCTAGTGGACAACAAGACATTTTAGAAATTAATTGTCGTAAGTTTCAATTCATTTCTATTAAAATTCTTTGATGAGTTGGGCACACAGAAAATGCCAACGGAGGGACAAAAAGACAGACGCACGGACGGACGACCGGGCTATAAAATAATACAAAATTTTGGTCATGTAAACATGTATTATATAATAACTTTTATATATAAAAAAGCATTTTCGAAGATATTAATGTACTTGCAAAAATTACGTTCGTAAAGGTTCGCTCAGTATCACGCTGTGATCTCAATTCCTTAGTCTTAGGTTCGAGCTCTGTTCAGCTGACATTATTACCCACATTTGACAAAACATCGTTGCGACATGTGTCAATTTTCTTTTTGCTGTGATTGAAATGGGATGAAGATAGCAGGAGTACAGTGGAATACATCAGAGACTCTGAATTAACTGGCATCCTGTTGAAGGTGGCGTTAAACACCATACAAAAGCATTATTTATGAAATGGGGTCCTCCAATAATGAGAAAATGTGTTCATTATTTTGTTTATATTTTTAAGGACAGCCATTACGTCTTAAAGTGCACTTTCCCCCACGAAATATCTAGTTATGACAGTAAATGTTCTCAGATTTCGCCTAATTAACCGAAATGAGAGAACATGACTTTTCTCACAGAGAACAGTATGGGTAACATATTTTCCTGCCATTGTATTTTGATTTCACAAAAGGTAATAGGGAATAATAGGATAGCGTCTAAAATTACCAATGTTATCTGGTTTCGGGTGTAAGAAATAATTGTAACACGACAATCATAATTGTTCAGATTAAAATAGTTTTAAAACATAATATGATGTAGTAGAAATTTGAAAATGTACGAATTCACGCGCACGGAATAATTCTTTGGCCATATGCAGTTTCATTAAAAGCTTCTGATTGAAATAGGAGTTTCTTTCAGAATGTGTTAGTGTTAGAATTTTCTTAATAACTTACAGGAATACATTTCCAACTCATAATATACTACCGAGCGGTTTTGAAACGTTACTAATTTGATCGTTCTTGATAGCCCCAATCTACAGTGATTCGGAAAATGTATTATATACTGTATTTAATTTTAGTTTCGTCTATCAAGAATCAAGCTTTTTGAGCTCTCAACTATTTTGCATGCTTCCGCACAGAGTAGATACATAAAAAGTATACTGAAAGCTAGTAAAATACTTGCTTTGTTTTGCTTGATGCCATTAAATAATAAGAACGGAAGATAATGTTTTCTACTTTGCTTTATGACTGGACATCGAACCTGACAAAGACCAAAAGAAGACCGATTGAAATGACGTCATAGTATGTTTACGTTCATAAATTGCCATCGATACTTTAGTGACCGGAAATAGAAATCAGACGGAATAAGTTTTGCTTTTATTTATTCTTTTTTTTTCTGGTATATTTATTTTCATGCGCTTTATCAAGAACTTATTGAGAAACGTTCCCCGTATGATATTTATAGTTATATGAGGACTCTATAAGACTTGTATAAAGCATGAGGACTCCTTTTTCACTAGAAAATACCTATAAATATACCGCTAATCCGGTTTCAATAACGCACAGTCTTTCAATAATAAAGTAGTTGTTTGCCTTCCATTGGTCGAAGAAGATGGGATTCGCTTCGCTTACCAAATATCAGAATCCATATTTTCTACTTTTAGGTCTTAACACACCGGCGGTATACCGCAGGCGTGATAAGCCATAAAATACTACATAGATTATCATAGGCAAGCGGACTCATGCCACTTATTTTTGAAAGAAGTTTCTTTGATGTTTATTTACTAATGGGTCGCAGAAAGTTAAAAAGATATATAAAGTCTCTAATTTGTTCTTTGCCAATTAAAATACTCAACGAATTACTAATCTTAAATTGTCCAAGTTTCTTAAATGATATCTAAATTATTTGTTGTCTGTAAATATAATTGAAACGAAGATAGTCCGCGATGAAGTGAAATTGGTTAAACGTCACCATCAGTAATATTTCAGTAATACCACGGCTGGTAGGTGCACCAAACATGTCTTCCTGTAATTTTTCTCACCAGGACATGTGCATGATGGTTAGTGAGCGAATGCAAACGATTGACAAAATCAATTACCGCCTTTTCACTATAATGCTATGATATTCCTACCTTCCGATGCACAAGGTAAGATCACTATACTGTCTTAAATTCTAGTCTCGTACTCTCGGCATTGTAGCCATCGTTCTCTCGCGATATCACCATCGTGCTCTCGCAATACAAAATTGTTTTCTCGACTCGTATAAATGATAAACAAATTATTTTTCGCTGGCTCTAACCTTATTTCGATAGTAAAAGGGTTGATATTTGTCAATCATTTGCACCATGTAGTTCTCTGAGTTAATAGTGTATGTCGTGATATTTTCGTCCCATCTCAATATTATATGCTATACTATTTCCGTCGCCCCGACGCGATCGAGGGCGATGCGATTGGTTTTCCGTCCGAGTAATAGTTTGTGAAAGTACACGGCAATACCGGGCATGTATGTGAAGAATTGCTAATATCATAAGATGACTGATTGATTTATTGAATGGGGTTTAATGCCCCTTTAAACTGTAATTCAGTCATATTGCTGAGGCTGGATCACCTAATCATCAATTCCTGTTATTTTTCACACCATCTCTACCACTACATCCTTTCCTAGCCTCCAGCTGCTTTCCCTCTTAGGTTTACGATAATCCACCCATTGGTGGGAGACAAATGTCGGAAAGGATATTTGCCGCCGCAAAGGATCGAACATCATAAGATGGAAGTTTGATTTGATGATTATACATTATACTATTCAAACTTTATACAGTTGCTTGAGAGTAAAAAAACAAAAATCTACAAAATAAACGATCGATCAATCTAAAATAGTTGTGAGCATGATTGAGATTTTTTAAGCGCATTTAGCTTTGTCTTAGCAATGTTTAAGTGTTATATTTACAACTTGTTTTACTACATTGACTTCGCGTGAAAAAAGGCACAGAAAAAACGTGTAACAAATTTCGAATCTTAGTACTGTAAATTCCGTAAATAAGATAAGCAAGATAATACAAATTTCGTTAAATTGTTCGTCTTATCATTGTAATGTGTTTGTAAGACGGGGCATTAATGTATTTCTTTTGTAATCATAATTCATTTGTCTGAATTTGTTAATCGTAAGACGAAAGCTGGATTCGGGGGATACTATTTTCGGATTTCTTTGATAGTTATTCAGAATCAACCTCCGTTTTCTTGGAGTGTCCCTGCAAACATTCAAAATTCTTTTCAGTCTGTTTCCATGGAAATGCAATATTCAGGAAAAACAAACACACAAATTGTATAAATCCAGAATTAAATTATAAGTAACGAAATTGTGTGAAATTCCATGTTTTTTTCTAGTAGAAGACTAAAATAGTACAGAACTGTAAGTATTTTTGAGCTTACCGGGAGATTTTTTCAGATTTTGAAGGGTAAAATATACATTTTGTATATATATTCGCTCAAGAACTAAACAACAATCAAGGCAAACACAGACTATTTTCTAGTGTTTTGAGAACACAGCCGCCTTCAATGTTAAAAGTCAAAGGTAGAAATATACATATATCTAAATGGATTTCTAAGTCTGTTTGAATGGAGTTGACTTGGGAAAAAAGAAGAAGAAAGAGAAGAACAAGGCAATTTTCAGAACAGTTCATTAGGAGATACAAATTCAACAATTTTGAAACCGATTCGATGGTTATGAATACAGAAACCTTCCGTAAAAGTGTTAGCGCTTACAGAGATTTTCTTTATTGAATAATCAAATAATGTCAAACCAGCGAAAACAGCTAATAGACCAGCAATCGATTCCCATTGATTCGCAAAATTCCTGAAAATATTGATTATTTATGCCAAGCCAATGTGTCAAGGCTTTTATTATCTAAGGATTTCCACCAACTTCATGAATTCTCGAATGGTTGAAATGTGAAGAATAATAACAATACGCTTATAAATAGGATTATGGGGTTTTATTTCTAAAACTAATATATATAAATATTTCAATGTTGCCATTGAGCCATTTTACCGGAAAATCGCTTTCATGAATGCGAATGCGGCTGAATCAAATTTGTATGTAATCGTCTTTCGTTGTGCAGCCTTAGGTATAATGGAAAGACGAAAAATCTCTACTTGTTGAAATTTTTTATTCGTTATTAAACTTTAGGTTGGTTTGAATAAAAAAAATCAATATTATATTTACAAAATACATTCTTCATTTTTGAAATCAGTTTCTGTTTTTCGAACAAAGAGATGAAATTCTTCATTACGCACTATGTAAACTTTTGAGGCGACGGAATTAAGTTCAAATGTAACCATGAGATGGAAGTATACTAGCGCGAATAACAATATAAACCGAATTTGAGACCAATAAAAGAATCTGATTTCGCGTTTTCATTTCTTTTTTCTTTTTTTGTAACTTCGGTTATTCTGTCGATATTACATCAAAGCGTATCGAGCGAATTTGAACGAAAGTTTGCCTCTTATATAATCTTGAAAAAATATGTAACTTTATTTATCGTGATATTCCAGTTCTATAACGAAATTTGACTTTATCATTGGGAACTTGTTTGATAATTGCATTAAAATGTATGATTTATACCAAGATATGCCAGATATTAGACTCGTTCGTGTTGATAAGGGATCTTTTGTCGTGATTTTTTTCAAAAAGGGAAACTTCGATGAAATTCGATGTAAATCAAACCTAAGATTACAAATAAATTGTTATTCTTCAATTGTTTCGGTGGATTATCTAGACTTTTCAGTAGATCATCTCTTGAAATGTCACCTAGGAACAGTGAAACTTTAAATAAAGTCACTGATTTGGTAAGTTTAGCACTATTTTAATTTATTCCGTGCTACTGAATGTCATCACAGCTGGACCAAAGCTGTAATATCGTCATTAAGTTTATTTTTTTTTATGATCTTATAATTCCCTTGCCAAATGATGCTCTTTTATGCCCGAAGAAAATAATACTTTAATAGTAAATTAAAGAAAAAGAATAATCGTTGTTTTTCGCATATGAATTATTCATCTGTAACTTCAGAACAACGAAAGCTCAGTATCTACTCCGCCACACTTGAAAAAAACTTTTGTTGTTTACTAAATGGTAGACCAATCGATTTCACAAAGAAACAAACACATATCCTCTAACTGTTTATCATCAGGTAAACGCATAAGCTCTTTTAGATTAACAATCACGGTCAAAGCCTTGATGCATAATTTCGGACAATAGTCTTTTGTACATATTGTCATTGGCCTTGGACTAAAATCTGCAACACTTAAGATAGCTGTGTTCAGAGACTGTTACTTCTATTGTTGGAAATGAAAGGCACTAACAACCAAAAATGTTGAATTTGAGACTAAAATACGTATATTTACAATGTGAAGGTTTCACATCAATTCTTATGTTTGGATACAACATGAATTATGACAATCATTTGTACTCTTTGGACAGCCGCGTTAAGCGACTGCATTAGGGTAATTTCTATACCTAAGCTCGTTTCATTCTCTGCTGACCTGCTGGTCAATTTTACCTCTAATTCAGCTGTATCTCATTGATTCTGTAGCTTTCACGTCCACTCTTGTAGTCTCTGGGAACTTCGGACTAAAATGTTGCTGCAATTCGGTTATTTTATTCAGTACTCAGACAGATCCACAGAAAACATTTTTTACGATCGGTTGGGGACTTCGTACTGCCATGCAATACTTCAGAATACTTGTTCCCATTTGTTGTTTTTTATGATCTTATATGTCCTTATGGCTCCATATGATGTTTCCGGCAAGTGAGTGTGTGTCGTACCTGATCATATTGAGTTTCCCTTAGAGTTGTAGATTTTGTTTGCAAATTTCTGTCTTGATTCTCATCACTGTTATATACTGCTCATTTCTTTATTTTGGGGTAAGATTAAGGTGGCTTTTAGGTCTATAGGTCCTCTGATTTGTTTTGAGTAGGTTTAGTATTAGTAGGCTCGAATATTTCTATAAATCTTTATCTCTCCACATACAAGCACATACTCAAACCTATGTTAGTATGTATGTGTGTGATATATAACTCTCTACCAAATAAAACCATTCTTAAATACTGCATCACTTCTATGATAACACTTAGAGCTGAGGATTTAAAAAAAAGATACTTTTACCAATCTATCGTTTATGTGGTCACAAAAGCACACAATAACCTTCCAATTATTAGTATTCAAAAAGAGCGCATGAGTTCCTTCGGAAAGAGTATTTTGTAGTTTTTAAGTTGGAATGCAGAGCAATTCCAACTTAGATTTGATAAGAACAAAATGAACACAAGACAATTTCATTTCGGGTTTCTAAAGTTCTAAAGCCGAATGACGAAAAAAAATGAAAGAAAATCATAAACGAGTATATTGATAATTCGACAACTATAAAAACGGCCATGGAAAATCGAAATTATTGAATGTTGGTTGCAATGAAATCCTACCATACACACAGAAAATATACATTTCAGCCCCTTTAATGATTCCATGCTATTCGATTGATGTATCTTAATGTTGATAATGATTATAAATGAAGGGTGTCTTAAAAGTCCGTAGACTCTTATAAACATATCTGTTCAGACCTTTATACATAAAGCATTATAATCACTTTGCTCGGATCAATTTCTCTCTCTCCTTTTTTTATTACAAAGTTTGCCTCTTTAACCTACACAGAAAGAGTAGTTCTTAGAAACGAACAGTGTTTGTCATCGTAAGGTTATTCAATACGTTAGCCCCAAGCTCTACTTACTCCGTTGGCCCCGCCCTAGACTCCGAGAGAAGGCGTTTTTTTTGGCCTGTTGGAGCCAAGGGCGGGTCCAACTGAGTAAGTAGGCTGGGTCAGCGATTGGTCAAATGTGCAAACTTCTAGGGCAACCACACTACTTACTGTGTCCCTGTTACTTTCTATGCTGCCGTTAGTCGATATTTAAATGAAGCATGTACTATGAAAATGGTATATCATCATACCTTTGTATTTGTATAAGGGAAAAGTATTTCTTGAGTAGCATATTGATTGATTGATTGAATTGTGTTTAACGCCACTTAAAATAGTATTTCAGTCATATCGCGGCGGCTGGAGCACCTAATAATGGATTACTGGTATCTCTCACACCAGTACTACCGCTACATCCTTTCCTAGCCTCACACTGCCATCCCACTTAGGTCTACGATTAATCACCCATTGGTGAGAGACAATTGTCGGAAAGAATATGTGCCGCCACCGGGGATCGAACCCATGACCCCCATGATTGAATATTTGGAGTGCGCTATGACGTCGGCGTGTAGCATATTTAACAGAACACCATAACGAATTGTATAACTCTATTTTATAGTCTGTGATAATCCGGTTGAATCAATAATTGAACAGAAATCCCTAATGAGTTTGCAACTAACAAGATGAACTGAAATCCTCCACAAATTTCTGGTTTTGTTTAAATTATTGATTCTTCTATCATTTTATAGTAATGTTAAATGTATACAACAAGAATACGAATTGCAACTAACCAGATGAACTGGAATCCTCCACAAATTTCTGGTTTTGTTTAAATTATTGATTCTTCTAGAATTTTACAGTAATGTTAAATGTATACAACAAGAATACGAATTAAGTTTAATGTCATTTTAGTAATAGCTGTTGTGGGAAGCAAAAATAAATAGAAAACCAACAAACAACCAAAACGATATTTTACTAGTAACCATTCCGTTTTATTGTCAGTTCGCATAAAAAGGAAAATCGGACTATATGAAGAACCACAACAGCGCAGGGGTAGTTTTGTCAACATGAAATGAAATTTTACCACTAAGTAAGTTTTGAGTGTACATATGATAATTCTAATGACTATAAATCCATTTGGATTTTCAATAAGTTTCCAAAGACCTCTTTGGATTTTCAATAAATTTCAAAGACCTCATTTTAGAATGCGTCATTATCATTAAAGACCACGATTGGCGCGTGATTATTAAAACGGCTTTGTATGGTCGCGTGATTGTACAACAAGTCAATGAATGCGTATTGCGTCATGAGGACACTGGTAATTGTTAGGTTTTTTGTTGGCTTGGTAACATAACGTTGTTGCTATAGCTTATTCAAGTTGTAGTTACGACGTTTATGTCGAAAACTAACCATTTTACAATTTTCTTACATACCATAAGCCATACAATTCGCAAAATATCATTTAAAATCGAATTGGAACTTCGTCGTGGAGTCATTTTAGTGGGGTCAACGGAGTAAGTGGGCGGGGTCAGCGATTGATAAACTGATGTAAAAAATGAATTTATTCATCATAATTAGTTTTGTTATTGCTTTATACATTTATAGTTCATCACTTGAATATATTGCACGAATGACGCTATTTCAAGTAGATTTATGCATGTAAGAATCACCAATAAGGACCACAAGATGTCATGAATCACAGACAATTCACAGAGACTGATTGGACTTGGAGCTATAAATAAGTTTATACTGGAGCCAGGGTAACAATCTATCTGATTAATGGTGGTTTTATCTAACGAGGGAAATACGCGGTATGGCTTCTTGTCGTCGTGTACTACAGCAACCGACACTTGATTAACCCATTCAAACACAAGACAATTTTAGACTGGTCCAAATTGAAAGAAGTTGCAGACAACGATTTCAAGTTGAAGACATTTTGAAAATCTTTGTTGTATTGGGGGTAGAAAACATAGTGAGTGATAAAAAAATTGCTTGCTACAAGCATTATCCTCAATGTTTTTCCCAACTTGTTTTTTTCTTGGTGGCGTCAAAAAGCGTCATTGTGTGGGAATGGTAATATCAAGTCTTCTTTTTCATGTTTTGGTGAACGACTTCAAAAAAAAAAAAAAAACAAAAAACAAAAAAAAAAACGCTTAAAATTCCCTAGATTCCAATACAATTAAGATATCCGAATTAAATATTCTAATATAGTCCCTCTGTTTCCTGCTCCTCCTTTCTGCAATCTTAAAGTTTCCTTTCAAACAATAGTATATAATGATGTTTTTTTCGACTGTTAATCTGATCACATTAATCCTGCTGTCACGGTATTTATAACCTGAAATTGTAGGAAAACTTAACGATGGTGAGTACCTAAATTGCGAAACAAGGGATATTTTTATCTAAAACGCGTAAAATTATATTATATATGAATTTACCGTTGTAAATTTTCATCGAACTTCCAAAATGATAGATGACAGAGGTAAATATCCAATCGCGACTGTCAATCAAATAATCAGTCGGCTATTGAAAACATTCATTTAGATTGGAAGTTCAGTTTGATCTACGACAGTGGCCACCAATTTGGTGATTCACTTTTGTTGGTTTGGCGACTTAAACGTCTTAACGAAGCCAGCGGTTGGTCAAATGAATTAAAGGTCACATATCTTGTCTCACTTATGATTGTCTGTCTAAATATTTGATAATTGTAAGATTGCAGCTATCAATCAATTAAAAGGTCGAGAAATGAATTCATTCGTGTTTAGACAAGAAGTGTGTTTTGAAATCCGACTATAAAGTCTTAGTATAAAGCTGCAGTTAAGACGTTTGGGTAGCATTTCAACTGTTCTACTGTTTTGCAACATGCTACTGGTCATAGACTTTTGCAAATTAACGCAATTTAAAATCCAGGTGTTCAGAACAGTTGGAGTCATTTGGCGGGACCAACGGAGTTAGTTGGCGAGGCAAGCGATTGGCCAACTCCAACATTTTCCAAAATTTACGTCAAAACTTTTTGTTGGTTTGGCGACTTAAACGTCGGAACTTAAACAAGATGTACTTATGACGTTTAGGAAGCAAAGAAAACATTTTACTCTTTAACAAATGTTTATTGCAACATGATACCGTTTATTATCGAGGTGGAACTTCCAGTCCGAGTCAGTGGGCGTTGCTAGCGGAGTCAGTGGGTGTGGCTTCGGAGTCGGTGGGCGTGACTAGCGGAGTCACTGGGCGTGGCTAGCGGAGTCACTGGGCGTGACTAGCGGTGTCAGTTGGCGTGACTAGCGGAGTCTGTGGGCGTGCCTAGCGGAGTCAGTGGGCGTGGCTAGCGGAGTAAGTGGGTGTGGCTAGCGGAGTAAGTGGGCGTGGCTAGCGGAGTCAGTTGGCGTGGCTAGCGGAGTAAGTGGGCGTGGCTAGCGGAGTCAGTTGGCGTGGTAAGCGATCCGTTAATTGTTGCTGGAGAAATCATTTTTCATGTAGGGAAAAGCGTGTTTTCTCGTGGAACAGAAAAAGATTTCCTTGTATTTGGATAATGATCATAGAACCAGCGGGTCACACAACATGACGATTTACTCTCATTAGTTCATTTTTAGTTGGTTTTCTCCACTAATGGGGGATGTATCGAAATCAAAATCTTAACAAGAAAGCCAAGTGAGGATAGTTAAATTGGAATAAAGGCTTGTGCAAAAGGCATTAAGTTCTGATCAATAATATTTTTTTTTTCTAATTGATCTGATATAACGACAACATGAAAAAGGCCTGGAACAATCAAATGATGACCTTGTTTTGCTGAATACTTCTTAACATTTTTAGTAAACTCCATTTGCACATTGAGATATCTTTCATAGAAAAGTAGGAAGGACCATGGGACGTTATGCTTGAAATAATCGAGAATTATTAACGAGGTAGAATTTTAATGTCCCTCGTGAGCGATTCATTCAAGATCGTTTCAATTCTCTGAATTCATATCATAAAAATTCCGTTACTGACGAGGAAATTTTAAATCAGTTCCTTTTATCAGTTAATGTAAAGCAATTTTTCTTGTTTCCAATTTATCTACACAGCCACTTATGGCTGAAATAATACTTCAAGAGATCCGGACAAAATCTCTATATTGGACAGAGATGGATGAACACAAATGAACAAATAATGATAGCTACTTTTTCCCTTAATGCATTCATGTATGTGGATAGTTGTTAAATTCAAATTTAAAACAACAAAAACAACACTGCAGAAGAATGGTCTAAAATTGGTATAAATGTATTCTTGGGGTCAAAAATCTATCAATGACTTAATAAACTACTGACAAATAGCTTACATTCTAAACAATGTTGCTGGAATCATGGTATTAACAAAATGTGTTCATTTGGCGAAGACCGTGACAGTATTGAAACAATACAATTAGATATTGATTTCGTATTTATGGTTTAAGTTCTAATGAAAGCAACCACTTCTGAAATGCGGTTCGAATGGTCTAGTCAGTATAGTAAAAGTTATATTGCAACCAATCAACCGAAATGAGAGAAAGTACCTATCTCACAGACGTCTCACGCGATACAAAACACAAAATACTTTCAGAGAATGGGAATCTTCGTTCTCGCACTTTGTCTTTTTGACATTTTGTCTTTCATATCGAATTCCAATGTAAGATGTCTCAGAAACTTTTCCTGAAACGAAACTAGTCACAACACCAGTTAGATAATGAATACTCTTGATCGAAGAAGAAGTACGCAGGAGAATTCATGACTGTCAAAAGGTTTCTAGAGGGCTAAGCAAGACGTCCGTAATATTCTAACTTTTGATTAAATAAAAAAGATCATTGAAGTGATAGGAATGATATATGTGAAGCAAGTTGGTTCCAGGGTTTAGCTAATTTCACTGATCTTGCAATAGCAGGGAGGAAAACCATGGACACGTCATGATATGAAGCATGTAAAGTATTTTACAAATATTCATAGCTTGTTTAATATGTCATCTTTGATACCAAGATTTTGCAATAAACCGTTCACTTCTCTCACATATTTCACATCATAAGTAAATCGTAGTAGAATTCAGTCAGCAATCTAGTTAAAATTATCATTCTCAAAGAAAATATCTTTGTAATGAATCTAATCTGACACATTCCCGCATTTTAGCGTCCTTCAAGTTTTATGTTTTATATTTTAGAAACATTTCTTCGTTCTCCATGATGTTTTCTTCTCAGAAAAACAAAGATAGAAAAAAAAAAAACAAAACAAACAATCAGCTTAAAATTGTCGCCTGTAACTTCTTTCAATTTCGACTAGCTTAAAATTGTTCGTCTAGTAACGTGTAATAATTCAATCTGAAGTTATCTGCTTGTCATTTAGTAATCCTAAAAATCCTAACTAACTTAGTTTAGTGCGAAAATGGGACGGTAACTACTATTTTCTCTTGCCTCTCGTTTGTCAATAATAACTATAACCATCTTTCAGACAAACTAATAATATTGAAGTCAACGAGCAAGATAGGAGTTACCATGCTATACTAAATTTTAATATTCCTTCATTTTCTCTTAATATATTGATATCATATTTTTCGGCGACCTGCCAGACGCATGCCACGAAATAGTTACTAACACACTCCTTGTATCTTCTTTATTACTATCTAGTATATTAAAAACAACGGCAATTTCTACAACGAAAGTTGTTCCCAGCTCGAACATTTCAGATGAACTATACCAAACATTTACAAAGACAACACACAACTCTTACCATTTCTAAAAATATCCTCTCTTTTCCTTGAGCTCTCAAAAAAGAAAAAAAATGCTGCCCTGAAGATATTTTTCAGACGTTACATTTAAAAATAACCGTTTTACAATGACACATTTTTACGTTGGTGAAATTTCCAATAGTTTGAAAATGCGAAGTTGAAATACAATCTTTTCTTCAATATCTAAGCAGTAAATTAACCAAGGGCCCGGAATAGGGACTTGTACCTGTAGCGGTGATTATAGGTACGGTTTGTACTGACACATCGAGAAAGGGGGAAATAAATCTTTGATTAAAGTATTCAAACGGATTGCCGGCTTAGCCTCTTCAGCCCCAACAGGAAGTTCAATTTAGATTAAACGGCGTTTCGCAAAATTTATTGTCAGTAGCAAGTGACAAAAAAGTAAAATTGTTAGGTTGATGACCTAACTACTGCTTGAATAATTTAATTTAATTTCACAATATTTTTAGAACAGATTATTTACGCCTTGGCGAAGTTGGTAGCGAGGTCAAGGGTTCGATCACCAGTCGCGACAAATATCCACCCCTACATTTGTCTCCCAGCAATTGATTTAAAATCGTAAACCTAAGTAGGATGAGCAGTTGAAGGCTCGGAAAGGATGAAGTGGTAGTATACCAGGAATCCATGGCTAGGTACTCTTTGTCATAAAGAAGGAAATGTTTAAAACATCTTTTGGTAGCATACAATTAGGCTTAGACATTAATTGATTGGACGGGCCACTTTTCACAGTAATACAGTCATATCGCGGCGGCTGCAGCACCCAATAATGGATTCCTGGTATTTTTCACACCAGCACTTCCACTACATCATTTCATAGCCTCCAGCTGCTATCCCACATAGGTTTAGAGACAAAGGTCGGATAGGGTCCCGCCGGGGATCGAACCCATGACTGATCCCATCAAGAATTATAGTAATTAATATCACTAGATTAAAACTGAGCCTTTGTTGCCTTATCATGGATAAAGGATAAAGTGTAGGTAATTATTAGAACAATTTATATTCCATAGATTAGATCTAGAACTCTTGGATTTTGAAGAATACAGTATGATATGTTCCGCAGCTATGTAACGTCAAGCTATTACTCTTTTAATGAAATTAGCCTTTGGTTGTTAGATATAGTACTCGACCTAGAGAAGGATATAGTACTCGACATAGAGAAAAAGAAGGGAATGTTAAAAAGTATTTTCCTCTAAATTCGTTAGGCATAGAGATTCCAATTTTTCTCTCAACCATTACACATGGTCCTAAGCCGAATTACTTCCGGCAATCGATCTAACAGCATGTTTGCCCTCTTGTACTTGAAAGGTCTATTACTCTTAGCTATTATGACATTTATTCAGCACGAAAAAAGACATTTGATAAAACAGATCACTAATGTGTGCCCATCAGACGAAAATGGGGCGTTTTCCTTAAACATTTTCTTAATCAAGAATTGTGTTTCTACCTTATCTTTTATTCAGTTTACAGGTAGTATCAAATTGTTTGGAAAAGGAGTATAGCACCTTGTTTTAATCACAGCACTGAAAGTGCTACTATGTTGGAATGGGGTGAAGGCAATTATTAACTGAGAGAAATTGCCATTTTCCTTCGTATGCATGTTACAAATAGTGAGCAGGCAACCAGGAATGTTTTCGACAGCACTGACATTCGACCTATATGTTTATCAATTACACATAGTTAATAGTCTTAAATCAAATCTAAAGAATAATTGTTTCATTTTTAGATAAATCTTTAGGACCAGATGACCCTTGATCCTTGGTTGCTCACTTGAGATAAACGCTCTCTTAAAGATATATATATATATAGATTTAAATTAAAAGGTCAGATACTTAAAGGGCTTACCTAAGCATTTCCAGAAATGAATACATTTTTAGATTTTCACATATTCGATTGTTTACATTATTTGAAAATTAGAGCACCAATTAAGGATTATTTCTACCAAATTTTGTAAAAAAAAAAAAAAAAAAAAATGGCGACATGTTTAGGTAGAAAATACAAGCCATTTCAATATGTTTTTTTAATTGTTCAAAAACCTAAGGCCTTTCAAAAAACTTAAGGCTCCGTCCCTGATCACCTAAGGATCGCGATTTAAGCTCATGTAAGTCCATGAACTGATCTTTCATGCAAAATAAATAAGGATGTGAGAAATCTGGTCCAGGAGTAGAAGATTTGAAGAATTTTCTTTTGGATTTTTACTTTGGTTGACATGTGGACGAGAGATACAATCTTGGTATAAAATGAACCAATAGTAGAAATGACGTTTGAAATAAACCCTCTTTTTTCCAATGGCTGTAGGCTTGAATCCAAACCAAAACCCCCATGATCTGCACCTGGTGACTAAATAGATATGATTTAAGCAGTGTTCATTACAGTCTACACTGATGATCCATCTATGTCAAATATCAAGGCTGATAGCCTTTTGGTCACTTTTTTATGTTACTTATAGAGATTATCTTGCTCATAAAAGGCATGTTTTTCATACAATCATAATAATGTTTGCTGTCTAATAAAGGGTCATAGAAAACATTGATATTTTACCTTCTGACAAAATTCTATTCAAAGCTTTACCTTTTACAATTATGGAAACGGCCTCCGCCCCATAAAAGGCATGTTTTTCATCCAATCAATTTTTTTCTTGGATAATATAGGTCACTCGAGGATTGTTCCTTTGAAATTTGGTCGAATTCCTTCCATAGTTTTCAGACAGAAGGCACGCTTTACAATACATAGAAAGACCTCCGTCTAAAAAATGTGATTTCTTTCATCCAATCTGAAAACTGAAATTTGAAAACTGTTGTCATTATTTACATCAATTTTTTAGTCGAAAAGCTATGAATTAATAATCACTCATGTCCATTTTTCCTTTCTTTCCTTTACTTCAATTTCAACACGACCCAATTTATCAACAGCCTCATTACATTTTGATCAATGAAACGCGAGAGACAGGCGGGCCGATCATTTCTGTGTTAACTAACATTTACATGTCCTTATATCGATAGATTAGGACAGGCTGGCTAGTCAAAGTGTTTCGAGATCACATGATTATCACATACGGAACCGGCGAAGCAAAAAAAAAAGACACCCTAATTTCTTCGCTGAATATTACCTTATTTTTCAATTATTTAAAGCGAACTAAAGCATGTTTATAAGTCTATTAACGAATATTGATATCAACTTTTACATGTGCCATATTATTGTCTTCGGTTACAACTAACTGATTGTAAGTGGAGGTATTACGAGGTGGACTCATATCTAAGAGATCATATGATATGCGTAATTCGGTATGTTAACTCTATGATGGAATTGCTACATTAAAACCTAGCTAAGTGACGGTCTATCTATTGAATCGGTCGTTTTACCCTTGTCGCACAAGAGTGCTGACAATCTAACAGATTGATCGACATTAGCCAATAGTTCACAACAGCTGTAAATGATACACTTCGGTTTCTAAAAAATGGGAAAAAATGATTTCAATAGACAAATATAAATTAAAGAGTTAAAAAGTCGTTTTTTAATGATTTGCGTATTATCTGTTTAACGTCATTTAATCGTCATGGTGGCTTGTTTTTGGGGGAAGAGGAAAATAAAGAAATAAAGATACTGTCTGTAAGGCTGTAATTTATTAAGGCTTCGTCAGAAGTATTGGATCATTAATTCTTGTCTGACCTAGTTTTAAAAGAAGATTGATTCATAAATTGAATGTAACACCACAGCTTTATGAGACGTAGATATTTGCATAATTACTAGACTTACCGTAATGTTTCCAAAGAACGCCTAAGATTATATGGCCCTTTAATGCTTATCAAAGATACGGCTTATCATTTATACTGTGAAGTAGTATCACAGTACAATCTGCCCAGAAAATCTATTCCTTTACAAGTTCAACAAAAATATTTTATTTTATTCAAGAGTAAATCTAACAAAGAGATGTCTCAATTTAATATAAACTTGTGCTCAATAAGTTTAATCCTTTCCTGATTTGCAAAATTTTAGACCTGTCAAATTTCAAAGGTTTTGCAGACGAGAATTTAGATAGGATTTAATTTGAAAATAACCATTTAGCAGGGTAAAAAATATTGTGGAAAAGGAGATTTACTTGTTGCAGACACTTTCTTCTTTTTCTACGTTTTCTCAATTATAATTTCTTATAATTTAATAGCATCAAGCGAAGAAAACAAAAGCTTTACAAATTTTGATACCTTTTTGTATGGGACTATTTTGTGCGTAAGCATACAAAATCACTGCGTGATAAAAGTTTTGTTCATTGAGTTATGAAAATATTTTTCGACCAATCAGAACGCTCGTTTTTGATAAACTAAAAATTAAATTATTCACTTTTGGAATATCAATCACAGAAAGGTACAGTTGCTTTATCCGTAAACCTAAGAAAAGGGGGAAATTGACGGTATATCACATGTAAAATCTGTCATTTATATTTGCTTGATTTTAAAAACGTAAATGAACTCCCTAATTGAGATTTATTAGTAGCACGATAGATAAACATCTTAATGAAGCATAGTTGACTTTCTACAATTTAGGTTACCACGTTTATTACTCTTTATCGATGTCACGTATACGACCCTCTAACCCTGTAATTATCGTGTTCGTTAAGACCGTAAACTATTTTATCTTATTTTCCTCTTCGAAAAAAGGATTTTTCAAATCCTCATTTCAGAACGGCCAGATGATCTTTCAGTTAAAAACATTTATATGTTTTGGTATCTGAAATAAGTCCTTTCATTCATTTTGGGCACAACAGTATTTTGGATTTTTACATTGTAAAGGAAGCAATACAAATTGAAGCGATCCTTGATCTATAACATTTCAAAACAAAGATATATTGTCGGCATAAAACTCACATGGCTATTACAACATGACCCCGTGAACTATAACAGTCTACAGATCGCATTGGAAAAAAGAATTCGTGATACAGACATCTAGTTTTATGCTCAAATAAAGTTCTCGAACGGACGTTCTTGAACGGAGACGTCCTTTTTTTGAAACATCAACATTTGGAACGCCCAACAGAGCTACTGTCGTGATAACGGCCAAGTTGATCTACGTCTTGTGGATCAAAAATGGATCATTATTCAAGTTATCACGTAATTTATTTAGAATGTCTTTAAACCAAATACAAGTGATCCGTTGTTCAGGAAAGCCTTCTTGAATGACGTCACTTATAACGTTGGTAAATTCAAGTGTTTTGATGACTTCACAATTGTTTGAAAGGATGTAATTGTCTTTTAGATTTTTTTCTTCATTATCCACAATGTTTTATATCCCAAATACCCCCAGCTGGCGGGGGGATAGAAATCGCCGGCTGCCGTCCTGCAGAGTGGTAAGACCCCACCGAACGGGCCCACCTGTTTGCCGTGGGTGGTTGCTCGTGTCGTTTGATGAAGGGATCCTGGTGGTTGAGTGGTTTCGGTTGATTGATTGAATGGGGTTTAACGCCGCTTTTAACAGTATTTCAGTCATATCGCGGCGGCTGGAGCACCTAACAATGGATTCCTGGTATTTCTCACACCAGTACTACCACTACATCCTTTCCTAGCCTCCAGCTGCTATCCCACTTAGGTTTACGATTATCAACCCATTGGTGAGAGACAATTGTCGGAAAGAATATTTGCCGCCGCCGGGGATCGAACCCATGACACCTATGATTGAAGATTAGGAGTCTGGCGCGCTACCGACTGCGCTATGACGGCGGCGAGAGTGGTTTCGGGGTCAGGGATTAGTACCTCGTCTCTGCAACACACCACTTTGGCCTGGAGTTGAACTAGACGAGCGGTCAGATAGGCCCTGTCTGATCAATCGGCTGGTCATGCCTTGCACTGGAACAGAACGTATAGGTTACGAAATCCGTACATTTCTGTTTGTATATTTCAAGTAGTTTTATTTCATTGTATCAATACTCTCTGTTCCAGAAAGCGGTGGCTTAAGGGTTAATCGGGTAAACGAGGTGTTTGATCGACAATTTTGCGTTCCGGTGTTTATTTCGTGCTTGGTTGATCTACTCATCGGATGATAATTGCTTGATCTAGCCCATTTGCACCGAGTATATCAGTGATACATCTTTGGCACCGCTCCCGAGATGGAATAAATCCCCGGTGACGTGCCCCCTTGTTGGACTCCAGGGTGGGTGAAGAGTATTGCTGATGAATATTACTACATTACCATGGCCCAACAAAAAAAAGCCAAGCGATATCTCTCTGACTCGGAAGAAGAAAATATAAGCCTACCTCCTTTCCCTAAATTTATTGTGGTCGAAAGCGAAGACCCAGACTTGCCAGTTGCTGAACTTTCACCATTTGTTGTAGAAAAGCAAATAAGAGCTATCATAGGTACGCCAAAGTCTGTAAAAAACTTAAAAAATGGAACTCTGCTTATTGAAGTCTCTAAAAGGGCTCAGTCGGACAACTTGCTTAAAACAACTAAATTCTTTAATCAAAGAGTAAAAGTGTACGGACATGAAAAGCTCAATCAGTCAAAAGGTGTCATTCGTTGTAAAGAACTATCTTCTTGTTTAATAAGTGAAATAAAATCAAACCTTAGATCTCAGGGTGTTACTGAAGTTAAAAGAATTGAATTCCACAAGGATGACAAAATTATAAGAACAAATACGTATATTTTGACCTTTGACGAACCTACACTCCCAAAAGAAATTAAAGTTGGTTTTCAAATAGTAAAAGTTGATGTTTATGTTCCCAATCCTCTGCGCTGTTACAACTGCCAGAGGTTTGGCCACCATGAGAACAGTTGCAGAGCTAATAAAGTTTGCAGAAAATGTGCATTTTCTGGTGATACAGATGAACATGATGAAGACACCTGTCAGAACGACTTTAAATGTTTTAATTGTGGGATGGATCATCCGGCGAGCTCAAAGTTTTGCCCTAAATTTAAAAAGGAAAAAGAAATTCTAACCGTAAAATGCCGACAATCAGTTCCATATTTTGAAGCTAGGAAAATTGTAGAGTCAAGGGAAGATGCGAAAACCTATGCAAATAAAGCTAAACCTTTACCCGAGTCAACACAAGATCCAAAGCCAAAGGAATGCTCTACATGCGAGCGCATGCTAAAAATTCTCTCAGAAATGTTTCCTGAGGTTCGTGATAAGGTCAACGAAGTTTTGTCTGGAGAAAAGCCGTCGGTCAGTGAAGCAAATTTGAAAAGTAATGATAAGAAAGTTTCAGTAGCTGAAGTCAAATCACAAAAGCAAGTCGTACAAAGGGATACTAATAAAACACACAAAACGTCTAGTAATGGAAAATGTTCACCAAATAAATCGGAGGCATCTGGTCAGAGGCGAGCTCGTATTCGCCTTCAATTGGAGAAGGTTAATCCTCCTCCAATTACGACATCCAATCGCTTTAGCGATTTGGATGACGGGGATGATGAGGGCATGGAGGACGAATCTGAGGATTCGATTCCTGGTCCTCCTTCCACAAATCACAATCACGCACAACCCGATCCAATTAGGCAAGGTGCGAACAGAATAAATCTAAGTGGTGTTAAAAAATAACCACTCATTTCCATTCTTACGTGGTATACACTTTATAACAATTTTTGTAATGGCGAATAATATTATTCAATGGAATTGTCGTAGCATCAAAGCCAATTTTGAGGAGCTGAATCTTTTAGTTTCTAAGAATAAACCAGTGGCAGTATGTTTACAGGAAACATTTCTAAAAGACACAGATAAGTTTTCACTAAAATATCATTCTTGCTATCTAAAAAACTTTACATGCAACGAAAAGGCATCTGGTGGGGTTGGTATACTTGTGAATAACAACATTCCACATCGAAATGTCTCTATAGACACAACTTTGCAGGCAGTAGCTGTCAGCGTGTCTCTTCATAAAACTATTACATTATGTTCAATCTATCTTCCACCCAGTTCTCCTATAGACATTACAAAACTAGACGATCTTGTCCACAAATTACCTAAACCTTTCATATTGATGGGAGATTTTAATTCTCATCATACCTTATGGGGGTGTAGCAACATCGACACCAAAGGCCGTACTGTTGAAGATTTTATTACCAATCATGATCTAGTTTTATTGAATAACAAGTCTTCTACCTATCTTCATCCTGCCACTGGAAATTATTCTTCACTGGATTTGACTATTTGCAGTCCTGATATTTTTCCACATTTTACTTGGAAAGTTGATTCTGATCTTCATGGGAGCGACCACTTTCCGATTCATGTTTTTGAATCTGGACCATCAGTCCAGGAACTACCTAGACGATGGAAACTCCATAAAGCTAATTGGGATCTTTTTAAAACTACCTGCGAGCAGTCAATTAATCCTGAAGCCTTTGATGACTGCAAAAACACTGCAGATCATTTTACATCTTTACTTTATTCGGCTGCAGAAAGAGCAATTCCTCGAACATCGCCTAATCCTAAAAATCCAAATAAGCCATGGTTTAATGACGACTGTAAAAATGCTATAGCTGAGAGAAAATTTTCTCTCAGAGCATTCGGCCTTAGGCCTACGAAGGAAAATCTGTACAAGTTTAAAATTGCACGGGCGAAAGCTCGTAGAACTATCAAACAAAGTAAACGTTCGTCGTGGAGGCAGTATGTTTCAAGATTAAATTCAAGATCATCTGTCAAAAAGACTTGGGACATGATACGTAAAATCAGTGGGAAGAACACGTCCCTTAGTGTTGGTCATCTTAAAACAGATGATGATAGTACAGTGTCTTCCAAACATGACATTGCCAATGTTTTGGCAGACACATTTGCCAAGAAATCCTCCTCTTCTAATTATTCACCCACCTTTCAAAAATTTCAAGGTGAAAAAGAAAAGTCCAAGCTTAATTTTAGTTCCAGGAACCTTGAACACTACAATAGAGACTTTTCTGTGAAAGAGTTGAAGAAAGCTTTAAAGAAGTGTCATGACACTGCTATCGGATCTAATAATATTCATTATCAGTTCCTCAAACGTTTACCATCTCGCTCCCTTCATTGTTTACTTGAAATTTATAACCAGGTTTGGAAAACGGGAAGCATTCCAGCCTCTTGGCGGGAAGCAATCGTTATTCCAATACCTAAACCAGGTAAAGATTCTACGAACCCTTCAAATTATCGCCCAATTGCTTTAACTAGTTGCATCTGCAAAACCATGGAAAGAATGGTTAATGATCGCCTTGTTTGGTTTTTAGAAAAACATAAACTGATTACGTCAGTCCAAAGTGGCTTTCGTAAACAGAGAAGCACTCTTGATCATCTTGTCCGCTTCGAGACTTTTATTCGAGAAGCTTTCATAAAGAAAGAACATATTGTTTCTGTCTTTTTCGATCTTGAAAGTGCTTATGATACCACTTGGAAGTATGGAATTATGAATGACCTCTTTGATTTCGGTATTCGAGGTCGCCTTGCCTATTTCATTTCTGCATTTTTAGACGAACGTCAGTTTAGAGTCAGGGTGGGAGATACTTTTTCAGATCCCCATGAACAAGAAATGGGAGTTCCCCAAGGAAGTATTTTGTCTGTGACACTATTTAGTGTCAAAATAAACAACATTGTTAAAACCGTTTGTCCTGGTGTGGAATGTTTTCTTTACATTGATGACTTCTGTATCTGTTACAGATCAAAACATATGTATACAATTGAAAGGCAGTTGCAGCAAGTCTTGAACAACCTTACCAAATGGTCAAACGAAAACGGCTTTAAGTTCTCCAAGACTAAAACCAAATGTATGCACTTTTGTCAGTCAAGAAAACTGCACCCTGATCCCGAACTTAAACTTGACGGAGTGCCCATTGAAGTTGTTCCAGAGTTCAAATTTTTAGGGCTTCTCTTTGACTCTAAACTCTCGTTTCGTCCACATATTGATTATTTGAGCAATAAGTGCCAAAAAGCTCTAAATCTTTTACGTGTTGTGTCTCATATGGACTGGGGAGCCGATAAAAAAGTCCTATTGCGACTTTACAGGTCGCTTGTCAGATCCAAGTTAGATTATGGCTGTGCTGTTTACGGTTCAGCTCGCCCTTCATACCTTCGCAAACTTGATTCTATTCATAATCAAGGATTGTGCTTAGCGTTAGGCGCTTTTAGAACATCACCAGTAAATAGTCTGTACACTGAAGCCAATGAACCATCTTTAAATTTACGTCGAAAGAAACTCTCCATGCAATATTATCTTAAGTTAAAGTCTAACCCTGACAACCCCACTTACAAAGTTGTATTTGAACCTTACTACAGGGAGGAATTTGAAAAGAAAGCAAAAGCCATACCACCTTTTAGTTTACGTTGCGAAACAGATATAAATTCTCTAGATTTCGATCTAGAAGATGTTGCGGAATATACAGTTTCCGATGTTCCTTTATGGACATGCAAAAGTCCAACTTATCTTTATGACCTAGCTTCAAGCAAAAAGGGTACTACAGACCCTGTTGTCTTTAAAACAAAATTTTTAGAGATTAAAGAAAGGTACATATTGCATGAAGAGATTTATACAGATGGTTCGAAGGACGGAGAGAAAGTTGCTTCGGCCACTGTCCTAGATGGCGAAAAATATCAGTTTCGTCTAGCAAACAACTCCTCCGTATTTTCAGCAGAACTTAAGGCGATTGATCTTGCGCTCGATCACATGATCGAAGATGGTTATTGGCGTTATATTGTTTTCACTGATTCAATGTCCAGTATGCAAGCGCTTGAACACGAGAAAACAGACAATCCTCTTATAGTTAAATTACTGAATAAGATTTCAAATCTTGATAGTGATGTTGATCTTGTTTTCTGTTGGCTCCCTAGCCACATTGGTATTCGTGGTAATGAGGAGGCAGATAAGGCTGCCAAGGAGGCATTATCACTAGACATTTTACCCTTCGATGTTCCTTTTAGTGATTTTAAACCTTTGATACATCATTTTATTCAGGATGTCTGGCAGAATTGTTGGGACGATCCCGCAAACCAAGATAACAAACTTTATACTATAAAACAGAGTCTTGGTGAATGGCTACCTGGCTATAGATCAAATCGCCGAGAAGAAATTATTTTGGCCCGTTTGCGCATTGGCCACACTTGCTTGACGCATTCATTTCTTCTTAAAGGAGACGAACCTCCAATGTGTATTCCATGCGACGCTCCTCTTACTGTCAAACATATTTTTATAGATTGTATTGATTTTTCAATGTACAGAGATCAATATTTCAAGGCTGACAGTATGAGGCAGATATTTGAAAGCGTCAGAATCGAACTTATTTTTGATTTCCTGAAAGCCATCAATTTGTACAACAAAATATGATTTTAGGTTCTTGTAATCAATTTATAGACCTGTTCATGATTGTCTAGATTTTTATTGTTCGTATAGATCGGTTTTAGTAATTGATTGTTAGTTATAACTCTACTATTGTTATTTGATTCTACATTTTACTGTTTAGATCCATCTCCGTTTCTATTCATTTACTTGTTATGCGCCCAACATGACCTGAGTTGTCGACGGGCCATAAAACTCTATTCATTCATTCATTTATATCCCAAAACCATATCTAAAAATTATATCAACTAAAAATTGTCGTCTGCTGCTCCTGTAAAATTTGGGTAACGTCTGTTGATGGGTAAATTATGAAGAGAAAAACAAAAGTTGTTTCTATGTCAGTTTTTTTGAGGATATTGATATTTTTGAAAATTAAACACGCGTACCTTTCTTTTGCAAGTCAAAGAGAAGAAAATAAGTATAAAAGGTAACAAATATAATAAAAATAACTTCATCACCACAGAGCGCTGAAATAAGGCAATTCAAAACACATACACACGTTTGCTGAAAGCTGGCCAAAATATTCAACCATCTGACTGAGACTGAGAAGGACTAATCAAAGCATACCGCTCATTTCCAGTAGAGTACTATGTTAATCTGTGTACACAGCAATATGCCCATTAAAAATTCGACATGTCCAAATCGCTACATAACATTAACGCACTTGCGTCAATACAACCTAAAAGTCATTGTCAAAGGAACGGATTCTTATCTTTACTTGCACAACACAATAACATATCCCTCCCAAATTGTCATAGGCAGTTACTAATAATGAAAATAAATAAGTTACTTATCATAAAATAAACAAGTTACTTATTAAAGAATTATACCATACTAATCATTATAGAAATAAACACGTTTCATATCATATAAGTAAACAAGTTTCTTATCATAGAAATAACCAAGTTTCTTATCATAGAAATAAAAAAGCCCTATTGTGATCGTGGCCGTCATATATGTCCCCCACACAGCTAATATGCAAATTTCCTTTTACGATAGCTCTTTTGAGTACTATAGATTTTCTATGCAAGTAAGTGAGTTTATTCTAAGAGTTGATCAAAATGCTTTTAAATAAATAAAAAATACATAAACAATTAAAAGTAAAAAAAGAAACCTTCCCCAAAAAATAAATATATCTTAAAGGGAGGTATCGATGTTTCTGAAACCTAGATAAGAAAGATTACCAAGTTCGATAAATTGACTCAAACGAACATTTGTCACTTTAAGTTAGGTCAGGTATTGTCTTGTTGGTGATCTAATAGACCTAAAGCGGCCTTTTTTGGTTATAAATGAAATTTCAGCGGAATTCCAGGTTATTTTTAGATATCACGGAATTAGGCTGTCGAAATCGAATGACCTCATTTGCATATGACACAAAGTCAAATGAAGATAACAAATTTACTAGCGAAACATCCAACGTCCTAAATCATGTCAAGCGCAAAACTACGTTAAGAGTTTATATTCGTAATAACGCTTACGACAGTTTTGGACTGATCTTTACAGACCGGCTAGCGAACATAACTCCTGATGACGTAACGGTGACAATGGTTTGATGAAATTTAAACTAAATGCAAGGTTCCAACGGTTATTCGCGCCACGTGAATATCCTATATTATCCGCAACTGTCTCGGATTAATCTAAAAATAGATTAATAGCTTACGAAGACTTTTAGATAAATACCCTGCTTTTTTCTGATAAGCGACTTCAGATTATTGCAAAACTACTTTGCGGCATATTGTATTCAAATAGTATATGAGAGGAAATAAAAATAATTAAAATCTGTGACACGAAAAAAAACATCGATACCTTCCTTTAACCGTCACAGTTGACTTTTTTTCACTTTGGTACCACTTTGAAATCAGAAGCATTTTTAGCTTCGTGATTTTCTCTTTAAATAAGTTATTCAATATTTTTGTATTTAGCATATGACAAAAGATATAAATGATTTAAAAATGATTTAGAAAAAACTATTAAAACAATACTGAAAACATTCATGAATTTATGGAATTCTGTGATTTTTTCGACACCAAACCTACACTCTTCATTCTAATAATTGCAGATGTTCCTGTTTTGTATTTTTATCCACTGAAAAAATAATGATAAAGATTAATGACTGATATCATCATTTAACATTAATGTCATTTAATTAATATACTTGCTACTTCTTTTATAATTATTGTTTGTGTCATTCAAAGTTTTCACCCGTAAGTGTGAAATTAAATAAAAATGGACAGAACTTTTACAGAAATTTTGCTTAGAATGAAATATGGACGGACAGACAGCCATACGTACAAACGCCGAAGGCAAAAAACAGAATGCCTTCAAAAGAGTTGGTCGACATAGCAACAATCCATTCAACCTATTTTATGCTTCGTTTCTTCGATTTCACGACAAAGTGGACTTATTTATTGCAAGGAATCCAATCAAATAACTCCATAAACTCCCGTGTGACAAGTCTTCCTGTAAATTATTGTCGATTGAACGGAAATGTAATCTAGTTCGGGGTTCTCAACAAAACAGAAATACGTTTATCATGGCCAATTCGAAAATAGGAGGATTCCTTCAGGACTCCAATTATATTTGTATCAAACGAAAGATTTTATTTTCGTTGTTTTGTTCTGTTGTGTCTGTAAGTCATGTCCAACAAGCATCTTCGCTTTATGTTTGATTACAAAAGCTGATATATCCGATACGATGATAATAAATTCACGTAATTGTGATATCGTTATACTTTTCCGACAATGTTTGCCAAATGGCAGCCCTATTCAAGTTGACAAAGACCAAAATATGCTTTTATTCCTTTCCTGTTTTTTTTTTAAACTTTAGACAGGTCCAAATTCGAATGATTTGTAGACAACAATTCGAATTCGAAATTATTTGTAAAAACATCATTCAGTAGGGTAGAAAATATTTTGAAAAAAAAAAAAAAAAAAAAAAAAAAAAAAACAGGAGAAATTGCTTGTTACAAGTAATTTCTTCTTTTACCACAATGTCTTCTCAAGTATAAAAACACAGGGACATGAATAAGTAGTGATTAAAAAGGAAAATGTTAAAGTTAGTAATCTGATCGTTTATGTGACGAATGAAAAGCGAGGGTAATTTTGGCTGTTTTGATGTTCAAAGCTTATAATTTCGAAATGAGAGCCTTTACGTGCAAAAAGCATGTGATCATCTTTCGTCTATCAATAAATGGATCAATGGACGCTAACTAAGCTGCGACAGGAACTTTTACTGAGAAATTAAACGACGTTTTCTTTGTAAGTTTTATGACCGATAACATATATCAAAAGAAGTAAATCGGTAGAACTTAAGTCGCAAAACAAACATGAATGATTAACATAAATGTCGACTAATGTCGAAGTCGTAAGCTAACTTCAGGTCTAAATACATGATTTTATGGTATATAAACGGTTTGATTGACAGAGACGTTCTGTTCAGTTAATTATTATTCTGCAGTTCAATGTCAGAAAAAGTTTCGAAGGTTGTATTATCATCTCACTGTGAAAAGCTTTGAGATGAAAAGCAGTTGCCTGTTAGACCCTGTTTGGCTATATAGGGTATACAAATGAACCATTGCCAGTTTACACAATTCATACCTGCGATTAATTTGACGAAAGGGGTCATCATTTCAGTCTTTTCGTCCATCAATTATCGTTAATATGCCACGTGATTTGTATTGTATGTTTTATGTTAAATAATCCTTAAACTTCCTGTAACCTAAATGATCAAAGCTGTTGATTTGCCGTTAAACGCCAATCAATCAATCAGCCATCTATAATAGTGGGCACAGGCTCTATATCCTAGGGTCATGAGTCCGGCACATGCTTTGCAAAGATTGATTTCTACAAACAAGTCATCGCGAGCTGCGTAATTTGTATTTCATTAATGAAAGACTGATAAGTAGGTTATTCAAGAAATCTAATATGCAGAGTTATGGTCAATTTATCCAGCGATTCTCCTTGAAGACATCTATCCACATCTCGTGGTACACTGAATTGTAATAATGATTTTAAATGGCAACGAGTTTTGCAATATCTTATTGCAAAACTCGTTTTATTACAAAACTCGTTGCTACAATGCTCCATGTGAAAATAACAAAAACAAAAGCTAAAAACTCAACGAGTATTATACACAAAGTTATGGTTCTTGCGGACTGAACTTTTTTCAATGAAATCTATCCAACCCCAAAAATTCAAAAGGATACAGGAAATAATCTGAGTTATCCTCGGAACAAAAAACAATTTGGAAAATTAACATATGACATATATATGGTTCTTGTGAACTAAA
The DNA here is from genome assembly GCA_946902895.1 of Fragum fragum. NCBI lineage: Eukaryota > Metazoa > Mollusca > Bivalvia > Cardiida > Cardiidae > Fragum > Fragum fragum. The sequence goes on along the minus strand of OX336377.1, from coordinate 32,738,172 downwards.
CTTCTATTTAATGATATCCATCCACCTCTGAATTTTTGTGATTCTACCTTGCATAGTGTTTGTGTAAATCAAGTTTAAATTTCAACAAAGTGAAACAACGCAAACATTATGAAATGTAGTTATGATTCTAGTGCATTGAACGACTTCTACAGGAGATCCATCTAACTGAAAAGTTTAAGGAATCCAACTTGCATAATTCTTTATCAAAATGCCAAACGAAAACCAGTTTAAAAATAGACACTTCGAAGGATTTAAGCCCACGAAGGAAAACTAAACTTTTAATTCACAACAAGCTATCACTTTCTTTTCGATTTGACCGAAGAAAAAAATCTTACCAAGGCCTGTGTGTCCCCGAATGTCTTATATCTGCATGGACTAATATAGTGACTTAAATGTTTCCGAATACATTACACCAATATTTAGTGTTAAAATTTCCTGTGCAGCAAAAGAAAGAATTCTATTTTAACACTCCAGGAGTGACCTCACTGGAAATTACTTCCTGAGGTCGTTGTATTGTAAAAGTAGATATTAGAGAAAATGTAGTTCTTGAAAGGCAGGGGTGATTTGAGTCTTATACAGTGGTATATGCAATATTTTGTTTGATTTTGTAGTAATTCTGCATCTGTTCTTAAAGTGCATTTTACCCTATCTTTGCGGGTCTATGTGTTATAGATGGTGTACAAAAATTTGAGGTGTAAATCGGCGACATGTGATTTTCATGGTTGAAAAAAAGACAGTGCCACTGGTTAGAGTCCATTATTTCAAAAAATCATCATTCATCATATATGATTTCTACGCTTAATGAGAAGTTCTATGAACGACTAAACAGCACCGGAAAGGCTATATTTCAACGAATGTCCTGACATGTGCTATATCTTGGACCAAAACAGTGATTTTACATAGAGTAAAGAAGGCCAAAATCCGGTGGGGTCTGACCTCCATACAGCATAAACTGGTTAGTTTGTTGTTTGCCGGATGTTCGGTGAGTAGTCCCGCTTAAATGGCCGAGTGATTTAAACTCACCGAAAGTTATCTTTCTTTACCCTTAACCATCCTTGCCTGTTAAGGCTTTGACTTCTCTTATTTTTCAGTAAGTCTGGTTTTACAGCTGTCACTACCTTACTTTCAATGTAGTATTGGCATTTAATCATCAAATGATTCGACTTTTCTTAAAAGGTCATACTGTATTTATTTTATAAAATAATGTTTTCATTTATTATTTCTTTTCAGAAGGCAGTGTCTTACGACTTTCCTTGCATCATTAATACGCATGTCGCCATTTAAAATAAAAAGCCATTACCATTCCTTAAAACAAAGTAGGTTCTTCACTTTTGCAAGTGAAAGATGAATAATGGTAATTTACCGCATATGCGAGTTTATAACCGAATTCTGTTGAGGCAAAGTTAACCTTTTGAAGTCTGCGGCTTTTGCTTAGTCTTTCTTTCCATGGACATGATCCATCGTTCCGCTGCTTTACAGAATTAAGTTCATATTTGGATGGTTGTCCCCTGCTTTACAAATACATCCGTTTCCTTTTCCATATTTTTCAATCTATTACACCAACAACATTCTTAAAGGATAAATTAAAACTGATTAAGATAAGCTTTCTGTCGGTAATATACGTCTTTGTTCCACATTCATGTAAATTTTCGATTTGATTTATAAAATGTTATCTGTAAGGTAGAAAAAAGGACTTACAAATTAAAATAAAAGCTATAAAACTCAATTAACAAAACGTCTGTTTTACCCGCGTGAAGGCTGTTTTATATCTTATAGCGAACTTTTTATTGATCACATATAACAAAGGAAACCCCGGACGACGGGCCGTTATTTGAGTTTTGCCAATCGTATGGAAATATGATTTACTGGATCCGTTCTCAAGATTAAAAGAAAATATGGTATTGGGAAGAACTGTATGGAAATATGATAGTCATTGGCACTTCGGATGTTTTAGTATTATTGTCTTTCGGTAAGGTTCCTCAAAGGCACTTTATAGATTTTAAGATGTGACAAGAGAATTCGATCCTTATTTGACCTGCTGTAGATATTTGACCTTTTTCATTTGAATTGATCATATTATCTCCTGCCTAGATCTTATATTAAAGTTATCCATGTAAATTAATAAATGCATAAGTGAAACATGACGATCCGAAACATATATGTAGGGAGATGCATTGTATCTTGTTCAAAATAAGGCCGTATTGATTACGTATGCATATACCCCTTCAGGTAGACTGAAACTAAATGTAATCGCTGCATAAAACTTGATTAAAAAAAGTAATTATTTGTTGACAAAGAAAAGACTATCTAAAATTTGTTTTGAGAGTTTTGTTTGCTTTACTGGAAAGAACAAAAACGGGGTGTTAAAGTCATCATACCCCCCCCCCCCCCGACGAGGTAAAAACAGTTTGAACTATCCATCGTTTATTTGGTCATTAAATCAAACAAGGACCTTCCTGATATCAATTTGAAAAACGAGAGATTAAGATTATTGAGATGAAACTTGTCCTCAATTATTAGCCAGATTGCGTGATAAAGCTTCAAACTCAATACGTTGAACGGTTATCATCCGTCGAAACTTCCGTAAAAACATTATGTCTGACTGCCACTAGTCCGTCATTCTATCTGTTCGACATTTGTACCCATCCTAAGAAGAAAACATTTTGTTTAGCTCTTTTGCTTTATTTCACTTCATTTACAGAGTTTAAAGTGCATCACAACAAGTACAAAATCCTCTTGTGTTGGGGCCGCCGTCATTGCACAGTTGGTAGCGCGTCGGACTGTCAATCTAGAGGTCCCGGTTTCGATCCCCGGCGGCGGCACTCATCCTTTCCGACTATTTGTCTCTCACCAATGGGTCGATAATCGTAGACCTATGTGGGATAGCAGCTGGAGGCTAGGAAAGGATGTCATGGTAGTACTGGTGTGAGAAATACCAGGATCCAAGTGTTAGTTGCTCCAGCCGCCGCGATATAACTGAAAGATTGTTGTAAGAAGCGTAAAACCCCATTCCTACAAACAAACCTCTTGTGTTGATAGATCGCGTTGTACATGTGAAATAAAAATAACAGTTGTCTACTTTGATAAAGAGTGCTCATTGCATTATAATGTTCATTTTAATGAGTTTGGTCAAAAGGAGATTAAAGTGACTCAGTTAATTAAGTTGATGAATAAAAGATACCGACTATTTATCTCTCACCAATGGGTCGATAATCGTAGACCTATGTGGGATAGCAGCTGGAGGCTAGGAAAGGATGTTATGGTAGTACTGGTGTGAGAAATACCAGGATCCCAGTTTTAGTTGCTCCAGCCGCCGCGATATAACTGAAAGATTGTTGAAAGTAGCGTAAAACCCCATTCATAGAAACAAACCTCTTGTGTTGATAGATCGCGTTATACATGTGAAATAAAAATAACAGTTGTCTACTTTGATAAATAGTGCTCATTGCATTATAATGTTCATTTTAATGAGTTGGGTCAAAAGGAGATTAAAGTGACTCAGTTAATTAAGTTGATGAATAAAAGATATCGTACTGCTTGTTAATTATTGATAAATATACCAAGACTTCGCCAATACAGGAACCTTTATCATACATTTGCTATTACATTATAACTGCTTTCACGATTTTCTTTCTTTATGTACAAGCCGCTTACAAATAACACTAAAACACATCCCAAACACAACAGTCGAAGATGGAGTATCACTTTCTGACGGCCTTGTACACAAACTATTGTGTCACGCTTAACTTAAAAGCTGACAGTTATTTGAACTTGGCTACTCTCAAGCAATCTTTTTTTCCCCCTTTTCTAGTTTTTCTTAGAATTTTCCATCGTTTTCGGTGCTTTATACAAGCGAAGAATTTCAAATCTTTAAATAATTATACAAATATTGTCTATTGTTCCTATTGTTCAGGTGTGGAAAGAGAACCTGTTTGTACATATAAGCGTTTGCTGCTTTTATGTAATGCCTGAGACAATTAACCGATTCGTGCATTCTCTGTTATTGGTCCAACATTGCAACCCACACAAGTATTGAAATAAACCTTTATCGATAAAACGTTGTAGAGGACAATACAACAATAGCAAACATTTTCATCGGGGATTTCCATACGTGTTCCATTGGAATTTAACACAGAAGTTAATAAACCCGGAGCTAGGAAGGGGATACTCATTTTAATGGTAATTTTCCTTTTTCACCTTTTCTACCTCTAAATTTTGATCTATCTTCCAAAAGGTACTTGAAGTAGACTTTTATCTAAGTAATGCTTTAAAATTCATTTCAAATATTAAATCAAAGTACTGAAAGTACTGTAAGCTAGCAAAGAATTAATTTGTTTAGTAATCTTCTTTGTCAAATTATATTATAGTGAAGAATAGTTGTAGGAAAAAAATGTGGAAAATGGATAAATTGCTTGTTATATGCAATTTCTTCATTTTCCACATTGTTTTCTACGTAGAGAGATAAATAATTTAAGATTTACAACAATTTGAAATAGTCGTCTGAAACTTATTGAACTCTGATCAGAGTCATTGTGAATACGATGTGCTCAAGTGAGCTCAAAATACCTAGTAGATGACCTTGCAGGCAGAGATTGAAATACATAAAATCTCCTTTTTATGGCGTAGGCATTTAACGAATATAGTGGTTAAGCCTCCAGTGGTGGTTTGCACTCATTGAACTTTGAGACGACCTCAAATTTTGTCTGTTAACTTAAGCTATCAAAGCTGACGCTTTGCTAGCTAAAAAGAAATATTTTAGATAAGGCTAAACGGCGCCTAGTACCAATATGAAGTTACCAATGAGTAACTGTAGAAACTTCAGCATATCCACACTGTAGTTTCTACGATTTGGCCAAACACACAAAAGACGGCCAAAAGGTTGCGGATATCATGCGAATACCATATCCCTAGTAACCAAGTAATTTAATTTATAAACTATCGCTAGTAAAACAATATTGCAATACTTTAGCAATTTCCTCCTAAAGGACCATTTTGTGCAAATATACGTTGAACTCTATTAATGAAAGTAGGAATTGTTGTCTATGAAAAGCCACAATCTTGCCTTTACATTGAACCAGCATGAACTTTTCGCTGAATAATACAGATATCAATCTATAACTAAAATGTTAAGTCAGGGCCAACCGATGACTTTGAGCTGGGTGTCAGATTACTTTGGATAAGCCTGAACAGTTTCTTTGGGGGGGGGGGATTGTACATTTACTAATCGAGACTTATTGTGCCAGGTTATTTAAAATCTATCATCAAATGTAGGAGATGTATACTCTGAACTTGATAAAATTTTATGGTTTACTTTGATATATGACTTAAGGCTATTCCAAAACCCTATAAAATTGCATATTGGCTCATGGTTATGAACAAATGTATCAAAAAATTTTGCAATCCAGCCATGAATATACGAGCTATGCTCCGAACAAAATCAACTACAAGATTTAAACTTGATGTATGGCCTTGTCGTCGAAAATTGAGATTAGTCTTTAAAATAGCACGTCTACTCATTTAGAAGAACAACTGTGCCAAGGTATTTGACTTATCATCATAAATGTATTATTGTTTTGTATTTAGGGGGAACGGACGGACGCACGCACGCTTTCACTAACGACACATACAATGACTTGTGACCACTGTTTTTCGCTCAAAGCATATAGGCTCGACAAGACTATTTTAATTATAAAATACCGCTTTCCTTTAACTATATAAAATACATATATATATATTTGTGTGTTAGTACAATATCCGTCCATCCTCACGTTGTTTAAAGGGATGTATCGATGTTTCTGCAATCCAGATAAGAAAATGTTGCCAGTTGCCTAATATTACGCCCAAACGGACGCTTAAACGAATACTTAATTTTGAGTCAGATATTGTTTACGCGGTAATCTGATAGGCTTAAAGTGGCTCTTTTTTGGTTATATAGGAAAGGTTCAACGGAAATAAAGGTTATTTTTAGATATCACGGAATTAAGTTGTCGACACTGCATGGACTCATTTGCATATGATCCAAATTCAACGAACGTAATATATTGACTAGCGAAACAACCATTTTTCTCAATCATGTCACACCAAATGGTTAGCGTAAAACCGCGTGAATTCCGCAATATTCTTTGCAGCTGTCTGTGCTTAACCTAAAGATAGATTACGGGCTTGCGAACATAACTCCTGATGGCGTAATGATGACGCGCGTTTGAGAAAATTCAAACTGAAAGCGGGTTTCAAACGGAAATAAGCAAGACGTGAATGACCCAATATTCACTGCAACTGTCGCTTCTTAATCTTAAAAAAATATTAACATCCTACGTAGGCTGTTAGGGAAATACACGGTTTATTTCGATAAACTGATTCTGAATTTCGCAGAACTACTTTTCAGAATGATTTATTAGAAAAGTGTATGAAAGGGAATGAAAATAATCAAAATCTGCGACATAAAAAAGATAATTCAGTTATATCACAGCGAATTTCACTTATATATGTGCTTCAACGTATTACCAGAACAAGGCTGACACTCTGAAACGATGTAACACATAAATAAGTGAATTTCGCTGTGATATAACTGAACGATTCTTCAAAGTGAAGTCAAACTCCTTTCAAAATTGAAAAGATCGATAAAAGTGTCATAAACTATCCTTAAAGTTAGGTATCGATGTTATTTTGTGTGTGTGTCATAACTTATATACGTTCAGATATGTGCTTTTAACAAAATCTTAAGTTGAAATACAATTAAGGGTAATAAATTTAAAACTATAAATGTAGAGCTGCGTTTCTTTTGAAGTTAACTTTTCATCGATAAAATGTATAAACCCATGAAATTTCAGAATCATAGGTATACTACTTCGAGAGTTGTGTTCCGGGCAAAATCTAAGTCTGAAAAACAGCAATGGACAATAACCAAAACATCTAGCTTTGGCAGAGTTACGTTTCTTGTGCACTGCACTCTACCTTTTAATGACTTCTCCATCCATGTAGTTTCTCAATCCTAGCTACTTTAATTTCAGAAATATGTTCTAGTCAGAAAAAGAATGAATGGCGTTAACTCTAAAAGCCAGAAAGATAGTTTTATGATTCATGTGCACTGCGCTCTGTATCTATGTAATGAATTCAACTAACCAAATTTTAAGTAAATCGAAAAAAGATACGTGGAAGATAAGCCTTAAAAATGTGCAATAACTCAAAGATTGCAGTGTATAAAACTGTCAAGTTTCCAGTCCATAAGATATCAAATTGTTCGACTGCGTAAATTTTAACTATTGTTTTCATTTGTTGAGTAAGATCTGCACTATTATTACACAAGTCTTTATACAATGTATGAAATCTTAAGTTGACTGTTTAGTTAGCACAACGCAGTGGCACAAGCTCCAAAACAAAATTTAAAGGACTTATAGTTACCACAGTCACCAGAGTTCCTAATGTTTAACCTAGATAGTATCCGACTTGCAAAAATAATATCTTTTATTTCAGAGTAAGCCAATGTCCCAATGCTCAATTCATTTACATCGCTATTTTGAATTTCCATGAAGACTTCTTCTGTAGAACCGGGATGAATGCCGATGTGATACTCCTGTTAGCGATTGTTTTTGTAGTGTTGGATAAAGGTTCGTATAAAATCATATTACTTCGATTATCAGAATTTCCTAAATAAATCTTCGAATAATTTTGTAGTAAGTCTATTAATCATGAATGTATACCTTCTAACAATCCTGTTGCATGATTTCGCATATATCATTCGCCTAAAAAAAAAAAAACCCACACACAAATTGACACACCTAAAGGATACGAAATGGTCAACTACAGGTCTAAAATGCTTAATGTACTCTGAAATTCTATCAAAATATTGCGTTGGTTCTGAAAGAGTTTCAAAAACCTGTTTGCGAATTTTCTTAACCAAAACGGCTACATAAGAGTTGAAATATAGAGGACGTTCAATTGAATGTCTGGAAAACAAAATGAAGGATAGGCGTTTCCTAATAATTTCCCCCCATATTATTAAGTTTGCTTCTCTATGGTTTCCGTACAACACTTAATTGGCTAAATTAAAACAATTCAAAGAAATTTCTGACAAAATTAATTGGAAATATTCCTCTGATTCCGACTCTAACTGGGTTTGACATTGTGCAAATATTCTAAAGTTAAAATGGTATTGGAATAAAGTTTTAACTTACGTTTCCACTATTATATAAATGCTTTATCGTGAGGGTATGAAAATGAAAAGCATTCCAAGAAAACCTTAAGTTTTTGAAGGTTAAAGTATAAGAAAAAATACGACAAAAATACAATTGATAAAGCAAATCTTTGTATTTAATAAAATACATACGAGTATTTGTGTCCTGCCCTTCGGTTTTGGTCAGACATATTTTAAGACCACTTTAGGCATATACTGAACTTTAACAGTCCGTTTCAAATTGCTGAACCGGGTAAACTAAGTCGGTAACGTTCAACGCCCTCAAGCCTTTGGTCATGAGATCGAACTTAAGTTATCACAACATTTCGCCGACCTTTCATATCACTCATCACGACATGCGTTTTTGTCTTTCGACAATGAGCGAAAGCTAAGTACATGTATTTCGCCTGGCAAGGCCGAGCAGCTGGTGGTTTGGGACAAAAACATCTTGAAGTTTTGTGGTATTTGACATCGTTACAAGAGTTCTTCTTGAAAATTAATTCTTTCAACACTTTTTCATCAATACCAAAGGATCAATCCAGTTAATTCTTAATGGTATTGTCTCCATTGTTTACGAGAAGTTGCTAACGTCGCATAAGGTAAATTTGAGATCGTAATAACTCACACTGAGAAATAAATATATTTCGAATAAATATTTTCGAAATCGATATGTACTACGTATCCCATAGCATTTATATTTTCTTTCATGAAATGAAGACGTGCTCATATTATGATCAAAAGAAACAGCGATGCGTAGATGTTTTACGGTTAATTTATTTTTGCATTTGGAATCGTTTTCAGGATTTAATGAAATTTATAAATAGTATAACTTCTTCACTATATGGGATATCAACAAACGGCTATCTATTTGCTATCAGACCAAATCACATACGGCGACATCAGTATTCATTTCAGGGTCTCGAATGCAGGTGAAGGTCAAAGATTTTGAAAGACGTATGAATATACCTAATTTACATGTAAGGATAGGGAAAGAGGAAACTCCGCTACTACAACAAGGCGATTAACGCCCTTACTAAAATGGCTTGAGCATCGTATCTTGAAACGATATGACGATATGATTTTTATTTTTGGAGAAGTTCGGCGACTAATGAATTTGAGATGATATATCACCGTCTTCAAGATGGCCGCCGTTTTTGTAAATTAGCCTGGTCTATATCTCAGAATATTAGATATGCTGTTACCACCATAACACTTTGTGATAGTTCCTGCGTACGGTTTTGAGTAAAATAACCGGTGGTATTTGTTCTAATGAAGATATGTTTTTGAAATTTTAATGATAATACAATCTTGGAACTAACTTGTACGCAACAGTTTCGCGGAGTATAGCATACCCTCCCAAAGGGGCTTGTCAGTGAAAGAATAGTGTGCTTGTTAGCTATTTTACCAAGTCAAGGGCACATAACTAAAAAAATTGAGAGATCAAATAATGTTTGTCTAATGCACGACAAGACATGTAGATTCAATTTGGCAAGCTTTTGTTCAATCCTATTGAAAATGTTGCACCCACGAAATTTTACTAAATGGCATACGAACAGACAGTTGGACGGACTATAATGGCATAGAATAATACGACCATTTGGGCGTAAAAAGTCTCTTCGAAAATTGATAGTATTAAATTCAAAGGCCCATTGTGCTTGCGTATCTAAGCCTACTAAAGATCTTTATTGCAATTTTGATGATAAAACATATAGGTGTAAGTCTGTATTTTTAATAAATCAAGTTATCTACTCTTCGTGCTACCTAAAGTCACGTACAACTAAAAAGGACGATGAAATAAATTTTGCAATGAAAAAAAAAAATAATAAATAAAAAAAAAAAGAAAAGAAAAATACGGATGAAAGATATTGTACCTTATCGGTAAGTCGTAGTCTTATCGTACAAGTCGAAAAATATACTCCTTATTTTGCTTCTCAGTTCAAACTAATCAATGATGCTGTGGGACCGTTAATTGGTATGTGATACCAAATAAAAAAATATATATCTTACAGATATCGAATTATCTTTAATCGATTCCAGATATTTAATATATATTTCTCTTTTCTCGTTGGAAATGTGCCTAGATTATTAATATTTATGCTCACAACATATGAGAACACATACAAAGGAAACACCATTTACAATTATACTGAGTCGATTTAGAAGACAGAGCTTTTATTGTCCTCACACATTCAACTCTATTGTAATTGCCGAAAGCTCTTATTCACAACAGGTATTAATGCAAAGCGGAATCGGAGATAGAAAATTGATTTGTACAGCATTTCGATGTTTTATGTAAAAACTAATTAAGAAACAACAAGAAAATATCATTTTCAGTATTCTTTCAAAGATAGGAAATTATTTGAATCGAATTAAACGATTCACTTCTAAGACCGATATTATGAAAATAAATGATGACATTTTGTACCAACATTGTCAATCGTCATGGTATTTATGCATTCTAAGGTAATTTAAACAACCGGTATCGTTATCAAATTGTCAATTATAAATAATAAAAAATACACAATGTTTTAAACTGATTGATTAATCAATCAATGAGTGTAACAGGCGAACGCAATTTCAACAGTATTTCAGTACAATCGCTGCAGCTGATATTCCTGTCGTTTTTCCAAAGCATTTAAGAGATGAAGAGAATATTTTTTTTGTTTTCATGGAGGTATGAACCGAAAAAAAATAATCACACTGTAAGAATACGCGAAGCGGATTCATACATTTTGTGATTAGGTTTTTAGGTTCATACCTCATTGAAAACAAAAAATATTCTCTTCATTCCCTTAAATTTAATAGCATCGAGCGAAAAAAAACAAAAGCTTTACAAATTTTGATACCTTTTTGTATGGGACTATTTTGTGCGGAAGCATACAAAATTACTGCGTGCTCATTAGTTTGTTCATGGAGTTATGAATAATTTTTTCGACCAATCATACCGCTCGTTTTTGACAGACGAAACTAAAAATTCTACGATGTTAAGGACGTCGGACATTGCAGCGCTAGGCGGCGTTGTCGTATCCGCGTAGGTTCGAATCCCGTAAGAGTCAAATAAAAATTAAATAATTATAACCGTACCATTATTTCAGAACCACTAGCTTCTTAGGCGAACTACTTGGTTTTCACCCACTGATGAAAAACAAATGATGCATGTCACGACGACTTGTATCAACTGCCAGAATGCTGGCCTAGCAAAGGTTTGATTTCATGGTCCCAGGCTCAGTCAAATAGAGTTACCGATTGGCTTAGTCAAATAGAGTTACCGATTTAGCTAACCCCGGGCTCAACATTTCTGTATTCGTTTCTAGTTAAAATGTGAGGTTTTTGTTGTTTTTTTCTTAACAAGATGAACTCTTCCGATTACTCGATCTTAAAAAAAATCAAAATCTAGAGTATCGCTTTTCTTTTCCATGTGAATCTGTGCACAAGTCACCTTTTTCGTTTTGAATCACGGCAACCTGAAACTTTGGTGTAATATAGATGTCCTTTATATTGCTTACCGAGTTCAGGTCTGAATGAATGCTACTTTTTGTAATTTCTCGGCAAATATGTATCAAAGAAACTTGGTATTGTGTATAAAATATTGGTACTAAATGAAACTTCTAGAAATCAAGTCCTCTTGATAATTGCTTTCTGTTTACAACTTACTTTATTTTATTTCTCAACATAGTAAAATTGTGAAATTATCGTTTCATTTTTTTTTCAGGAGCTATGACTCACAATAACTTTAAATTTCTTGTGGTGCATCAGCTAAGAGTCTACTCTGTATATCACTCACTAAATCAAAATTTGTCCGACATTTGCAACTTTGCTTATTGGTTTTCAAATCACGGTAAGTCTAAATTCGCATCTTGGTCATCAGCATACCTCCAGTTTTCTCATAGCTAATACAAAAACAGCAGTGGAGTAGACTTTATGTCGAAAATCAGTGGTATACTCAGTGATTATCAACTCGATATCTTGTTTAATAATCTAAAGAATAGAAACAAACATATGCTGCAAGATTAGACTGCATATGATATGCTTAAAAAAAAGGAAAATTGAGCTATGCATTTAAATTCTTTGAAATGAAACACTCTTTATCTAATTATTTTCCCCATCATTCAAACTTAATGCCAAACCAAACACAATCAAACTATACCATCCTTAAAATTTCAGACACCATACCAATTTTTTCACAGAATTCTAATGTATTTCTGATAGGGCCCATTAAATTTTCACAGGGTTATAGCCCCTCAATGAAAAAACTTACGTTCCTAATTTCATTTGTGATGACCAAAGTCTCTTCAACAAAACTGCACAGATAGACTCAGTATCAAGCAGAAATATTAGTTTACACTGATTTGCCTTTTCACTTTATATAGATCTTGACGTCCCCGTGTCTACTTACTCTTTTGTATATAGTTAGAGTTATCTAAAATATATATTACTTTGAGTTTTAATACGAAAATATAAAATCTTTTAATTGGTAGACAAAAGTTGAAATATCACGTAAAAATATCAGTTGTGTTTCGTTTATTTCTTTCTTCTTTTTGAAAAATCATTCTCAATATTTTACGTATGCATAGATAACCCGAAATTTACATTCACTCAAATACAGTATAACCGAAAGGCTTAAATATTGTCTCAAACCGAACTCGATTTTTTAAAATGTGAAACACGTTCAAATAAAATTTGCATCTGCCGCTGGCATTTTAATCATTACATTTCAATTTGCAAAAAAAAAAAAAAAAAAAAAAATGATATTCCAATACGGAGTATTGACGCTAGTTGATTTGATGTAAGTCCACCCTTAAAAAGTTCAGTAATTGAAAATAAGTACTTTGCATACAAGCTTCAAGAATTAGTTCAGAAACCAAGTTATAGAGCATATAGATAAACTTCGCAAGAACCTGATGCCTTCAAGCTTTTTTTAAATAAGATTTGACAAGAATTAAATAAACAAATAACAAGAGAATATAAGTATTTAGATAGATAACACTTAGACAGATATTTAAACACACTTAAATTCGAAAATGCGAAAAGGGGAAAACAGAAAAAATGAAACAAATAATATAAAACAACAACAACAACAATAATCTTTGAAGAATCCATCTCTTTCTAAATAAGTCGATTGATTCTAGTTTCATGTAGAAAATGATGAATCCCATTATTCATTCGAGTGGACATATCAAAGATTTATTTAACCGGACATCATTCATGCATGTTAACCAAGTCAATAAATCGAATGTTTCGTTTCTACAATTTTAGCAAGGGAATATGGTTGATCTCTAACAAGACGCATTTGGTCAAAATAGCTTTGAAGCATAGTAAGAAATTTTGAATAAGATTTTCGAGGAATTGTGATATTGCATGAATGGACAGTTAACCTGTCATTGATTATTTCTTTTCAATTGCAATTTGTTACAGCCCTTTATTGCTCTAGCGAAAGACAAATAAATCATGATTGGCATATCAGTAGCGTTAGTAATAGCCATGCTGTCGTTCATCCAACACAGAGAGGGTTAAGATAAGTAGCAAGCACAAAAAAAAAAAAATATTATGTGTCTTTGATAAATTAATTGTGTTAATCTATTACAGCTACAGGATTACAATGTTGGAAGTGTATCGCCCAAGACTGTGAAAACAACCCTGAGGGGAATTACAAAGCGTCTAAAGTAGCCTGTAGAAACGGACAACAATGTATGGTTAGTACATCAACAGAAGAAATATGTTTAAGGTTTCAATTAGAAGTCAAGAGGAATAAGTAGTCAACGTCATTCGGCGATAATTTGTTTCTTAACTCAAATTTGAAGTAAATGAACACAATTTAACTGAACGCCTGAGGTAGGTGAACCATTCTGAGAATTGTAAGTCGGAATGGTGTTACATTACTTTAAAACTGCTCTTGCACAGATTATGAACATGACTGATCATAACTATAAAAAAGCAAAAGAATATAATATTTCAAGTTACGAGACGCAAAACAAGTCCAGAATATTGTATTTAAAAAGTATATGGGAGGGAAATACTATGATTATCATCTCTGACATGAAAAAGAATCAATATCCACCTTTAACACGAAGAAAAAATATTTATCGTGAAAATGATATTAATAACTTAAAATTTATAACTTTAAAGTTTTGTAAAGCTATGACTATTAATATTTGTTTGGTTATTTAAAAAAAATCTTCTTAATGTAATGTTAGCATAGAGATTGTTAGATTCGTTGCTATAAAGTAACTAGCCGTTAGAAGAAAACAAATAAAAGAAATATTAAATAGATAGATATTATACATGTGTAATCTTTTATTTCATCTAGATATGTGTCAAATCCCAATGTAAATATAACTTTATTTTCGTGATATAGTTAGAAGTAGGCCTATTTACCTATTTTAAACTTATTCATAGTATTATTAGCCACCGTCATAGCGCAGTTGGTAACGCGTCGGACTGTCAATCTAGAGGTCCCGGGTTCGATCCCCGACGGCGGCACTCATCCTTTCCGACTATTTGTCTCTCACCAATGGGTCGATAATCGTAGACCTATGTGGGATAGCAGCTGGAGGCTAGGAAGAGATGTAATGGTAGTACTGGTGTGAGAAATACCAGGATTCCATTGCTAGGTGCTCCAGCCGCCGCATAATAATTTAGAGATTGTTGAAAGCGGCGTAAAAACCCATTCAAACAAATCATAGTATTATTACACAATTGGACAGCTTTTTGAGACATGTTTTTAAGTTCCTTGAAACGATTATCTACTCAAACAAATTGTCACGTCAGTAGTTCTTTCACTACTTGCTAATGTTTTATAAACTAAAAGCAAATTTTCAATTTTGGTGACGTTTAACATACAATCTGAGGACGTCGAAATAATATTTTTTACAACACTGAAATAAGTTTTCCCAGTATCTCAGTAATCATATTTGTTATTTCAGTGCTAAATTGTGAGTGCTTTGTAAAAATTTACAATGGAATAATACTTTTTGAACGCGAGTTGAAAGCAGAACACGACCGCGGCCATAGCGCAGTGTTAGCGCAGAGTCATAGTCATGGGATCTGGGGTTCGATCCGCTTTCCGACATTTGATTATCACCAATGGGTGGATAATCGTAAACCTATTTAGTAAGTGGGATGAGTAGTTTTAGGCTCGAAAAGGATGAAGTGGTAGTACTTTATCTGAGAAATACCAGAAATCCATGGTCAGGTGTTCCTGCCGCCGCGATATAACTAAAATATCGATAGAATTGACATTTAAACACATTAAAACAAAATCAAAGAGATCACCTAAATAAGATGTGTTACGTATGAAGATTGCTCTATCTATATAGTTTATATGTTTCATGTTGAAATATGATTCCCACATTTAAACTTATCTTATTTCATCCCATTGTTAAATATAAATCCATATACCTTTGTTACTTGACTTCCAACGAATGGGTTTATTGTAAAATACGTCCATTTGATTTAAATTCATGTCTAAAAGTTATTCTTGAACCAACTGAAACAATAGACTAAAATATTATTACATACTATTTGATTCAGTAATAATGACAGAAGTGTCTTGAATTCACTGCACCAAACGCTGGTGTCAATATTGCCATTGATATATGTATTCTACATGTTTAATTAAATCAAAACATGGATATAATTAACGCACGTAGAATACATTATTTCTCAATTTCCTAAAAGCCTTTTAGCTAGATAACAAAGCGCTGACTTGCCGGGAGGGGATAGAAAATCAAATCAGTTCACTCTCGTTTCCATAGCTTTTAATTTGGTCAAGAGAAAATAACGTCTATTATTAAAATGGGATTTCGATTAACCAACAAGTAAACCATTAATAAATTAGAGGCTTACTCAAAAGAACACTACACATCAATAAACGCACAGAATTGCTATACCACTTGTATTACAGACTGATTTGTACAATAAATGTTACAGTATTAAATTCATTTTGCACTTCTTACACACACTTGTTACTACCAAACATTACGCAAATCAATGAAAACATATAAATCTATATTTTTATAAATTTAAAGTTATAATATTTAAATAAAAATTAATAAAATCGCCAAGTTTATGTTAATGTGTTGAATGAATGAAAAAGGGTATTATTAGCAAAGCAAAGTCCCCTACAGGCCTTACAAGTCTTTTTTCTTCTGTAAAGCTAAACTTGTGCAAGACATGTATTTTAGAACCGATAGAACAGAACGAATTTTTCAAAATTTATTATTTCAAACACGAACACAAATATCTTTTTTTAAAAAAAGTATCACACACAAAAAAAGCACCGACAAAACAAGAGTTGGTATTCGGGCGGTTCCTATGACGGTGATATGGTTTCTTGTTTAGACAGTACTGCTAAACAATCTACTTGTCGAGACTTGGGGATGATTCGGTCAAATACCTTAGTGTGTTCACTGCGACTACATTTGTCTTTACAACATGTTTACACGCTACGGTCTCCTCCTTATTTGTTTGAACGATATAGCAATTTTTATGACATTTGTAAAACAATGCGATACGAGCGTCCGGAGAGAAATCCAAACCAGATTTTAAATGCTGATAATGGATTAGATAACAAAATTTGAAATTCATACCTTCATTTATATAAACCTAGAAGTTTTCTAAATACAGTTAGTCTAGAAACTCCTATATTCGCTTTCAGAAATTAAGATTTTATTCCCAAATGAAAGGAATTACTGGTCGGATAGCTCAAACATCTCGTTTTATACATCATTATAACAAGATTGACATAGTCACAATATACCCTGCCACTTTGCTGCTGTTTCACGAAAATAATTGTAGACACTACTTATTTTGACAGAACCGAATTCAAAACATTAGCAGACTACCTTTTTAAATTGTCAAGATCAAACTGTTCGTTATGATTGATTGATTGAAATGGCCAAGAGACTAAGTGTCAAGGGGCATAACTCTTGAAAAAAATCAATGAACCACAAAAACCTTGATCTATGTACACCTACAAATTATGGTGATGACCTTGACCAAGTTTTACTTAAATCAAGCAAAAGGTTAGGAGGAGTTGCGTTCACAAGGCTGCAATTTCAATAAGTCCCAGATATTAAGTTTTAAGGGGGCATAATTCAGTGAAAATTAATGAACCATAAAATCCTTATTTCATGCACATCTACCAATTAAGGTTATAACATCAATCAAGTTTCATTTAGATCCAGCCAGAAACTTAGGAGTTGCATTCACAAGGCTGCGATTTCAATAAGCCCCAGAGGCTATGTTTTAAGGGGGCATAACTGAGGCAATCAATGAACCATAAAATCCTTACTTGATGCACATCTACCAATAAAGGTGATAACAATGACCAAGTTCAAAAGATCAAACCAGAGACTTCGGCGAAGTTGTATATACGTTTGGACTGACGGACGGATGGACGGACGGACAGACGGAGAAGATAATGCCAATATACGACCGCCTCCGGCGGCGTATAAAAAGACAAGATAATTTGTAGATTTTTATGATACGTAAGGTTACTGTAAGCACATAGTAGATCATTGAATATTGCATTGAATATTGCATTGGGTTTTCAGTATCTTTGATTGCTTCCATTATAGTCCACTACTGCTTGAAAATACTGTAGTTTTGCCAGTTCCAAACAGGTGCATACTCACTCACAAAAACCATATTTCTAGCACGAAAGCGCTTAGATGTGAAGCACTCTCCCACTCTCCCCCTAGCGAAATACTTTACAAAACAGCAATACTTTGGGTGGGTCATTAAAGAACTATCCTGCCACCCAACTCTTGTCCTATATGCTTTCTTGAAACGGAAGACCCTCTTTGATCAAAGCTTATTTATCAATTATGAAGTCGCATTATGACGATATAACGCAACCCTGTTGCACAGCCCCAAGTCAATCAAAGTAAACTAAATCATATGTAGAAAAAAGCAATAAACATAAGAGCTTAAAAAACCCACTAGAGCCAGACACACGCCAGAGAAAAAAAGAAAAAAAGGCTTAGGAAGAGTTAAGAACAAGTTACACAGTAGATGCAATCTTACGTAGAAGACATTATGGAAAAGGGAAGGTTACTTTAAACGAAATACTAATTATCTTCCCACAATGTTCCTATACGTATTGATTAACGAAGATCTATATTTCACGCGATAGTCATATATATGAAAATAACAATAATTTCAAAGCAAAGGGTCGACCCTTGCAGAATTTTGCGATGGTCCTTCTTGGTGCGATATGCCAAGGATGAAAAACTTTTATTTTTTATTTTTCATGAACTTGCGACAATTCTAGGCAAAATTTGATCACGTAATACTAACAACGGTTAATGCTTTACAATGCATACCCATCGCATAAAGGGAAATGAGCCGTTTATGTAAGATATATAAAGTGGACACGGTTTTCTTCACTTAAATATTTCGTCGTAGTTTTAATGACGTCACGATTTCTCGGAATGTATTTAAATTACTATGTAACGGTTCGAAATGATGATTGTTTTTAAACGTGTTATTTTCGCTAATTAGCTGAAATATTTACATTTATATTTAGATGGTCACAGTAAAAGGACCCAAACAGCAAAGTGAAAAAGTGCACGTTGTATTTTGATGAAATACATAAGTCCCCCACAGGATTGAAGAAAAAGTCTTTTTTCCAGTCAGTCTTTTCCAAAACAAGACCTGTTTGTACATCTCTAAGAGTAGGCTTCGGACAACATTGAGAGAAAACAAGAAAATGCTAATAATTAACATTGTCTCCTTTTGCTTTAATATTGTATTTATTTCATAACTTTCGTCTGCAGTAGCTATAAATTTGGCCTAGTCGAATTCTTTTGCCGTTTCGGAAAGGGTTTACCAAATTTGGACGTATGATGGTAGCCAAGATTGAGAAGGCAATAAAGGTGAAAATAACGAAGGGCAATAACTCAAAAAGAGAAAATAGCAGAGTAAAAGTTCTTGAACATAACACTTCTAAACATTGTATATAAAGTTTGAAGTTGCTAGCACTTATGGTTTGGGAGATACGTTCCAAAAAATGTAACTCAAAAATTGGCAGAGCACAGTTACGGTTCTTGAACATGACACTTCTCCACACTGTGATCCATAAGTGTATTTAGTTTGAAGTTGTAGCACTTATGGTTTAGGAGATATGGTCGGAAAAAATGTAGCAGTAAAAACAACAAAGGACTATTACAGAAAAAAAGGGCATCGCAGAGTAACTGTTCTTGCTCATGACACTTTTGGTGCGAGTACATGACACATGATTACATTGTAATCTATAAGTGTTTTAGTTTGAAAATGCTAGAAGTTATGGTTACGAAGATATGTTCTGGAAAAAATGTATTGTTTGTATGTTTGAATGGGGGTTTACGCCGCTTTCAACAATCTTTCAGTTATATCGCGGCGGCTGGAGCACCTTACAATGGAATCCTGGTATTTCTCACACCAGTACTACCATAACACCCTTTCCTAGCCTCCAGCTGCTATCCCACATAGGTCTTGGATTATCGATCAATTGGTGAGAGACAAATAGTCGGAAAAGATGAGAGCCGCCGTCGGGGATCGAACGGAAAAAAATGTAAAGGATAAATCAACATTAGGCAATAACTCAAAATGAGCATGGCAGAGTGTTGGTATTGGTACGTGATACTTCTGCACATCGTGATCTATTAGTGTGTAAAGTTTAAGTTGCTAGCACTTATGATTTGGGAGATATGTTCCGGACAAAAATGTAACAGTAAAAATAACAAAGGACTATTACTGAAAAAATGGGCATCGCAGAGTGACTGTTCTTGCTCATGACACTTCTCTCATTGTGATCTAAAATTGTTTAAAGTTTGAAGTTGCAAGCACTTATGGTTTATGAGACATTGTCCGAACAAAAGTGAGACGGACGGAATCGATCAAATCTTTAGTCGCCAAACCGGGGAATTGTAGGGAACTAATAAGATTAACAATTAAAGATTTATTTCGTGAATCGTGATTAACTGTTCCTTTCCCTGGATCAATTTTACATCTGTTCATTAGGCACGTGTGAATGGACCCTGTTATACATAATTAGCATTCATCTAAACGGTCAGTCAACTTTTGCTTGGCGTTTATATATTTTTAAAGAAACACTCTATTATCATTAAGGTAAGACGGTTTCTCAGACAAGACCTTTAAGTAAGTCTCGACAAGCAAACGCAGGATCACCTGAACCAGGTTTGTTTTTTTCTTCTTTCAAACAGGGCCATATTAACCAATTCAAAAACTGTCAAATATGTCACGTCGGCCATTTGTAAACGTAGGCTAAAAAAACGTCATTCAAAAATACACTTAGAGTTAAATTGTCTTGAGTGTGCAGCAATTCACCAAACTAAATAAGGTTATAACACGAAAGACAGTAAAATTTAAATTCAATTGGTCTAAATACCCTTTTGAATAACGTGTTCACAAATGGCAAAAATTGTGATTTTTTTCCTACCAACAAAGTCACTTTGAAAACGGGTCAGTAATAACACTTACGTATTTTGAGTAATGGACCACCGCTCTGTAATAGGGAAAAAAACATCAATACGGTAACGTCAAAAATTCTATTCTTCAGAAATTATGGGTCTCTAAAAATTGTCTCATAAGAACCTCAATGAGATATAGCCATCTCCAACAATATTAAATTTGTGATGATATCTTCTTTCCGTATACCCAAAACGTGGTATTTCAATTTTCAGCTGTAAATAACATTTAGTTATTTATGGTGGGATATTGTTTAATTCAGTTTAAATTGGTATCACCCTGTATGTTAGAAATATGGACTACCCATACATAGATTGACATTTGACTTCCGGTTGTAATCTTATCCTTAAACTAACGGACGAACAATACACGTTGACCTAAGATTGTCAATAAAAACCAAATATGTAAGAGGAGTGGAGGTAACATGAATTAATTGAACAAAGTTATTTTGAAATCGCTGGGAATGTAACAGTTACAATTTCTGAGGCATGCATGGATGAATTGTGCAATTATAATTCACTGGTCTTTCTAATGATGACATGGACTTTTGTCAAATACCATTTACGAGTCAAATATTAGGAGTGGGCTATGTTAACTTTATGCACTCATGATAGGTGATATTTAGTAGAACTGGAAGAAAAAGTTATGGGCATTTTATTCTTAATTTCAAGTGGTTTGGATTATTTTACCTTCAACCCTTAAACAGTATGTTAACTAGGTAGAAAATGTTATTAAATGATACATATCTTAACAAATGCATATTTTATTGTCTGAAAGGAACCTAACCACGAGGCACTTTATTATATAGAATGAACAATAATTGAAAAAAGTAAACAAAGAGAGAAAAGAAAATCTTAAAAGCTGTACGGTGCTAATTTTCAACATATTCAAAAGACTTCATTTGTAGAGTCTTTCGTGATTTTATTGTTTTGTTGTGTTCTATAAGCCTCATACATGGTTCAAAACACTACTTCATAATTTTCATTTGCCAATACCATGACAGCGATTAAGAATTAAATAAGATGAAGGCATATTTTAATTGCTAATCTTGGGTCCTCTACCGAAATATATAATTTCATTAAAAATCAATTTAATCATTAAAATAAGTTTGGTTGTGCAAAATAAGTATAGTTGTTAGGTGACTTTATTATTATTTCTATATATGGATAAAATCTAATTTGCCCATTTTTAATGCTTTTGTAGTAAAGCAATTTTTGTGTGGTAATGTATATGTGAAATACATGTACCTTTCAAGCAAAGATGCAGTTTTAATTATTCATAAAATATTTGCTGTTTGTTATATGCTTTAGAATTTTAATACTTCTGTCAAACTCTTGAAACTGCTGATACAACATAACCGTATTATAAGAGCGAAGAATTTGACTATAAGATTGTGTTATATATGGCTAAAAATGGAATTCGACTGTTGGCAAGAGCAAATGTATTTGATGAATGTTCGGCATAGTGTATTTCGTAGAAATATATGATAGAAATAGATTTTAAAACCTGCCGTAGTGCTATTATTGACGCTCAAGCAACTAAATTTTAGTAAATTTAGTAAAATTATAGTCTACCGTTCATCCTTAGTGTACACAAGCCCAGTAGCTGTTAGTTTTATTAATGAGAAAGGAACTTGCCTAAGTCATTAATACAACATAGGCATTATTCTAGTTTGTCTTAATCAAAATATAATTTCTGACGTACTTTGTGGTATTCATTTACTAATTTGATGTTAAATTGATGTATATTTTTATTGCAGAAAGTTCGCTACAAGATGTTTGATAACAAGACTCATTATGATTCTGTAATTCGGACATGTACATCAGGGCCATGTCTTGCAACTACTGAAGAACAATTTAGGATATGCATAGACACTCCTAAACTCTACATGATTAGTGGATGTTCGTTGAGAAAATGTTGTGAGGATAAGGACTTGTGTAATCAAGCAGCTTACATCAAATCTGCCGTGCCATATGTTCTTACACTATGTATAATAAATAAAATAATTCTTATGTTTTTATGTCATAAATAAATGTTTCAAAAACTTTTAACGGGTGATGGTTTCAAAAACGTGTATATATCCATTCTAATATAAGCCATTATAATATTTAAGGCAAAGCCTCTGTCCGGGGTCGACGGGTACGACGAAGTAGTACATGTTTTCTCTTTCTGCAAGCAGAAGTCTAAAATCACACAGCCTTTAAAACGCCAATGACATATTTGAAAATTATTGAAATTTGACAACTCTATTATTTACAACCGACCCTTGTCAGACGTTTTGTTCGTTGACGATTTTTTTAATCTTGAATTGTTATTCTAGTTTACCATAAGCTAATCCATAAACTATCATATGTAAATGACCTCTGCTAGATCTGAACTCTTTTTTCAACTATTTGTTCACGGATAACGTAGAACTAGAGGCCTCTTTTCAACTGACGGGTCATTTATAGATGTATATTAACTTGAGTAAAAAATGTATACCACTGTATAATAAATGAGTGTTATTGAAATTACTGATCTGTGATTAAACCGTGTGTAGAGGATAAATAGATAGAAGGACATAGACTGAAACAGACACAAACAGAGACATGGAGATATAAAGGGAAGAAAGGCGTGAGATATGTTGACAGAGATTGGGAGAGAACGCCAATTTTATAAAAAAAAAAAAGTATTATACATCACTTAAGATGTGATAAATCATTGAAATAAATAGAATTAATAATATTCCTTACCCAAAATGGTTATTTTTGCATAAAACAGACTTAATGTTTGTCTATAGGACAACAGGAATATACAATGTTCCAAAATGAAACATTTTGCAGAAGCCATGTAAAAATGTGGATAAATCAAGTATTAGTTGTCATAAAATTAAAAAATATGCTTAGCAAAAACCATTTCTCCTTTTCACAAAATGAATTCCTTTTGTTCATTTATGGGAAACTTTTATAGTTTTACGCAGGTAGTCAGTTAATAAGAAACAGTGTTTTCTTTAGTCAGCCAATACATTAAATTCTTACCGAAAGTCTTGAGTAGATAAAGTTTTCTTCATTGTTATCTACAAACCGAAATTCTCTGAAAAAAATTGAAGTACTCGAAATTGTTCATGTTGCTTGATCTGTATAGAGCGAACAGGGTCAAACTGTTCAGTAGATTTTGTAAAACTAAAATGGTCATTCTACTTTTCACATGTCTTATGAGGTAGAAATCAATCTCGAAAATGCAGAAGTTTCTGTAAAAACAAATTCTTAATTTGAACATTGTTTGTCTTCGACTGTTTTCTTGATAGTCATTAGAAAAATCGGAGTGTGATGTAATTGGTTAAAACAAAATCTAATGTAAAGCCTTGCCAGTCTGGTTTTCCATCAATGCTAGAAAACTTTTTCTTCAAAAAATATAACACAATCTCCATACTTGTAGGTTAACATACAAAACTCGATATAATCATCACTCCCATTTTAAACACTGAGATAGCCTATGACAAAGATTAAGATGGAAAGATTAAATTCTTCGAATATGACTGGATGTTGCTTGGCGCAGATTTTCGAGTCCATATACGCATAAATATCTGTTAAGATCCTTTATGTTTACAAGATTGCATCCAATGGACCCCCATTTTTAGACTTGCTAAAACCTACCATGATGAGTCATATTCTGTGTTAAAATGTAGAAGGATTATATTGTTGCGTATTAACAAACTAATCGTACGATGTCCATTTATACAAAAAAAGAATCGTCTAATGATTCTAAGCATACATTAATACTAGATGGTTCCCCAAGGCAACTGCTGTCGAGCCCGCAAAGTTTTGTAGGCATCATGCTCCGGACAAGAACAATTTTAGTATTTGACCTTGAGCTTTGACCATGAACTTGAAGCTATCCCAAAAATTCTTTCAAATGGCACATCTACTCATGATGGAGAATAAATGTGCTAATTTATTCTGAATTCCATCCATAATTGTAGGAGAAACGCTCTTGACAATCACAAATTTTAGTGTTTGACCTTTGGCTGTGACCTTGACATTAGAACTATCCCAAAAATTCTTTCAAATGGCACATCTACTCATGATGGAGAATAATTGTACTAAGTTATTTTGAAATCCATCCATAAATGTAGGAGTAATTGTCCGGACAAATTTGGACGGACGGACTAACTAACGGACGGCCAGACGGACGGACTGATGCCGAACAATGACCGATCACAATAGCTCACCCAGAACACTTCGTGCTCAGGTGAGCTAAGAAGGTTACGTTTATCCGGATAGATTCACCGGATGTTTGGAATACGAAAATTATTCGTTTAAATGGATGCCGTCGGAAATGAAAGGCACTTACTAACGATCCAACTTGGGGGTGAACCAGAGTTTGATCCTTCAACCGAAGGTTTAAGTGCACGAGTGTTTATCGAGTTAACTCGCTGAGCTTGTCAATGGGCTAAAAACAATTTGAAAGCGATTGGTTAGATATAAGTCAGTCTAACAAGGGTCTGATAAGAGACTAAGATAACATTTTTCCAAGTTCACAGAATGTCTGTTTCATACTTTAAGTCAAATATAAATGATTATTGAAAAGATCATAATACAGAACTTTTGAAAAATCGGGGTCCATGGAACCTCAGGGTCCAAGCCCAAATTTTAGGGGTCCCTTAATACATTGACAACCTGTCCTCTATCATTTGCCCCCTTTTTGTCGAGCCGCTTGCGGTGAGCGAGACATTGTGCGAGACACTATGACAAGTCGGTATATGTGCGTTAGTCCGTCCATCAGTCCGTCCGTCCGTTCACAATTACAAAAAAAAATCTTCTCCTCCTAAACTAACCATTGTCTATGTCTATTGACCCTTTACCAAAGTACTTCAAAGAATGACCGAACTTTAGCCCGTTTCTTTGTGATCCTTGATTATGCATATGAATAAAGAAGGAAATCTTTGAAAATCTTCCTCTCCCAAACCATAAGGCATACAGCTTTTATATTTGGTATGGATTATAACCAATTGACCCTTTACCAAAATTCTTCATAGATTCCTGAAAATAAGCCACTTTCTGTTCAATCTAAGATTTTAAAAAGGAATGAAGGAGGATATCTTTGAAAATCTTTTTCCTCTAAACAATTAGGCCCAGAGCTTTGATATTATATATAAATCATCATCTGTTGACCTTCTACCAAAATACTTCAAGGAATTATCGTACTCTGGAAATTAGCTCTAAATGGTAGGATCTTCAATTAATTTAGGATTCAATGGATAATCTTTAAAAATTCTTTTCCAAAATAATTAGGTGTAGGGTTTTGGTATTTTGTTAATATCATAAAGCCTTGAGTCATCATACTATTGGGAGAAATATAGAAATGTCATGGTCCTCTTGTTAAACGAGTTGTTTCCTGGCAAAGAAGAACTTGTATCACTACTAACCTAACGAGTAAACATGATATATATATTTTCAATCAAATCCACGTTTGCATCAACGAAGATAAGATACTAACTGTTTAAAGTATGTTTTCAAATTCTAATCGTGACCGGAAGTAAAGATTCTTGACGGTTTTCGTGTCTCCAATACTTTGTGTTCTCAAGGGCTTTCCAGCGCGAGATGAAAAATACAGAGAACTAATTTAAATCGCGATAGTTTGGTCATTGAATGTTTGAGCAATTATGGTAAAAGACACCGGAAAATTAAACGCCATATGTTACAATGAGGCCGGCATCTGCAGGAAAAGTTATAAATAAATACATGTGACTTGCTTTGTTAGGCGCGCATATATCCATAATACCGTAAGCCGTTGTCTAATACCATTCAACCCGGTATTACTTGTCAATCACTACCAGTTGCAAATTCATATTTTCTGGAAAATGGACAGTCATTTTATTTTTAGTCGTATTTCCAGCCGTTGGTACTTGAATGATCCAATTAAATCCAAATTCAGAAAGCTAAAGAAGTTTAAACTTCGGACCTCAAATAGTTACCGTAATATGGCACATTAAACCAGACTTAATATACTTTTCTTAACTGATTGGAGAAATTAGGGAAAATGATTTTTGCTGGTGTTTTTAACAGAAAATATAGCAACGCATTTATTTTGTCTCATATTTTATTGAAACACCGACTACAATCAAAACTGGGATGTAATCATTGTCAGATTTATAGTTTGAGATAAGGTTTAACAATCGAGGTGCCTTGCATAATTTAGAATCGTAACTTGCTTTTCATAGATTTTGGTAGCAGTAAAATATTATCTAAAGATTTTCATTATCTAAGTTTAAAGCAGAAACATCATTTTAACACAAGTAAATGCCGAAAAAATTTCATTAATGGGCACTAGCGTGTTTTTTTTTTTTTTTTTTTTTTTTTATTAGCTCTGGCTAAAGAATGATAAGTTGTCTCAAAACATACTTAATAGAGAAATTATTTTGCTGTTATACCATAAATTTAATGTCAATAATAGCCCTGAAAGCCACAAATAGTCTATAGGTCCAATTTCAAATTCTTCGACTTTGAGGACATGTTTGTGTAAAAAAGTTTTGATATGTTTTCGGATTCCCCAATATCAGAGCTTTAAGGTTTGGCTAGTCTGCAGATTCACAAGTCACTATTAAGGTCACAACCGAGGTCAAACGTCACAATGTGCAAAGTCTCCGTTTGAGGACTTTTCTGGTGAAAAAACTTCAATCTTTCTTTATAACATCAAATTTTTCTAGCAAATAAATCAAGATGGGTATAATTTGACAAAGGTAAAAAAAAATATATATTGAATTAGAAGCAATCTTTTGAGTTTGGGTTTACAAAGATACCTTACTTTGAAATAGCCCATTTTACAATGCTAGGCAATTACATTTAGTTTGCATATCTTATATTAAAAAAATGCAAATTCTAGGTCAAATTAAATGAATAATATCTAAGTATTACTGTATATACAAAAACAAAGCGTCGTTTTGATAGGAATTCCGCTAAAAAATATACGTTACCGTAAGACTATATAACCCCAGCGCTACAATATATTACAAAAATATGTTAAAAAATTATTCCGAAACAAATAATACTGACAGGTTCTCATATTCATCCCTAAATGTGTGGGTTCTGTAATAAAATAGATTGCCTTTTGATTGTTATCTATGGTACACTGAATTAACTCAGCCTATGTCACATGATGTATTTTACTAAGGGATATTCCATCGACGACGCATAAAATAGGCAGGCTAAACCTCATAGCTCTGATATTGGACAAAAACATATTAAAGCCCTTTACGCAAAATGTCCTCTTTGTCTAAAAAGTGGGATTAGACAACATGACTAAATATGATCTTTGTTCCTCAAATAGTTTTAAATTAAATTAAAGTGTTTGATTGATAGATCAGGTTTATCACAGAATAACAGATAAATAGACTAATAAACAGACAGATATACACAAGTAAATAATATGTTTATGATCTAATCGATGTAGATACATAATGATGTATCATTTTCATGTTCATAAGTATTTTGGATATACATACAGGCGGCGGTCAATTATATACGTAGTTCTTAAATTACCGGTATTTAAGTGCTTTGATTCTTTACTAAAAAGAACCATTTCCCACGTTGTTTCTTTAGTATTGATAAGTCAATAAGCATTTTTTTTCAGCCTAAAATATGTTCCAAAATCAAACAAATTATTCAAGAATATGCTCTAGGAAGTTAAACATATACAACAATAGAAGTCTATAAGCGCAAAAATGCACCTACTTACCTTTGACCTTTTTAGCCCTTTTTCGGCGTACAAATAGGGTGGGTATTGGTCAGTGTAGGTTCCCAAACTATGTAAAACCAACTAATCTGGATACACATTCCAGTCCCCATTCAATGATTTCTAAACCTATTATGGAAAATAACCACCAGTCTAAAATAGATCAACTCATTCGAAGACAACAAATTTTGAGATATATCAAAATTCAAGGAAGTTTCTGACGACAATTTCAGGTTGATGAAATTCTAAAAATGTGTTCTATTGTATAGAAAACATTGTGGGAAATGAAGAAATTACATATAAAAAAAATATTTTCTTTCACAATGTTGTCCGGTGCTGATTTTTTTAGGAGCTGCAAAAAAGCGGGGTTTTATTGAATGGATTACTGGTTTGAGATTGCCACACCGATTTACACAGTCACATCCATGGAACCTGTTTTAGGAACATTCTCAGTTCAAATGAAAATTTACTTGGGTATTTCAGAGAAAATACGCTCCGCAGAAAGTATTGCCTTATCAATAAACGGGTAGGTTATCGACGCCAAATAATTTGTTCAAGTTTAATCGAAATCTCCAGTATGATTTAAACGAGAATTTTAAACATCTATGGATCGAAAAAAAAAAAAAAAAAGAAAAAGGGTCAAGCGATGGCGTTTAACAATCTAGAGTCCACAGTTTTCATTAGATTGTCTCCATACTTTCATAGAATGATTGTACCAATATGAGGATCTTTCCTTTCGAAATTGAGTATGATCCGTCAGTCCGTCAACGTGGGAAAGGGGGCCTTATGAAATTTGATTAAAAATCCTCGTTAACATTTTAGAGTCCACAGTGTTGATTGTATTCTCTTCAAATTTTCACAGAATGTTTGTATCATCATAAGAGTTGTTCCTTAAGAAGGCGGGTCGGATCCATCAAGTATCACGACAAAAGGTCCTTGTGAAAATTTGATTAAAGAATCTTGGTTAACACAATTGTGTTCCCAGATTTCACCAGTTTCACTTCAAATTTTATCAGAGTTATTTAAGGTCATAAGGCTTGTTCCTTTCGAGATTGGCTTTAATCCGTCGAGAAACAAAGTAAATGGGACTTATGAAAATTTAATGAAGAAATTTTATTTAATGCTTTAAAGTCCTCTGATTTCATCCCATTGCCTTCACAGTCTCACAGAATGATTATATTTTCGTAAGGATAGTTCTTTCGGAATTTGGCCATATCCTTAAAGTAACATCGGTAAAGGGACTGTATGAAATTGAATTAAAATATCCCCGTTAGCGCAATAATTTTTTTGAAACTTTCACAGAATGATTGTAAGGTCATAACGATCAATCTTTTTGAAATGGAGTCAAAACATTCAAGAAACACGGGATTTAAAAATCCTTGTAACGAAGTCCAGAACTTTCATCGGATTTTCTTCAAACTTTCATAGGATGATTGTACAATAATTCCGATTGTTGCAGTTAGCATTACACATGGTACGTCAAGTATCACAGGGAAAGAAGCCTTATAAAAATTCATTTTTTAAAAATCCTTGTACCACAATAAAGTTCAAAGTTTAATCGGATTCTGTTCAACCTTTCAAAGAAAATTGGTAAATTTCCAAATTGGGTCTGGTCTTTCCAGTATCACAGGAAAAGGGGCTGCATGAAAATTTTATTACAAAATCCTCATTAACACAAGAATGTACTCGGTCTTTATTAGATTCTCTTTAAAAGAAAGATTGCACCATCACTCGGATTGTTCCTTTGTAAATTTTGCGATCTGTTAAGTTTCACGAGAAAAGGTGCCTTATGAAAATTATATTACAAAAACGCCGTTATCACAATAAAGTCCTCAATCTTTATCATTTTCTCCATACTTTTAGAAAGATTGAACCATCATTAGGGCTGTTCCTTTGTAAAATGGGCTTGATTTGTTAAGTTTCACGGGAAAAGGGGCCTCATCAAAAATTTTATTACAAAAGTACCCTGACACAATTTTCACTATTTTCATTGATTCTCTTTAAACGTCTAGGAAATGATTGTACCTTTATTAGAATTTTTTTCCTTTTGAAATGTGGTTTATTCTGTAAAGTAAAGCGGAAAAAGGGGCCCTATTAAATTTCACTATAAAATACTTATTAACACAACAAAGTCCACAGATTAGTCAGATTTATTGAACCATCATTATAATTGTTGGTTTAACAGTGGATCTGATCCGGCAAGTATAACACGAAAAGGGGCCTGCTTAATTTGTGCAAAACCTATAATGCACTTCGATAGAATAATACGAAATTGTCACCTAAAATATAATCGAACTATAATTTAATACCAATTAAGCAGTGATATAATGCAAAGAATTTGCTGTAAGAAGAAAGTAAATGACATCATGAGAGAAAAGTAACCCTGTTTTATGTAAGAACTGCGTTGAACAATATTTAACCCGATCGCATTCAGCAAAAAAAACTATGCTGAATATCACTGACACTGTAACGTGATCAGGTATGCTGTATGTGTTTACCAGATAACAAACAGCTAAGCAACAGAAAAGCAAGCTTTCAATGTATGAGGGTGGCATGCAGCGTAATTTCATTTAGAACTTTATGAAACTGTTGTTGTATCTGCTTATACATTCTAAATTGAGTTGTCGACGTTCTCATTTCCCATTCCCTTATGAAAGGTTAGTTATTTTTTCACAACTCAGTTTTTTTCACAAAGTTTTTCCAAGAAAATACAAAGGACAAAAAGAATTCCGATTATAATTGAGAATTATCATACTTGTACAATAAAATATCAACATTAGGAATAAAGCCAACATTAGACATACCAGAAAAAAGGCACACAGACGAGGTAAAAACATTTCCTTCGCGCCACAGCTCTTTTCCAAACGACAGAGTTATCAAAGAAAGTCAGTTTTTAATCGCGACCTTTTGGGAGCGATTACTGTCAGTGTTTTCGAAATACAGCCGGTCACCCTTTTCCCCAAATGTTCCTTTAACGCAACTCGACGCATATAATACTGAACATTCTTGGTAATAAGCAGTTCTAATTGCTGTCATTAAAGGAGCATCTGTATTTCTTTGAATGTTGAGTCTGGAATTTCTTTTCCCGAGCTCGCAATAATGCTTTGAACACTAGATTTCTTTAAATTTACGTTGAATAAGTAGAATTACAAGTTAAGAAATCTCCAACGTAGAGTAAAAGGATAATAGAGGTCCAGAGTTTGGAAAACCCGCTATAAGCTAATATCAGGACATTGATTGGATGATCTAACTAACAGTCACTGTTCGTGAACTTTGAACATCTCTAATGGAGAATTATGATGCATCAAGCTAGTACTAGGGGCTCCTCTTCTGGTTTGACAAATGAATTCTAGCATAATTTAACGACTTATATATTGCTTAAAAATTAATACGGCTTAAATTATAGGTAAACAGGTAATTTAACAAATTTCATCATAACCTCCCCCCTCTCTCTCTCTCCACCTCTCTCTGTGTCTATCTGTCTCTCTGTCCCCCTCTCTCTCAGCGCCCTTTCTCTCCCTTTCTCGCTGTCCATTTCTCTCATTTTCTTTTTTCTTTTCGCTCTCTCTCTCTCTCCTCTCTCTCTCTCTCTCTTTATTCTTTTTCTTCTCACAAATATGTACAATAAAATCAGTAAACTATTAGCTAAAAGGAAAAGGTAAAATCCAAATTTCGGCCTAGCGCTACCAATAATTTCGTAACTACGGTTGTTAAGCTGCAGTACAATTTTAGCACGATAGATAAGTTATCGTTTATTATAACGAGAAACAATCGATAACTTTCGTATTTATCAATCAACAAATTTATACCCTGAGAAAGACCCCCATAATGTCTGTATTACCTTACACAAGAGAAAGCCAATATCTATTTATAGTTTCTTCTTTCCATATCCCCTCTAAAAAAATCGGAACATTTTTTAGAGCGGAACTTATTGTTTAACAGTTGTCCGTCTAATAAAAACTTAACTCATAGACACATTCAATATTAATCAACGATACCATGATCATATCTGGTATGTGGGTAACTTAGATATAGGTAAGTAAGTAAGCAAATTTTATTTTAATAGTGACATGTGTTATACCATAAACATAAATTGTTTACAATGAAGTCATATATATATAGAATAATGGAAACACCCGGCCCCATGGACCTATATGTCACCTTGACTTTTCTAAATTAATCAATGTGAGTGTGCTTGTATCATCGAGTTTCTCACGTAAGCAGACTGATTTAAGGTTGCGAGTCCAGAGGCCACGCTGGATCCTTTATTGAAAGGACATAGTTGGTCACTCGCCTCGGAAGCCTATGACTAACTGTTCAATAAGGTGCAGCAGTCCTTTACCCGAAACGAAATTGACTGCTCCTCTTGAATGTTGTACGATCTTGAAACCAATTCAGATCGGAATCATATCTATGATGATATACAGTATATTTGTGACATCATTTCTTTCGAACATAATGTATAAGATTAATATAATGTAGTTACAATGAAATTAATATGATAAGAGGATGTGTGTGTGTGTGAGCGTGATTGCGTTCGTGCGTACCTGCGGATGGATGGATGGATAATTAAAATATTTATATAAGTACAAAAGTAAGCCTGCAAGGTGTATTGTATAGTATAGATCTATAACCTCTGCAGATAGATAAGTAATAGTATATGACGATTGATTACCTCATGAATCATTTTAATGATCCTTATTGTAATCAACAGTCTTTTAGCTTTTTGAATACACAAGCGCACGCCTCATTATGTACGTTTTTACAACATATCTTGCCAGTTTACGGGTTTCATTTTTAATTAAAAATGACAGTTTTTCTAATGAATTTAGCTGATCGAAGTTAGTGTCCGTCACACATTGTGGCATAAATTCAGTTCTCTCATTTGAATAAATTCCACAGTCAATAATGAAATGGACCTCATTTTCTACCTCGCCCGAGTTACATAAAGTACACAGTCTATTTTGATATGGTTCGCCGAAGTACCGACCAGTTACTGTTATGTGCACCTGCGGATTACAAGTTTAACCCATTCCCACACAAAGAGTTTTTAGACCAGTCCGATATGAAAGATGTTGTAGACAAAAAATTCAAGTTGATGGAATATAATTGTCTATTAGGGTTGAAAGCATTGGGATAATGAAGAAATTGCTTGATACAAAGAATTTCTTCAATTTTCTCACTATTTTTCAACGCTTCTTTCAAGACGTGCGAAAAAAAGAGGGATTTTGAGGGCAAAAGTGAAGGTCCATTTTTATGGGCATCATATATATTTATATAAATATAATTGTCTATTGGGGTTGAAAGCATTGTGGATAATGAAGAAATTGCTTGATACACGCGATTTCTTCATTTTCAAAAATGTCTTTCAAAGTGTTTTTCAAGTGGTTTGTAAAAAGCGGGATTCTGTGGGCATAGATTAAGGTCCATTATTATGGGCATAATACCTTATATTGACTCACTATGGACCACAGTGTTTTACCAACATCTTTGTTCAACAATATGTCTTCAAAAAAGCGGGAAACATTCGATTGTTGATTGTATGGTAAAAATTGATTTGACAATTTCTGATAAAGCAATCTTATTCCATCAAATGCATATTGCTTTAAGGAATTATTTCTAGGGTTGACTCGCATTGTGCTAGCCTAAAAGAAGCGTATCTTTTTTTTTTCAAATAAATATACAACACTAAGATACACTACAACAACTTTCTTAATTATTCAGTGGCGAGCGATTAGATTGCTGACAGCACTTTGATGTATAATATATCTTTGATTAGTTAATAAAATGGACCTCTTAATTGTCTGTCTATCAGTTTCGTAGAGTCATTAGGTTTTCTATGTTTTTTTAAAGTAAATATCCGAATGTGTATAGCCATCAGATTCCTCATTAGGGTCTTGGCCGATACACCATTATTTGGTCCGATTTCTTATGGATTTTTGGATTCATTGAAAGTAACTACGGCACATTTAGTGGGATTATGGTGAAACCTCCATTTTCTAAAATATTGGGGACAAATGTCTATCATTGACTGGAGAGAAGAATAGGACAGAGATAAAGGTGTCGTATCATCAGCAAACGACGGAGAACAAAAAGAATTTCCTTCAATTTGGATACCTAAATTACATTAAACTAGCTTTTCAGTAAGCAAATTAATGTTTAGCAAGTATAGAAAGGGAGCAAACATTCCGCTCTGTCTGGTTCTCTGTTTAATGGGGAACCAGTCAGACAAATAACTGTTAAAGAGAACAGAACTCTGCATATTTGGATGACGGGCCATATCCGAATTCAATAAAATGTTATACAATTTATAGAACAACCCATCATGCCAAACCCTATCGACAGCTTGACGTGCATCTAAAAGCAAACATACAATTTGCTGTTTGCTCCTTCGCAAAACGAAATACTTTCGCTAGGTATAAGCGAAGTCATGGAACTAACTATTCGGGAATGAAAACCACCTTGTTGGATTTGATTGGTCAAGAACCATGAGAAAGGGACCTTTTGGAAATTCCTTAAAAAAAAAGAAAAGAAAAAAAAAATAAATCCATAGTTTTCATTAAAATCTCTTAAACTTTCATAGAATGCTGGTGTTATCCAAATAATTGATTCTTTTTAAAATGGGTAAGGTCAATCAAATATTAGGGGAAAATGGGCCTTATGAGAACATGATTGAAATATCTTATTTATCACAAAAAAGTCCACAGTTTTTATTGCATTCTCTTAAAAAATGCATGGGGGAAATGTGGCATTGGAAACGCAGGAAAAGGGGCCTTACAGATTTCCATTCAAAACATTATTCTTTATGTGA
Source organism: Fragum fragum (assembly GCA_946902895.1). NCBI lineage: Eukaryota > Metazoa > Mollusca > Bivalvia > Cardiida > Cardiidae > Fragum > Fragum fragum. The sequence goes on along the minus strand of OX336377.1, from coordinate 32,703,004 downwards.
TTAAGTTCACAATTATTATCAAAATGTCTAAAAATTTCACAGTCCGATTGTAGGGTCATAAGAAAACGGAAAGGGGTCCTTATGAATTTTCTTTCAAGACAATCCTGTTTATATGATAAAGTGGATTCTGTTGAAAATTTCACTGGATGAGTGTGAGGTCATAAGGAAACTTCCTTTAGGAAATTTAGTGGATTCGTCATGAAACACAGGAATAGGGGCCTTAAGGATTGTTGATTAAAATAATAAATAGGTTTAAGTTCAATTTGTTATTTAACTTATGCATCCATTTTATGCAAATATCTTCCTTCAATAACAGAATACTTTAACAGGAATCTTTTCAGCCGGTACAGCGTGTCAGGCCCTTATGGGCCTCTTGTTTTTTGCTTTGTTTGTTTGTTTGTTTGAGTGTGTATGTGTTTTTTTTATTTTGTTTTGTTTTGTTGTTGTATTTTTGTTGTTCTTTTTCTTTGGATAGTAAACATTGTGGATAATGAAGAAATGGCTTGACACAAGCAATTTCCTCATTTTCTACAATGTTTTCAAAAAGCTTTGTTCTTGAGGGGCGTAAAAAGGAGAAGTTGTGTTGGAAAGATTAAGGAGAAGATTGTGTTTGAAGTTTCTTTGATAACTGGTCCAAATACTCGTCATTAGCACATTGTGCTCTGATTAATAGATAAATTTGTAAGAGTCCTCAAAGTGTTCTCATGTTGTATTTGTTTTCGACATTCTGGATGGTATCAATTTAAATGTATCTCGAAAGTTTATGAAAGAAAGTGTTCGCCCGGAGAAGGAGAACGACACTGTTTATGATGAAAGGAACATTATTTTTATGGAATGTTTTCGTCGATTACATCGCCAATTAGTTGCTTTTCTCTCAAGTCTGTAAATGTTTGCATTAACAGATGAGAATTAATGAATCTCCGGGGAGCCAAATACATAATGTTGGAGATTATTGCAGACCGAAGGTTTGCATTAATTTACATATAAAGTATTTTAACGGTTGAAAACGTGTTGATCTAACTGTGGTTGTTAGATTTTATAAATTCCGGCGGTACTTAAATGCATACGTGTATTCAAAGGATGTTGAATATTTTGAGTATGTGGACAATTAATCAGACTTTCTAAATCTCTCGGGGATTCTGTAGAATAATTTCTGTGTAATATCATCCAAACATATAATTCTGATTTTATTTCCACCGTATAACAGAGGTTCCCATTCAATTTACATAATTATGATAAATTTGAAACAAAAAGTGAACTCAGAAAACTCTAGACATTAAAGCTTTTACTATTTTTCAACCTTTAGGATGGATTTATTTCAAAAGATGGTGTAGCTATCTGAATAATGAATAGACATGGTTTCGCTTCTGCCTTTTGAAATAAGCATTTCATTATGCGACCACTTCAGTCTCACACATATAATGTTTAAGGCTGGAGTCTAACTGTATGGTTCATCAAAGTGTTCCTTTGATTTCTTGTTGACAAGGATCTATACTTTCAAAGCCTTAAAGCTTTGACCCAAAGGCGTGTATATAAAGCTAATGTTATCGTACCCGAAGCGTAAGGATACAGTCGCAACTTTGTGTGTCCGTCTGTCCATCTTTATGACAGTCAATTCGTCTGTCCTTCTATTTATCCATCACCCCTATTAAAATTGTATGAAACGTATGAACTCTCTGTAAGTGTTTAACTTTAATGAGCCTGAAGTGCTCCACTTACCTATTATGATCATCTGTTGTCCGACGTTCGTCCGTCGTTCGTCGTGCGTGAACAATTTCTTTTAAACAACATCTTCTCCTCAAATCACTTGGCCAATTTAATCAAAATTTGACATAAATGTTCCATAGGCAGTTCCCTTTAAAAACAGTTAACAAATTAAATCCTTTGAAATTTCTGGTTGCCATGGCAACAAAAATGAAATTTTAAAAAGACCTTACCCTCGTGTCCCAAGGTGCAGAGCCCTAGGGGTGTGGTTAATATAGAAATAAAGAGCTATTTTTAATCGACATCTCCTCATTCGCCACTGTGCATATTCATACAAAATTTGGCTGAAAATGTTCTTATCTGTCCTTGTATTTAAATAGCCCTTAGAATTTTAAATCAGCTGAAAAATCTGTTTGCCATGGCACCAAAAGCGAAATTTCAAATGATAATAAATAATCTTCTCCTCCTGACTAAAAAGACATCTAACCTTGATTGTTTGCATGAATCATTAGTATATTGACCTCTTTCAAATTTGCTAAAATCATTATCCTCGGGTCTTCAGGGGCGGAGCCCAAGGGAGTGTTGGATTTTAATAAAATAAAGATTTATTTCTAAACGACATCGCATCCCTAACAATTTGGCGTATTTAAACCAAATTTGTCAGATTTTTAATTAGGTAGCCCTGTATATAAATAGCCTAATGAGTTTTAACCCTCTGACAACTTTTGGTTGCCATGTCATGGCCATTTGTATCATAATCCTTATCTTAACATTAAATAAGAGTGTTTACAGAAAAAGATCCTTTATCTCAGGTGAGCGACAAAATGCCAACGACCCTTTTGTTACAATTAGTTAGGTTGGATTGCTCGTTACGCTAAAGATGGGATATATTTTCATATTCGAAATGTGATTAAAATCTCCGTCATTTGGTACATTTTCTTGAAACTCGACATTTATGTACGAAGGTTTTTTACAGCAATTGATTGGATTGACATTTAATTGAAAAGTATCGGATATAATTTTTTGTTAAATACGCTCATTTTTCTCAGTGACGTTTTATTTTAATTCGTGCAAGTCATGTTTGAATAGACTTAAAGTATTTAAAAAGTCCCATTAGTATATTGCGAATTTCGCGAAATACGTGATGGATAACTTTTCCGGAAACAATTACGCCAAGCAATGTTCTATGGTCTTGTTATTCATTTGGAAAAAGTCCATCAATGACACCCCGGTATCAAATTGTATTGTCTAATCGGGTCTGCTGTGATCGTCAATTTTTGCTACATTTCTGAGGTGCTACCAAGTACCAAAGATCAATTTCAAACAATATTAAATATCCAAAGAGTTGGTAAATATGCATTTAAATCGATATTTGTAAATCTAAATATCACTAATGCTGATAATACAAATTATTCTAACACGTCGCGAATTTGTAGTATTACTGCGGGTGTATATTATACACAATATATCTGTCAATCTGTGTAATTGTTTTACTTGGTAACAGTTAAGACCAATGAAATACTCCTTTTTCAAAAGGATGTATAGGATACCTCTTGTGATTTTAACCAACCTTTATTCCGACAGATTGACCAAACCAACGCAATGCAGAGGCAAATATGATTTCCAATTCAAGTATTATTAAACTTAAATACTTGGCAAAGAATCAGTAATTTCATGATAAAGCTCTTTAATCATATCTAATTTCATAGGTCAATCGTCTTTAAAAGAAATGATAGTGATTTTTTTCTGTTTTTATAATCAAAACAACCTAATCGTTTTGTTTTCGCCAACCCCATGGAACGCTAAGAACTAAAAAGTTGATCTGAAAGATATATGAAACATGTTTAACGAATTCAGCGGAATTAGTTAATTAACTCTATGCTCTTAATTCTCTTAATGTTTATTCACAAGACTTACAATCATTTAGAGAGTTAGCTAAGAGTGAAATGTCTCTGCTTTTAAGAAAATCTACTCGTACTATTCATTCCTAGCCTTATGCTTACTCGTGATACTCATATTTATCATTCTGATATTGTTTCTCTATACATTTCCATCGAATTTAAACAGTGCTAACTAGTAGAATGCACCTGTACTTATTGTTTCGACTGGCCTAAGAAGAAAGCGCAAGCATATGGAATTGGAATTCGTGTTTGTCGGTCGCCTACGACTGATACTCCTTACCGAAACTAGCCTTATGTCAGCGAAAACAAGATTAAGCAAGATATTCGAAGTTACTTACTTTGACCAAATTATTTGCAAAATTAGAGCATGTGTAGTCACTAAGAGCAGAATTATGGGATATTTAAAAGTAAGTAAATTTTTCAAATATGCGCGATTGTTTTATTATCGAAGTGAGTTTTTATGCAGCATATTTAGAAATCTCCGTACGATGATAAAATAATCGTAGTCAAAAACTGAAAAGAAATGTGCTTTGAAAGGTTTAATTATCTATAGCTTGTATCCCTGCGAACAGGCATTAAAATTGAGACAAGTGAGTTCAATAGAACTTGAAAATAGCATCAGCCCCCCTCCCTCAAAAAAAACAAAAAACTTACAACATTTTCTGAGGTTATTTCAATATTATGCCACTGTCCAAACAAAATCCGGTTTTATTATAGGAAACAAGTTAAATAGTGACCCTGAGAATCAAACTCAAAATTTTCTGATCATGAAGCCATGAACATCATTTCATTCAAATATCCTCCCAAATATAAAAAAATCCTTTACAATATTGTGGAAAACGTAATTGGATAAAAAGACGATTTATTATAAATACGAACATATGCCGTTGTTTAGGGGAAAATACTGACAGAATTTCTAAAGATAAAAGAAACCTATTCCCATAAAAGTTAATCAAAATGTCAAAATGTATGTGATAAAGCTTCATTCAAAAACGATTTACAATGTTCATGTAGAAATTATTGCGTAACTTTACTGTACTCACTGTCTATTGGAAACATTAGAAGATTGATGTAAACTCTCATCGTGACAAATACATTAATGCCAACGTTTGAAATAGGGAGGTTAAATTAAGAGAATAGGCAGAATTATTACTGACGAAGCACATCAATTGAAGCAGCTCGTTAGAGCGATGACAATTAAATGTTATGTTTCCTAGAAATATCGACCTAATAAAAGAAACACTAAGTTGTCATCGTTTTCAATGCAGATAGAAACACCAAGATCTACAGGTGTCCTCAAAATAATCTTTATTACATGAAGGTGCATAAAACGTTTTGATTTTCATACAGTTCGATGATATTATTATACAGAATAGTCTACCGTAAAACAATGGGCAATTGTTTACCGAGTATGCGGAAAACACTTTCACCTGTTAAAAATCTCGTAAATGAAATTGATTGAAATATATTAAAAAACATTCATATTGTTATGAAAATTATGATTAAAAGATCAACTTAGTACATTTTGAATGTCTTCATCGGTAAATTTACAAGCCAGTGGAAAGAAAAATAAGAGTAAAAATGAAAATGAAATTAAAGCCATATCTTCCCACAAAACATTCAACAGAATTAATAAGAAAACTATTATCGCTGGTCAGAAGCAATTTGACGATTGAAATTGCAAGTACGCAATACGCCTATAGTTGGTTTAAACATATTTTATTAATATCAAAATTTCAACAAACAAATACAATGAGACTACATGATATATAAATATATTTGATATAAAATGGATCAGAACGGAAGCTTTAGCTTATAAAGTTCTTTTTCATTTGTTCTAGATGGTCATACCTGGAGTCTTCTTTAGTAATTATATTAGAAAAAAATAGAATATCTAACCATGATATATAATTTTTTAAGAGAAGTCGTGCGAGGGGATGTGCTCTCGTAATAAAGGTATTCAATATATACGTTTATAAACAATGATGAAATCATGATCAAGCATATTTTTTCCTCCTTCGATATAACACCAACATCATATGTCTGATTTAAAGCCTATAGTTCATGAAAGAAGATGCGGTATTTTAAAATGTGACCCACCACAATTTAAGATTTTTTTACATAAAGCCATGACTTCATTGATGATGATTTAACTTTCGCTAGTCGTTCAAATAACTAGCTCGATCATAGAGATCAACGAAATCGTCCGTAAAGTTAAGTCATGAACACCTGTGTATATAGTAGTCAAAGCCGAAGATTCGCGAATATTTTTGATGAATAATCGGGTGAAGTCGTCTAGATCTCAAAATGTAAACAAACACGAGTTGAAATTGATGAGAAAAACACAAAATATTCGTTCCATAGAACTTCAATAGTACCCTCATTTTGCATATTGATATTAAGAAGGCTCTTGTTTGATTTAGTAACCAAATAAACGATGGGCTATTTAACTGTGTTTCCTTCCTCGCTGGGGAAGATAAGGCTTTAACAAAAATACATAAATAAATATCCAAGGAACGATATTACATGGGACTGTACGTCATATTCAACGAATAAAGAAGGCATAGAAAAATGAAATGAATAAAGAAAAAAATATAACATTACTCGGAAACGTGCAAGTCAATACTTCATAATTAAAAGTTCACTCTTCACGCTTTCACAGTTCATAGTCCACCCTTCATAACACAAGGTTCATTTATTAAACTGTACAATACAAATTTACGAATTCAAAGCACATTTCGACGTCAAATACATAATACAATTCTTTGACTTCGGAACTAATAATTCAGATTTCGAAATGAAGCCTTCATACCTAATACTTCAAGGAGGTGTCCTCGATGAAGACCTTTGCTATCATTCTTTGTAGGCAGTCGTTAATGGGCTGCAGCTCAATGTAAGCATTGAAATGGTAAGCCAGCTTCCACGACACTGTTCTTTACTACGTATATTATCCACGTTCCGGGTAGCAGGATATTGCATTAATCCACGAGCCTTCAATGAAGAGTTGCTTCCTTGAAGGTATCGTGAGAGGATCCAACACTTATAGTACCTAAATACTGGATTGGAAGTCTGATAATTAACAATGTAGCAGCCGCTTGTTTTACTTTAATCATGTATAAATAGATCAAAGCCATGGCAGATAACTCAATTGAACGATTTAGAATGTCAATAGTCATCCTGTTCGTATTCATATGAAGGTAAAAACTACTTAGAAATGCGAAACATCTGGCTAAAAGGGACATCCCGTATAATCCTTAAAACAAATACATTGAAAATAGATTTGGTCAAGTAGATTCGGAGATCGGCCATTGGTTAAACAGTTTGGCCATCCAGTTACCACATGACTGCAAACAAACATAAAATATTACTCCCTAATGAGTTTTATATGCATTTTTTCTACATTGTTTGTAGATACCTGTGAAGAATTGATTCAGTTCTAAATTAAATTATACCACAGAAAGTGGTTTAAAGTCAAGAGTCAAGCTCAGGAGTTGAACATAATATCAATTGAAAGGTAATTTCTTTATAACAATCATTTTTGACATTCCACAGGACTAACAAGAATTCTAACTAAGCAATCAAAGATATTCAGCGGCAATAAAATTGATTTAGCGTTCCTACTTGGAACAGGAGCGGAAATATTGCGGGCTTTATCCCTAATACTTATCGTCTTATCAATGCTTCTCTTTTGAAACCATCTCACCGAAGCGTGTTGGCCTTAAAACAGCGGCCTCAAAGACGCAGGCTTCAATGAAGTTGTTTCACACCAGCTTCAAGGAGGTGTCCTCGATGAAGACCTTTGCTATGATTCTTTGTAGGCAGTCGTTAATGGGCTGCAGCTCAATGTAAGCATTGAAATGGTAAGCCAGCTTCCACGACACTGTTCTTTACTACGTATATTATCCACGTTCCGGGTAGCAGGATATTGCATTAATCCACGAGCCTTCAATGAAGAGTTGCTTCCTTGAAGGTATCGTGGGAGGATCCAACACTTATAGTACCTAAATACTGGATTGGAAGTCTGATAATTAACAATGTAGCAGCCGCTTGTTTTTACTTTAATCATGTATAAATAGATCAAAGCCATGGCAGATAACTCAATTGAACGATTTAGAATGTCAATAGTCATCCTGTTCGTATTCATATGAAGGTAAAAACTACTTAGAAATGCGAAACATCTGGCTAAAAGGGACATCCCGTATAATCCTTAAAACAAATACATTGAAAATAGATTTGGTCAAGTAGATTCGGAGATCGGCCATTGGTTAAACAGTTTGGCCATCCAGTTACCACATGACTGCAAACAAACATAAAATATTACTCCCTAATGAGTTTTATATGCATTTTTTCTACATTGTTTGTAGATACCTGTGAAGAATTGATTCAGTTCTAAATTAAATTATACCACAGAAAGTGGTTTAAAGTCAAGAGTCAAGCTCAGGAGTTGAACATAATATCAATTGAAAGGTAATTTCTTTATAACAATCATTTTTGACATTCCACAGGACTAACAAGAATTCTAACTAAGCAATCAAAGATATTCAGCGGCAATAAAATTGATTTAGCGTTCCTACTTGGAACAGGAGCGGAAATATTGCGGGCTTTATCCCTAATACTTATCGTCTTATCAATGCTTCTCTTTTGAAACCATCTCACCGAAGCGTGTTGGCCTTAAAACAGCGGCCTCAAAGACGCAGGCTTCAATGAAGTTGTTTCACACCAGCTTCAAGGAGGTGTCCTCGATGAAGACCTTTGCTATGATTCTTTGTAGGCAGTCGTTAATGGGCTGCAGCTCAATGTAAGCATTGAAATGGTAAGCCAGCTTCCACGACACTGTTCTTTACTACGTATATTATCCACGTTCCGGGTAGCAGGATATTGCATTAATCCACGAGCCTTCAATGAAGAGTTGCTTCCTTGAAGGTATCGTGGGAGGATCCAACACTTATAGTACCTAAATACTGGATTGGAAGTCTGATAATTAACAATGTAGCAGCCGCTTGTTTTACTTTAATCATATATAAATAGATCAAAGCCATGGCAGATAACTCAATTGAACGATTTAGAATGTCAATAGTCATCCTGTTCGTATTCATATGAAGGTAAAAACTACTTAGAAATGCGAAACATCTGGCTAAAAGGGACATCCCGTATAATCCTTAAAACAAATACATTGAAAATAGATTTGGTCAAGTAGGGGTATATCATTGGGCGCATTCCGAAAGAAAACCGCCAAAGTGTCAACAGCTTCCACCCTGGAAAGCCTACGCAGTGCACGTAATCAAATCAAGATTGATACTTTTGACTTCCATTTAGGTTTTCGCTTGTCGGGTCATAGAATTCAAATGCATAGAAGTAGGAAAAAAATAGTTCATAGAAGACCAATGCTATGTCAAACCATGAATAGTCCACGAAACTCTCTTGTAATTTCTAAATATCTCCGATGAGGAGACTCAAGGAGTCAGATTTAGCTCACGCAATAGCTCCATTCTCGGATGAGAAACGTCAAGAGATGTAATTAATTGTCGCTTTTTTCAATAATTCCGATTTTATTTTAGGGAACAAGATATAACTGTAGACGACCTAATTAAAAATTTGATCTCTAGGAGATAGCAAAAAGCAAAAAAAGGTATACCATAATATATCAAATGAAAATCTTAAGGGCTTTCACTTGAATTGCTATTTCGGTATGGGTATGCATATATTCCTTCTAGTTAACGTGCTGAATATCAATTTTGATATATTATCATTTGTGGTGATTACAGATGCAAACACGCCGAGGAACAAGTTTATCTTTACTGTAATAGGATTACACATTTTGGTCTGCAGTTAATCTTGAGAATAACCCAGCCTTGCTTGAAATGCTATCCCATCAATTCCTCGTACTTATTAAATGTTCATTATTGAGAACATTTGCGAATCAAGGGTTTCCCTGTCATTTTTATTAGGTTACATACTTATTCTATCAAACGAGATTGTGTTATCATTTTGTCACTCGCTTCTTCCCGGATCAAGGACGTATCTTTGGTTACAAAATTTTGGACAACAATCACACTTCTTTACTTTATATATGGACCTTTTTTCGTACTAAACCACTTGACTTTACGGTTCATCGGAAAAAAAGCTTTGAAGATAAAGCTGTAAATATACATGTATATGTGTCGAATTTGACTAAGGAAAATGAAATATTCTAGGATAGCGTCGAACTGTAGTACCTTGACTGTATGATTAACATCCTTGTAAAGTTAGTTTAAGACCATTCTACTTTCAAAAGACCCATGAACTAAACTTTGGCTTACATTTTAGAAAATTAATTATTTCTTTTTTTACCACATTTGCTTTCAATAACATGGGACATTGTTTCCTTTTTTGCCAATCATTCTTTTTAATAATCGTATAAACGCAAGCGTCAATCAGCCATTTATGTACACAAGGAATGGTCGAATCTAAATTAAAAGGAATTATGGTCAGACCTTTTGATTTCTGCCTTTATATGCTGTATCATCATGCAATAAGCATTACTTGTACAGTTCGGATATTTTCCCCTTAAAAATACATGGGCCGTTAATATAGCACAGTTCCATCTTGGAGAAAACTAAAATTTGACCCTGGTATGGGGAAAATCAAGTTTTAATCAGTCTACCTAGCCACACAATATTGATACTGAATTGGTATACTCTACCTGTACTGGAATAACATGATGAAACCGACTCCTACACCGATGTTATTATAACTGCATTGCTTTGTGTAGCCTATTGGTAGAGCGGCGAACTCGCGTTAAAGAGGTTGGAAATCAGACTTTTTTTTTTTTGTGTGTGTATTTTTTCCGAAATTCTTTCTTCTAATAAACATGACGATGGTTGGATGCAAGTAATTCAACTTTATGAAACAAATCCGATTCAGTTAATGGTTATTTTATGAAGACAACGACGTAACCATAGTATTTACAATATTATTTCTGATTTGCTAGATGTAATAGTATGTTTATGGAACGTTGTTTAGCGAATATATCTGCATTTTTTAATTTTAGAATAGATTTTTTTGATAGAGGAATCAGACGTTTAATCTGCTTGCATCCGGGAATGTATAAAGACATGCAGTGCTTATAGTATTAGTAGTAGCGTACATTGGAAGAAGCTGCTTGTAGATTGAGGAATATCATAATTCCATTGTAACTGTTTGCTGCACTATTAATCAATCGACTGCTTTTTGAAACTTATTAAAAAAAACTACTTTTATCTGTTTCGTAGTCAAATAAAGATCGAAATAAGAACATTTTGTAATTATTAATTTTCAACTAATCTAAACATATCGAATTAGTCCTAGAGCGTAATGATTTCTACATGTAAATCGTTAAGCACGATACAAAAACTCTTTGAGAAAATGTTTCTTTTTCTTGTAAAAGCAATGTCGTGTGAAATTGCTTCAAGCTTATCTGATCACCTAATTGCCAATAAGGGCGATTGCCAGTCGTTCGTCCATATACGCAATGAAAAAAAAAAAAAAGATCAAATATCACCAATCGGATTTCAATGAAACTTCACTGAAATGATCATTGGATTGGGCTTTTCAAAAAGTACTTTGTTTAAATGAAATCCATTAGTAACTATGATGCAGCCGGTTGAAAAGGCAGTATTCGTCGAGGCCACATGGCCCAAAGCGGGTTCATAGATTTTACAGAATAGACATCCATAAAGACTGCATGCAAAGCACACATGCACTCCTAATAGATGAAAAGATAATAATGGATCTCACTTGAGTCTCATGATGCACCAGAGTAATTCCGACTAAAGTGTTATCAGGTGTAGAAATAAACTGCCAATGGTTGACAAGGTTTCCACGTTGTTTCTTTGTGAAAGTATGCGTTGTGTTGAAGATAAAATGAAACTAAATGGGCTTGTTTAACCAACTTAAGAAAACGGTCATTAGACAATGCAAAATATAAATCTCGGGGCCTGATTGTTTTTCATTAAACGGTTATTCATTTCTATGTACAAAAGGGCATTTTGGAGAGGACATTACTTATAACTACGTTTGTTAAGTGCTAATAGCAGGTACTTGTAAAATATGAAAACACAAATCCTCATGGTTACTCACAAGTAGTTTTTACCATTTTGGTCTTTGTATCAATGTGTTAATGGATGTATCCGGGTGAAGCCAAGAAAGACCTCAGGGAAATTACTTCAAATATTAAAGAGGAATAAAATGATGCATGCAAAATATGGGTTGCCTCGATAAATAATGTACAGATATTTTTTTTCTTTTCGTCTTTTAGTTACACACAATAGGATCCCACCAAAGCATCAGCACTATACAAAGTATGGGTCAATTTTAATCAACCGAAAAATGTCAAGTGTGGTGTCCTTCTGATAAAAGATTTCTGATCGAATTTAGTTCTAAGATTAGCTTTTCATAGTATATTTCTTCGACATTCTAGCTTAAAAGAGAAATATAAAATAAACCAAACAAGTATACTAAATTATTAGATTCTAAAATATTTAATGGTGCGAAGTTCTAAAATTTCAACATTCGTTTTTTTTTCATTAAAAATGAAGGAACTAGAACAAAACTTCGAATTCATCCATAATGGGTATTGCGGTCTCATACACTAAAAATTACAAGTATTAAACAAGTCCGTAAATGAAAATCAAAAACCCATATCACGTAAAAAAACTCATACTTGATCATTCTTTAACTTATGATTACGGATTCACACACTAAGACAATCGTTTAAAAAAAGATTGACCGGAACACAGACTGAAAAGTCCCCTTAGGCTTCGCGAATATAAGACTCAAAAAATTTATATTGGTGATTAAAAAAAAAAGAAATATCAATATTTCTAGGAGACGTGGAAATTTCGAATTTGGCAAATACAATAAAAAAACCCAAAAAGTCGTCGTTCCAGTCTAAACATACACTTCTTGACAAGTGTAAGAAAGAAACGTTTATTGATCTTATATCACAAGGAAACCCCGTGTGACAGGCCATTATTTACGTTAGTACAAAGCGAAGGCAAATATAATTTTCTGGGACCTTGTAGAGGATTAAACCAAAAAGGAAAATTTAGGTTCTAAATTTAATAATCATTGTGTAGACATATTCCGATTAGGATTGATTGATTGAATGGGGTTTAACGCCGCTTTTAACGGTATTTAAGTCATATCGGGGCGGCTGGAGCATCTTATAATGGAATCCTAGTATTTCTCACACAAGTACTACCACTACATCCTTTCCTAGCCTCCAGCTGCTATCCCACTTAGGTTTACGTTTATTCCGATTGTTGAAATAAATTCCTTATCAAGCAGAGATTTATATGTACGGTATCTTTTCAGATTGATATATGGTTGATCAGATCCTGATTGCAAACGATTACAAAAACAAAATAATACGGATAATCGATAACGATACACTTCTTTCGTTACATTAAGACTAAATTGACTCCCGATTATGACGTTCAATAATGACGTTGAAAAATCTGACGTCAATTTGAAATATCAAATTACGCGATCTACATGACTCTGTTTTAATAAACGATTGTATCCTGTCACCTTCCAAAAATACTGCCTGATAAGGGCGATTATGGTGAACTTGTTGATATCAGGTCACATGGTCACGTGATTAGCTTTATCATTTGATTACGTGACCTACCGGACCTACTTTTGAAGTAGTAGGGGTGCTTTTTAAACCTTACTTTTAACCAATAATTGTTTAATTGTTCGGCTAAAAAATATGTCAAATAAAAACATCATACTCGACTCTAAACTTTCATCGTCCCAAGTCGGTACTGCTTTATTTCGCGTAATTGCCCGTTACTAAACCCGTTTTAGTTTTTCTAAACATATCTTGGTGTGTTAATCAAACAAAACAATTCGTATATGAAACTTTAATTTGAAGTAGTTCCTGAACAAAGTGCCTGAATTTCAGGGGTAGCGTTCGTATGTAATAACCAAAAATCAATTTCAAACTATCTGCACCGTTCATTAGGCTGACAAACCTGCATAAGCAAAAAAGGAATCGATGTCTGATGCTATCAGAATTAAATATGGACATGTTAATTATTTCCATTTGTGTATGCATCTTTGTCTTTTTACGTTTAATAGCTAATTCAATGGTACCGCATTATTAGTTTTTTCTATGACATAAGCAATGTATGCACATTGCTTGGATTTATCCTATTGCTTACAATTTTCCTGTCAATTAAATAACCGTTCAACCAATCAAATAATTATTGCAGATCGGAATTGAACTTTTAACGCCGACATTTGCCGACATAACTTTAAGGCATTTTTGTTGATTTAACGACTAAGACGCCGTAACTACATCTTGCATGAGATGTGATTACGACGTTTATGTCGTAAACCAACTATTTTACCTTCTTGTTACATGTCACTGATCATAAATTGTGCGAAATAACGCCGTTTAATATCAAAGAGAAACTTCCAGTCGAAGTAAGTGGCCAGCGGAGTATGTGGGCGGGGCCAGTAATCCGGCAATTCTTGTCGTAATTTTATGTAAGTACGCCTGTCTTTGGTCGGTTAAATATTGAGTCACTTGGGTTAACAACATATTTGAAGCAAATGTATTAGGCAACTCCACGGGCTATCAGGCCTTGATGGCTTTTTCATTCCTTATCAATATTTTTATTGGTGGTTATGTCGTCTTTACTTTTTATGTTTCACTTTGTTCCCCGATTCTTACAGATGCTATTTTGGCGCTTTGTGACATCCTTTGTCGACTTGCAGTGAAACCCTGTGCATTCATAACATAATATGTTTAGAGCGTGTTAAATTAATTGCATTTTAATTTGAACGAATGCCGATGCATTGGTGTGTTATTTCAGTAGATGTGTTTGTGAACTACAAGCTGATGTAAAAGTATTGGTCAGCGTCGCTGCTCGTTCTAATAATCTTAGGATTCAATAGAAACAGCATATGCGTATGTTTCTTTGTATCTATGTCAGATCGTGAGCAAGCATCAACCTCCGATGGAAAAATGACAAATCAAACTAGCATATAAATGAAGATTTAATAGACCTATACTACAATGAGGTTCAAAGTATCTTTCCCTTCGTTTACTGATTTTGATAATCGTAATTTTCCGTTTTTCTTTTACTTTTCTTAAAGTAACCTAAAAAATGATATATCTATATGTTGCAGGTGCGAAGAGACAAATATGAAAAATCTCACAAGTTTAATATCCGTAGCCGTAGACATATAACACGTCAAGTTACTTAAACAATACAGTTTGCGGAAATTTGTTACTGACAGATCCATTATGGCTAGGAACATTTACGAAATTATATATTGTTTTGTTATAGTCGTTGTAGTAAACGAATCTTGTCTATGTTATTTACAAAATCGTTTTAAGATGTCTAGAATAATGTGTTTTAGGAATTAGATTGCTTATTTTTCACAAATTCCCGTCGTCATATTGTTTGTACACTCTTCTAGATTAAAGCCACGTTATTTACAGATCGTTATACGAGAAAAATATAGTTGACTTGATGTTAAATGCTTTTCCGAATAATACTTTGTTCTACTTCAAAGAATTTTAGAAATTAACTGGTCCTCAAATCAGACTGGTCATTGAGACAAATTACAAATTCAGTAAATGCTCTTAAACGCGCCCAACATGAGCAGAAACAAACGATAAACTGAAGATACATACGACTCCGGACACCCATTAATTGTCAAATCACCGGCAATGTCCGTTTTTCCGTTGGCTCTGCTCAATGACTCCACAGAAAATTCCAATTCGATTCTAAGCGTCTTTATTTTGCAAAATAAATGGCCAGTAGTATGTAACAAAAAGATAAAATGGGTGGCTGGCGACCCAAACATCGCAACTATAGCTTTAATCTTAATAACTGTAGATAAGACGTAAAAGTCGCCAAATTAACAAGGGCTTAACATAAATGACTGCCAATGTTGGAGTCGAAAACTCACTTCTGGTGAAAATGAATGATTTCATTGGTTGATTGATTGTTTAATTTAGAGCTTCGATTGGACAATTGGCAGACCGAGGGGCATTGCCCAGCTTTGTTCGATAATTGAAAGAGTTGCGACGATTGACTTTGCGAAGAAAGAATTACCCAATCAAATCATTCAATTAGACGAGGGAGTGAAGTGTGAAGTTCATTTATGTGAAATATTTTTGTTGGTAAGATGACAAAAAAATCGTAATTATAGCGGATTCAAACTATAATTGTGTGTATGTCGCTAAACAACCATTTATCTTTTGTTACATCCTTCAAGCCATAAAGCTTGCAAAATAACCTCGTTTAAAATCGAAGCGAAACGTCCTGTTCGAGACAATAGGTGGGGCAAATTAAGATTTACTGAGCGGGGCCAGTGATTGGCAAATGAGCACCAATGTGAGGCATTTATATTCTTGCTCAAAATAAGCTTGAAAGGGAAATATGTGCATGAAATTACTCTATCCCTGTGTATTTCCAAGACTACGAATAAAACGCTGGTCATTCTAAATAGAATCAGTTAAACGAAACATTTGATGCAGATTTCCTGTAAAATTGGTAAAGTGTAAGTATTTTAGAGAGTTCGGCTTCCGGTTTTTGCTTGATCCGTTCTCGTTTAGTTGTCTTTTACATTATTTTCGAGAGCAGAAGTGAATATTATCGAAATTTTCCTTCTTTAAATATTCCACTGTTTTTGTCTTTTCGATATTTTTTTATCTTACACAGTGGTTTGGTTTTTTCCATTACTTATTTTTATTTCGATTTTCTTGGGAATTCGCTGTAATGACTTCGATAATATCAATATAAAACTTAAATTTGGTCATAGTTTTCTACATTTCAATTGACATTCACCTTTAACCTCTCTTAAATTAAATTGACCGATCGCGAATGTCACTCAAAGAATCAATCAAGCAATCAAATCATTCATTCAGCCCGGAATTGAGCTTTGAACTCCAACATTGGCCGCAATTTTTGAAACTTTTTTTTGGGGGGGGCGACTTAAACGGGACTCTATCATAGGCTAAATTCACGTTTGTAAGATCATTAACACTTTCAGAAACCCGAAAAGATTTAAGGCACGAGTATAAAGCAATCCAAAATACTTACTACAAAAAAAGTGAAATAACGCTTCTATTGTATAAGTATACAAACCGAAGTAGTAAAGGCTAAATAAGTTCTTTAATTAGCTCGCAGGTGTTGAAACATGCGTAAGCAGATTGAAGCTTCATAAAATTTGCCTTTTGCATTTCTCAGCCTTTTTTTCAATTTAGTTACGGGCTAAAAATAATGTCATATTGGCAATTTTTCTTGGGAATAAATAAAACGGGTTATCCTTTATATTATTAACGGGTAATCAATAAACATAAACAAATGGTGATTGTCCGTTTTGCGTGATTGTGGGCTCAGCCTTTGACCCCGATGTTTACATGTTGAGAAACATGGGTTATAGAGAAAAGACTTATGAGTACCATTAGATTAATGGGATTTATTTTAAATACAACATGTGAATTTACGAGTTGTTTTGGTATTGTAAGCAAATAAAGTTGACTCTCAATAAGCTTTATTGTCAACCTTTGAAACTGATATCAACTTTTGACCCTTAACCCGTATCCTGAAATATCTAATCATCCTTTCTAGAGCTTTATTATCTTTATCTCAAATAATATAAAAAAATAATTTTTTCAACTGTCATTAAGTGAAATGATTGCCCCCTACCTTTGTTTTATTTTCTGAAAATCTTAATAATTCAATCTATTATTTCATCATATCTGCGGAAAAACAGAATAGCAGTTTTTTGGCATCATGATCGACATCTGGCCTATGAATTGGAGATAAATATTCATTACGACTGTAGAAGTTAATAATTTGAATTAAATGGTAAAACAGAGTGGTAAATTGTCGCAAACACGCCCAATATACTACAGGATAATTATTATAAACGGTAGCTTACGTGAAAAGAGAAGAACGTTTGTAGTTATTGATTCGCACTAATGTCATTTAAATATCAACATTATAAGACAGCACGAAACCTATTAATTGAACATGCATTTGTCATGATCTGAAATGATGTTCCAATAATCCTATTTGAAAGAGGTTACTAATGATAAATAAAGAACAGATGTAAACCCATAAGATTTAACCCAAACAAAAACTTTGGAACGAAAAAGTTGTTTTGTGAA
Organism: Fragum fragum; assembly: GCA_946902895.1. Taxonomy (NCBI): domain Eukaryota; kingdom Metazoa; phylum Mollusca; class Bivalvia; order Cardiida; family Cardiidae; genus Fragum; species Fragum fragum. Next base: position 32,685,244 of record OX336377.1, on the reverse strand, counting down.
ATATAATGCCCCGGAAGTGTAAATTTTTCCAAGTTCTATCTTTGTAAATGACACTGAATTTCTTTATGGTGCTAACAAGGACAAGTTAACGGAAGGACAAAAAAGTTAGACACACGGACACTGGACGGGAAAAACGGGCAGTAGATGTAAAAATTAAACAAAGGGCAATAAACTCAAAGATCCAACGGGGTAGAGTTACTGCCCTTCCCTGAATCTAACCACTCGTACTTATTGTTAAGTGGTATACCCCCTTCAAAAGCAAATTTCAAAAGGATAACAGGCTTCAACTAAAAATGTAGTAAAGTAAGGTTTTATCAAGAACTAACAAATGACAATACCTGAAATATTAAGGGTAGAGAGCTTTGTTTCTTCATCTGGATAGAAACTATACACCGATGAAATTTCGTCATCACAGCGAACATAATTCAAGTATCAAATACAAAAGGGCAATAACTATAGACCTATGCATACTATGCATAGCAGATTTATGGTTCTCCTTTACTTCATGCACTTCCCGTTGATAATCATAGCCATTACATTTACAGAGACATGCTACACACAAATTTCAAGTCTTAGAAAACAAAGGACAATTAGTTAGAAGAACGCAGGACAGGGTTATGATTATAATGCACTGCACTTTCCATTTATAAGATATATCAAGCACTGAAGTTTCAAAATAATAGGTATTATACGTTCAGAAATATGCTCTGGGCAATATTTGAGTTGCAAATCAACAAAGGGTATTGACTGAAAAAATTAGGCAAAGTAGAATTGTTTCTTGTGTACTGCTCGTCCCCTTTATAGGATCTGTTTACAAATGGAATTTCATATAGATATGATCCGGATATATTCTATGTCTGAAAAAATACAGGCAAATAACTAAACAAACAATCAATTGGGAGAGTTATGGTTCTTGCTCGCAGCACTCGCCTTCGTAAGATTTGTCGGCCATGATGTTTCACAATTATGGCTACTTTGCTTTCAGAGATATGAACCGGATGAACTTTCAGTCAGACAATAACGAAGGGAAATAGCTCAAAAAGAAAGTAAGGTAAAGTTATGGTTCGTGTACACTGCAATCCGTAATCACGCAATGGATACAACTGCTAAGTTTTAAGTCAATCAGATATAAGGTGGTATATTTTTGCACTAGACAATGTACACGATGCCGTCCGCCCACTCTCTTTCGTACGCCAGATGTAGTCCAAAATATGATACGCACCGTCTTCTACGCGGGTTTAGAAATATTGTTTTTTGTCTCAAAGGTAAGTGCTTGACCCTGACCTCGAATCTTTCCCTAGTTTTTGATATGTCTTAATAATCAGTGTAGTACTTTAATTTGTCAATGAACTAGCATGTAGTAATTAATATACATCTGACATAATATTTAGCCTTTGAGCTTGTCCATTGAGCTTCTTACTGATAGTCATTGATTACCAATGCTAGTGATATTTCATCTGGAAATAAGTGTTGACAAAAAATTGTCTTAAGTTTGGTGTCAGGTTCACAAATTCGGAATAAGTAAGTTCTTCGAGTTTGGTTTGTTAAAAATAACTCCGTGAAAAAGTATCCTTGACAACCTAATGAATATCTAAATTTGATCTACGATCCATTTCCTGAAATTTGAATTATTAATTCTAGAACATGTCAGCTCAAAATGGTAATGTGCAAATGACGATTGATTTTTCATCTGGCATTATGTTTGACAATTACCTTTACCTTCTTACCTATTAATTCATGGAAGCTGTGCAGTGGGTGGATTATCACAATTAAACTAAAGAGTGAATTTCCTCATACAGGAGACGTATGTATTACATGGGGTCGATTCTAATTCTTCAGCCTTTGATCTTGATTTTTATACCCAGTGGACTGTGTTGATTCAAATATTAAGCCAAAGAGACATCAATTTTGCTTAAAGTTTGACCTTTTTGCTTCCATGTAATTTATGAATGTTTTTTCTCAAACGTAGAATTAAAAAGATGCCTTTTGTTCTTTGACTTTGTCTAAACTTTACAATACATAAAAAGATTAGCCATTATCAAATATCAATGGACCATTATTCGACCCAAAGTACCAGTTTGGGGATGGAGGCTATCTTGGGCCTCTTGTTTTATTATTATCTTACAGGAGTTATTTATCAATAACAATATCTTAATGCATTTCGGAAGTATTTGAAATGTACATACAAAAGCAATATTTAGTGTTTTTATTTTCAATCTTGTTTCTTTTGTAAGCATAAACTTTTAACAGTACAAACAAATCAATCATTATGCTAATCTTAATGTTCACACCCTTTCGGAGTGTGTCCTTAAAGAGCATAAAGAGCGGTTTTTATTGTTGTTGTTTTGTTTTTTGTTATCATGGAACCAACTCCCGCGGGATTCTAGAATCAGATTAATAACAGGAAACAGTTCATTTTACTTCCAGTGTACTAAAGAATGCCTTCCTACGAATGTGTATAGTATCTAACGTAGGATTTTACTGTAATGTTACAAATATTGGCCGATATTCATCTGTCATGACATGAGATTATTGCAATTTTCCAATATTTCAAACAGACACTAAATACAGTGAAGTTATGCTAAAACTGTACAAGTATACAATAAATTGCTTTAGAATGACAGCTAATCACAGACAGTTTGACATTTTGATTAACTTTTATGAGATTGTTCTTCTCTTTTATCAAGAAATCCTTTCGTCATTTTTACGACGCCATTTTATATAAATGTCTCAAAATATATATACATATTGTGTACATCAAACATTTCTTCCCAGCTTACATATATTCCGTTTTACGGATATTAAGCGTGCGCAGATATTGAGAATAATATCGTTTTGCGTTGAAAAATGCTTACTTTCGGAATAAAGCAGTTGTCCGACTTTATGTTAAAAAAATACACTAAGTTGTGATTATATAAATGACAAAATACTGTTCGGCGATCAAGGAGGTTTTCTCGACTAAATTTTGTTTTCCAACACAAATGCGTCGACACGTTCTAATTTTTATGGGGGTATTAGATCAAACGATTGACCAATCGTTGGCCCCACCCACTTTCGTTAGCCCCTCCCATTGACTCCAACAGGTATTCCGATTTTAAGCGGCGTTTTTTTGAAAGATTTATGGTCAGTAACAGATAAAAAAAAGGTAGAATAGTTGTTTGGCGACCGAAAGGTCGTAACAACAGCTTGAATAAGCTGTAGTTGCTACGTATAAGTCGCAAATCAACCCAAAAGGTTAACGCAAGAAGCGACGGATGTTGGAGACCAAAACTCATGTCTGGTCTCAACGAATGATTTCATTGGGCGACTGGTGATTTACAATACCATATAACCGCTTTATTTCATAATATAGGACTCCGACCCATGAAAATTTACAATATATTTCCGAAAACATTAACATTTTGTATCCCCTTGACATCTTATTGTTTCTTTCTAAAACTTAGCAACAACAACAATCTTTGATCGCAAAATTTTAGTACCGAGGCGATAGTAATATCTTTATTATAAACGTAGCATGCAAATATATAAAGTTATACGCCATTATGTGTCTTGTAAAATGTCTTTTTCCATAATCTTGCAATCACACCTTGAAACAAGCTGTAGATGTGAAGTTTCAGAACTTAGGCGTTTAATTATCTACACGTATGTAATTATTCTATTATTTATTAACATAATTATTATTTCATCATTTTTAAGTGGACGGAGCCTTGATATATCACATTTTTATTGTAGTCATTTGTTGATTATTGGAAAGGGGCCTACCCACAGCCGACAGCCGAGTTTGGCATTCAACTGCAAATGAATAAGATCAATCAAGCAATTATATTAGACAGCTTCTGGTCCGCCTATCCGTGATTACTTTTTCGGGGGGTGGATTTTACGCCACTTTGAACAATAGTAGGAGTATACAAAAATGATTATTTTTCAATAATTCGTCGCCGCCGTCATAGCGCAGTCGGTAGCGCGTCAGACTCCTAATCTTCAATCATCGGATGTCAAGGATTCGGCCCCGGCGGCGGCATATATTCTTTCCGACATTTGTCTCTCACCAATGGGTGGATAATCGTAAACCTAATTGGGATAGCAGCTAGAGGCTAGGAAAGGTTGTAGTTGTAGTACTGGTGTGAGAAATACCAGGAATCAATTGTTAGGTGCTGCAGCCGCCGCGATATGACTGAATTACTGTTAAAAGCGGCGTCAAACCTCATTCAATCAATTCAGTCATTCGTTTACAGATAACTTTCAATTGTTGCTCCCCAATAAATGAAGAAAATCTTTCAACTATGCTCGGGTAAAATTACAATAACTTTTATAATCCTTTCTAATGTTGCCTATAATGTCAAGAAATGGATTGGAACTGCTTTAAAGACAAAACCCCCGATCTTTACGTTCATTTTTATCTTTATATATTGGCTCACGTTGCATTATGCATCATGGGATATAGAACAAGAACTTCCGGCAACGTGTGCTTGAGTTATAAGTTTAAAATATAAGAAGAAATAAGTAGACTGACTGAATTCTCTCTTGAATAAGCATACGTCATGTAGTTCTGTGTAAAGAGTATTAAATGTTTAAAGAACTTTAAGAATTTGAAAAAATAGTCTTACGGAATCAATATTCTGAACTTAAAGAAAAAGATCGAGCTCTTCCATCTTCAATTCATAAAATGCTAGGTTCCTCAATACCACGTATTTCATACTTAATTACTTCGATTTCATGACAAACGAGGCATATTTGTGGCCAGAAATCAAATCAACTCCCATGTGATAAGCCTTTCCCTAAATTATTGCCGAGTGAACGGAAAGGTAATACTTTTGGGTTCTGAACAAAAGAGAAATACACCAATCAAGGGCACAATGATCGTATGAATAAGTTCATGTACAACTTCTGAAAAGGTTATGAACACAATGTGTAGTGTGTTTATGATAAACTGCAGAGAGTATAAATCGCTTGCGCATCTTTTCGTGTCACATGTACACCACCCAGCCCCTCGATTTGCAGCATTTTCGTGTCCTGCTCTGTTCGGCAATTTTACATTGAAATTTCTTTAAGATATGATTGTTCACACAGATTTTGCGATTGCGAAGGCATTTGCGAATTCAAGACAAGGTGACCCCATGGTTTTCTATGCAAGTGAAGCGAAACATAACGCTGGACGTCAGTAAAATGCCAGCCATAATTTCTCCATGGGGAACTTAAGGCCATATCTTTCCCCAAATTACACTTTAAAATTAACAAGAAAACCTTATTCAAGGCTCAAAAGCATATATAAATATGACGATTGAAACTATATGATCAATACAATTCTACGTAGTAAGCCTAAAATTATTGAAAGAAGTTGCAATATTTTAAATTGAGACCCACAGGTTTGTTTATATCAAATTATGACGTCGATGATGACGTTCTAACCTTCGCTAGGCTAGTCATTCAAATAACTAGATAGGTCTCGAAGATTAACGAAGCCGTCTGTAAATTTTAGTCATCAGCACCTGTGCATATAACACAGTCAATGCCGAAGATTGGCGAAGATTTTCGGTCAAGAATCGGTTGCTTTCGTCTCGATTTCAATATGTAAACAAACACAAATTAAAATCGACAAGAAAAACACAAAATAAGAAGACCCTTGTTTGCTATAGCGACCAAATCAGCGATAGAATTTTTCAACTATTTTCTTCTCCCTTGGAGGGCAAATATGGCTTTAAGACGTGCTTCGTAAAATAATGTGAAAGAAAAGATCGTCACCAAAATACGACAGTTGTTTAGGACCTATACAATGTCACAATGCGAGAGGACTTTTTATTTGTTTGATCGTGACTCAAGTGCAAAGGAGATTAAGTCTTAGAGTTCCACGCGAAATCAGTTATTTCACCTGGAAGGCGGGGTGCATGCTGTTGCGAATTAAACGATATTTTGATAGACTGATTCATAGCAAAATACTTGTTAGTGTAATCAATGACTAGAATTTGGGTACACAAAACACCACCTGCTTTTCTACTGGAGAAAACTCTTGTTTCCGTTTACTTTTGTGTACTGTAACCAATGGGTATTTTTTACTCTTTTTCAAACGAATGAAAAGTTTATTTAGATATGTGGAATGATGTATATAGGGTTTACCTTTTTTTATAAGTATATGTCAAGCAATGCTCTTAGAGTATACCATCTCTATCTAGCTGTGAATACAAAAATTGAATAGGTACTTAAAGTTGAGGGAAGCTATTCACTCAGTTATTTTTCCTTTAAAATTACAGAAAATACGGCTGCCGTTTAAATCATTCTCGCACATGCAATTAGTCAATTTTGTTCTACACTCCTCGAAAGAAAAATACATGTATAATATCTATCTTCACGACGTCATTGCATCACAGCCCATGGGACTAATTTGATGAAACTTATGTTTAAACTACCTTAAGTATTTTTCATATATCCTTTTTTATTTCAGATTTAAGGCTGTGTCACATAAAGGCCTTTACAAAAGTTGTGTTATTTGGAAAGGGGGCTTGATGCATTGTTAGCTTGTTGACTCTGAAATCAAATAGATTCAAGTATTAGTTTTTGATGTGAATTGTCACGTTAATCACTTCTCTTATAAAGAAGGATACACGCTAAATCTTTAAAGCATGATGTTTTGGCGAGTTCAGGGTACCTTTTAGACATATCTACGATCAAGGCACTTATATTCACCTATTAGTAAACCTCGTTAAGTAAGACGGAAAAAATCAGGAATATCTTTCTGTGCTTTGATTTTTATAAAAACCGGTGCAGATAATAGAAATAGGTAATCAATATTTTAATACGTTTTAAAATATCCAAAGAAAGAATAAACCAAGTTTCTCATTTTTTCTGAACAAAAATCGAAATTACAACAAGAGTGCACTTTAAGAGCTGTGACCATAATAACCCCCAAAAAGACCCACTCAAAATATAACCAGGAGGCTTTGAGCTTTAAGAAAAGATAGGTTCCAATACCCCCGCCCCCTAGAGGAATCACCCTACCAGACCTTAGCCCTTGTCGAAGTGCTCACTGAAAAATGTTTTGAGAATAACTCTTTAAGTAAAATAGCTATCAAGAAGAAGCTTCATGGGTAGACAGAACTGATATAAAGCCCTCTGTCTGGTTTCACGGGCCTCTCACGGATAGTGGTGAATTGTTTTGCTTAAATCTGAAGTATTATAGCCATTAATCGTAGATAGATTAGATTATGGACAATTGACCAACCGCGACTTCCAATCAAATAACCAGTCGACCAATGAAATCATTCATTGAGACCAGAAATGAGTTTTGATTTACGACTTTTGCGGCCATTTTTGTTAGCCTTTTTTGTTGGTTTGGCGACTTAAACGTCGTAACTACAGCTTATTCAAGCTGTAGTTACGACCTTTAGTTCCCCAACCTTCATTACCAATTTTTTGTTTCATGCAGATGGTCGAAGATTTTTCAAAATAACGCCTTTTTAAAATCGAGCGAAAAAAACAAAAGCTTTACAAATTTTGATACCTTTTTGTAAGGCATTATTTTGTGCGGAAGCATAGAAAATCACTGCGTGATCAAATTTTGTTCATGGAGTTAAGAATAATATTTTTCGACCAATCAGAACGCTCGTTTTTGATAGACGAAACTAAAAATTAAATTATTAAGACGTAAAAATAAACTATTTTAATACAAAGACTTTGCTATTTCTTTCCCCATTGGAATTAGTTGTTATACATAAATCTATTTGGGGATGTGATACGTCTGCAATGGCACTTGTTCATTCTCAATGGAGAGTTATTGTATTTTAGAGGTTGCCATCGATTTCACATTCATATGTCAAATTAAAATGACCCATGAAGGCCTGAGACGTTTTCTGATTTTAGATTTCCATAAATTTCAAAAATGTCTGTGTATTTCAAAGAAAACAATGCAAAACTAGCAATATGCATAGAAGTTTATTGGAGTCTCTAATAGCGTTATCAAAATCCCAAGGAAATTTTTCGTTTTAAAACTAAACCTAAAAGCCATCCGATTTCATTTAAATCATACATATTTCTAAACGTAGAATAGAGAATTATTCACGAATGCTCAAAATTACACCAAAGCGGGCATTGAATATGTTTACATAAAGTATATATTTGTCTTCATTGTTATTTGATAATCGAAACTGACTTTTTGAAGTTATCTAACAAAAGTTCAACGATCCCCGACGTAACGATTGGAGTTAATGCGTTAACTCATTACCATATGACAAAAAATTAACAGAAGAAAAAATATAACAACAATAACGATTAATCAATTAATTTCGTCACATGAAGGGCTAAGTGGAAACCTTTTTAACAAATATTGATATAAGCTTTCACGACATTTTTGAACTGATCTTTATAAAATCGATATTCGGCTATCAAATGTAATACCTAGAGACGCCACGATGTCGTTGGCTCTGAAGTGAGCCTGTTAAGGTATCGGTCGCCTAAAAGCGCGATTTTAAAAATCGGCCTGAAGTCGAGACACTTTGTTTGACGTTGTTACATTTCGAAAGCCTTTGAAAGGCCATATGACGCCAAAGTTACCACGGTAAAATTTCAACCCATGCAAAGTTTGAATGTGAAATCATCTAACGCAATTATTTCAATATTCTGCCGCACGAAAAGTAGATGGGACCGGATAACACGACAAGATTTGACTCATTTCATTCAGTGCGTTCATGTGAATATTCTGAATTTGACAAATTGTCAAAAATTAATGAGTAAATAGATAGAAAGAAAGAAGATTTTTTATTTATTGGTCATTCATTAATCATTTATGATAATATCATGTTGTTAAGAAGAAGTTTTGTGTTTGTTTTATTATGAAATAATATTACTTATTCCTGAATTACAGTATTAAAATTGTCCGGTTAGAAGAAGTATACGCTGTTTACAGATGATAAGCGAAGCTGTCGGTTTTACGCACGATTGGAATGTTATTTGGTCATTCATGGGATCATATTCGCATGGTCTGCAAACAATTGGGTCGTGCTCGGATTTTGAGTTTATAAATATGTACCTCCGAATTCTACCCATAGGATATAACAGCGACGTGCAAATTATAATGTAAACCTGGTAACTTACCCCCCTTCCTCTCCCTCTCTCTCTTTCTCTCTCTCTATTCACCTGGAGTCTATACTCCAATCGCTTGCGAGAGCCTCCTAGTTCGAACCTAGCTACACGATTTCTTTCTCTCTTTCTTTCTTTCTTTCTCTCTTTCTCTCTCTCTCTCTTTCTCTCTACCTCTTTCTCTCTCTCTACCTCTCTCTCTACATCTCTACCTTTACATGCTAAAAGTCAGTGGGCATTTGTCATGATATGGTTTCCGTTGTCCGTCCGTAAACTTGTAATTTGATAATCATCTTCTCAGAAAGTACTAAACAGAGTTCAACCCAAATGCACGGGAATGATTATATTGGATGGCCCTTTATCAGATTCCTTCAAATATTTTTGATAGGATAAAAATATGTAACGATGTATATATATATATATGTGTGTGTGTGTGTATCGTTACAATACCTGCAAATCGGGAAGAAAATTCGACTTTTTGTGGACAGGTTGCGTTTGTAAGCGCACAAATTGGCAGATCTGCATACAATCGACAGTAGGTTCGGACAGAAAGTGACACCTCCGATAATCCGAACATTAAGTCTTTTCTGCCCAGGTTATATATCCTGTGTATATATCTATCAGCGCTTTGATTGTTTAACCGCCATGTGTAATTCTGTACACAACATACTACGTCTATTATTCAAATTGATAACATTTGTACCTGACAGATCGTAATTCTTTTGATAATTACTTTGTTTCCTAGTCGTACTTTTTAGGAATGCTTGTGGTTTCCTACATCTTAAGACAAATGAATTTCCACAGATTTCATAAACGTCTGTGTATTTCAAAGAAAACAATGCAAAACTAGCGAAATGCATAGAAGTTTATTGAAGTCTCTAATAGCGTTATTAAAATTCCAAGGAATTTCTTCGCTTTAAAACTTAACCAAAAGCCACCCGATTTCATTTAAATCATACGTATTTCTTAAACGAAGAATAGAGAATTATTCACGAATGTTCAACATTACACCTAAGCGGGCATTGAATATGTTGACATGAAGTGTTTATTTGTCTTCATTGTTATTTGACAATCGAAACCGACTTTTTGTAGTTATTTAACAAAAGTTCAGCGATTTCCGACTGTACGTTTAGAGTTCAAGCGTGATCTCGTTACCACATGACAAAAAATCAACAGAAGAAAAATATAATCGATAAAATAAGATACAAAGTATTATTTGAAATATTATTTTGACAATTGACCCTATTTTCCAAATAAATGTGAGAAATAAGGTCATGAACGAAATTATTTTTCTTTATACGCCAGAACTTAGACCATTCTTGCTTCGTTTTATTAGCTCAGCTGAGCACAAAGTGTGAGGTGAACTATTGTGATCGATCGTTGTCCGTCGTCGGTCCTTCATGCTGTCTGTCTGTCCGTCCGTCAACATTTTTTTTAAATCTTCTCCTCCAATACCGGTAGGCCAATATTGCTGAAACTTTGCAGGGATGTTCGATTGCTAAAGCTCTACAAAAGTTGTTAAAGAATTGCATTTCGTGAAAAAATCTGGTTGTCGCGGCATTTAGAATGGGAAATTTAATGAATCTTTAAAAATGTTCTCAAAAAGTTTTCAAAAATTTAATCCTTGCGATAATATATGGCCCCGCCCGTGAGGTCCGAAGTTTGGAAAATGCTTAATTAGAGTAAGTTCAAAAGAGTTCTCCTCATAAATATAAGACCTATGGCATTCATATTTGGTATGTATCATAAGTAGATGGTTTTGTTCTATTTCAGGTAAAATTGTGCCCCTGGGTTAAAAAATAGCACTGCAATAGGTGACCGAAATAGAGAAAAACGCAAAGTTTGAATAAGTTGAAAAAAGTTTAAGGCCAACGGCATTTATATTTGGAATGTAGGATAGACTAGCTGTTATCTATAAATTTTGATTAAATTATGCCTGTATGGTCAAAAGTGTCCAAAGTTCGTAAAAATGCTCAATCGGACCAAATTCAACAGTCTTCTCCTCCTAATCTACAAAGTCTAAAGTATTCATGTTTGTTATCAAGCATAACCAGATAGCTCTCTACCATGTTTGCTAAAATCATAGCCCTTGGATAAATCATGGCCTTGCCCAAGAGGTCCAGAATTTGCGAAAACGCCTATTAGTGCAACTTCATGGGACTTCTCCTTCTGAAATATAAATTGAAGGATATTTATATTTGGTAGGTTGCATTACTAAATAATTTTGTACTAAGTTACAGGAAAATATGCCTTTAGGGGGTCAAAAATTGTGTAAATCGCTCAATTTGAAGAAAAATCTTCTTCTTAAATATAGGACTTACAGAATTTATATTAAAAACTAAACATAACATTTTTGTATCTACCATGTTTCCTTTTGGATAAAAATGGCCCTTCCCAAGGCATCAAAATTTATGAAAATCGCCGACGAAGAGCATGTTCAAATATCTTCCTGTCCAAATGTATAAATTATAATGCATTCATATTTCATTTATAGTGCATCCAGATTGTTCTCTACCAAGGTTGCTAAAATTCATATTTGGTTTATAATATATTCAGATTGTTCTTTACCATTGGATCAAATGGCCCCGCACCAGAGGCCCCGAGCTTGTTAAAATGCTCAATTAGAACTTCTCCCTTAACACTGGTCAACATAAAAAGAATTTGAAGACGGTAATTACAGTTCGATTAAGATTTAAAAACAGGGAGCTTTAAGAGTAGAAAACACTGTGAGAAATCGAGAAAGTGTTTGTAACAACTAAGTTCGTCTTTTCTCAGAACGTTTTTTAAACCTATTTTCTTTGAATCCGTCAAAATGTTGGATAGTTCTGTAACGAATTAATCTATAAAGCCATAAAGCCAAAGGCTGTATAATGCTCCAAATCTTTTATTTGTTTTATTCATTTGGCCCAAGATGTTTTTTTTTTTGTCGAGCCTGCTTGCGGTGAGCGAGACATAGTTGTCACTATGATAAGTCGGTGTACGTGCGTTAGTACGCTAGTTAGTCCGTCCGTCCGTTCGAATTTGTCCGGACAATTACTCCTACATTTAAGAATGGATTTCAAACAAACTAGGCACAATTATTCTCTATCATGAGTAGATGTGCCATTTGAAGGATTTTTGGGATAGTTCTAATGTCAAGGTCACAGCTAAAGGTCAAATACAAAAGTTGTGATTGTCAAGAATATTTTTCCAACAATTATGGATTGAATTCAAAATAAATTGGCACATTTATCTCCATCATGAGTAGATGTGCCATTTGAAAGATTTTTTTTTTTTGGATAGCTTGAAGTTCAAGGTCAAAGCTCAAGGTCAAGCACTAAAATTGTGCTTGTCCGGAGTATGATGCCTAAAAAACTTTGCGGACTCGACAGCAGTTGTCCTGGGACAACCATCTAGTTTTATACAAAAAAGTACTTTAATTTGCAGTTGCCTCAGGTGAGCGATTGAGGATCATGCTGTTTATTTGCTTTATTCAATTATTAAGATGTCGAATAGTCTAATACCCGTCAAAAATATGATAAAGATTGTTTCATTTTTGTTCCTATTGTACGGAAAAATTGCATTATCATTTTTATTCCTATCAAGAAAGCGCAGACAGTGTTTGACACCGCATCTAATATAATGTAGTTTTTATCGTCCACGGTACTGATCGAACTTTAGCTCAAGCAGGCGTCTACCTAACTTTGATTTCTAATTGATGGTATATAGCTTGGCATATGGTAGCTATACTGCTATCTTCCAGGTTGAGTATATGGCTTTGGTTTTACTTTTTCTGTTGTTGTTTAACTTTTTGAAATGCACGATAGCAGTTTTAGTTTCAAAGAATCGACAAAAAAGAAAATCTTTTTTATCTACACTTAAATCAAAGAAAGACAAACAAGTGATTTATGGTATTGCAGAAAAAGATCATGAATTTGATATCTTTCTGTAACGAACGTATACTTAGATCTTAGACTTACTACCTTTTTGATTTCTGATTAATTCCTTGGGGAAATAACATTTAACAAGAGCCGTCAAAGACGGATTATGCTCACCGAGTATAGCCCTGCCACAAAAAGTATATCATAAACAGGGAAAAGACCGACAGAAACAAATGTCGGTATATGCTGGCCCTTTTCCAGACACACTTATAAATTTTAACTTACATCCTCCGGCTGTAACCTTGATCTTGCAGCTATACAAAATTTTGTTTCAAATGCAAAATCGTCACAACAGAGAGCAATTATGCAAAATATTTCGAAACCAATCCATACTTTTAGGAGTAATGCTCCAGTCATGCTTGATTGCAATGTATGACCTTGGACTGTGACCTTTGGCTTGGAGCTAGGCTGAGATTTTTTCCCCAAATTTCACTTCAACTCTTGACTAAGAACATTTGCGGCAAGTTATTTTGAAATCCGTCTATAATTAGAGGGGCTTTGCTCTGGACATGCTTGATTTTAACATTCGATCTTGGGCTGTAACCTTGACCTTGGAACGCTTATGAATATTTTTTTTCAATTGGCACATCTACTCGTGATACAGAACAATTGCGTAGATACATTTCGAAATCATTCCACAATTGTAGGATATATGCTCTAAAATGCTAAATTTTGACGTTCAACCTTGATCTGTGACCTTGTCCTTTAATATATCTGAAGATTTGTTTCGAATTGCTCACCTACTCATTATAGAGAACTATTGTGTAAAATTATTTTGAACTTCGTTCCTACTTTAGAAGTTTTGCTCCGAACACGGTTGTTTTCAACATTTGACATTGAGTGAGCTTGGACTTGACATAGGAGCTTTTCGATTTTTTCCAAATGGCACATCTTATCATGACTGAGAGCAGTTGTGCCAAGTTACATTGCAATCCTACTATAACTGAAGGAGTTGTGCTCTGGGTATGCTTAATTTTAACTTTCGACCTTGGGAAGTGACATTGACCTTGGAATTTTCTGAACATTTTTTTTTCAAATTGAAGACCTATTCAAGATAGAGAACGATTGTGCAAAGGTATTTCAAAATCAACTCGTAATTGAAGAAGATATATTCTGGAAAAACTTGAAATTCACGTTCGAATTTTAACCTTCACCTTTAAGTTATCAGAAATTTCATATTGCTCATGATAGAGAAAAAATGTGAAAGTTATAGTGAAATCCATCCATAGTTAAAGGAGCTATACCCCGGACATGCTAAACTTCAACGCCTGAGTTCTCTCCTGTACCTCGGAGCTATTTCAAGATTTGTTTTAAATTGCACGTCCGCCCACGATAAAGAACAATTGTGCCAAGTTATTTCGAAATTGATCCATGATGGAAGGAACTTTACTCTGGAAATGCTTAATTTCAAATATTTGACTTGAGTTATGACTTTATCCTTTGAGCTATCTGGGTTTTTTGTTTGAGTGTGTGTCTTGTTGTTTTGTTTTTGTTGTTGTTATCTTATGATTCATCTACCCATGATAGAGAACAATTATGCCAAGTTATTTTGAAATCCATCCATAATTGAAGGAGCTATGCTGTGTACAAAGTAAATTTACACTTGAACTGTGACCTATAGGTTGTAGCTACCAAAAAAAAAAACGGGAAAAAGGCGTCGGCGCAATATCAAAAGGAATTCAAATGTGAAGTTTTATCCTATATGGCCCAAGAGTTGTGGAGATATAGAGCCTTGATATTTTGTATAAAGTCATTTCCCTCTAGTCAACAGGGACAGACCTCCCCCCCCCCAGAAGAATTTAAATCTGTTGAAAACTTTGGTTGCAGGTTGCATTAAAAAAAAAAAAAAAAAAAAAATGATAAAAAATTATCTCCTCCCTACTTCCAATAGATTGCCCTCTTTTTATCATTACTAAAAGATTTGAAATCTGTAGAAAGCATTGGTTGCCATGGCAACATAAGTTGATTTCGAAAGGGGTCTCCTCCAGACCGAGTTTGAATTATGGCTTGAAGAAAAAGAAAGTTATATCTGGTAAGCGCCAGGACCACTGGTCCTCTTGTTTTCATTAAGCTGACAAAAGAACCCTTGGTCGATAAATAGCTGCCTCGACCATAAATTTTTATATATCGGCGCGTCAGTTTCAATATGAACAAACCGAGGCTTTCACTTTTGATTTATCCAATTAATGCCTAGGATAGAAACAGATATCAGAACTTTGACAACTACAATATTCTTTAACTGAATTCTGTGATAGACTAGATGTTGTCTGCTATAAATTAAATTTAACTACCGGCAGATGAATCATGTCTGCTTTCTATCACGTTATCATGTAGTATTGCAAGCTCGACAGTTTTTATGATCTTACATGTACATTCTTTTACTTCGCTGTTTGTTTGAAATGGGGCTAACGCCGCTTTTAATAGTATTTTTGTTATATTGTGACGGCTGAACAGTGAACTCCTGCTATTTCTTCCACGAGTACTACCAATGAATCCTTTCCAAGCACCCAGCTGCTTATCCGACTTAGGTTTACGATTATCCAACCACTGGTGGGAGACAAATGTCGAAAGGGACAATTACCGTGGCCGTAGGTCGAACCCTGGATCTAATAATTGGACAAAAAAAATTTTAAAAAATCGTGATTAATACTGATTTGTAGTTATCTAGTTCCCTTTTTCTACGATTGCGATAGATCCAACGAAGTGGGGTACAGTTTTCGGGATCTTTTTGAAATGTAATGGGCGTTTGAGAATCTTCAGATACTAATTGTCTGATGATTTCCGAAGGCGATCGTAAATGAAAATAAATTTATAGGTATATATCAAATAGGAAAATCAACTGGTTATTATATGAAAAATCTCTCACTTCATTGAAATAGCCAATTGTTTATCCTCTATATATTTTGACGTCATTGAATACATACTTTTATGTCGATATTAATTCGCCAATTCCCGCCTCCCTTTAGGTAAATGTAAAGGTATTTGAATCTTATTGTTTGTTTGTTGTTTTTGTTATTGTTAATTAAGATAAAATCAGAAATCCCTTTGTTTTTAGCTGTGTTTCTTTGATTCAACTTGCTATAAAAAAGGTAATCATCAATGAACTAGAATATCAACACCTTAAAGTTAAAAGATAAGAAATACCTCTGTTGGAGTTGATCATACTTACTTATTTATCTACAAAAAAACCGTTGGGATGATATAGATAAATAAGCCAAACTAAAAATACTGAATACCCTCATTTGTCTTTGAATTGCTTCAAGGTCTAAAGAGTCAATTTGAAACAAATAGCCGTGTTTCTAAGGTAAAATATGGATAAAGGTAATCAGGTTTTCCAGAATCTATCTCAAATGAAAATTCTGTTTAATGCGCTGTTGTTTTACTGAATTTTGAAGATGCGATGTCGATCTAAATGTGTTAGTTAACACACACACACACAAAAAGATAAAAAGATCACGATGGCATATACTTTTTGTTGTTTATTAACTTGACGTTTAATCTAACGTTTTCGCCTTTAAATAATGTACTCTATTTCGATATTTCGGCTAATGCCTTTTTCAAGAAATAACTCAGGGAAATGTCACATCTACATCTTTACACTCTTACTGTGCGGCCATATTGAATATTTGTTTTGGACGTCGCCGCTGGAAACATGACGTCATTTTGGCGTAATCAGTGTGACGTCATCCGGCGAATTGACGTTGCTATGTGTAAGGTCACTATTTGGCGCAATTAAGTCATTGAATACTGTTGGGAGAGTCCTCATGCTATTTTTAATGTTGCAGCCACTCGGTTTAGCTGTCTTAAGCCTCTGAATCCACAATCCCTCATGTAACTGGCGCTCTGTCCTTTCAGCCCCGTAGCATTTTCGTAACACAGCTACAGATACGTCATCTACGGAGTGATTTTTCATACCAAAGTGTGAATTGATTGGCTTATCCTTCTTCAAGCGTATATCTCGCAAATGTTCCGTTATTCTAGCGTTTATCTCTCGCTCGGTCTCACCTACATATATGGTCAACTGGCACTTTTTACAAATTAACCATATACTACATTTCTCGTACGACAGTTAGCCTCTTTTACTGTGTTGTAAGTGGAATAGCCCCTAGTATCCTGAATATCTCCTTTGTAGATTAACGGGCATATGTTACAGCTGTCGTCACATTTCGTTTTGTCTGTTTTAGTAGACTTGTTTGTCTTTCCATGCACCAACACATCGCTGAGACTAGTGTCTCTTCTGTAGGCTATGAGAGGTGGGTCCTTGAAAACCTGCTTCATTCTCTCAGAACGGTAAAGAACGGTCATATGTTGTCTCACGATCTTATGCACATCTGGTAGCAGATTGGAATATGTCATAACTAAGGGAACCCTCTTATTATTTTGATTTTTGTCTGTATTCTTTCGGAGTAGATCCGATCTTTCTGTAGTTGGGATTCTATCAATTTCCCACTATAACCCCTTTTTCTCAAGTGACTTTTTAAATCTGATCTATGCTTATTGTAGTCCTCAATCCTTAGTTATGACATATGCTACGGGGCTGAAAGGACAGAGCGCCAGGATGACAGCATAGTCTACCGGTGCTTGAATACGAATAACGAAATATTGTATCAGAATATCAATTGTGATAGTACATGATAATTGTTTTCATAAACAACATGTTTTCTTCAAAGATCTATAAAACAACACGAGTCTTCGTAAACCCATAAAAAACTGATCTGTAGACAGTCTAAATAACAACATAGTTGAATCTTTCTTTGATTGTACGACCATTTCTCTCAATACAAGTATAGGATAACTTTGCACAAATAGGAAGTGGAATACTTCTATTTTGTTATACATTGCGTGCCTTCCCTATTCTCAGCAGATACAAAAAACTTACTCAACTCAAAGTTGTATAACACATTGAAAACATTACGTGACAAGAAATTACATTTTTATTCACTTTAAAGAGGACGCTAGTCCACTTACTCTAAAAAATCGCTTTCATTCGTAAATTTAGCTTGTATATCTCATGGTGACTCTTTTATGGTTAGACAGATGAACAAGCATATGCTACAACTAAGCTGTGTTATGTAAATGACATACAATTTTAAGGCTTGTATAGTGCTGTTTGTAAGTCTGATTTTGATGGATATAAAATAACTTTATTTCCACTTTAATTACATGAAGCGAATTGAGAGTACTAAGCTTATTCTTATTTATGTCCTAAAAAGGCATTATTCCAACCATTTAGATATTAAAGCTATTTTTTTTTAATTCGCTTCATTAAACTGCAGCTGCGCTTGACAAACAATAGTTGTATCCTCGATAGGAAAAAATCATTCGGAAGTGTGATTCCTGTAATTTTTAATCTTTGTCATTCGGAGGCAAAATACTGTAAGTACATTTTTAAGCTGCGGACTAGTTCTAAACAACGAAATTCAAGATTCAACGCATTAAGTTTTGAAGAAATAACCTGTAACCGTATGATAGCTAGAAAAGTGCGTTATCGGCTGAACTACCCTGACTTAACAATACATTGTTCCGTTTAGCTTTCGATCTGGGTTGGTGAGAGGGACAGATACTATATGTTAAAGTCTGTTTTTGAAACCCGATTCCACCACTGCTTTTCGACCCGTAAGGCAACGAGGCACCACCTCAAGAGTGGGAAAAGTATTTGTTATTATCAGGCTATGAATTCTCCTTGGTGGCCGGGGTCGGAATCTTTGGCTATTTTACATTTCTGTATTGCATTGTTGCTTTACTTATTTTTCTTTTGTACAAATACCAATTTAAATAATCTACACAGGTGTCGATTTTTCCAGCATACTTTTAAAGTAATCCCCCCGTTTCAAGTGAGTGGTGTTCGGCTCAATCAACACATATTCTACTCGGCTCAATCAACACATATTCTGTATCGCTTCAACTGGCTTTCAAAGTATCATACCCAAAGCCTATTTATACTGTAGTTGGAAAGTTTTAGTCAACCACTGACCATATGTTTTTATGTAACTTTTTTTGATGAACAGGAGGTAAAACTGGCGGCTCTAGACTCCAGTGGTGATTTGTGACCTGTCTAGCGGAAAGCGACTCGTCAAATATATATAAAGTTTGACGGTAGACAGTTACACGGGGCGTCATCCATATTTATTTTTTATGATGGCTTCAAGTTATAAAACTTTGCCTTTCTATTCGGCGGGAGTACACATAGCCAAAGAACAGCAACATGTATTTGCTAGAAACAAAACTGTTATTCTATATAAATCAAAATTGATACCTTTATACCCGATCCCCTTTAATTTTGACAGGCAGTTAATTTATTCGATAAATACTGGCTGCCGCACAGAAATTAGATTTGTTGGTATTAGTTCTTTGAAGTACCCCAACGATACGATGGCGCTGTTCATGAAAACGCACATACACTTCACTAGGTGTACTTTTATCAAGACCATCGGTTCTATTACTGGAGCAGGTTGTGTTTTTTTCCCCTAAAAATAGACTTTTCGTATCTACTTTATAATTGTGTTTGTATGTGTGTATTTTCTTTAATTTTTTTTCTTTTTCGTGTCTGTTCTTTTCTCGCGCGCGCTTTCACGAGCTCATGCGTGCGTATGTGTGTGTGTGTGTGTGTGTGTGTTTGTGTCTTTCCACCCCTTTTGATAATGGAAGTGACAACTTTTCAAAACAGTTTTCTTCTGAGAATAGCTAGGAATAGCTTTACTAAGGTTTTATATCGTAATGAAGACGTATCCCTTTTCTCTCTTTATGGATGCTCTACATCTACATGCATCATGACAAGGACTTAGTTCGGTTTTTAAATGATCTATAGGGTCTTTATTCAGAGTGATAGAGGAAAACCTGCCCAAAGCATGTTACTTCATGACGTTGGAATATTCTGATATTTTGATGACGTAACAATTGTCTAATTATTGCTTTGCCCCTAAAAAAAAGCACAATTAAGCGTTGAAAACAATATGGGAAATGAAAACATTGCTTGTCACAAGCAAATTCTTCGTTATCCATAATTTGTTCTACATCAAAAACCTCACCAACATAAAGTTGTCGTCTTCTACTTCTTGAAATTGGGATCTGTATAAAATGATATCATCTCCTTATGTACCAAAAACAGTTGTAATTTGTCAGTTATTGAGATACTGGCATTTTATCTTTTTGTGAATCAGAAAGAAGGTCTTTTTAATGTTCAGAAAAATGGGGGAAAGTGTTGTTTTGTTTTTATTTTCTATTTGAGCTGGTCCTCCTTGAAAACGGATGGATTGTGTTCGTATTACTTTGACTATTAGGTTTAAAGATGACACATTAAGTTGAAGATGTCCATATTACCTTTGCAGGTTCACATTGGCGACGAAACAATGCTTAATATATAACCCATTCCCACACAATGACGCTTTTAAACGCCCCTAAATATGAAAGCTTTTGAAAACAATGTGGAGAATGAAGAAATTGCTTGCAACAAGCAAATTTCTTCATTATCCACAATACTTTCTATCCTAAAAGACGAAAAAAAAAAAAATCCATCGACCTGAAATTGTCGTCTACAGCTTTTTTGAATTTGTGCCAGTCTTAAATTTTGTTGTGTGGGAATGGGTTAAGCATTATATTTCATAGCAGTTGACCTGTCAGAGTTCTACTCAATGGTATTGACATTTTTATTATTTAGTTTCCTTAACCCATGATAAGTGATACATTTTTTTTTTTAAATACACTTTAAATTATACAAAAATAACGTAAATTTATAAATTTAAGAATGAAAAATAAAGATATTTCCGTTGTAAAAGTCTGCGTTTTCTGCAACGTTCATGGAGTTAGAGTTGTTGTTGTTGTTTTTTCTATCTTTTTTGTTTTTGATTATCGATATTTTATAATTCAAAGATCTTCAAATTAAAACACGGATTGAAAGTCAATGATTTAATACAGTTTGTTTTACATCTAAGGAAGAGTAGCTGGGGAAAATCATTAAAGTTTTCCGCTGAATCTCTACTTTCAAAGGGTCAAATCTAGATCACGCGATAGCTCCATTCACGGCTGATTAATGTCAGAAATTGTGATATATTAACGCCTTTTCTAGGAGAATCGGTCAATATTTCCGATTTTATTGTAGAGAGATATAAAAGTGGTTGTCATTTTGCGGACATCTTAATTAAATGATGATACCATAACCTTTTGACCCCTAAAGAAATAAGAATGTCCTATAAGGTATTTGATAAAAAATTATATGAACATTCAGTTGAAGAAGTATGTCACCACTGATCAAGCTCATTATACCGGAAAACCGTAAATTTAAGTCAGCTGTTCATGATGTCTATCTAATCTTAAACATTCGTTTGAAACACTTTTATACAGGTGCTTGTAATAATTCTTGGAAGTACTAGGAATAAGACGGGATTAATTTTGTATATGAATATTGTTAGTTATAGTTATAGCTCACAACATACAATTTACATGATGTAATTAAAGCGGATTATGTCGCGCGTATTGCCAGGATATGAGGAATAGCAATTCTACCGACCTAATTTTATTCAACAGCGCGAATTACACGTCAATCATGGTGCCAGTGTTCTGATGATTTTGTCGCTGCTGCGTCATACGCTATTCAATCAAATCGACGATAATTAAAAGACAGGGGAATAAATTTGATAACTTGAAATGATTAAATACAATTAAGATTTCGTTATTTGGAGAGATGGTTTCAAACGTTCAATATATCGCGAGCAAATCCTCGTAGTCTAAAATATTGATTTTATACTCAAATTAAAATCATCTTAAACTGGGAATAGACGTATGGTATACTGCAGGATCTTCAATAGTCGAGGGCGTACCGAAAATTCGTCTGGGGAAGCAGTAGTTACTACGTTTCGACCACAGACGATTTGTGACATGTAGCGATGATTTGATCAATGTGGGTAGTTAAGAAAAAGTAAAACAACCGATGAGCTTTCACTATCCGAGAATTAGTAAACAGCGAACATTGTCGATCTTTTTACTCTATAGAGTAAAAAGATCGACAATGTTCGCTGTTTACGAATTCTCAGAGTATCAAAATGGCCGATATAACGTATCATTCGTTACTTTTTGTAATACCTGACTTAATTGACCTTATTTGGTTAGGTTTCTTTTCTAGTCATACATACTTTTTAAGTCTCGACTACCTTTCTTGAAATTTAACACCGTTTAAGATTAATTGAATTAGATTGACTATTCTATCTCTCAAAACTCCTCATTCAACGAGAGAAAATAGTGAATTAGTATCACCCCTTCAACATTGCCTGCATATTTACTACGTAGTATTAGGTATAAACCTGCTTTTTAAGTGAACTTTTCACAGAAATGGGTCATTCGACGCCTAGCAAAATTGTATGCAGCGACTCATTTAAACTAGCAGCTCTTGTCTGAATGTTATTTTCCCTGATACACATTGTATATTTTTCAGATTTAGTTTAAGTTTGTTTCCTTCGAGTCAATAGTCATACCTGATTATCGACAACATAAAAATACCACAAATAATTAATATCAAGTTTGTAAAAAAAAAAAAAAATCCGAGTTTACGGGTTCAAAATTTCCTAGCATTTTATCAAACAACTGTGACGTCACTGTCTGGTTTTCACAGTCTCGTTATCACCTAAAAAATCGGGTCTTTTTTATGTAACTCGACTTTTTGGGGTACGCGATATAATTTATTTATTTCAAACGAAACGATGTCTTTCATTGGCTGAAAATGAATGTAATAATATTTATTATAAGTAATAATTTTAGTTTTCCACTGCGAGTTTCCACGTTATTAACCAAGCCCAGCGCAGCGTAGCGCCAGGTTATGTCGTATCTAATTGTCATAATGTGCACTATAACTATTTTGCCGATCGACCTTGTCAATTATAATGCCAGTCAGTTTTATTGAGTCAAACACTATTATGAGTCATGCACTGTTCAATCAAATCGACGAAACGAAAAAGAGGGAGGAGTAGATTCAATTATTTGAAATGGTTCAATAAATAGTTCGTTCCTTTCGTTTTAACCGTTCAAACCATCGCAACAAAGTCCTAGTAGTATAAGCAATAGATTTTGTGTTCAATTTAGAATTAGACGACAATAAAATCGTCTAGTATACAGAAAGATCTTCAATCGTCGAGGGCCGTTTAGATAATAGAATATCTACAACACGTCATGTTGCGTTGATGTGATCTATGTTGGAGTAGGAAACAAGAAAACGGCTTTAGTGAGGTTAATGATTCTTTCTTAGAACAGAAAAACAGTATGTTT
The DNA here is from genome assembly GCA_946902895.1 of Fragum fragum. Classification (NCBI taxonomy): domain Eukaryota; kingdom Metazoa; phylum Mollusca; class Bivalvia; order Cardiida; family Cardiidae; genus Fragum; species Fragum fragum. The sequence goes on along the minus strand of OX336377.1, from coordinate 32,662,001 downwards.
ATCGTCAATGTAGGCAAAATTCAAAAGACCCGCATTCATACAAAAGTTAATAATGAATAAGTAATATACCATTTTATCCTGCCTGCTCTCTTTGATACCTTTTTCAATATGTACATATAAAGGTCTGTCCGCAAAGAGAATTCTCTCAGAAACTGGTCACTCGACGAATTCGGAAATTGTTCGTTACGGCACTATTTGTACAGGATGCCGAGGATTTAAAGTTGTCGCCCTGCTTCACATGTGAATATAGAACCAATTGCATAAAAAAGTGAAAGGTCAGATCAAAAGTAACAGAGTAAATGTATCAAAGCCAAGTGAAAGTCGACCAGCTCATGAATACATTTTTTCAAAAATTATTGGCTTAGGTAAGAACTTTATCCTGTAACAAAAATAATTTAATTCAATTTTCTTAAAATCCATTTTCCCATGCTACATGAGGAATTTATCCAACCCAATCTAAATGGAACCATCGCTATTACGGTAATATCAATCTGTGCACATCTAACGAGATTCTTATGACAGTGTCACGTGAAAAGTATAAATTTAATTGTATAAAATATGTTATGTATACATTTCTTTTGACCCTTTAGGGCTTTCGAATTTGTGTTTGTTTGTTTGTTTGAATTGGGTTTTACGCCGCTTTCAAAAATCTTTCAGTTATATCGCGGCGGTTGGAGCACCTAACAATGGATTCCTGGTATTTCTCACACCAGTACTACCATTACACCCTTTCCTAGCCTCCAGCTGCTATCCCATATAGGTCTACGATTATCGACCCGTTGGTGAGACACAAATAGTCGGAAAGGATGAGTGCCGCCTTCGGGGATCGAACTCGAATTTTTGTTGTCATTTTTTATTGATCCCTGACAAAGGAACAATATTTCGAAGGCGCTAGGGTTATACATTAGTAATCCAAAAAGTTTTGTTGATAATCCAGAATTTCTAACTCTGTTTAAATACAATATATATACATATGTACACGATGCAGATATTTATGATGTTTGAGATGTAAATTTCGTAATATACAATGAGCTAGTGAGACGGCCGACATTCTTGTAAGAAATTTTAAAGTAATATGCACATGAGTTAGAGTATGGAAACGTTTTTTAAATCACAGGTCACCTTGGCCTTTGACCTATAGGCCCCAAAAGCAATAGAACGCCTCCCTGTATCATTGGCAGCAATTGTATGCAGATTCGTGGATGTAGCTCAATTGCTTCTGGTGTAAGGTCGCGAAAGCGATAGAACTCTATACGAAAAGACGGTTGGAGTGACATGACGAATCTTACACGCTCCCTCAACGTCGTAGGTGTAGGTATAACAATGCCTCTATACTGCTTAGTTCTTGAAACAATCCACTTTTTGAATTGTACATTCAAAAATCTTTCTTCATTAAGAACCTAGGTGAGCGATCTAAAGTCATTGTAGTCCTCGTGTGTTTTATATAGGGTTGTCTCAGAACTTTAGTCACAAACTTCACATGTGTATCGCATAGGAAATGAAAGATTCTTTATGATTGCAAATAGTGGTAAAATAACTCACCAAAAAAGGAAAAAATCAGACTGGTCAAAATCGATAAAAAGATGCAGACCACAATACATATACTTCAACCTTGAAAAAAGTTGAAAATAATTAATACATAGGTAGAAATTTTACGAGAAAAAGAAAAATAAGCTTTTTAGAAGTTAATATTTTTTTGTGTGTCACAATGCCTAATTGTTAGATAATGGGTTGATAAATTCATTTGTTAAAGAACACCCCCTTTGGTATAATTCTCATATTTCACCCCAAAACGGATTTCTAGGAAAATGCAATGCAAACATTTAAAGAAAGGACCAAGAACAAGTCTACCAGTATTCATGTTTAAGAAACGAGTCCAAATGTATATAAAGAGAGAAAGAATGACCGAATTGATGATATTGAGTTTTTTTTCATGTTATTCACATTTTTTTGCTTGGGTTAGTGAATCGGACAAATAGTTAATACTATTATTTGTAAATGAAAAAAATCAAAGTTTTGTAGTTAAGGCTGTTTTTTGTATACAAACATATATCTCTCTCTCGAAAATTGGTAAAAAACATAAAAAAGGGTCTTCTTCTTTTAGGTAGCAAAAAGTCTGTTTTGATAGTTTAAATGAACAGACAAAATTTTGAGGTTTTCTCAGAGTTCAAACGAGTGCAAACTGCCGTTTGAGGCTTAACCACTAAATCCACTGAATGTATACGCCATAAAAGTAGTTCTTGTGTATACTCGGGCATATTGTGTTCAAAATGACTGGCCACAATAATTAACTTTATTCAAATTGTAGAGAACGCCTTCAAAGCATGCTATACAGCCCATTCCCATTCAATCCCGCTTTTTAAGAATTCCCTAAAAAAGGCTTTGGAAACATGGTGGACAATGAAGAAATTGCTTGTAACAAGCAAATTCTTCAGTGTCCACAATGTTTACTGCCCTACAAATGGCAAATAAGAATACATAACAAAACAATGCTTTGCTAGCTTATAGTACTTTCAGTACTTTGATTGTGATTTATGCGGAATATCTTGGTAAGCGTATAGCTCGGCATATTCCGGGCTTATTGAGGCCGTGTGTTTTAATAGGTTAAATACAGCTGCATTGTATAAACTATTTCAAAATTAAATGACAAGGAAGTTTAAATGAAATGATAAGCATTTGGAGATGTTGGTATATATTTCAAATCTCTCTTTTTTCTTCTTTTTCTCTCTCTCGATTTTATCTGAACAAATAAACCGTTTGAATTACTTCTTAAAAAATCGTGGGCTAAGTAGCTTATTGGTTTAAAATCGCTATTAAAAGTTCTTCACTCAGAAATTCGAATGTTTATACTACTTTCTGAAAATATGACTTAGCTGCTTCAAATTATTCGAAAAATGAGAATACTTTGCTGGTTCTTTTTCCGTGTTTTCATAGTCCGAAATGCATGAGGTTATATAGTTCGGTTTACGTGAAAGGAGATAACTCCTGCCAACTTCATTGACAGTTTAAACTTTGTTATATCCCGTTCTTTATCGAATTCAAAGACTTTCAATAATTAAAAGGTGAAATCGTTTATAATTCATTCTATATTACATTATAAATTGGCCTCGACTTTGCGCTTAATCTATCTAAAACATGGCAGCACAATAACCCTTTATTTGAAAATGTGTTGTACCGCAAAAGATATTTGATTTAAAGAATTAATGAACGAAGCACAACCCCAATGGAATCGAAATTCAACGCGTATATACGCTTTTTTATTGCCTTATTTGTTCTTTTTATTGCGTATCAATTATGTCATTGGTTTCTGCTAGCAATTCTGTGGTTTTCGAATAACCCGGCCTAACCCGATATAGGGCATAAAGAATATTACACATTAAATTAAGTTTACACGGAATGAAGAATATCAAATACGAGAACAAAAAGATTTTTTTTTCATCATTCATTTTTTAAAATGACACTGACAACTATTGGGAAAAAAAAGATTGTTTTTCAAATAGTAGTCAATATCATATACCTTTTTCACTGACAGTAGGGTATATCAGTCAAAGACAGATAACTCTGACGCAATAACTGTCGTAGAAATGGACCGTGAAAATTTGTCTAAAATTCAAAGACGTGCTATTCTTCGAAATATGTTGCAAAGAAAAGAACAATGAGTGAAAAAAAGTGGCCTGAAACACATGACTGTCACAAACGTTATATTTGACCAAACGAGTTAGCCAAGTTTTTATATAAGACCATGGACATCTGAGTGGAAAGTAAATATGAAAAAGATTCGAAATCAGGTCATAACAAAGGGGACGTTTTTTGGCTGAATTACGAAAATGAGCTTCTAGTAAATATTAAAATTACATGATCCAGTACAAAGGTAAATTGTGTCTTGCTATTTTTGGTAATGAAGCTACTGAAATATTGAAATATACTACTGTTTTTATGTCCACATACTCAGTTAGTAGGCATACCCTCCGGCGTCTATCTGTCTGTCTATCTTTCCACCTATAATTCTTGTCGGGACAATTGCTTAGTAACGATTGGACCGATTTTGATGACATTTCACACACGTATCCTGTACCGGCTCTAGTTGTGCATATCTTTTTCTCTTTTTCAACAATAACGACATTTTAAAAATCACGGGGTATAACCTGATGCGTGTAACTTCAGTTACTGGCGGTAACCAGGAAGTGGATTTGGTCTGTCAAACGTCAAACTGACTCGACCAATGTCAATCAAGAACCTGTTTTTGTGAACAGAATCGGTCGGGTTTATTTAGGTCGTAGTACCTTCGAGTTTTCTTTACTTTGGTAATGCCATAAAGACAAGCATGCACATGACTTAACTTGAACAAGTATCGGACGAGCTAAAGGATAAGATTTGATAGAAACCATATAGTACGTGTCTGTCTGTCCGTAAAGATTAACTAGTGTGCGAAATACCAGGAATCCATTGTTAGGTGCTTCAGCCGCCACGATATGACTAAAATACTGTTAAAAGTGGCGTTAAACCCCATTCAATCAATCAATCAATTAATCAATCAACAATTGCGATACAAATGGATTAAGTACCTTATACATCACATAATACCTATTTTTCATATTACAGATAGTTGATAAAAAAATAAAGGAAATTTGGAAGAAATGGTAGAGAGTCTATTTAGTTCATCAAAAGACACCAACTTTTTTATATTTGAAATTGACTGACGTTGCAGATGGCGATTTCAAACACAGTAAATTTCGAAAATGTTTGTCTTCATAGGTAACGAACAATACTTCAGCTTATTTGGGTTTCTTCATTTACTTGCATCATATTCGCTCAGTTACTAACATCAATTACCCCCATCAGGCCAGTTTTTTAAAACTTATTTACAGCTCTGATACTTAACTTATACAGAGTAAGCGAGTATCAGACATTCTTATGATAGACAAACACTTGGTAAGTAACTATTACTTTGTGCGCTTTATAGATAAAAGAGCAAAACAACTATTCGCATAATTTCGGAGTCGCCATGTTGGATGGGCATAACTGCAGTTACCCGCATCCGGTTATACCCTATGAAAATGGTCATCATTTTAAATCGACATTTTCTTGTCTGTACGAATACTCAGTACCCACAGGATAGACCTTGATAAAAACTGCAAATACTTGTTCAGTAGAACCTCGAGTTGTGCACACCTTGTTTTAATTTCCGTCGCTTTACAAAAGGCCATCATTTACTCCATACATGTCTGTCTGTCCGTAAAGATTAAGTTGTACGGGAACATTTTGATTTGGATGAAACTTCACATGTTTTATCAGTATCAACTCTGGCAATACATTTTTCTCAGAAAGACCGGGGTTTTCAAAATGCCTGTCAGTATACTCTGCAACCAACATTTACAATCCAACCGATTTTGAAGAAACTTCACAGACGTATTCAGTGTAACATCTAATTTCGTATGACAATTTGTCCTTTTTAAAATGACCACCAGTTAGAATTACTAGACCCTTTTCTTTCATGAAAAAAGACTGCGAGTTTCAAATTGGTCGTCATTTTACTTAATCTATCTACAAAACATAAAGAAATTTTCAGTGATTGATATGTTGAGTATTTTTAAACATGGTCTACATATGTCACCTATAACAAATTCGTATAACCCGTTCCATTTATCTATGCAATCCTTGAATGTTGTTGGCTTAGATTTGAAATTAAACAAACAATTTGATTTTGAAGAATAAGGCATGTAAATGTAATTGCTGTATACGTCACTTAACATTTAGAATGATAGGATTTCTACTTTTCTTTTCTAAATGTTTTATAAAAGGTTGGTTCAATTCTAGAACTGTAGCGATTCCCACTTTACTGGGCGAGAAATCATTAAAACAATTTTCGCACTGTGCTATTAAAGGATATAAACATCAGAGACAGAGTTACATATCACATCGACTCTGTGTTTAAATTGTCAGTCATTTTCAATAATTTATCATATTTAGGACATTTCTTTATATATACTTACCTATATTAGACGGATTAATTTGAAAGCTTCATTCTTATGTATATATACTTACCTATATTAGACGAATTAATTTGAAAGCTTCATTCTTATGTGGTCCTTCTCAAACACATGTTCACGTCCTTGAGAGGGAGAGAAGCAGTGGCTGAAATCCACATTTGTCCATTTTTAACGAACCTCTACCCCATCATTCGAGCCATAAAAATAGTTCTCAAGTATTTCGGGAATATTTCAAACTCTAGACTTCTCTCAAAAGCATGCTATTTTACCCAGCCCACTCAATTCTCCTTTTTCAGCATCTGAAGAAAAAAGATTTTCTAAATTCAACCATGCTTTGCTAGCTTACAGTACTTTCAGTACTTTGATTATCATTCGGTTTAGAAATTCTTCTGAATGAATGTTTATGCTTAACCCATTGTCATAAAACAGCAAATTAGACTAGTCCAAATTTAAAAAAGTTGCAGACGACAATTTTGTAGTCAGTGGAATTCTTTATCTTTTAGAGTAGATGATATTTTGGATAATAAAGAAATTGTTTGTTCGTGTTTTCCAAAGTGTTTGTCATTAGGGGCGCATAAAGCGGTATTGTGTGATAACTGATAAATATCTTTATATAATTATCACTATTATTTCAGAAAAAGACCACCTCAATCTTCGATATCGAACAAGTTTGTTAAAATCAAACTTAAAGAAACAGGATTATAAATAATTGATTGAATGGGTTTTAACGCCACTCTTGAAAGCATTTCAGTCATATAGCGGCAGCTGGAGCACCTAACAATGGATTCCTGGTATTTCTCACACTAGTACTACCACTGCATCCTTTCCTAGCCTCCAGCTGCTATACCACTTAGGTTACGATTATCCACTAATTGGTGAGAGACAGATGTCGGAAAGGATATGTGCCGCCGCTGGGGATCGAACCAATAACATCCCGTAATTGAAAATTGGGGGTCTGGTGCGCTACCGACTGCGCTAGAAAGTTAACCCATATGCTCTCACAATTTCTTATGCCACGGCTGTGGATCATTACCCAGAATGCAACGCTTTTTTCTAACAATTTCTCTGCATCTTGCTGCAGAAAACTAAAGACTTTTTTCTCCTTATTATTTCTTCAATATTTCTCTTTCCTAAATGGATGCATGTTTTCCATTCCGCCAAGCAAAAGCTTGACAGTTTATCAGAGGTCCATAAAAATGGCGAGTGTTTCATTTGGTATGGACCTTGTTATGCAAGAGGCTACGGCCATTTTCGCTATAAGGATCCCAGAGGTCCGCCAGGGGCAGATTTTCGAACACGTACAGCCCATAGAATGGCTGTTATTATTGCAGAGATTAACCTTGAGTTGGATGCTAGGATGGATGCAAGTCATCTCTGTAATAATGAGCTGTGCGTTAATGTCACCCACATCAGCATGGAGGGAAGTTCCACAAACAATAGCAGAAAGTCCTGTTTTTCAGCTGGCAGATGTTTCGGCCATGTTAATAATCAAGGACAGAAGCTGCTCGACTGTCTTATAAGGCTGCATAATGTAAACTAATGTTTTCTACCTTTATTACTGAACGGTGGCATAATAGGGGATGCAGGGTCAGTAACCATTCTCTTTCATATTATTAAAAAGGCAAAGCCTTACAACGATCTCATTTTGTAATTGTTGACAGTTAAAACTCCAAAGATGTATGCAAACTCTATCATGCAATATCATTCTGGATGGAAATTGTTGCTATCTTAAGTAAAATAAGCAATTATATTTTGTCTATTTTTTAGTTATTTTTCTAAAATTGATTATTTGAATTTCTATCACTTCGATTTACCAATGTCATTGTTATATAGTTTTACAAAATGGGAAAGGATAAGGTAATTGGTCCCCAAATATGACTGAGAAACCAAGAGATCACATTAAACGGTGTTTGGTGTTTTGAATTTTTTTCTTTGTTTCCTCCGTCATTGATATGTACATGTATTTACAAAAGAATTTAAAAAATGACGGTTTCAAGGGAGGTAATCTGTAGTGGTACAAAACGGAAACCCCAAGCACAGTAACATTCTGACTAAATATTCAGATATTTGAGATTCTAGAGTACGCACAGGATTTTTGAAAGATTTGACCTTCTGGCCTAGTTTTTTACACTATGAAACCCAATATCGATTCGAACTTGACCAAGATAAACTTTCTGACTAAATATCAAAACATTTCACCCAAAAATATAGCCTTTAGGGCGCATGCAAGGTGTTTTTTTTTAAGATTTGACCTTGTGGCTTAATTTTTTATCTCATGTGTCCCAATATCAAATTTTACTGAGGTTTCATGGAGACAAACAATCTGACCAAATATCTGGAGATTTCAGCCAAAATTATGGAAACCAGAGCGCGCACAAGGTTTTTCTAAAATTTGACCTAGTGACCTATTTCTTATCCCATATGACCACGTGTCAGACCTGACCGAGAGTTTATGACGATAAGCTTTCTGAACAAATATCAAGACATTTAGCTAAAAGTGTGGCCTCTAGAGTGAACACAAGGTTTTTCTCAGATTTTACCTACTGTTTTACCCCATGGGACCAAAACTTGACCGAGAATTTATGATGACAAATATTCAGCCAAAAAATCACGGTATTTTACCTAGAGTGCACACAAAATGTCGACGAACGAAACAAATCACACGCCGGACACGACATGATCACAAAAGCTTACTTTGAGCATGTTGTGCTCAGGTGAGCTAAAAACTGCTTCGTTTGCAAAAGGCTAATTGATGATATACATTTTATTGAATTTTCTTCCAAATCCATCATCATGTCAGGATATGTAAGATTGATTGATTGATTGCATGACCTTCAACACCACTTGGTGAATCAAACTTGGATTTTTGTTATTTCTCACAGCTGAACAACCATAAAATTCAATCTGAGTCACTCATCCTACTAAGTGGTATTTCTTATCATTTACCTATTGGTAAGAGATAAATGATGCATCTTGCGATGGCTTTCGCAAAATATCAGAAAGAATGTTTGCTGAAATAGGGTTCAAACTCCGACCCTAGCACTAAGAGCATATGGTGTTATCAACTGAGTTAACTGTATTCAGCAGGTAAAGTAAGACAAGTTTACAAGCTAGTATGCAGTGATACAGTATAATATTTTTAAATAATCTTTTCTAGAACCGATATCTTTATTCAAATATTTGTTTCGCGGACCTGTTGATATGTCACTTTTGACTGGCAGTGTCGAATATATCATTTTTCATGAGTAGAATTGGATTTAAATTTTTACTGGTCTACCAACACTCATCAAGGTCGAATGGTGCCATATCAATGGGTCTGCCCGAAACAATTGAAACTGCCTCTATGTCTATAGGCAGTTACTGTAACGCGATGATCCATCGATATGAATTGTTTATGACTTTTTAATGTGATAAATATCGACAAAAATATTAATTATCGAAGTTTAAATGGGTTGGTTTGATGAGTAAAAAACAATGTGCACTTATTTTGTGATATATTTGACTCGGAATCAATATATCCACGAAACAAGTTACATTATATAGAAACATTATAATTACGTAATTGAACATAAACAATGAAACAAGAGGCGCTTGATTGCCTGATTAGCTCCACCAGCTTGAGTCTACCTATCGTAAAGCTAATCTAAATCTATTAAAACATGGGAACATGGGAACATCTCAAATAAAAATTATTACCCTTTTTGCAATTTACTTTATGGGAGGAAATTTTCATCTATGGAATAATTATTCTCCGTCAAGCAGTATCAATCATTTCCCTTGAATCACTGTGTGATCTCCATCTGAAATTTGACCATTCCCTCTAAGCTTATCAAACCTATGAAAATCTTTTTTTTTTTTTTTTTTAATCTAAAGGATCAACAAAAGATCTTTCCCGAAATTTTCTTTAAAAAATATCCTTCGATTTTCAACCAAAAAAATTTCAACATTTTCACCTTATACGATATATTGACATATGCTCCGCACCATGTTGTTTAACCATATTCAATCAAGGCATATTCTGACAAGCAGCCACCGAAGAAAAATTTCTGTAAAATTTGTTTGAAATCTATCAATTAGTTCCAGAGAAGACGTTTAAAATTGTATATGCACCATATAGAAAGTAGACCACATCCCCAATAACGGACATGCTTTTCATACAATCAAAATTCTTTGTAAAAGTCTGATAAATGGACACAAAAGTATCATTCCATCGAAATTGGGTTTTAATCCATCGACTGGTTTCTGATAGAAAAATCACTTTTTACCATATATGGAAATACCCGGTCTATAAAAACCATTTTCCACCAATTCAAATTCTTTTTAAAGAATCTGATAAAGAGTCATCAAATGGCAATTCCTGTGTGTTTTTTTTTTTGTTTGTTTTTTTTTTTTTTTTCTATAAACCAATCCATTGGTTTAAAAAGGAGAAGGTTTTCGAAGTTTTCACCATATACTGAAATTATCTCCTCCCAGTAAAGCCATGGTTTTTATCTAAACAATTTTTTGAAGGAATCCGATAACGGGCCACCCAAAAATCATCCCTTCGAAATTCGGTTGAATTCTGTTCAGTACTTTTTGAGGAGAAGATGTTTTAAGTGAAAGTTGACGGACGCACGATGGACTGAAAACCATTGAGTAGTTGTCTGTTTTTCTGCCAGTTGAGTTAAAAACTAAAACCATTCCACGATAAGATTTTTAAGTGCCATCGCTGATGACCCTATTTTCCAATACTGCCCTTCACGCATCTGGACCAATAAAATACTGACTTTACAGGTAGTTCTAAAAAAGGAGCATCTGAGTTTCATTATATTTTGAGTTGGGAGTATTCTTCCCAAAGCATTTCTTCAAAAATGTTACTTTAGAAGCTGGAAAAAATTGATTAGAATTTGTATCAGTTAAAGAAACATGAGGCAACTTCTGATACAACCATTTTTCTAACAAAGACGTATCATTTAAAGGAATCGTTCCTTGTTGACATGTGTCTCTCAGCAATGGGTGGATAATCCTACAATATACAATGTTTGTATAATTTTCCCCCGCGAAGTTTGCAGCAACAATGACAACAATACCATTGATCAAACAATAAATGGCAATTATAGTACCGTATGCATTTGCATTCCTTGTCGTTTTGTTTCCGAAAGAGGTTAATGATTATTATAGAAAAAAATACTTGGCTGTAAACATGGCCCTTTGATAATCACCACTACTTGAAGGTCAAAACTGTGTAATTGTATATTTTAGGGTTTGGGCTTTATTGATGCACGTAAAAAAGGGCACGCCTATAAATGTGTATTTTATTATTATCAAATTTACACGAGCTTCGCACGCGTTAATCGAAACACCACATCGATCCCTACAACAAGACCCGAATACGACTAAGTAGTTTAATATTGTCAATCGTAATATAGATGACTATAATTGATTTTTATACGAGATGTAAGTTTCCGAAACTAATTGAGGGCGGAGTAAACATATGTCCAGTAGTTTGGTTTCAAGGCATCCTTTAATTTCAAATACTGGTGCAAATACATTTTTAATCGTAGTATGGTTTCAAGGCATCCTTTAATTTTAAATACTGGTGCAAATACATTTTTAATCGAAGGATTCAAGGTACACAGAGGTAAGTGAATTGATGTGAATGTTGATAAAACGGCATGATTCCTGGTGTAATTCATTTGAACCTAACCATCGTCTTTATTTGTCAGCCACAAAAACAACATTAATTTTAAATTCAAAAGAATACATCGAGTTACCTGACAATTTTCTCAGCTACGTGAAAAACGTCACTGTTATTTGGGAAAATGGGCGGAGACTGTGAAGGTTAGTCAGTATCAGGATGGGGTTTAAGTCAACGACTCGTTTTGAAAAAAAAATATATTTTTGTAATAGTGTCTGCGTAATCATAATTTCTGAATACGGCCTTTCATATAAAAGAAACGGATAAGAAACTCTGTAAAATAGACATAAGAAAAGAGAACCAGATCTAGCACAGATATAGTGATTCTGTTACTTTCAAAACGGTCGCGTGATCGTTATAATGATTATTGAGGAAAAATACATCCAACACAAAAAAAACATCAGTCAAGAGCGGAATATGTATCACCAAAGAGCGAACAGAGAGTGTTAACATTAGTAATTAAATGGGGTTCTTTTGGAAGGGCAAATACAATTTACATGTAACTTCAACTTGTTTCATTTTTTATACTGATTTTTTAGTTCGATTGCGATAAAAGCTTAAGCTCTCGATCACTTACAATCCAGATGTTTTCACGTCCCTGAAAGAGAGGCAGTGGCCTAAGTCTACTGCTACCCACTTTTAAGGCTGGGCAGACTGAGGCTGGATATCAATTGTCTTGTGTATAAACACACCCCGGTGACAGTAGGGCTCGAACCCGTGACCTTCAGATCAAGATTCAAGCACGTATACTACTCGCCATCGAGGCAGTCATGTTTTAAAAGTGATGCAGTGAGGAAGGGAGCAAATATATGACGATAAGATTGATGACTATATGACATTCGAAAAACAGACAAAATTAATCAAACACAGGTAGATTATCCAATTGCTCGGTTTAATTTTTATTCAAAAGCTCAGGGAGCAAAACAGCAAAACTATTTAATCCTGTTTTTGTTGTCTAGCACAAGCTTACTATGTTCCATACTTTTCACACAAAACACCTGGACCATAAGGAAGTGATATAAAATACCAAATGTGTACTCCAAAACCACAGTTCTAATATTGCTTCTGTTTATGTAATTTTGTTGTTTGTTTGTTAGTTTATGTGTTCCGTATGTGATATTAAGCAATTGACGGATCTCTGGATCTGCCATACGACTTCGCTTGCCTTTGGGTCGATCCTAAAATGCTTAGGTGATAATCATAATATCAGTTTGACATTCAAGACGTCATAACAGACAGATTCGAATAATATAGGAAGTGTGTGGTCGCCCATTTCCAATGAATAAAATGGGTAGTGTGTGATCTCCTATTTCCCATGAATGAGCATTAAATATCAGCTCACAAAGGCATGATCGAGCACGCGTATCTGTAATGCTCTAATATCATCGGATTACGTTGTCATGAGAACCCTTGTAATTTACAAGAACGAATGCATTACATATAAGCATACGTTTCTGCTTTAAACCATATTTTAGCAAAATGTTTTCTTGTTCATATATAAATGCATGGGTTTAACACACTGTTTATAGTTCATTTGTAGTCTTTGTCGATTTAGAAGTTACAAAACCGGCCACCTGGCTTTAAAATAAAATATTTCTTGAGATTGGTAGAACATGTTGATGTTTTTACAAGTTATGATGTCATATTACATATTATTCAGAAATTATTTGTTCTTTTCGATGCATCATGGCTAAAATAAAAACGCGCCACTCTCACAGTTTAACCAACGTCGCTTTATTGACCAATCGCGGTGGTCAATTAGATAATCATTCGGCCAATGAAATCATTCATTTAGAATGGAAGCTCAGTTTGAACTCCGACATTGGTCGCCAATTTGGTGAATCATTTTTGTTGGTATGGTGACTTATACGTCGTAAGTACAGCTATTAAATCTGTAGTTACGGCGTTTAGGTTGCCAACCAACCTTTCTACTTATTTGTGACATGCTACTTGCCAATAATTTTGCAAAAGAACGAAGCGGAACTTCCTCTCGCAGTCAATGGGCGGGGCCAAATGAGTCAGTAGGCAGGGCCAGCGATTTGTCAATTATGAACAAGCAATTTCGGCCAAATTTATTATTACTTTTTATAATTATAATTATTATTTTTTAAGTGTGCTTGTCTTTCAACATAGCCATATTTGGTACAGACGTGAGGGTTATTGTTACATAGAGACAATCGGTTTGAATTCATAATTTGACATAACGTCAATGAACGTTGCCTGAATTATGAGTTATTGTGCACATATTTTACAATCTCATAATTAGCACCATTAGCTTCATGCATATTAAAAAGGTTAGCTATTGAATAGTATCCATAGGAAGAGTCTTCAATGGCATCAAGGGCTGACTAAAAAGTTCCAGTAATCATTTATAACTGTTGTATTCCACGTCCGATCGCTTTCAAATTTCTACTTGCAATCAAAGTATTGAAAGTACTGTTGGAAAGCAAGTTTGGGTGTTCTGCTTTCAAGCTGTCTATACATTTGTTCGAAGAAGAGAATTAATGGTTTTTCTTTTGATTATATACAGCGCTGTCTAAGAAATTTGCTAGTTTTTTCTACCCAGAAAAAGAAGGTTTAAAAATATCATGAACCTGCTAGCAGCACTTGCAATGAGACTATATTTATAATCTAACTCTGTATGAAAGTTTCAATAGTATTTCAGAGAAAATACTGCTAAAACATTTTCCCACACCATCCTCCTGATGAACAAAGCTCTGGAAAACATTGGGGAAAATGTAGAATTTTTCTAAAAAAAAAACAGTTCATTCCTTGCCCATATATTTTTCTTTCCAGTAAGTGAAAGATTATGAAATTTTATAAACTTCAACAAATTGACTTTAATTGGAATCCATCTAAACTTTTGTCATCAGGTAATGGGTTATTGGTAAAGTTACACTTTATTACCTTATTTCACCTGTAAAGGAATAAACTGTATGAAATTTCTAGCAGACATCGGTATCTCCATTTAACCAATTACCAGACGACTTTGGACTTAGGACTAAAACTGGTAGCCCTTCATCTGAGAGAGGCAGTATCGATATATTTATATATAAGGGCAGTAACCCAGTCAACTTAGACTGATCCAGTTTCATAGATGTTACAGACGATGATTTTGAGTTTGTAACAGACGATGATTTTGAATTTTTGAGGTACAATACAATACAATACAATTTTCTTTAATTCATAATATAGGCCTCCGGCCCATGATATGTTTACACTATATTAACAATATCATGTTGCATCCCATTGACAGTATAGCATGCAGAAGTGAAAGGTTACATTCAAATTTAACATGTCAAGTGTTGATTTAGTTCTGCAATCCTGCATCCTCATCTTTAAACAAGCTGTAGTTGCAAGATTTCAGAAGTAAACCGACCCCCGCTTTTTTTCGTTGTGATCGAATCATTTGCTATAACAAAGTCAAGGTATTGAAGTTAATTTTGTTGAAGTACACTAATACATGTACATGTATGTAAAATGTAAATTTATTGATGGAATTACATTTAAAATTTACTTCGTATGCAAATCCTTTTTAAAACGGTTCATCGCTCGAGATTTAAATGGTGATTAGAGGGAACGGGGTTTACCTGCCAGCAGAAAAACACGAAGACTGTAAACATTACCATTTTAGATAGCACTGTTCATTTGAGCTTTTTATTATTATTATTATTGTCAATGTACATCGTCAAAGTATAATAAGTGATATATGAAAATACACAATTTTCTTATTTTAGCATCACAATCTGTGACCATTAATCGATAAAAGTGGTTTAAACTTGTTCCATCTTTATACCATGTGAGTAGGTATTGCGCTCATATTTGTCTGTATTTGTCACATAGGAATAGTGCGTGATACTCACAATCAATTGATGTAATGTTACATACATTGTAGCAATAATCGCAAATGCGTCGTTCTATTGGTACATTAGTGTGTCTACCGACTTCTATACCCAATTTATGATTAAAGCACCTAAATCTTGAGAAAGCTCTTTTGAATTTATATGACATATCTATTATTAGATAACGTTCAACGTTTAACAATGTTTTAAAATGTTTGTAGTGATGACACCTACTTGAGGAATCTACGGAATTATGCCAATTTTGTCCGCTGTTATCAATTAATCTTTGCTTAACATATTTAATGAACTGTATTGAATTTCCAACATCTTGTGATAGCCATACTCTTAATTTCTTAATTTACCAAGGTGTTCCAACGATTTTCTTCTTGATGGCATTAACAAGCGTTATTGTGTTGGAATGAGTTAACCATAATCTTTTTTAGAATGTACTACACGTTTAATGTACATATCTGTTTTTAGAATAACAGCAGTAAAACTGAACAGTTAGGTGAACTCGATCGTATGACCCAATTTTCAATTATATTTGTTGAACCATAATCAGGCAAATTGCTACATCGTTTTCTTTTATTGTTTTAAGACTTGTTTGGTTAAAACAAATATCGGGCGACCAAGCAAATGCATTCTGTATAACGATAAACTTGAATCGGCAGAATATTCGATTGTTTTTCATCTAAATTTCCTATTTTCCCCCTAACTATTTTCTGTGAGTAGTTCAGAAAGTATTTGTCCCACACCAATTTGCATACGAGTAATGCCAAAGGAGAGCTGTTTGCTCTCCAAACATAGTATCTTTCGCTCACTATTTGATGGTTTAATATCCGATTAACGCGAACCTACGAACGCATTACCCGGAAACACAATGTAAAAACATCCCGGAGGACAAATCTACGAGACCCTTTAGGAAAAGAAACAGGGCGAAATGGTACTTTACGTAACGGTTAAAAAAACTTAGTAAATTTGGACTTGATCCTTCTGGAATGCTTTGTTTGTTACCGAAAAAATGGGTGAAATAGTAGTTGAAGACACAAATTCTTACTGGTAGAGTGGTTATTTGTACCATTGTGCTATAGTTAGAGTATTATATGGTGCTGCAATATAACCCATTCTTTAATACAATCTGTACAATTATCTACTTTTCCGCTAAAATGAAGTAAACTGAGTGATTTAAAATAGTATAAGTAACGAGATAAAATAATAATAATAATAATAATAAAAATAAATACGTAAGATAAAAGCTATAATGAAACCTTCGACAATATCAAATTTGAACATCTCTTGCTATAAAGAATTTTAAAAGCGATTAATTGCACCAGTTAATTCTGAAAGTAGTAAATGTATTTCGATGCAGAGTTTGGCAATTGAACTTTTGCTGAAACAGATGAATTGCTCAAGACGAATAGATGAAAGCAAATATGTGGCTTTTCTGCTTTAAACATAATGTTTTCCCTAAATTTAATTTTCGTTGTAATAAAGTGCATTAATTCATCAAATGAGATCTTTACCATACTTACTTTTTGAAGAATATATAATATCTTTGTTAGGTGCCATAGTGAATTTTCTCTTTATACTCTCATCGCTTATAAATAAATAATGCTATGATATCTGATATCTGCAAATGTTGAAAATTATTTTATGCACACCTTGATGATCTATTACACTTTTATAGGCATTCAAACCAAAGACCGACAATACGATGAATCTATTCTTATTCATTTCTATGTGGTAAATAGCTTGTAAGTTGAATTATTCGATTACGGAAGATAACTGACCCCGCCCACTAACTACATTGACCCCGTCCATCGATCTCGATATTTATATGATTTATATTTTAAGGTTTATGGCCAGTAGCGGGTAATATATAAGTAGAATTGGAGGTTCACAACATAAACATGGTAACTACAGCTTGAATAAGCTTAACAAAAATGGGTCCACGCCACACTTCTGGTCTAAATAAATTTAATTGCGGTTGGTCAATGAACTACTTTGTTGTTATATTTATACTTTTGAAACACCTGTTACATCGAGCAATTGGTTGGAAATCATTTGTCGGTTATCATTTTCAATTCAATTCGTTAAACAAATCATACCATACCGTACCGTAACCGCTTTAGAGGTCTGGAATTTGTAATGATGACGACTGAGGTTTCCATTTAATCAAATATTCAATAACTTATTTTCAATAACTATTCAAAGCATGTCAAAATTTTTATTACCATCCCTCATTCGTTCTCTCATTAAAATAGAAGATGATTTTAAAAATAGAGCTTTCAAAGCACTTTCAAAGTAGTTTTACACGGTATAAGTTAAATATTATTGAAATTTTATCTAAATGTTATTAATATTATTCAATATCTTTTAAGTGTTTGCAAACATCGGAAAAGAAGAAAAAACACTATTCATACCATTTGTGAGAAAGGAACAATATAGAAAATATCGCATTCTTAGTGATTTGAACTTTTTAGTAAGAAAGTTAGTTGTGTCAAATGATTGGGTGCGGTGGTCAATTATAGAATCAATCGTCCAATCAAAGCATTCATTTAGACCGGAAATAAACATTGAATCCAGCATTGGCCACAATTAATGTTAAGCGTTCTGGTAGCCTGGCGACTAAATCGCCGGAACAACACGTACTGAAGCTGTAGTTACAGCGTTTCAGTCGCCAACTCATTTCCTATATTATTTGTTATTCTACTTTTTTGTTACATGTTACCTATTTAAAAGTCGGAGTTGAACAGAGTCAGTGGGTGTAGCCATCAATCTGACTATTAAATAAAATCTTACCGGAAATAGATTAAGTGCCATAGTGCGTTTTTATTGTCATCCTTATTAAAGTAACACTTGAACAGATTTTCGTGAAAAATTGATACAGGAAAAGTAACTGCTTTTCAAAAAGTTATAATTTAATTGTTAGTTTCGTCTATCAAAAACGAGCGATCGTATTGGTCGAAAAATTTAATTCATACCTCCAAGAACAAAATTTTGAGCACGCAGCCATTTTACATGCTTCCGCACAAAATATTTCCATTAAAAAATGTATCATAATTTGTAAATTTGTTGCATTTTTCGCTCGATGCTATTTTATTATAAGAAATGAATAGAACAGTTTTTGTTTTCATGGAGGTATGAACCGAAAAACCTAATCACACTATGTATGAATCCGCTTCGCATATTCATACAGTGTGATTGGTTTTTTCGGTTCATACCTCCATGAAAACAAAAAATTTCTCTGCATTTCTTAAATAAATGTCAAATTCACCATGAAAGTTTCTTCGTGTAAAATCTACTGAATCCCTATAATTCTAATTTACTGTAGTATATTCCTTATGCTCTACTTTGAAACATCGGATTTCTCGGGTGAGGCCGTTAGTCCTCGGCTGATGTTGATAATGACTAAATCTCTGGCGAAAACCGATAACTTGATTGATACGTTATGGAAACTACAAATAAGTCAATGTTCGGTGAAATAGAAATATAACATATTTACCTGATGAATTCCGGTTCCATTCGGGCTGAGTTTCGTTGACGTTTTTGGTGGTACGCAACGCAAAAACAATTTTGCTTCCTTTCTTCCTTTTTTTTAAAGAAAATATGAACAGTTTTTTTGTTTTTTTTTCATTAGAAATAAGCTTAACCCCCTTCGTTCAAATATCTGAACGCACTAAAGTTATAATTTTGGAAATTGAAGACCAAACTTTCTTATCCATAAACTGCTCAAGGGCCGCTTTAATACAGTTGTTGTTTATTATCTATCTTCTTAACAGCATTTTATGCACATTGATATATTTATTTCATTTACAAAATTAATTATCAAGTTTGACTCAATTATTTCGTGACAACATCACATTTTCCTACTTAAGGAATTAACAATTTTGATTCGGATAACAATTATTTCCCGCTTAACAAATTGATATCCATTTCTTCCAGTTATTCAGTACTATGATGAGCCTTTTAATGATGCTTAACTGGTCTTCATGTCGATTTGTAGTCTCGGTAATAGTAATGTGCAGCCTCTACACTATTGCGTGTCCAGCGTTGATCAAATTTGAAACCCAGCTTGAAGCTCAGATAAAAGAAGAGTTCGTGAATTTGGAAGTTTCATCCTCGAGCATAATACGATGTGCTGCTCTGTGTTTATGGAGTCCTCGCTGCGTGTCGACCTCTTACAATAATGATGGATCGTGTAGAATGTCGGAGAACGAGATAAATGGAACTGAAAACCAGAATAAACTCAATACAGAACCTTCCTGGATCTCGCTTTCCAAAGGAGCATGTACGTAGTCTATATGTGTATTTACTAAGGATTACTTTTACCACTAACTTTACAACATACTCGTCAATTGACGGATCTTGATTGTCAATTAAAGAACCAATCAAAAAATCAATTCATTCGTTAAGTTTGTTTGAATGGGGTTTTACGCCGCTTTCAACAATCTTTCAGTTATATCGCGGCGGCTGGAGCACCTAACAATGGAATCCAGGTATTTCTCACACAAGTACTACCATTACATCCCTTCCTAGCCTCCAGCTGCTATCCCACATAGGTCTACGATTATCGACCAATTGGTGAGAGACAAATAGTCGGAAAGAATGAGTGCCGCCGTCGGGGATCGTACCCGGGACCTCTAGATTGACAGTCCGACGCGCTATCATTCGTTAAGACCAAAATGAACTTTGAACTCAAAACGGGTAAACAATTATGTGAAGTATTTCCATTGGTTTTGTGACGAAAAAAACGTAACTATAGCTTTGATAAGTAGCCAGCTATTTTATTCTTTTGTTACATGTTACTGGCCATAAATTTTACAAAAAAAACGCCGTTCAATATAAAAGTGGAAACAATGCCGGAGCTCAGTGGGCGTGGCAAGTGAACCGTCAATTTTAACCATATATAGGGAATATTACAACAGTGCGTTTTTAGCTAGCAAAGCGTCAGCTTTGATAGCTTTAGTTAACAGACAAAATTTTGAGGTGATCTCAAAGTTCAACGAGTGCAAACTGCCACTGGAGGCTTAACCACTAATCAGTTGATTGCATACACCATAAAAAGTAGTTCTTGTGTATTTTAAGAAAATTACAAACTCTATTCAAATTTTAGCGCACTCTTCAAAAGCGTGCGATCTAACCCATTCCAACTCAATTCCGCTTTTTAAGCATCTCAAGAAAAACGCTTCGGAAAATATTGTGGACATTGAAGAAATTGATTGTAACAAGCAATTTCTTCAATGTCCACAATGTTTTCTTCCAAATTCCACTATCTTGAAATTGCCGTCTGCAACTTCTTTCAATTCGAACCAGTCTAAAATTTTGACATTATGTAATGGGTTAACTCCTTGGTTGATTTAACCTAGTTTATATATCATGACAATCTTTGCCAAAGGGATTGCGTAACAAAACCATGCTTTGCTAGCTTACAGTACATTCAGTACTTTGATTCTATTTGTTGTTATCTTGTTCGAGAATCGTGTGTAGGTATTTTTTTTTATTGGATGAGACCGAACAACATATAGAAAAACCAACTGTTGTAATAGTCCTTTTATTATATACCTTTAGGACATGACATTAAGAAAAGAACCAACTCTCCGAAAACAAGCGGACCATGATGGTCCTAAATCGCTCCCCTGAGTATGATGGTTCATGGCTTTATGATATAAACAAAATAGCAAAGCCCTCTATCTAATTATTGTGGAGAAGATGTTAAAGGATTTCTCTTTTAATCCTAGGTATATTGATGATCCCACCATATAGCACTAATTTCCTGAATATGGTAATGCTTTGAAGTATAGACATCAATACATACCAAGTATAAAAGCTCTAGGCCTAATGGTTTAGGAGAAGAAGGTTTTCAAAGATATCATTATTTATTCCTAATTAAAATTAGGTATTACACAAAAAGGGCTATTTTTTTAAGTAATTTGGTAGAGGGTCAATGGCTGATGTTATGTACCAAATATAAAAGCTCTAGGCCTTTTGGTTTGGGAGAAGAAGATTTTTAAGATTTCCTTCTTTATTCCTTTGTAAAATCAGGGATCGCACAGAAAAGGCCTAATTCTCAGAATATTGTAATTCTTTGAAGTATTTTGGTAGAGGGTCAATATATGATGATATGTACCAAATTTCAAAGCTCTAGGCCTTACGGTTTGGGAGAAGAAGATTTATAAAGTTTTCCTTCTTTTATTCTATGTAAAATCAGGGATCGCCCAGAAAAGGACTAATTTTCAGAATACGGTAATTCTTTGAAGGATTTTTGTAGAGGGTCAATAGATGATGATTTGTACCAAATATCAAAGTTCTAGGCCTAGTGATTTGGGAGAAGAAGATTTTTTAAGATTTCCTTCTTTTATTCCACGTAAAATCAGGGATTACCCAGAAAAGGGCTAATTTTCAGAATACGGTATTTCTTTGAAGTGTATCAGTAGAGGGTCGATAGCTGATGATTTGTTCCAAATATCGAAGCTCTATGCCTTATGGTTTGGGAGGAGAAGATTTTAAAGATGTCCTTCTTTATTTCTATGTAAAATAAGCGATCACAAAGAAAAGGGCTAAATTTCAGAATACGGCTATTCTTTGAAGTATTTTGGTAGATGGTCAATGGCTGATGATTTGTATCAAATATCAAACTTCTAGGCCTTTAGGTTTGGGAGGAGAAGGTTTTTAAAGATTTCCTTCTTTATTTCTATGTAAAATCAGGGATCACAAGGAAAAGGGCTAAATTTCAGAATACGGCTATTCTTTGAAGTATTTTGGTAGAAGGTCAATAGATGATGATTTGTATCACATATCAAAGCTCTAGGCCTTCTGGTTTGGGTGAAGTAGATTTTGAAATATTTCCTTCTTTTTTTCTTTGTAAAATCAGGGATCACAAGGAAAAGGGCTAAATTTCAGAATACGGCTATTCTTTGAAGTATTTTGGTAGAGGGTCAATAGATGATGATTTGTATCAAATATCAAAGCTCTAGGCCTTTTGGTTTGGGTGAAGAAGATTTTGAAAGATTTCCTTCTTTATTTCTATGTAAAATCAGGGATCGCCCAGAAAAGGGCTAACTTTCAGAATACAGTAAATTTTTGAAGAATTTTGGTAGAGGGTCAATAGATGATGATTTGTACCAAATATCTAAGCTCTAGGCCTTACTGCTTGGGAGGAAAAGATTTTTTAAGTTTTTTCTCTCCGTCGCCATGGCAACCAGAGTTCTTCATGGATTTTAATTCTTTGAAGTATTTTGAAAGAGCATGACCTAAGGATCATTTCTGTGAAGTTTTGTTGAAATACCATGGTTAGTATAGGAGGAGAAGATTTTTTTTGTAATTGTGAACGGACGGACGGACGGACGGACGACGGACGATGACCGATCACAATAGCTCTCCCAGAGCACTTCGTGCTCAGGTGAGCTAAAAAAAAAAACCCGATCGTCAATACACAAAAAACTAGCCCGTGTTTAACGTAACTCGACGAATACGTTTTTTTTTTTTTTGGTACACGCCGAATATTGATTTTTTTTTTCTGTCGAGTTGCATTAGATAGCCAGATTTTAATTCATATCATTTATAGGTATATAATAATATCTTGTATTTCCAAACGTGTGTACTAGATTGATCTTTACAGAATACAGAACTTGGTTTACAAGGGTAAATATATGTAGTTAAATATTTTCATTCCTGAACCCGTCAGAAAAACATCCTTATCTGATAATGCCAAATACGGTTCCATGTAAACTAGTCTAAGATAGACTCTTGAACTAGATCATTTTTTAGCAAATACAGAACTTGGTTTATAACGATCTCAGACCCCAAGACTGATAACGTGAAAGATCACAACAAAGGATTATAATCTCATAAAAGTAATAACTGGTGTATACAGTTCGAACAAAATACATTGTGAATACATTTTCTTTATTATAATTTCCTTAATAATCTATTAACAATTTACCTTTTAATATTTCTAGAAAAACTATAATTCCCGAACACGTCAGAAAAAAAACGGTTCCATATAAAGTAGCCTAAGATAAAAATCATTTTCATTTCGTTTATGACGTTACAATGCGAAAAAGCGGAGAGAGTGGGAAATACTTGTAAAAATACACATTTTCTTTGTTGTTTCATCGAGTGCATGTATATGATAAAAGGAATACTATATTACGATATCGACACAACATCCTGTATTGGCTTTTTGCTGCGGAGAAAATATTGTGATATTCCACCCGACCACCATCCTCATGAGTGAAGGGATATCGAGATCATCTTTTCATCTAATATCATTCGATAGTTAGATAAGTAGAACGTTCGCCGCCCTTGGTATACGACAAGATGCCCGACCACCGGTCTCGTGAAATATAAAAATTTCAGCCACAAAATGGCGAATAATATCAGTCGTACAAACTTATCTGCATATTTCACGGGCTTGTGATATTTACATTTTTGTCTCCCGGCTGGCTCTTTCTATCGGTCACAACAGTAAGACGGTGATCGTTTAGGGTTTGCCTTTTACACAATTAGCACATTAGAATAGTGCATGCCTATGCCGTTTCAAGTCCTTCAAATGCAATTCGTTTACATCAATGATGGGGGGGGGGGTTGGATGGGGTCGTTTAGTCGGTGAGGTATGGGTGATTTAGTCTTTATTGTCAGAATCGAGTTATTTTTCTCATTTAAGCACTTATAAGCACATTATTATTTTTAGTATTCATTCATTCATTCATTTTATATTTGTTTCATTTTTTAGTATTATTGCATTTATTTTTATATCTATTTTATTTTTTTCCTAATTCTTCCTTCCAGGAATTTATATCCTAAAAAACAAAGCATTTATACATGTACATATTTTCAATCCTTCACAGTATACTGCTAGTTTACGGTAACTTTCTAATCACGTTCAGAACTTTACGTACATGTATGTTACAGTTTGTCCAGGCGGCTGGATAGAGATTCAACAAACATGCCACTTTTTCCTGCAGGAAATGAAAAACTACTCTGATGTTAAGGTAAGACGTACTTGTAAAATCAGATTGTTACATTCATGTAAAAATAAAAAAAAATCACAGTCAGATATTTCCTTAAAACGATATAAATATTATGAATATTTTGTACTTACGGAATGTAGAATAAATAAGGATAACTATATATGTCAAAAACCTAGTTACGTTTAACAATGAAAAATTCGTTAAAGAATAAAGAATCATTGGTGTTGCATTCGGGTTCTTATTACATTCAAACATTATCTAATCATTCTTTAATGTCTGGTTATTGACAAGGCTCTCAATTAACAGCCACTGAACAATAGTTAGTTCTGACTTGCAGAATTTTAGATAGTTTTTGTATTGTTTTAAATTCCCAGGTTTCGCTTGCATAACTTAATATAGATCCCTTTAAAGGCCAAAGGGTAAGGAGAGTACATCTAAAAATACACGTGCACTCATTCTTTTATAGATAAACATGCCAACGTGTATTCTGATAAGCGGTTACCACCTTTAGTCCGGATCCCTCGATTCGAAACTGTATATCTATATAAGAACAGTGGGTAATTAATTTGATCTGTTTGAAAAAAAAGGAAATACATAGTCATCAAATTGCCCCGTGCTCTCTTCAAAATCAAATGGACGTAACGGTCCCGGTTGATAAGTATTCTGGTATCCATTTTGACCCTTCTGCTGTTGGTGGTGATGGTGATGGTGACAATTTATCTTGAGTTCTACTATCGCGCTGTATACTACAAATTTAAAGAACATCCTTTAATGCTTTTCAGTTTTTTTTATTAATATTTCTAGACGGATTATCATCTAATAATTCTATCGAAATCAGGTGAAATTATCAACTGGATAAAAACACTGTTTTGGTAGTTTTGCGCCCGTTTTTGTCTATTTCGCACTATACACAACGTCATCACAGTGGGACTAGGGTCATGTTGACGTTCCACGTAAATTATGTGGAAAATAACTCGCTATAAAAGACGTTTTCGACAAAAATGCTTTTTCTCCGTTTGCACCGACACATTTTTCATTTTGTTTCGTAGCCGGAACGACTCGTGAAAATATAGATGTTGTTGTTCTCTCAATGAATAAAGAAAATAAATACTATATTATCCTATATACATTACGCTATAGGATGTTATTTCGTTTCACAATGAAAGATGATGCCCGTCATTTTGAAACCAAAATTAGTTAGCTCCATTCATGAATCGTCGCTCAACAAACAAAAATAGATTGACCAATCAATTCATTCTATCAGATCAACATTTATAATAAAATCAACGTCTTGGTAGGCGATTAAAACACAGTAACCTCTTCTTCATTCAAGCCAGATCGCCAACCAAAATTTTTTTTATCTCCGACCTCAAATAATAATTAATTGATATTTTAAACAAATTATCTGTCAAAAACATATGGGCGTAGATAAAATCCACATAAAATCAACGAATGACGCTGTTTTTGGTAATCAATCGATCGCTATAAATATACTTCCATTTTCATTGAATTTGTGTTTTGTGTCGATTTTCTGTAAGATCAAATACGTAAATTTAACCAGGGCTATTGTGAAAGAGAAGGCGGGAAGTTAGCAGAACCACTGACGAATGTCACCTATGAAGCACTTAGGACCTACATGATGGAGAATCTTCAGAACTCCGGTATTTATATTGTGTCTATCATACAACACGGACTTTGTCAAATCGAATAATAATGTAAAACTGTGAAAACAGTCGAGTAAATGAGTAAAACTTTATTACGGTACGTGAATATGGCCTTATAAACATTATATAATCCGAGCGTGGTTATAGCGCGTTGAACATTTCCTTACCACAAACGTTTCAATGCATGTGGTAGTTCACAACATTTCTTTACGAAAGACCGGTGGTGACATCATGAATTTACAGTTCACAATATATACATCATACGTATTAACTTTAAGTGTGAAGAGTATAAAATCTGATAATAGAGTAGTGACTTCTTAAAACCACTGTTCACAGTTAAACCTGATCATTTATGAGGTGTGAACTCTGAAGTGCGAAGATTGAAGTCAGACGTTGGAAGTGTGAAGTCGGAAGTGTGGCAATAGAAGTTTGAACTCGGGCGTATGAAGTGTGAAGCTAAAAGTTGGAAATCGACAACTGTGATTTGGCCGCCGCCATAGCGCAGTCGGTAGCGCGCCAGACTCCTAATCTTAATCATGGGTGTCATGGGTTCGATCCCCGGCGGCGGCAAATATTCTTTCCGACAATTGTCTCTCACCAATGGGTGGATAATCGTAAACCTAAGTGGGATAGCAGCTGGAGGCTAGGAAAGGATGTAGTGGTAGTACTGGTGTGAGAAATACCAGGAATCCATTGTTAGGTGCTCCAGCCGCCGCGATATGACTGAAATACTGTTAAAAGCGGCGTTAAACCCCATTCAATCAATCAATCAATCATTGAACTGTGATTTAGGAAGTGTGAAATGCGAAGTTGGAAGTATGAAACGAGAGTTGGAAGCGTCAATACAGAAGTCTGAAATGAGAAGTTGGAATTTTGAAGTAAAAAACGTGAAATTAGAGGTCGCAAGTTTAAAGTGTGAAGTGTAAAGTCGCAAGTTTGAAGTGTGAACTCTGAAATTAGAAGTTTGAAGTGAGAACACAGAAGTGTGATGCGTGAAGTCGCAAGTATGAACTCTGACTTCTAACTTCACAATTTAAACTTAGACGTCACACTTCAAACTTCAGACTTTACACTTAGCACTGCCAACTCAACACTACGCATTTCATACTTCAAACATCCGACTTCACACTTCAAACTTCGTGTTTCATACTCCCAATCCCCTACTTCATACTTCAATCTTTTGACTGCACACTTCAACCAACATACTTCATACTTAAAGCTTCACACTTTAAACTTCATTCTACCGACATTGCACTTCCTTCTTCATATTTCAGTTTTCCTACTTCAAACTTCCGACTTCTCATTTCCCACTTCCCACTTCAAACTTTAAACTACCTACTTCAAATTTCCGACTTCACACTTCGAGCCTCGGACCTCACACGTCAAACTTCCGACTGTACATTTCGATTTTCACATTTAAACTTAACACTTCAAACTTCCGACTTCATGCTTCAGACTTCGCTTTTAAACTTCACAGCTCACACTTCTGATTCCACAATTATAACTTCTCATTTAACATTTCAAATTTAATATGTATAATATTTGAACTGTGGTCTGTGAACAAATGAAGTGACCATCGGTATTTCCCATTTCTTTGTAGTGGTGTACCGAAGTTGCAACATTATCTAAAACTAGTTATCTATAAGGAGTAGAAAATTCGATGACTTTCTCCGTTTTATCATAGATGCGGATAATAAATTACGGAGTTTCTCAAATAAGTACTTACTACTACTTTAGTAGGACAGCCTTTGTTTCCCAAGGTTAACTACAAACTTATATTAGAATCATGTTAACAAATTCTGACAGCTGATAATAAAACAATTAGCCATTTTCCTGTGTCATAAATATCGTTGAATAATCTAATCGTGCTAAAGCTTCGTGAATTATGCACTAAGCCTTATAACTCAGAATAATCAAAAATAGGAAATCTGTTATGCTATAAATATATATTTCTTATCTAGTGCAGAATCGGTTCATTCAAAAGAAATGTGAACTACTTCGAAATAGATTTATAATAAGCATGTCGTCTAGAAACGCAGAATAAAGTTTGAAAGTAGTTTGTGAGAAAAACTATTAATTGGACGGCGACAAAATATCTTAACGAAAGCTTCCTAAAGCCTAAATATGTCCTAATAAACGAATTGTATGCTTCGGAAACAACCATTTCTGGATCGGAGTGAACGAGTGATTTACAGCTATATCAATATACCATTTCTGTTTTTGACACAGACTTTTCCTACTATTGGTTTGGACTCACTGATGAGGATGAAGAAAATTGGTTTATATGGAACAGTAATGGTAAGGAAACCAGCTATATCGCCTGGAGAACTTCAGATGAACCTAATGGTGGGAACAACTATAACTGCGTTTTGCTAATGGAGGCAATGGATTTTAGGTGGTCAGATGCACCTTGTAGAAATATTAACTATGCAGTCTGTGAACTCGAATAACACGGCACTACATTACACCCCCTTTTTAGCTACAGTATACGACAAATGAAAGGCTATTCCGGACATAGAGGTTCCGTAATCTACTTTTAATTTAGATAAAGACGGTGTTATTGTTGTGCCCAATCTTGAGAATATGCCCATTCTTAAGAACGGGCAGACACATTTTGCCCATTCTTAAGAATGGGCGTCCATTCTTAAGAATGGTCAATACAGTTTGTATCTGTGTTACCGAACGCGTTTTTTTCGATCAATATCGACTAATATATTATGAATCGACCAACCAGTCGTCAATCAATTGCTAGATTAACCAATCAATAAATAAATGGTATATTTAACCGTGTGGGTTGACAAACACAAAGTGGAGAGCTTTCACTTCTTCAGAACACAATTTTGTCGCACCTCTCTACCACATTCGGAGCAGCTCGCACCCCGAGATAAATGAACTGGTTTAATTTTTTAACTTTTACAAGTTCCTGTTCCAAACTGGACTCTAAATACTTTAAATAGTAAAGTATTTATCACCTTGTACAATCCCAGGTTTTTACGTTCCTGCGATTTTATACCTGACAAAACATTGGGGGAAAAGAAGAAATTGTACCAAGCCAATTTCTCCTTTTTCTACAATAATTTTTACCTTGTAGGATGGTTTCTTTTTAAATTGCACTCTCGTTAAATTGTCATCTGCAACTTCTTTGGATTTGTACAAATGTAAAATTAAAAAAAAAAAAACCACATAAAAGAACAGGAAAGTGTTGAGTGCTTTTATGCAAGGGATGGTTATAGGCCTAATTCTAGAACTGTTGCCTTTTACTTTTTAATGTAGTGACATTGTCCTATTGCACCATATAGGGATTTGAAATAGCATTTGATTAAGCCATAGCCCGGGTGGTAGGGTATAATGTCTATGTGGGTCCACCCTGGTCCAAATAAAGACCCAAGTTCTGCAGTTAAGGAAATTATGGAATTGTCAATTAATGCCTGGGAGGTAGTGTATAATATGTGTGTAGGTCCACCCGAGTCGAATTATGAACCCGGGTTTTGCAGTTAAGGCAAATTATGATATTGACAAAATGAATGAATTTGAATAGTCTTTTGAATGGTATAGATCAGGACGGAAATGGTTTGATTTTGTGCTTTGAACGTTTTGAGCAGGTTGTATTAAATTCAAAATGCTTGAGCTAATGTTTTAATCAAATTGCTTTGAAAAAAAAAATGATTAAAAAAAAATGATATAAACCATAAAACATCATGTTTCATTCACCAAATCAATTGAAATCAGTTGTTTTATTTCAATATCAGGTATCACAGCCTCCTTTAGGACCTGACTGAGGTAATCGCTTCCACCAAAAGGTTGACATGTAAAAAAAACACTTTCAGACGTTAAAAACATGAAAAAATAAGACCCATTAAAACTGCATTTCAATAAGTCACATTGTCACTTAAGTTTTGTCTTGATTGATTGATTGATTGCATGGGGTTTAACGCCACTTGTAACAGTATTTCAGTCATATCGCAGCCGCTAAGAGCACCTAACAATAGATTTCTGTTATTTCTCACACCAGTACTACCACTACATCCTTACCTGGCCTCCAACTGCTATTCCACTTAGGTTTACAATTATCCACCCATTGGTGAGAGACAAATGTCGGAAAGAATATGTGCCGCCGCCGGGGATCGAACCCATGACATCCCATTTTGAAGTTTGACCAAAGAAAAACAATAGCAACACATATTTATTGAACTGACTTCCCTTACATTTTATTTTAAGCCACTTTTAAAAGTATTTCAGTCATATCATGAAGGCTTGAGCACCTACCCCTAGATTCTCTCATAGTGCAACAACAACATCCTTTCTGTGCCCCCAGCTGCTCATTAGACTTAGGTTTACAATTATCTACCCAATTGTGGGAGGCAAATGTCCGAAACGATTTTTGTCCAAGCCGGGATTGAATTCGTGACCTCGCAACTGGGAATGGCATATGTTACTAACTGTGCTAATTGGACGCAGTCCCCAAAAGTTATAGGCAATATACATGGCAATGTGTTACAGTGTATTCAATAGTCTTTATTTAACGCATCAAAATGTGAAGATGAGTGGGAATAGGTTCAAGAGCACATGCCAATTGATATGCATTGTACAATCCAGGTAGCTCAGTTTGTAACACACTTTTTGCTAAATTCACAAGTTGTGAGTTCTAGCCCCAGCTAAGCTATAACTCTTTCTGACATTTGATAAAAGTCATTTTGACATTGTCCTTTCTGTATCTCTCTCCAATGTAAAATATAAGTGGTTATAAGTAGTTCCCTAAGTAGATGAGCATTTGGTGGCCCATATCGTTTGTCCCGGATTCACTATTGAGAAGAATGACAAGAAGCCATTGTAAGGTGACCAGTTTCTGCATAATAACTGAATTACTTTTGCAATGGATATTAAGTGAGATACAATCAATCCAAATGAAATGGATTTAAATCTTTGCAACAAGGAATTAAAAGTACATGTTTTAACCCATTATTATAGATTGTACAGTTGTACAGATTAGCTCTTTACTTTTCCAGAATTTAAACAAACTTGTCTCCTAAAAGGTGAAGAGATAGATTTAGAGAAAAAGTTGTTATTTTCATCACTTACATCAATGTTTTACACCCTTCACTATAGAATCATCATAATTTCCCAATATATAACAAGTTTTCTTTAACCCATTTCCAGATGGCAAAATTTTAGACTGGTCTGAATTGAAAGGAGTTACAGAAGACAATATAAAGTTTATGAAATTTTAGATTTTTTTAACTTACTAGGTAGAAAACATTGTTGAAAATTAAGAAATTGCATGTAGCAAGCAGTTTCTTCATTTTCCACAATGTTTTCCAAATTGTTTTTCTTGAGGGGCATCAAAAATTGTGACTGTAAGGGAATGGTACAAGATCTGTTTGTACCATTCCAAGATATGCCCTGGTATTTATTTGTCCTTTGGCAAGTTGCCTTGAAAAATGTACTTTTTCCCAAGAAGATAAACCTGTCATGTCAGACAAATGGGCATGTGATTTCCACACCCATGAGTTTGGACCATCAAACCTTGGTGAAGAAGAACAATTTTTCAAAGGGGTCTTGCATTGCTAGCAAGAAGTCAAGGACTATGGCTTTGAATCCCAGCTGCACCACTGGTCATGTGGGTTTGTCCTTTGGCAAGACATTTCAGGGCTCAAGCCTAGCACTAGTAGTACGCAATAAATAAGTGAACTTTACTATGAAAGAATATTCAGAGTGGCATTAAACTTAATTCAAACAAAACTTTTCTTAACTCTTTACAAAGTTTAAGACTTACTTTGTCAAAATTCAAAGAAGTTGTAGACAACAATGAAATTAGAGTGCAATTTGAAAAGTAACTAACCCACAGAATAGAAACTATAGTTGGAAAAGAAGAAATCGCTTGTTACAAGCAATTTCTTCTTTTTCCAAAATGATTTCTCAAGTATAAAATCTTAAGGACTTATAAAGCAGGGATTGCACAGGAAAGTGTGAAATAAAAGAATATGCCTATTAAGTACATACAAATTCTTTGCAGTCTAATAAGAATTAATACTTTCAGACTCAACAAAGATGGTCAGTAAATATGCTCTCCACACGGAGTTAATTGCTACAAGTTAACATCTGCTGTGTTGACTTGATCACTCATTTATCAATGTTGTCAACACAAAGTCTATTGTTTTTCAGATTTTAATTTCAAGTTCATATCACCCAATGAAATGCAATGTCATTGACATCACTGTTCATGCAAACAATCAATATCTTGTATCCATTAAAGGGGTGATCAAAAGCAATCAGTCGTTTTGCTCACCTGGTCACAATATGCTCATGGTGGGTTTTTGTTATCCTTTAATGTCGGGCATAAATTCAGCAATAACACTTTAGCTTTCACAATTTTGGTGGGTTTTCCCAAACTTACAGAAATTATTGAATGGTCATTAGGAAGATCCCTTTGGACTTTGATGACATTCCATCCTATTTCACAGGAAAAGTGTTCTTAATGCCAGTTTCCTCTTAACAATGCAACATGTGCTTAATTTTGGCTCGATCTTTCTCAAACTTGCTGGAAGTGGTTATATAGTAATGAGGAATATAACAGCTCATGACAACATGCATCATTTGGCTCACACGTATGGTCATAGGATCTGTTATGTGCCAATGTTGTATTAAAAGTGGAACGTTGTAATAGATGTAGCTTGTGGTTTTACTTGTGTGAGAAAGGACAGGAGCCATGGTTAGGTGCACCAGTCATATGATATCCATGTATCAGAAATACTGTTGAAAGTGGCCTTAAACACCATTCAACAAATAAACCTTGATGACAATTTCCTATAACTACAGCTATACAAGTTTTGCACATTTTCTTACATGCAAGGAAGATCCTTGTATTGAATATCATAAAAAGGGGCCTTTACCCTTTCCTGTTTGTCAAAATTTAAAATTGTTCAATTTGAAAGAAGCTGCAGACAACGATTATAAGAGAGTGCAATTTGAAAAGTAACCAATGTACATGGTAGAAATTATAGTGGGAAAGAAGAAGTTGCTCATTACAAGCAATTTCTTCTTTTCCTACAATGTTTTTGCTAGCATGAAACCATGGGGACCTATAAACCAGGGATTGAACAGGAAAGTGTTAATGACAATTGCCTTGTTATGGCTTACAAGTCAAAATTCTTGGCTTAGTCTCTGTGTTTTATGCTGCAGGGGAATTCCAATTTTTTTTTAAGCTATGTGGAAGTCCCGAAATCAAATAAAATAGCATATTACACCAAATATCAAGAGAAACTCTGCCATTCATACAGGTTAACAAAATGTTAGACTGATCCAAGAAGTTACAGACAACACTTTCAACAAGACTTAAATTATGATTATCTTTGTCTTTTGGGTAAAAACTTTGTAGGTAATGAAGAAAATGGCTTATAACAAGCAATTTCTTTGTTGTCCACAATGTTTATCAAAGCTTTTAAATGACAGGCATCAAAAAGTGGAATGGTGTGGGAATGGGCTAGGTGAAAATATCCTAGCAACTCAAACCCATTATCACACAACAAATTTTAGACTGGTTCTAAATGATAAAACTTACAGTTGACATTTCAAATCGGACTAAGATTGGAAAGTAACTGCCAAATAAAGTAGTAAACATCTGGGGAAAAGGAGAGATTACTTGTTACAAGCAATGTCTCCTTTCCCCTCAAAGTTTTCTGTGATCATATTTCCTCAGGTTGCCAAAAAGCAAAATTGTCTGGTCATGGGTTAATTTGTCAAATTTGTAGAAAGAATCATAATGCTAACAAAATAGTTTTTTCAATCAAATATCAAGTAAAAGGGGACTTAGTATATATAACAGCTTTGAAGCTCATTTTATACTTTTATGCCCCTGCATCGAAAGATAGGGGGCATATTGTTTTACCGTTGTCCGTCTGTCTGTCATTGAGTCTGTCTGTCTGCAAAACTTAACCAAAAAACTTAACATTGCCAATTACTACCAGCATATTCAAAATACATCTCCATAATACGCATCTCCTCATTTCAAAGTCAAGTTCATGTGATAAGGTCAAGGTCATATACCAAGATCAAACCAAAAAAAACCACTCATGTACGTTGGGGGCATTGTGTTTCACACATCTTGTTTGCCTGTACATTTTTCCACCTTTAAGATATTTGTATGGTCATCTTAATGACTCTTTACTCTGAATATTGTAATTGAATATCAAGGGTTCATCGCAAAACTAAAGTAACTCTGTTTTTGGCAAATTTTGCAGGAGAGAGGAAAAAACATTCTCATTTTTTCATTTCTAATTTACTAAAGGACAAATTCTGAACATATTTTCCTTTTTTTCATTAAAAGAAAATATTAAAGAAAAGAAATTGGGAAAAAAGTTGTATATAATGAGTTACATGTATATGTGTGAGTTACTACAGTATTGCACTGAAACAGCTCTAAAAGATTCATTGCATTACTGTAGTAACTACAGGTACTACTGTATTGCATACTAATTCTGATAAATTTTATGAAAAAAAAATCTGTTCAATAATGAAGTAAAAGATTAATAAAGCTTATTGAATTGAGATGCGCACTGAAACAGCTCTAAAAGATTCATTGCATTACTGTAGTAACTACAGGTACTACTGTATTGCATATTAATTCTGATAAATTTTATGAAAAAAAAATCTGTTCAATAATGAAGTAAAAGATTAATAAAGCTTATTGAATTGAGATGCCTGGATCAAAATTATATGCATTGTTGATAGGTTACTTGAAGATTGTTACTGCAGCTTGAATATCTTGCTGTAGTTACATAGTTTTGATATCCCTCAGGCAATATATAATCTAACTTATATTAGCCTAACATCAACCTTGCCTACTAATTCTTGCAATAAAAAAATCCAAAATAAGTATTTCAATACAAAAAAAAATATTTTATTAGTTTGCTTTTGGGACAATTCCAACTCTGGCTGAAGGGGATTTGTCATTGCGTTGACTCTGTCATGTCCCAATTAAATAGTTTCTTATAAATTTTCTACAGAAAATATTTGATGGATTTAAAACAAATTTCACAGGGATTATCCTTGGGTTACCCTTTTTCCCGATTCCTTATGTTAATCTGAATTATGTTTCAACCAAATTCCACATCAATAGGTCTTGGAAAAGCTTTCTCATATTTCTGAAAACATGGCTTTTATATACAAGAAAGATTCTTCGGTGATCCCTTATAATGCAGATCCCTTATTATAACCAATAAAAAACAACGGGAGCTTTTATAGGCCAGGCTTAATTCTATGATTCTGAGACCAATTATGACCATAGAGAGTCATGTCTCAAGTTGCAGAGACCCATGGAAATAATTCTATTTCCTGGAATAAAAAAGTTTCCTACCATGTATGAAGTGGCAGAGTCTCAAAGGGTCACCCTATATAGAATTAGTTGATTTGGGTGGGGTGGGATTAGAAAAAGCATCTCACAAACCCCTAATGCTGTTGGAATTATCACTGGATTTTCTTTTACATTCTTACAAACTAGTTTCTTTGGCAACTGACAAATGGAAATTTAGACAGGTAAGATTGGAAATGCTCTCCCCATGACTAGGATAGCTTATAGCTCTGTTATTTGGCATTATGCATAAGATCATGGTCCTCTATGAGAACTGCTATCAACATTACTTTTATGGAATTTGAGATGGCTTAGCAAAAGAGGAGAGAAACAATAGGCCTTTAGAGATACAGAGAATATTTTCTTAAACAAAAATATTACTCAAAAAAATTTCTAAACAGTTTATCAATGAACTTGATATCAATATTTGTCACATGGTTCTCCAAAGTTCCTAGGATCTCCTTTGGGCAATGATGAATGAAGAAATTAAGATTGTTTTATTTTACTGAGCACTCACCAACACATTTTATAGATGTACAAGTTATAGTGAATGATCAAAGGTCAATTTTGCCTTTACAGGTTATAGAAAAAATTGACCTTTGATCACTCACTTTAACATGTACATCTATAGTTTATTTTAAACTAATTTAGTAGCTATATTATGTAGGTTGTACATCTCCATAAATCATCTGCAAAGAAATGATATATTTAACTGGTTTAAAATCTGGGCTTCATAAGCAAAAGTATAATTAGGAATCTTCTCTTGACCCATAAAGGAAAAGACTTTGAAATTTGATACTAAAAAGTCTTCTTTGAAGCTGTTTTTGATAAATGTGATGAAAATATCTGAAATAATAACCTTTTGATCCCTTTTTTTACAAGCCAAACACATATTTGAACTTTTCTTCAAATATGAATACATGTGTTTTTCTTATCCATCAGTTCATATATTTTACTACAGCAAGTGTTCTGCTAGAGTCTATTTGTCAATTTAAGTAATGGTAGTAAACACATACAGGCATTTTGAATGCCTCTGCATTTAGCTAAAAGAAGATCTTTGGTAAAGACTGAAACCTGTAGAAGTTGGCCTAGATATATGGACTAGCATTATTTTTTACTTGAATAACTATAGAAACATTAGTGGAAAGACTTTTATTATCAGAAACTTTGCCTATGAGTTGTATTGGGATATATGCTGGTTAGAACAGTATATCAGTAACATTCAATGGGCTTAACCCATTACCACACAATGACGCCTCTAACGCTCAAGAGAGGCAGTTGGGAAAACATGGTATGAAATGAAAATTTCTTATGTTGCACCATGTTTTCTACCCAGTTAGTTGAAAAAATCTAAAATTTTTGAACTTTAAAATATTGTCTGCAACCCCTTTCACCTTGGGCCAGTCTAAAATTTTGTCGTCTTATAATCGGTTTATCATGCATCTACATAATGCAGACAACAATGTGGTTGGATGCAGTTTGAAATGAAATCATTGTATGTAGTAGAAAATATTGTGGAAAAAGAAGAAATT
This sequence comes from Fragum fragum, assembly GCA_946902895.1. NCBI lineage: Eukaryota > Metazoa > Mollusca > Bivalvia > Cardiida > Cardiidae > Fragum > Fragum fragum. Next base: position 32,624,975 of record OX336377.1, on the reverse strand, counting down.
GCTTGTTACAATCAATTTCTTCTCTTTCCACAATCTTTCCTCAAGTATAAAATCACAGCAAGGTAAAATCCCGAGTTGGAACAGGAAGGGGTGAGATAGCAACAACATACCAATTGATTTAGTATATCATTGAAAGCATCTTGTTATAATAGTGATTTTTGCCATTTCAATGTTAAGATTACATGTACCTTTATTTTCACTTGTATGTCAAATTAGAAGTTAACTCATTTAACTACTTTGAAGAGAACAGCTCTATTGAAGTCAGTTGTTTGTTTGTTTGTATGGTAATTAATGCCACACTTGAAAGATCTCCAGCTATATCATCACTTAGTCCACCTATCCATTTCCTGAACAAACTCTGGTTTTAAGGCATTGTAATTTAAAAATTAGACAACATTGTGTGAAAAGAATAAATTCTTTCTTACAAGCAATTTCCTCTTTTCCCGCAACATTTTCTACTAAGAAGATGTGTGAAAACAGGAAAACAGGAAAGAATTATAAGAGTATTCACGAGCTTCCTCCGTATCAGTAAATGTAAGCCTGGGCTTTGAATATCAAAAACATAGATACCTATGTGACAAGCAGTGCAGTCATAGAGATTCGAACCTGCAACCCTCAATTTCTCTCAGATTTATAGCCTGCCACTATTGAGACATGCAAAAAACCCTTGGTTGATTGTCCAACTAAACAGGCTAGCTATGAGGGAAACTTCTTGGCTTATTTCTGCTTTTTTTTTTTCATTTAACCTATGCCTACACAATAACACTCTAGGATGCCCCTCAAGAAAAACAATTGGGAAAACATTGTAAAAAATGAAGAACTTGCTTGTTGCAAGCAATTTCTTCATTTTACATTATGTTTTCTACCCAAAAATTTTAAAAGAAATTTAAAATTTCTCAGATTTTAAATTTTTGTCTGCAACTAATTTAAATTTGGACCAGTCTTAAATCTTGGCATCTGGTAATGGGTTAAATATGAATTTTTATTCCTCATGGATTTGATACATTTGCATTTGGCCTGTAAAAATAGCTTATTTTATATTCACTTGCCAAATATTTAAATACTACCTTTCTTTTTTATTTGTTTGTAGTTCAATGCTATTTTCAACTGTAACTCAGTTATATCAGGGCAACTGATGCACCTAACCATGGCTTCCTGTTGTTTTCCATACCAGAAATTGAACATTCAAGGACCTACCATATAATGTCAATGAGTACATGTACTTTTCATTTGGCCATTGGTGAGAGACAGATTTACCACACATGCAATGACACATGTTGAAAATGAATATAAATGATCTGTGGTTCAAACTCATGACCTTTGGATTCAGGATCAAAGTGTGTTACTGACTAAGTTAACTGAGTTCAGATTTTTTTTAGCTCACCGTACAACAAGGTGCTCATGGTGGACTTTTTTATTGTTGAATGTCCAGATTGTCCTCTGGTTGTGTGTTGTTTGTCATCCATTGTCAATTCAGTGTTACCCCTCTACGGGTCACAATTTTGGTGCAACCCTACTCAAATAAGCTGGATGTTTATGCCCCCTCATCGATAAGATCGGGGGCATATTGTTTTACCGGTGTCCGTCTGTCTGTCTGTCCATCTGTCTGTAAAACTTAACCTGCCTTCTAAACATTTTCCTATAACTTCAACCCTGATTAAGTTGCAATGCTAATATTTGGCATGTAGATATGTCTCAACAAGGCGCAACTGGGGAAGGTCATTTCATCAAGGTCAAGGTCAAAATTTTAACCCTTTGCCCATTTCTAAAGAATTCTTGTTTAGGGGGCATAGTGTTTCTGAAACACATCTTGTTTTTATTGTACTGTTGATGATTTCAATTTTTTATGTTGACATTCCACCTAATATCAAGGGGGGGGGGGGGTTGTAATAATGACCATGTCAAGGCTACCGCTCTAACCTTGCAGTTTGGGGTAAATCTTCCTAAAACATGCTGAAAATGTTTGTATTGTCATAGGGATGATCTCCATTCACCCATTTGCAGATGACAAAACTTAAGACTGGTCAAAATTGAAAGGAGTTGCAGACGACAATTTGAAGTTTATGAAATTTTAGATTTTTTAACTTTCTAGGCAGAAAACATTGTGAAAAATGAAGAAATTGCTTGTAACAATTTCTTCATTTTACACAATGTTTTTCCCGTTATTTTTCCTAAGGGATGTCCAAAAGTGTCATTGTGTGGTAATGGGTTAAATAATCGTGGTTCCATTCTGCCTATACCAGGTGAAAAGCCAACTTCCTTGTTCCACTCAGCATAACGCTCTTTTGGCTCAAGCCTGCTGAAAATGTATGATTGATGCCTATGGAACATGGTAGCATTTCATCCATTGTCGCTGGAAAAGGGGCTTTAGTGACTAATTCATTGATACTGCACTATAGATCATAATTTTCAGCTCAACTGGCTAAAAGCCATAGGGTTATTGACATGGCTTGGTGTCTGTTGTGCGTCCAGTAGTCTCTCTGTCCGTAAGTTTTACTGTAAAAATCCTCTAACCAGAGTACTGAACTGAATTCAACCAAATTCACACAAATGATCCTTGGGTGACATTTCATCAGATTCCTTTAAAGAATTTTGATCAGTTTGAGAACATGGCTTAAATGGGTGGAAACATTGTATGTTGAAAGTTTTAAAAAGCCACTCAGAAACCAGTGGATAGATTTCAACCAAATTTTGCAGGAGGGATCCTTGTGTGACACTGAATCAGATTCCTTCAAACAAATTTGATCAGATGAAAATCGTGTCTTTAATCCATTCCCACACGATGACACTCTCTGTCACCCCTCAAGAAACCAATTGAGAAAACATTGTGTAAAATGAAGCAATTTGCTTGAACCAAGCTATTTCTTCATTTTCCACAATGTTCTCAAAAAATTGAAAAATTAGAAAATTTCAATATGTTGTCTGCAACTCTTTTCACTGGTATAAAGCTCTGTCATATGGTTAAGGGTTAATGGGCAGGGCTAATTTCCAAATATTGTGAAAACTTTGAAGAAACTTTTTCTCAGAAACCAGTTGATTGATTTAATTCTTATTTCACAGGGATGAGCCTTTGGTTACTTTCTTTTTGCCATATATGGTAGACAGTGAAAACTTTTATTTCTCAGATACAAGTCGACTTATTTCAACAAAATTATCCTTTGGAGACCCTTTAACAGATTTCTTCAATAAATTTGATTATATTAAAAGCATGGCTTTTTTCCTGGTGGGGGGGGGGGGCTAATTTCGAAATATGAAATATATTCTGAAAACTTTAAAATCTTCACCGAATCCTGTGGATGGGGATTTTTAACCAAATTTCACAGGAATGACCCTCAGAATGACTCTTTGTCAGATACCTTCATATAACCTTGGTCAGTTGAAAAACATGGCTTTTATGTCCATGGCATAGAATGGATATTTTAAAAATTTTGTAAAAACCTTTTTATTTGAATGAATTCTACATACCTTAACTTGACTATTGTAAAAAAGTGATTCTGTAGAACTTTTTCAAAGAATTCATTGCCAAGATTTATTTGCCAGATATGGCAAAGATAATTCAGTTTATATTGAATTCTGCGGCCAAGGCAATATTGCTTTTGGTAGCATGTCAGACTTATAATCAGCTAGGGTGTTCCAGGTTTGGTCCTGGGTTTGCGGCAAATGTGCGTTTCGACATTTGTGGAGGCTCGGAAAGGATGTAGTTATTGTGTACTTGTGAGAAATACTAGGAATCCATGGTTAGATATATATGAAGTATTGTGCTGTCTCAGAGGCAATGTAATTGTAACTACTCATCTAATCACCCTTTTTGTCCATTATACTTATGAAACATGCCTAAATGTTTGTGTACTCACCAAAATGACACCTTTATAAAGGATGGTTACTTTAGTAGAATAGATGACACAAGATTGTAAGTGATTTAGCATCACATTGTTACTCTTGTTTGTAACCGATTACCACATAATTTCACTTACCGCCCCGAAGAAATATGATTAAGGAAAATTTGAAGCAAGAGAAGCAAATGGCTTGTAACAAGCAATTTCGCCTTTTTGCAAAATATTTTCTACCTTATTTTGTGCTTATTTCCAATTTGAGTAGACTTTGCAAAATTTCCTGCAGCTTAATTCTTTCAGTTATTACATTATCTAACATTTGTCTGGTAATTGGTTAATCCATTCCTACACAAGAAAATTTGACAATTGTCCAATAATTGAAAGAAGTTGCAGATGATAATTTAAACTCAATGAAACTTTAGATATTTCATACTCCTTGTTATAAAACATTGTGGAAAATGAAGAAATTGCTTGTTACAAAGTGTTTTTTAAGTGTTGTCAAAAAGCGCCATTGTGTGGGATACGGTTAAAAGTTGTTTTCCTTTACAATGCTGTCCGGTAATCTTGCGCATCTAAGATAACTTCCATAATGCGCAAGATCACCGGACGCGTAAGATCACCGGACACGCAAGATCACCGGACACGAATGTATCAAGGTGATACCGTTTTTTGAGAGGCGTAAAACCTCTAATTGTCACGGTTACAATTCGTTGAATAACTTCACACACTTAATAATGTCACATATGCCTTATTTTTAATCAAAAGACGGGTTTACACGCTGACAGAATACGGTAGAAACAGTCATAGTGACATCGTCATTTCTTAAGGATTGACTGCGTTCCGTCTTCGTGTTTTCTAAGTTGGAAGATTGATAACAGAATAAGATTACGTAATATTCGATGTTATTGATCTTACAAAAACAATATGACCATGATATTTTATTTTGCCATGGGACGACCTTTTAAAAAGATTATTAGTTCACCGGAAGTAATATCGAACGACTGTAGTGAAGCCGTATCGGAGTGGGTTTTTCTATAATAACGTTTTATCATGGTATATTACGGTTCACATACAAATTGAATGTTCTAAAATTAAATTTCTTACAGTATTACCAAAGAATAGGCCAATTTTCCTATCAAAATCAACGTTTTGTCCATTCTTATGAATGGGCAAAGCCTTGATTTTACCATCTGCCCATTCTTAAGAATGGGCATTCTCAAGAATGGGCACGACATTATTACTGTGATTATTGCTATTATCATCACTTAATTACAATTATTATAACTATGGCTCCAATTTTATCAATATCATAATTGTTGTGATATATGATTTGAGACTTTATACACATTTTTTATGCATTTTAGTCATTCATCAAGATTCTAGTCTTAAATAAATCAAGTCGAATTTCAAATTGTTGCCAGAAAGTAAAGAAAGCTTTATTGAGCAATTTCTGATCTAAGACTGTGATCAGGTGTAACCTTTTAACAAACGTGAAGTTGTATATATCAATCTTAATTCTAATTTTATCATGTGGTTATGAATTGTGAAACAACATGAGTAACATGAGTAATCATGACATTAGTAATCTTATTTGTGTGCTTTAAGATAAGAGTGAGATATGGCATGTGCGAGTTCATGCTGGGTCGTTCTCGCATTACATCTGTAACAGAGAAAAAACTCATTTTCTACATAGGATCCTTAGCCCCTATAATAATACTGCTGAATGCAAAAAAAGTATTTTTAACAAAATAATCGCTGTGCTTGCACAACTCTTTAACCCATTAACACACAAATCCTTCTTTTGGCACCCATGAAAATAGATATTTAAGAAATCATCGCGATGATAGGAAAAATTGCTTGTAACAAGTAGTTCCTCCTTTTCTCATACAGGTTTCTACCCTAACTAATACTTATTTTTCATTTTTAACGCAATTGGAATTTTTGACTGCAACTTCTTTCATATTAGTGCACTGTTTACGAACTCTAGGATTTTTTCAAGATATATGTAGATTACTAATAAGATACAATTCAACATTCTTGTTGGACATGTACATAAATAATAAATTTTTGTTCTGCAAAGGATATGTGGAAGAATTTCGCTTAAACGTCCATACAAACTAAGAAAACTAGCGGCTTTTGATAAGAATACAAGGTTATGATTTTAGCCTTGATGGCTAATCCCGTCACGCGAACCGGGGCAATCAAATTGTTGTCGAGTTATAGTTAAGAGATGGTTGTTGACTGTCATCTGTGTAAAACAAGCCCTCTTCAACTCCATTTACCAACGCGGTTAGCGAATACGCATTTGTAGAGTTAATGCTGGCTGCGATTGACAATTTCTTGGCATTGGTACTCAAGCCCCAGCTGAAGCATGTCTGCCTGAGGAATGAAGTGAAACGAATCGACATTTTTATAAATGCTGTCACGGACCTTGTCAATTATCATTAAAATTCGCAGTGAAGAGATAGATATCTGTGTATATCTAAATATGCATCATTGCTTCAGTTTCATAAAACTGATGCAGTTTTAATTATAATTTTCTAAAATAGTTTCCAAGGCGGATATAAAGAGAATAAACGAATTACTTGTATTATGTATTTAAATCATTATCATGTTTTTGATGTTGTTACTATCACTTTATTATCATTACTATTTTATTATCTTCATATATTTTTACTATTGGTGTTGTTATACTTATGGCAGTGCTTTGAAACTTTGTGTCTCATACATGCGAAGAAATCTCCTCCACTTTAAGTTTGCATTGGCTAACGGACTTAGCGTTATCGATACACCTTTCTTGCAGCGGCCAGTCAATGTGAAATAAACCAGACACACATTAACTTTTAATTGACGGTCAGTAGACGACCACCTCAATAAAGGGATAGAAATATGCCGTCTGTAGTTTTCAATCGATGGATGATTCCGTTTTCATCTGTTATTCTCAAACAATTATGACCCGGATTAACCAATTACCAGACGAGAAAAGTTTGGACTGATATATATAAATTGAAAGAAGCAACATATATAAATTCAAATTGTTTTGAGCTGCAAAGAAGGGGATAAACACCGTACAAACATTTTGAAAGAAGGAGAAATCGCCTGATTACAGCAATTTCTCCTTTTTCACGTTTTTCCTAAATTTGATTTTTCACGGGTGTAAAAAGGCGGGATTGTGTGGGAGTGAATTAAGCCTCGGAGAACTTTGACTGTTTTACAAAATAATTAATGACATCATAAATCACATTTTTTTCTATTTTAATCAGAATCATTTTTTAGCTAATGATTATGTATGCCGACATTACGTAACATACTTTTTTTCAAAATCGGACAAATGATAAAACATAAACATGATTAGAAAAAAGTGAATTATTTAGTAAACCAACGGTCAACGAGCCTCCAAAACGTTTTAACTAAGGGGAATTTCAACGCGTGGTTAAGAGGTAAAGTATTGGTTTCACGATCAAAAGGTCCAGAGCTCAATTCTTTTGAGCATCTGTCGACATTAAGTCTGTTATTTGCCCACATAAATGGTGCTGGTACTGCTGTTTCTCCAGGAAGCAGAATCGAGGCTTGAAAAGCTTGTTTCCCACTCGATGTAAAATAATAGATTAAATTCTTATCCAATTTCTGCTCAGCTGTAGTTACGTGGTTTCATTAGCCCAACAATGGATATGGAATGAATGTTAAAAAAAACGGGTTTTATTCTATTTAAAAAAAATGCCAATGGCTTAATTACCGATTTTGATCCAACGAAAAATAAAAATGATAATAAAACTAAAACATATCGTCTGAAATTCTTGAGGAAAATGAATAAATAAGAATGTAAAATATTTACTTATACTAAATGGTAAATTAATAATTGTTTGTAATTGAATACACGGCGGGCTATTTGACAATTTGAAAGTTCTGTGTAAATCACGGTGGCTTTACTTAATAGGATGTTTAAAATGAGTCCCATAGGAGATGGAGAAGTGTGAGTTGCTAATTAACTGGTTCCCCGAAACACTCAAATAATCAAATTCAAATTGTAGTTCATACTTTTTGGTCTTGGTTTATTTATAGTAAGGATGGATCTTATTAATTCTGATTGAATCTATTAAAAAGTGTATCAAATATCGCAGTTGTGCAACCAAAATGTCGCAAATACAGCTTTTATTCAACCTGTGTTTACTATTTTTTGGTCGCATTCTGACAATACCATATCCTCCTTGACAAAAAAGTAACTATATACTTGTGCATAAAGAAAAGAACTAATTGGAGGTGAAATGGGCGGCATAAGCTCTGAGATCCAGATCTTGAAAAGAGGTAGGATTAGCGATCAACATAGAATCTGAAAAAAGAACAAAGATTCGACCACGGTCAACCTTTATAGTTTGCACAGTCTGATCAGATCGGAACATTTAGCTACTCATTTCTTGTATCTTTTTTTTCCGGAACGATTCACATTTCTCCATATTATCTGAACGTACGGGACAACTGAACAATTTGCACTTTATTTATTCTATTTTGAAAATAAAGATAATAATAAGAAGAAGAAAAAAGTTTGGTCTTACGCACGTGAAAGAGGAAATGCAATCCAAACTGAAAGCATAGTCTGCATAGTCAGGTAGGTGGAAAAACTCGGTAAAAAATATAAATTTTTGATACCGGAAAACCCGCGCATTGTGACCATGGACGACGTTTAAAGGGCGAAGTCCCGATATGTCAGTTTGACGGATCACATAAAACGGATCATCTCGGAAGAGCAAAAAGTTTCGTTCGTTTTCTGACCTACTATTCTGGTACGCAGGCTGACTATAGTGCAGACTTATCTCTTTTCAATATTTCAATCATAGAAGGGGCATTCTACCTTGATATACATTCAATTTTGAAAAGGAAACAATTATGATTGGCTTGTGGAAGGTTTCGAGGCCTAGTTATAGTTCACGGGCAAGCTATATATGTATATCTACTTCCTAATTGTGATTCAAAATCACCTTACTTTTAACTGAAATCAATATTGTTTGATTGTCTTCGCAGTTAGGTAGATGAGCGAATTGACAAAATCAGACAAAACAGAGAGATAATAGCTAAAGAATAATAGTTTGTGAACATGTAGGGCCTACATATAATGTAAATCGTAGTCATAATGGAAGGAAGGTTATTTTAAGTGTGTTACTTTGTAAGATATGTTGTCTTGGATATGAATTATGAACAGGCAACATTTTGGATGAAGATCTTAATGTCGTATCTGCGGGTTGAATGTACTGTAGTTAAAACGTTTAGGTCGTCAAACCAACAAAAAAGCAAAGTTCACTCCCGGCATAAATGGACGATTTTATCGGTAATCCATATTTGATTGACAGACGTGGTCCGTCACTTAAATTTACAACCCTCCTTGTACTGAATTGGTTTTCCATGCCTCTTAAAACCCTTTACCAGATGTCATTGAAAGAAGTTGTAGGCAGTACATGAATATATCATGTTATAATAACCATCTCGATATGTCGACTAAGACAGGCGAACACTTGAAGATGTTAAACATTGAGAAAGAATCGAGAAGGGACCTAGTTATTTCGGACAGCATAGTTGGTTCCCATGGTAACTCAAATACGACTGTCATTTTGATAGTGATGTATGTTTGTACGATCATTAAATTCTAATGTCTAAAGCATCTGGTTTTCTATGCACAGAGTGCAGAGATAGTTCTAATGCATGTTACTTAGCAAAAGTCGTTCATTTCGCGTTCTTATTTTAATCTCAAACTAAAATCCTTTGAATTAAAAAACTATTTCGAACAATATCCGGCTGTAGTTCTTTGGTGTAATCGTCCTATCATTTAATGATGAATATCGGCCACGAGAGATGAAATGCCTCAAAAAAAAGTTATTATTATTGTTGTTGTTGTTGGGGAGGGGGGGTTAACGCCAATTTTGATAGTATTTCAGTCATGTCCAGGCGGCTGAAGCACCTAACCATAGATTCCTGATATTTCTCACACCAGTACTAATACTAAATCCTTTCTGAGCCTCCAGCTGATCATCCCATTTAGGTTTACGATCAATCAACCATCGGAAACTAATGTCTGAAAGGATATTCGCCGCGACCAGGGATCGAACCCGGGACCCCTTGACTAGGAGTCATACGCGCTAACACTGCCCTATGGACGTGGTCAAAAAAGAAGAAGTGGATATGGTGTAAGAGAGAGCAGGCTGAGAGTATGTGTTTGTGACGGGGCTTAATATAGCTTTGAACTATCGTAGGGAAACTCACTTCCAAATCAGAGATAGATAGATAGATAGAGAGAGAGAGAGAGAGAGAGAGATAGAGAGAGAAAGAGAGATAGATAGATAGATAGATAGAGAGAGAGAGAGAGAGAGAGAGAGAGAAAGAGGCAGACATAGAATAAAGCAAAGAAATAAACTTTTAATATTAATCGTTGGAGGACGACCAAAACTTTGGTCTGGTTCGATCCTAGATGCAGCGGGAAATTTTGGAAGCAGTGTTAGTTTTGTCCAAGAAAAATAATTGTCTTTTTATCCATGTTTTGTTGTTGGTTTTTTTTCGTCCTCCAATCTTTAAAAGCCCTGTTGACATTTTGGCTCGAACGGAATAATTTGAAAAATGATTCATATTTCTACGTCTTATCCCAGCATTAGATAAAAAAAGTATCAACAAGTTTAATTTTGAATTCAAAATCTTTGAAATATAACATGAAATATGCTGAACGGCAAATAGGCATTAAATATTCGGGCCAAACTAAGTTACTTGGTCTTTATACTAACCGAGTTGTTATGATTGGAAGTAATTTATGTTATACTCGTTCATGATATACATAAGAGCGTGAAAAGGAAACCCATTTTTCAAATTTTACTCAGTTTGATTATCAATGTACATTGCCCCAACTTCCAGGTGCCTAGAAAATGGGTATCTAATGGTCAGACTCTCATTAGTTTAGCGTATGCCAGTGCAATGGGACAGTCTTAGAGGTGTTTCCATGGTAACGGGGCTCTATGGTAGCATTCTTTGATTACCAAGCTAGTGGAGATATTTACACATTTTTCCTAACCATGTAAAAGAATAACTTTTTCCGCATGCATGTCCTTGAATCTGCTAGCATACCAAGTTAACATCGTAACTAGCATATATCCTCTTCAGCCTACTTAACAATGTAACTACAGCTGCTCTGAGACACAGTGAGAGAGACAGACGGTTAGAAAATAGATCGGATCCAGCCCAAACCAACCACATAGGTGGTATTTCAAAATTGAGTGTATATCAAGGTAGAATAACCAATCTACAATTGTAATTAGGCGATAGGGAGAAGTCTCGATCCTGGTAAGCCTGCTCACTCCCCACAGTAGCTCTTAATGCGAGATTATCCATTTTTGTCTTCAAAATTCATCAAACCAGCATAAATTTGCCGGCGGCGGATCTCAGGACTCACGGCGAATTTGAAGTTTCGTGTATGGTCTCCCTGCGCAGACTGACCGTAGGTGAAAACTTTTAACTTTCGCCGTGTTTTCTTTAATTGCTGTTGTGGTTGTTAAACCTCACGAACTCATTTTACATTTGGACTTCATTATTAGAAAATATAGAGATGTCTGAATCGTCACGAGAAAAAAGTAGTTGCGAAAGTTTACGATCAGATCAGACATAGCGAACTATGACGGCTGATGGTTGTCTTCTTTAACCCTGATTTATTATATGTCCCCTCACCTTTCAAAGGTAGGATGAAAACTATTTAGTTAAAGAACGGCACCCCGGGTGGTTATAATTTGAAGTACTATATTTATGAATGATACATTCGCAATATCGCAAAATTCACAATATGTGTCGTACTTGTTCATGACTGAAATAAGAGCTTGAAACCCAAACACATTTTCTCTAGGTTCCACTATATCCCCAAACCCCAGTCATTCTCTGTGAATGCTCCAACTTCCAGCTGCCTGGAAAATTGGTAATTAATGGTCATTATTTTTGTGTATATCAGTGTAAAGTGCCAGTCCAAGATGAGTTTCTATGGTAACATTCCTTGATCGCAAAACTAAATATTCTCGTTTTCTCTAATGTATTAACCTTTTCAGTCTGTCTATCTGTATGTTTATCTGTCTTAACAGAAAAATCAAGATACTTGCCATTGAATTATATATTCTTTATAGAAATACACCATACCACTTAAATAAATGTCACAAAATACTCTCTCTCTCTCTTTTCTCTCTCTCTCTCTCTCTCTCGGATAGTAAAGAGTAACATGTTTCTTTTGTTGTTTTCTTTCCATAAGTTCTACAAAAATATCTCTGTTTGCTCATGTAATAGATGTACATAATTCAGAAAATAGCTACGAAAGACCGGTGGTGACATCATCTATTCACAGTTCACACTTCAAACTTCATACATATTAAGTCTGAAATTGGAAGTGTGAAATGTGAATTATGAGACCAGTGGTGACTTCTTAAATTCACAGTACATAATCAAACCAAATTAAATATGAAGTTTGAAGTGTGAAGTTGGAAGTATGAAGTGTGATGTTGGAAGTTTGAAGTCGGAAGTTGGAAGTATGAAGTCGGAAGTTTGAAGTTTGAAGTTGGAAGTGTGAAGTTGGAAGTTGGAAGTATGAAGTGTGAAGTTGGAAGTATGAAGTGTGAAGTTGGAAGTATGAAGTGTGAAGTAGGAAGTTTGAAGTGTGAAGTTTGAAGTGTGAAGTGTGAAGTGTGAAGTTGGAAGTGTGAAGTGTGAAGTTGGAAGTATGAAGTGTGAAGTCGGAAGTTTGAAATGTGAAGTTGGAAGTTTGAAGTGTGAAGTGTGAAGTTGGAAGTATGAAGTTGGAAGTATGAAGTGTGAAGTGTGAAGTTTGAAGTTGGAAGTATGAAGTGTGAAGTTGGAAGTTTGAAGTGTGAAGTTGGAAGTTTGAAGTGTGAAGTGTGAAGTGTGAAGTTGGAAGTATGAAGTCGGAAGTTTGAAGTGTGAAGTTGGAAGTATGAAGTTGGAAGTTTGAAGTCGGAAGTTTGAAGTGTGAAGTTGGAAGTATGAAGTGTGAAGTTGGAAGTATGAAGTGTGAAGTTGGAAGTTTGAAGTGTGAAGTGTGAAGTTGGAAGTTGGAAGTGTGAAGTGTGAAGTTGGAAGTGTGAAGTTGGAAGGTATACATACATCCAGCTTCCAACTTCCAACTTCACACTTCACACTTCAAACTTCCGACTTCATACTTCCAACTTCACACTTCAAACTTCCAACTTCACATTTCAAACTTCCGACTTCACACTTCATACTTCCAACTTCACACTTCATACTTCCAACTTCACACTTCAAACTTTCGACTTCACACTTCATACTTCCAACTTCACACTTCATACTTCCAACTTCACACTTCATACTTCCAACTTCCAACTTCCAACTTCACACTTCATACTTCCAACTTCACACTTCAAACTTCCAACTTCACACTTCATACCTTCAACTTCACACTTCACACTTCATACTTCATACTTCCAACTTCACACTTCACACTTCCAACTTCACACTTCAAACTTCCGACTTCATACTTCCAACTTCTTACTTCCAACTTCAAACTTCCGACTTCATACTTCCAACTTCTCACTTCACACTTCCGACTTCATACTTCCAACTTCTCACTTCCAACTTCAAACATTCGACTTCACACTTCAGAGTTACTATGTATGAAGTGTGAACTGTGAATTCTTGATGTCACCACCGGTCTTTCGTAAATAGCAATCTTTTTAGCCGTGTCGTCACAGTTGGTGCATTGGGTTTTCATGGCAAATTGGATTTAAGTGTTCAATAGCATGACTTAAGCTCAATATCCACATTTGCTCTATTGCGTTCTTAACACTTTAGAATTGATCTGCAGACAAACAACTGTACAAATTAGTACAATAACATGTAATACATAACAAAGCTTAATAAATTAAAATAAATTGACAATTACAATACTTTGTCTTACCATCTTAAGTGATTTATCAAATGGATGTGACAACAAAGGATTTATAAGAAAGTGTTAGCATTTATTTTGGGAAAAGTCAATACATAGAAATGATGATGAAGGATTGTAGCTAGACCCGCTCCCCGTCTCACTGATACTTATATTTTAGTTGAAAAGTTTCTTTTCTCTAGCTGTTATCTTTTTCTGTTTTGCTGATCAGTTTGTGAGACGTAAGGGAGGTAATTTCAAGGAATGAAATGTATTTGCATGATTGATGTATCTTAGTTACTTTCAAACCTAAGCACTTACTGACAGCCTGGAAGACAGGCTAGTTTGTAGCTAGTACATATCCTCTTTGACCAACATGACGAAAACTAAATGCATTTACTCAAAAACTGATTTATGCGATAGACCAATCTATGTTTTCTGGCAATTTCTCATTAACTTACCTTTGTTTATTGAATCCTATTAAAATATATATATATATATATATATATATAAAAAGAAAAAAATCGTGAAATGTTTTTCTTTAAAGTGTACTCGTTCAAAGAAATTATTTCGGCTATTTTCATACCAGTCACTTCTAACCAGAAATTACCCGAAGAAAGTAATTGTAAATGAAATTTCTTTGTTCATCTATGACCAATTCCTGTTTTCTGGCTGTTTCTCATTAAACTACCCTTGTATATTGAATCGTATTAAAAAAGCGGGAAATGTTTTTCTTTTAAAATAGTTCGGCTATTTTCATATCAGTCACTTCCAACCAGAAATTTCCCGAAGAAAGTAGCTGTAAATTGATTTTTTATGTTCATTTATACAAACAGGCCCTCAATTCACCCCATGGTACAAGATAGTTTCTTCGTGGCCCATGATGTAATGTTGAGTAACTTGAATAAAACTGCTGGTTTTCTAAAGGAACTTAAACCATTAGCTATCTACAAAGCGAATAGTGAGGGCTCTGGTCAGACGGTGTGGCATCTTATCGTACCAATAGCGTCGAACGTTCTACTTTTCTAAAACATATCTAAAATATTAGAGGAAAAGATGATCTCGATATCCCTTCACTAATGAGGATGACGGTGTGGATGCACATGATTATCTGAGCCTTTATTTGACGTTCGTGTGAAATGGGTGGAAAGACAACGCACAGACTCACATAAACTATATACGAATTGATTTAGGAAATTAGAGCTGTGTCGGTGGATTATCATCCTTACAAGTGAAGGGATGTCGAGATCATCTTTTTCTCTAATTTAGATAAGTAGAAGGTTCGCTGTCCTTTATACGACAAGATGGTGGATTATATAAACAGGTACCAGACTCACGACACTTACTTGTTTTTAGCCCGAGGGATGAAGAATCTCAAGAGTATTGTTTGCAAAACCTAATGGCCCTAGACTTTCTATCTTTAACCTGTGTATTCCTACAGAACTATATTTGAATAATAAAAATAAAAACATCTTTGGTATGATGGTTAAGATAGATATTATAATATAAGATATATCTCGTCCATTGTATACACGGGTCCAATCGTGATTTCTTTGCTTTCAACACTTTCATATATCGTCGTTGGGCGATCAATGATCAAGCTGTGGATACGAGGTTTTCGTTGCCAAACGACAAGACAGAAGGACTGTCGATATTATTTATAACAAATGAAGCTTTTCATCATTAACTATCAACTTGAGCAACTCACATTTCACCTTAACCTATAAAATTATCCATCCTGTACTATATTTGTCCTCAGCATGAAAACTTCTTTTATGTATTCTTCACTAAATTGATCTTTCAATCAATTCTAAGCATAGGAATAAGTTAATGCATTCATTGAACTAGTTCTAATGAAATATTTCTTTTAGGGGGTCGGTTTTTTCCGGATATTTGAATATGTATCATAAATAGATAGATTATGAAATTCATCTTTGATTGCGTGTGTATTGCGTATCAAAAAGTCTTTGATCATTTTTGTCCTATTATTTTTATGTCTCCCTGATTTAATTCGACAAAATGTTACGAAACTCTGAACTTTTTAATAGAAGTATAGTAGACCATTTCAATAGCTTTCAAATGAGTATTTTGGTGAAAATAGTCAACCAACCTTGGTTTGAAGATTTCACAAGAAATCTTACGATTGACACAGAATGTGCAGGGTGGCCAGATTTAAAACTTCTTGTGACAGTTCTGTAGAAAAGGACCACCCGAAAGCCCTATGAGACAAATATTAAGAAATGTCATATTCAGCAGAGGTCAATTAGGTTCATAATTAGTGCAGCCTGATAATAAACTCGTCTTAGTTCTAATCTCTGTCTGTCTGCCTCTATCATATTTTTTGCTTGAACTTAGTTACAGACCACATCGATAATCAAAATAAACTAATAATAATAGTAGTAATAAGGCAAATATCGTAACAATCATTATAATAATGTTTATCGCGCTAGACCTGGATTGAGATGGGTTATGGTAGAGAAATTATCTTAGTCGAAAGTGCTACATACCTGACTTAGAACCAGACTTGGGTTAACGGCCCTTTTACGACCCTGCGGGTAATTAAAATTGAATCCATTATTTCGAGAAGGCATCTAGCTATTCGCTGCTGACTTTTAATGAGATGTTAACGGACAAATAGCTAGATAGGATCTTTTGGCTGCAGTTTCTTAAAGTGGACTTTTGGTACTTACTTTTCTTGGCATGCGCTACTCTGACAATTCAAGATTCGAATTTTCTAGACTTCTTATTAAAGATTTATATCTCTGTATTTTCTACCCATTTTATCATTTCATTTGAAAATTTAAACATGCACTCAGGCTTATATTTCAAGACAGTAACATGATTAAGCTGTATTCACCCCTAACTTCCTACAAATGTCGGCCTAACGTCCAAGTTCAGAGTACACTTCCAGTCTAAATGAATGTTTTGGCTAGTCTATTTTTTTCTAAATTTATAATTATTGATAGCGATTGGTCACATGCGGACAAACACAAAAAACTAGCTCATTATTCGAAAGAGTTAAGAAAAAGAATCCTGAAAATATGGATTTCACTGAATTTTTGGAAGGTCCAGCATGTGTATGTTTGTCGAAGATTCGTGGACCGAAACGAAATTCAAACTTGAATTGTAGCACAATACCAAAATCAGTTCAATATCTTTGTTTAAAAAAAATCTAGATTTCATTGAATTTTTACTAGGTGTAATCTGCGTATCTTGTCGCAAGAATTGAAGGTTCGAGATTGTCAATCAAACAATCAATCGAACATTTAACCCTTTCCTGGTTTTTGAAATTTTAGACTGGTCCAAATTGGAAGAGGATGCAGACGACAATGAAAATTGGACGCAATTCCAAATTAAACCATCCTATTGGGTTAAAACATTGTGGGAAAAGGAGAAATTGCTTATTATAAGCAATTTCTCCTTTTTCCACAATGTTTTCTCCAGTATAAAATCACAGTGACGTAGAAACCCCTGGTTTATCCAGGAAAGGGTTAAATCAATCATTTTGATCAGAGGTGAACTTTGAACTCTGACATTAACCGAAATTTATATGAAGCATTTTTGTTCGTTTGAAAACTTAAAAGTCGAAACAATTACTTTTAAGTTGTATTAACGACGTTTAGGTCGCCAACCAACCACTTTAATCTTTTTTTCTGTTACTTACCATAAAGTTTGCATATCGAAGTTGAACTTCCTGTTGGAGTTCAGTTAGTGTGACCAGCCATCAGTTCCAAATTGTTCATGATCTATCAAAACTACCATTTTAGTTTCAGGTTGTGATCTGGGCACTTTCATTGGTAAGCTAACCTACTTAATAAGTCATTTCGACTGTACTCAAACCAAGCGCCGGTATCTTTTCCGACCATCTCAGAAACTGCTAGACAGGTTTTAACCAAATTTTACATGTCTTATTTAATGTTTGTTGTAAATGAGTTAGATATGTTCCTTTCAAAAAAAATTGGTTAATTTATCGATCTTTAGATCAACCTGTTAAACTTTTAAAAAAAGTTTATCTCTTAAGTACAGTAAGTACTTTGATTATTCTGAAATTGTAATAGATGTAATTGCACATTCAATTTCGCCAAACACAGGAAACACTGGAAAATAACGCAAATTGTGCGAGAAAACAAACATTTGGTTGTTCATGTTGCTTTTCAAAGATTTTGAAGAGCTAGCATTGTTAACTATTTTAATGTTAAAAAGATGTCTTGAATAACCTCATAATAGTAGATAAGAGTTTCAAATGTTTGAAAATGACTCTTTGAATAGCCTTTATATAACAGATAAGAGACCGCTGAAGAATGCCAGTACTTTCAGAAAGGCGCAGTTTGATAATCAACATTCATTTTAATAGAAATGATTATGGATGATGATATCTCTGGTGACAAGCAATGCCCTCTTTTCCAACCATGTATTACAAAAAACTAGAAAAGTTTTCGATAACGTTTTAGTAATAAAAACTAACAAATACTCGTAAAAGCTATAGCTAGTAGGTTTTGATGGTTCAATAGTTTATGCCTGAAGCCAGAATTTTCGAGTGGCCGTAATTAAAAGAAGTTGCAGATGACAATTTGTATTTGGTGAAATTTTAAAAAATCTTTGTCTATTGGGATAGAAAGCATCCTGAATGACGAATAAATTGTTTGTAACGAAATTTTTTTCCCATTTTCCAGAATGTTTTTTTTACAAAAAAAGAAATCGTTGGAATGTCAAAAAGCGAGATTGTTTGGGAATGGATTAATTAATGCAAAGTGTTACAAAATTCCCACTGAAAACTAAAATCTAATCACACTATCAATAAGATTACTGGACATCCCGACCACATTTATCACGAGCTAACACAACAATCTGATCCCTCGACCACATTTATCACTGGCTTACACAGACCATATTTATCAAAAGTTATAAAGACAATCGACCACCCCGACCACATTTATCACGATCTTACACAGCAATCTGATCACTCGACCTACCTGACCACATTTATCACGATCTTACACAACAATCTGATCCCTCGACCACATTTATCACTGGCTTACACAGACCATATTTATCAAAAGTTATAAAGACAATCGACCACCCCGACCACATTTATCACGATCTTACACAACAATCAGATCACTCGACCTACCTGACCACATTTATCACGATCTTACACAGCAATCTGATCACTCGACTTCAACAACCACATGTAAAACGAGCTAATACAACAACAAGATCACTCAACCACTTCGACCACATTTAACACGCAACCAGATTAATCGACCACCCGACTTAATTTAACACGAGCAAACACGACAATCAGATCACTCGACCAGCCCGACGACATTTATCACGAGCTTAATCAACAATCAGATAAATCGACCATCCCGACCTAATTAAATATCAGTGAGACTGGGAGCGAGTCTATATCCGGCGTAATGCCAGAGTATTAAAGATATGAGAAAAATAGTTTGAGTAAAGCAGAAATTGCTTGTAACAGGCAACTTCTTCTTTTATAACGTATTCTAACGTATTTCCTCATATAGTATTTATTTTTCTATTCAGCCTTTTCCTATTTAATCCCTGGCTTTTACGTTCCTATAATTTTATAATTATTTTTCTACAATATTTTCTATCCTATTGAGAGATTATTTTCAAATTAAACCCATTCAAATTTTCGACAGCAAAATCTTTAAATTTGGACAGTCCATAAATTCTGCATAACAGAAAATAGTTCAACTAGTTTTGTTTTGTCTACTCAACGATCTTTTAATTTCGACCAGTCTATGTTTTTTGGTTGCATGATAATGTGTCAATGACTACTCAGCTAGTATGTCAACTCTTCAAAGGCCACGTGTTTGGTTCATTATCAGGACAATTAAACCACCGTTATACGATCTTCACTAATTGAAGGATCGCCGCTGGCTCCGCATATTGAGATCCGACAGGATGTTCCACTTCGATATTAATCAACTTTTTGTATGACTAGTAGGATGAATAAAACAATATAAAAATCATAATAATTAAAATGGTAGGTTTGCGCACTGAATGTCGTAACTGCAGATTGAATAGTACATTTAACTCGATAAACCATAAGAAATGCTTCTCATAAATGTCGGCCAATGTATGAGTTCAAAGTTCTCTTCCCTTCTAAATGAATGATTTGATTGGTCTATTGTTCTTTTGATTGACACACGAATCGCCAATTAAAATGGAAAATTCTTCTTCATAACCTCCCGACCTTAACTCCTCGATGTCAACCAAAAAGTTTTGAATATTTAATTGAAACAGCCGATATTTTATCTGGACATTTAACTGACATATTTAACGTAATTTTCGATTTAGGCTACTTTCCTAAAAGTTGGTCCGAAGGATTTATTATACCTATTCATAAGAAGGGGGACAAGTCGGACCCAAACAATTATAGGGGGATTACCCTGGTTAGCTGCCTTGGTAAATTATTCGTCAGTGTTTTAAATGAGCGGGTACATAATTGGTGTAACGAACAATGTAAGGTATCCGATTCGCAATTCGGTTTTAAAAAAGGAAGCTGCACTACTGATGCTATTTTTGTTTTATCAAATTTAATCGATCATGTTCTTAATAAAAAACAGCGTTTATACTGTGCCTTTGTCGATTTTCAAAAGGCGTTCGATTCTATATATAGAAATGCTTTATGGTATAAGTTATTTAAACAAGGATTAGATGGGAAAATCCTTCGTATCTTTAAATCTATGTATGACATAGTAAAATCGTGTGTAAAATGTGGTAATGATATTTTGTGTTTTTTCAATATTTCAGTAGGTCTAAGACAGGGCCAAATAAACTCCCCTGTGTTATATGCCCTCTTTATAGAAGACATAGAACTATTTTTACAGGACGAGCCAAACTGTGGTATCAATTTTTATGACGTATGTCTGATACTTTTGTTATTTGCTGACGACATGGTCGTTATTGGTAACTCCGTAAATGACCTCCAAACAAGACTTAATAATCTTTCCAAATATTGCTCAAATTGGGGTATGAAGGTCAATATAGAAAAAACTAAAATAATTGTTTTTAGAAAAAGGGGTGGTTTGAAACAAAATGAAAAATGGACTTACAATGGAGATCCAATAGAAACCGTCAACGATTTTACTTATTTAGGGGTCATTTTTAATTACACTGGCAGTTTTGAGCTTAATAATCAATATCTAATCGGAAAAGCATCGAAAGCGATGTATGTTCTTTTACGTAATATCAATAAATACCAAGTTAACACGCGTATCTCTTTAAACCTTTTTGATGCCTTTGTTGGCTCCATTTTAAATTATGGATGTCCCGTTTGGGGCTTCACTAAATCAAAAGATTTTGAGAGACTGCATACAAAATTTTGTAAGGCCATTTTGGGGGTTAAAAGAAGTTGCTCTAATGCAACGGTATACGGCGAATTGGGTAGATACCCTATTTTTATAAATAGATATGTACAAATAATCAAATATTGGTCAAAATTATTGTCAACAGATAATATATTATTGAAAACGATTTACGATACTTCATTCATCGATGATTTAAAAGGCAAAACTAACTGGATTACTAAATTAAAAGAAATCTTATTTTCACATGGCTTTGGAGATGTTTGGGAAAACCCCACAAATTACGATCTTAAAAGTTTCACGTTGTTATTTAAAAGACGAGCTCAAGATATATATTTACAGAAGTGGTTTAGCGATATCGAGAAAAGTAGTGTACTTTCTATTTTATATAAGTTCATAAAGCCTTCTTTTGAAATAAGTTTGTATCTTGAAAAGAATATTCCTAAAGCACAACGAATACAACTCTCCAGAATTAGAACCTCATCACATAGCTTAAGAATAGAAACCGGAAGATATGGAAATAATAGAATCCCTAGGTCAGAACGAATATGCCCATGTTGTCAATCAGGCCAATTAGAAGACGAGTTCCACTTTGTTTTCGTTTGCAATCTATTTTCTGATATCAGAACAAAATTCATTAAACCCTACTTCTACAAAAACCCTACTTCTTCCAAATTGATACAACTTTTAAATAGTACACACAGAACAACTCTAGTACGACTTAGTAAATACTTAAAAATGGCATTCGACCGACGCAGGACTATACTAAATACGTGATATTGAATTATTAAGTATTACTTAAGATGTAGTTATTCGATACACTTTTACTGCTCAGTACATTTGTCATTTTGTTTTATTTCATATGTTTTATTTCATTTCTGATACTGAACGTTTGAAAACAACAGACATGTATTGAGTATATATTTCAACCTTTTTCGCTCTCCACGATATATGTATGCGCACTCACACACGTGCATATATATGTGTATGTGTATATGTATATATGTATATGTGTGTGTATATGGGTATATATATAGCCATCATGATAAAAGCTATTGTTTATCAAACGTGCAAATCAGAGTTACTATCTTTCATCTATCATTTCTACCGAAAGTAAATTGTATAATTGTTAAATTATTGTGTATGACGAGATACATGTAATTGTATAAGTCAATAAAAATCTATCTATCTTTGACATTCCATGATTTTCAGGAAGGAATAGCGATCCTTGTCAGCAACTGTAAAATACCAACGCATCTTTTAACCCATTTCTGTTTTGCAAACTTTTAGACCTGTCCAGATTCAGAGGTTTAGCATGCGAATTTTAATGAAAGTTTAGTACGAAAAAAAATTTATATGGGTAGAAAAAAATGTTGAAAAGAAGAATTACTTGTTATAGGCATTTCTTCTTTTGCAGCAATATTTTCTCAATTTTAAATTACAGGGACGTAAAAATCAGGGATTGTACAGAAAGGGTTAGCCCATTATGACAACACTTTTGACAGGTCCAAATTAATAGAAGTTACAGAGGACAATTGAAGTTGGTGAAATTTCGAAGATGTTAGTCCTTCTGGCTAGAAAATAGTGTGGGTAATGGATTTTTTTAAAGTAATTTCTTCTTTCTTCCTTTTCCAAAATACAACAGAATGACAGTAAATACATTCCAAAATCGGCAAACTCGAAGATACTGTTCATTAATTGACCCTCAGGTTTAAAGGAACCCCTGGGATTTCCGTTTAACATATACTTATAAATTATTGGGTGCAGTAGAGGTAGCATTTAAAACAACAACTAAATAGTATGTGTGATCGGTCGATTTAGATTTGAAAGATCTTCAAAAGGATAAACTTTTGGACTGAGATCTTCTGTGAAGTCCGGAAGTCTAGAGAGGTGCATACTTTTAGCTCTTACCTTTCTCCTAACTGGCGTTTTGATTGGCTTTTTCAGTGAGTTTGGTTATTTGTTTGTTTGTTTGTTAGTTCGTTCGTTTGGTTTTTTTTATTATTTGTGTGTGTGTGTGTGTGTGTGTATGATGGGGTGGGTTGGGGTGAGGTGAGATGAGGTTCATATTACCATGAGCACGCAATTACTTTGTATGCTTTGCGCCAAAGGAAGATTCGTCAAATTTCACTCAAAACTAGCAAAATATTTGCTTCATCTTGCTTGATGTAATTAAGATATTAGAAATAAGAGATAATACAAATACAATGAAAACTGCAAAACGAAGACGGACAGAAGATAAACTATAACGATAGAATTTTGTATATGTATTTGATGTATGAAAAAGTTGAAAGCGTTTGTTTTATCGTCGTTAATTCGCTTATTACCATAACTTTACGATGTAGCATTTCAACTTTTCTTGTCCTTGTTTTTTTTTTTGTGTGTGTGTGTGTGTTTGTTGTTTTTTTAAGAAATTCTCCACGCACGTATATATCAAAAACCTTTAATATCAATGCACCAAATGGATTTTGTGATGTCCATCCAATAAAGTTTAGGTAAGGTACCTTATACACTTTCTGTCCTGTAATATGATTCTGTTTACTTTAAAACTATTGCTAACAAGGTTCCACAGGTCAAAGTATATATCGCACAAGTGTTGTTCATCATAGAGCGTGTGCGATAACTCAGTTCTGTATACTTCAAATAAGAAGTTAATTACTAATAAAAATTTAAAAGATGTTTGGAAGCTTTTGGACCAGCATTAATAGCAGATTCATCGTTCACTTGGTGTCTTAGAAAGACTGGTTTTAATTCGTTCAGGCACCCTGAGAGAAAAAAACTGACTTATTAAAAAAGGTACTGTAATCTTATTATTAGTATTTCTTTTTAAATATTTATTATTACTTTTTTTTGAATTATAAATATATACAAATGAGTTCTATGATAAATTTCGATATTCGCATTTTAGAATAAACACCTTGGAACACCTTGTCAAATTTACATTAGTCAAAAAAAGCTTCCTCGGAGAAAACCGACGAAATGCTTTCACTATGAGGTACATTCCTATGTTATCTTCCCTTTGTACTGTGAGCATTAAATCAGAGGTGTGCCAAATTGTACACTGGTCCTTTGACTTCATTACCTTTGTTTTTATCCTTGTTCAGTATGGGGAAGTTGCGATTTTTTATTTGCCTTTTCTAGTTTTATTATAAATGCAATATCTTGATGGTGTTTGTTTATGGTTCAGTATAGGGATGAGTGTATTTTTCACTGCGTTTATTGGAGTATAAAGTGCAATTGCCTTAGCACATGGCAAATAACGCCCGTAGGGCGTTATGTTTGAGCCATGTGCTAAGGCAATTGCACTTTATACTCAAATAAACGCAGTGAAAAATACACTCGTCCCATATAATTGCAATACGTCTATTTTCAAATCCGAAACGGATAGAGAGATGAAAATAAAAACAAATAAACGAACTGTGGGCGGAGTTACTTTTCTTTGACAGGCGTATGGATACATTGACACAGTTTATCGCTCGAGTCGTTGTAACGGCGGACATTTTATTTCGTCGCTTGGGTTTTTAGCTCACCTGAGCACGTAGTGCTCAAGTGAGCTATTGTGATCGCCTTTTGTCCGGCGTCCGTCCGTCGTCCGTCGTGCGTCGTGCGTCGTGCGTCGTCCGTCAACAATTTCTTTAAACGACATCTTCTCCCAAACCACTGGGCCAATTTGAACCAAATTTGGTAGAAATGTTGCTTAGGTGGTCCCCTTCAAAAATAGCTAAAAGAATTGAAATCCGTTAAAAACCCTGGTTGCCATGGCAACAAAAGTGAAATTTTAAAATAATCTTTAAAAATCTTCTTCTCCTGACCCAGAAGGCGTAGAGCCTTGATATTTTGCATGATGTATCAGTATATTGACCTCTTTCAAAATAGCTAAAATCATGATCCTCGGGTCCCCAGGGGCGGAGCCCCGGGGGGGGGGGGTGGGGTTTATATAGAAATAAAGAACGATTTTTTAAATGACATCTCCTCCAAAACCACTGGGCCAATTTGAACCAAATTTGGCAGAAATGTTGCTTAGGTGGTCCCCTTCAAAAATAGCTAAAAGAATTGAAATCCGTTAAAAACTCTGGTTGCCATGGCAACAAAAGTGAAATTTTAAAATAATCTTTAAAAATCTTCTCCTCCTGACCCAGAAGGCGTAGAGCCTTGAAATTTTGCCTGAAGCATCAGTATATTGACCTCTTTCAAAATAGCTAAAATCATGATCCTCGGGTCCCCAGGGGCAGAGCCCCAATGGGGTGGGGTTTATATAGAATTAAAGAACGATTTTTTAAATGACATCTCCTCCCAAACCACTGGGCCAATTTGAACCAAATTTGGCAGAAATGTTCCTTAGGTGGTCCCCTTCAAAAATAGCTAAAAGAATTGAAATCCGTTAAAAACTCTGGTTGCTATGGCAACAAAAGTGAAATTTTAAAATAATCTTTAAAAATCTTCTCTTCCTGACCCAGAAGACGTAGAGCCTTGATATTTTGCATGAAGCATCAGTAATTTGACCTCTTTCAAAATAGCTAAAATCATGATCCTCGGGTCCCCAGGGGTGGAGCCCCAATGGGGGTTATATAGAAATAAAGAATGATTTTTTTTAAATGACATTTCCTCCCAAACCACTAGGCCAATTTGAACCAAATTTGGCAGAAATGATGCTTAGGTGGTCCCCTTCAAAAATAGCTAAAAGAATTGAAATCCGTTAAAAACTCTGGTTGCCATGGCAAGATAGGTGAAATTTTAAAATAATCTTTAAAAATCTTTTCCTCCTGACCCAGAAGGCGTAGAGCCTTGATATTTTGCATGAAGCATCAGTATATTGACCTCTTACAAAATATGTAGCTAAAATCATGATCCTCGGGTCTCAAGGGGCCGACCCAGGGGGGGGGGGTATAGGCATGAAGCATCAGTTCACAGACTTCTTTCTTATTTCTGAAATTATAACCCATGGAAAAAGTTTTTTCCTTCTTTCAAATCAGCACTTAAGCCTTGGAATTTGTAATTTAGACTTGGATCCCCAAGTTCATAGTGTTTATATGTAATTGTGGCCCACTTGTTTCATAATCCTAACCTTAACATGAAATTAGACTGTTGAAAGAAAAAGAGCCTTTATCTCAGGTGAGCGCCCCAGGGCCAATGGCCCTCTTGTTTGAAATGGAAATTCGAACGTTCGTTGGATTTATTTGGAATTATTATGAGGAAATACTAACTTTAAACTCTGTAAATTATGATATCTGGGTCGATAACAGTTAGAATTATGAATAGATGTTTTGAAATAGACAAGAAATATAAACCTACCACATCGACACGATGCATGCTGATGTGGCGAAGCCGATTCGACATCTCGGATTTACGGCTAATAAAGGTGAGTTTTTCGAAATCTTCATGTTTAAAACGAACATTATAATTGTTATAAGGACACTATTTGTTTATCTATTTATTGAAAATCCATGGAAGTATAAAGGAATTCGAGGAAATCGAAATTCAAAAGGTGATGACTATAAATAGTAACAAAACAAGTTTGGTATTTCTTGGAAGTGAATTCCCAATATCGGAAATCCCTGACCTTGTTTGTTTCTATTTTTGTCGAAAATAGTTCTGCCTTTTATCGAGGTATAAAGTGCAATTGATTTGATCACGTGATACGATTTGGGCCAATGAAAATACTCTATTTTGAAGTATTGCAATTATAAATAACAAAGAAACGTATTTTCAAGATGAAACGAATTTCCCAGCTCTTAAGTTTGCATTATACGGCTGATCTTAAAACCAGACAGTGCAAAGAAACCTAGGATAAAGTCCAAGTAAAACACTGATAGGGATCAATGTATTTCTGGAGAGTATTTAAGGGAGATAACCCGAGAATGTCCTTAATTGCAACTTTATATTCGTACACTATTCCTTTCTCATACAACAAAGTTTTCCACTGGTCCAAATTCAAAGAAGCTGCAGACGACAATTTCTATTTGATGGATTTTTTTGTCGTCGTTTTGGATAGACTTTGTGGATAATAAAGAACTTGCTTGGTACAAACAATTTCTTCATTTTCCACAATGTTTTCCAAAGTTTTTGGTCTTGAGGGGCGTAAAAAGGAGGGCTTGTGAAGAAATGGGTTGATACAGAACACAAGAAGTGCTTTTGAAAACATCGACTGAAAGTAAAAAATACTGATATCCGGCTTTTTCTATTTTAAATATACCTTATCCTAACTATAATAACTAAATTCATTTTCTTGAGACAAAGTTAATCGGTTTAATCACCGTATGACGGGATTATCATGACGTTATCCCGGGTCGTTGTATCATTTGTAAGACCGTATGTCGAATCCAATAAAAATACCTACACACGATTCGAGAACACGATAACAGCAAATAGAAAAACACACTGTTGTAATATTTCTTTTATTATATACCTTTTAGGACATGACATTAAGACAATTATTTTAAATGATTAAGAAATAACCAACTTTCCGAAAAACCCGAACGTCAATACACAAAAAAGAAGTCCGTGTTTAACGGTACTCATCGAATGCGTTTTTTTGGTACGAGCCGAATATTGGTTGTTTTTTTTCTGTCGAGCTGTATTAGAAAGCCAGACTTAATCCATATTATATCTTAAAGGTATATAATAAATTACTTTTACACGAAGCCCCACGAGATGAGAGTAAATTAACAAGTTCGTTTTGATAATTAATAAATGAATTCGGGTAATAATTCTAAGTAATAATAGAAAGAAAGATAACTAAAGACATTGATTAATTACAAACAAAAACTTGGAGGGTGCTATATACTATTATTGTTGAGAAAACCAATAAGTACTCGTAAACGGTGTAGCAAGGAGGTTTGGGTGAACAAATGGTTAATCCCATTACCAGACGGCAAAGAATTAGACTGGTCCTAGGCAATTTTGAGTTGATGAAATTTTGAAAATATATGTCTTTATAGGTAAAACTCATTGTGGATAATAAAAAATGCCTGTAACAAGGAAATTCTTCAGTTCCACTATGTTTCCCAAACCCTTCTTTGTTGAGGGACGTCAAAAAATGGGATTGTGTGGGATTGTTGTAACTTATGCAAACCCTCATAACATTCCTAAAACCAAAATCTTATTACAGGGTCTAGCCGATGTCATAGCGCAGTCGGTAGCGCGTCAGACTCCTAATCTTCAATAATGGGATGTCATAGGTTCGATCCCCGGCGGCGGCACATATTCTTTCCGACATTTGTCTCTCACCAATGGGTGGATAATCGTAAACCTAAGTGGGATAGCAGCTGGAGGCTAGGAAAGGATGTAGTGGTAGTACTGGTATGAGAAATACCAGGAAGCCATTGTTAGGTTTTCCAGCCGCCGCGATATGAATGAAATACTGTTAGAAGCGGCGTAAAACCCACTTCAATTAACTAATTACAGGGTCTATCAAATTTACTCGACCATCCCGACCACATTTTTTCAGACATGTTCGAGGTTACACGTGCACTTCAACTCTCGTAATAAACTCAATACCTTATGTTCCCGCACAAAAGAAATATAGATATGGAAAACATTGTTAGAAAAAGAAATTGTTTGTAACAAGTGATTCCCTCTTTTATAAAAATGTTGTATTTGTAGGATTAAACCAAATCTCAAGCGACCTCTTTAAAATTGGACAAGAATAAAATTTGTTGTTCGGAAATGGCTTAAAGACTTCTAAGCCATGACGTCAGTTCCTCGTTTAGTCCAGATTAAACAATCTTTAAGCGACTTTTAGCTAGCAAAGCGTCAGCTTTGATAGCTCAAGTTAACAGACAAAATTTTTGAGGTCGTCTCAGAGTTCAACAATTGCAAATGCCACTGGTGGCTTAACCACCTACGCCATTAAAAGTAGTTCTTACGTATTTCAGGAGTATACAAACTCTATTCAAATTGTAGAGAACTCTGTCAAAACCGTGCTGTTTAACTCACTCCGAATAAATTCCACTTTTTAAGCTTTAAAAAGCTTTGGAAAACATTGTGGACAGTGAAGAAATTGCTTGTAACAAGCAATTTCTTCAATGTCCATTATGTTTTCTACCCAACAAGGAAAAGATTGTCTGAATTCAACCAAGCTTTGCTAGCTTACCGTACTTTCAGTACTTTGATTTCATAATTTGCGGATCGCTGGCTCCGCCAAAGTACCTCCAGCAGGAAGTAAATTTCTAAGTGAAACGACGTTATTTGCAACATGAAATAAAAAAAAAAAACTAAACTGGTTTGTTGGCGACCTAACCATTGTTACTGCAACTTAAATGAGCTGTAGTTACGACGTTTAGTTGACAAACAACAAAGATGCTCTCATAAATGTCGGCCATTGCTGGAGTTCAGAGGTCACTTCAAGTCAAAATAAATAATTATATTGATCGATTCCTGTCTATTGACCCTTCAAAATTCAATCAGAATATATTTAACATGCCTAGATTTTCAGGACGGAACAGCAATCATAATCGGCAAAACTGGAATATCAACGCATCTTTTAATTCTTTACTAGGCGACACGATTTCAAATGAAAAAATGAATTGCAGACGACATTTTAAAGACGATGAAATTACCAGATCTTAATTCTTCTGAGAAGACAATATTGTGAGTAATGGAGTAATTTTTTTCAGTTTCTTTTCTTTGCTTTTTCTTCTTTTTTTTTTCTTTTTGTGGTGCCAAAAAGCCTCATTGTGTAGAAATGGGTTAAAAGAGAAAGCAGACTTGTTAAAATTATCTCTACGAAACCGCTACTCTATCTCTCCGTCCTGTAGATCTGCACACAGGGACGTAGCAACGGGCTATTATGGTGGATCTGATTTTAATTATAGATTTGGGAGAAAGCTAACAAGAATTGAAAGTGTTCTGTCGAGTCAAGACACACACGCATAACAAAATTGCATTGTAATTAAAAAACTGCACTAAATGACACAGCAAAGTAGATATGACGATTGCAATTATACACGGATAGCCTAAAATTCATAGAAAAAACTTCCATATTTTGAGATACAAATAAAAAGTTTGTTTACATAAAAGGATGACGTTTTCAAGTTTCGTTTGTTATTCAAACAACTAGCGTCCAATATCGCTCGGTCATCGAGATTATATATGAAGTCACCAGCGCCTGTGTATATAACGGTCAATAGATAAACGAACTTGTAGAGCACTTAACTCATCTGTGGATCAGACTTTAAACCGAGGCCCTTGTGACGGTACTATCCATCGAACACGTTAGCGTACTTGGCGGAGCTCTCGCTAGTTTAGTCTTGTATGCTTGCACTACCCTACGTAACAACAAACCGTCTTTTAGGAGCATCGGTCATATGGGCATGTGCTGCGGTACCGACGACAAATAAACGGAAATACACATAATCGAACATCTTCGGTAAAGAAATGGGTACATTCCATTCGGTCTCAAAATATAAGCGATGATAAAATTACTTAATCGCTTTCCGTAGAACTTCACTCATACTCTACTTTAGCGTATTGGTTTTAAGAATGCTCTTGATTGCTTAAGGGACCCAAATCGATAGATTGTTTAACCGGGTTTTGCCTTCTTCGGAATGAAGATATGGCTTGAACTACACTACGAACGGTTTAAGACTTATAAAATAGTTGATTGTACAGCTAGCCATACGTTTTGCTGTACTTTCTCATCCTAGCACAACCACAACATTCAATAAATGCAACCCATTGATTTTCGTAGGTACTTATAAATTTTCAATCTCTCAAAAGTGAGAACACGTGTTGCATGTGTCAAAGATGTCTATTAAAAATTAGACAGAATGTTGATCTAGCCCGAGATCAGACTCTACAACAGAATGACCGTTACAAAATCAGTAGACTCAAAAGATCCTGTTCATGATTTGGCCCTCAGGTAAAAAAGAACCCCTAGGATTTCATTAACTATATAGTATGTCTAGATTTAAAAAAATGTCTACTTCGTCGAAATGTCTATGGTGGAAAAAGGCAACGAAATACTTTCTGTACCTCAACTTTGTATTCGCATATTAAAAAAAGAACACAAGAAGTGCTTCGGAAACATCGATTGAAAGGAGAAATTACCGATAACCAGCATTTTTCCCTTTGTATTTCAGTGCTTTTTACTTTAAATATACACTATACAGTAACAGTATAAATTGGGAATCCTTGGTTAGATAATTTCTCTTTCTTCAACAATAATTGGGTTTTGGTTTGTAAGTTACCATACAGTTGGTGGGGAGTGGTGGGTCTATCGACGTGTTGACATTCGAGCATCAATCGATGGAAGACCAGGTGGAATTATACAATACATTCACTGTCTTCTTTTGACAAAGCCCTAATCACCTTAGTCACAAAGCTAGTTTGGTAAATCAAACTTAAAAGATGGAAGTTTTCCTCGATCTATTTCGACTTTTCTGTGTCGAAACGTTGGAGCAAGTTCTGTGTAATATCTGATTTTCTGTGTAACAAATGACATATCGTGGCTGTCAATAGAATAACTCATCTAGCCGACAATTATTGGATGCATTTTTAATGGTCTGACGACTTATACGTCGTAACAGTTTATATTCAAACTTCTTTTGGCATATTTAGATCAGCTATGTTAATTTTTTGTTGCAAGTCACTGGACATTAACATGGAAAAATTACATGTATATTACTTTTTGTTGCAAACTGAAGCCGTGCTGTATCAAAGTGTAACTTCTTGACGGAGTCATTGGGCGTGGCTAGCGGAGTCAGTGAGTGTTGCCAGCGGAGGCAGTAGGTGTGCCCAAACGAATCAATGATCAGGGCCGGCGATCTGTCACTTAATTCAATGATCTTTTTTAAATTACTTTCATTCTCGTAACACTATTATCATTATTATGGTTCTTTGTTTAACAATATTTATCATTATTTTTAATCTTAGTGTGAAGTCATTTTTTTCTACTTATTATCATTGCGATTATTTATAGGCTCCTCGAAGGGCTGCCGCTTAGTCTTTCCGTCCGGCATTTTTTCTATCTGTCAGTCCTTCAGTCGGTCCAACAATCCTTCCGTCTATCCGAAGAAATTTCTGCTAAACCCCGTGGTCAAATAGATGGGACTCCTTGTGATTTTCCCGAATGTTAAACCTGATATTTTGTTAATATTTCGACGGTGTTCTATTAAAACCTCATAACTACAGTTTGAAACAGCTGCAGCTTCGATATCCCCCATGGATTTGCGCATTTTGGACCCTGGATTGCTAGCTTTGGTAAATAGGCCATATTCAACAAATATCCTTGAACTAAAGGACAAAGTACGCATGATCAAGGTCAAATCTAACCCTTTTAACCCTTATCAGTCTTCTCAATTTTTCTGAAATATCCGGGTCGATTTCCCAACAAGGCTCGATTAAAAAATACTTTGTGTGAACTTTCGTTTATTTGATACTGGACGAGACCGCTGAGAGCCTTGCCTGGTTCTTTAACGTGCTCGATGTAAAGCACCGTCACACGGGGTATCAGTTCAACGTCTCATCCGAAAGGCAATTAGTTTGTTAGTTTGGTCAGCCCAGAGCTGGAACCCGTGTTCTTGAAGTTTGATGTCAAGTGCTCTACCAACTGAGCCAATCGGGCTGAAGAAAAAAAAGCACTTCGCACATGAAGCGCTTATGCCTTTGCGTCGACGTACAATTCCCTCGCTGGTCCCTCTCATTTACATCGTCACTCCGCCCTCCGACTGGAAGTTCCATAAAATCTTCGATCCTGAGCATCAAACAAAAAAAGTGGAATGGCTGGTTTGTAACCTAAACGTAGAAGCTACAGCTTCAAAATCTACAAAATGTTTCACTTAAAAGGCGACCAGTGTAAAAGTTCAAAGTTAGCTTCCAGTCTAAGTGAATGATTTCATCGGTCGGTTGATTATTCGATTGACAGCCGCGATTGGTCAATTAGTCTCCTTAATATTATAAAAAGGTGCATCGGTTCTTATTTAAACTGTCATTTACATCGCCTTCATCTATGGCTAGAATTTCAAGAAACTTACAAAAAGGGGGTCTTATTGTCTTGTACTGACTGTTATGTTCATTTTTGACGCTGAAAAATATTTATTCAAGCCTTCATCTTAAAATGCTAATTGTGTTCAATCAATACACTTTAAATGTAAGACATTTTATTTCATAAAGTAAAATACAAATTTTAACCCCTTTACCGCATAACGTTTTCTCTTTTTTTTTCTATAAGTCAAAGTTAATACTTAGTACAATAACCCGTGAATATTTGGAGTTCAAAGTTCACTTCCGGTCTAAATGTATTATTTGATTGGCAGATTGATTCTTTGATTGACAATCGCGATTCTTTACTTACCTACCATAATATCTGAAAAAGAAGAAATCGGAACTAGCACAGGTCAATCCGATTTGGTATTTTCCTAATGAATAATTTATGTAGTAAGGTTCAATCTACCTCAATGCTCTAAACTTTGAAAATTTTTGGCGATATTGCATCGAAAGTTTCCAGTTACGCTCTTATACTTAATAACCTTTCTTTTTCAGATATGAGGTCTCTTCTTGTTCTAACCTTGTGCCTTTCCTTGTGTGAGTCCCATTATACATGTGACACGATCGTCTTTTGCGCTGGAAAATGTACTATCAGCCCGAACGAAGAAGGAGTCTGCTGGCCAACTTTTGGGATGATATATTGCATGTATTCATGTTTTTATATTACATATAACAAGTTGAATTCAATATTCTGCAATGTTCATTTATTCGAGACGTTTTATGCCTCAAACCATTATGTCAAATGCAAATGGTGTGTGCATTTTTACTGACTTTAGTGACTACCAACTGTCAGTGATTTACTTCCCTTTCTGAATTTTAGGGGTTTTTTTATCCGCGACGGCCTCATGGGAAGGGATTATGAGAATGACAGAAAATTTAATTAACTACGAACTGATTAAACGGCATTTATTTCTATAAATCAAAGGAATTGTCACTTTAAAAGAAATTAACTGTTAATATTATGTAAATGCCTCATCGCTTCTACCGTTCGGTCGTCGTGAGATGTGACTTTACGTCTACAATTTCAAGACAACAAATGCACCCAAAGCGTTTTCTGTTAAAATATGATGTCCTCTTCTTCTGCTATGAGTAGCCGCCGTCACAGCGCAGTCGGCAGCGCGTCAGACTCCTAATCTTCAATCATGGGATGTCATGGGTTCGAACCTCGGCGGCGGCACATATTCCTTCCGACATTTGTCTCTCACCAATGGGTGGATAATCGTTAATCTTAGTGGGATAGCAGCTGGAGGTTTGAAAGGATGTAGTAATAGTACATGTGTGAGAAATACCAGAAATCCATTGATAGGTGCTCCAGCCGCGGGATATGACTTAAAAGTGGCGTTAAACCCCATTCAATCAATCAATCTTCTGCTATGACTTTCGGATTACTTTAGATCACTGATCTGAACACATTGCACAAATCACTAATCGACTATACAATACTTAAACCACGATCATCGATTTGATGGTCGGTTGTTAACAAACGTGAATTTTTGTCATCTCAGAAAATTAAAATCTTTTCGTAATATACATATAGCACCTCTTCTTCTGAGATTTTAAAGTGAATTATAATACTCTGACTCGCCAACTTACACAACAACAACAAACATACACAAATTTGAGAGTATGAATAATATCATTGATTTGAGCGCGTGTGTGACATTTCCAACCATTACACATGTGCGCAAAGTAAAGACTCAGATCAGCCTGTGCATCCGCACAGTCTGACCAGAGTCTTCACTCTGCGCTCAGTAGAAAGATACTGACCCAAAGCTTCTTTAAACATCCAGCGAATATTCTTATTGCCCCAAATGGCTGTCTAGGGTGCTCAATGTGTGCAAGTCACGCACATGCGTAATTGTTGGAAATGTCACGCACAGGCTCATTTTTAAGTACTTACACAGTTTAAGAGCATCAATAGTATAGGTGATGTCTAAGTCCTTACACAGATTGAGGCCAGTAGGAGTAAGATGCCGTAAGTCAAGCCCTGAATTATCTGTATTTGATCCATTTCCGCACGGCAAAAGACTGGACTAGTCCAAAATGAAAGAAGTTACAGTTAACAGTTTGTAAGTGATGGAATTTAATAGATTTTTGTCTTTATTGGAAGAGAATATTGTTGATAAAGAAGACATTGCTTTTTACAAAAATAAAAGAAATATTAGAAAACATTATGGATGATGAATCATTTTCCATAATGTTTTCCATGGCCTTTTCAGGGGCGTCAAAAAGTGCGGTTGTACAGAATGGATCAATCGAAATGATCGAATAGACCCGTTTGTGTGAGTAATAGCCTTTTTGTGGCCCGTTTCACGAAAATTAGCAACCGGGAACTCAGAAATTAAAATAGTTGATTAAGAGATCGAAGTTAAAGTAGGCTTATCAGAGTTGGTATTTCAGAAAACATGGAGTATTATGGATGGATTACCGAACTAAATTTGGTAAATATGAAAGGTTTCCATTCATACCAGTCTGTGTCAAGCCAGAAAATATAGAGTATTATGGATGGGTTACCTAACTATATTCTGTAAATGTGAAAGGCTTCCACCCATACGAGCCTGTGTTAAGTCAGAAAATTTAGAGTATTATCGAAGGATTAACTAACCACATTCAGTAAATGTGAAGGTTTCCATCCATAACACCATGTGATAAGTCTTAATTGTGTCGGCACTACCGAAATGATCACAATTGTAACAGAAATTCTTTGGCGTTTTTAATGAAAGACCAGTACTATTTTTTTACCATTCATGGTTTCTTCATGTTTTTCTTTTCTCTTTCAGGTGCAGGTCGCGTAAGGAAATTGAAGCATATTTCAAGAACCAAACTGACACACTCTTAAAGTACCTACCAACGGAATAAGGTATAACGTCAATAGTAACAGCCGTCTTGAAGCCGGTTTAAGTAGGAATCCTTGAACTTCTCTGTATTAAAATGATAAATGTAACTTGTAGATTTTACTTTTTTACATAACGGTTAAACACACTCATCTTTTTGAAAAATGTGTTTGGTTGCATGTAGATGATATGACCACTGATATCATTTATGAGAGGTGTAAATCATTGTGTAAACCTGATAAAATACCGCTCCCTCTCTCTATACCTGGAGAGTTTACGTCATAGTAGAATACAGGTCTGTGTGATGCAGTGGTAAGTCACTCGCTTTTCAAGGAAGAGTCTCCTCGTTCGAAGTGGGACAAGGTTATATTTGTTCTCTTTCTCTCCATTTTTAAATTTTCAATCTTATTTCAAATGTTTCTTATACAACGCTCTATTCTGTAGAGTCACCTTCTTTATACTGCATACTCTGTGTTGTTTTTTTTTTTCTTGCATTTGTTATTAATTTTTAGGCGTTGTAATGTCCAAAGACAAACCATAAGACTGACAGAAAGTATGTCCTGCTCTGTAAAGTCACGGCAAATGTGTACAAGTTAATATCGCTTCAGATTAACTATTTGGTTAATACGGTCTTCATCTAATATCGAAGGAGTTTTTTAATAAAACTTGTCAAAATGGAATTATGGCCATTAATTGATTTTTAATTTACTTTTTATATCAAGGTGATCTGGAAAAGGTTTACTTTTGGCTCTATAGACTGGTGACTTTTTGTCCGAATATTAGGGGAGAAGGGACCGAACAGACATTTTTCTATCCCGTCACTCATCCTCGGATACCCCGGGATCTCCTTTTAGACCCGTTAATAGTTTACTTCTCAAAAGCATGCATAAACAGGTATTGGGGTCTTAATTTATACTATTTTTTTCAGTTTTATTTTATCGAATACTTTCCAATATAACATTATTTGACCCCCAATTTAAAAGTGTTTCACAGTCCTAAAAGAAAGGCAATTTCTTCCACGCACTGCTAATTTGTAACTGGATTTTAAGTGTCTTGCAAATAAGCACATGCCAGGAATAGAAGAACTCGAAACCGAGACCATCAGGCAACTTGTGTGGTTTTGAAAATAACTATTGACTATGCCGAGATTTCCCCCCAATGGTACATGAAAAGGGACCCTAGTAATTTTTTGGTAAACATGTTATTTTATTATCCATTGGTCATTCAGATAAAAGGTTATCAATGAAGCAATTTTGTTTTAAGCATTTCATATAGTTGAAAAAAGAATGATCACTGATTAAAACCAAAGAATTTGCCAGCTTCTTTGATGCCCTGCATTAAAAATTTGTCTTGTTAAGTTATTGTATGATGTTTTTTCTCGAGAAAAATTGCCCTTCTAGGAAGACACTACCCTAGGTAGCGTGCGTTTGCAGTCTTACTTGGGTCGAAAATTTTGCCTACCTTTTTATGGTTCCTTTTTGCGTGACTGGTCATATACTTTTCCCAGAAATGATTTGTGAAGTCGAGTTTTGTAATAGTAACCAATTGCTGTTGGTTTGATAAAGCATTCTTATAAATATTTAGTATTTCTACTGCCTTCTTTAGGTATTTTCGGCCAAATATCATAAACGTTGTAGTATTGAACTATCATTTAACCCATTCCCACACAGTGACGCTTTTGGACGCCCCTCAAGAAAAAACAGTTGGGAAAACCTTGTGGAAATGAAGAAATTGCCTGTAACAAGCAATTTCTTCATTTTACACAAGGTTTTCTACCCATAAAGATGAATAAATCTTTAATTTTGTGAGCTTTAAACTGTCGTCTGCAACTCCTTTGAATTTGGACCAGACTAAAATTTGGCCGACTGGTAATGGGTTAAAATGGATGTGTGCTGTTGTACTGTATTTGATTAAACAATTCATATTGTTTACAATTTTCTATGAATAATTTGTCATTTATGCTATGTTATGTTATGTATATGTTATGCATAACTCGTAAGAATAAAATCGAAACTAATTCAGTGCCGTTGGTTTTCCCTGTTAATTAATTCATTTAATTCATATAGTATTTGCTTAACCCATAACCAGACTTCAAAATTTTAGAGTGTTCCAGATTCAAAGTAATTGCTGACGACAATTTTAATTGGTGGATTTTTTTTTTTTTTTTTTTTTTTTTTTTAGATAGTTGGCTTATGTGCTTCTGGAAGTTCGACTTTAATAGTAAACGTCGATTTTGCAAAAAGATTCGATGTTAAATGGAGTTATTTTTCCAAAAAGACATGACCAGTAACTCATAACTGTTGGTTCGCGACCTAAACATCTAAACTACAGTTTTAATAAGCTGTA
The DNA here is from genome assembly GCA_946902895.1 of Fragum fragum. NCBI lineage: Eukaryota > Metazoa > Mollusca > Bivalvia > Cardiida > Cardiidae > Fragum > Fragum fragum. The sequence continues at coordinate 32,586,733 of OX336377.1, read as the reverse complement.
GTTACGACATTTAAGTCGCAAGAAAATAAACAACAGAAATTGCTGCATACTGATAAATGTCCGCAAACATTAGGGTTCAGATTCCACGTTCAGTCCAAATGACTGATTTGATTGGTTGATTGTTATTAGAGGTCCCGAAAAACGAGTGGCTCGAGTCTCGTATTGCTTCTTCTTTTTTCAAATGGTTCAGATTTATTTTTGACGAAAAAGTATGTTCAAAATATTCAGATGCACAACTTATCTGAAGAGATGCACGTCCACCTATATCAAAGAGCTTAGTCTAATGGAAGTCGCCATCTAATCAGGGTTAAAGTAGGCAGGGAACCAGATAGTGAACGGTCACGCTTCATTTCCATTTTTTATCATCTGTTAGTTGTGCTATCGCATCAAAACAATATATCGTCGTTGTCGTTCTAAAACGTCGTAACTACAGCTTGAATCAAGCTGTAGTTACGACGTTTTAGAACGACAGCGACGATATGCAACCGTTCTACCGGCATAATTTTCGTACTCAAGAAGTCTGTTTCTTACAGTTTATGTAAAAATGAGAGCTCCAGAGATGATAATTGCACTTCATAAGAAAGATTAAGAATATGTGCAGTAAGACTGACAGACGCCAGATCAAAACACTCCGACACTTTTTCAAGTCTATTATTAAAACCTTCACTTGCAGTTCTGGTAGACTCTTAAGTGGTTTGCTATAGCTATATTTCTATTTTATGTACTCTTATAATAGGAAAGAATACAAGGATTGAAAGCGCTATGGTAAAAATCAAATTATATAACGGGAATTAACCACATCTTTAGATTTCCATAAAATCGCGGTAAGACAGGGCAAGTTAAATTTCTTTGGAATGCGGCTTATCAAATTGTCTTTCTTTCCGTTTCGTTTTGATATCAGAATATAGATTTAGATTCATTTATAACTTTCTGTATCAACTCCAAATAGAAAAAAAACTTCATTATTTGTGGTTAAATGCGTAGATAGAGCTTATGTTATTGTATTTTAAGCCATATCTACCCCAAATCCACACTATGAAAACAAGATGTGTTTGTGAAACACAATGCCCCCGCAACAGGACTAAACGTTTGACCTTGGTATGTGACCTTGACCTAATCACATGACCTTGACCTTGACATGAGGAGATGCGCATTGTATCTTGAATAGGCTGTAAGTAATTGGTAATTTTAAGTTTTTTGGTTAAGTTTTGCAGGCAGACAGACAGACGGAAAGACTAAATGGAGGACAGACAGACGGAGAACGGTAGTACAATATGCCCTCGATCTTTCGATGCGGGGCATAAAAATTAGAAAACTATAACCCATGCTCAAGCAAATAAATAAATATGACGATTAAAATTATAAGATCAACATAATTCTACGCAGTAAGCCTACAGTGCATGTAATAAGTTTCTGTATTTTAAATTGTGACCCACCACTATTTAAGGTTTGTTTACATAACACTTTGACGTCAGTGATGACGTTTTAACATTCGCTTGTCATTCAAACAACTAGCTATGTCAAGAAGATTATTGAAATCGTCCGTAAAGTTAAGTCATCAGCACATATGGATATATAAGTCAATGCCGAAGATTGGCGAAAATTTTCGTCGAAGAATCGAGTGAATTCGTCTCGATTTCAAAATATATAAACAAACACAAATTGAAATCGACACTAAAAACACAAAATACTCTTTCTAGAGAACATGACTCAAACCCTGCCTTGCATATCGATATAATGAAGGCCCTTCTTTGCTTCAGTGACTGAATATACGATACTGCGAGATATTTACGCTTTGATTTCTATTTGGACAGATAGTTCGTATCTAATTTAAAATAAAAGTATTACTCCCTGATCGTTCTACCGTTTTATATTTTCAGTGTATGGAAATTTGATTGAATAGAAAAGCAATACCCGATAAACATCTAATGCAGGTCATATGTTTAAGGTCAATGTCAATCTCAAAACTCTATATATATCTACCAGAATTTGGAGGAAAAAAACGGCGTTAGATTTCTGAATGTAATGTTTTGAAAGATATGGTAATACTTCAGATCGATACGCATCTTCTGAAACCAAGGTCGAGGTAATCCAACAAACTTAAGGTCATCTGACATGGTCAATCTGCTGAAATCATTACCATGTCGGGGGCACTAGTGTTTCTCAAACACATCTTGCTTATTATCTAAAGATAAGTTTAAAATTTAGACCAGAATTACCCTGTCACAAAACAGTTCCATATCTTTTATGCACTAAAGAAATATAGCTATGAAAACATTGTGGAAAAAGAAAAACTTCTTGGTTTCTTATCATATCGGCCGTATGACTCTTATTTTCAATTTTTGATTCGATGCCAGCATATCTTTTGATTTCGACAAGTCTAAAAATTCTTGTTTGGGGTTGTTGTGAGTTAATCAATAGTAATTTATATTTGTGGCTAGTCAAGTGAAAAACTTCTATCTAAGAAAATCTCGACTTATGTTAGACTTTTAGTTCTTCGTAGATGTTATAAATTGACTTCTTCTTTCTGTCTTTCTTTCTTTGTTATGAAGCAATGTGTGATCATGTTTCCATCGTAAGGTGAATGATCGTCAAAGTAGAGACGTGGTACGTAGTTTGGGTACAATGCTATGGTTATAATGGCCGATATAAACATATAGATTGCATGGATTTACACACGATGGTCCGTTAAACCTCATACAACCAATTATTTGAAATGGAAAATTGTTTATTTTAATATCATATATGTAAAACCTAAGTTAACCCTTTTATACAGAATGTCTCCGGTAGATCTTATAATTATTTTGATGTCAATTCAAGCATACAAACGAGAATGTTAACCAATTACCAGACAGCAAAATTTTGGACTGATCCAAATTGAAAGGGGTTTCAGACGACAATGAAAAGGGGATGCAATTCCAAATGAAACTATCCTGTGGGGGTACAAAATATTGTGGGAAAAGGAAAAATTGCTTGTTACAAGCAATTTGACAATTTTCCACAATGTTTTCTCAAGTATAAAATCAAAGTGACGTAAAACCCCGGGTTTGTACAGTAAAGGGTTAAATACAGAATTTGAACATAAGTGAAGATTGACATTGGGGGAATATGGAGGAGGAGATACGGTTACACTCCTGTCCGTTTTTGCCTCATTAAATAAAGAGCAAAAAGGGCCCACTTTCACAATCTGTAGCTCCTCCCAAAAGTTTCGTTGGGCCTTAAATCTTAGTCCGTCTTAAAGAGCAGTCTTTGATCTTGAATTACAGGCCAGGAAAATGGTATCATTAGGGATAAAGTTTTTCGCAAATCTTCATTCTGCACATCAACCCATGAAATTGTTAAGGCTCGGAAGTGAAAGTCTTGTAGGATACCACCTTCAAATGTCAGTTTCTACAAGGAAATAGTTCCCTGATTAAAGCTTTGAATCACATGCATGACATGCAGCAGTGATCTCTCACTCTGCAGAACCTAACATCAAGCAACTTGCTGTTGATTAAACGTTAAAACAGCATGACAAAAGGAGGAGATCAAATTTTCTTAATGGACTACTTTAGGGTACAACCACCCGGAAGTAATTCCGGAGTGGAGTTGACCCTATATAAGACATTTTTTTCTTTTGATTTTGACAAAACTGCAATTAGTCTATGCATATGCTAATTGCAACAATCCCTATTTCTATTTTTTTTTCAAATATATGGCTTAGGAGTGAAATGACAGAAGAATTAGTACAAGGCCCCTTTTGCTTAAATTATCCCAAAAATGGGACAGTTTTGGTCTTCTTCTTATGGTCAACAGAAATGGTCATAACTTTTGTAATAACGGATGAATTTTCATGAAATAAAAAGTGACCTATAGAAAAATGACACTCTCTTCAAATCTAACCCTTTACAAGATGACTTTGTCAAAAATTGCTTTTGAAATGTACAAAATTGACCAAAAAAATGCAATTTAAATTTTAAACCAAGTTAAATCATCTTTGAAAAATTTATCAAAAATACACACAAAATCTTTAAAATTGGTGTTGGTAACAAATTTGGAATGTTGACAATAAGTCTAAGTAAAAAAACACACAGAAAAAGGTAAATAGGCTTAACAGGACAGTGTTCAAAAAGGGTACCCCATACACAAAAATATCAGAAATGGCCTTGGCACCTTCAAATTAATATAGCTGCAGTGTATTTTTGTTAACCCATTACCAGATGGCAATATTTTAAACTGGTCCAAATTGAAAGGACTTACAGACGACAATTTAAAGCGTATGAAATTTTAAAAAAAAGTAAGTCTCTGGGTAGAAAACATTGTGGAAAGTGAAGAAATTGCTTGTGACAAGCAATTTCTTCATTTTCAACAATGTTTTTAAATTCATAAATCTAAAGCTCATGAAATATTATATTTTTTCAACCTTCTAGGTCAAGAAAACATTGTGGAAAATAAAGAAATTGCTTGTTACAAGCAATTTCTTCATTTTCAACTACATGTATGTTTTCCCAATTGTTTCCCTTCGGGGCATCCGAAAGCGTCATTGTGCAGGAATGAGACATTAGATTTTCTGAAATGTTCACTCTTTTGCTTGTTGTTGTTGTTGTGATGATTTAAATTAAGAAGTTGCTGAATCCAACACTGGACCATTGATGATGAAACAATGAAAAGGGGCTCTTTACGGGGTATACCCAAATAGGGTTAGGGTTTAGAAGCTTATCAACTTAATTTCAAGAGTGTCATAGGCTGGCAGCCAATCCAATCAATGCCTTTCTGGTCATGTGACTGAGAGGGTGACATTGGCAGGGTAGGTATAAAAGAGGATGAAAATGCCTCTCTTGACCAAAATTAGTTACTAATTCATTATCTGCACATTACAAGAAAATATTGAATTCAATTGAATTCACCCTGGTTAAACAGGAAAGACTTAGATGAGTTTCAGCAAACTGCTTTTACAAAAAAGGGAATACATTTCAGCTACAGAAAAGAAGGAAGTACCCAGGACTTTCATAAGAAACGGATGAAAGGGGCAATATCATTTTTGCTGCAGACCACAATGTTTCGAAAGAAAATAGCTATAACCTATGACCACACGTATGGCGACACAAAGTCGCAGCTTGGAATGCGGGACTTTTACAACTCCCTCTCAAAGAATGGAACGTGACAAGACATGCCGACCCAAACCGTTTATCCGTTTGCCAAGAACCAAAAGTATGTAACATTCACTTCATTGAAAGAATGTTTCTATTCAATACAAAGCGTTAGACGGACTTCACATGGGAAGATGTGATATGATATAAGAATGCAATGTAACACTGTCATTGTAGAAATGGCAAGAAGGGGGCAGGGTGATATATCCAAAACATTGAAGGACTTGCGCTTAATAAGAGCCTAAACCGTGAAATCTTACGCTGTAAATTGTAGTAACTGTGCCACTAATTCTCTTCTATGTGATTGGAGTTTCTGCTTGGATGCCTATTCAAAATTGCTCAGCCCTGCCAACATAACATATCTCTGAATGACTGAGAATGATATAGGCATTGTTAGAGGTGATCTTGCAGATGAGACTCAGTGAAGGTGCAATTTCCAGTGTGAGTTCCAGGGCAACCACACAAAAGTGTGAAGCATTTAACAGCGCAGCATCTGCTACTCTAAGCAAAAGAGTAAGCTTCAGCCGGACCTTCACAAGAAGGCTTTCGGCCCAAAATTTGCATTCAAACAACGCTTTCGACAAAGCGGTCAAAAAGAATATATGGAAAATAACAGGAACAGGGCTTGGAGTTTGGGTAAAAAGCATTTTAAACAGATTTCAGTACGCCAAATGAAGACCAAGAAATACAGAAAAACTGACTGGTACAGAAAGAAGCGTCTTAGAAGAAGAGCTGTCATGGAATTTCAATACCATGAGGCTAGGAAAAACAGAAATGAAACAGGGTATATGGGCAATGATGACATACATAATTATGCACAGATTGTGAACTAGAGGCGAAAGGACAACAGATAGAGATTTAGTAAACAGAAAACAAGATGGGATGAGAGATGACAGCAATTTCTGTCTGGTGGAAAGCAACACCACTGATGAGGCTTGATGCTAGCTGAAACAGAGTAAATACTGTTGAAGCGCAATGTTAGCCCAAGGCTGGCCGTCTAGTGGTGAATTAGCATGACAAAAGGAGGAGATCAAATTTTCTTAATGGACTACTTTAGGGTACAACCACCCGGAAGTAATTCCGGAGTGGAGTTGACCCATACATGGTGAGCGGAACAAAAACTAACCTTTCTAGAGATAAACGTTGGCCACCCCTCACGATCATATTCCAAACCGAATTCAAAGAATTGCAGACGAAAAATATAAGCTGATGAAATTTCAAATTTATTTGTGTTTTTTAATGGAAAATATATGGATATGAAGAAAAGTCTTGTTTAACTTAAGTAATTTCTTCAATGTCCATGATGTTTTCCAAAGCACTTTTCTTCTTGGGGAGCGTGAAAAGGGGAGTTGTGCGGGAATGAGTTAATCAAACAAACCACTAGCACTGCAATTGGACTGTAATTTACCAATATTTTGTTGTTTTATATCATGTAAAACTGTACAACTAATCATGTAATGAATCAATTCAAAAATGGCTGACTCGTCCGACCTTATCGCATTTTAACAGTGATGTTACCGTAATGTTACCTCCCTTTACCTATTTCCTTCATTTTCCTTTGTCATATTTTCTGGTCCTTATCAACAAATCTACCATTTTTACACATTGTCTGACGATCAAAAGTGACGGATCGCCATTCTCAATAAAAAAACCAATCCCTTTGACCGGAAGTGAACCTTATGCGTAGTTTGCTTACTTATACTATCGGCAGCCAATCAAAGAATCAATTGACAAATCAAATCATTCACTTAGACCGGAAGTGACCCTTGAACGCCCACATCAATGTGTGGTTTGATTACTTATACTTATTCAGGCTTTAACTGACCAATATCGACCAATCAAATCAATCATGAAGACCGGAAATGAACTTTGAATTCCTTCATTGGGCGACATTTATTTGAAGCGTCTTTGTTCATTGGTGACTTTAACGTTGTAACTGCAGCTTATTCAAGCTTAATGTTAAAACTGTAATTACTGTGTTTAAGCCGTCAACTATTTTGTTGTTTGTTTGTTTGTTTGTTTGTTCTTGTCAACAATGTTTGCTAAAAATTGCCGTTTAATCTCGCAATGTAACTTCCTGTTGGAGTCAATGGGTTTGACTAGCGGATTCAGTAGGGGGTGCTAGCAACCAGGTTATTAGGACGCTAATTAAGGTCGCTAATTAACAAGTTTCCTTTTATTGTATGTCTCTAACCAAGTATGTAGAAATAATGTTAAACGTCACTGATAAGCGTGTTAATATATTTGCTTATATAGAAAAGCTATTCCTCCTTCAGTTAAATACAATCTACCTTTAATTGACCAATCGGGGATGTCAAACAAAGAATCTGTCGACCAATCAAGTCATTAATTTAGACCGAAGTTGAACTTTGGCTGACATTTTAGAGAAACATCTTAGTTGGTTTGGCGACTTGAGCGTCCTAATCTAGCTTGAATAAGCCGTAGTTACAACGCTTAAATCGCCAACAAACAGTTTTTTTCTGTTTTGTTACTTCATAATTGCCATACTTTTTGAAAAATAACACCGACAATCGGAGTTATTCGGCAGTATAAACGAAGTCAGTGGTCTGCGCCAGCGGAGTCAGTGGGTGGGTCATTTGACTTGTGCCATATCTTATATTTTCCTCACAACTTTTTTCTCCCAGAATTTCTTTCGTGAGTCCTCTTTGTTTTCGGGTCCAAGTTACATAAAATTTTCAAATCAAATTGTCTGCGCTTCTCTAAAACATATCACTACTCACTGATTTGTCCAGTTGATTTTTCTTCTTATTCCCTGTTTTAACCCAATCCTTTTTTTTTTCAAATTTTTAAACCGGTCCGGTCCATTTTTTCTAACCTGTTCTTGTGCAATTTGAAAAGTAACCAAAGAACAGGTTAGAAAAAATTGTGGTAATAGAAGAAATTGCCTGTCACAGTTTTTGTTGACCCCGGCGACTGGTCAATGTACAACGGATAAGGACGTAAAGAAGCAAACTGTATACCGACAAAATAAATTAGAACAGAACAGAACAGATGAGGCAGGGAAATATAAAGAATATATAATTTCTAGAGAGTCGATCTTGCTCGAGTGACCACTTCGGTTGAGTGACCATATTTGAAAACCCCATTTAACCCATCACCAGACGACAAATTTTTAGACTGGCCCAAATTGAAAGAAGTTTCAGACGACAATTTAGAGATAATGAAATTTTAGATTTTTTCATCTTTCTATGTAGAAAACATTGTGGAAAATGAAGAAATTGCTTGTAACAAGCAATTTCTTCATTGTCCACATTGTTTTCCGAAGTTTTTTTTCCTTTGGGGCGTCTACAGGCGTCACTGAGTGGGAATAGGTTAAATAGCAAACTGTCTTTAGAAGTGAATTCATTTTTCTATACAGGAAAATCGTTACAGAATGCGAAGTTGTAGGAACTCATTACAACTGTCTCATTGATATGATATTAATGAGTCCTAACATCATAAGATTAAGCGAAAATTCTGTAATTATTTATTTGTGCAACCAAATCAACCCTTCATATCCACAATAAAGTGTATTAAGCGACAATTCCTTTAAGTGACTACTTTTCGGTCGTCCCTTGAGTGGAATATATACTGTAGTTTGTCTTATAACTTTAATTTGATGCTAAAAATTCAAACCTACTAAGTTAAAATGTATATCAGAGTATATCAGAGAGCTTCTTTGAATTCGACGTAATGTGATGACATCTTGCGAGGAATAATTGTGATCCGTTATGCCAAATCAAAGCGCTGAAAGCCATAGATATGTATACAGGAGATATTTAATCTGGACAGAAAAAAGTTTGATGGTCGGATTATCGGAGGTGCCACTTTTTACCCAAATCTACAGTCGATTATGCGCATATCTGCCAATTTGTGCGCTAGGGGACACAACCTGCCCGCAATAATTTTCATCCCGTTGAGGTATTGTAACGATATATTTATATGTATATATCGTTACATATTTTTCACCCGATCAAAATGCTTTGAAGGGATCTGATAAAGGCCACCCGAGGATCCTTCCTGTGAATTTTGTTTGAGTTTAGTTTAATTATGTTCAGTACTTTCTGAGAAGATTTTTAAAGTAAAAGTTGACGGACGGACGGACGACGGACACCACATCATGACAAAAGCCCGTTGGCTTTCAGCCATTCGAGCTAGCGAGAGAGAGCTAGAGAGAGAGAGAGATGGGGGAATGGAGCGTGTAGCTAGGTTCGAACTAGGAGACTCTTGCGTGCGATGTGAGTATTCTACCACACAGACCAATTTCGTTGCTTTATAATCTCAAGATAAAGCGAGCGAGAGAGGGCGGGCGGTCGTTTGTGTGTGTATTTCCGTTTATTTCTCGTCGCTACCGTAGCACATGCCCATATGAGCGGCGCCTCCAGAAGACGGTTAGTTATTACGGGGGATAGTGCAAGGATACTGGACGAAACTGCTGAGAGCTCCGCGTGGTTCTTTAACGTGCACGGTGGATAGCACCGTCACATGGGGCCTCGGTTTAACGTCTCATCCGAAAGACAATAGGGCGGTCGTTTACCAGGTTAACATGATTATGTACACCTCTCAAAAGCGGTATGTAGACGTTGCATCCTTTGGGTAGAATTCGGAGGAAAAAATATATAGACACCAAGTCGAGCACACACAAACTGTTTTCAGACAGTGCGAATATGATCCTATGAATGACCAATTAATTTGTTAAACAAAACTTTCCAATCGTGCGTAAAACCGACAGCTTCGCTTATCAGCTTTATACAGCAACTTCGTCTAACCGGACCGTTTTAACATTCATTTTTGTTACTCTAGAATAAGTAATATTATTTTGGTATGAAACAAACACCTTATTTTTTTCTTTTTGTTAAAACAAAAACAAAAAACAAGAAACAAACAAACAGAACGACCAAAACAAACAAACATAATAAAAAGAATCTTGCCTTCGGTAAAATTTGAAAACGCTGTGTGTATGTGAATGTCAATGTCCACAATGTTTCCTATCCTAAAAGGCAAAGATATTCGAAATTCCGCCGACTTGAAATAATCGTCTGCAACTTCATTTCATTTGGACCAGGCTAAGATTTTGTCATGTAGTCATGAGTGAAATGGTTACACGTGCATAATTTTTGCATTAAATCTACCGCTGAATCTCACGATTTGCGATGTCTTATCTACTACATGATACATACGATTGTATTGCCGTCGCTGTATCGCGATACGTTGTATTTCATTTCCGTTGTCACATTTAATTGCTGCGACAGACGAAAATCTACTACCTTGTATTGGGCTATCGTGATTCTAATCCGGAAGATTGGGCTCATGATCTCTGTGTGATAATCAGCATGGGGCTCGTCTAGTAAAAAGGGACTGTGTAGAAAAGTCAAAATTATCGATACCGGTCAGACATTTTTTTTTCACAGTCTGACAATCTCTGAATACAAATAAATTTTGATAGGTAGTCGATTATGCAATGATTTGAATCATTTATAATTCATTTAATGCACCACAGAATTTAGAATTGATAAAGAGATTTATCATGTAACAAAACATTTCCCCTGAACAATGTTTTCCATACCAATATTTTTCTTGGAAGTATCAAAGTTTTGGACTGAATGTTAACTGGTTAATGATCAACCCCGATTAGAATGTGTCACACCACGCCCATAGCATAGTTGGTAGCACGTCTGACTCTAAATGAGGTCCCGGGTTCCATCCCCGGTCGCGGCAAATGTCTTTTCTGACATTTGTCTCCCACCAATGGGTGGAATCGTACACTTAAGTCGGATAGAATCTAGAGGTTCGTTAACAATATAGTGGTATAGTACTAGTGTGAGAAATACCAGGGGTCCATGGTTAGGTTCTCGAGCCGCCGCGATATGACTTACATTCTGTTAATCCATTCCCGCACAATGACGCTTGTGAACGCTCCTCTAGAAAACAAATTGACAAAACATTGTATAAAATGAAGAAATGGCTCGAACCAGGTAATTCCATCATTTATCACAATGTTTCAACCAGAAAGTTGAATAAATCTAACATTTCATAAACATTAACTTGCCATCTGCAACTCATTTCAATTTGGACTAATGTAAACTTTTGCCAGTAATGTAATGGGTTAAATGTGCCGATAAATCCCATTCTAACTGATTGAAACGTGATAAGGAATTTTTGGGTCGCCCCTTTGTGCGACATGAGTTCTCACAAAACGACCCTTATTTTCTTTAGCGAACAGCTACCACGAACACCATTTTCTTACAAATGTGTAGACAATCGGAACTGCAGCTTATTCAAGTTGCAGTTACGACGTTTAGGCCACAACCATTCTTCTTTTATGCTCACCAGACACAAAGTGGTGAAGGTGAGCTTTTGTGATCTAGCCGTGTCCGGTGTCCGTCTTTCAACGTCCGTCGTGTGTAAAATTTTGTGGGCACTGTAGAGACCACAATATTTGCTCAAATGTTTTGAAACTTGGTCAGAATATTAGTCTCAAGTTAACAAGTTCAATATTTGGTCATGTGGGGTAAAAAACTAGGTCACTAGGTCAATTTTTTGAAAAACCTTGCGTGCACTCTAGAGGTATCATTTTTGCCTCAAATTTCTTGATGTTCGTCATGTCTGCATAATATCTCGTTCAAGTTCGATAATGGCTATGTATGATAAAAAAACTAGGTAATTAGGTCAAATCCTAGAAACAAGCGTGTGCACTCTAGAGGCCTCATTTTATGCTCAAGTTAAATGATATTTCGTCAAAATGTTATTGTCCATGATATCTCAGCCAAATTCAAATTGGGTTATATGGTGTAAAAACACGGTCACCAGGTCAAATCTAAGAAAAATATTTTGTGTGCACTCTAGAGGCTCCATTTTTGGCTTAGTTGAATTGATATTTTGTCGGAATGTTAGTGTCTATGATATATAAACAAAGTTCAAATTTGGGTCACATGAAATCGAAAACTAGGTCACTATGTCAAATCTTAGAAATATCATGTTTTTACATGTTTACATGTTTTACCCCATTTTAGGCTGAATTGAATTGATATTTGGTCTGAAAACGGTAAATATATCTTACACGATCTCACAGTCGCATAAGAAAAGATTCCTCTTAAATTCGGCTGTCCTATACTTATGATAAAAAAAAATTGTTCATTCTCAAGAATACAGTGAAAAAAGAGCCCCACCCCAAAAGAACTTGATCTGTAACACCTGTTGGTTAAATATGCTAAATTGACCAATCGCTGGCCCCGCCCACTTACTCCGTTAGTTCAAAGCTATTAACCATAGTGGAACCTTTATTTGAATAGCGCTATTCTGCTAAATTTATGGCCAGTAATATGTCACAATAAAGTAAAATAGGCGACCTAAATGTTGTAACTATAGCTTGAATTAGCTGTAATTACAACGTTTAAGTCTCGAAACCAACTGAATGCTCAATGGTGGTTAATGGAGGAGTTCAAAGTTAACTTCCAGTCTAAATGAATGATTTCATTTGTCGACTGACTTTTTTATTGACGCCCGCTATTGGTCAAATACACACAAAAACATTCCGGAAATCTGATGAGAGACAGAATTAAAACCGTTTTTTCCAATATGGCAATAATGACATATAAAATGAATGAAAGTATTCACGCTTTTATTCAAATGGAAACATTATCAAAAACTATGCAATGTCCTTTCATTCTCATTTCTTATTTCTTCGGCTGGAACCTTGGGTTGTTAGGGTTCAACTGGTTGCCATGGTTATCCAGGTCTGCCTTGGTTCCCGTCCCAGAGTAGCTGGAGGAATAACCCCTGTAATTAGAAGAAAATGTTGCTAGGAGTATTGGAAATCCATCGACGTGTCAAGATAAATTCTTAATCTTTACTTTTCCGTCAATGACATCACACTGGTGGTGCTTGTATAGTATCGTCACATGACGCGGAATTCCGTATAAGGTATACATTCAGCACAAACGTTTCAATTATACTTCTAACTTATCGTTAATTCCGAAAGACTTTCGCGATTAATCCATTACCAAACAGCAACATTTTATACTAGTCGAAATTCAAAGGAGATGCAAATGACAATCTTAAGTCTACAAAATTTTGGATTTTTCATTTTTCTTAGTAGAAAAATTGTGTAAAATGAAGAAATTGCTTGTTGCAAGCACTTTCTACATTTTTCACAATCTTTTCGGACATCAAAAAGCGTTATTGTTGAAGATAGATAAAGTTTCAAAAAAAGTTTTTCCTTTTCCTTGCATTGAAAAGCTCCCCCAACTTCCTTTCTATGTTGTACATAGGATATGACTTTGATTAGACCAACTTGTGACAAAAATTAAAAAAATAAAAATAAAAAAAATGCTTGACACAAGCCTTTCTCATGGTTAGTATCATTAACGTTGCTCTTATTATCAGCCAAAATGACTGATCGAGATTCCTTTTAACAAGACAAAATGTTGATAAAATTTCAATTTGAAAGATATTTTGAGATTACTCTTTAAGGGCGAAACGACCATGATTTAGTCCCTTTAATAAAGACAACCAAAGACCATTCACGTAATTGTCACAAACTAGTTACATCGAATAAGAGGATAAAAGTCAAGGGATAACTTAAAATGATAGTTATTTGTGACCCTTCAAGCGAAGAGAAACCTCCTGAAATCATATTTCTAAACAAAAATCGGACACAGCAGACTTCAATTAGATAAAGTATTTCGGGAATAAACATATCGTCGATGGGCGTGCGAAATGTCGTAACTACAGCTTGAATGGAGAATAGTTGTTCGAAATAGAGAAAAAAATACCAAGAACGAAAAAAGATCGACCTAGTCAGGATGCGCGATCCGCACAGTTTGAGAGGGATTGATGTTTTTTTGTTTAACTTCCAGGAGGTCCTCCTCGCCTGCCGAACTTGATGTAGGTATGGTTCAATTATATAAAGCGTATATATCAACCCATTACCAAAAAATGACGCTTTCTGAAGCCCTGAAGAAATATGATCATTGAAAACTTTGTGTGAATAAGAGAAATTGCTTGTTACAAGCAGTTTCTCCTTTTCTCACAATATTTTCTACTGTATTTGGTACTTATTTTCCAATTTTAGCGCAATTAGAATTGTCATCTGCAACTTCCTTCAATTTGAACCAGCCCAAAATGTCTCGTAATGGGTGAATTATTATTCAAGTTTGTCCAAATACAGATTTCTATATGACTAAATGACAAAATAACTTACAGCCGTCGAAAAATATAAATACCGATACCAGCTATCCGATTTATTCAATAACATGTATATACATCGAGAAGTTCATATATTTAAAAGATAGTTAAGCAGCCACCTTGCTACGCACTACTTTCTAGTTACACGATTAGTGAAAGTATGTTAGCCAGACCTTTTAGAGCTCACGACAGCAAGCCAGACAGACAGACGGACATTGTTATATTAATATACACCCTATCTAATCGAAGCGCACAGTACTCGACACTTCTAGCAAAGTTCAACTGAACTATGCCGCCGTCATAGCGCAGTTGGTAGCGCGTCGGACTGTCAGTTTAGAGGTCCCGAGTTCGATCCCCGACGGCGGCACTTATCCTTTCCGACTATTTGTCTCCCATCGATTGGGTCGATAATCGTAGACCTATGTGGGATAGCAGCTGGAGGCTAGAAGAGGATGTGATGGCGGTACTGGTGTGAGAAATACCAGGAATCCATTGTAAGGTGCTCCAGCCGCCGCGATATAACTGAAAGATTGTTGAAAACGGCGTAAAACCCCATTCAAACAAACAAATCAACTGAACTATACCACTTATCATTGTGTTGTTTCCGTAGATGACAGGGAATTGAATTACTTCTCTTACACCTTTATCGTTGATCTAAAGGCAGTGGGATTATCTAAATCAATGGATCATTATACAGAAAATAGATGAATATGAGATCGGTTTAATTCCAAAACCTCGTAGCTGTAGTTACGATGTTTCAGAATTACACCGACAAAAGTCAGTCTGTAGTCGCCAATTTTATTGAGATGAGCGTTAAAGGTCAGATAACTTTGGTACTATTCAGCGCTTATCAATTCTTATAACTGAAATATCATCGGATTTCGATCGCATTGTTGGAAGAGCACTTGACTTCAAACCTCGCGGGTTCGAGCCCTGGAGTGACCATATCAAATAACAAAGTAATTTTCTTTCAAAATAGACGTTAAACAAAGGCCCCTTGTGACAGTCCATCAATCGAGTACGCTACAAAAAACAGGTGGAGACTCCTATATCCTTGCACAACCCCCGTAACAACTAACCGTCTTCTAGGGGCGTCGCTCATATGTGCATGTAATACGGTAAACAACACATTTCGATCGATTGAGAACGTCTGTAGGTCATTGAAAAGAATGCATTACACAAAATTAGATAGAGATTACAAACGTTGCCAGATTTTTTTATAGCTTAACAGACTATTTCCATGGTTACATAATTATGCCTGCGAGTTTCTTTTATTGAACATATTATGATAGATTTCATACCTTTAGACGTGTTTCAAATTGAATGTCCGTTCACCTCGCTTTGAAACTCAAAAAGTTAGTGAGATCATCAAGTGATGATACCAAAACTTAATACACTGGGAAATCTCAGGATCTCAATTCTATAATCCTATAAAAAGACATATTGCCTACCGTTCAGAGAGGGAGAGGGAGGGGGAAACAGAGAAAGAAAGAGGGAGGAGGAGAGTAATAGAGAGACAGAGGGACACAGAGAGAGACGGGGGAAATGGAGAGAGGCGCTTTACCAAAAAACAAACGTGACAGACCTGTACCCGGAATTGTTCGGGTTACACTGGTTGGAATGGTTGTCCAGGTTTGCCTTTCCACTTGCCCCGCTTTGTTGCCCGCTTTGTCTGCATAAAAGAAAAGTCAATAATTCATAGTATTTACGTCTACTCGTTTACTTTTGTCGTTTTTATTATGTCAACGAGATGTCTTTGGGAGAATTCTGGCCAAAATCATTTTCTTATTTTATCTAAAAAATGACAATAGTAAAAGTAATTTGTTTTTCGACGCAAAAGAATACTTTCTTACAAATTTCAAATGTTTAAGTGATGTTAAAAAACTATTTTAAGATCAATTTCAATTTTTAAAGAACAATTATCAGTAAAGTAGAATTGGCAAAAATACCATCTGTAAAAAACTTATCCCATAGTTATAAAATTTATGTAAAGGAATAGATAAAATTAACCATAATTTGATAAACGGTAAACTTAATCTTCCATCCCTTTCAAGCGAAGCTTTTTAATACAAAAGTGTGATTGTTTTTACGTTTCATACCTCTGCGAAAACAAACAAACAAACAAAAACCACTTTATCTCTTAAATTTAATTGTGAGAATTGAACAAAGGTGGACTGGGCACTATGTTATCGTGTTTTATTATTAGTTATACGGTTTCTTGACGGAGTAAATGACGATTTATTTCCGGCTGGAGAAAATGATGTCATATTAGCCGCAGGCAGGAATTTCACAAAACGTGTGTTTTGAACATCTACCGCTGCTAATGAACACTTCTGCCAAGCATCAAAGATTTGGACGTAAACTGTAGGATGAGTTATCCGGACAAGAATTTGAGGACAGACCATTCATACGAAAGTCATGAGTTCGAACCACATGCTGTCAAAATTTATTTTGTGCGTAAAAAATCTACCACTTAAATATCTTCTATCATCAAAACAATTAAACGGTTAACAGAGGTACATGCTATTAAAACAACTATGCCAGATCTCCATTTTCACAAAGGTCCGCATAGAAAGCAATTATTTATAAAAGTTTGTTTAATGGGGTTTAACGCCGTTTTGTAGAACTACACCACTACATCTTATATACGCCCTATAGCCGTGGCCCAAATATTCAAGTAAACGATTCTCTGGACACAAGTTTCGTCATCAACGAAAGTAGGCCTAGAAAATTGACCAATCACGACTGTCAATCAAGGAATCAATCGACCAATCATATCGTACTTTCCACCCAGAATTGAGATTTGAACTCCTTCATTGGTCGCCATTTTTGTAAAATATTTTTGTCGGTTTGGCGACATAAACGTCGCAACTACAGCTTTACAAGTTGAGTTAAAATGTTTAGGTCGCCAACAAACCATTTTAATTTTTGTTACATGGTTCCGGCTATAAACTTTGCAAAATGACGCCGTTTAAAATCGAGGCGGAACTATCTGTCGGAGTCAATGGGCGGGGCCAAAGGAGTAAGTTGGCGGGGTCAGCGATCGGTTAATTTACCGTAACGGTTATAACCACTGATCTTGTTATAATTAGCTCCATGACTAGTGATGGGATAACAGTATTCACGATACCGATTTCAGTTATACGAACAATGGGTAAAAAAGAACAATTAAGTTTCAATAATTGACCATACGAAGTCAATCAAGTAATGAAGAAAGTTATTGAGATACCAAGCCAAGAGTGTTTGGCAATAAGAAAGAAATGGTTTGCTTATTCTTTCATCTTTCAATAAAATTAAGATTACACTATTTTTCCTCCTTAAATGAAATTTATAGAAATAATGCAATAATCAATGAATCGATCAAAATAATAGTTTCAATATCGGGATTAGAATAAATATTACCTGTCCATTATAATCTTTCAAAAAATGTTTGACAAAATTGAGAGTGAGTCTTCCTGGGTAGTTAGCCAATCTTCCCTGGGTAGTTAGCCAATCTTCGTTGTTTCTCCGGCTTTTATATCGCTTTGATAAAAAGATCATGTGAACAAGATCATGTGAATTTTTGGAAAATTGCGCCATGCCGGGAAATTTCGGGTTACACGTGTAGGAGGTAGTTTCACTTTCAGTTCCCATGTACAGGGTGAAGGTCGTGTGAGCTGTTATGCACATAAGCTACTTTAGTTTATGTGTACTTGTAGTGAATATTATCTAAATGACCCGTCAAAGGAAAATGGGTCATCTGGGAAATTTGAGTGTCTGAACAATCGATTTTGATCGACCTTAGTACAGTTAAACTTGCATAGAGTAACCACTCAATAGACGGAAAAATGTCGTCGTTCAAGAGAATGGTCGTCTAATAATTTTTTGTGGCATGTATGAGGGGTCGGTTCGACTGCAAACATGAATTATTGCATGGTTCTCGATTAATCCAATGTTTATGAAACTAATTAGAATCGTCTCGTTGAGACGATTCTAATGAGTTTCACTAACATGGGATTTAGTTTTGGTAGGTTTATTAGCAAAAGCATCCTATTATGAAGAACCTTTGTTTTTTTAAACGGGAAATTTGATGCTGGGCGCTTAGAGAGGTGGTCGTTTGAGTACGATTGACTCTTATTGACATGGATCGAAAGCTTTCGCTCGAAATAGAATCTTTAAATCTAGAATGGTCATCCTACTTATTACGAATGTTTATGTTTCGTATACCATAGCTGAGTGATCTGTGCTGAAGCCTTTCCTTTTTTCAAATATGAAGGATGCCAAATACACAGTCAATATTTGTTTATGCAGTCGAACCTACCCCTTATATACATGTCCAAGAACTTCAACCATACAAAATCCTCCTTATTGCAACAGAATGAGCATATTAGAATCCAGAAAAAACTGCTATGAGCGAAAACGTTCGCCTGTCTGCACAGTTCGCTCTATTCAGAGTCAGTAGACCAATTGCTGATCCCGTCCACTTACTTCGTTGGCTCCGACAGGAAGTTCCACTTCAATTTTAAACGGCGTTTTTAGCAAAGTTTATAGCCAGTAAATTTTGATAAACGGCGATTTTTAGCAAAGTTTATAGCCAGTAGCATTGGACGTCAATTAGAGAGAGAGTAAGTTTGAAATGACATGTGATTTTATTATTAATCAGTCGGAAGAAAGTACTCGGCTTTATGAGAACAAGATGACAATTCTTTGGTATTAAAGAGGGTAAATAAAAATTTCACAAATGCTTAAAGAGGGGTATCGATATTTCTGAAGCCTAGACAATTGCTTAAATATACGCTCAGACAAACATTTGGTATTTAAACATGAGCCAGAAATCGTCTTTACAGTAATCTGACATTCTTAAAGTGGCTTTTTTGTGGTTATCTAGTAAAGTTCAGAGGTTATCCACGTTATTTTCTTTAATTCACGGTATTCAGTTGGCGAAACCGCACGGCCTCATTTGCATTTGACCAAAATTCAACAGAAGATAACAGTGACAAGGAGATCAACCAACGTCCTGATATGTCACATCACTAGTGCTAAGCGTAAAACTATGGAAAGATTCCATACTTATTAACACTCTAAAGACTGTCTTTGACTGATCTTTACATAAATGAAAACCGGCTAGCGAACATAAATCCTGATGACGTCTCGCTAACGTTGGTTCGAGGGAATGCGTAAATCCAACGTTTATACGCACCAAGTGAATATCACAATATTGAATGCAACTGTCTCGGCGTAATCTAAAAATAGATAAAAAACTTATATAGGCTATTAGGGTAATACCCTGGCTTATTTTGATAATCGACCTCTGATTTTCGAAAAACTGCTTTTCAGGTTGATATATTCAGAGATAAAGTAGTTAAAATCTGTGCCATGAAAAAAAGCGCCAATAACATCGATACTACCATTCAAATCACATAGAAACGACTGTTTAATACGTAAATATGAAGCAGACATTGTGTTCATCGTTATCTGATAAGCGAAAGTGTTTTTGTGGCAATCTAATGAAGGTTTAGGAAATCAGATGTTATTCTAGAATTCATAACATTCGGATGATGTCATATGACCATGTGGTCAAAATTTAAAGAAGGAAACAAAGTGAGGAGAGCAGAACTAACTCAATGATTTTCCTCACACCAAGGAGTACCCAGTACAAAACTGTTGATAGTGCCTTTATTGATATCAGAATTGAGCATAACGGAATCGAAAAACGGTTAGCAAATATTTATTTGTTTGTTTGAATGGGGTTTAACGCCGCCTTTCACAAATTTTCAGTCATATCGCGGTGGGTTAACGAATTTAAAACCTAGTGACGTCACGATGACGTTGGTTGTGAGGCGTGAGCGAGTAATCAAACTTTTTATTCAAATTGAAAGCGTGAAGTCAACCATTAGACGCATCACGTGACTATCCACAAGTTCATTTAAACTCTCCTAGCGACATATAATATATATATAATATATATATATATATATATATATATATATATATATATATATATATATATATAAATATAATCAGTTTAGAAAATACCATACTTTGTTTTGATATACAATCTCTGATTTTGGCAAATCAACTTTATGAGAAGGACTATAAAAATGAATTAAATATTCGACACGAAAAAACATCAATACCTCCTTAAAAACCTTCTAAATAAATCACTGACCCATGATGTAATTGACCAATGGCTGGTCCTGCTGACTTACCCGTTGGCCACGCCCCCGACTCCGACATGAAGTCTCGCTTCGATTTTTAAATGCGATATTTTGTAAACTTTATGGCAAGTAGCATACAACAAAAATGAGAATGGTTTTGGGGCGCCCCAAACGTCGTAATAATAGCTTGAATAAGAAAAAAGACGGCCAATGTCGGAATATAAAACTCATTTTAGGTCTAAAAAACGCTTTCATTGGTCGACTGATTTTTGAATGACAGTCGCGAATGGCCAATTAATCACTCGTTGGCTAATTTCATATTTTTCGAAAATGAACTAATAAAGAAAGTAGATATTCTTCGAATGGCAGTTTTAGTTTCTATAAGCTTAAGTTACGGTGACATGATTCTCATATTACGCTAAATTACCTGTTTGTCGTAAATACTGTATATTTTATTTCAGACATTTCAGACTTCAGCTTTGTATTCAAGTTAAACCAATATCGAATTGTAGTTATTTATTCAAGCCATAGCTAAGCTCTTTAAAGTGAACATTCTTCTATGAACACGTAGTTTTGTTTTTACCCATTCTCAAACAATCCCGCTTTTATACGCACCTCGACGAATGTTAAGTTTTTGTGAGTTAATTTTGTTTACTGTAGACAATAAGGTAATTTTCTTTTAAAACGGTATGCATTTTGGTATTTGTAAATACTCGATCATATAAGACCCCTTGAATTACAATAATTGGTCAGGCTACCGAGGAAAATAGCATAATTGATTCAAATGTATATGAAAAAGAAATGGTTATTTTTTCTTCGTATGAAGCTATTTCAATTTCTAAAGCGAATGCAAGTTGATATGTCGTGCCCATTCTTGAGAATGCCCATTCTTAAGAATGGGCAAATGGTAAAATCAAGGCTTTGCCCATTCTTAAGAATGGGCAAAACGTCGATTTCAATACGAAAACAGGCCTATTCGTTGGTAATACTGTAAGAAATATTAATTTTAGAACATTTAATTTGTATGTGAAGCGTAATATATACCATAATAAAACGTTATTATAAAAACAACAACTCCGATACGGCTTCACTACAGTCGTTCGACATAACTTCCGGTGAACCAATATTCTTTTTAAAAGGTCGCCCACGCCAAAATAAAATATCATGATCATTTTGTTTTTGTAAGACCAATAAGATCTTATATTACGTAATCTTATTCTGGAAGCTACATCAATTTTCCATCTTAGAAAACACGAAGACGGAACGTAGTCAATCCTTAAGAAATGGCGATGTCACTATGACTGTTTCTACCGTATTCTGTCAGCGTGTAAACTCGTCTTTTTGCTTAAAAATAAGGCATATGTGACATTATTAAGTGTGTGAAGTTATTCAATGAATTGTAACCGTGACAATTAGAGGTTTTACGCCTCAGTGAAAACTGTAGCACCTTGATAAAGTCGTGTCCGGTTGTCTTGCGCGTCCGGTGATCTTGCGCACTATGGAAGTTATCTTAGATGCACAAGATCAACGTACAACATGGTAAAGGAAAACACCTTTTAACCCAATCCAACACAATGGCGCTTTTTGACACCACTAACACAATAATTGGTAAACATTGTGTAAAATAAGGAAATTGCTTGTAACAAGCAATTTCTTCATTTTCCACAATGTTTTATAACCAGGAATATGAAATATAATTGGGTTTGAATCATCATCTGCAACTTCTTTCAATTTTTGGCCCAATGTAAAATTTTCTTGTATGGGAATGGGTTAACCAATTACCAGACAAATGTTAGATAATGTAATGACTGAAAGCAATAAATTTTACAAAGTCTACTCAAATTCGAAATAAGCGCCAATATGGTAGAAAATATTTGGCAAAAAGGCAAAATTGCTTGTTACAGGCCGTTTGCTCCTTTTGCTTCAAATTTTCCTTAATCATATTTCTTCAGGGCGGTAAGTGAAATTATGTGGTAATTGGTTACAAACAAGAGTAACAATGTGATGCTAAATCACTTACAATCTTGTGTCATCTATTCTACTAAAGTAACCATCCCTTTATAAAGGTGCCATTTTGGTGACTACACAAACATTTAAGCATGTTTCATAAGTATAATGGGCAAAAAGGGTGATTAGAAGAGTAGTTACAATTGCATTGCCTCTAAGACAACACAATACTTCATATATATCTAACCATGGATTCCTAGTATTTCTCACAAGCACACAATAACTACATCCTTTCCGAGCCTCCACGAAAGCACATTTGCCACAAACCAAGAACTGAACCTGGAACACCCTAGCTGATTAGGAGTTTGACATGCTACCGAAAGCAATATTGCCGCGGCCACAGAATTCAATATAAACTGAATTATCTTTGCCATATCTGGCAAATAAAATTGGGCAATGAATTCTTTGAAATAGTTCTACAGAAGCATTTAAATTTTTTTCACTTTTTACAATAGTCAAGTTAAGGTATGTAAAATTCATTCAAATGAAAAGGTATTTACAAAATCTTAAAATATCCATTCTATGCCATGGACATAAAAGCCATGTTTTTCAACTGACCAAGGTTATATGAAGGTATCTGACAAAGAGTCATTCTGAAGGTCATTCCAGTGAAATTTGGTTAAAAATCCCCATCCACAGGATTCTGTGAAGATATTAAAGTTTTCAGAATACATTTCATATATGGAAATTAGTCACCAACCAACAAAAATCCATGCTTTTAATACAACCAAATTCATTGTAGAAATCTGATAAAGGGTCTCTAAATGATAATTCCTGTGAAATTTGGTTGAAATAAGTAGACTTGTATCTGAGAAATAAAAGTTTTCACTATCTATCATATATGGCAATAAGACCCGACCATTTAACCTACATTTTTCATCCAATCAGTATTCTTTTAAATAATCTGATGAAAGTCACCAAAGGCTCATTCCTGTGAAATAAGAATGAAATCAATCAACTGGTTTCTGAGAAAAAGTTTCTTCAAAGTTTTCATATTTGGAAATTAGCCCTGCACATTAACCCTTAACCATATGATAAAGTTTTAGACCAGTCCAAATTGAAAAGAGTTGCAGACAACAAATTGAATCCTGTGAATTTTCTAATTTTTCATTTTTTTTGAAAACTTTGTGGAAAATGAAGAAATAGCTTTGTTCAAGCAAATTGCTTCTTTTTCCACAATGTTTTCTCAATTGTCATTCTTGAGGGGTGACAGAAAGTGTCATTGTGTGGAAATGGGTTAAAGACATGATTTTCATCTGATCAAATTTGTTTATAGGAATCTGATTCAGGGTCACACAAGGATCCATCCTGCAAAATTTGGTTGAAATTTATCCACTGGTTTCCGAGTTGATTTTAAAAGCTTTCAACATACAATGTTTCCATCCGTTTAAGCCATGTTCTCCATCTGATCAAAATTCTGTGAAGGAATCTGAAGTCACCCAAGGATCATTTCTGTCAATTTGGTTGAATTCAGTTCAGTACTCTGGTGAGAGGATTTTTACAGTAAAACTTATGGACAGAGAGACTACTGGACGCACAACAGACACCAAGCCATGTCAATAAACCCATGGTTTTCAGCCAGTTGAGCAGAAATTTATGATCTATAGTGCAGTACCAATGAATTAGTCATTAAAGCCCCTTTTCCAGCAACAATAGATGTAATGTTACCATGTTCCATAGGCATCAATCATACATTTTCAGCAGGCTTGAGCCAAAAGAGTGATATGTTGAGTGGAACAAGGAAGTTGGCTTTTCCCCTGGTATAGGCAGAATTGAACCATGATTATTGAACCCATTACCACACAATGGCACTTTTGAACACCCCTTAGGACAAATAACTGGAAAAACATTGTGTAAAATGAAGAAATTGCTTGTTACAAGCAATTTCTTCATTTTTCACAATGATTTCTGCCCAGAAAGTTAAAAAATGTAAAATTTCATAAACTTTAAATTGTTGTCTGCAACTCCATTCATTTTTGACCAGTCTCAAATTTTGCCATCTAGTAATGGGTAAATGGAGATCATCCCCATGACAATACAAACATTTTCAGCATGTTTTAGAAAGATTTATCCAAACTGCAGCAGTAGAGCGGTAGCCTTGACATGGTCATTATTACAATTTCCCCCCTTGATATTGGACAGAATGTCAACATATAAAATCGAAATCATCAACAGTGCAATAAAAAAATTCCAGTATATTTGAGTAGGGTTGCACCAAAATTGTGACCCGTGTAGCGGTAACACTGAATTGACAATGGATGAAGAACAATATACAACCAGAGGACAATCCGGACATTAAACAATCAAGAAAGCCCACCATAAGCACCTTGTTGTATGGTGAGCTAATAAAACCAAACTCGATTAACTTAGTCAGTAACACACTTTGATCTGGAATCCAAAGGTCATGAGTTTGAACCACAGATCAGCTATATTCGTTTTCAACATGTGTCATTGCATGTGTTTTATTAATTTGTCTCTCACCAATGCTCAAATGAAAAGTATTCTTCATTGACATTATAAAACAACAGGAAGCCATGGTTAGGTGCATCAGTTGCCCTGATATAACTGAGATACAGTTGAAAATAGCATTGAACTATAAGAAATTAAAAAGGAAAGATAGTAATTGAATATTTGGCAAGTGATGAATAAGCTATGTTTACAGGCCAAATGCAAATGTATAAATCCATGTGGAATAAAAATTCATATTTAACCCATTACCAGATGCGAAGATTTAAGACTGGTCCAAATTGAAATGAGTTGCAGACAACAATTTAAAATCTGAGAAATTTTAGATTTGTTTAAAACTTCTCGGTAGAAATCATTATGTAAAATGAAGAAATTGCTTGTAACAAGCAGTTTCTTCATTTAACACAATGTTTTCCCAATTGTTTTTCTTGAGGGGCATCCAAAAGTGTTATTGTGCAGGAATAGGTTAAATGAAAAACAAGAGGGCCAGAATGGCCCTAAAATCGCTCACCTGACTAATTTAAGATGATTCAAAATTTTGCCAACACTTTTGAAAAGGGTCACCCAAGGAATATTCATTTAAGTTTAGTTGAAATTGGCCCAATGGTTACTGAGGAGATGTTTGAAAATTTCAAAGTAAAAAAACTGCCTCGCCCTGCCACGCCCATATTTGGGCGTAAATCAAAATTTTGCAAACACCTTTTGAATAGGGTCACCAAAGGAACATTCATGCCATTTGGCTGAAATTGGCCAAATGATTACTGAAGAGAAGATATTTAAAGATTTCTAAATAAAAAACGGCCATGCCCATGTTTGGGCGTCAATCAAATTTCCTAAACACGATTTGAAAAGGGTCACCCAAGGAACATTCATGCCTAGTTTGGTTGAAATTGGCCCAATGGTTACTGAGGAGAAGATGTTTAAAGATTTCAAAGTCAAAAAAGTGCCCGACCCTGCCAAGCCCATATTTGGGCATCAATCAAAATTCTAGAACAACTTTTGAAAAGGGTCACTCAAGGAACATTCATACCAAATTTTGTTGAAATTGGCCCAATAGTTACTGAGCAGAAGATGTTTAAAGATTTCAAAGTCAAAAACTGCCACGCCAATATTTGGGTGTGAAACCAAATTCTGCGAACAACTTTTGAAAAGGGTCACCCAAGGAACATTCATGCCAAGTTTGGTTGAAATTGATCCAATGCTTACTGAGGAGAAGATGTTTAAAGATTTCAAAGTCAAAAAAGTGCCCGACCCTGCCAAGCCCATATTTGGGCATAAATCAAAATTCTAGGAACAACTTTTGAAAAGGGTCACCAAAGGAACATTCATGCAAAGTTTGGTTGAAATTGACCGAATTGTTACCGAGGAGAAGATGTTTAAAGATTTCAAAGTCAAAAACTGCCACGCCCATGTTTGGGCGTGAAACGAAATTCTGCGAACAACTTTTGAAAAGGGTCACCCAAGGAACATTCATGCCTAGTTTGGTTGAAATTGGCCCAATGGTTACTGAGGAGAAGATGTTTAAAGATTTCAAAGTCAAAAACTGCCACGCCCAGCCACGCCCATATTTGGGCATAAATCAAAATTCTGCGAACAACTTTTAAAAAGGGTCACCCGAGGAACATTCATGCCAAGTTTGGATGAAATTGGCCCAATGGTTACTGAGGAGAAGATGTTTAAAGATTTCTAAGTCAAAAACTGCCACGCCCTGTCATGCCCATATTTGGGCATAAATCAAAATTCCACAAACAACTTTTGAAAAGGGTCACCCAAGGAACATTCATGCCAAATTTGGTTGAAATTGGCCCAATGGTTACTGAGGAGAAGATGTTTAAAGATTTCTAAGTCAACATTTGAGAAGGGTCACCCAAGGAACATTCCTACCAAGTTTGGTTGAATTCCGCCCAGTGGTTACTGAGGAGAAGATGTTTAAAGAATTGTTGACGACTTCCGACGCACTACGGACAAAAGGTGATACCAAAAGCTCACCTTTAGCACGTTGTGCTCAGGTGAGCTAAAAAAGCCAAGAAGTTTCCCTCATAGCTAGCCTGTTTAGTTGGACAATTGACCAAGGGTTTTGCATGTCTCTGTAGTGGCAGGCTATGAATCTGGGAGAAAATGATGGTTGCAGGTTCGAATATCTATGACTGCACTGCTTGTCACATAGGTATCTATGTTTTTGGGCAAGATATTCAAAGCCAAAGCCTACATTTACTGATACGGAGGAAGCTCATGAATACTCTAATAATTCTTCCTGTTTTTTTCAAAAGTTTAGGCTTGTCAAAATTCAAAGAAGTTGCAGGAGACAATATAAAAAGGGTGCAATTTTAGTAGAAAATATTGTGGGAAAAGAAGAAATTGCTTGTTACAAAGAATTTTTCTTTTCCCACAATGTTCTCTAAGTTTAAAATTACAATGCCTTAAAACCAGAGATTGTACAGGAAAGGGATAGGTGGACTTAGTGATGATATAACTGGAGAGCATTAATTACATGTAGCATACAAACAAACAACTGACTTCAATATAGCTGTTCTCTTCAAAGTAGTTAAATGAGTTAACTTCTTATTTGACATACAAGTGAAAATAAAGGTACATGTAATCTTAAGATTGAAATGGCAAAAATAACTATTACAACAAGATGCTTTCAATGATATACTAAATCAATTGGTATGTTGTTGCTATCTCACCCATTCCTGTTCCAACTTGGGATTTTACCTTGCTGTGATTTTATACTTGAGAAAAGATTGTGGAAAGAGAAGAAATTGCTTGTAACAAGCAATTTCTTCTTTTTCCACAATATTTTCTACTACATAGAATGATTTCATTTCAAACTGCATCTAACCACATTGTTGTCTGCATTATGTAGATGCATAATTAACCCATTATCAGATGACAAAGTTTTAGACTAGCCCAAATTGAAAGGGGTTGCAAACAACATTTTAAAGTTCACAAAATTTTAGATTTTTTCAACTAACTGAGTAGAAAACATGGTGTAAAATGAAGAAATCTTCATTTCATACCATGTTTTCCCAATTGTCTCTCTTGAGCGTCAGAGGCATCATTGTGTCGTAATGCGTTAAGCCCATTGAATGTTACTGACATACTGTTCTAACCAGTATATGGCCGCCGTCATAGCGCAGTCAGTAGCGCGTCAGACTCCTAATTTTCAATCATGGGATGTCATGGTTTTGATCCCCGGCGGCGGCACATATTCTTTCTGACATTTGTCTCTCATCAATGGGTGGATAATCGTAAACCTAAGTTGGATAGCAGCTGAAGGCTAGGAAAGGATGTAGTGGTAGTACTGGAGTGAGAAATACCAGGAATAAATTGTTAGGTGCTCCAGCTGCCACAATATGACTGAAATACTGTTAAAAGTGGCATTAAGCCCCATTCAATTAATCAATGTGACCAGCATATATCCCAATACAACTCATAGGCAAAAACAAAATCTAAATCTGTTTTATAGAGTGACGACTTTAGATTCCCCCCATCATATCAAAGCTCAAGGCCTTATGGTTTGGGAGAAGATTTCTTTCTTTATTCCATTGTAATATCAGGGATCGTACAGAAAGGGCTAATTTTCAGATTACAGTAATTCTTTGAAGTATTTTGGTAGATGGTCAATAGGCATTGATACATACCAAATATCAAAGTCTTAGGCCTTGTGATTCGGGAGGAGAGGATTTTTTCTTTCGGTTGCATGGCAACCAGTGTTCTTCATTGATATAAATTCTTTGAAGTATGTTGAAAGAGCATGACCTTTGGCTCATTCTGTGAAGTTTGGTTGAATTCTGATGGTTAGTTTGGCCTATATTGATAAAAAAAGTTATCATTTATAGTATTGTAGTAGAGTTACATTAGACAACAAATTGCATGCAAAATGTTGAAGACTTGGGACTTGTTTTAGGGAGACAATTTTTGAAGATTCCCTTTTTAATCTTTTTGTGAAGTCAAGGGAACCTAAACACACCGTTTATATTGTACTCTGAGTAATATGATTTAGGAACTTAAGCAGAAAGCTCCTGAATAAAAAAATTACAGGCTCTTAGGACTTCTGCTTTAGGAGATGTAATTTCTAAAGAACTCATTCTTCACCAATTCAATAACAATTACACCTTATGATGCCTCCCAAGAAAAAAGCTTTGGAGAACATTGAGGATAATGATGAAATTCATTGTGACAAGCAGTTTCTTCGATAGCCACAATGTTTTTTACCCTAAAAAATAAAGAATTCTTAATTGCACCGATTTTAAATTATCATCTGTAGCTTCTTTCAAATTGGGCCAGTCTAAAATTTTGTTGTCTTGTAATGGGTTAATTACTCCATGATTGGAATGTACAATATAGGGCTTATGTTCAAAAACTTCGACATTGAAGTTTTTAGGCCAAGTTTCTTCATGCAAAATTTGAAAGAATTAGGCCATGATTTTTAAAGGTTTTCTCATCTCTATGAAAAAAATAGGAACCCACAACAAAAGGCTCATGTTCATCTACAAGTAATAATTTGAGAGAGTTAGGCACAATAACATTTAGATGATTCTGCATGAATAAACTGAAAGCTCATATGTCATTTGTTAAGGACAGAGAAGTTATCCTGTCTAACTATTTCATGAAAAAAATGAGCTCACAACACAGGGCTTATGTTGATCCAAGACCAAAATTCAGAATTTTTTGATTGAGTACCGTAAGTTGATTCTGCATGTATGTATCATGGTTTAATTTAGAGAAGATGTTTAAATACTTTTTTTTTAATTTAAAGAAACATCTAAGAAAACACAACAAAGGGCTTAAGTACATTACAGAAATATATTAAAGCTTTTTTTTAGGTTACCATGGATTGATTCTGTAAACAAAATTTGCAAGGGATGGGAAGAATTTTCAAGACTTCTAGGTAAAATATGTCAACCCACTATATGGGGGCTTCCTTTGCTTTAATAATAATAATTTAAAGTATTTTGGTAGTGAATCATACTGAGATGATAAATGCAAAATTTTAAAGCCTTTTGCCTTACATATTTGGAGGAGAAGATTTCCAAAGATTTCCTCATTTATCTCTTTGAAAAATCCAGGGAACCCATTACATAGGGCTTACTGTGATCTTGGAATTACAATTTGAAGTATGCTGGTAGAGTATTATAAGGGGATATCATAATGCAAAATTTGGAAACTCGAAGCCTTAGTGTCTGGGAGAAGATATTTAAAGATTTCCCTCCTTATCTATGCAAAATACAGAAGCCCACAATACAGGGCTTAAGTTGTTCTCAGAGTAATGATTTTATCTATTTTGATAGAGCATTGGACAATGTTACATACAGAAATTGAAATCTATTGGCCTTAGAAACCTTATTTATCTCTAGGTAGAATCCAGGATCTAACAGCAAAGGACTTATTTTGAACTCAGAATAACAATTTGAAGAATTTTTGTAAAGTATCATGAGGCAATTTTCAAATTTGAAAGCTTTAGGCCTTATGGTTTTGCAGGAGGAGATCTTTAGAGATTTCTTTCTTTATGTCTGTGTACAATCTGAGAACTAATATCTGAGAGCTGAAGTTGATCTAGCGACAAAGATTTAAAGTATTTTGGTACAGTATCATAATACAATGTCATATGCAAAATATGAAAGCTTCAGACCTAATGGTTTGGGAGCAGAAGATATTTTCTCCCAGTTGCTATAGCAACCAAAGACTTTCATTGATTCCAATTCTTTGGCGTATGATGAAAGAGCATGACCTTAAGATCATTTCTGTGAAGTTTGCTTATATATGATGGTTAGTTTAGGAGTAGAAGATTTCTTTGAAATTGTGAGCAGACTGACAGACAGACAGATGACAGACAGCAATTGACCAAAATACCCCACCTTGAGCACTTCCTGTCCAGGTGAGCTAAAATCAAAATATGTAAATGAGATGGACCATCATTCAGCATAGATCAACCAAACTCAATCAACTGAATACAGTAGCATGAAAATTCTTTATAGTAATTAAAACAAGAATTGTTGTCAGCAATTGACCTTTGACCTTGGACCCAATTAGTAGAGCGCTCCTTGTGTTATGCACAACATGTATAAAAGTTTCTAGGTTCTAGGCCAAAAGGCTTATGAGTTAGAGCACAGAAACGGTTTTCAATCAAAGTTTAATTGTGACCTTGACTTTTGATCTATGTATTACAAAAATACTGTAGTAACTCACAAATTTACACATAACTCATTATATACAATTTTTTCCAATTTCTTTTCTTTTATATTTTCTTTTAATGAATAAAAGGAAAATATGTTCAGAATTTTTCCTTTAGTAAATTTGAAATGACAAAATGAGAATGTTTTTCCTCTCTCCTGTAAAATTTTCGAAGAACAGAGTTACTACAGTTTTGCGATGAACCCTTGATATTCAATTACAATATTAAGGGCAAAGTGTCATTAAGATGACCATACAAATATCTTAAAAAGGTGGAAAAAATGTAAGGGCAAACAAGATGTGTTTGTGAAACACAATGTCCCCCCTGTGCATGAGAGGTTTTTTGTGTTTGATCTTGGTATGTGACCTTGACCTTATCACATGACCTTGACCTTGAAAAAAGGAGATGCATATTATGGAGATGTATCTTGAATAGGCTGGTAGTAATTGGCAATGTTATGTTTTTTGGGTAAGTTTTGCAGACAGACAGACAGACTCAATGACAGACAGATGTACAACGGTAAAACAATATGCCCCTTATCTTTCGATGCGGGGGCATAAGAATATAAAATTAGCTTCAAAGCTGTTATAGATACTAAGTCCCCTTTTTACTTGATATTTGATGGAAAATAATTATTTTGTTAGCATTGATTCTTTCTACAAATTTGACTTATTAACCCATGACCAGACAATTTTGCTTTTTGGCAACCTGAGGAAATATGATCAGAGAAAACTTTGAGGGCAAAGGAGACATTGCTTGTAACAAGTAATGTCTCCTTTTCCCCAGATGACTACTTTATTTGGCAGTTACTTTCCAATCTGAGTCCAATTTGACATGTCAGCTGTAAGTTTTTTTTCAATTAGAACCAGTCTTAAATTTGTTGTGTGATAATGGGTTTGAGTTGCTAGGATATTTTCACCTAGCCCATTCCCACATCATTCCCATTTTCGATGCTTTGATAAACATTGTGAACAACAAAGAAATTGCTTGTTATAGGCCATTTTCTTCATTATCTACAAAGTTATCATAATTTAAGTCATGATGAAATTGTTGTCTGCAACTTCTTTCAACTTGGATCAGTCAAAAATTTGGTAACCTGTATGAATGGCCCATTTTCTCTTGATATTGGGTGTAATATGCTATTATATTTGATAGTAGGACTTCCCCATAGCTTAAAAAAGACTGGGAATTCCCCTACAGCATAAAACACATAGACTAAGCTAAGATTTTGACTTGTAAGCCATAACAAGGCAATTGTCATTAACACTTTCCTGTTCAATCCCTGGTTTATAGGTCCCTATGATTTCATACTGGCAAAATCATTGTGGGAAAAGAAGAAATTGCTTGTAACGAGCAATTTCTTCTTTTCCACAATAATTTCTACCCTGTATGTTGATTACCTTTCAAATTGCACTCTCTTTTAATTGTTGTCTGCAGCTTCTTTCAAATTGAACAATTTTAAATTTTGACAAACAGGAAAGGGTAAAGTCCCCTTTTTATGATATTCAATATAAGGATCTTCCTTGCAAGAGAATGTGCAAAACTTGTATAGCTGTAATTAAAGGAAATTGTCATCAAGGATTATTCGTTGAATGTTATTAAAGGCTACTTTCAACAGTATTTCTGATACATGTATATCATATGACTGATGCACCTAACCATGGCTCCTGTCATTTCTCACACAAGTAACACCACAAGCTCCATCTATTACAACCTTCCACTTTTAATACAACTTCAGCACATTACAGCTCATATGACCATAAGCGAGAGCCATGTGACATTTAACAGATGTCACTCTTTTCAATAGGAATATTCCTCATTACTATATAACCACTTCCAGCAAGTTTGAGAAAGATGGAGCAAAAATTAAGCACCTGTTGCATTGTAAAGAGGAAACTGACATTAAGAACACTTTTCCTATGAAATAGTACAGAATGTCATCAAAGTCCAAAGGGATCTTCCTAATGACCATTCAGAAATTTCTGCAAGTTTGGGAAAACCCACCAAAAATTTTGAAATCTAAAGTGGTATTGCTGAATTTATACCCGACATTAACAGGATCATAAAAACTCACCATGAGCATATTGTGGTCAGGTGAGCTAAACCACTGATTGCTTTTGATCACCCCTTTAATGGATACAGGATATTGATTGTTTGCATTAACAGTGATGTCAATGACATTGCATTTCATTGGGTGATATAAACTTGAAATTAAAATCTGAAAAACAATAGACTTTGTGTTGACAACATTCAATTTGATAAATGAGTGATTAAGTCAACACAGCAGATGTTAGCTTGCAGCAAGAAATTCCATGCAGAGAGCATATTAACTGACCATCTTTGTTGAGTCTGAAAGTATTCATTCTTATAAGACTGCAAAGAATTTGTATGCTCTTAATAGGCATATTCTTTTATTTAACACTTTCCTGTACAATCCCTTAAGATTTTATACTTGAGAAAACATTTTGGAAAAAGAAGAAATTGCTTGTAACAATTAATATCTTCTTTTCCCACTATAGTTTCTACTCTGTGCGTTAGATACTTTTCAAATTGCACTCTAATTTCATTTTTGTCTACAACTTCTTTGAATTTTGACAAAGTAAGTCTTAAACTTTGTAAAGAGTTAAGAAAGGTTTTGTTTGAATAAGGTTTAATGCCACTATGAATATTCTTTCACAGTAAAGTTCACTTATTTATTGCATACCACTAGTGCTAGGCTTGAGCCCTGAAATGTCTTGCCCAAGGACAAACCCACAAGACCAGTGGTGCAGCTGGGATTCAAAGCCATAATCCTTGACTTCTTGCTGATTACATGTTTGCAGACCCCTTTGAAAAATTGCTCTTCTTCACCAAAGTTTGATGGTCCAAACTCATGGGTGTGGAATTCACATGCCCATTTGTCTGACATGACAGGTTTATCTACTTGGGAAAAGGTACATTGTTTAAGGCAACTTGCTGAAGGACTAGTAAATACCAGGGCATATCTTGGAATGGTACAAAACAGATCTTAACCCATTCCCATACAGTCACACTTTTTGATGCCCCTTTAGAAAAACAATTGGAAAATGTTGTGGAAAATGAAGAAATTGCTTGCAACAAGCAATTTCTTCATTTTCAACAATGTTTTCTACCCAGTAAGTTAAAAAAAGATCTAAAATTTCATAAACTTTATATTGTCTTCTGTAGCTCCTTTCAATTCAGACCAGTCTAAAATTTTGCCATCTGGAAATGGGTTAAAGAAAACTTGTTATATATATTGGGAAATTATGATGATTCTATAGTGAAGTGTGCAAGTGAAGAAAATAGCATTTTCTTTATTAACAACAACTTTTTCTCTAAATCTATCTCTTCACCTTTTAGGAGACAAGTTTGTTTAAATTCTGGAAAAGTAAAATGTCTTACTTGAAATGTCTTACTAGAAAAGTAGAGCAAGTCTGTATTTCCACACAAGTGTACAATCTATAATGATGGGTTAAAGCATGTAGTTTTAATTCCTTGTTGCATAGATTAAAATCCATTTCATTTGCATTGTTTGTTTCCACTTAATGTCCTTTTCAACAGTTATTCAGTTATTATGCAGAAACTGGTCACCTAACCATGGCTTCTTGTCATTCTTCTCAATAGTGCAACCGGGACAATCAATATCGGCCACCAAATGCTCATCTGCTTAGGGAACTACTTATAATCACTTATATTTTACATTGTAGAGAGATACAGGAAGGACAATGTCAAAATGACTTTTGTCAAATGTCAGAAAGACTTATAGCTTAGCTGGGGTTAGAACTCACAACTTGTGAATTTAGCAAAAAGTGTGTTACGAATTGAGCTAACTGGATTGTACTATGCATTTCAATTGGCATGTGCTCATGAACCTATTCCCACTCAACTCCATATTTTGACGCGTTAAATAAAGACTATTAAAAACACTGTAACACATTGCCATGTATATTGCCTATTACAATATAGCTTTTGGGGACTGCGGCCATAGCACAGTTTGTAGAATATGCCATTCCAAGTTGCGAGGTCGCATATTTAATCCCGGCTGGGACGAAAATCCTTTCAGACATTTGCCTCCCACAAATGGGTAGATACATGTAATTGTAAACCTAAGTCTAATGAGCAGCTGGGGGCACAGAAAGGATGTTGTTGTTGCACTAGTGTGAGAATTACCAGGAATCTAGGGGTAGGTGCTCAAGCCTCCATGATATGACTGAAATACTATTAAAAGTGGCTTAAAATAAATATGTGTTGTTATTGTTTATTTTCGGTCCAACTTCAAAAATGGGATGTCATGGGTTCGATCCTCAGCGGCAGCACATATTCTTTCCGACATTTGTCTCTCACCAATGGGTGAATAATCGTAAGCAGTTGCAGGCCAGGTAAGGATGTACTGGTAGTACTGGTTTCAGAAATAACAGGAATCCATTGTTAGGTGCTCCAGCTGCTGCAATATGACTGAAATACTGTTACAAGTGGCGTTAAACCCCATTCAATCAATAATTATTTGGTCAAGACAAAACTTAGGTGACGGTGTGACTTATTGAAATGCAGTTTTAATGGGTCTTATTCTTTTATGTTTTTAACATCCGAAAGTTATTTGAACAAGTCAACCTTTTGGTGGAAGCAGTCATCTCAGTTGGGTCCTGGAGGAGGGAGGTGGGTGCAGCTGTGATATCTGACATTGAAATAAAACAACTGATTTCAATTGATTTGGTGAATGAAACATGATGTTTTGATGGTTAATATCATTTTTTTTTCATAGCAATTTTATTAAAACCTGTGATAAGCTGAGCTTTTTGAATTTAATACATACTGCTCAAAACTTTCAAAACACACAATCAAACCATTTCAACTCTGATCTATAGCATTCAAAAGACTATTTAAATTCATTCATCTTCATTCAATATCATAATTTGCCTTAACTGCAGAACCCGGGTCCATGATTTGACTTGGGTGGACCTACACTCACATTATACTCTACCTCCCAGGCATTAATTGACAATTCCATAATTCATTAACTGCAGATCCCGGGTCTTTATTTGACCCAGAGTGAACTCACATAGACATTATACCCTACCACTCGGGCTATGGCTTAATCAAATGCTATTTGAAATCCCTATATGGTGCAATAGGATAATGTCACTACATTAAAAAGTAAAAGGCAACAGTTCTAGAATTAAGCCTATAACCATTCCTTGCATAGAAGCCCTAAACACCGACACTTTCCCCAAAATTTTAGACTTGTCCAAATCTTAAGAAGTTGCAGATGACAATTAAAAGAGAGTGCAATTTAAAAAGCAGTTGCAGATGACAATTAAAAGAGAGTGCAATTTAAAAAGCAATCATCCTACAAGGTAGAAATTATTGTAGAAAAGGGAGAAATGGCTTGTTACAATTTCTTCTTTTCCCCCAATGTTTTGTCAGGTATAAAATCGAAGGTACGTAAAAACCCGGTATTGTACACTAAAGAAAATGGTTAACGTATAAAATCTAGCGATAGATACAATACGTCCACCGAACAAAAACGGTACGAAATAGTTCAGGTACGACCTGACGGATCATGAGTACAATGCGTTATCTATCACAATGTGATAAATCTTGATTATTTAAAGTATTTAGAGTCCGGTTTGGAACAGAAACTTGTAAAAGTTAAAAAAAATTAAACCTGTTAATTCATCTCGGGTGCGAGCTGCTCCGAATGTGGTAGAGAAGTGCGACAAAATTGAAGTGAAAGCTCTTCGCTTTGAGTATGTCAACCCGCACGGTTAAATATACTATTTATTTATTGATTGGTTAATCCAGCAATTGATTGAAGACTGGTTGGTCGATTCATTTATATATTGATCGATATTGATCGAAAGAACTCGTTCGATAACAGATACAAACCGTATTGACCATTCTTAAGAATGGCCAACCATTCTTAAGAATGGGCAAATTGTGTCTGCCCGTTCTTGAGAATGGGCATATTCTCAAGATTGGGCACAACAGATACACTAATACTTAAATTTGCTGTAGTTTTATTCGATATTATTTTCAGCCCTTGTGAACAAGTAAATGCATATAAGTACAATCATCATGGCGTAGAAAACTGTTCAGGTCGAATCAACTCAACCGTTTCGAGAACTAGGTTTCGACCTGTCAATCAAAAACTCAATCGACGGGTAAAATAATTCGTTTAGATCGGAAGTGAACTTTGAACTCCAACATTGGCGAGCTTTTTTGGGGGGGTTGGGGGGTTGGCGACAGTCACGTCATACTACAGCTTTTTCAATCTGTAGTTGCGATGTTTGAGTCATCGACGGACGAATTCACTTTTTTGCTTCATGCTATAAACCTTGCAAAATAACGTCGTTAATATCGAGATGGAACTTCCTGGCCGAGATCAGTGCCCAGCTGAACCAGAGTTCCGTCATTTGCGTATGATATACAAGGATAGAGTGTGTCTATCAATTTAGAGATGAAGAGAATATTTTTTTTTACATGGAGGTATGAACCGAAAAAACTAATCACACTGTATGAATACGCGAAGCATTGTGTGATTAGGTTTTTCGGATCATACCTCCATGAAAACAAAAATATTCTCTTCATTTCTTATAATTTAATAGTTTTGAGCGAAAAAAACAAAAGCTTTACAAATTTTGATACCTTTTTGTATGGGACTATTTTGCGCGGAAGCATACAAAATCGCTGCGTGCTCAATTTTTTGTTCATGGAGTTATGAATATTTTTTTTCGACCAATCAGAACGTTCGTTTTTGATAGACGAAACTAAAAATTAAATTATCAGTAGTTGAAATAGGTAACGAGCATATTGACAATCGCCTGGCTTTCACACTGATTAGCTGTGTGTTCTTCTGTTCGGTTGTATCCTGTACGGGTCTTTAGTACTACAAGTACTATTAACGAGACTTTGTTAGTATTTGATACGGCGTGTCTTATCAAAGCGGCTCTTGCACATATTAAGCAATTCTTGCCTTAATTTGTTCATTTCTAACTATATTACTTTGTAAAATTTTATAAGAAGGTGATTAAGATGATTTTGTAATGAAAATGACTGTTCATTACTGAAAAAAAAAGCCCAACATATTTCGCTTTTCGAGACCCAAAATAAGTCACGAAGTACGAACCCAAATGGAACCGGAAATCTTCGGTTCAATACGTTATCTGTCGATTACACCGAAAGTTGCATTATTTGTGGTTTCTGTGATGTAGTAATTACGTCATTGGCTTCCGCCAGAAATACAGTCGATATCCGCATTACCCGAAGACTAACGACCTAACCCGATCAATTCCGATGTTTCTAAGAATTGATCACATAAAATTATGTTTATATTGACTGTATGTAAGCTAATCTGAATTTACGGATCGCTGACCTCGCCCATTGAGCTCCGACAGGAAAATCCACTTGGATTTTATACGGCGTTGTTTTCTCTCAAAATGTATGGTCAGTAACATTTATCAAATAGTAACATGCCTTGGTTAGTTGGCGACCTAAACGTCGTAACTACAGCTTGAATAAAGCGTCAACTTGCTTGGTTTAAATATATCTTTTTTTCATATTGAAATGATAGCAAGTAGCAATTACATTTTTTTTTTTTTTTGACAGATATTCCAAATTTCTAATTCCTTCAGGTAATCTGTTCATACCTCTAATTATAGGCGGAACGAATGTTTAATGCACATTAAAGTCCGGTATGAATGTTGTACATCATTAGCTCCTCTTAACCCCTTTCATGTTTTTCAAACTTCTAGTCTCGTCCTATTTGAAAGGAGTTGCAGACAACAAGAAGAATTGACTGTAATTTGAAAAGTAAGCAGCCTATGGGGTAGAAAATATTGTTGGATAAGAAGAAACCGCTTGTTGTAAGCAATTTCTTCCTTTCCCAGCGAATGGGAAATGAAAATGTCGACCGCTCAATTTAGAATGTATAAGCTGATACAACAACAGTTTCATACATGTTCTATTTAGAATTTCGCTACATGCCTCCCTAATACATTGAGAGGTTGCTTTTTTGTGGCTCAGCTGATTGTTCATCTGGTACATATTGAGCATAACTGCTCACGCTGCGGTGTCAGTGATATTCAGCTTAGTCTAACAGAGCATTATACTAACTGAATGCGATCGGGTTAAATATTGTTCAACGCAGTTCCTACATAAAAAAAGATCATTTTCCTCTCATGATGTCATTCACTTTCTTCTTACTGCAAATTCTTTGGGTCATATCACTGCTTTATTTGGTATTAACGAACTGTTCTATTATTTTTAGGCGCTAATATCACTGCTTTATTTGGTATTAAATCACAGTTCTATTATTTTTTGGTGCTAATATCACTGCTTTATTTGGTGTTAACTCACAGTTCTATTATTTTAGATGCTAATATCACTGCTTTATTTGGTATTAAATCACAGTTCTATTATTTTTAGGTGCTAATATCACTGCTTTATTTGGTGTTAACTCACAGTTCTATTATTTTTAGGTGGTAATATCACTGCTTTATTTGGTATGAACTCACAGTTTTATTATTTTAGGTGCTAATATCACTGCTTAATTTGGTATTAACTCACAGTTCTGTTATTTTTAGGTGCTAATATCACTGCTTTATTTGGTGTTAACTCACAGTTCT
Organism: Fragum fragum; assembly: GCA_946902895.1. Taxonomy (NCBI): domain Eukaryota; kingdom Metazoa; phylum Mollusca; class Bivalvia; order Cardiida; family Cardiidae; genus Fragum; species Fragum fragum. The sequence continues at coordinate 32,547,006 of OX336377.1, read as the reverse complement.
ATTATTTTTAGGTGGTAATATCACTGCTTTATTTGGTATGAACTCACAGTTTTATTATTTTAGGTGCTAATATCAATGCTTAATTTGGTATTAACTCACAGTTCTATTATTTTTAGGTGCTAATATCAGTGCTTTATTTGGTATGAACTCACAGTTCTATTATTTTAGGTGCTAGTATAACTGCTTTATTTGGTATTAACTCACAGTTCTATTATTTTTAGGTGCTAATATCACTGCTTTATTTGGTGTTAACTCACAGTTCTATTATTTTTAGGTGCTAAAATCACTGCTTTATTTGGTATGAACTCACAGTTCTATTATTTTAGGTGCTAATATAACTGCTTTATTTGGTATTAACTCACAGTTCTATTATTTTTAGGTGCTAATATCACTGCTTTATTTGGTGTTAACTCACAGTTCTATTATTTTTAGGTGCTAATATCACTGCTTTATTTGGTATTAATTCAAAGTTCTATTATTTTTTGGTGCTAATATCACTGCTTTTTTTGTATAAACTCACAGTTCTATTATTTTTTGTTGCTAATATCACTGCTTTATTTGGTGTTAACTCACAGTTCTATTATTTTTAGGTGCTAATATCACTGCCTTATTTGGTATGAACGCACAGTTCTATTATTTTTAGGTGCTAATATCACTGCTTTATTTTGATGTTAACTCACAGTTCTATTATTTTTAGGTGCTAATATCACTGCTTTATTTGGTATTAACTCACAGTTCTATTATTTTTTGGTGCTAATATCACTGCTTTATTTGGTATTAACTCACAGTTCTATTATTTTTAGGTGCTAATATCACTGCTTTATTTGGTATTAACTCACAGTTCTATTATTTTTTGGTGCTAATATCACTGCTTTATTTTGATGTTAACTCACAGTTCTATTATTTTTAGGTGCTAATATCACTGCTTTATTTGGTATGAACTCACAGTTCTATTATTTTTAGGTGCTAATATCACTGCTTTATTTGGTATGAACTCACAGTTCTATTATTTTTAGGTGCTAATATCACTGCTTTATTTGGTGTTAACTCACAGTTCTATTATTTTTAGGTGCTAATATCACTACTTTATTTGGTGTTAACTCACAGTTCTATTATTTTAAGGTGCTAATATCACTGCTTTATTTGGTATGAACTCACAAGTCTGTTATTTTTAGGTGGTAATATCACTGCTTTATTTGGTATGGACTCACAGTTTTATTATTTTAGGTGCTAATATCACTGCTTAATTTGGTATTAACTCACAGTTCTATTATTATTCGGTGCTAATATCACTGCTTTATTTTGATGTTAACTCACAGTTCTATTATTTTTAGGAGCTAATATCACTGCTTTATTTGGTATTAACTCACAGTTCTATTATTTTTAGGTGCTAATATCACTGCTTTATTTGGTATGAACTCACAGTTTTATTATTTTAGGTGCTAATATCACTGCTTAATTTGGTGTTAACTCACAGTTCTATTATTTTTAGGTGCTAATATCACTGCTTTATTTGGTATTAACTCACAGTTCTGTTGTTTTTGGGTGCTAATATCACTGCTTTATTTGGTGTTAACTCACAGTTCTGTTATTTTTAGGTGCTAATATCACTGCTTTATTTGGTATGAACTCACAGTTCTATTATTTTAGGTGCGTATATCACTGCTTTATTTGGTATTAACTCACAGTTCTGTTATTTTTAGGTGCTAATATCACTGCTTAATTTGGTGTTAACTCACAGTTCTATTATTTCTAGGTGCTAATATCACTGCTTTATTTGGTGTTAACTCACAGTTCTATTATTTTTAGGTGCTAATATCACTGCTTTATTTGGTATGAACTCACAGTTCTATTATTTTAGGTACTAATTTCACTGCTTTATTTGGTATGAACTCACAGTTTTATTATTTTAGGTGCTAATATCGCTGCTTAATTTGGTATTAACTCACAGTTCTATTATTTTCAGGTGCTAATATCACTGCTTTATTTCGTATTAACTCACAGTTCTATTATTTTTAGGTGCTAATATAAGTGCTTTATTTGGTGTTAACTCACAGTTCTATTTTTTTAGGTGCTAATATCACTGCTTTATTTGGTGTTAACTCACAGTTCTATTATTTGTAGGTGCTAATTTTGTATTATTCTATCGTGGAGTATTATGGTTTTTACGTGTCACAAGGTGTACTGTTAAGTGTCCTGTATCATCTTGTCTACGTCTTTTTTTTTGTTATTAACTTAAGATCATATTCATTCTAACATCACCCCCAGGGCCTAACTCAATCACTGTCTGAGGGCCTCGTTTCATTTTCTATTTTTGGTCTATGCACTTTATACTCGTGCCTGAATTTGCACACGTATCACTGCTCTCCGAGTGCTTCAGCGCAGTCGTAATTGAACCCTTGGTGTGTTCGGGTGTATAAACCACTCCCTGCGCTGACGCATGGTAGAATTGTCATTTCTAAGAGCCGGCCCTGTATAATTTTAGGTATGTCATACTTTCATTTCTCTTTTATTTCATTATTTTCATTCAACCCATTGCATGCTATCCTCGCTCATTTACTGTTAAACCCGTCGCACCTAAGTCCGTCTGCTTGTCTGTCATAGTTTATGTAAATAAGTCGATATTTTTGTTAAGGTTTTGAATACGTCATTTGGTCTTTCCGTCTGTCTGTCTGTCAAAATGTTAAATTGTTTTAATTGTTACTTGTTATTGTATGCAAAATAAAAGCAGTCGTAATTGAACCCTTGATGTGTTCGGGTGTATAAATCACTCCCTGCGCTGGCCACCGTCATAGCGCAGTTGGTAGCGCGTCGGACTGTCAATGTAGAGGTCCCGGGTTCGATCCCCGACGGCGGCACTCATCCTTTCCGACTATTTGTCTCTCACCAATTGGTCGATAATCGTAGACCTATGTGGGATAGCAGCTGGAGGCTAGGAAAGGGTGTAATGGTAGCACTGGTCTGAGAAATACCAGGATTCCATTGTTAGGTGCTCCAGTCGCCGCGATATAACTGAAAGATTGTTGAAAGCGGCGTAAACCTCCATTCAAAGAAACAAAACACTCCCTGCGCTGACGCATGGTAGAATTGCCATTTGTAAGAGTCGGTCCTGTATAATTTCAGCAAATTCACTGCGCCCTAAACGCAGAACCAGTGAACGTGCGACATACGCAAAGCATGGTTGTGATATTGTAAACCAGTCATGAACCGTGAAGCATAATCTGCGACTGACTACCATGCAGTATGTCGTTAATTCAGCTATTTTCTTCTGTGGTAATGATTATTTTGCTGGTTATTCGTCCATATGTATTGTAACATAAATCCTATTTAAAGCCATTGGTCGAGGCGTTTCAATTGGTTTAGGAAAAGCGTTCGCTAAATAATTGTATTCAAATAGTAAGGTTAATGTTGATGGTGTACACATTAGACCGTAGTTACAGCTCAAATGAGCGCTATTTTACGGGGTTTTGGACACCCATTGACATATATCACTTATTGGCAGACGGTATTCATTTAATACATTTTACACATAGTTGTATATAGATGTGTTTTGCTCTCTCTCTCTTTCCCTCTCCCTCCCTTTTTCGCCATCTGTGTCTTTTTGTTCGTCGGCCTGTCTGTCTATTTCTCAGATTATTATTTTTCTTTGTTTGTTGTTGTTTGTAATTATATGTTCGCATCAATATGCTCTTCACAAGTGGAGGAATAAAAGAATATGTATATTCTAATGAGAAAAATTTAGTACAGCCCGAAACAACTCTAGCAATCTTATTCTGTATCTTATCAATACCATCAAATGGTGCTCAGAAATCTATTCGCATATTCTAATAGTTGTATTTTAACCCACTACCCGACGACAGAATTTGGACTAGTCCAAACTGAAAGATGCTGCAGACGATAAGAGCTGATGCCAAGAAATGTCTTCGCTTTACACAATGTTTTCCTGTTTTTCTTTGGGCGTCAAAAAGCGTAAATGTATGGAAATGGGATTAAAATGACTCTTGAAGAGATTTTCATAAAATTTGATATAGGAGAATTATCTGCTTTTTCTATAGTTATCAATATAATTTTCACGATAATTATTCTTTCTTGGTGTTAATCTACTTAATTAACTTTAAGTTAAACTTAATGTGATATATGCTCCATTTTGAAACGTCGGATGGGTTCGATCCCCGGCGGCGGCAAATATTCTTTCCGACAATTGTCTCTCACCAATGGGTTGATAATCGTAAACCTAAGTGGGATAGTAGCTGGAGGCTAGGAAAGGATGTAGTGGTAGTACTGGTGTGAGAAATAACAGGAATCCATTGTTAGGTGCTCCAGCCGCCGCGATATGACTGAAATACTGTTAAAAGCGGCGTTAAACCCCATTCAATCAATCAATCAATGAAACGTCGGAATATATCCGTTGAGGTCGTTAGTCTTCGGGTGATGCCGATCACGACATCATTGCTAGCGGAAGCTAGTGACGTAATTGATACGTCATGGAAACTACAGATAAGACAACTTTCGGTGCAATCGGCATACAACGTATTTACCCGATGATTTCCGGTTTGATTAGGATTGTTCTTCGCTTACCTTTTAGGCGTTTTGTAACGCGAATTTATTTTGCTTCTTTTCTCTGATTTTTAAAGTTATTAACAGCCATTTTCATTACAAAACCAGTTTAATCGCCTTTTAACGAATGACTGAAGCATAGTTAGAAATTTGTAAATTTACAGCCAAAACGTCTCTTTCAAAATCTGTGTAAGAGCTGCTTCAAGACATTTCCCATTCAATTAACCCTCTTCCAATGCTGTTTCAACAGTTATTTCTTATGCGGTGATCAGAAAATCCAATATTAGAAATTATCATCGGAACGCTTTATTTATAAAGATTGAACAAAGGTATGGACGAAAGGGGGGTTATAGACTAAGGATATGATATTAAATAGCGTTTGCGTACAAAACAATAAAATAGTACTTAAAACAATTACAATGCAGAATATACACCTCATCAAATAACAGGAATTCGATAATGGTTTTAAAGAAATACTGGATTTCAAAGTATTTCGAATTTCTTTGTCTGGAATAGCGAGGCGCAATAATTTTATTTATTAACAACGAACGGACGATTTGACGGACAAACAAAAGATTGTACCTATCTAGAATACGATGATTTGATAGCTCACCGAAGTATACCTTTTATTTTAAATGATAAATCATCTTCTAAAAATACGAATCAAGCTTATCAAAAAGGACATTGATTATCCACAAAGCTTTTGCTTCCATCAGGAAGTTTTTCCTGAGATAGCAAGTAAACCAGGGGTCAATTACATACGATTATGATTACTTTCAATTTTCATAATTACTGATTACATTATGATTACATCGTTTTCCATTGTATTCGATTACAATTAAAATTACTTATTCAAAGTAATCATCGTTACATTTTCTTACATATGATTTCATTTTTACTTAACCTGGCTTCAATAGGTTACTTTTTTGTAGTCCCTTCATCAAAGTAAGACTGTTGATTAAATAAAAGGAAAAAAATATAAATTATTGCCGAATTTTTAATGACAATGTTTAAGTTTAACTGGAGGCACATATCAATAAAATTATCCTGAAGCGTGTGCCTTTTTTAAGATGAAAAATCCTTCTTGAAAATATTTTTAGTTGTTCTATTGAACAACTGGCGGATATTGGCCATACCCACTGATTTACGACAGGAAGTTCGAATTAGGAATTAGATCTTTTCATGCTGAATGAAGTTGCATTTAAAATCAAAGGCCAGAAAGAACTGGAAGAAAAAAATCATTTTGAAAATTAAGTGAACAACTTAGGATTGAAGGAGAAAACAGTAGGTGAAGACTAAGATCAGACTGCACTTACTTGCAGTCTGATCTTTATCTTCACCTTCCTTCAAAACAGGACTATTCTGGGTTCAGTATGACAAGGCTTAAATGGCTTTATTCTATAAAATTCATGGTCAGTAAAATGTATCAAAAAGGAAAATGGTGGGTTTGAAAACTGGTAGCTACAGCTTGTAAAGGCTTGATTAACTCGACAAACCAACAAAGACAGTTAATAAACATGTCTGACTTTCACGTCAAGATTCCATTTCAACCTCAATAAACAATTTGATTGGCCGATTATTATTTGGATTTCAACGGCACAACCATATAAATCTGATTTTTGTTCATATACACAACAAAAAATGTTGCATTACAAGTAACGTAGATGCACACCAGCATGCGTACACACACACATACACAAACACGCGAGAACGCCCACTCACATGTACAAATTCAATCACACATAAAAGAGACGGATACGTATATGTGCACATATCAAAGCACGAAGACAAACTTATACTTAAAAAGAAAAAAAACAAAAAAAAAAAAACCAACAACTATTTAACGTACACACGTTTTTCAAAAGTTTTCGAATGATTTTTTTAATCAAAGCTGTAGTTACTACATTTTGCTCGCTCACCGACGATATTATTATGCAAATGAAATACTCTGTGATGGTGATCAAATTGAAGGTAATCGGATTATTATACTATTGTAAACATAAATAGAATTTATAATGATACACAACTTGTTATCCATAATCGGGGCTGTCAATCAAGGAATATATCGACAAATCAAATTATACATTCAGCACGGAATTGAGATTTAAACTCAAATGCTGGCCGCCATTTATGTGCAACATTTTTGGTCGTTGGCGACTTAAACCTCGTAACTACAGCCTATTCAAGCTGTAGTTACGATGTTTATCTCGCCAAACAAAGATTCTGTTGTTTTTCTACATGCTGATGACATCATTTTTTTTTTTTCAAAATAAGGCCTTTAAAATAAAAGCGGAATTTCCTGTCGGAGTCGATGGGCCCGGCAAAAGGGGTAAGTGGGCGAGGCCAGCGATTGGTCTTTTTAGCTCACCTGAGCACGAAGTGCTCTGGGGGAGCTATTGTGATTGATCGTCGTCGATCCATCCGTCTGTCCGTCCGTCCGTCCGTCCACAATTACAAAAAAACCCTTCTCCTCCTAAACTAACCATGGAATTTCAACAAAACTTCAAAGAAATGATCCTTAGGTCAAGTTCTTTCAAAATACTTCAAAGCATGAAATCCTTGAAGAAGTCTGGTTGCCATGACAACAGAGTGAAAAAACTTTAAAAACCTTCTTCTCCCAAGTGGTAAGGCCTAGAGCTTAGATATTCGGTAAAAATCATCATCTGTTGACCCAATACCAAAATACTTCAAAGATTTACCGTATAATGAAAATTGGCCCTTTTCTGGGCAATCCCTGATTTTACATAGAAATAAAGAAGGAAATCTTTTAAAATCTTCTCCTCCCTAACCATAAGGCCTAGAGTTTTGATATTTAGTACAAATCATCATCTATTGACCCTCTAACAAAATACTTCAATAAATTACCGTATTTTGAAAATTGACCCTTTTCTTTGTGATCCCTGATTTAAAATAGAAATAAAAAAGGAAATCTTTAAAAATCTTTTTCTCCCAAACCATAAGGCCTAAAGCTTTGATCTTTGGTACAAATCATCTATTGATCCTCTACCAAAATACTTCAAAGAATTACAATATTCTGAAAATTAGCCCTTTTCTTTGTGATCCCTGATTGTACAAAGCAATAAAGAAGGAAATCTTTGAAAATCTTCTTCTCCCTCACCATAAGGCCTAGAGCTTTTATGTTTGGTATACATCATCATCTTTTGACCCACTACCAAAATACTTCATATAATTACCGTATTCTGAAAATACGCCCTTTTCTTTGTGATCCCTGATTTTACATAAAAATAAAGAAGGAAATCTTTTAAAATCTACTCCTCTCAAATGGTAAGGCTAAGAGCTTTGATATTTGGTACAAATCATCATCTATTGACGCTCTATCAAAATACTTCAAATAATTACCGTATTCTGAAAATTAGCCCTCTTCTTGGCAATCCCTGATTTTACTCAGAATAAAAGAAGGAAATCTTAAAAAATCTTCTTCTCCCAAATCATTAGACCTAGAACTTTGATATTTGGTACATATCATCATCTGTTGACCCTCTACCAAAATACTTCAAAGATTTACCGTATTATGAAAATTGGCCCTTTTCTGGGCAATCCCTGATTTTACATAGAAATAAAGAAGGAAATCTTTTTAAATCTTCTTCTCCCTAACCATAAGGCCTGGAGCTTTGGTATTTAGTACATATCATCATCTATTGACTCTCTACCAAAATACTTCAAAGAATTACCGTATTCTGAAAATTGGCCCTTTTCTTTGTGATCCCTGATTTTACATAGAATAAAAGAAGGAAAACTTTAAAAATCTTTTTCTCCCAAACCATTATGCCTTGAACTTTGATATTTGGTACATATCATCATTTATTGACTGTCTACCAAAATACTTCAAAGAATTATCATACTCTGAAAATTAGCCCTTTTCTGTGCGATCCCTTATTTTACAAAGGAATAAAGAATTAAATCTTTGAAAATCTTCTTCACCCAAACCATAAAGCCTAGAGCTTTGATATTTGGTACATATCATCAGCCATTGACTCTCTACCAAATTACTTAAAAAAATATCCCTTTGCTGCAATCCTTAATTTTAGTTAGGAATATATAATGATATCTTTGAAAACCTTCTTCTCCTAAACCATTAGGCCTAGAGCTTTTATACTTGGTATGTATTGATGTCTATACTTCAAAGCATTACCATATTCAAGAATTAGTGCTATATGGTGAGATCATCAATATACCTAGGATTAAAAGAGAAATCCTCAAACATCTGCTCCAAAATAATTAGACAGAGGGCTTTGCTATTTTGTTTATATCGTAAAGCCTTGAACCATCATACTCAGGGGAGCGATTTAGGACCATCATGGTCCTCTTGTATTGAGTTTGTGTTTAATTTGTACATGTTTGTATTTTTATACACATTTGATTGGGCATAACGACATTTTAAATAGTCTTTCAGTTATCCCGATAGAGCGTCATGTTAATTTTACATTCGACCAATATCAAAAATCAGAGCGACTTCCTGCTGATCCCGACCTGTAAGCGACTAGCCACCAAAATACCGTTAGTGAGTTTACATAATTGCCACATTTTGGCAAACCTAACTGCCGACATAGGCTAAGAACACATAAAAAAAGATCAGCCAAGATGGTACATAGATTAGTTGTTTTGAGAATTCAAGATGTCTGTCAAGCTTGTAAGCTCAGATCTTAGCGCGTTCACGTAGTGATCTGGTAGTTTTGAGGTTCAAACCACACTAGATATAAGTCTATCTTTGTTCAAGTCAGTTTATAAATACAGTCAAAACTTCCGTCAACCCTTCGGCATTACCTCTCAAGAGATGACTGAAAACAACTTTGATGAGGGGAAATATTATCTTTAGAATAACAAGTCTTATTATATACCTATAAGCATTTCAAGTAAGGTATATACATTCAACACATACATAATCGGCTATAGAAAAAAAAATCGGTATCTGACAGTGTCAAACACGGTTCCATATAAGATAGCCGCCGTCATAGCGCAGTTGGTAGAGCGTCGGACTGTCAATCTAGAGGTCCCGGGTTCGATTCCCGACGGCGGCACTCATCCTTTCCGACTATTTGTCTCTCACCAATGGGTCGATAATCGTAGACCTATGTGGGATAGCAGCTGGAGGCTAGGAAAGAATGTAATGGTAGTACTGGTGTGAGAAATACCAGGATTCCATTGTTAGGTGCTCCAGCCGCCGCGATATACCTGAAAGATTGTTGAAAGCGGCGTAAAACCCCATTCAAACAAAACAAATCCATATAAGATAAGTCTTGGATGACGTCCTTTTCAATCTGCAAGAGGCGTCATAATGCAAATAAACATAAACAGAATGGTAAAAGAAAAGGAAAATATTTGTACAAATACAGTTCTTTTTTTTATCATTTAATCGAATTCATTTAAATATATCAAAATAATGAAAAGTACTGTAAGCTAGCAAAGCATTGCATTGTTCGGTTATCTTCATTGTCAAACTTTATTATGATAAAGGAACGACGTTAAAGTATTCAATAAGCTTACCCATTCCCATACTATCCCCCTTTTCACGCCCCTCAAGAAAGTAGTTGTAGAAAACAGTGTTGAAAATGAAGAAATCGCTTATAACAAGCAACTTCCTCATTTTCCACATTGTTTTCTACCTAAAGAGGTAAATATTTTAGAATTTTCAGCAATTTGAAATTGTCGTCTGCAACTTCTTTGAAGACCCTGATCAGAGTCATTTGAACGCGATGTGCTAAAGTGAGTCAGAATACATGAGCTTGCATGCAGAGTTTGCAATATTCCTGAAATATGTAAGAACTATTTTTTAAGGTGTAGGCATTAACGGATTTAGTGGTTAAGCCGCCAGTGGCAGATTGCACTCGTTGAACTTTGAGACGACCTCAAAATTTGGTCTGTTAACTTAAGCTATCAAAGCCGCACCTTGCTACCAAATAGTTATGATTTTAGCCGTTTTCATCTAAGTTTATAGACTGATGATCCATGCCAAATATCAAGGCCCATGGCCTTCTGGTCAATTTTTTATGTAACTTATATCGTAAAAAGCATATTTTTCATGTAGTCATTATAATTTTTTTCAGTCTGATAAAGGGTCACATTAGATAATAATAATTTACATTCTGACAAATGCCATTCAAGGTTTTACGTATTACATACATGTATATGAAAATGACATCCGCCCATAAAAGGCATGTTTTTCATCAAACCAAAATATTCGAAATATTATTTTGTTGTATTATATAGCTCACTCTAGGATTATTGTTTTGAAATTTGGTCGAATTCCTTCCCTAATTTTCTGAGAAAAGGCACTTTTCACCATATACAAATATAACTTCCACATGAAAAGGCATATTTTTTATACAATCAGAATTTCTTGAGAAAGTGGGTCTACCAAGTATCAATTTGGTTGAAATTCATAAAATATTGCTGGAAGATCTTTAAGTAAAAGTTACCAGACGGACGCACACACGTACGGACGGACGCACACATGACAGACAAAACACAATGACAATAGCCCCAGTGACCTTCGGGCTCTACTAGTAAACCGGTCCAATTATCGATATCCTCCGATATTTGAATTAAAATTATATGAAAATCATACTGCTTAATTAAGAAACAAACAATTTCGCCTTCTCCTAATGTCTCATTACCACAGTTTCCAAAAAAGGATGTGCCAATGAGTGTTAATTCTGAACTACATTGTATATTGATAAAGAAAGGTGACGGAGAGATTGTCTGTTGGGCGATCAAAACGTCGTAACAACAGCTTGTCTTTAAATCGTTTTTTTCGAAGGTTATGCTCGTCATAGGGGGATTCGTACTCTAGATAACGTGTGATGTATTAATTTGAATTGCTTGACACTGTCTTGCTTGTTCGGATTTTTCTAGAATTTTCCCATTGAGTTTACTTATCTCTGCTGTTTTTTTGAGAGAGAGAGAGAGGGGGGAAGAATGAGAGGGAGATATACAGTGGGGAGTATAGACAACTACAGTAAACTACATCTTACTCAGATCTTAAGTTTCGCAAGCTACTTAATAATCAAAAATAATTTCAATTACTTTGTTTATGAATTGTTTATTGAAAATGTTGTCATTATTTACATTAATATCTTAAACGTCGTAACTACAACTTATTTAGTGAATAGTTACGACGTTTAGGTCGCCAACAAAAAAGCTACTGGCTATTTATTTTTGCCATATAACGTCGTTTAAAATCGAACCAGAATTTTCTTACTGAGTCAATGGGCGGGTCCAACGGAGTTAGTGGGCGGGGCCAGTGATTGGTCAATTATTTGAATGTGAATGATGAATTAAGGTAATCTGTGAGCGCGCACTATAGGTTAGCACGATATCGTTCTTCAACTTAAATAATTCATCGTTGATTTGAACAAAATTTTGAATAGGCATTAATTTTCAAATTTAATTGATTCGTAAACTTATAAAAAGAATTAAGCTTCAGCATTAAAGTTATTACACGATGTTCATTTTGGGTCATTGTTTTCCCCTCTTGAGCGGCAAGTTCAAGGTAAGGTAGACCGATCTTTATCAGACGAGGAACCCATCAATACTACTATGTTATCTCTGCTGACTATGCTACTGTAAATCACAGGGGGCAGTTGCGTATGCTAGATATTCGCTAAAATGACCCAAAAGTCAAACCAGCCCTTTTAGAAATACTATATATAGACAAGGGATACAACTCAGAATTCCTGAGATCCCACCCCTGTCTGTTTTAAACGTCTCTAAAAATTACACTTCTTTGTTTACAAATTTTACAGTTGTGCATATTCGTCACATATATAATCATTTGTAACCTTGACCCATCCATTCCACGAAAAATATACAGCTTTCGGAGTACAGACAACTTTCTTACAGAAATACACCTCAATTTTGCTCGATTGTCGAGAAGTAGCACCTTCACTTTTCATCAGTAAATAGCAAATCCCAGATAAGCCACTCATTTCTATTATGTATAGAGCAATGGTAGATTATAAATTAAATACACTTTTACCTTTAAGTAGTTAATTCTGATGTTTCCAGAGCTCTCCTAACCTTATGAAGTGTTACATCCTTTCTAGAAGTCAAAAGGCAGCCATGTTGTTTTTTATGATAAACACCCATAAAGCAAAAACAGATGCAAAAATGTGTTTAAAGGGGTAATGGACGAGAAAGGCCACAAGTGGGATGTAAATGCCAAGAAAAGAACAACAAAATGAATTTCAGAATAGACTAGATGAGAAAATTTTATTCTTAAGGTACTTATAACACCATCATAGTTTAAACAAAATATTCATTATTTATCAATGGCTCTCTAATCATTTACTAGAGCCAAAGATACTGAATTGTATGCATTTGAAAGTTAGTTAAAAAGTTATTTATATTAAGAAAATAAATAATTGAAAAAAATAAGGACTTTATGATTAGTTCAAGCTTCCACATCGTTAACTTGAAACAAGTTAAGACCAAAGATTGACCCCTGTGTAACGCCAGATAAAAGCCATAGCTCACCAATGACGACTGTTATTTGGCTTCTAAGAAGGAAGGGTAAAATTCAGCAAAGCGTCTCATCCTACATACCATGCAGCTGCACTTTGTAACAAAATTAAGTTGTTGACTTTGATAAGTACATTGCTTATGAAATATCAAATATTAGTTTGTTAGCCAAATTTCTCATTTTATGAAACGTCTTGAATTAATTATATTATTAATGTTTCACTAAACAAAACCCTTTCTCTCATCTTTTAATGGAATCTTCACTAGCTGAATCTCTAAGTCAATGGAAAGTTCACCCGCAGGATTGAAAGCATTGAGAATGCAGTAACATATAAATAGTATAATATTTTTTTCTGGAAATGGGTTGAAAAATAACTTTCAGTATGCAGAAGGTTATGAAACAGTGTGATATGCTATTTGTTGATATCCATTCTGGAAAATAAAATATGAATACATGAATTCTTACACACAGAAGACTATTCTACAGTCATTTGTTTAAATTTATAAAGGTTATGATATTCCTGTGGAAATCCTTAGTTTGATAGTTACCTTACACCCATTCTTAATTATAATTGTGAAATCTGGGGTTTCACCCAATCGGAAAATATTGAAAGAATTCATAGGAAATTTTTAAAAGCGCGTGCTAAATCTAAAACAGTCAGCGAATTCTCTTTCTCTCTTATCGGAAATAGGAAGATTCCCGCTTATAATTAATAGACATATTCGTATAGTCAAACATTGGCTAAAACTTTACAGTAAAAAGAAGAACAATTGTATTTTAACATCAATATTACAAAGCCAGCGGTAAGAAATTGAAAAAGTTCCCGAAGTTAAAAACTGGAGTAATAGAATTAAAAAACTATTGAAGACTTCAGGCTTCAGCGAAGTTTTTTTTTACCTAGATTTGGTACATATTGAAAAAAATTAATCCGATATTTGAAAAAAGAGTCAAAGATATATACATAAGTAAATGGCACTCATCCATAGATGCTTCTTCCTCCCTAGTTTTGTTTCGTAACCTTAAATTGAGTTATGAAACGTCAATTTATATTAGACTCCTTGAAAATAGAAAACAACGTAATATATTAGCACATATTAGATTATCCTCACACGATTTACAAGTCGAAACAGGTCACCACCCAAATATCAACAGAAATGATCGAACATGCGAATTATGTACCTTTACAAATATTGAAGACGAATTTCATGTCACTTTGATTTGTCCCTATTTTAAAGATTTAAGATCTAAGTATATCCCTACTTTTACCATAAACATCCTAATATGTATAAAGTTTACGCTACATTATGATACTCTCATTATTAACATGGTATAATTAATATTGTTTATTTATGTGACTGTTTTTTTCCATTGTGTGTTTTATAACATGTTATTTTTTGGACTAAGAGCTAATATGCTCAACGTCTGTAATAAACTTATTTTCTGTTCTTTTCTATATTGGATTAGAAGCCAACTGTGGTAGTTATCTTAGTAGTTAAAACATGTTTATTTGTTTGATATTCAACGTAATTTCGATTGTTTTTCTCTTTAAATTCTTGGTCATCAATTACGATTCAATTCAAAAGAACAGGTCTACGTATAGCTTTAAATAAGTAATTTACCTGTATATTAAAAACGGAGTATATTGTTAAATAACATTTGGTAATACGTTCAAACTTGTATACATGTACGTATTATCAAATTATTTTTTGTAAATGTTTCTTTGTAAGAAGAAGTAAAAGCAGTATAAGTTGATGCAAATCTACTATTGAATTATAGTGATTGTTATCATTTATTTTGCATTCCACATTAATGGGTTATACTTTAACTATAATTCTAATTGTAATTTGCACATAAAATTTGAATCATTTAATGAAAGACATGTGTTTTAACACACAAAGTGAAAAGCAAATACATTCAGCATAACTATCTATACAGTCTCTGAATCAATATTACTCAGACAATTCGAGGGTTAAAAGATGTATCTTATCTCCAAAAGCAGCCTGTTCTGATCTTGCTTCAATATTAATTAAATATAATTCAAGATTTTTTTTCTTATTGTTCATGTTTTTTTTTTTTTTGTTTTTTTAGTTATATCGAAACACTTATTTCTTTGATTTTGATTAACAAAACCTTGTGGAATTCCTATTCTCATTAAAAAGTATTAAATGAGCAATCGAAAGGGAGATTATCAAAAACTTAGGAAAAAGAGGAGCACCCTTGTTACCTATATCGCCACATCTTTATCTTTTATCTTTGTGGATTTTCTCACAAAAATGCATATCTTGGAATTTGAACAAACTTAAGAATATATTCTTCTTAGAAATTAGATGTCTGGTATCAGGTTAGAGAACCTTTGATACATATTGAACATATTATTCAATTTTCATATCATATGTTAATGAGTTGTGAATGAGAAATTGTCATTTCAACTACCCTCTATTTCAGTCGTTGGCCTTTATTGCAACTTGCGTCCCCACTTGTAAATCCCCCCCTTCCCCAATGTTGCATCTTGTTTGCTTTTAAGGATATTTCAGTTTATTTACAAGATGGCTGCCTTTTGACTTCTAGAAAGGATGTAACACTTCATAATGTTAGGAGAGCTCTGGAAACATCAGAATTAACTACTTAAAGGTAAAAGTGTATTTAATTTATAATCTACCATTGCTCTATACATAATAGAAATGAGTGGCTTATCTGGGATTTGCTATTTACTGATGAAAAGTGAAGGTGCTACTTCTCGACAATCGAGCAAAATTGAGGTGTATTTCTGTAAGAAAGTTGTCTGTACTCCGATTGCTGTATAGTTTTCGTGGAATGGATGGGTCAAGGTTACACATGATTATATGTGTGACGAATATGTACAACTGTAAAATGTGTAAACAAAGAAGTGTAGTTTTTAGAGACGTTTAAAACAGACAGGGGTGGGATCTCAGGAATTCTGAGTTGTATCCCTTGTCTATATATAGTATTTCTAAAAGGGCTGGTTTGACTTTGGGTCATTTTAGCGAATATCTAGCATACGCAACTGCCCCCTGTGCTGTAAATCAATTGCCCTTCGCCCGGGTTCGATACTCCAAGATTAATTATAACGTACTTGTATGTTCTTGAATGGCCTGCTCTTGACTCACTTGTTCCTGATTTTTGTTTGTTGCCATTAAGATGTGCAGCTCCTAGATGTTTTGCTGCTTTTCATTTCCGGAAACAACGAGGCACTTATACTTTCGAATTTGCATTGCAGCTTATCTTAAAAAACTAAAGATCCGTTCTTTAAGTAAAGGAATCTATATTTCTAAACGTCTAGGCGAGTTAAAGGTTATGGGGTCTTAGTCGTCTTGTGAGATAACAAGCGTGACTAGAGAGGCGAATGGGAATCAAACTCATATCACACATAAAGCTCAAACAATACACGAAAAAATAGAAAAGCTCGTGGTCTATGGCAGAAACAGGCCTCTTATAAACGTACGAATTTATGTCTATGTACACAGATAAAGTATTATAAACACTTTTCAGTGACAGATTGACTTTATTTCCAATTGTTGGTTTTATGGTTGGTTTTGTTTTTATCAATTTCATACTTGAATTATTTCTAGAAATGCTTGGGATATTTAAATGTATGATATATTGTATCTCGATTTATGATGGAAGCTTAAAAGTACACCAAAGTAAATGTGCGATCAGATCCAAATCGCATAAAAATAATACATGATTAGACAAATGAAGTTTGCTTTTAGAACAGTTACCAGAAAAAAATAAATCGGAGCAAACGTTATTACTGGGAATAAGATGTTTAAAACGATTCAGAAGAAAAATAAAAGGAAAAGATATTTATATTGTCAAATAGCCAGTTACAATAGTGATGATATACCTGCGAAATCCTAGAATCTGGATTCATAATTTTTTATTTACCTCGATAAAACACGGATGTTACATATTTATCTAGTGAAGCGCAAACCAGGGCCTAGATTATTAATTGCAAAGCTTTAATTTGTCACCGGAGCCGCCATCATCAGACCCCCAATCTTCAATCATGGGGTGTCATTGGTTCGATCCCCGGCGGCGGCACATTTCCTTTCCGACAATAGTCTCTCGCCAATGGGTGAATAATCGTAAACCTATATGTGGGATAGCAGCTTGGGGCTAGGAAAGGATGTAATTGTAGTACTGGTGCGAGATATACTAGGAATCATTGTTTGGTGCTCCAGCTGCCGAGATATGACTAAAAAATTGTTAACTGCGGCGTTAAACCCCAATCAAAGAAAACAACTGGACATTAATTTGACAGTGGGACCGTATTCACCAAACTTCTAAATTTTAAAGTTGGATCTAGGCTAAATTGCAAGGTTATTACTATTCTACGGTATAGACTTAAATTCGTATCCAGCAACAAGATTGAGAACCGTCTTAATTCAGAACGGTTTGTATATTGCATAAGCGACCGCGCACCTGCGCTTCTTTCCCGACTTATAAGAAGCCCATATCATAAAGCAGCCAGCTTTTTATTACAACATAAAACCAACTATTAAGTAAAATATCATACCACAATGAAAATAACTTGAAACGAGTAGGACGGATATGAGTCAAATAGGATACGACGAAGTGGTTGCAGTTGTTAAAAGAAAATGATCTCACCAATGGGTCGAAAATCTTAGACCTATGTGGGATAGCAGCTGGAGGCTAGGAAAGGATGTAATGGTAGTACTGGTGTGAGAAATACCAGGATTCCATTGTTAGGTGCTCCAGTCGCCGCGATATAACTGAAAGATTGTTGAAAGCGGCGTAAACCCCATTCAAACAAACAAACAATAAAATAAAATGAAACGTGGTTAGAATACCTTTATTTATTATTTCTATGACTACCTATATATAAACTTTTAGATACTTTGACGGAATGACACTTTTGCTTTTATTTGATCAATGATATCCCTGCCTTGGATTATTAGTTCGAAGTAAGACAAGCGACGGAAGAACAATATTAATGTTATCAACAAAATTTCAACTCTAACTAGGCCTACCACAATTTCTTTCGGCTTCTACCTAAATATTCCTGGCGTTAAATATTTTTGAGGATATGACCTGTTCGTTGACTAGTTTCATGTTGCACTACAGAAAAAAAATCACCATCAAAACAATAGAATCTTGTTTAAAATTGCACCAAATTCTGCTTGAGTTGAAATGACGATGTGCATTTTTCTTCGAACCCCCATCCACTCGAAAGTTACCTGCAAACGCGGTCGACATCTTCCTCTTTTAGCTCCCTTTTACTTTGAGTTTAAATCCATTTTGAAAACATCAGTAAAATTTAGTGTAAAAGAATTTCAAGTTGAGTTTGAACTTTCTGTCCTCAATATAAACACTATCTTCTATTACGTCAAAGTATTCGTGACGTCATACATTTCAGGATTCAACTGACAGTCTTTATGTTTACCCAAAAGGACACTTACTAGGGACATATATTATTTGAAAAGTAATGAAGATAAATATAACTAAATCCGATATTTATTGAAATATAAAATTTTGGCATTTTATTGTCAAAATGGCTGACTAGTTGGCAAGCACATCATATTAAACCTAATTCAAATTTTAACGTTCTAGAGCGGTTCTGCGCTGATCCCCCGACATGACCAAATGGTCGGAGCCGTATGGCAGTGACCATAATCCAAAGTTTCGAAATCAAAGAAGAGCTAAATGGTCGGACGAAATTATATCCTATGTCCCGGATATTCGGAAACACAGACCGGAATATCGGACCACCAAAACTACACCGGAAAATCGGATGTTAAGATTATTTATCATACTGACCGAAAAATCAGACCTATCAAACTTCACTGGATAATCGGGTGCTAAGACTATTTAGCATATTGGCCGAAATATCGGACCTATCAAACTTCACTGGATAATCGGGTGCTAAGACTATTTATCATACTGACCGAAATATCGGACATATAAAACTTCACCGGAAAATTTGATGTTCAAACTCAAACCATTTATACTTTTAAACTTACTATACAACATCACATAAAGAGGCACTTAAAATATGCTTATTCGCTAGACATCGGACGTTAATTCAAATGCCATTTGTTCTTAAATCAAAGTAATATGAACTAAAATCTTGAAAAGTGAAAAATATAAAGAAATGTTTGCCATACAGGATTGTGATGATATGCCAAAACTTGCCTTTCAAACGAAGGAATAACAAGAAATCCCTATCACTTAAATCACTTGGAAATGGCGATAAAGGGATAATATATTGGGGGGAAAAAGTTAAGCAATTTCGTACGTTACAGCAAATTTCTAAGGTGTCTAGCTTTGGATTCAAACCATATTTTCACACATCGATCTTTTATGTGTTAGCCACAGTATTTAAATAAATCAGATGATTTCAAGGTCATACATGTTTGTTGTACAGCGTCAAACATGGTAGGGAATTAAAAGTAATACAAAGATTTAATATCTTGTGTGTCCACCGTTTGCATCACAGCGTCTTCTCATGCTGGAAATGAGCCTACGATTAATGGCCATGGGGATACGACTCCATTCCTGACGCAGAACACGTTCCAGGTCTCTAACGTTATTAACGTCATTCCTGTCTCTTACTCTCCTACCCAGATGGTCCCAAAGGTGTCGATCGGAGACAGATCCGGTGATTTGGCTGGCCAATCCAACACATCAACATTATTAGTCTGTAAAAGGTCCAACGTGTGCCGAGCGACATGTGGGCGGGCATTAATTTTCTGAAAAATGGTAGCAAGCCCTTGACGCAAGAACGGCAATACCACTGGCTGGACAATTTCGGTGCGGTATCGAACGGCATTTAAGTTCCCCATAATAGCTACAAAGTCAGTCTTGCCACGGTATGATATACCACCCCAGACCATGACGCTGCCGCCTCAAAAAACGGTCATGTTAAATGACGTTGGCGGGATCCATCCTTTCGCCATCACGCCTCCAAACATGTACCCTGCCATCCGCAAACATCAAATTAAAACGGGATTCGTCTGTGAATAGGAGACGTCTTTGCATCGACGGTGTACCCTTGTCCAATTCAATCTTGCATGTCTGTGTGCACGTGTCAAAGGAATGCCAACGTAAGGTTGACGTGCGCGTAAACGTGCCGAACGAAGTCTGTTTCTTACAGTACGAGCACAGACCCGTGTTCCCGTTGCATTTCGGAAACAACCGGCTATAAGATTGCTTTTGAGGAAGTGATTACGCCGTGAACACGTCACGATGTAATTGTCCTCACGTTGGGTAGTCTTACGTGGCCTGCGTGAACGTGGCCTGTCTTTGACGGTGCCTAATTGACGATACTTTGTTCTAAGTCTTGAAATGGAACTTTGGCTCACGCCAAAATGTTGAGCCACCTCTTTTACCATCATACCACCAGCCAGCATACCGATGGCTACGTTCCGTTGGTCTAAGTTAATCCCTTGGCGACGTCCCATTTGAATTTTTTTTAAATGTTTTAATGAGTTATCTTGTTATTGATGCTAACCAATAAACTGGGATAGATATTGTGGATATAGACTTCACGTACATGTGGAAGCACGTGCAAAACAGGTTTCAGCAAAATTGCGTCAGACAGCCTTTAGAAGCGAGGAAAACGTTCTCTTAACGCATAATTAGTTAGTTAGCTTTTAAAAATTGCAAACGAGACTGATTTTTTAAGGTTTATACATTTACGTTGAAAAAAATGTAGGTCGAAAAAAAATTGCTAAACTTTTTTCCCTCAGTAGAGTAGGCCATACAAGAGGGTCACACAGTGTATCAGTTGAACTTTGCTCTGATAAATGCACATTGTCTCTAAAAGATGGATCCTCAAAAATTTGAGGATATCGGATATAGCCAGCACCTAGATTGATGTATAATTTGGCTACTGTGGAATTTAATCTCTTCCTGGCCTTATCCATCTTTGCATGATTTTGTTCACCTCTATATATAACCTAAGACCAAGCCTGAGACCAAACAATTCTAGTGGTTGGCAATAGGGATGAAACTGTTGGACCATGTTATCTCTTTAAGGGATTCCCTTGTCTCTAGCGACCAAAAGCGTTTCACAGGTCTACTTTCAGGCAAAAATGTTGGCCTAGGAGGCCACCTATTAAATCGCTATATCCGCTGAAAAAATAATTAATATATTAAGAAAATCGGCGAAGGAAATACCACCACGAAGGGTGAATAAGACAGACTGGATATCCATTTCCCCACTACAAAACACCTTGCCCTACTTCTTGTATCATATCAATAACATTTTCAAGCTTTGAGTTTTCGATAGAACAAAAACTTGGGTCATTATATTCATTTACGCTTTGACCCAATGGATAAGATAAATTGTTTATCAAACGCCACCCACCTGATAAATCCAACCGATTGATACGTAAATTTGAAAAAGGCGGATTTTTTGAATAGGCCCAAAATAAAACACAATGAACACTTTCCATTTAAAATATCTTGATGCAAAGCAGCTAATTTCAAAGTTTTGAAATGTAACGGTATTGTTGGTCCAAGGTACTGTAAAGAAAAGCCTTTTAAAAACTAGAAAGTAGAAATTCAATTTCATGTTGAACTTAGCCAGAAAGCCAAAATTGCAGTCTGTCAACATTAACAGGTGTTCGGCCTTAATCTAAAAGATGGTCCTTGAGTCGAGAATCTTGGTCTAACTGGTCTGATTGAGCCTTTAATCATTGGTCTGGAATTTGTCATAGTATCTTTTATAATTATGCCAGCAATTCAAAGATTGGTGATTGCTATCTAAAAATTTGCATCGATGTTGATAAATACAATTCAGCCGAATACAATATCCTGCGTCATTGCATTAATTTCAATAAAGTTTGACAACCGGTATTGTGATAACTTTGTGGTGTCATTGTAAGGAGCCAAATTTCCGTTCCCCAACAACTGATGACCATTTTGAATTTTGAGATTGAGAAAGTTTTTGCCTGAATAATCTATCGTATTCGATCCATCATTCTACATTTCTCTTTTGTGCTAACCGAACGGTTTTCAGATATGTAAATAGATGTGATGCAAGGTCAGGCCTTTTCAATATCAAAGCTGAATGTAAATCCGTCCAAATTTCTATCGAAGTCATAACTGTTGGCGTTTCATTTTTAACAACCGACCCCCCCCCCTTCAGCTACCACTTTATTCGTTGTAGATTTACTTAACCCTTTCCTGTTTTTTTTTAATTTTAGACTGGTCCAAATTCAATGGTTTTGCAGACGATAATTTAAAGTCGAACTGATTTAAAAAATAATCATCCAGTAGGGTAGAAAATATTGTAAAAAAAAAACACAAGAAATTGCTTGTTACAAGCAATTTATTCTTTTTCCACAATGTTCTCTCGATTATAAAAAACACAGGGACCTAAAACCAGGGATTAAACAGGAAAGGGTTAAGGAGCTGTCTTTCATTATCAATAATTGTTATGAGTCTTTATAGTCACCATTCCAAATCTGCTCTGTGATTTTTGAGGTAATTGTAAAATCATAGTAAAACAAGATATGTCATCTAAACTATTAGTTTGGCTTGGTTGATGATTTTGATAATCAGGAGCAAAATTAGAAAGCTCGGGTTGTACAACTGAATGCACAAAAGGTTCTACCTGCACAGACAAGACAGGCTGTGTTGGCTCTTTACCCACTGGGTTTGAGTTGGCAGTGACTCCAACAGCAGCTGCAGACCTCGTGACATCGGCTACGCCATTTAGTGAACTTTGTAAGCAGATCGCAGTGGACACGTTCTGTGTTTGATCAGTTGGGGATTGCCCACATAAGAATGTTGCTTTGGGGAACTCTTTCTGATGTTTGATGTGGCATGATTTTATTATTTATGGAATGAAATAGAGAAGGGGAAGAGGGGTAGACTATCATTTTGATTAAAAAACAGGCACCACATGCTCAACGCAAAACGATTATTTCTATTATAATCCGACTCAATAAGGCAAATAAGAAAAGGACAGACCGAGAAAACATTGAGTAATAAGCGCGATACTAATACACATGTTCTTAAAAAATAATTGGGAGTATTAGAATTTTTGCATTAAATTGTCAAACGAACCTTCTCAATTTGGTGAAGCGATATACATAACTCTTGTTGAAAGAATGTCTGTCTAATATAAGCCCTCAGGATTTACCTTACTTTCCATTAGATTAAAAAGAAAGTGTCGCAATATGATTGCATAATAAACACCTGACTTAAAGTCACACGGCGCTGCACTACGGTAAGACATCACGTATCATCCTTAAGGAGTCTCGCCAGCGGCATGAACGAAAAAATTAATGGCGGCCAGTCGGCTCTTCAGTTGCAAAACTGAGTTTTCACACAGTAAAGCGGGTATTCATTGATTTATCTATTATACATCAAAAAATATTTTTACGAGAGACCAAGCGTTAAATAATTAATAGAACTTTTAAATTCAGAAAACATTAACATTCTAAACGGAATTGGTATTTACTCTATGAAAGCAAACGAAAAGCGAAAACAAAACTTGAATATCGACAACGGGTAATTAATAATTTACATATCACAAATTTGGAATTAATTTAGACAACAAACGATATGCAAATTGAATCCTAATAAGACCCCTACATTATTCATTATTTCCACATATATTTTGTAATTTATACTGTTAAGTGTGTTTATACCCATGTATGCTTTGTATGATGTTTTGTATATCGACGATGAACCATACGTGTTCAAGTCGTTATCTTGAATAAAATTTCTGTTCTGTTCTGTCCTGTTCTATTGAATTTTGTTTAAAAAAAATCTTTTTGCATAAGGGACACTTCTTGTGTTGTACTTTCCCCAATAAGCGTTTTTACATGGATTAGGTATACGTGTGATAATTGAAGGTCCAATGTCACATGGGTAATATTTTCATAATAAACAGAATTTGCGGATTACAAAAGATCGCTATCAAAATTCCACCGAACTGTTTTTAAATCTAAATTATGATGTAAATCAAACTGACCGTCACACTTATAAAACCCCCTTTGCAAGAATTTAACCCCAAGGTTCACACTAGTGCAGTGATTGTTCGCTCATGAACTTCATGAAGCTATGATCTGAAATGTGACTCACACTTCATTGATCTCTTAACCCTTTCCTGCTTTGAAAAGTTTTAGACCAGTCTAAATTCAAAGGTATTGTCGACTAAAAATTGAAAGTGGATTTAAGATGAAAAGTAACCATTTAGTAGGGTAGAAAATATTGTGGAAAAAAGAAGAAAATGCTTGTTACAAGCAATTTCTTCTTTTTCTACAATATTTTCTCAATTATAAATTCACAGGGACGAATAAACTAGTGTTGAATAGGATAGGTTAAAATACACATATGCTTTGTAGATATAATCTAATTCATTCCTGAAGTGCACTCAGCTTTTCAACACATGTAAAAGTAATTACATTTCATGTTTGCCTACGCCTTCTTCATTACCAAAAACTGGTATTTTGTTTTAAATTTATATGTATGGAAGCCCTATTTTGGAATTGCGATGAAAATTTAATTATGAAAACTTTTAAGAATAAATAAATCCTTGATATATGACGATTTATTCCCTGCTGAAGAAAACTCGCGAGGTGCTCGGGTGACATTATTTTCTCAATCACGGAATGAACCGTAATATACTCCGACAAGAAACAATATAACTAATAGTATTCCCCTCTTACAATGTTATTTGACCACAAGTAACGTTTTCGACTAAAACGAAGAGAACAGAGGCCATTTTTTACATGTGGGAATCGTATTAAGTACGATAGGTATTAGACTAAAATTTAGAATGGGTAGGTGAATACGTTCTAAATGCAATTAAGTCTATTCTTTGGATTAATTCGACTAAATCAATTTTGAATTCGTTGATTAATACGGGCCCTGGTCTCCTACTAGCAAAATAGTGGGCTTATGTATTGTTTTACCATTATATCTAAATGAGATTCTAACAAACGTTCGGATGTAATACAGTCGTTTATCTTGCTCTTTTAACCCTTTCCTGTTTCTTGAAATTTTAGACTGGTCCAATTTGAAAAAAGGTGCAGACGACAATTAAAATTCGGTGAAATTTGAAAAGTATCCAACCTACAGATTAGAAAATATTGTGGAAAAAGAAGAAATTGCTTGTCACAAGCAATTTCTTCTTTTCCCACAATATTTTCTCAAGTATAAAATCATACGGACGTAAAAACCAGGGATTGGACTGGAAAGGGTTAATACTAGTCGCCGACTATGGTAACCGGAAGTTACTTTATACATAAAAAAAAATATGATCATACCGCAACAAAAAAGTGCCGCCATTTGGACGACTGCTGCGGTATAATGATGCGTCGTGACAAACTTATAAAAGATAGTGGCGGTCGAATAGAGAATCTATTACTTCTTTGGAATTTTGAACAAATTTTTCCAACTTGCAAGAGGGTAATCGTTTGTATTTCTGTTGTTGTGATTCAAAAACTTGTAAGAACCGACTCAATATATTTGTCGAACCCAAATAGGAATTACGGCTTTATCGTTATACCTCATGATGTATGTAATGGTATAACACCATCTTTGGCACCATATGTTTGTCATTTAGCACTGTACAGTCTCAGAGACCCTTTTCATGTGTATTTCACTTTTACGCTATGTTATGATATGGAACTATTTGTTATGAAACATTTATATGTAATAATATGATATATTCATGTCAATCCAATGTGTAAATATTAAATAAGAAAACGTCCCGTCAACAACGGAATCGTGTTTACAGGGGTGATATATATATGCTTATATAAGCGTGTAGAAAGTTATGAATTCATTATATTTAAGATTCAAAATAGGAACATAGATAAAGAATGGGATACTTTATAGATTAATGTTGTCTTTGTTGTTCTTTACATTCCTCCCGATGATTTTGATAATCGGATATGTCAAGAATTTACTAACGTCAGCTAGATCTAATTTGAGGTTACAGAACTCGTAAAACTAGTAATTTGGTTTAGGCGCCTTACGGAAAATACGAACTAAAACCAATAGTGCTTGCATGCGTGGATATTTAAGAGGTGAAGATAATATTTAATTAATAGCATCGAGCGAAAAAAGCAAACACTTTAGAAATTTCGATACATTTTTGTATGGCTCAAAATTGTGTTCATGGAGGTATGAATTATTTTTTTCGACCAATCAGAACACCCGTTTGTGATAGAAGAGACTAAAAATTGAATTATATGGGAAATGAGTTGGAAACCATGCGGTAAAACATTTCGTTACGATACGGTTCATTGTCGATGCTTCTCTCTGCTCAAAGGTGATCTTAACTCTCGCCTACGGCTCCAAAGTCGTCATTTTTAACCCACGAATGAATCACCATTTACCCTTACAAGAAACCGTATGTTAACATCATCTTCTGTAGCAACACGTTTAACGTGATCTAGATCCGTTCAAGAGGTCCCGAGACTGATTCTGTCATTGGCCCACATATTTGCTGAGATAACTAGTGTATTCTCCAGGAAGCAGAATCGATGGGGAAGAATCTAAGTTGGAAGAACTTGCTTTCCAAACATTGTAAATAAATTGAATGGTTGTTGTTTTCGCGTGGAAAAAACTTGATCAAGTTAAAGACGGTACAGCTATTGGTTGCGATGTAAAGGACGCGTAATTCCACTTAACGTTACTTGACGTCTGATTAAGCGCGGGAACGTCAACGTTACGCAAACGTTACCAATCTACGTTGACGTCATATCCTCTATTAGATAAATCAAAATGGCTATAATGAGTGATCGTAAAGTTATGTTCTAGATTTTTGCTGAAATATTGAAAATTAGAGTGATTATGTATAGTGTTGAAAAAAGTATGTTCAAAACCCGGACTTCCTTGCTTGCGCCTTGTTCAGCGCCAATTAAAAAGCACTTATCATATTCCATCCCTTAGGATTATGGAGCGATGCATTTATAATAAGGCTAATTGCTTTCCGTATGTTATCAGATGTTTGGGGTATCTCGTTGATCAATTCCACAATTAAAACTGTGAAGTTCATTTTGTGAGTTTTCCTCTCTCCCAAACTTCTGTTCGTTCGGAAGCTTAACCCATTCCAACTCAAGCCCTCCTTTTTACGCCCCGCAATTAAAGAGCTTTGGAAAACATTGTGGAAAATGAAGAAATTTCTTGTATCAAGCATTTTTCTTTATCCAAAATGTTTCCTACCCCAAAAGACGAAAAAAAATAAAATTACATCAACATGAAATTGTTGTCTGCAGCTCCTTTAAAATTGGACTGGTCTAAAATTTTGATGTATGGGAAAGGGTTAACACTTTCCAGTACAATCCATTATTTAAACGACCACTATTTTCACGTTGTAACAGGCAATTTCTTCTTTAACCACAATGTTTTCCATCATATAGGATTTTTTTTTAATGCCTGCTACCAGGTATACCTGTACCTGCAGCTTATTCAATCTATAGTTACGACAATAATTTGTGTTTCTGAGCATGAATTATCCAGTGTAAATAAATACCGCTTGATGTCTCAGTTGAATAAGCATGTTTTAGGTCAGATAGTGATCTGTAACTGTATCAACAACCCTCCCAGGTAACGCTACTCAATCAATCTACACATGCGTTAGTTCTTTTGGTGGATTTTAAAAACACTCAAGCGAATGGGTCCGAATAGATTCAAACCAGGGATAGACCAAATCAAAACCGTGAACTGACGGATCGCTGGCCCAAAATTTGATCTAGATACCCAACAGTGTTATTTTGTAAACAATATTTTAGTAACATGTAAAAAAATTACATTAATGGTTGGTTTGCGACCTAAACGTCGTCACTACAGCTCGAATAATATGTAGTTGCGACGATTACGTCGCCAAACCAACAAAATGCATAACGAAAATATTGTAGTACAGAGTTTTCTTCCTGTGTAAATGAAGGATTTGATTGGTCTCTCGATATATTGTCGATTAATTGACAAAATCGATCCGTCAGTTATTTACATACATAAAGACTGTAATGACGGTCCTTGCTTTGAGCTTCGGACGATAACCTTGATAATTCACGAGGCCGAAAGTTAGAAAAAAATACACCATTCAACACTACTTTAAATGAAAACATACATGAGAATATGGCTTAATGACGTTACTTGACGTCGTTGAAAATTTCCGATGTTTTAGTGACGTCAAAGTTGTCTGGAATATTGCTACACCATATAATAAAAGAAAGCTTTGGAAGACATTTCACAAATTGATAAAATTGCTTGCGTACAAGCCACAGTCATAGCACAGTCGGTAGCACATTCGACTTCCAATATTCAATCATGGGCTGTCATTGGTTCGATCCCCGGCGGCGGCACATATTCTTTCCGACATTTGTCTTTCAACAATGGGTGGATAATCGTAAACCTAAGTGGGACAGCAGCTGGAGGCTAGGAGAGAATGTAGTGGTAGTACTGGTGTGAGAAATACCAGGAATCCATTTTTAGGTGCTCTAGCCGCCGCGATATTACTAAAATACTGCTAAAAGTGGCTTAAATACCACTCAATCAAATATTACGAGCAATTTCTTTAACATCTACATTTTTTTCTACACTGAAATACAGATAATTTGAAATTTTCATCAGTTTAACATTGGCGTCTTTTATTTCTTTAAATATGGATTAAGCTGAACCGGTCTGAAATTTTGCTCTCTGGTAAGGGTGTTATGTATGAAAACAGTAACAGTGATTTTTTGTCTTCTTGTTAATCTATTGAGAGTTTTAAAAAATCACACGAATATACATATGAGGGTTTTCCTGGAAAATGCATGATATTATATTTAAACAAAAAGCTTGTCCATAGCGCAATTGATAGCGTAGTCATGGGATCCTGGGTTCGATCCTTTCCGTCGTTTGTCACCCAACAATGAAAAAGCTGTAGTTACTACGTTTTAGTCGCCAAACCAACAACATGTTTAAAATAATACCGGAGTTCACACTTCTCTCCCAGTCCAACTGAATTGTTTGATTGGTCGACATTTTCTTTGGTTGAAATCCGCGACTGGTCAATTGTTTAAAAATGTCAAGCACAAGTTCATGTCTACTCCGTCATCTCCGCCAACCTCTTGATAGATCCGCCCATATTAATGAGGAGTTACTGGTCAAGTCCTCTGTCTTCAAATATGGAAGCTCGACTGAAGTATCAAACAACATCAGGTATGTCCGGGAAATAAAACAAAGAGTAAATTTGGATGGCGACCTTTATGTCATAACTATTTACCACTAATGTCGGAGTTCATGATTCGCGTTCTGTCTGGATGAACGTTTTGATTGGTCAATCGATTTTTATTGTCTGTAGGGATCCGTCATTTGTGTTGAAGTGTGTTATTTATTTGATGATCTTTTGCGAATAAACTCAAATAAAAAAATCAAATAAACAATAAACACCACGTAACTTTTAACGCTGATTATTATGGTGTACCGTTTGGGTCAAAAGTACACTTTAAGCCGTGTTAACGTAAACGAATGTGCGCACTAGCATTAGCCAGTCTATATCAAGTGCGTCGTGTTTTTGATAAAATTCATTCGTTTAATTGAAACAAAACAACAACAACAACAACAACAACAACAAAAAACAAACACCGGGCGTCAAATAAACGACCTATCTTAGAAACAGCATTAATCGAATTATGTATTCTTACCAGAGGATAATTCATTATTTAAACTATTTCAAGAATGTCAATTTCAGGCTTTTATGTTGTCCGAGCAAAATGCGTTCAATAGTTACAAAAAACCCTCGAGGTTTGACTTTCAGCTCAAATCGATTTTAATTCATATCAAAGAATCTCTATACTTTGAGTTGATAGCTCAACAAATTTTCAAAATCAACAAACAGAAAATGAAAATGGTCGAGGGTACGTTGCATAAAAGTGC
The DNA here is from genome assembly GCA_946902895.1 of Fragum fragum. Lineage (NCBI taxonomy): Eukaryota > Metazoa > Mollusca > Bivalvia > Cardiida > Cardiidae > Fragum > Fragum fragum. Next base: position 32,517,101 of record OX336377.1, on the reverse strand, counting down.
CTATGGGAAATGGCCATTACGCAGTATTAGCGTGAAGGGCGTAGCACTTTGTGGGCAAAGGTGCGATGTTATTTGATATAATACTTTGACGTGAGGAATAACATTACCACAGCCAATGAGCCGTAGTCAAAATATTTTTGAAAGGACAAGAGATTATATCGTGTTGGAATTATTTACTTTAACAGTTCTGCTTCAGTTAACCCGTTCCCACACCATCCCACTTTTTACGTTCCTCAAGGAAATAAGTTGGAAAATATTATGAATAATGAATAAAAAAAACACGCTGTTACAAGAAATTTCTACCAAAAAAGGCAAAATATTTTTAAAATTTCACTAAAAAATGTCGTCTGTAGTACTTGAGTCCTCTGACCAGTCTAGAATTCTATCGTCTGGTAATGGGTAAATCTTTAACTGGTGAATTACATTTCAGTTTTTGATCAATGAAATCTTCCTGGCCCTATTTACGTTAGATTAAGTCTCGGTAAATCGCCCATTTTTGGCTGTACAATGGATAAATGTGAGCTTCATTTTCGGAGAAAATACTGCTTATTTCAACAACAAACTACCTGTTAAATGGAAGGAAGAAAAGTAGAAATATATTCCACCACATTTCTTTTGTTAATTTATCAAATGTTAAAAGTTTGTTCATTTTCTATGGAAACATCACACCTTGGGTCAGTGATCCGAACTTTTCAAGGTATACCGTATTCAAGATGCAAATTCGAATGTAAGGCGAAAAAGAAATGTTTGAGTTTTAACTATCGACGCCATATTGGATTATGCATGTTATTAGACGATTCTGACATTGGTCTTGGCGATCGAGATCCTAAAAATACCTTCAGTGCAAAACGAGATTGGAAACACGTACGTTTTGGTTTTTTATTCCGATTTACTATAACTTTAGATTGATAAGAAGAACAGGATAAGGGCGAAGAAATGATAAGGAGAACAGAAGGAGAAAGAAAGAGGAACAAGAAAATACGATGATGATGAATTTTAGAATGGTATTAGACTGACCGATGGTCAAGCCCACTGACCTTCCACTTGGGTTATTAACGACACCATTTTGGAAATTATGTGGTCAGGGACGCAAAATAAAAGTAAAACCGTTCGTTGGGGATCGAAACGTCGTAGCTAAGCTGCAGTTACGATGCTCAGGTCACGAATAAAAGAAAATTATGACTATACTGCAGAGAAAATTGTCGCAATTCGATTGGTTAATAAATGCCTGACTTTAAATTATATGCACTGCACTGCGGTGAGACATCAAGTATTTTCCTTGAGCAGTTTTGCCTGCGACACGAACAAACATTTATTTGAACAAGTATACTCTCATTTCGCAAGTTGCAAATCGGAGTTTTCACATAGTACAGAGGGTTATCATTGATACGTACGATGAATTTTGTTTTAAAAATGTCTTTTTAAATAAGGGACAAAGACATTTTGTGTTGAATTTTTCCTTAATTTGTGTTTTTACATTAATGTGTGGTATACGTGTGCTAATTGAAGGTCCAATGTCACAAGGATAATATTTTGATTACAAACAGAATTTGTAAATTACAGAAAATTCCGTCAAACTGTTTTTATATCAAAATTATTTTAAATCAATCTGATCCTCACGCTTGTAAGACCCTCACTGCTAGGATTTGAACCCAAGCCTCCCACTAGTGTAGTGAGTGATCGTTCATGAACTTTAGAAAGTGATAATCTCAAATGTTACTCCGAATAATAACTGCCATTTTACTCTTAGAAATAAACATATGCTTTAGGCAATACATAGGGAATATTACAACAGTGTGTTTTTCTATTTATTGTTTACGTGTTCGAGAATCGTGTGTAAGTATTTTCTACTGGATGAGACTGAAGGTCGAACCCTAATAAAAATACCTACACACGATTCGAGATCACGATAACAACAAATTGAAAAGCACACTGTTGTAATATTTCTTTTATTATATACCTTTTAGGGCATGACATTAAGAAATTTCTCTTAAATGATTAAGAAATAATCAACTTTCCGAAAAAACCCGAACGTCAATACACAAAAAAGTAGTCCGTGTTTAACGGTACACGACGAATACGGTTTTTTGGTTCCCGCCGAATACGGTTTTATTTCTGTCGAGTTGTATTAGAGAGCCAGATTTTAATCTATATCATTTTAGGTATATAATAAAATTCAAATCATTGCTCAAGCACACTATATATTAATACAACTTTATTTCAGTATATGATACAAGGCCTCTGGCCCATAACAGGCAACATTGAGTTTATACAAAGGTTATAGTAGAGAGTAACAATTGTATACAATACCATTTATATTATCATACGAATTATCACTAGACCATTCGGAAAAGCTTTACAGGAAAAACATTAATAGCCTATATTATTACAGGTAAATTGCCTCTAAACATTAATGACGGCGGTGTCGGCGCATAACCATTATATAATAAGATCTAAAAAGTAATCAATCTTTTTTAAAAAGAGGAAAAGGTGGTTTATGCCTAAATTACTATAGCTTTGAAGTGTTAATATTTGTATGTGATACAGTATACTTATAGTTCCATATGTTTAAATGTGTAATTATTTGAAAAGTTTTTCCTGGAATAAATCTCTTTCTTCAAAGGAACGTGAGAGTAAAAAAATATCGTCTGCTTATTGGCAATTCATTATCCTATATAATGATTCCTGGGGGAAATACGTTTTCTCATAGTACAGTACAGAGGACAAAGTAATACAATGTGATATTCACCTTCAACTGCACAAATATTTCGCTAAACTTTTCAACACAAATTAGAATGATTACCTTTCGTGTAACTTTTCAACACAATTAAAAATGATTACTTTTCATGTTACTCCACGCTTTCTCCTTTCCCGAAACTGCCAACCGATTTCGTGGAATACATGAATTCACAAACTTTGATAAGAGGCGCCTTAGGGTGAATGGGTATTGATATCTATGGAAACCGTTTATTGGTACTACGATGAAACTTTGTAGTATAATTAACTCATCTGTGGCTCGGATGATAGTTTCTCCAGCCGGGAATGAATCGTTATTACCCCGAAAAGAAACCGTATAACTCAGACTTTCTTATTGAAATACATCAAGATGAAATGTAGCATTACTTTTAAACCTTTCGGTATTCTTTGTTATAATTATATATAATTTTCGTCTATCAAGATTCCAGCGTTTTGATTTGCATACTTCAATGAACAGAATTTTAAGCAAACAACTATTATGTATGCTTGCGCACAAAATAGATCAATAATAAGTAAGATATTTGCTTTGCTTGATGAAGAGTTGAAGAGAATATCTTTAGCTCCTCTGGCCAAAGGCCAGCAAGTTATTGTCATGGCGAAGTGTCTGTCGTGCGTCCTTCTATATGTCTATGCGTGCAGTCGTCCGTTATTAAGTTCTTTTTTTCTTAAAAAATCTTCTCCGCAGAAACAAGTCGTCAGATTTCAATCAAACTTAACAAGATTGTTCCGTAGATGGTCCTCTTCAGATTCCTTCAAATAATATTGTTCCGTTAAGGACTCTGGTTGCCATGGCAACAGAGAGAAAAAAACTATAAAAATATTCTTCTCCAAAACAGAAGGGCCCAGAGCTTAGATATTTGTTATGTGACATAGCCTAATAATCCTCTGCTAAAATTCTTAAATCAAAGCTCTTACTTGAAAATTAGCCCTAGTGGGATCACAGATTTCACTTAGAAATAAACAAGGAACTATTGCCAAAAGGCCAGAGCTTTTATACTTTGAAAGTGATATCGCATAGTGGTACAAAATACTTATAACGATTGCTTTTACTTGAAAAATAGCCCTATATTGTGCGATCCCTGGTTTTACATAGAAATAAAGACGGAAATCTTGAAAATTATTCTGCTCCCAAACCAAAGGGTCTAGAGCTTTGATATTTGGCATTCGACATCACCTAATGGCCATTTTAAAAATAATTCAAATGATAGTTCGTACTTGAAAATTATCCCTACGTTATACCATCCCTGATTTAACGTAGCTATCAAGAAAACAATATCAAAAAAGGCACAGAGCTTTGATATTAGGTATGTGACATGGCCTAATGGTCCTCAACCAAAATCTTTCCAATGAAAGCTCTTACTTGAAAATATGCCCTATATTGTGGGAACCCAGATTTTGCTTAGAAATACACACGGAAATATTGTTTAAAGCTGAAAAGATGTTTGGCATGGTTCGTCAATTAATGGTCAACTAACATGATGCTTCAAATCATCATGCTAAAAACTATCGGGGGAGCATATAGTCGCCACGCTGTGCGTCTGGCTGTCATTCCGTCCGTCCGAATCCTTATCTCTACAACCCTTGGGCCAAATTGGATCAAATTTTATATATGAACCTCTTTAGATATTTGCCAGATACTCTTAAGGCTGCGTCGATGGAAAAGTGGACTTGGTGTAAAAATTAGTTTTTCTCTAATTTCTTCACATGTACTGATCAGAATTATAAATTATAAATCAGATGCCTTATAGACCTTATGGTATTTGTAATTAATATTTTTTTTTAAAAAAAGCGTCATGGATAAAGGGGCCTTATTGCAGGCTAGATTTCATGTCTCTCTATCCGTCCGTCTAGCTCAAGAAACAATAAACCTACAATCATGAAACTTTATACACATGTCTTCCATGATTCAAGGAGGTGTCCTATTATCAATGGGTCTCGTAGGTCGAAGGTCAAGGTCACAATTGAACTTTGAAAACCGTTTCCTTCCTCTAACTCATAAGCCATGTAACCTAGGACCATGGAACTTAATACACATTTTGTCCATGACCAAAGGAGGTGTTCTATTATCATTGGGTCATGTAGATCAAAGGTCAGGGTAACAATCGAACTTTGATTAAAACAGTTTCCATGCTGCAACTCGAACGCTATTTGACCTATAGGCTTAAAACTTTTTACACATGTTGTTCATGACTGAAGGAGATGCCCCATTGTTTCGGGGTGATGAAGGTCAAAATGAATCATAAAGTGGTGGTGGTGGTGGTGGTATTAGTCTACTTTGCGACATTTCTGTTTGCCACCCCTGCTTTTGTTTGCAATGGTGACATACTTTAACCTTGCTCACATATCATATGCTTGCTAGTCATTGAACATATTTCTTTAGTGGTTATTACGCAGGAATTGCCAGTCAGAGGAACGCGTTTCAATTCTTACACAACATAGTCAGTGGAGCAACACACTCTCTTTAGATTTTCGTTTTTGATTTCATTGAGGTTTGAACATAAAATGTTGATCATATTAATGTATACATACGCTTCGCGCATTCGTACAGCGTAATTAAGCTTTGGAGTCATACCTCAAGGAAAACATAAATATAGTAATCATTTCCTATGTGAATAGCGTTGAAAAGACATTTTATGATATACATAATACTAGTTCTGACATTTAGAATGAGCGTAAATACGACGCAATTTGACGGGTTAGTGCAAAATCATCATAGCTGTTTATATTAATTACGATGTTTTTGCACTAACCCGTCGTATAGTTCTTTTTTGAGTATCGGGTCATATGTGTTTAACATCCAAGATTTTCTTGTCTTTTCTTACAGGATTCTTTCGATAAAGTTTGTGACGAAACATGCTCAGATTCTGAAACTTGCAACCATAACGAAAACACAGTTTCTTGCACTCTTGAAGGTGAAATATCTTCACTTTATTTTGTTTTATTCATTCGGAACGAATTATTCAAATCCTTGACACCCATGGAAAAAATTCACAATCCTAAACAATGTAAAAACAACGCCAAACATATAAACAAATAATCAACTTGGAGAGGAAACATATTATCAGCCTTGAAAGGAAGGCTATGCTTGTATATCTCCAAATTAAAAATAAAAATTAGATTATTCAGGAATACAAAAAAGCGTGGTGGGTTTTTTACTTATCACTCAAATAAAAACAAATCTAACTAAACAAATTCTTGTAATCTTAGAACCAAGGTAAAAACTAAAACAATGAAACATGAGGTCCTAAAACGTTCGCTTTTGAATTGACCTTTTAGGCATGAAGCTTTGGGACTGTAAACTATAACAATAGGAACTTGAGGTCCTGAAGCGTTCGCATGGGAATTGACCCTTTAGGTCTTGAGCTTTGGAATTGTACAATTTATAACAACAGGAACACGGGGTCCTGAAATTGGAAATTGACCCTTTAGGACCGCAGTAAGACTGTACTTAAAGGAACATTAGGTCCTTAAACGTTCGCTTGGAAACTTACCCTTTAGGACTGCAGCTTTGGGAATCTAAAAACTATAACGAAAGGAACATCAGGTCCTGAAGCATTCTCTTGGGAATCGAACCATTACGACTTAAACTTTCGGACTATAAAAACTATTACGAAAGGAACATCGGGTCCTGAAGCATTCGCCCGAGAATTGACCAATATGGACTAAAGCTTTGGGACAGAATTGTCTGAGGTCTTTGATTTAGGCAGCTTGAAATAATCGGTCCTTCAATTCTTTAACTCTTTACCCGTTTATTCTTAACTTGTTGAACGTATAAACATAACCAACCTATAGAAAATATGTGTCTGTATCTTTGTATTCCTCTATATATTGAGCATTCCACACAAAGTTATCTTGAATTTTCTTTGAATCGGACAACTGACATTGAACCTTTTCTGTCCAGGTAAGCTAGAATGTGAAATGCGAGCAAAGATTTCTTAAGTTTGGTAATTACTTTCGGTAAACTAATTTAATTGAATTTGGACAGGTCTACAACTTTGAATACAGTAAAAGGTTATCGCCACTTTTAACATTATTTAAGCTGTTTAGCGGCGGCTAGTGCACCCAATTATAGTTTTATGTATTTCTCACACAGGCACTACTACACTGTTTAATCCGAGCAATAAGCAGGGCATTCATCCTAGGAAAATATTTATCTAGCCGAGTTCAAACTCACGACCCCAAGAGCACAACACTCTACAGACTGAATCGGCCAGTCTCTTGCACACCGGTTCATTCACCATTCACCTCTGTAATGGGCGCAGTACATAGTGCATTAAAACGTTTCCGTGGACTATCGGTATCTCGAATCATATTTACTATGCCCTACGCGAACCAGTTTCTTTCATTTCTTGGTTTGGCAAAAATCTTGTCATTTTTCCCATTGCAGAGATGTATTGTAACGACCGACAGCTTGGAAATTCGGCCTCATCCAATAAAAATACATTCACACGATTCTCGAACACGATAACAACATAGAGAAAGACACTGTTGTAATATTCCCTATGCATTGACCAGTATGACGATTTGACCTGATACGAAAACAAATATCTTTTACTTTGAAGATTGTATTCAGCTAATTTGATTAATTCAAATTTTCCATTCTAACAGAGAGTGGTAAGCCTCCGCGTGCGATCGGTAACGTTACACAGTTCGGCAACTTGAGACAAGTTGGTAGTGAGATACTCTACATGTGTCATGGAAAAGTAAGATTGACAGGAAGTGAGGTTGCATCTACAGTACGGAGTGAATGTCAAACAGACGGTGAATTGCTACACAAAAGTGTCACATATATGGAGGAAATTACGAAAATAACATTACCCCGATTTAACACGTATCTTTAATCGATGTAATCAAAAAAACATTTTATGAAATAGACCATCCGAATTTTATGTCAACGCGAATCTGCATTCAGAATACTTACCTTCATTAATATGAATTCATCAGGATTTTGAAGTTATATCTTTCGTCGACACAGATTTGTTAACTGACGGATCGCACTGTCGATGAAAAATCGATTTGCCAAAAAATCATACATTCAGACCGGTAGAGAACTTTAAACTCCGACATTGCTGGGCATCATGAGAAGATTTTCTTTTGGCTTTTCGACTTAAATGCCGAAACTGCAGGTTATTGATGTTGATATTACGACGTTTAGGTCGCAAACCAACCACTCTATTTTCTTAACTTTTGTCGTTGTTTTTGTTGTTAAAATCTACTGACCATAAGCGATCCGTTAATGACAACATTAACACAATTTTTCTATGAGACATTATTCCATCATGTTTTTTAAAACCCTGTGACTGCAGCTTTTAAATTCTGAAGTTACGTTTTTTTCCCAATTAAACCGACAACTTTTAATTTCTTTTCAGATGCAATACTTTACAACTATAAAGGCTGTTTTCTGGATAAACAAGAACGAGCTCTTAACGAGTTCCAATTTTACAATACAACAATGACAATATCATTATGTGCCCTTATTTGTTATGAGAGGAAACAAAAATACTTTGGCCTCGAGGTATTGTTTTTATTCTATTCTATCACGTTTTGTTTTTTTTTTTTCAAGCCATTTCTTGATTCCAGTCGACATTGAAATTGTACGCCAATCGAAATGAAACCATTCCATGTGGTAGAAAATATAGTTGTAGAAGGTGAAATTGCTTGTTTCGAGTATAAAATCACTGCGACGTGTAATCCCGGGTTTGTACCGGAATGGGTTAATGCGAGTTTTATCTTAATATTCCGTGACTTTTACGTTTGCATAAATGAATGAAAAGTTATGTGCTTTAATTTGCTGTTTTGTGAAAGTGAGTGTCTTACTTCGGAAAAAAACAAACAAAAAAAAAACAAAAAAAACCCACAGATTTTAAAACAATGAAGTTTTAGTTTGTATTCAGGAAGAACCATACACAGTGTAACGCAGGCCATACGTCAATAGTAGCGTAAGAATTGCTTTATGCGTCGAATCGTTGCAAATGGATGTGCAGGAATAAAAGACTTGTCTTTGATTGTACACTGGGACAATCTAACATTTAGTTATGTACTGTTACACTTCAGTGGCGAGCCGTATGTTGAGCCGTCTTGGTATTGCGATTATGAATTCTTCTTGTGTAAAACAACCAACCATGCATAGATCTATTTCAGTGAATATTTCGTGATTATTGACTCTTTAAATTTATCCTCTTAAAATGTTATATTGCGAAACACATTTTCTTGCACCGTACTCTCGTAAATTACCAAATAGATTTTCTGTATCGGGGATAAACCCCTCTTTGCACACCCTTTAAACATACGTCTATCACTAAAGCAAAAAGTTCACATCCAACCTAGTTACCCAAAATTAATTGGACACCTCCTTGTGTCATGAGTAACATTTGAATAAAGTCAATAGGTCCTACGTCAATTGGCTTATGAGTTAGAGCACGTAAAAGATTTTACATCAAAGTTCAATTCCAACCTTGACCTTTGATCTAGGTCATCTCCAAACAATATAACACCCCTTCCACTTGTATGAAGTTAAATGGTAGTATGTCAATTAGTTCTAGAGTAAGATTGCGGGAAATAATAATAATAATAAAAAAAACAATAATAATAAAAAAAGAAAAAAAATATCGATGGACGAACGAAGGGACAGACAGTAGACATGGTGAAACCAATATACCTCCCCCACTTCGCAGGGTGTAACAAGGCTATAAAACGATGATTTACTAAAATATATGGAAAAATGGTAAATCATTGGTTTGCGATCTAATCATCATAACTATACATATTGAAGAATCTAAACTTTTGACGTTGAATTCGCCAAATCAACAACAATTGGCACTAAAGTCCTCACCTGAATCGAAACTTGTTAGAAATGTTAAACATGGCACAATTTTGAAGAGAGAACCGAGTTATTACCCTATACATAATATGAAATATTTAAGCTTTGGGGTGATTTTCCATGTAAGTTAATGTGTCCTCTGAGTAAGCCATAAATTAACCCTAGTAGCTTCAAATAAGTAGATCCGGAAACGATCTAATAGCTGAATAAAAAAGAAATATCAATGCGCTTTGCTTTCTTGTTTTGGAGAAGATTTTTATAAGATTTATTTTGTAGTATTTATGCAAACAGAAATTACCCTCAGAAAGCTCAAATATGACCCAAATAGGTAGGCCTGTTCGAAGCCTAAATATGACTCAAAAGAATTATGTAACCAACCTTTGTAGAGGTTCGCTAGGACACTCTACCAAATAATAATACCCAAGGAGTTCTGGCTTCAGAAAAGAAGATTTTAAAGTTTTTTCTCCGTTGTTTTTCTGTTAAAATGGGATTCGCCCGGGAGGAGCCCACACATGATAAAAAGAGCATTACACGAAAAAAAAAACAAAAAACTGTTGAAACTCATTAGGACATTCTGTATACCAAGCACCAATCCTCTATGCGTTCTAGTTTTGGAGAAGAAGATTTTCAAAGTTTCCCTTTCACGTTTCAATGTAAAATAAGGAGCATCCAAGTAGAGCCCAGTTTAACCCAAACGTCATCACATTAACATACTTTGTAGATAGTTGGAGGAGAATATATTTTTCAAAGATTGGCATAGGATGACGCACGAGGACGAACGCTTTCATATTAGATCACATTGAGCTATTTGTGCTAAGGTGAGCTCAAAATACTTGACATTTATGCCAATCAGAATTCATTTTCGGTCTAAATTGATGATCTGATTGGTCAGTTGATTGTTTCATTGACAGCAGCGAAACGTCATTTGTAAACATTTACTTAATTATGTGATGATTTGAATCTAAAGCGCCACCAGGGACGTATATAGCGGCGATCTGCTTTAACGAAATTGAGTTGTTTTACCCAACATAAAACCTGGGCTCTCGTTTTTCAAATATTCTATACTGTAACAAAGAACTATTTGATTATAAAAATCAGAGTTTTCATAATGCTTCCTGATAGATTATCGAGAGTTTTCGTTGGACTATTATTCGATAATTTCCCACAATAAAAAAGCAAAAAACAAAAACAAGTGAAACTATCAAATGAAAAGTTATTTGATTTTTCGTGTAGGTATGGAATATCTTTCACTGTGTAACGAAAAGAAAAAGCCATATTTCCACTAATGGTAGAGAAATAAATCGATCCGATTCTGAAACAAACAAATATCCTCTACACGATGAAGTATAACAGAATGTTAGCTAATTTATTCATTTATTTGTAGCATCGGTATCGTTGTATTTTCAGCATTACAAGCATTGTTTCTGTGGTTCAACACTGCTGTATGATGTCCTAGTAACAAACTGTAATACACCTTATATGGGTGACCAGTATACAATGTGTGGTGGAGGATGGGCTTTGAGTGTCTACAAATATTTATCGGAGAAAAGTGTACCCGTTTAACCCTTTCCCGCTTTTCAAAGGTTAAGATGGTCCTACTTTAAACGTTTTGCAGACGACAATTTTTAATCTGAACTTGTTTGTAAAATAATCATTCATTGGGGTAGAAAATATTGTTGAAAAAGAAGAAATTGCTTGTTACAAGCAAAATTCTTCTTTTTTACAATGTTTTCTAAAGTACAAAAACATAGGGGCGTAAAAAACAGGGATTAAACAGGAAAGTGTTAAAGCCCAAATTTTGTCATTTTGATAGATAGTCTGCATTTAACAATGCAAATTGTATACAGCCGATTTAAAAGCAAATACTATCGTCAAAGAGTCAACGCATCAGACCTTTTACGTTGATGTTTGACTTTTCTTTTTCGGGCCGAGATGCAACGCAATTTAACAACAAAATAGTGTTATAAGCGCCTTTTATCCGGAGCTTATTTTCTAAGGTATTGTAACTAGCAACTTGATATTCAAAGGTGGGTAGATATAATGATAAAAACAAAAACAAACAAACACCAAGTACTTGCCTAAAATTCCTCTGTTACTACCCAGACCTTAATTTATCCGGAGCATATCTCAGAAAAAGTAAAGCATCTATCAAAATGATAAATGGCCATGCATTCTTAGTACTTTTCTTTCATTTTTTTCCCGATTGAAATTTGTCTGAAAGTTTATAAAATATCAACTTGAAAATCCTTGTGCTGATAAATAGCTATGAGGAAAGTAGCAGTGAATATGGACGATAAACCTGGACTGTCTTACTTTTCTTACTTTCTAGTCTTAGATTGTGTCAAGAGAATATCTGAAAGCCTAGAATTGATCACCTTGAATCTACATTTATGAGTAGATCTCTATGAAGGGAAGTGCATAGCACAAGAACTGTAATCCTGACTTAGATCCCTTTTTTAATTAGTTCTCTTTGTTGTTTTTCAGACTTAATTTCTTCTTAAGATCTCTCAAATGTAGTATCTATCAGTAGAAACCTCATGTGAGAATAGACCGTACTAAGGAAAAAGGACTGCAATACTGACTTGCTCAATATTTTAGCTATTTTCCTATGTAAGTTTTCGAAAAAAACTTAATTTTGCCTAGAACAAATCTCTTAAAGTATCGTAGCTATCAACTTACATCCTAATTGATTGTTAGAACTTACTTTAAAAATGCAATGCATAAGAACTGTTACTATTCCTACAAAACGTCGACATTAAAGGTTCAATGATCTGTAGTTAGGCTTTGCAATGGTTGAAGATCGACAGTTTGTAATGTCCATCACAGAGATTCACAAAGGAAACATACCCTCTCTGATATCGTTTTTAGCAAAAGTAAAGAATTGTTCTTAGTGAATGTGTTTCTACTGTATATAAAGTAAACAAATTCCTCGAATTATACATTCTCATATCAAGATTGGACGAGGCAATCACATAGACATATCTCTGATCTGGCATTAAGACGGAATGATCCTCGTCAAAATAATTCTATTACACCATGGATTTATTTCGATGCTTGAAAAGACGTACTATAATAAACACAGTATATTTGAAATAGTAGTTCAATGATCCGGGGTCAGAATTTAATGAATTGGGGGTCATTATGTTATGACTCCTCGGTCAAAGTATTTTGACTCCTAATCATAAACAGATGATCCGCAGGCAAATTGTCGAGAACTACCTTCAAAACATCATCCAAATTGAAAAATAATTATGTTGAAAAAAATAATTCTTACGGTCACGAAATTGTTATTGATACCATCCCATCACACATTTACATATACATCTTCCATTTAACCATTTCAAAAGACTCGAAACACCAATTGTTACATCAACCAAAAACTTCTACACTTATGTTGAAATGACTGTAGTAACAAGGTTTTGCACGTCCATCGATGATATCTTATACCAATCAAGCGGAATCACCAGAGTGATGGCCTATTCTTAGGAAACTCTTGTTGAGCAATATTTAGGAACCGTTCCAGAGAGTAACTGTTATAAAGGACTGATATATACTCGTTTCAAGATTTTTTATGGCATACACAGACTAGTCTTGTTAGAAAAAGACCCTCGTTAAAATGGCTCTATTACACCATAGTTTTATTTAAATGCTCGTAATATTATACACACGGTATATTTGAAATAGTAATTTCATAATTATGGATCAGAAATGTTATGAATGGGAGGTCGTAATATCATGACCCCTTGGTCAAATTTTTTTTGCTCCTCATCATAATTTCGTGACCCCAAGTCAAAATATCACGACCTAATATCACAACATTATGATCTCTTTTAAAAATCTCACGATCATGATTTTGTACCTCTTGCATCTAAATAGAAAATTGCTCAGGACATTGGGGATAAAATATTTCGATTGAAGTCGCAAGTACTTTTTTAAAATGATTATGGCTATCTGGTGAATATCAAAACTTCTAGGACGGATTTATTTGAAGGATCTGGTACGTAAAATGTGAAATTCGATCCGGCTTTCAGTAAAACCGCTCGAAAAAAGTAGTAAGCCTTCTTTTTTATCGATGAATTATATTTGATGAAATTTGGAAATAGAAATATTGTTTCTTGCATTTGTAAATGTAATGTCCGATAAGAATACACTATTCACAAACAAGATAAAGAAGAAAGAGCGTGTTGACGCAGATTCCTTAAGTAAAACCTACAAGAGTTTTACGGTCATAAATTATAAATGATTCACTTACGATTGATTGATTGAATGCATGGGGTTTAACGCCACTTTTAACAGCATTTCAGTCATATCGCGGCGGCTGGAGCACCTTACAGTTGATTCCTGGTATTTCTCACACCAGTACTATCGCTACATCCTTTCCTAGCATTCAGCTGCTATCCCACTTAGGTTTACGATTATCCACCCATTGGTGAGAGACAGATGTCGGAAAGGGTGTGTGCCGCGGCCGGGGGATTCACTATCGAGCATCATCAAAATAGTTACCCCTTTGTATTTTGAATCGATCATTGTTTACAGAGGTATATAAAAACTAAAAGGTAATGAACCCAAAGTAACTTCGTTGCATAATTAATAACATGACAATCACTCGTGCATTAGGCCCATTAAACCAATATTTTGTAACAAATCATTTTTAGTCTGAGATTGCGTAAGCAATCTGAGGCTAAAGTTACCATGCTAAAAATTCAAACCCATGCAGAGTTTAATGTGAAAACATAATGTTAAACATCTACCGTAGTCAATGTGATCTTCTGTCGATTGAAAAGTAGATCGGATCTGACCATGAATTAATACGCCCGATTGAGGCGAGAAGGACGAAGGCGAGATGACTCATTGAAAGCTGTCGGCTTGATGTACAGTACTTTCGTGTGGGTGTTCTGAATTTTGCAAAATTATCAAAACTTGACGAGTGAATGGAAAGAAAGAAAGGAGATGTACAATATAATGGAAATTATTACACATATATAATCATATCGTATTGTTAAGAAAAAATAAGGTGTTTGTTTCATACCAAAATAATATCACTTATTCTAGAGTAACAATGTTAAACGGTCCGGTGAGACGAAGTTGCTGTATAAAGCTGATAAGCGAAGCTGTCGGTTTTACGCACGATTGGAATGTTTTGTTTAACAAAATTATTTTGTCATTCATAGGATCATATTCGCACTGTCTGAAAACAGTTTGGTCGTGCTCCGACTTTGTGTCTATATATTTTTACCTCCTAATTCTACCCAAAGGATGCAACGTCTACATGCCGCCTTTGAGAGGTGTACAAAATCATGTTAACCTGGTACATGACCGCCCGCCCTCTCTCGCTCTCTTTATCTGGAGATTATAAAGCGCATATTTACATAACGAAATTGGTCTGTATGGTAGAATACTCAGATCGCACGCAAGAGCCTCCTAGTTCGAACCTGGCTACACGCTCCATTCCCCAATCTTTCTCACTCTCTAGCTCTCTCTCGCTAGCTCCACTGGCTGAAAGCCAACGAGCTTTAGTCATGATGTGGTGTCCGTCGTCCGTCCGTCCGTCCGTCAACTTCTACTTTAAAAATCTTTTTCTCAGAAAGTACTGAACATAATCAACCGAACTCAACCAAAATTCACAGGAAGGATCCTTGGGTGGGCTTTATCAGATCCCTTCAAAGCATTTTGATCGGGTGAAAAATATGTAACGAAACATACATAGAAATTTATTTTACAATACCTCAACGGGATGAAAATTATTGCGGGCAGGTTGTGTCCCCTAGCGCACAAATTGGCAGATCTGCGCATAATCGACAGTAGATTTGGGTAGAAAGTGGCACCTCCGATAATCCGACCATCAAACTTTTTCTGCCCAGATTATATATCTCCTTTATACATATATCAGGCTCTCAGCGCTTTCAGCGCTTTGATTTCCTTTAAATAATCTAGTAAATTTAGTACCACTACACTTGACAGGTTTCGAAAAAAGGATTTCCGTTCTTTTCGCAATCCGCTATATAGACGGTTCAGTGCGAAACAGTTGTAACTGCCAATATGTTTATGGGCAGTTACAACTGTTTCGCGCTGAACAATCGATATATGGATATAAAGACATAAAAAGATCTAATTCTAGGTAATCTAACTAAGGGTAACTCAAAGATCATTCTTTTGATTCTTAGTTTAAATTCGTCAAGCAGTCTGTGAGAGATGTGTTTGATACCATATATGGCAATACGTCACTCCCATTAATACCACGTTTTCAAAATATTCAAAATTCTTTAAAGGAATCTAATTTGGGGTCAGCCGAAGATCATATCTGTGAAATTAGGCTCAAGTTGTTGAAGAGATGATTCAGAAAGAGTCCAATCTGTCTACGTTCCCGAAACTGTCATTTTATTTCGTGGAAAACATGAAGATTTAGTTTCAAAATTTGCAGTATAAATTCGTTATACGGTTTTTGGTCGGGATATGTGACGAATTATTCTCGTCGGGAGAAAATGCGGCTCGGTTGATATCAATTTCTCCAGCCGAGAATGAATTGACTAATTGCAGCTGTCTAACAAGGAATCAACCGACCAATCAAATCATTTATTAAGCCCGGACCTGAGCTTTCAACTCCTACATTGGCCGCCATTTTTTGTTAATCTTTTTTGTTGGTTTGGCGACTTATACGTTGCAACTACAGCTTTTTCAAGCTGTAGTTACGACGTTTAGGTCACCAACCAACCAATTTATTTTTTGTTACATGCTACTTGCAATGAATTTTGCGAATAACGCCGTTAAAAATCGAAGCGGGACTTCCTGTCGGAGTCAATTGGCATTACAAAGAGAGAGAGAGAGAATGGGCGAGGCCAGCGATTGGTCAATTGATTGGGTATAAGTACATATGTCTACACCAACGGAAATTTAGTGAAACGCACCGAAGCTCGATTAAGCCTCAGCTTTGCTCGCATATTATTAGTTTATGGTCTCTGAAAAATGACATTCAAATTATTTTAAACAAAACAGAAAACGATTGAATAATCTTGTTGCAAAAATATACACTATATACGCAAATATACGTTTCGTACTTTCTTTTTCGATCTTGAAAAGAATTACCAATCACGAATACTTTTTCTAAGGCGGACGGAGGATGTTCCATAAATTCTTAGACTGTCGAAATATGTTAAATTGGATTAAGCGATTAAATATACAAAACACATAATCTTATCATGCAATAAAAATTCGCCAAGCAGAGTGTTTTTTCCGAGGGTCAATTGCGTCGATCGGGGAAAGCCGTTCACCTCGTGATATCCGTATATAACTCTAGACGAAATTAGGTTAGAAATATTCCAGAAAATCATACAAAACTCAATTATTATCAATGATTGCCAAAGGTGCCAACTGTGTGTGTTGCGCCTGGTGACATTTAAACGACTAAAAAGTAACCATTTGATTGAATGAGTCGTTATTTCAGACAACTACGTAACGAAGTATATCTGTTTAATATTATATATTTTTTGCCATACTATGGTTTTGCTCTAAGCCATCGATATAGTTCAATAATTCATGCTGACTTATCGAAATTCAGTTGTTTGGAAAAGATGCCTACATCCCATGTTTGTTGTTTGACCAGTCAAACTGAAAACGAATACTCAATATTTCAGCTCAAACGTGTTATGGGTTTTGGCTTTATTTTATAGAAACGAGTTAACCCATTAACAGACAACAAAATTTTATATTGGTCCAAGTTCGAACGAAGCTACAGGAACCAATTATTAATTGCTGGAATTTAAAAAAAATGTCTAATTGGGTAGAAAAACAATGTTGATTATGACGAAATTGCTTGTTTAAAGCAGTTTCTTCATTTTCAACAATGTTTGCCGAAGGTTTTTTTGGGGGGGGGATTAAAAAACGGGATTGTGCTGAAACGGGTTAAGGGTATGTAGCCTGATTATTGACATGGGGAAGGCTCAATATTATTTAATATTCCTTGTTTGCTGTCAGATATGATTTCGAAAGACGAAAAATAACAAAACCTATAGCATTAAAAAGTACGGTGGCTTAGTGGTGACACGGGCATTTTTTCTTTTTCTTTTTAAATATTCAGACCTACCTCGCAAAAACAAACTAACATAATTATGGTTAAACTATTTCGTTTTATAGTTTTTTAATACAAGGGATAAATCATTTATAAAACATTTTTTTTATAAAAAGAAAGAAAGGTACCCTTATCTTGTGGGAACGAGAACACAGCCAAACAAAATCGGTCTCTTTGTCGTGCACACGAGAAAGTAAGTCGTTCCCACGAGTTAATCATCCAACCAAGTTGCCCCTCTAACGCGGTATCTATTCCAAATTTATTAATAGTTCTAATAAATAAAAAAAAAAAGACTTTGATTGGCTGTGTTTCTCGTTCCCAAGAGGTAGCAGTATTTTCCTATATTCTTTTAAACAAAATAAAGAGAGAAAGAGAAGCATGTTTTTACCGCTCTTTAATTTTTAGATTAAAAAACAAACAAACAAAAAACATTTGCTATCTCATTCCCCCTTTTCATTTTTTTTTTTTTTTTTTTTTTTTTGAGGGGGGCGGAAACTAGTTAACGAAATATTTTCTCGGGATTTTGTTAGGTTTAAATGAAAACACACGCACACACGCACACACACACGCACGCACACACACAAAATAAAAAAAATCCCGCACCTTTATGCCCCAATAAAAATATTTTTGGCTTTATAATAAGTATTTTGTGCAGCTATAAACAAATAAAGACTTGCACCAGGCGAATTAAATTTCGTCGGCTATATTCGTTAGTTAAGCGTATTGCCTCTGCACTAGGGTCATTGCATATTTTTGTTAGGCGAGCAAATGTCGTAAATACAGCTCTATATATTGATATCTCGGTTAATTCTCGACGGACCATAATTACCAATACTTTTCGTGGTCTTTGTCCAGGCATTTGTTTTTCATTGCTAAATATTAACATCAAAGTGGTGTAATTGGGCGTCACTGAAAAAAATGGACATATAGTTGCATTTCGAGTTAAAAACGAGACAATAATTTTTAAGAAACGAATTATGCGGTATAAAAGTACATCGGATTTCATTACTTATCCGGAAAATAATGAATAGTATGGTAAAAATAAAAAGGAATTATAAAGTACGACAGAGGGATCCGATCCAGGACCTCTCGCATGGCAATCGAGCGCTCTAACCACTGCGCCAAGCGGAAACATTTTCCAACGATGTAGATAAAATTTATTTGTTATACGTTGCGATACTACGAAGCCCCGTAGTTGACATTCTGTACATATTTTTAATTTGTTTTAACGAAATGTTAAATCGTTATCACGAAATATCAAATCGTTAAAACGAAATATTAATTCGTTAAAACGAAATAGTATTTCGATAAAATAAAATACTAAATCGTTATAACGAAATATCAAATCGTTTAATCGAAAAACTAAATCGTTCTAACGAAATATTAAGTCGTTAAATCGAAATACTAAATCGTTCTAACGAATTATCAAATCGTTAAAACGAAATATTAATTCGTTATTACGGTATAATATTTCGTTTTAACGAAATATTAATTCGTTAAAACGAAATACTAATTCGTTTTAATGAAATATTAAATCTCTTAATCGAAATACGTAATCGTTTTAACGAAATATTAAATCGTTAAAACGAAATATTTTTATTTGTTATGCAGTCTTGGACATACCGCTTCTATTGGGTCAACTCCAAGAGAATTTTATCACCTCCTTTTGTCATGCTGTTTTAAAGTTTAATCAACAGCAAGTTGCTTGATGTTGAGTTCTGCAGAGTGAGAGAGCACTGCTGTATGTCATGCATGTGATTCAAAACATTTACTAGGGAACTATTTCCATGTAGAAACTGACATTTGAAGTTGGTACCCTACAAGACTTTCACTTCCGAGCCTAAAGTATTTTCATGGGTTGATGTGCAGAATGAAGATTTGCGAAAAAAAAAACCCCTAATGATAGCATTATCCTGGCCTGTAATTTAAGACCAAAGACTGCTCTTTAAAACGGACAAAGATTTAAGTCCAAACAAAACTTTTGGGGGGAGCTACAGATTGTGAAAATGGGCCCTTTTTGCTCTTTATTTATTTATTGAGGCAAAAACGGACAGGAGTGTAACCTATTCTGTCTTCATGTGGTTGAGGGTAACAACCGAGTCTTCCGAAACATACCATTTCGTTTTAACGAATTAGTATTTCGTTTTAACGAATTAGTATTTCGTTTTAACGAATTAGTATTTCGTTTTAACGAATTAATATCTCGTTAAAACGATTTAGCAAATCGTTTAAACGATTTACTATTTCGTTATTACGAAATAAGTTGTAACAAAGTTGAGGGGTAAGAGAAACAGTATAGGTCACACGTGAACATCTTGAGCTGTCCGCGTCATAACAGCCCCTGACTGCCAAAACCCAAAACATAAATGCACAGATATGCCTATAATAACACAGTAGAGAACCCTTGCGTTTACTGCGGTTTACAGTCAAAGTTCTGTTAGCTTACTGTCACCATTCATTGTGACGGATTCTCATCACATCGTTATATTTTTACCGTAGCTGACCGTTCCCGACAGACTAATTAAATATTTAAGGACAAATATTAATTAGCATCAAGAAGAGTGACGGAAATCCGTCACTCTTCCTGGTGCTATTTACTGATTGGCTGATTCGTGACCACGTGCCATCACAACTTTGGAATTTTGAAAATTATATAAAGAGTTTATAACCCCCGTATTTAGCTTTGAAAGAATTATGTTTACTAAGTGAAATACGGCATTACGTAACATACGCGGATTATATTGAGCATTGACATAATAACCCCATTAACAGCAGTATATAAACGGATTTTTAACTACAGCCGGGGCTTCAAAAGTTGTGCGTTTGGTCCATACATTAATTTGTTTTAGGATATGGTGACATAGTAGACAGCCTTATAGAACATCCAATAGGCTTAGGCCTATATTGATAACGTTACTTAACGCTAAGATCTTGAACTTAATAGAAACGTCACAGTAGTTTAAGGTTACTGTGGTCACATGGCATAGTCAAATTGTCATGTTTTTTTCAAACCATACAATGGTTGCTGAGATTCATCTTTGAAATGTGGGCATTAACACTTACGTAATCAAAAGGGGTTAGAGCACGTAAAGTTGCCTTCTTGACGGCATCCAGAGGCCGAACCCTTCTCAACCCGCCAAAATCTGTTACAGTACCAAAGATTATGCAAATTAGAAAATCATATTGTATTTGCGCTCGACTAGCGCTCGGCTAGCATATTTTTAGTCGAGCAATTTTGTGATGGTATGATCTCCCATAAATTTTTTCATCAGCTAGTTAACCGTAAGAGATATTCTGCTTAACACTGAAATAGGTTTCGTTATTATCAAAACTTTCGGAACACCCTTCCTATTGAAAACTATTTACATGTATTTAAACGATTGCAGTACTTTATATGGTGTGATGCTTTCCGGTAAAATACCGAGAACTTTCGGTAGATTATCACTGATTATTTAATGTTTTCCGGTGGATTATCGAGATTTTCTTTTCGGTAGCCTTATCTATTGGTAATTTCATCACAAAACAAGTGAAATTGTGACCCGTCAGGCGAAGTGGGAACATCTGGGTAGTGCGTAAAGTGTCGACCCTTGTCAGACTTCGTGGATTGCGCAGGCCGACTAGGATCAAACTTGTTAATCAAGAACTGGTGATCATTACACTAATTTTTGAAATCCGACCTACGGTTAACCTTTATTTGACGTGATCTCTTTTTCAAATATCTATTTTACTAAGTTCCGTGTGAATTAAACCCTGACTGCGGCGCGTTTTTAAGATTTTTAAGGTTTCTAAGCAGGATATCTCACGCGATTCAGTTAAAAATTGTAAGACGCGGCGCAATATATCCTAATTAAAATTCTTAAGAAATCTTAAAATTCTTTATCTTAAAAGAAAAACGCCTAAGCTTTCGTTCTTTTTACCATATTTAAAATCTCTAAGCGAGGCCAATTACATGTTCATACCCGTGACATCATGATCTTGCCAGGAAGTCATATGCGAAAT
This sequence comes from Fragum fragum, assembly GCA_946902895.1. Taxonomy (NCBI): domain Eukaryota; kingdom Metazoa; phylum Mollusca; class Bivalvia; order Cardiida; family Cardiidae; genus Fragum; species Fragum fragum. Next base: position 32,495,460 of record OX336377.1, on the reverse strand, counting down.
GTTGAAAGTTCGTGTTACATCCTAAATACGAGGGGAAAATGCCTTACAAGTTTTAGTTCCGAAGCAATCAGGCTAGATTTTGCATCATTCGCCTTACAAAGGCGATAGTTCACTAACCCTGTTATTTTGCCCTAAAAATTTGAAAAAAATAAATCTTACTAAAATTATTTTAATTGCTGTTTTTTCCCTTAAACAACTTTGAAACTTTGTGAAAATGCCATTATATGTAATACAAGTATGTACGAATACATTAAAATTCACCTGTTTCCGACCCCATTTTTAAAGAAAACTGTTAATTTTCGCCATTTTTCTTGGTTTTCCATACAAATTGAATATCAAATCATCCCTGAACCAACATTAAACAATTAATATACATAAAGAATTAAAAAATAAACAAAACGATGTACGTTTGGTTATGGTACACAAATGCTTCCACATTACAATTTTTAAAAAATATGAAGGAAAGGTGTGAGCTATTAATCCGACATGTAAAGTAAAAAGTCCATTAACACAGCATAACTTGGGTAGAATCACGGTAAAATGATTACTTTGTCAAACTAATATTCACAAGCTTTTATATTATAAGACTATTTCATTTGTGATTTTTATTTTTGATAAAACTTTCCAAAAATATTATTAAAACACAATATTTCAAAATCGTGCACGAAGTTTTTTGGGTACGAGTTTAGTCTGTATCCAACGCAACCAAAACATGCAATGGATTTTTGTATTCCCCAAAATATTAAGTATTACGACTTAAAAAATCACTGTTTTACTTGAATACTTTTCTAAATATCATTTGAATATACAAAAAAAGACGTAAGACAGGGCTTTAGGCCCTATTTACGATAATCAGGTCTTTTAGACTGAAGGCTCTCCATCTTACAAGATCATAAACCCATTAAGAATACTACTAAACATGCACAATTGGCTCTAAAGTTACAAATAATGGTATGGCATTGGTCATCTTTTTATAAGAAATTTACCACTAGGCGTTTTTGTATATAAACGAGGGCAAAACTTTTTTGTTATTAGTATTGTTGAATGACAGCGTCTATTTTTAGACACGAATGTTTATCTTCTAGTAACAACTAACTACTTCAACGTTCAATCGCCCCCATGGCGTTGAGGTAAGCCACAGAACTTGTAGCCAAAAGTTCGCGAGTTCGAAGCACCGTGGCGAATAATTAATTTTTTTTTCGTTTTTATTTTATTTCATTTTTTTTCCGAGTGAGAATTTTACTATATTTCTAATTATACCAATTTCTTTCCTTTTGATGTTAGATGGTTTTATCGTTCTATGAAAGTTAAAAGTGAATCCGATGAAATACTAGAAATTCATTATGTTTACAAGAATATTTAAAAAAAAATCATATGGCCCCTTTTTCCATGATACTTGATGGATTGTACCCAGTTCTGAAAAGAACCATCTAAGTATTTGTACAATTTTAAAGTGAATCCGGTGAAATCAAGGGACATCATTGTGTTAACCAGAATATTTAAGAGAGTTTTTCATAAGGCCCCTTTTTATGTGACCCTTGCTATAGTCAGATCCACTGTCAAAATCAACAATTGGAATGATGGTACAATCAATCTGTTTAATCTGTGGAATTTATTGTGTTAATGAGTTTATAGTGAAATATTCATAGGGCCCCTTTTCTCATGATACTTTACAGAACAAACAAACAAAATTTCAAAAGGAACAATTCTAATGAAGGTAGAATCATTCTTTAAAAGTTAAAGAGAATCAATGAAAACAGTGGACTGAATTTTGTCAAGAATTTTTGTAACTAAATTTTCATAAGGTCCCTTTTTCTGTGAAACTTAACAAATCAGACCCAATGTACAAAGGAACAATCCTAATGATAGTTTGAAGAAAATGATAAAGACTGAGGACTTTATTGTAATAATGATGTTTTGTAATAAAATTTTTATAAGGTCCCTTTTCTTGTGTCACTTAACCAATCAGACCTTATTTACAAAGGATGGTACATTTATTCTATTAAAGTTTGAATAGATTCTGATAAAGACTGAGGGCATTGTTGTGTTTATGAGGATTTGGTAATACTTTTTAATACAGCCCCTTTTCCTATGATACTAGACAGATCAGGCCCAATTTGGAAAGAAACAATCCTTATGATGGTACAAACATTCTGTGAAAGTTTAAACAGAATCTGATGAAAACTGCAGATTCTATCTTGGTGTCATTTTTTTAAAATAAAATTTTCATAAGGCTCCTTTTCCTGTGATACTTGAAAGATCAGATCTCATGTCAGCATCAACAATCGTGATTATTGTACAATGTTTCTGTGATGGTTTGAATAAAATCCAATGAAAGCTCTGGACTTGGTTACAAGGATTATAGATAAAACTCTCTAAAGGCCCCTTTTCCAATGATACTAGACAGATCATGCCTAATTTGAAAAGAAAGAATCCTTATGATGGAATAATCATTCTGTGAAAGTTTTAACAGAATCTGATGAAAACTGTTGACTTTATTGTGGTACAATGATTTTAAAATTAAATTTCATAATGCTCCTTTTCCTGTGATACTTGATGGATCAGGTCTAATGCAAACATCAACAATCATTATTATTGTGCAATTATTCTGTGAATGTTTGAAGAAAATCCGATGAAAGCTCTGGACTTGGTAACAAGGATTTATAAATGAAATTTTCATAAGGCCCCTTTTCCTGTGCTTCTTGACAGTTCAAACCCTGTTTTGAAAAGAATGATAGTTATGACCTTCCAATCATTCTGTGAAAGTTTCAACAAAATCTGATCAAAGCTGTGGGCTTTATTGTGTTAACAGGGTTTTATTACTTTAATTTTCATATAGCCCCTTTTCCCATGTTACTTGATGGATCTGAACCAATTCCAAAGGGAACTCTTCTTACAAAAGTATAATTATTCTGTTTGAGTATAAAGACAACCTCATCTCATCTGTGGACTTACAAGCATTAATTAAGATTTTTTTAATTGAATTTTCCTAAGGCCCCTTTTCCTATGTTTCTCAATGGATCAGACCCAATTTGAAAGGAACAATCCTTATGATGGTGCAATTATTATGTGAAAGTTTGAAGTCAATCAGGTGAAATCTAGGGCCATTATGTGTTAACTAAGATTTTTTTAATTAAATTTTCATAGGGCCCCTTTTCCCATGAAACTTGATGGATCAAACCTACTTCCGAAAGGAACAATCCATTTAATGTGATAATCATTCTGGGAATGTTTGAAGAGAATTTGTTGAAAACTATTGACTCTATTGTGTTTACGAGGACTTTTTCAATCCAGTTTTAATCGGGCCCCTTTTTCCCGTGGTCCTTGACTGATCATACCAAATTTTGAAAGGAACAATTCTTATGATGGTACAATCATTCTGTGAAAGTTTGAAGTCAATCAGATGAAAACTGTGGACTCTAGAGTGTTAACAAAGATCTTTGAATTAAATTTTAATAAGGCCCCTTTTCCCATGTTTCTTGAGGAATCATATCCGATTCCAAAAGGTACAATCCGTATGATGGTACAATCATTCTGTGTAAGTTTGAAGAGAATCCGTTGTAAATTGTTGGCTCTAGATTATTAATGAGAATTTTTTATTAAACATTTCATAAGGCCCCTTTTTCCTGTGTTTCTTGAAGGATCATACCAAATTTCAAAAGGAATAATCCTTATTATAGTACAACCATTCTGTGAAAGTTTGAAGGGAATCCGATGAACACTATTGACTCCAGAGTGTTAACAAGAATTTTTTAATTAAATTTTCATAAGGCCCCTTTTCCCCTGTTTCATGACAGATCAGACCCATTTTCGAAAGGAACGATCCTTATGTTTGTACAATCATTCTGAGAAAGTTTGAAGAGAATCCGAAGAAAACTGTGGACTCTATCGCGTAAACGAGGATTTTAATGGAGTTTTTTTTCATTAAATTTTCATAAGGCCCCTTTTCCCATGTTTCTTGACAGATCATACCCAATTTCGAAAGGAACAATCCTTATGTTGGTACAATCATTCTGTGAAAGTTTGAAGAGAATCCAATGAAGCCTGTGGACTCTATCGCTTAAACAAGGATTTTTAATTGATTTTTTAATTAAATTTTCATAAGGCCCCTTTTTCCATGTTTCTTGACGGATCATATACTTTTTCGAAAGGAATGATCCTTATGTTGGTACAATCAATCTGTGAAAGTTTGAAGAGAATCCAATGGAAACCGTGACTCTATCTCGTAAACGAGGATTTTTTAATTAAATTTTCATAAGGCCCCTTTTCCCGTGTTTCTTGACGGATCATACCCAATTTCGAAAGGAACGATCCTTATGATGGTTCAATCATTCTGAGAAAGTTTGAAGAGAATCCGATGAAAACTATGGACTCTATCTTATAAACGAGGATTTTTAATTGAATTTTTAATGAATTTTCATAAGGCCCCTTTTCCCGTGTTTCTTGACGGATCAGACCAATTTTCGAAAGGAACGATCCTTATGTTGGTAAAATCATTCTGAGAAAGTTTGAAGAGAATTCGATGAAAACTGTGGACTTTATCGCGTAAACGAGGATTTTTAATTTAATTTTTAATGAATTTTCATAAGGCCCCTTTTCCCGTGTTTCTTGACGGATCATACCCAATTTCGAAAGGAACAATCCTTATGTTGGTACAATCATTCTCTGAAAGTTTGAAGAGAATCTGGTGAGAACTGTGGACTCTATCTCGTAAACGAGGATTTTTTAATTAAATTTTCATAAGGCCCCTTTTCCCGTGTTTCTTGACGGATCATACCCATTTTCGAAAGGAACGATCCTTATGATGGTTCAATCATTCTGAGAAAGTTTGAAGAGAATCCGATGAAAACTGCGGACTTTATCGCGTAAACGAGGATTTTTAATTGAATTTTTAATGAAATTTTCATAAGGCCCCTTTTCCCGTGTTTCTTGACGGATCATACCCATTTTCAAGGAACGATCTTTATGATGGTACAATCATTCTGTGAAAGTTTGAAGAGAATCCGATGAAAACTGTGGACTTTATCGCGTAAACGAACATTTTTTAATTAAGTTTTAATTAGGCCCCTTTTCCCGAGTTTCTTGACGGATCTGACCCAATTTCGAAAGGAACGATCCTTATGATGGTACAATCATTCTGTGAAAGTTTGAAGAGAATCCGATGAAAACTGTGGACTTTATCGCGTAAACGAGGAAAAGTTTTACAGACGGACGACGGACGGACGGACGCACGGACGGACGCCGGACGGGAAAAAGCCATCGCTATAGCTCTAGTGGCCTTCGGCCAGTAGAGCTAAAAATTGTTAAAATCGGCGTTAAACCCTATTCAAACAAACAAAACAAATGGACAGAAAAAATAAATAATCAACTACCGTAAAAATGTTTGAAAATAAGTTCTCTTCACCGAATCACGTTTTGGTGAAAGCAGGCGACGTTTTCCAAAGAAGTCAGCCATGATTGGGGCTTCGTGTGTGTCACTATCAATGGGGCTGTAAAAGCTACCGTTTAACTGGTATTTGGTGGGTATTAGATGTAATCATTTAGAAATATTTTACATTATTTACGGCACTTTTACTGTAAATATGTCTAATCTGCACACTGTGCGCAAGTTTAGCCGCATGTATTTTTTCGAATTCACAGGACATTTTAAATTATGCCAGACGCCGGGACAGACTGACCTTTCCTGTACTGTCCCGGATAATCTGGGATGCATGGTATGTCTTCATTAAATCTAAATAACCAATGCAAGAAAAATACACGTAACGTTTCATTAAATCTAAATAACCAATGCAAGAAAAATACACGTAACGTCATTTTTTCGACGTCAAAAAACGCGTCGTTTTTGCGCGTTATGGTCGTACGTTAAACGAAAGATTTTTTTAAGTTCATGGTATTTTTTTAGGAAATAAAACTTTTGCTAGGAAGTATATGCATTGCATTTAAAATTTTGAAATAATAAAGAAGTTTTGACGTTTGGCGATTTTTGGCACTTAGTGAACCAGGTCCTTTAATCCACGTGTGACTTTTTCGATATACTTCCCGAACTGAACGCAGTTGTTATAGATAATGTCATGGAAACGACGGTACCCGGCGCAGCAGATAATTTTATTTCTGTATTTGGCTTTCTTCTATACATATCTAATCTAACATTTGAAAACCTGAAATGTTTCAAAATTCTCTCACCCATATCGATCTGATGTATTTATTGCTGAACTACGTTAATCCCGAAAAATACATTTGCATAATGACCAATTAGCGAACGAACGAACGAACGAACGAACGAATATTTTATTAAGTAAAGAAAGGCCACCGGCCCATAATACAATATAACAAATTGACAAATATTTGAATCACAGAGTTGTGTTGTCCATTCTATATAAATTCTGTATCAATGTATAAGAAAAAGAATATGTTGGTGCAATACGTGTATAAGAGTTTCGTATGCATTTACAATAGTCTTGCACTTTTAACTTGATTTGTTTCACTCGGTACTCGATTCTTATCACAGTCGGAATCATATTAGAGACCATAATTATTATATTAAAGAGATGTTACAAAACTGATGTAAACACACATGAATTCATATGTATTTACAACAACTCCGCACCAGCTCATTCAATAACTGCTTTATGCTTTTGTGTTATAATTAGCACTCCTATCAATTAATCATTCAAAGGCAAATGTGTAATGGCATATATTGTATACTCTTGACATTACAGGGGAACAGTAATCATTAATACTAGGGAATACACACCTACACCAAATACATTATGCTTCTTGCACATTTTAAGACTTAAATGGTTGTGCTACATGCTCGAAGGGGGTATATGTATTTATTGTATCTGATAAATTGCCAAATAAATATTGTATCAATTAAAACAGATACAAATGGTATTTGAAAGAGATTTCATTTGTAAACAATTGTAATGGAAGAAAAACATATCTTATATCTAATGCTATGTTCCCACTGCCGATCCGATCAACTCGACCAAGCCCGATCAAGCGATCGAGTACTGATCGAGCTTGGTCAGCATGTGTGACGGGGGAGGTCGGAGCGATCAAGTGTGTCGGCATCGCTTCGGCTTCCTACCCGAATATCTTTGCCATGTCAAAAATACTCGTGTACGATCGAGTAGGTCGGGATGCTCGAGCAGAATTGGGAAGGATGGTGGTCGGGGAAAGATGGGATAGCGATCGCATGGAGATCGAGATGGTCGGGAAGGGATCGAGTAGTGATCGAGTTAAGGTCGGGATGTTCGAGTAGACATCGGAATGGAGGTCGGGTTGCGATCGCGAAAGGGTCGTGATTACACGTGTAGGGGCTGGGCTAGATCGAGTAAAGATCGAGAAGAAGTCATGTATATGCCTTTTGGTCGAGCTCGGTCTGGTTTGGTCAGGAAAATCAGGCGATCGAGTTGATGTATAAAAGCTTATATTTTTTACCTTTTGGGCATGGTACACAGAAAGATGACCCAGTTGGAGCAGTATGACCTTCTGGACACTTGATCGGACTTCCCGAGGCCACTGGACATTGGTGGCCCGACGGACACACGTTACAGGCCGTCGAACCTATAGAGTACATTGAAAAACAATGAGTATAATTTTGATAACTTTTATTTTATGTTGATATATTTCACCTTAGAATAATATGTAAATTATACAACAACTACAGTGCAACTAATTACACGAAAATCTTTAAATAGAGGGTAAAATTTGACAGTAAAAGATTGCAAAGTAAAATTCAATCATATTCATTTTCTCATAACCATTTTTCACTTTTAGAATTGAATAATATGAGCCTTTGGGTTACATTTCCAACTATTGTGAACGTGAAAATACCGCGGACATTGAGCAAGCTGGGAAAAAAAGATTGACTAATCACGAGTGTCAATCATATAGTAACTCTACTAGTATAATCATTGATTTAGGCTAGAAGACTTACTTTAAACTTCGAAATTGGCCGCCCTTTATGTGAAGCATTTTTGCTGGTATGGCGACTTGAACGTCGTAGTTACACCCTATTAAAGCTGTACTTACGACGTTAATGTTAATCACCAACCATTTTACTTTTTTGTTACATGCTACCGGTAATAAAATTTTGCAAATAGTCTCGTTAAAAATGGTAAGGAACTTCCTTTTGAAGCCAACTGAGTAAATGAGCGTAGCCAGCGTTTGGTCAATTCACAATGAATAATCACTAATTGTGTAAAGTAACTTAGAGTCAGTACTTATTTACAAAGCGCACATTGAAGACTCTGATCGGACTATGCAGATACACAGACTTGTTTGATTCTGTTCTTGGCGCTCTTGTGATATTTTTGGAAGTGTTACACAATGTTTAAAATAGCACACTTTGATGTTTTTCCATCTTCAAAAGAAAGCTTTGGTAGTCTTTTTTTATCTAAATGATATATACTGCTAAAGAAAATTTAACAGATAATCTCCAATCAATATTACCTGAAAATACTTTCATGAATAGACGACGGTACTAAGTATACGCTTGTGAGCTTACTTAAAACAAATAACCTACTACCCGACGACATTTTAAATTCAATTATTCAGGCTTGGTTTTTAGCAGTAATGGATCCTTTTTGGACTACATTTAGAAATGTAGAAAATATTTTCCGTGTGTTTTTTCATGGATAGTTAAAAATATAACCATGCTGTATAAACCTGCACTTTCATACAGAAGAGTGATGACGTTTGCATATTCATACATCCGTGACCACAACAACAACAACAGCAATAGTAATAACAACAACGACGACGACATATCTTTTTTCCTTTGAAAGTGGTTTTTTATTCAGAAAAGCAGAGGCTTTTGCTTATTTTCATTGAACTACTTTATAGAGGTTTTAAACATGTTTTAAGCAAAATCAGATTCCAAAGTGTTGATTTTTCAACTAGATTTGGATTGTTTAACCCTTTCCTGCTCTGCAAAATCATAAACCTGTCCAAATTCAAAGATTTGCAGACGGCAATATGACGTAGATTTTATTTGGAAAATAATTATAGGATAGAAAATATTTAAAGAAAACGGAGAAATTGCTTGTTATCAGTCTACAATATTTTCTCAATTGTAAAATAATGGGGCGTTAAAATCAGGGATTGAACAGGAAGTGGGTTAAAGATCTAATAACAATCCCATTTAAAATCTAAAACGTTTAACCTGATGGGGCGTAACATCCTGCAGGACATTCAGTCGGACTAGAAACGTCTGTGCAATAGAAACCACTCGGGCACATTAAACACGTGGTAATGAGTGGTGTAGTGTAGTAACCTGGAGAACAAGGTTGGGGAGTAACCATACCGACATTCGTACATACTGTCCCGAATGAACATTGAGAACATGCTGTAGATTTCGTAGTATTTGTATATGTTCCCACAGGACTTAGCTGAAAAAGCGAACGTCTATTTAGACCTTTAGGGCTCTAAAGACTCCTTCTAAAATCCAGTAACACACACGCATTTTACGCCCACCCCCACAAAAACCATCAACACAACCACTACCACCACCAATACAACAACAGCCACAACCACTACCACAACCACCACTATCACAACCACTAAACACAATCACAATTTCCACAACCATCATCACAACCACCACAACCACTATCAAAAACATCACTTCAACCATCACCAACACCACAACTACCAACATCCACCACCCCTTAACCGTCACTACCACAACCACCACCACCACAACCGTCACTAACACAACCACCACCACCTTAACCGTCACTACCACAACCACCACCACCTTAACCGTCACTACCACAACCACCACCACAACCGTCACTACCACAACCACCACCACCTTAACCGTCACTACCACAACCACCACCACAACCGTCACTAACACAACCACCACCAAAACCATAACCAAAATCACCATCACAACCACCACTATCTTAACTACAACCACAAAAATCACTATAACAACCACTTCAACCATCACAACAACCACCATCACAACCATCACAATCACCACCAACAACAAACACCAAAAAAAAAAAAAAACAACAAAAAAAACCCAAACAAACATATCACTGTGGAAATGAAGAAATAAATTGAATTATGTATTTGTTTCATTCTCTAAAATGTTTTCTCCCCAGAAGACAAAGAATTAAAAAAAAAACATAAAGTAGAAAAATAAAGTCTACAGCTTCTTCGAAATTAGACAAGTCCAACTTTGTTTTCTCTGGTCAGCACTTTGTTAATATGTTATACGCTACCTGTTCAAATTTCCTGTAATGACGTTTAGAATTATAAGCACAGCATCTGGGGTCTATAACTTATTACTAACTGCAATGGACGCATCGTGTCTGACAATTAAAAAGTCGACCGACCAACCAAATCGTTTATTTAAACCGGAAATGAACTTTTACAAACATCACTTCAACTGTAGGCAATTTTGTTGAGGTTTTTGAAGCAGTAACTATGACGATCACGTCGAAAAGTTATCATTTTACTTTTTTTACATATCACCGACCATACTTTTTGCTAAATAACGGCGTTTTATATCTTAGTCAAACTTCTTGTAGGAGACAGAAAGGCTGGGCCAGTGATTGATCAATTATCAGACAATGGTTCGGCCTTTACACAATATAAAAACAGCATTTACTGGGTTGGTATATATTCCCTTAAACCCATTCCAACAAAGTAACACTTTTTGACGCTCCCAAGAAAAACTATTCAGAAAACAAAGTGTAAAATGAAGAAATTGCTTGCAACAAGCAATTTCTTCATTTTATACTATGTTTCCAACCCAGAAAGATAAAAAATCTAAAATTTCATAAACTCTAAATTTTCATATCCAACTCCTTTCAATATATACCAGTCTGAAATTGTGTTGTGTGAGAATGGGATAACCAATAATTAGTGAGAGTAAATGCATTTAATACTAGGTGGCTCCACAAGTATAAGCAATAGAACTAAAAAAAAGGACTTATCGACTCTCAGGGGAGGGGGGCATTCTGTGCATATTTGATAGATTTTTGTTCATTCCATAGATACTCAGATAATTCATGTCTAAAGTAATGAAAGGTATATGAGATTTAATTTCTTTTAAAGATATGTTGAGCATTTTTTTCGTTGGTGTAGGAAACTAAAAACCTAGTCACATTCCTGTAAGCATTCGCATGGCGTTTTCACACAGAAGTGTGATGGAATTTTAGTTTTATTCTAAACACTCAAAAAGAAAATGAAAAGACAAAGGATTCACTCCTTTTATGTAATTTTGTTGAGAAGTATATGAAATACATGTTATACAGGTATACATATGTTCACACAGACTGTTTATTTCTTTTACTAGATGTACTTTTTTTTCAATAATTATCTTGCTATTAATACCTATGTATGCCAATGCCGTCGTGAATTTGGGAAATATTTGAAAATGACCAAAAGTAAGATTGACAGTCTTGGAAACTTAGACCGTACATTACAAAACACGCGGACGACCCTGTCAAGCTGCTGAAAGTTTCTGCTGGACAAAACGTTGGGTACACGCTACCTTCGGAACAGCTGAAAATGAATTCCAGTCTCAAAATCACATATTATTCCACTCTAGGGTGTCGGAGTGCTCTTTCCAAGACTCAGACAGTGTAGAGCTATCGCACACATAGATGGTTTTATATAGAGTTTCTGATATAACGAACTTAACAACCCTTTCCCGTTTTGCAAAATCTTAGACCCGTCTAAATTAAAAGGTTTGTAGACGAAAATTTAAAATGGATTTTATTTGGAAAATAACCATTCAGTAGGGTAACAATATTGGAGATAAAGAAGAAATTGCTTCAATTTCTTCTTTTTCTACGGTGTTTTCACAATTATAGAAATCGCATGGTCGTAAAGACCAGGATTGAACAGGACAGGGACCTGTGAAAAGACTAAACGGTTTTATCCGTTTTAGATTATGAGTTGCTTAATCGGTATCGTATGAAGACATGCGATGAATTGATAACACTCTTGAAATGTATCAAGTAAGGATATTCGCGAACCATATAAATAACGCCGATTGTATATGTATTATGGCGTCATTTCATTTATCACTCTAAGAAAATGAGCCTTAGAAAAGAGAAGAAAAAAATAATAAAAATGAACAACAGCGTTACTTAGTTACCACTACCCTTGAAGTAAAGCCTTTCGCCCAATTAGAAAAAATCATATGTAAAATAGATAGATAAATAATAAAAAAAATCCCCAACGGCTCAAAATAGAGGCGGGTATAAATGACATAGTATAAATGACATTAATTAGAATGATTCAATTTTCGAAGAGTTACGTGTATATCGTTTGTACAAGGTAAAGTGAGTGATCTAAGGCCAATACTGTCTATACATGTATAAACAAAAATGATATATGATCACTCACTATCATTTTTACTTATACCTTTACTGCACTTGAGATACACCTTACTAGGAGCCGGAAGGACAGGCGAGGCAATCAACAACGCGAAATCGTCCCGAGTTATTACTGTATGTGCCCTCTGGACATGGTGTCATCCAAGTGCTTCCTACTGGACAACTGTAATAAAACAAACAACAAAGATTAAACAGAGTTTTTGTTTGATTTTTGTGTCTATTTAATGCTGATTTTAATGATTTTCAGGTTCATTACATTCATTTATAAACTTCATTCATAAACTTTAACCCATTATAATACGCCAAATTTTTACACTGGTCCAAGTTCAAAGGTGTTGCAGACAACAAATTTAAGTTGTTGAAATTTCGGATTTTTCTGTCTTTTGGAATAAAAAAAACATTGTAGATAATTAAGAAAATTGCTTGTAACAAGTAATTTCTTCATTTTCTACATTTTTTTCAAATTTAAAGCTTCTTTCCTTTGGGGCGTCAAAAAGCGCTATTATGTGGGAATGGGTTAAATAACATATCAATTCGATAAAAAATGCACCAAGATTCCTATTGTATCAGACTATCTCAAAGTAAAATTACATTTTTTATAAAAAATGCATTGGATTGATCATTTACAGGGTAAAATACAAGGTGTTCTATGCAAATGAAACAATTATAATTGTAAGAAGAAACAGAATGGACGGTCAAGAAATACAAAACATCAAACAAGTCATCTATAAACAGACAAGTGTGCCTTTTTAGGTCACCTGACCGAAGGTCACGGTGACCTATTGCAATCGTGTTTTGTCCGTCGTCGTGCGTTGTGCGTCGTGCGTTAACTTTTTACATTTTCGACTTCTTTTTAAGAACCGATGGATTGATTTCAACCAAACTTAGCAGGAATCATCCTTATGGGAAGGCGCTTCAGATTTGTACACGTCATGGAGTTATATCCTTGGGGCTCGATAAGGGGACAAAAAAAAGGCCAAAAGGGTACATCTTTAAAAATCTGCTTGTCATGAACCGGCTATCAGATTAGATTCACTTTTGGTATTTAGAGTCTTTAGGGCAAGGACTATCAAGTTTGTACGAGAAAAATGGCCGCCAAGAAAGTGCCGTGCTAGGAGGGGGGGGGCAAAGGTGTGTGTGTGTGTGTGGGGGGGGGGTACATAAGCTTACATAGTGACTATTTTGAAAATCTTTTTCTACCAAACCAAAAGACCTACAGCTCTGATATCTAATATGTGGCATCATCTAGTAGACCTCTATCAATATTGTATAAATCATAACCCCAGGGCCAAAATTAGCCCGTTCCCGGATATCACAAGTTTGACAAAAGCTGATTTAGTGAAAATTTCAAAAATCTTCTTCTCCCAAACCAGAGGGCCTAAAGCTTTTATATTTGGTATGTAGCATCATAATGTGTGTTTCTATCAAGATTGTATAAATCATTGCCAAAGAGACAGAATAAGCTCATTCCCGGATGTCACAAGTTTTACAAAGGGCTTATATTGTGAAATTTGTAAAAATCTTCTTCTCCCTAAAAAGGAGGCCAAGACCTTTGATATTGGGTATACAGCATCATCTGGTTGATTTCTATCAAGTTTGTAAAAATGATTGCCCCAGGATTAAAATTAGCCCATTCCCGGATGTCACAAATTTAACATAGGCTTATATATTGAATTTTGTAAAAATCTTCTTCTCCAAAACAGGAAGGCCTAGAACTTTGATATTTGGTATACAGCATCGTAGTGTGGACCTCTAGCAAGATTGTACAAATTATTGCCTCAGTATTTAAATTAGCCCTTTCCCGGATGTCACAAATTTAACATAGGCTTATATATTGAAATTTGTAAAAATCTTCCTCTCCCAAACAGGAGGGCCTAGAGCTTTGATATTTGGTATACAGCATCGTCTTGTGCACCTCTATCAAGATTGTACAAATTATTGCCTCGGGATTAAAATAAGCCAATTCCCGGATGTCACAAATTTAACATAGGCTTATATATTGAAATTTGTAAAACTCTTCTTCTCCCAAACAGGTGGCCTAGAACTTTGATATTTGGTGTACAGCATCGTCTTGTGGAACTCTATCAAGATTGTACAAATTTTTGCCTCAGTATTAAAATTAGCCCTTTCCCGCATGTCACAAATTCAACATAGTATTATATATTGAAATTTGTGAAAATCTTCCTCTTCTTAACAGGAGGGCCTAGAGCTTTGATATTTGGTATACAGCATCGTCTTTTGGACCTTTATCAAGAATGTACAAATTATTGCCTCGGGATTAAAATCAGCCCATTCCCGGATGTCACAAATTTAACAAAGGCTCATATATTGAATTTTGTAAAAATCTGCTTCTCCCAAACAGGAGGGCCTAGAACTTTGATATTTGATATACAGCATCGTCTTGTGGACCTCTTCCAAGATTGTACAAATTATTGCCTTAGGATTAAAATTAGCCCTTTCCCGGATGTCACAAATTTAACATAGGCTTATATATTGAATTTTGTAAAAATCTTCTTCTCCTAAACAGGAAGGCCTAGAACTTTGATATTTGATATTCAGCATCGTCTTGTGGACCTTTATCAAGGTTGTACAAATTATTGCCCCAGGATTAAAATTAGCCCATTCCCGGACGTCACAAATTTAACATAGGCTTATATATTGAAATTTTTAAAATTCTTCTTCTCTCAAACAGATACACCTAGAGCTTTGATATTTGGTATGTAGCATCATCTGGTGGATCTCTATCAATATGATATGAATTATGGCTCTAGGGTCATAATTAGCCCATTCCGGGACGTCACGAATTTCACATAGGGCTTATATAGTGAAAATTTGAAACTCTTCTTCTCCCAAACTAAAAGGCTAAGAGCTTTGATGTTCGATTTTTAATTGTTGTTGTGATCTTTGGACTCAGGTGACCGATAAGGCCGTATACGCCTCTTGTTTAATCGATATATTTTGGAATTCTTTTGGGGTTTTTAAGGTGAAGCATTCTTTAGATCGAGATTAAAGTCCCGTCAAATTCTAACTGTATTTTACATCTCGACGAAACAGAATGCAGCTTAAGTCATTTTCAAGGAGGTAATGATATATTAGTTCCTTTCATTCCCTATTGCCCATACTATAAGAAAGTTCATTTGGAATACATACAAGCCACCAACAGGACAGGTGATGCACGCATCTCCGTATTTAAACTTTCCAGCGGGGCAAACAGAGGCTGAAAATGCGAAGGTGAAAAGCAATAACACTAACTCGCTAGTGATATCATAAATCTAATGTAGTCAATAATAAAGATGTTACAGTAAACTGTTTGGGGTTTGAGCATTAGGTTAAATGGATAGCAGACATTATTTTTATGATGTGCTATTTCTGACACAGCTCTAGTTAGATTTAATTCAGAATTTTAATTTATTTGATGCCATTTTTGACAAAATTCTTCTGACTGTCCAGAGTTCTGGTTCTGTTAATAGGTATTGTTCCAGATATTTCCTACATGTGTTGCTCGGTTCGTTTAAATCATTTTCATTTCAAAACTTATTTTTTCTTGAGATATACCTTTTTTTTTAACCCTTGTCAAGCTGAACCCGGATTATTCCTGTTTGGGCAGGAGGTATAGACAAAGATCAGCCTGCACATATGTGCTGTCTGATCTTAGTCTACACCTCTTGCTTCTCCCTTTTAAGATAGAATTGTTTATGAGATACATTTTCAAAAGAATTATTAACCCACAATGTTTTAATCCAGTACTGTCAGCCCTTTGATTTTAATGCATCTCTACAGGGGATTTTATTCCGCATGACAAGGGTTAAGACGAATCACCTACCTGTATGATGTGTTGTTGTACACAAAAGTAGAGTGAATATTTCAATCAGATAATCTTAAAAAGATAAATAAATAATAAATGAGACAAGAGGAATATTATGAACCTAAATTGCTCACCTAAATTTCATTAGTGATAACATAACTTTATATAGAATCCTCTTATTACGCCATTTTCAAAATGTACAGTTATTTTGGGGAGACAGGGCACTAGTTTTCTTCTAACCTGGTAACATTTTACTAGACTGGGTAACACTGATGGACGCCTTTGGAGTCAAAAAACTGACACAAAAAGAATTTGCTTCTCATTGATTCCCAGCAAAATTTATATAGTCGTTCATAGGCGGAGCAGTCTGTCTCCATTTATGCAGAGAAACACCATGTGATTTGAAAGGTAAGTATTCGCAAAAACAAAAAACAAAAATAAATCTTAAATTTTACTAAACCACAAAATGAACACAAGACAATTTCATTTTAACACATATCACGCGATCTCTTAGATATGAATACACCTCGGGTTACTTCTTATTTGAACTTACCACGGACACTCAGTTAGTTGTAGCCGAAGACAATAATATTGCACATGTAAAGTTCGTTTAGAGACTTCCAAGCGTGTTTTTGTTTTTGTTTGCTTCATATTATTGAAAAATAAGGTAATAATCAGCGCAGTAATTTGTTTTTTGTGATTCGCCGTCCCGTGTTTGGTAATCACGTGATCTCAAGTGACATGTGGTAGTCACGTGACCATAGATAAGGCAATGTTTACAAATATGGCTCATGTCGCAAATGCATTTTTACAATAATCACGCCGCCCAGTGCTTTAAAACATTCTAGAGTGATTAAGGCGGATCGTAGGCATCAGGAAAACGCGATTATTGTGGGATTTGCAGCTTTTACTCAATAAAAATCAAATAGATGCAAAACGAAAGTGGAAGATTTTGAAAATTAGAATGTAAACATATCAACTTCCGGTTTCTACTTATTTACTAAATAATTACGCTTTATTATGCCGTTATTTACAAGTTTAAATCAATAATAAACATCAAACCTTTAACAAGTGTCATCTAGCTTTCAGCTTGGTCCTTTTTACTTAAGGTTTTTTTACGGTTCGAAAGCCGAATAACGAATCAGGAAATCGTGCGACTACAGGGCGCCTAAGATAGTTTTATACTATCTTCATCATATTATAGGAATTTTTAGGAAAAGGGCAAAACTACCATGTGCAAACAATAACGTTACAATAACGTTAACGTCTTTTTTTTCTTTTAAATTTTACCGATAACGCTTTAAATATTCTTTTTTCCTAAGTCTAAACCGGTATTTCAAATCGATCACCCTGAAACAAGTTTCCGCGCATTTCCATGTATACTCATAAACTTGAAGCGAAAATCTACGTGAGTTTAGTATGATCGTTACAGAATTTGCTGAGTTCAGGGTCGAATAATCATCGAGGTCATTGATTTCTTACTGTAGAAGCTGTTAATCTCTGTTTTCAAGTTTCTAAAAGGAGTTCACGTATTACAGTTGATCAAAAGGAGAATGTTATGCTTGAAAATTCTAATTTTGCTGTGCGTGACACGAACTTATAACCTATTCCAACACGATAAAATTTTAGACCAGTCCAATTTCAAAGAAGTAGCAGACGACAATTGTAAGTTGATGAAATATTTAAAATCCTGGTCTTTTTGGACAGAAAACATTGTGGATAATGAAGAAATTGCTTGTAACAAGAAATTTCTTCATTTTCCACAATGTTTTCCAAAGCTTTCATATTAAGGGTCATTTAAAAGCGTCACTGTCTGGGAATGGGTTAAGACAATGCTATTTTTTTATTACTGTATGTGGGTTAATGTTTTTTTGCGTTATTTACGCACATATGTACCCGAATGGGAAATCTGGTTTAGGTTTAAAGGAGGGAGGCTTACTCGGAAAGTTATAAATGAATTTGAACCGAATTCCACAGTTATGACCCTTTCAGCGCATTCCAACTTCTCAGTACTTTCAGTCCTTTGATTTCCTTTCCTAGCCTCCAGCTGCTATCCCAATTAGGTTATTGATTATCCACCCATTGGTGAGAGATAAATGTCGGAAAGAATATGTTCCGCCGCCGGGGATCGAACCATGACATCCCATGATTGAAGATTAGGAGTCTGACGCGCTACCGACTGTGCTATGACGGCGGCACCCCCAGCATTAATGTCAACCACTTTCGTTTGTAGGCGACTTAAATATATTTCGAGCTGTAGCCACAACGTTTAGGTCATCAACAAGGTATCTTATCTTTATGTTTCCCAGATCATATATTTTGTAAAGTAACAACATTGAAGTCTCAGAATACTTTATCTCGGAGCTGATTTGACGTGACCTGCAATCCATCGAAACACTCCAAAATAGCCTTAATTCAGCATTAGTTCCGACATTATGGGAATTGACCAATCGTCGGCCCCGCCCACTGACTCCTTATGCCCCGCCCATTGCCAGGAAGTTCCGCTTCGATTTTTATTTTGCAAAATATTTGGTCATTACCACGTTACAAATAAATGGAATGGTTGGTTGGTGACCCAAACCATAAAATGGAATCAATTAGTTACAATATAATACAAATATATGCAGAACAGAACAGGTATTCAAATTTTCAATATTAAGAAGTTAAAAAGAGGAATATTTTAAGAAATCAGCATTTTCATACATGTATATCTATATATATATAGTAATCAAATATAGTTTATGTTCAAGAAGGAATCATGGTTATAAGTCAGATTTCATACAAAGGAATAGTCATATTTCCACCCGAATACCGCCATTTTTGACATGAAGATTTGATTTTTCTATGTTTTCACTATTTCTTATTTGAAGAGGAATCTGGTTCCATAATTAAGGACCAGAGCAACTGAAAGATTTTCTGTAGAATTCAATTCTGGGTTTCGGAATGCAAAGAGCTTTTTGGGTATTTTTTTGATTATTGATTGATTTGCATACAGAGATAGCTTTCTTGTATGAAATTCGTTCACCAAATTGCATCCATTTTAATTCACTACATAGTTCTTTACTTGGAACTTCGATACTTTTGTCAAGGATTATTAGTGCAGCTCTTTTTTGAAATTTATACATACTATTCAAATGATTTTCGTTACAATTGTCCCATATGGTGCAGCAGTAATTAATGTGAGGAAGGATATATGCATTGTAGAAAAGCTTGAGAGTAAAAATATTCAAGAATGATTTTATTCTAAGGAGAAGTTATGATAAAGAATTACATTTTTTTAAACGCTTTCTCTACCTGATATTTCCAATTCAGGATATTGTCATATTTCATCGGATTCACTTTTAACTTTCACAGAATGATAAAACCAACAGTAAAATATCACGAGAAAAGGGGCCTTATGAGAACTTGACTTTAATATCTTTGTTAACACAATAAAATCAACAGTTTTATCAGATTCTCCTCAAAGATGCATGGAATAATTCGAAACACAGGGAAAAGGGGCCTTACAGATTATCATTCAAAACATTCTTTTGTATGTGATGAAGATCACAATCATTATCATATTGTTTTTAAATTTCACAGGACAGTTGTAGGGTTGTAAGGAAAGTTTCTTTTGGAATGAAATTGATCCACCAGAAAACACAGGAAAAAGGGCCTTATTGATTTTCATAGAAAACAATCCTGTTTATGTGATAAAGTCCACATTCATTGTCAGATTCTGATGAAAATTTCACAGGATGATTGTAGGGTCATAAGGTAACTTCCTTTTGGAAATGGAGTGGATCCGTCATGAAACACAGGAAAAGGGGCCTTGGCGAATGTTGCTCAAAATAATAAAGGGGACAAAATCCTGTTTTTTTTTTGTTTTTTTCTTTATGCATTCTTCTTTAAGTAATTAACTTCCTTAAATATCAGATTTCCTCAAGGGAAAACTTGATAACCAGTAGAGCGTCTCAGGCCATCATCGGCCTCTTGTTTTTTGGTACACTCCAAATGATTATTTTCCCCGGCAAAGATAGTCAGAATATTATTTAGACCATTTATAGGTATATAATGAATATGGCTAGCTATATGTATATAAGAAATGGTTATGTCAATTCGATAATAATATTCGCCAATTCTTAACTCTATTTCCACTAAAAAAGTGATATTTAGTAAGACGAAGGGTTGTTTAATGAGAAGCAGATTTGGTGTACAGGTGATGCGCTATACTCCAGTATTCGACCCACTCTTCTCCATTATTTCGAATGTGACTTTAAACCGAGACTCTGTCTCTATAAACCAGACCTACAACACCATTATATCGTAGGTGGGTGTGAAAATTATCGTAACTGTAGTTACCAAGTTTTGCTCGCACACCGACGATGTTATCGATATTGTTATTTTCTTTTTTTGTGATTGTTTTTTTTTTGTTTGTTTGTTTTGTTTTGTTTTTTATGTATTTTATTTTCAGCGAGGAATGATTTTATTACCACTGTACATTGCATTTTCAAACGTGGCTGATTTTGGAGCGGCTCTTTGTTGCATGGCGAGTCATTTTTAGGTACACTAGATAAAATATAGCTACCAACCAATAAAATGCTTTCCATAAATGTCTGCCAATGCTGGGGTTCAAAGTTCTCTTCAGGTTTAAATGAACTATTTGATTCAAAGGTGCACGGCTTTGCTTTTATTCTCTTGACAGGTCAAAAGCTAATATTCGGGATCCGAAAAGGGAAAAGCTGCTTGTGTTCAGCGCATTCTTGTCTGGTTCTCAAGTTAAAGCAGTTTGTTAGTGTTCATGGGTGTTTCATATGTCTCATTTAAACTTTGACGTTAACGTTGACGTCAAATACGTATTTCAATAACAGAATTTTAATTGATATCAGCTGAACGACAATACGTTTGCCGGTGGTTTTATCATGATAACCTCTTTACAATTATACCAGTTAACATGAAAGCTCGGTACTTACTTGAATGACAAATTGTTTTTATCACTTTTTATACTGAAGAAGGCCATACGTTATCCCGATTGTCCACGTTTCAGTGAAAACTAATTTGTTTTTAAACTGTACTCCTCACAAAAAGTTAAGCACCAAAAATAATATTCTCATTATTTTTTATACACACGACTCTGTTTTCACCGATTTTTAATTCAGGCAGCAATATCAATAGCAAAACACACCTTAACGAATATTCAATGTTGTTTATCTCATGAGTTGAACAGAGCCGCCCTAAAACATGCGTGTAAAACATGTCACATGTTGTCTCTATGTGCTTAAAAGCATCAGCATGGCAAATTTGATGTCAATGACATTTGAATCATGCCAAGACGTCACTTGATTTCATTTGAGGTGGCTCAAATTATTGGAATGGTGCAGGTTGGGATGACACAAACTGCTGCTGTCATTTACTTTAATGTTCATCGTAGTGTTGTCTCAAGAGCAATAACTCGGTACAACCAAACTGGACAGTATAACAATACCCCGAAAAGACCACTACGTTGCTACCCTAGCCCGAGGAAACGGGAGGGGGTTTGGTGGTCTGGGGAGGCATCAGTGTTAGCCGCAAAATAGAGCTGGTTGTCATCAGACGAGGTACTATTACTAGTGTATAGGGTACAGGGACGAGACCATCACATCTGTTATTATCCCTCTAGTAGAGAAAAAAAATTATGGATGATAATGCCCGTCCCCGTCGTTCTGGAGTTGTGACTGAAGTTCTGCGGACCAACAACATCAGACATATGGACTGGCCGGCTAGATCCCCAGACCTAAATCTGAAAGAACATGCATGGAACATTCTTAGAAGGCGTGTGTACGGTCGGCATGTTCGCCGACAAACCGTTGATCAACTGGAACAGGTCCAGGTGTGTCCGCGCGTGTGTTGGGGTTAACGGGACCCGTACCAGGCATCGGACCCCAAATCATAGATCGAAATGGACTTTTTCACATTCTGAGCTAATGGTCAGTGACATTTTGCACATTTTTTTTTGGAAATTATTTCAAGAATTTGTAACTTTGTTACTGTTTCATGATTTACCCAATCATATAACGTACTTTATGTGATAAACCTCACTTTTGTATTGAACAAATCTTTGATCATGAGTTCTGAAAAAAATAGAGCAAAGGAAAATATCTTTGTTGCTTAATTTTTTGTGAGGGGTATAGTTACAACTATCAATGCCCTAGACAGAATGAAACATTTGATTTATCAGTTAAGTTGTAATTGTTAGCGGTGATTCGTGTGTGTTTTCATGGGAATTTGTCTGCATTTGATACTGTTATAATTAAAACGGGAACATTTCAATTGGTAAATCGACTTTTGATTGGCATCAATGATTCGTCAATTGGAGGATCATCTCTGCCAATCAGAAAATCAATTGATCATTCAAATCTCTTAATGAGAATAGAGACCTCTGTCATTCATGTCAGTCATTTTGTTGGTTTGGCGACTTACACGCCTGTATTACACTTAATTAGAACTGTATCTTCGATGGTCGCTAATAAACCCTTTGAGTTGTTTTTTTTACGTTTCTGACCATAAAAACAAATAAACTTCAATAGAAATTTTACCCACACTGGGAGTTAAGCGGGCATAATCAGCTGTCCGTCAAATAACGGATCACTTGCCACCCCCACTGACTCCGCAGGCTCCGCCTACTGACTCCGCTGGGCACGCCAACTGATTCCGCTGACTCCGCCCACAGACTCCTATGGCCACGCCCACTGATTCCTCTGGCTCCGCCCATAGACTCCACTGGGCACACCCACTGATTCCGCTGGATCCGCCCACTGACTCCGCTGGCCACCCCACTGATTCTGCTGGCTCCGCCCACAGACTCCTATGGCAACGCCCACTGATACAGCTAGCTCTGCACAGTGGCCACGCCCACTTATTCCAACAGGAACTTCCACTTCTATATTCAACGGTGTTTTTTATGCAAGATCTATGACCAGTAATATGTTACTTAAAGTAAACTAATGATTTGATTGGTCATTGGATGTTTTTATTGACAGCGATCCGTCACTTATTCTTTTTCCTAATTCGTGTTTTTAAATGTATGTTTCATGAAGTTCAAGGGGGCCCTTTTCGTGGAAAGAGCAACAGCTTTTTTCAAACCAAACTGTAAAGGTCACAAATATGCGATCGACAATACATCTGCTACAAGTAAATGTAATTAACACGAAGTTTTCACCAATCGATTTACGTATAGATGTACAAGTTAAAGGGAGTGATCAAAGGTCAATTTGTCTATACATGTCTCTTGTACATCTATCAAATTGTCATTTGTTTCCAAGCAA
The DNA here is from genome assembly GCA_946902895.1 of Fragum fragum. Classification (NCBI taxonomy): domain Eukaryota; kingdom Metazoa; phylum Mollusca; class Bivalvia; order Cardiida; family Cardiidae; genus Fragum; species Fragum fragum. The sequence goes on along the minus strand of OX336377.1, from coordinate 32,472,007 downwards.
AACATTGCTGACCGTGTTTTTATAATCCTTCGGTGATAATACGTTTCTTGGAGAAGAACAACTTGTGTCTAAGCTTTTTCAACGCTGCTACTTAAAGCCCTATAGCTTATAAGCTTAGAATAATTAATCAGTGATCAATATAGTCGGATCAGGAATAATCGTAATGTTGTTCGGGTTCAGTTGTGGACATTTTACTCTTCTTTGTACTTCGCTTTAAATGACAACCTGACATTTATTGGTCCGAAATGTCCACAACTGAATACGCGTCGTGCGTCGTCAACAATTGAAGTGTTTACACTCTAGAGGCAACAGTTTTGACCCAATCTTCATGACACATGGTCAGAATAATTGTTAGGTCATTAGGCTGAACCCTATTATGGGAGGGTCTATTTGAAAACACAGAAAAAGGGGCCTTAATGACAATTTCTTTGTCAACACTCTAGAGGCCACAAATATGGCTCTATCTTCATGAAACTTTGCCAGAATAATCATTTGGTCATAGAGATGAGATGAATCCTATTGATTATTAGAAGGATATATCTGAAAACACAGGAAAAGGTGCCTAAATGACAATTTCTTTTTTTACACTCTATAGGCCACAATTTTAGCCCAATCTTCATGGAACTTGGTCAGAATAATTGTTTGATCATGAGGATGAACCCTATCGATTATTGGAGGATTCTATTGGAAAACACAGGAAAAGGGGCCTTAATGACAATTTCTTTGTTTACACTCTAGAAGCCACATTTTGGCTCAATTTTCATGAAACTTGGACAGAATAATTGTAAGGTCATAAGGATTAACCCTATTGATTATGGAAAGGCTCTATCGGAAAACACAGGAAAAGGGGCCTTAATGACAATTTCCTTGTTTAAAGTCTAGAGGCCACAATTAAGGCTCAATCTTCATGAAACTAGGCCAGAATAATCGTTAGGGCATGAGGATGAGTCCTATTGATTATGGGAAGGTTCTTTTTGAAAACACAGGAAAAAGGGCCTGAATGACAATTTCTTCGTTTACACTCTAGAGACCACAATTTTGCTCAATTTTCATGAAATTTTGGCCAGAATAATTGTTTAGTCACAAGGATGAACCCTATTGATTATAGGAAGGTACTTTTGGCAAACACAGGAAAAGGGGCCTTAATGACAATTTCTTTGTTAATGCTCTAGAGGTCATCATTTTGGCTCAATTGTCATGTTACTTGGTCAGGATACTTGTAAGGTCATAAAGATTAACCTTATAGATTACGGGCAGGATCTATAGGATAACACAGGAAAAGAGGCCATAATGACAATTTCTTTGTTTACAATATAGAAGTCACAGTTTTGCCTCTATTTTCATGAAACTAATTATAGTTATTTGTCTCTAATTGCATTTTTTAACAGCAGACAGTTCAGGTGAGCGATCTAGAACCATCGTGGTCTTCTTGTTTTAGGGTTGGTGTATTGGAGTACACTTTAAAAGTAAAAATTGTAAAACAAAGACAAGAGCATCGTGTGTAACTGTTGAATACAACAGCTCTTTGAAAACGAACGAATTACCTTAAAAAGTGCCAACAAAAACAATTAAATATTACAAATACCAGCATGAATGCAATTATTATTATTTTTTTACCATAATTCAGAAATAGTATTTTCAGCTGTGCATTTCTTTATTCTTTCGGTATACAATTACTTTTAATCACAAAACTAGTACCGTTATCTCATGCATTCTAGATTATAGTTCAGTCACTCTTGCTTTTGGCCACAACAACTTTCCCCTGTCCGACAATAGACTTTAACTGGTTAGAACAACATAGTCGCAAATATTGTGATTTCAATGTTGTTGTTTTTTGTTTGTTTGTTTATCGCCGGTTAAGTATATACAAACAAATAGCGTCTATCGGTCACTTGTTAAGCGTACTCGGTCCATAAGCTATAAATCGTTTACTTTTTTAATCTGCATAATTTGAGTGTTAGTGACAGTTTATCGCCGTCCGAATTACTAAACGCTGTAAGAGCTCCATTAACACTTTCCCGTTTTCTTAATGTTTAGACTGGTCCAAATTGAAAGAGGTTTCTGACAACAATAAAAAATATGCAATTCGAAATTAAATCATCCTATGTAGTAGAAAATATTGTGGAAAGTAGAGAAATTGCTTATTACAAGTATAAACTCACATGGGTACAGAAAAGAGTTAAGAGGGCTCTGCTTTTTAGCTAGCAAAATTTTTTTCAGAGTTGATCGGTCGAGTATGCCCTGTCTACAAAGAGGCCTTGTGCTGAAATTATAAACAGGTTGTATATTCATCTGGTTGGAAGGTACGTGACTAGACTGTGATAATAAATTCACCCCCGTTTTTTCGGAAATATAAAAGCTGAAATGAAAACCCTGATTAAAAGAAGATCGCTGGTGATACCGTTCGTGTTTGTATCAGTGATAATTGTGTTGCTTCTCAAAGATCATAAACTAATTCACGGCCGTGGAATAAGGACGACACTACTTACAAACCAACGGACAGGTATTACTTTTAAGATATATTCGTTTATACGTTTTCCATTTTGGTGAGAGTGGAGAGTGAGAGGGAGAGAGAAAGAGAGAAAGAGAGAGAGAGAAAGAGAATTTTGACAAATGACCCGCTCTCCAGAAAAGTTGCCTAAATGATGAAATTGATCCTTTTTTTTTATTTTCTTTTCAAATTTTAAAAGAAACCATCTTCCTGATTCATAGAAAATGAAGAAAAAATGTCATTTTCTCAAACATTGACTGATTTTCAAATGTTTTTGTACATTAACCTATCACCAGAGGAGAATTATTTTAGACTGGTCAAAGTTTAAAGAAGTTGAAGATGATAGTTGTTAGTTGACGTTTTATTTTTTTTTATATATGTACTTTTGGTTTGAAAACATCATGGAAAATGAAGATTTTTTTTGTTGTTTATAGAATCAACAAAATAAAGCTAGTGTAGCATACCTACGTCAGGAGCGTAGGCTGTTTAAGTTAGACCAAATAGCAAATTGCCCGGATGAATATGATTTATTAAAAAGTTCATAACTCTCCCTTTGTCGATTTGTTTTGTATTATGATATAATTATTTAGGCTATATTTAACATAGATACGTATTGAAAGGTTTTGAAGACGAAAATTGGCAGTTGGTTTCATATGAAAAATCAGCAGGGTAGAAAATATTGTGGAAAATGAAGAAATTGCTTGTAACAAATAATTTCTCCTTATTGTACAATGTTTTCTCTATAAGTGATTTACAGGGACGCAAAAACCAGGGATTAGACAGGAAAGGTTTAAACATGTATTTCCCTCATCATATAAATTTGTTGTATGAAATATTTTTCTGTTCTCTGTTTTCATTAAAATGTTTATAAATAATTGCAGTAAATTCATGGCAACTTTTTAGCACGTTTTTTGTCAATTTTATGTAGAAAAAAGCACATTTTTGATCCATGCAATTTTCTCCGAAAAAGGCAAGGAAATCTATCATATTTTTTTTCAACTTTTATCTCAATACTCTGAACATTGTATTAATTTCACAAAAAATGCAACAAGACCAACTATTCCGGTCCATCTTAAACGATTTTCACATTCACTGTTAGTTTAGGTGTGTGTTAAAACATTGCGAGAAAAGAAATGCATTTGACATGTGCTTCTTTTGCTTCTCCAACAATGTCTTCTGAATACTATTTGAGAAATGAGAGGAAAACCCCAAAAAACAAAACATTTTGTTTCCTGACAGGCGTTTTGCAC